>CM053793.1:705335514-706665514 GCA_028749045.1 Cupressus sempervirens
GTTGGACCAATTGTAAGTTCCACCCAAAAGATCCACATCCAACAAAGCCAAACTATTAATAAAATTGTAGGGATCCATCTTTCTTTCCTAATTCAAGGCCAAACCTCCCAATTTCTCCTCATCTATTAGAGTATTGGAGTCCCCCATAATAGTACCTTTATTCAAATTACTAGTCTAAACCATATCACAAATCTTAGTCCAATAATTCTTCCTTTCCCTTTTGGAATTAGGGGCATAGACATTCAAAAGGAACCAATTTTCATTGGAATGCAAATGAAACAATTTATAAAAGAGAATATTACCATCATTATAGAATGAAGTAAATCTAAACTATTTATTATTAAAGAGACTAAGAAAATCTCCTAATGGACCTTTAGAGTTCACTTCCTCACCAACCATATTATTGCTAAAGGACATCTTACCTAGAATCTCTTTCTTCATTTTTGTCTCTTGAATCATCAAAATATTAGTTGTTTGATCTCTAATCATATTCCTAAGAATTTCCTTCTTATGGACCCCATTAAGTCCCTTTGTATTCGATGAAATTATCTTCATTTCAAATTAGAAGTACATTCCAAAATAGTTGTTTGCCTCCCATCTACCAAACTCCTTCTAGCCTCATCTTGAATGACTTGACTAATAGGCCTCCTTCCTTTTGACCTTGATCTCTCTCCCACATCTAGTCTTCCATGATTATTGGTCTATGCTGGAGTAGCTAGGGAGGGCTTTTGACTATTCTTTTTAATTGGCCTTCCTTTATTTTCCTTCAAACAGTCATCAATGCTTCCCATCTTAACTAGAGATAAGGAATTGTTCATCTCAAATCTCTCTTCCAAATTACAAGAAAAAAAATGGTCCTTCCTGGAAGAAGAAGGAACTCCTAATACTTCCTCTTGATTATCCCTTTCTAATTCCCCTTCATTACTCAAAACTTTATCCCCATTTCTCTTCAACAAATTATCATTCTCTATCCTATTCTACTCCATCTCCACTCAAGATGAAGCAAACATAGCCACATTAGCTGGGGACTCCTTGACTTTTGGGAAACCAATTTTCTTGACTAGATCTTCCACCTCACTTAACTTAGATCCAAAGAAAATCATATCCTCTATCTTGTCTACTCCTATGATAGCTTCTTCCACTATTTTGATTGGATCTTCAACCTCAATAATCTTTGGTCTAGACAAGACGTTTTCCACTATCTTGTCTACCTTTGGTTCATTCTAGACTGATTTGTTCTCTTCTATGATAGGAGCCACAAAGACCTCCATTGAAATATCTTGGGTCTTCTTGCCTTCCTTTTTTTCCTTTCCCTTCTAGATTTTTCTCTCCTTTCTAGGTTTAGAGAAAATTGGAATCCTTTTCTTTTTAGCTTTAGCCTTAGGACATTGATTCACCTTATGCCTAGATTTTAGGCAATGAAAACAAGCTAAAGGAAGACTTTCATAATCTAAATTTTGAATATGCATTCCAAGTTTTTAGTGAAAGAACACAACTTATAGCATATCAACCCCTTCCCTCACTCCAATATAGATCCTAGCATATGTTAGTCTCCTTCTGGAAGTTGTTATCAGGTCTATGGATAAAAGCTCACCAAAGGAATTTTCCACCCCCACGAAGACATCCTCATTTTAGAACTCTAGAGGCAACTTTGGAAGTCTTACTGAAATAGGTGCTTGTACAAAAAATGAGTCATTCAAATCTAGCTTCAAAGACCACTTCTAGAGCACCAAGGTTGAGTGGCCTATGCTCCAAGGCCCTTCACATAGGATGTTTGACAAGTCCTCAATGCAAGAGAAATCAAAAGACATGAAGCCTTTCACCATTGCCATTATATTGACCTATCCTTTAAGGTTCCATTTCTTCTAAGTGAAAGATCTTACAATATCTATGTTTGTCCTTGGCCCAATAAACTTTCCCACTATGGTTGAAGCCATTGAATCAATGCTATGATCTATCAACTTGTCCCAAACAGAAATCACACAAGAACCCTTTTCCAAGCTAGATAGTATTTTAACTGGAGGAAAGGAAGACATACTAGTAGGTTTAACTCCAAAAATAGAAGACCCTTTTGTTAAGAGTACCCTAGATTGATCCACCCTAGATGGCAGAAAAGGCTTGTCTAGACCTTTGCACTCGTAATGTGGGTCCCCATCTTCATTCTCTGTCACATCTCCAATTTCTACTATCCCCTGACATCCACAAACCCCTCCTACATTCCAGGCTTCTAATTCCCTCCTCCCTAAGGAATCCCACCTAGGACACATTTCAAATTTTGGAAAGGCACACTTCTCCATCCTCTACCCTATCTACTCCCACTCACCATCTTTACTACAAAATCAAAAGATAGGAAGCCTTTCACCATTGCCATTACATTGACTTGTCCTTTAAGGTTCCATTTCTTCTGAGTGAAAGATCTTACAATATCTATGTTCGTCCTTGGCCCAATAAACTTTACCACTAGGGTTGAAGCCATTAAAGTAATGTTATGATCTATCAACTCATCTAAAATAAAAATTGCACAAGAACCCTTTTCCAAGATAGATAGTATTTTAACCAGAAGAAAGGAAGACTTACCAATACGTTTAACTCTGGAAAGAGAAGAAATTTTTTTTGAGAGTACCCTAGACCAATCTACCTTGTGTGGTAGAAGAGGCTTTTCTAGACCTCTACACTTGTCACATGGGTACCCATCTTCATTCTCTATTGCATCTCTAATTTCTACTATCCCCTAACACTCTACAAACCCCTCATATATTCTAGGCTTTTGATTCATCAAAAGATAGGAAGCCTATCACCATCACCATTACATTGACCTATCCTTTAAGGTTCTATTTCTTGTGACTAGAAGATCTTAAAATATCTATGTTCAGCCTTGGCCCAATAAAATTTCCCACCAGGGTTGAAGCCATTAAAGAAATGCTATGATCTATCAGCTTATCCAAAATAGAAATCACACAAGAACCCTTTCCAAACAATATTTTGACCGAAGGAAAGCAAGACTTACCAATAGGTTTAACTCCAAAAAGAGAAGACCATTTTGTCAAGAGTATCCTAGAATGATCTACCTTGGGTGGAAAAAAAGGCTTGTCTAGACCTCTACACTTGTCACATGGGTCCTTATCATTGTTTTCTATTGCATCTCCAATTTCTACTATCCCTTGACACTCTACAAACCCCTCCTACATTCTAGGCTTCTGATTCCCTTCTCCCTCAGAAATCTCACCTAGGACAGGTTTCAAATTTTGAAAAGGAACACTTCCCAATCCCATAAATGTCACATCAATTGATAGTCAATGCATAGCAAGCTCACTTGGTTAGTGAAGATATTTTTCCCAGTCTACTAAGCATTCCTTAGTTTACTCTGTATAGAAGGCAGTATCTATCAAGCTCACTTAGGCAATGACAAAAGCTATGTAGAAAAGAGTGTTAACCAAGCTCACTCAGTTAACAAAGGGAAAGTTGAATAGAGTTAGTATTAAATAAGTTCACTCAATTACCAAATGAATTTTGTAAGTTCATAGTGTTAACTAAGCTTCTATTGGTTAGCATGGGAAATCACTTTAGAATTAGTTTCTACCAAGCTAGGACAACTACCAAAGGATTTTCTTATTTTGGCATATATAGCTTAATTATTTTACCTATTGATTCTAGCCAACTGAGGTGATGAATATTGGTTATTCTAATTTGTATTTGAGTCAACTTGAAAATCTAAAAAGTTTAAGTAAAAGGTCAAGTTTTGATTTCAAAGTGTGTGACATGCAAGTCATATAAGTTGATTGAAAGAGATAAGAAGAGAGGAAGCAAACTTGAAGGATAAGCAAGTATCCTTGTGGAGCAAAAAAGTACTATTCAATTAGGAAGGATCAAGTATAAACTAGAATAGAGATCTATAATCAAAAATTTAGTTTCATCGCAATCAGCTCATTTCATTGTTACTCTCTAACCATTGTAGCAGTTATCTAAAATCTCTTAATAGAGTTGGTTTTATAGCCATTTGTAAATCATCTAACTAGGTAGTAATTCTATCAAATTGTTTCAAGACCTCTTGCAAGGACACTCCTGATAGGGTGATTAAATCCTTTAATAGGGTCACACCTAACAATGTGTTTTGTAACCTTTAATAGGGTTGGCTCCTAACAAGGCTCACTTTAGAAGAGTGAAAAATGGTAACTAGTTACATTTGGTGATTTTTCCCAAATTGGGTTTCCACATTAAATCCTAGTGTCTTATGCATTCATGTTATTTCTTTCATGCTTGAAAGTAAATTACTGATAAAATCTTAAGATCTACTAAAGTAATACACACTCTCCATTTATCGATTTACAACAATTTTAGAATGCTTATTGAGTATCAGTAAGAATTAGTTTTACTAGCCTAAATTTTATTTGACATTTAAGTTATCTAGGATTTATTTTAGTAGTAACTGATTTGCCCCTCCCCTCTTAGTTTCTCCTCTTGTATTTCCAACAATTGGTATTAGAGATTTTAGTGCTTCTAGAGAAGGTTTCAAGTACCTAATCTAAATATCGGGATGTCTTACAAGAGATGTGATCCAAATAAAAAGATAGGATTGGATGTGATCCAATACAACTTTTGAAGTAGACAACTTTGACAACTATGTTCCTTCTTCCAAGAATATTGAGTCTGCATTTGAAGCTAAACTCTCGCTAAAAGAAAAAGGCAAGAAAATAAAAGATAATTAATCATAAAGTGAGGAAGAAATAGAAGAAAGTTATGATTGTGATCTTGATATTGTTGAAGCTCTACTTGCAAAGAAATATTCTAGGAGCAGTGGAAAGTAAAAAGGTAAAATCCCTCTAATATGTTTCTCTTATGAAGAAATTGGTCATATTGTTGCTAGGTGTCAAAAAAAAGAAGGCAACGAAGAGAACAAAAGCAACAATTGCAAAGGCAAAAAGGAATTTAAAGTTCACAAATCCTACAAAGACAAAGGTAAGAAAACTTGTTTCATGGCTAAAGATTATGATAATAGTGAAGATTAAATAGTGTATATTGCTCTCTCATGTTAGAAAAAATGACACATGGATCATAGATAGTGGATCTTCACACCATATGACTGGAGATAAAACTAAGTTTGAACATTTTGAACACTATGATGGAGGTAGTGTAAGGTTTGGAAATAATGAACCTTGTTGCATAAAAGGAAAATGTCATATCTCATTAACCAATGAACTTGTATGTGACAATGCCTACTAGATTAAAGGACTAAAACATAATTTACTAAGTGTGGCATAGCTGAAAAACATTGGATTCAAGGTAGAATTCATGAATGGGAAGGCAAAATTACTAGATAACCAAGGAAATCTGATTGGATCAAGTAGGTAAACAAAAGGTAACCTATTTTATCTTGACTTGGTGATTGTTCATGCTTTATTGCTCAAGTAGAAGAAAGATGGCTATGGCATAGATGACTAGGTAAAAGCACAAACCTGTGTCATCTTTTATAAAGAAACGTGATATCAGAACGTGACAGTTTAACATTAATGACAAAAAAATGGTATCTATGTTTAAAATATGAAGATGATGTATACTAATGAAATGTGTAGAATTGGATGAATTTTATGCCTATAATTTTTATAATTGTTTTGAGTAAGAATTTATTCATTTATTTTTATTTTGAAGTCCCTTTTCTAATTGTAAAAAAAATAGGGTGTAGTTCCTGTCAAACAAGTGTATGTAAATCATCTTTTTTTTGTTCTGATTTGAAAATATCTTATAGATGACATGTATAGCTAGTGAACAAAAAAAGAAATAATTGTTTTTTATGTATATTGTCTTTATTATAAGTACTCAAGTTTGACCTTATCAAAACCCAATAGTTTTTTACTCTCATCAAAACTTCCCTATCAAATCTATACCTTCTTGAAAAAAAATACATATTCATGAAGAGGATTCTCTCCTCTAGAGATAAATATTTTTTTTTATTTTTTTGATATGATTTACTATTTTTTTTCTTTTTTGAGTGAGCATCTTCTGAAATGTTGAAATATTGACTTATAATATTTTGAGATTATAAAATATTATAACTAATCAAAACACTTAAAAATTTATATAATGATGATATTGAATCTGAGATCTATAAAAGGGTATTTTTAGTTTTTGAAAAAATTTGAGTTTTTTATAGAGAAATGAGATTTGACCAAAACAGGTTTATGTATCGTAAACGGTGACACAGACCTATGCTTTTACCCATCTATTATGTCATGTAAAATTTGATAATATGGTCAGCATAAGCAAACTCAAAAGAGTAAGAGGTCTTCCTAGTTTGAAGAAACCTAATTTTGGATTATGCAAAAATTGCCAAATTAGTAAAATGGGAAAGACTAGTTTTAAGAGCAAAAACTATCAATCAGAAGATGTCTTGGAAATTGTGCATACTAATTTATGTGGACCCATTGGAATAGAAACTTATAGTGGAGAAAATATTTTCATTCTTTTTGTTGATGATTGTTATGTATCTGAAAGAAAAATCAAAAGCTTTTGAGAAATTCAAATGGTATCTGGCTAGTGTAGAAAAAGAAACTTGAAAAGGATTGAAATGCTTAAGATCATATAGAAGTGGTGAATTCATCTCGAATGAATTCAATAATTTTTGCATTAAAAGAGGATTCAAAAGACAAGTATCAGCCCATGGTACTCTTGAGTAGAATGGAATAGCTGAAAGATGAAATAGATCCATCATGGATTATGCAAGGACACTAATGATTGAGAAGAATGTTGCTATCAAATACTAGAAGGAAGCTATCAACACTATAGTTCATACTCTAAATAGAGTTCAGTTAAAGAAGGACTCAAAAAAAAATCCCTATGAACTATGATATGGCTACAAACCCAATGTACGTTACTAGAAAGTATTTGGCAGCAAATGTTATATCTTGAAAGAATCTAGAAAAGGAAAATTCAATGTAAAAGGTGATGAAGGAAAATTTCTAGGATATTCCTGCAGAAGTAAAGCATACAAATGTCTAAATTTTTCCACTCACAAAATCATAAAAAGTGCACATGTGATAATTGATGAGTTTTTACAAAAGATTGAAGAAGAAAGAAAAAAGGAGCCAAGAGATTAAAGAAGATTTGTATACTATGAACCGGATACATTTCCAAATAAATTTGACAAAAAGGTGAGTTCATCTATAGAGCTCTCCAAGTCTCCATCAATTACCAAGTTGCAAGAAGTGCAAACTGAGTCACAAGGACCCAAGTCACATTTAGAGGCTACCGAGTTAGTGCATACCAAGTCTAAAGAACTCGAGCCATAGATAGAAGGACATGAGCTAGAAGTTCAGATTCAAAATGAAGACAATACAGTTCATTCAAAAGTCAAATAACCTTTATTGGCTAAATATGTCAGAAGGCATCATGTACCTGATCATATCATTGGAGACAAATTAGATGTAACAATGACAAAAAGAAAACTAAAAGGTACATGTTTACTTGCTAAATTTAAACCTAAAAGTGTTAAAGATGTACTAGAAAATGAAAGTTGGATTGAGGCTATGAATGAAGAAATAGAATAGATAGAAAAGAATAAAACTTGGACTCTTGTACCTAGGCCCAAAGATAAAAAAGTGATTGGTACAAAATGGGTATTCAGAAATAAGCTGAATGAAGATG
The DNA here is from genome assembly GCA_028749045.1 of Cupressus sempervirens. Taxonomy (NCBI): domain Eukaryota; kingdom Viridiplantae; phylum Streptophyta; class Pinopsida; order Cupressales; family Cupressaceae; genus Cupressus; species Cupressus sempervirens. The sequence continues at coordinate 705,343,153 of CM053793.1, forward strand.
GAAAAGTGTTAAGAAACAAAGGAAGATTGGTTTGTAAAGGCTATTCTCAAGAAGAAGGTATTGATTATAGTGAAACTTTTGCCTCTATTGCAAGATTAGAAGGTGTTGGGACTTTACTAGCTTATACAGCTTACAAAGGATTCAAAGTATATTAGATGGATGTTAAATTTGCATTCCTAAATAGAATTCTTGATGAGGAGTCCACATTGAATAACCAAAAGGTTTTATTGATCATGAAAAAAGGGACATGGTTTGCAAATTACACAAAGCCCTTATGGTCTAAAATAAGCTCCTAGAACCTAATATGAAAGACTAAATAACTATTTGATACAGATTGGTTTTCATAGAACAAATGATAATAGTAGCCTATATATCAAGGAAGGACCAAATAAGAAGATTTTGTTTGTGGAAATATTTTTGGATGATACTCTATTTACAATAAATCATGACTTATGCAAAGAATTTTTAGAACAAATGAATGAAGAATTTGAAATGTCCATGTTTGATGAAATAAAAAAATTTGTTGGATTGCAGATACAATAGAACATAAATGGTATCTATATTACTCAATCTAAGTATATCAAAGAGATACTTAAGAAATTTGGAATGGAGGATTCAAAACTAGTTGGAACCCCTATGTGTACTAGACTTAAGCTTACCAAAGATGATGAATCCAAAGAAGTAGATCAGACCTTATATAGCTCAATGATTGGAAATTTATAGTATGTGGTACATATAAGGCCTGATATTGCCTTAACAGTTGGGATAGTGGCAATATTTAAAAAAAAAAAAAAAAAGAAAACCACATGATGGCTATATAAAGAATCTTGAGATATCTGAAAGGTACTAAAAACTATAGCTTATGGGTACAAACTTGGAGGCAATCTTGACCTAAAAGTATTTACAAAGGCTAATTGGGTAGGAAATCTTGATGAAAAAAAAAGCACTAGTGGTGGAGCATTCTTTCTAGGTAAAAGGCTAGTATCTTGTACAAGCAAGAAGAAAAACTATACATCTCAATCCACAATACAAATAGAATATGTAGTAGTAGTAGTGAATTTCTCTAACATTGTTTGGTTCAAACAATTGTTGGAAGGAATGAAGGTTAAAATCAAAGAGCCAATAGTCATGTATTGCAATAACACTAGTGCAATCAATATATCAAAGAATCTAGTGATGCATTCCAAAACAAAGCACATTGCTATAAAATATCACTTTGTAAGAGAATTAGTATAAGGCAAATAAATTAGATTGGAATATGTGCATACAAAAGAACAAATTGTAGATATATTCAACAAGCCATTACCTAAGGATGCATTTTTGTATCTAAGAGGTAAGATAGGGGCCATTCCCCTATCTAAAGCTCACTAAATAAATTTTAGTGATGCATCAACAAAAACTAAGTTGAAGATAAATTAGTTGATGCAGTATTGACAAGGACATATTATAGATGAATCTATACTCAAGGTAAATTAATACTAATTAAAATTGTCTTTGGCATGTGTTGTCAAAGAGGGAGAAGTTTATTGTCATATTTTTCTAAAATTTTATAGAGGAGGAAGTTAAGAAATTTCTTCACAAAGGGAGAAATAAAATCAAAGAGGGAGAAACTTTCTACTAGGGGGAGTCTTATTCTCAAATTTTCATTATGCTATGACATGTTGTGTTGCCATCAATGCCAAAGAGGGAGATTGTTGGATACAATTGATTAATTGTCTATTGTCTTTGATGTTACACAAATGTCATATCAGTTGATAATTAGTGCATGTCAAGCTCACTTGGTCAATGAAGACAACTTTCCTAGTCTACCAAGCACTCATGATTTTACTCTATACAAAAGGTAGTATCTATTGAGCTCACTTGGGCAATGAAATAAGTTATGCAGAAAAGAGTGTTAAATGAGCTGACTTAGTTAACTAAGGAAAAGTTGAATAGAATTAGTATTAACAGAGTTCACTTGATTACCTAACAGATTTTGTAAGTTTTTAGTGTTAACTGAGCTTCTATTGGTTAACATAGGAAATCACTTTAGAATTAGTTTCTACCGAGTTGGGTTAGCTACCAAAGGATTTTCTTATTTTGGTATATATAGCTTTATTATTTTACCTATTGATTCTACCCAACTGAGGTGATGAATATTGGTTATTATAATTTGTATTTGAGCTAACTTGACAATCTGAAAGGTATAAGTAAAAGGTCAAGTTGTGATTTCAAAGTGTGTGACATGCAAGTCAAATAAGTCGATTGAAATAGATAAGAAGAGAGAAAGCAAACTTGAAGGATAAGTAGGTATCCTTATGGAGTAGAAAAGTATTATTTGATTAGGGAGGATCAAGTATGAACTAAAATAGAGATTTGTAATTAGTAATTTAGTTCTATCACAATTAGGCCTTTTCATTTTTACTCTCTAACCATTGTAGCAGTAATCTAAAATCTCTTAACAGAGTTGGTTTAACAGCCATTTGTAAAATCCTCTAATAAGGTAGCAATTCCATTGAATTATTTCAAGACCTCTTGCAAGGAACCTCCTAATAAGGTGATTAAATCCTTTAATAGGTTCGCATCTAATAGTGTTTTTTGTAACCTTTAATAGGGTTGGCTCCTAACAGGGCTCACTTTAGAAGAGTGAAAAATAGTAACTAGTCACATTTGGTGGTTTTTCCCAAATTGAGTTTCCACATTAAATCCTGGTGTCTTATGTATTCATGTTATTTCTTTCATTCTTTCAAGTAAATTATTGAAAATATCTTAAGATCTATTAAAGTAATACACACTCTGCATTTACTGAGTTACAATAATTTCAAAATGCTTACTGAGTATCAATAGTAATTAGCTTTACCAGTCTGAATTTTATTTGATATCCAAGGGATCTAGGATTTATTTTAGTAGTAATTGATTCACCCCTCCCCTCTCAGTTACTCCTCTGATATTTCCAACAATTATTACTTTCTAATCCTTTTTGTAGTTTGTAATGGCAGTATCTAACATTATAACAGTTTTGTTACATCTTGTTTAAATTAACTACACTTGTTAATAAATCTCTAGAATTTGTTCATTAGTCTTTTTTGATTGACTAGTGTATATGATGGTGCTCGCATTTAGCAACTTTCCAGCATATTTTTTTCTAAAGGAAATGTACAATTTAATGATAGGTCTATTTTTTACAAGTTGAAGCTCAAATAAATTTTTACTTTCATCTCCACCATTGGTGAGTTTTTCACATAAAGACTATTATTTTAAATATATATATATGGATCATAGATTCTTTTATGTAAAAGTTTTTTTGATAGCTTGTTCTCATCATTTAGAAATAATAATATTTCCTATTATTGCTACTATGATAGACCCCTACCTTTTGCTAAAGGCTCCTACCAACATCTAAAAAATTAAAATGTTAGATCTATTTTACATTTGCAATTAGATGGTATTGAAATCTAATAGAAAAATGCATGTAGATATGAGGAAGTTTAATAAGTACATATAAGCCACATAGATCCTCTTGTACCCCTCAATGTTAGACATTACTACATACACCACTTAGATTATTAATAAAATAGATTTTATTTTCTAATTATTTAAGAAGACATGAAAATGAAATCCATTAGCTTCAAAAAAAAACTAAATTTGTATAGACCTACATATTTAAACAATGATACATAGACGTAGGTGAAGCAAATAAACACATCCACTCCACCATAGAACAAATAAAATTCCACAGTCAATAAGATTGATAAATTCTATAGGGACACTATTGATACAAATATATATTTATATATGCATTCCCTACTAATAACCCCGATCGGCCTAACTCGATACAATAACATAAACAAAAAATTGTATACAATTATACCAAATGTGAATAATCACAACAAAAACATAAATGATCATATAAGATTACCACTGAATAATTATAAAAATGATTACTTCCCATTTACAAAAATAAGATAATGGAATGGAAAATTCATACAAGATAGATAAAAGAAATGTATTGGACATCAAAAAAATCTCAATACTATATTTCTTGCTTGTTTATATTTTCAATACTCTTAGTTATTAAATAAATTTATTTCACCAACAAAAATTGTTGTGAAAAATGCCATGCATCACATTGTAGATCAACAATAAAAACTCATGAGTTTTCTTAAAATTTAAAGGAGGTTTCAAGCTATATTCTTTCAATAGGCCTATAAATTGAAAGAATATAGTTCAAAAACTAGAATATAGCTTGAAAACTCTTTATATTTACCTTAACATGTTCACCACAAGTAATATTTCAAGAATGAGTCTAATTATCTCACTGCTTAACATGCACAAATTTTGTAACTCCTCATTTTTAAAAATGATTTTATAGTTTTAAATAAGAAATATGTAGGTAAGGTAGGTAACATGTAACACCCCACCAAGGGATCCAAAAGAATTAACCAAAGTTTTACTAAGTTTCCATACAATTTTTAAAAAATAAAATAAGAAAGATAGATAATTCACATCAATCACATAGTAGTGGAAGCAATAACATACAATCAACTAAAAGCATACATAACAGGTTACATTCCTTAAGAATCCCATGATGTTGAATCACATTTAAATTTAATCTAATAATAAGTCTAACACTACCACATCCACATGAAAGAATAATTAGAAAGTCCAAAGTCCATAATATACATTTGTTCCAAATTCCACTTGGAAAATTAATTCATAATGCTCAATCATCCACTATACATGTCACAAGGTTTGAAAGGCTAAAGAATATACATATGTAGAAATAAAGATACACCATCCTCTCAAATTCCATGATACAAAGTACATTAAAATAAATTAAAACATCCACCATACATGATACATCCATCCATCATAAAAGATATAAACATCAATCATGAAATACAATGAAATACAACTATCCATCATAAAACACAACTAACTAAGTGCACAGTTCCTCCCAATTGTCAATAGCATCATTAGACCATTGTGGGCCGTAGCCATCCCCCATGTGTAACATCACAAGCCACCAATAAGATCGTTGGTATGATAGTAATAGGGACATCACTACTAAAACATGCTACAACATACACATAAAGAAATCTAACATGCTAATCATCAATATAAAGAAATGCATCAATAAATAACATCACCTAAACATGATAAATAGCATCCCAAGAAGCTTCAGCCACAGTGACTACAGATGGATCTCAATGGTAAGAGTAAAAAACACTACCACCTAATCATATGGAACCTAAATGGCCCACTTCCAATGCACTGAGGAGATAGTCTCAAGTCCCAAATAGGATATCAAATCACATAACACAAATACTCTCTAAGTCTAGGAAATCCCAAAAGTATACAAACTCAAAGGTTCCAACATAGATCAACATCTAGACCTAGAGGCACACAAGACACATAGGAAACCTACTATGTAAGTGAGAAAGTGTCATCACATGAATCATGTAGAAGTTACCCTGGAAGTTAGCTTAGGACTCCAGGGTCCCTAGTGATCTTTATGCAACCACTAGTATCCTCTTGTACTAACAAGGCACACTACAGAATGCAAGGCCATAACCAAGCATTCTCTCTGCTCCCACCCTACTCTGTACTAGTACTCGAGACATGGGTGAGAATATACAATTAACTCTTATTAGGTTCATTAAATTTAGTATTTAGTGTGATGTTTTCACTTATTAAAAAAACTTACAATGGGTTATCCCTAGAGCCACTTAGGGCCCCCATCCCCCATTGCAAGCCACTTCCCAACACTACATATAGATAACCTACCCTAAGCTCATGAAATCACAAATCAAGGAATCATATAAAATCACCTCAATCCTATACAAGTGACTAAACAACATCAAAATATAATCCAAAATATTCACATCAGTTCTCCATGAACAACTGAAAAGCATCAAATGATAATCATAATAATCACAACAGTTCTCAGTGAGCAACTAAAAGACATCAAATGATAAATCACAATATCCATCAGTTCTCAATGAGCAACCAGAAAGTATCCAAATAATACTGATCGAAGAATCCAAAATGGTCAATTCAAACATGTCACAACATGTCATTATCAAGAACAAAGCAAACACTTTAGTTCCATCAAGGCGACTGGAAAGTGACCCAAGTATAAATGATCGAGGACTCATAAATGGTTAGGTCAAGACGGTCATACATACACCTCAGCTTCACACAAATACTAGAAAGCAATAACAATTCAATATTCAAAACACATCATAGAGCATGCCATCACATTACCATGGTTGGGTTTTTAAAAGATCGAGATCAAAACATCAACATGACATCACAAACACATAACTCCCAAGCCTCTAGTAATAACCTAAACTGGTCAACACTAGGACAAACCCCATAACCCAAATCATAGACAATACATAGATATCATAATAGTCTCACAGTTGGTTTGATTTGAAAACACATAGTTTAGTGAAAAGTAATGTTTTAGTTTCTTCGTTTTCAATATATATTTCAGGTGGATGAAATTTCTAGTTTTCCAGTAACTAAAAAAAATCACATACTATTACAATTAAACCCATTCTTGCTATTATAATTAGAAAATCATATTATGACTTAGAAGTAATAATCATTTATTAAATTAATAATTTATTGATTATTAAATACAATACTTTCAATTCCATTAATAATCGAGCTATTAAATAATAAATATAACTAACATTATTAAATGATATTTATTATTAATTCAATCTTACTCTAATAATAATTTACAGTAATAATTAATAATTATTTAATAATTATTAATTAATTAATAGTCAAAGTTATTGACACAATTCCTTGATAAATGATATTAATTAATTTAACAATTAATATTTAAATTATGAATTAAATCACCTTTTTTTAATATCATTTACTAATTCATTAATTAATTAATTAATTATTAATTAAAATTAATAATAAAATTAATTTAATTAACTAAATTATATTATTTTAAATGAATTAATATTAACATATATATAATACTATATTTAATTAATTATATAAAACAAACCATATTTAAAACAATTCATATTAAATATCATTTAATCAAAATTTTAAAAAATAATTTTAACATATTTACACCTTGGAGATTAATTAAAACTGGTGTTGTTTTAATAATAGTCGCCAACCATGTATATGGGTCGTGTGCTTACTGTTGTCGTAGTCGTACTACGACCGTAGTCACACGTACAACTACATACAACAGTCAACCACTGACAGGAGATAAAAGGGGGGTGGGTAAAACCCCCTCCCCAAATAATTTATTTTTTAATTTCTAAATAAAAAACTTTTTAAAACATTCCCCCAAGTTTATATATATATATATATATATATATATATATTAAAGAAGATTTTTATTAATAATTAAACAATCCAACCTCCATATATTATAATAAAATAATTTATATTTTATTTATATTTAATTTTTTTGACATAAATTTCCACATGTATTCTAATAGGCAAAATACAATGAACCATTTGAACTTACAATATAAAATTCTCATATTATTCAAACCCTTCTTGAATATAATTCTAATTTTCTTTTACCTATGGATGAGCTTCCAAATTGAATTATTTTTCTTTCAATCTTAATATATAGAAGAGATAGAATATGAATATCATAAGATTCAGACAAGAGAATGAAAGAATCATACAATGAAATCCAGAGAATTTGATCTCACCAATCACAAAGAAGACAGGATTACCTAAATAATATAATTCTAACTGGGTACATAAAACTCAAGAACCTACCTGGTTCTGATGCTAAAATTGTGATGCCCAAAAGATTTGTGAGAGAATTCGCTTCTCTCTAAGAACTTCTCTTAAACAATTCTCCCAAAATTTCCCTTCCAAAAATCACTTCCAAATTTTGTTATAAATTTTTTGTCCAAATTTGTCTCTCTCGAAAATGAACCCTCAAGTGGTGATAAGGAGTTCTCTACTCAAATCGGGGCACTAATTGTGCATTCACCCAAGAGGATTCCTTGCACACAAGACTCAAACTCTAAATTAACTTTAATTAGTCTTTTCTTTTATCTTTTCCATGCATCTCAAATGAATTATTAAATAATTTAATTTAATTTTCACTTGACTTTGCTTTCAAATAATTTATTAACTTAATCCCATGCACGCACTTTATGCAATTAAAATATGTTTATTAAATTTAGTTGTTTATCTTTTTAATTAATTTCTTATATTTTAAACTCATGCATAAATCATGCAATCTTAAACTTTTTAATAATTAATACCTTTTTCCACTTTTAAATTTTATTTTCGAATGTGAAATTTGATAAATATTTATTAACTTAAATAACAATAATATTTAGCATTTATTAAAAAATAAACTCTAAATATATTATTATTAAATTAAATAAATATTATTACGTTCTAAATTTATTCCTATAACTTTTATCTCCAAATTTAATTCTTTTTATTTAATTAATTTCTCAATTAATTAAATACAATTAAATATTAAAGTGTCATAATAATTTCCATTAAATTTATTCATTAATTTAATCTTTTAATTAGACTTATTTAATAGAAAATTCACCAAAGACTCATAAAGTAAAATACAAAAACCCATCATAGAAAAACACATACAAAATCAAACTAAAGGGTTATAATCACGAATTAATGTCATTTGACGCATTTAGAGGGTACTCGACTTAGATACTTGTCCTAATTATCAATTAGGACAAATGGCTTAGGGGTTTAGGATTTGGACTTCAAAATTTATCTTCCCTCTCTTACCATTGAGCTAATGCGATAGGGTATGCTCATCCTAAAAATTTAGGGAAGTCAATACCCAATACCTACAACCTACATAAAATCCATGCATGTACATACATAATATATTCCAAGCTAAACAGGTAATGGCAGGAAGTGGTGCATCGTGTAGATCTTGACTAGCAGGTGACTACAACTCCCTTCCTTAACCACATCAGAAATGCCATACATAAAGAAAACAAACACACACGCCATACACATGTAGTATGGGGTAAGTATCCATAAGAAAACACATATAATAAACCATCTAACTAATCATCATAAATAACTAAAAGTATTGAATAATCATCATGCATATATGAAATATAGCATACCAAGTAATCTCATCATATAACCAACTAAATCTAAAACAATATATGATAATTTTAAAACATCACCACTAAACATCAAGCATAAACTAGCCTAAAAGAGTTTGGCATTGATAACATAAATGCAAGCTAGGGGCAGACACTACATAACAAGAAAGGTAAACTTTAAAAAGATTAAGAAAATAGAAACATCTAATAAAAAATTTCAATTCCATTTATCTATTCAATCTCTAAAAAGTTTTTAATTTAAATGATTACAAAAATTAGAAATGTCTAACACACATCTAATAATTTTAACATAACAAAAAATTATAAAAAACATTCTATTATCACCCTTTCTTGTTGCTGATTTTTATATAAAAACATAGGGAAACAAAAACTTATTATAATTTACTAAATAATTTAATTTAAATGATTACAAAAATTAGAAACATCTAAGAAATATCCAATAATTTTAACATTACAAAAAGGAAAGAAAAATAAATTTTATTTTCTTTCCATTTTGCCATGTTAAATATTAAATTTATTAGGTTTATGCATATTTATCTTGTATGTTTCTAATTTTTGCAATCATTTAAATTAAAAAGAAAAATTAGAGGGCTTAAATTATACATGATACATCATAAATAATAAAGACAAATATTATTTATAAATATTATTAAATGTTTCTACTTTATGTTAATCTCATATTGGTTTTGGCAATTTCCTATACACTTAAGTCATTTACTTAGTTCATGTCGAACAAGTAACATATGTCGAGGACATGTAAACTACAACATGTTGAGTAAACAAGGAGTGCCAAGTTACTAATGTTTCAAGTCACTCAAGTGCCAAGCAAATAGTACATGTTGAGTTATCCAAGAGCCAAGAAAGTAGTGTATGTTGAGTCATTCAAATGCTGACTGGTAGCATTAAAATAGTTAGTGCCAAGCAATATGAACTTTAGATGTCGAGTAAAACAATTTTTTCATACTTATTTACAGTGGTAGAAACTACTATGTAAACCATTTTTGGGCTGACTTAAGAATTGAATTACAATATTTTGGTGATAAGGATGATTCTTAAGTGGGAATCCATATGTATTACATGAGTCTAATCATGTAGAGGGAAGGTTTAAGTGGAAATATGGATGAATCATAGTCATTGATTCATACCTAACCCTAAGTCACCTACATCTTCTTAAGGAGGGAAAACCCTAAACTTCTTGTGTATGGAAAGGGAATGAATGAATGAAAAAGGAGAAGTTTTGCATGCACAAACTAGGACATTCATGGTGACCAAGGAATTATAATTTGAATTGCATTGTAGAATTAGTTAAAGGATAATAGAGGAAGGAAATAGTAAACAATAGAGAGACATCTGATCAAGAAGGATGAAGTACACAATAGTATAGAGGTGATCTATCATCAATCAATAGAGTGCTAATTATGGGATCATTGCTGAGACATTGTAATAAGTGAATAAGTTAAATCCCTTAACAGATTAGTCCTAATAGGTTGTATTGAAATCCTCTAACAAGGTACTTACTCATTTGTGAGTTGAAGTCATTTAACCATAAACACTTCTAATAGGGTGTTGAAATCCTTTAACAAGGTAAGACCTAACTGTCTCTATAAGCCTTTAACATGGAACACCTTTCATAGGGTAGATCATGTTTCATGATCAAACATTGTAACCTTAATTGGATACACTTTATTACTATAGTAGTGAAGATTTGTGGCCATCATCCCTACCCTAGTTTTCCCTTCTCATTGGAGGGTTTCTAGGTAATCATATCTTGTGTCATGTATGTGCGAATGCTTCTTGTTTACATGCTTTAGATGTATATGTTGTACATGGTATTTTAGTTTACATGTTGAATATGTGAGATGGATGTGTGGTGAATGCTTTATGGGTTAAAGTATAAAGCATTGATTCACCCCCCCACCATCCACCCACCCTTAAAGTTTACCTTTCCTATTGTAATTTTAACAATTAGTATTAGAGTAGTGTTCTCTAAAAGTAAAGCTTTGTATCTTTGAGGAAAGATCTTGGAATGGAAGTCTACAAGGTGGGGAAGATCATTGAGAACTAGGAGATCAAAATTTAACTCATTCTACATCAATTGAATGAAGCAAGAGAAGATCTAAAGAAATCATTAAGAAGAAGGAAGGAAATTTATATTGAGGATAATGACACACAATATTGAGAGATGGACACTACTAAGCTATTTGTAAATGGAAACTCCAATGAATTTGATGTAGTAGTTGTAGATCTAATGGAAAAGAATAGAAATCTAGCTGAAGAAATTTAAAATCTTAAGATAGATAAAGAATCACAAGCCATGTTACTATGTGAGGTGACCAAATAGAAAAAGAAAGCTATAGAAGAAAAAGTTATGATTGAAGATGACAAAAGATTTTTGACCAATAGACTAGAAGATAAATCATTAGAAGTAAACATGATTGCTCACATGTAATTGGAAACAATGAATCAAGTCATGATTTCTAATCATTAAATATATAGTAAAAACATTGAGATAACAACACTAAAGTTGTAGAATGAATAGTTGAGCAATGATTTAAAAAGGAAAAAAGAGCTTGCTGAAAGTTTCAATAAACCCAATGAAGCTATAAAGTACTTTGAATAATTGATGAGATCTCCTACATCTAACAATGATACATCTAGACTGGGATACACAAGTACTAAAGAAGGAAAATCATCCAAAAGTGTTGAAGAAAGAAGTAAAAAAGGTAAGAACTCAAAACTTACTTGTCATAATTATGGTAAGAAAGGACATATTTCTTATGTGTATAGGAGCAAGATTGAAAATCATAATGTTAAGAAGAAGAGCATGGGTCACTACTATAAATGCAACAAACAAGGTCATTAGGAATGTAAATGTAGAACCAAGACCATGTACACTCAAAGATTTGAAGGATATTTTTATAACTATTAGAAGTATGGACATAGAGCTTTTGAGTGTAGATCCAACTCTAAGTGGTCATCAAACAAAAAACCAAAGGTAAAGAACAATGGAAACTTTTATAATTGGGATTATAATACAAGGTATAGTTGTCACTACTATCAAGAGTATGGACATGTTCCTAAGAACTATATTAGAACACACTTCAGAAGTGACTACAAAATGTGGTTGGTTCAAACCACATGTTTTAGTTATTTGAAGATGGGTCACATTAGTCAATATTGTCCAACAAGGTCAAAGGCACCAAGTTGTGAGTTCAACAAATGAAAAGATAAGGTAGATATTGAAAATGTTAGAAATGAGATGAGCAAGACATGGAAGAGAAAGGAGGATTGCAACACATCAAGTGCAAATAGGATCACTTCACCCAATGGGTCAGGTGATCACACCTCTTCAAACTAAGCAATCAAGAGGTAGAAGGGACTGATATTTAAAAGATATGCCATACATCAGTTCCAAGGATTTAGTTTTGCATGATTAAAGATGCAAAGTGTTATTAGTAATCAAGAAAAAAATCTTTAAAGTTTTTTTATCTTTTTCATGTTACTGTCAAGCATGAAAAGCCTCTTATGGTTTCTAAGTAAAATGTTAGTGGATGCTAAGCTAAAAAAGTTGCTTCATTGAGGTTGATGTTGTAATGGTTATCAAGAAAATGAAAAGACATGTGGATGTCGAGTTAGCTAGAAATTAATTGATGTTGAGCTTATAGTTGTGAAAGCACTTAGCATTAAATGCAATGTTTTAAGGACTATATGATTGATTCTACTCATTTAACATCATTTGAATTTAAGAAAGAACACGAAGAGCTAAAGGTGATCTAGAGAAATTTATTTGAGCATTTTTAAGATATTTGAATGGTTGTTCAAAACTATTTCATCAAGATTTGTAAGGTATTTACCATGTGTCAAGTTACATAGCTTCAAATTTTGTAAAGCCTAGATATATGTAATGGTGTTTAGTTCTTCTAAAGAAAAAGGTATAGTGGGAAAATAGGTTTTAAATGTTTAGTTAATTAGTAATGAGATTAAACAACCCATTTTCAAGGCTATTCCAAATATAGCATATAAGTAGGAACCCTCCAGAGCATTATCAATGATATCACCATGAGTCTTGATGATTCAAGATGTCAGTAATTGTTACACTTACAAGATTGGAAGCATAGTCAACATGGAAATCAAAGAAGAATATGGAAGACTATGTGAAAGTGAAGCATTAAAGGAAGAATACAATAATGTCAAAAAGAAAGGGTTAACTTATGCCCTAGATTTTCCAAATGTCCTCAAAACTGAGTGAATTAGGATTGTCTTAAGAAGAATTCATGATAGCCCAATATAGTTAGAGAATGGGCCAGTTAAAATCACAAAGAAAATTGTTCATAGAATAATAGGGTATCCAACCCTAGATCAGCCAAAGGCTATGAGAAGTTAGTTAAAAAAAGTCATTAAAAAAAACACAAGGGCCATATGGAACAAAAGGGGAATGGAAATTGACACAATCATAGATCCCCTAATAGCTTTTGTAGTGAGGGTAATAGCACACAAGTTTTATTAGTCAAGTATATTAAATAGTGCACCTTGCATTGTAGTGGATATGAAATATAAAATTGTGAAGAAAGATCATACGTATGATCTTCCCAAGTTGCAATTGTAGAAATTGATTGAAAATCTAGGAGCTATAAGGAAAACAAAGAGTGCTCAGTGTAAATTTGGATCTATTCTGGTATGTATTTTCTTCTATATACAAAATACATTCCCTACATTTAGTAAAGTTACATGGAAGATAAATAGACCAATTGCAATATAGATAGGAGAATTCATTGAAAAATTAGATGATAACTTTGAGTTAGTAATGACTAGTTATTTTGAATATTTTAAACAATATATGAAGAAGAGATTAAGGATACCAATCTCACTAGTGGAAAAACATTATGATGATGTTTTCTTTCTAGTTGATACTAATCACACATATGTACAAGTAACAATTTCTATTGTGAGATGGCTAAAGAAATTAGGATATGAGATGAATGTTGATGAGGCCTCTATAGTATTGAAAACATTACTTATAGAGGAAGTTGAAAAATAAGCCCAAGCTTTTGGCAATTATGACTTGGCCAAATAAAAAATCACCAAGGAAGAAGGAAAAATTGGTAAAGAAAATGAAAGAAAATTTTGGTGAAGGACTCGAGGAAGAGGAAGCAGAGGATGAAGAAGAAGAAGAAGAAGACACATAGCCTCAAGTACCACTAGAATTGACACAAGGTTAGGGAGAGGATCAACAAGAAAAGGAAATAGAAACTGCAAAAGGTGTTGAGGGAGAAGAAGCTAAGGAAGCACCTATTTCTATTGACAAAAGGAAAAGAAAGGAAAAGACTCATTCAATGATAAAACCAAAAAGGTTGCAAAACAAAGCCAACCTAAAAAAACACCTATCACAAGGGCTAGTACAAGAGTCACTACACGGAATGCTAAAGAGGTATCCAAGCCTAAAGAGTGGGAAGGTGGAGCACATAAAATACCAAGAAGAAAGTATGTTGGTAAGGTTGAATCTAATGAGGAGAAGATTGAATCTAATGACAACAACCAATTCCAAGTGGTGAGTCACAATCCCTCCTCAAACCTAGATAATTTATGTGATAACATTAGAAATAATGTTGATTTGTTAGGTTTCTCTCACATTCAATTTGATAACCTTGGAAAGATTGAGAAGAACCAAGTAGAGGAGGAAATATATTCTATGATGCTACCTTTAAGAAAAATCCTCTAGAAATTACCAACTCCATACTTAAGAGTTTATATGATAAAATTAAGAAAAAATGGCACTATTGTTTAGACACAAAGAAGAAAATTAGGGAGATAACCCTCACTCATGTTATGCCAAAACTTAGCAAGGCACAAATGTCCAAAGCCATATAGAAATATGTCGAGATATTTTTACCTATGTATAGGGCATTTAGCATAATACAGAACAACATAGAGGATGTTGTACTAAATTCCAAACAAATGTGGAGATTACATATGGACTAGCCACAACCAAAGTGATGCACAAGAACCTATTGAGGTAGAAGATGATAATGAGAAAGTCATAGGGAGGTGTTGGTGTTTTGAAATAACATAGTTTCAAATTACCTCGATGAGAACAATACACATCTAGGGGTAGCTACTTCCCATCTTCAACATACCATTTCAAACATCAGGCCAACTATAAGGCTAGACCCTTCTTCTACTTCAAGCTTTTTAAAACCTAGGCGTGTGTACCTCAGATTCACTTAAATGGTACCAATGTAATTAAAGCTATAATCTAAACCTATCAACAATGGATGAAGCCCTTATTTCTCTCATTGACTCAAGCAATAACATAGATCAATAATAGCTAAATGCAAGACAATGAAATTCATAAGCTGAGTGAGTGCATTTTATTCTATCTCTTCAAACATAAAAAGGAAATACAATTGATTAATGATGTTGAATATTGGCACAACCCCAAATATGTAGCAATATGAACAAGTGATCTTGTAACTGATCAATGCCTTATCTATTGGGAAATTCCATGAATTAAATACATACATCTATGATATCAAGGACATACTTCATGAAACACACCACCATAAAAATGAGAACAAAGAACGAACAATGATTGCAATAATTTTTTTTTTAGAAATCATCTTAATTCAAGTACCAATACATAGCTTGAACCCATCTTAATCTGAAAATCTCAATATGCAATAGGATGTCGTCCAAATACATAACCATTACAATAAAAATACAAAAAGAGTTCATTACAATCATGAAGTACAATTTCATCTCTAGACACCTATGTCCAACATAGGAACCCTAAATACTAATTCAAGAAGTAACTTCAATAAACATCCTTAGCTACTTGAAACTTGAAGCACCTAAAAATCACACAGAATACAACATAACACAAATAGGGGCTCAGTACATACTGAGTTTAAAAGGGAAATCCATCTGTATATATGTTAGTACCAACATATAGATATCCAAAAGCAGATCTCTAATCTATCTAATGTAATGCCAATCTGATATTATTATGCAAGAAGTAAATAATTACTTAACAATGCAAAATTAAACTCACACTAAGAATAACACGTAAATGAAACATATATATACTGAGGTGTCATTGTTATGGCACTACGATTTTGCATCCATGTGTGGTATGCTCATAGTCAACACATAACGGGTTTCTCTATTTTACTTGTCCATGACAGAATAGAGATAGACCTTGTACTTTGTCCTTAACCTTATAGGTTAAGTCATAGGTAAGGCCAATTATCTTATATGTAATTAACCCACCCAATTCATTTTATAATTTTCACTGAATTAATTAACTGAATAGGATAAACTAAATTTAGCCACCTCGATATACGTTCACCACAGCTATTCTTATAAATACACGTCAAACAGATTTTCTAAGAATGTACATGCTTGAGTTATAATTCAGTATTCAACATGATACTACATCCTATAATCTATTTGAGCACATCTTAACTTGCCTATTTCCAAGGTAAATCTAGACTACTATAACAATGGAAGAAAATAATATAATAATAAGTACTAGTAAATACCATTAAACCGTCATCTTAACCTAATGATACTTACTGATATTAGTTCTATACTATATAACCCCACTGCCATAACAATCTAAATTTATCTTTTGAAATATCAAGAAAGTAAGATCAAATAAAAATGATACTTTTTTTAAAACTTACAACATCATCCTACAACATTCCTTGCTGTTATCTCAATAACTAGCCTCTATTTTCTTCATCTTTACAATACTATCCAGTCTACTATTTATAAATGAGTGAAATAAAACTATCCAAACAATTGACAATTATCAAATAAACAAAATCTATTGTTATATCAAATAAATTAAATATCAACATTTTACTAATTGTTCTCCAATAATCACTATCAACTAAAAGTTTCCCAATTATCATATGATTGTCAAATGATCATAAGTCATTTTATATCCTATTCAATATAGAAAATGTTCAACTATCAGCTGGGGGTTTTAGCTATCATAGATAGCAAAATAATGAAGGAATGATGTTTCGACAGCTAATTTAAACATTCCAAATCGATAGTTCTTGCAAACTATCCCAACCAAATCCCTAGTTTCCCTAATCCAAAGAAACCACCATTCTTTACTTAAAACAACACATATCGACAGAGATACGACTGTTTGTCCAAACACAACAAAAATCACAGAGTATGCAAATGGTTTTTCCATAATGACATTGTCAAAACCTTATTACTGACTATCCACAATTTCCTATATTATGCAACCAAAATAGAATTCTATACTATTTATCTCACAATAGTATAGTTTACGATAATAGAGTGATAAAATCATAAGATAACCTGAATTGCTAAACCTAGCATATCATTGAAGCATCCTAAACCTTACTTCAAGAAAACTGTATGACGAAATGACTATGCCGAGAATTCCATAAACATCCCTTTTCCTAAGACTTAACCCTCGGTCTTACAAAGTTAACAATGTCAACATAACAAATCTAAAATACCACATAAACATATAAACTATGGCAAATCTGAAACACATTACTAAATCTCCCATTTAGGTATGGGCACACACAGAGCTACGCCATAACATAGAGTCCAACTCTGCCTCTCCCCACACATAAATGATAGATACTTCTACAATGTAACTAATAAACATGTGTGTACAATAAGATGAATTAAAAATGCAAATAAAAAGAGAGTGAAGGGTAAGAAATTGCCCCTACGTGAGGTAAGAAGACACAACTATTCAACACAGTCCCTGCTATGCAACTTGATGCAAAGCCCAAAATGCCGAATCTGACCAAAGTTCAAAATGCAGAGATGGAAGAGCTTGATAAAAAAATTGGTTGTGAGTAATATCTTGACGCTCAGCCTCATATACATGAAAATAGTTGCAACAAACACTTTCATGTTTTTGAAAATCACTGCAACTATGATCACAAGTGTATGCCAAACAGAGCACAGCAGCCATGATTTCGACCAAACCTTAATAGAAAACCCTCTTGCAAAGGAAATGATCAACAGAACACTGAGTGCCATAATACCTCTTTAATATTGCTTTTAATGCTACAATGACACATAGTGATACTGGGTACAATAAAACAGACCCATTACCACCGCCATTTTGGCATTTTAAAACAATATGAAATTCAAATCTTATAAGCATTAAAGACTAAATTACCAAAACAAACTAATATGCATGTTCTATCATCTGCGGTTAATAAGACCCTAACTTAAACAAGTGAACCATTGACATGAAACCAAAACCAATTTAGGGTAAGATGCAATAAAATATATTTAACCCTATTCACAACATCTGCAAATATACCAAGTCAAAATCACCTCTAAGGAAGTAATTAATCTTTTAACTTTATATGCATAAACCTTGTAAAGTTTATCCTCATGAATACTTGATACCCTAACATTATAACTTCTTATAATCATGTTTTCAAACCTTAAAAACTCAAATTAAATTAAGAACTTAAAACATTTACTCCTTCAAAGAAATCTAATATATGCAACTAAAAAATTTAGATATTTAAAACCTCTTAATAAAACATATTAAAATCACAACTCATCTATCATATCTAGATAAAGTAGTGCTGATACCGAAAAAACACGCAACAAAAGTTTTATGTTCTGGCTAAATAGAATATAACCAAGTTCTGACTGAACAATCAACGTATCAAACTGAAAGAAATTAGATCATAGCTAAGTCATAAAAATTGAATAACCAAAAGGAGTCAGGCATGACACCCTCCCCACTAAGCTTTGACTTTCTCCTGGAAGTCAACAAATAAGTGCAGATGAGCTATTCTCATCAATTTAGTATCTTCCTAGGTAGCAGATGTTTCATCATTAGGGTCCCATAAGACTTTTACCTATCTTATTTCTCTTCCTCTTAAACTCATAGTTCTTCTTTGCATGATTAGCACTGGTTCCAGCATGATTTGACCATCCAAAATCTGTAAATTTTTCTAGTCAAGCATGTGAGCAATATCAAGAATATACTTACGCAAAACTGGAACATGAAAAACATTATGAATGTGTGAAAGACTCGGTGGCAAGGCAACCTTGTAGGCAATAGGTCCAATCCATTCTAGAATTTCAAATGGACCAAAAAATCGAGGTGCTAACTTGGACCCCTTTCCATAACGAATCAAACTCTTACATGGCCTAACTCAGAGAAACACTTTATCACCAACCAAGAATTGACAGTCGATTCTATGCTTATCAGCATATTTCTTCTGCCTATCCTGAGCAATAATAAGATGCTCTCTGATCCTCTTAACCTGCTGCTCAAAATCTAGCAACATATCTGGTCCTAGAAGAGTCTTGTCCTCCAAATTATCCCAACTGAGAGGCATCCTACAGGGTCTTCCATACAATGCTTGAAATGGTGCCATACCTATGAAACTGTGATATCCATTGTTATATGCGAACTCAACCAAGTGTAGATACTCCTCCCATTTATTTTGTCTATCCATTATGTACATCCTAAGCATGTCTTCTAGAATTTGGTTGACACGTTCAGTTTGTCTGTCCGTCTCAGGGTGATAGGCTGAACTGAAATTTAGCTAAGTACCTAATTCTTGCTGCAAGGATTTCCAAAGAGACAAAGTAAACACTGGATCCCTGTCAAAAATAATCCTTTTACGAATTCTGTGTAACTTAACTATTTGTTCCATATAAAATTTGGCAACCGTTAGTGCATTATAGGATGACTTAACAAGAATAAAATGAGCAACCTTCGAAAATCGGTCCACTACCACCATAATAGCATCATGCCTTCGAGTTTTCATAGGCAATCCAGTAATGAAATCTATCGAAATGGTGTCCCATTTCTATTCTAGAATATTATGTGGCTGTAATAAACCTGTAGGGTGCTGATGTTTATCCTTAACTCACTGACATTCCAAGCATCGAGCCATGAAATCTGCTATGTCTCTCTTCATTCCAGGCCAATAGTAATGTTGCTTAAGGTTAGCATGCATTTTCTTGACACCCGAATGAGCCAAGTATGGTGCTCGTGGGCCTCAACCATAACCAGATTCCTCAAATCACCCAAATCAGGAACGTACATGCTTCCTTTATACAACATAAAACCTTTAGAATCCACTGAATACCCTTCAAAACGTCCTTCCAAGATGCTGCCACTGTCCAAAATAGTCTTAAAATCCTGAAACTAATGATCTACAGAAAGATTTTGCAAAATCTTATCCTTCAGATCCACTGTTAGGATCAAAGAAGATAATTCATGACGCCTTCTGCTAAGAGCATCAGCAACTATGTTCTCTTTCCCCTGCACATACTTAATTTTGAAGTCATATTCACACAGGAATTCCATCCATC
Organism: Cupressus sempervirens; assembly: GCA_028749045.1. Classification (NCBI taxonomy): domain Eukaryota; kingdom Viridiplantae; phylum Streptophyta; class Pinopsida; order Cupressales; family Cupressaceae; genus Cupressus; species Cupressus sempervirens. The sequence goes on from CM053793.1 coordinate 705,363,609, forward strand.
TTCACTGCCTAGCGTTGAGGTCTAGTTGTGTGAAAAGATACTGAAGACTTTGATGATCCGAATGTAACTCAAAATGTTGACCCAGAAGAAAATGCCGCCACTTGGTCAAAGCATGCATAATCGCAGCAAGTTCGAGATCATGAATAGGGTAATTTACCTCATGACTCTTAAGTTTTCTAGACTCATAAGCTATGACACGTCGCTCTTGCATCAAAACTGCCCCTATGCCATCCAATGATGCATCAGTGCAAACCACGAACTCCTTAGCAGAATCAGGGACCGCTAGAACTGGTGCGCTGGTCAAACATTCCTTCAGTTTCTGAAATGCTGCCTCACACTCAACTGTCCACACAAATTTCTTCCCTTTTCTCTGAAGAGATGTGATAGGATGCACTATTCTAGAGAAATTTAATAAAAATCTACGGTAATAGCTTGCTAAGCCCATGAAACTTCAAACCTTGGATACATTTGTAGGTGCGAGCCAATCAACAATAGCTCGAATTTTGGATGGATCCATCAAAATTTCATCACCAGAAATGATATGCCCCAAGTAAAAAATTTATGATTTGAAGAATTCGCACTTTTTAGGATTGGCATACAATTTGTTCCTACAAAGACAATCCAAAACCTGCTCTAAATGCTGCTTGTGCTCCTCAATAGAGTTGGAATAAACCAAAATATCATCCAGAAATACCACTACAAACTTATCTAGGTAAATCCTAAATACACCATTCATTAAGCTCATGAATAAAGAAGGTGCATTAGTTAACCCAAAAGGTACCACTGTGAACTCATAGTGTCCATACCTGGTGCGGAAAGGTGTCTTATGGATATTAGCTTCCTGGATTCTAAGTTGATGATACCCAAATTTCAAATCAATCTTCGAAAAGATTCGGGCACCCTTGACTTGATCAAACAAGTCATCAATTCTAGGCAAAGGATACCTATTCTTAATTGTGACCTTATTTAATTGCCTATAATCTATACAAAATCTTAAGGAACCGTCATTCTTCTTTACAAAGATCACTGGAGCACCCCAAGGTGAAACACTAGGACGAATCAAAACTTTCTCCAAAAGCTCCTCCAACTAAAGTTTAAGTTCAACTAGCTCTTGAGCTGTCATTCTATATGGAGTCTTGGAAATTGGTTCTGTTCCTGGTACTAAATCGATTCAAAAATCAATTTCTCTCTTCGGTGGTATCCCAGGAATCTCCTCAACAAAAACATCAAAAAAACTCTGCAAGACGAGATAATCGAGAGAAGAACCTCCATCTACAGAATCTTCTAAGTCATCTACCAAAATGGCAAACAAACTATAGCTTTTTTGAGCACACCTTGCCAATTTCTTGGCAGAAATAGTTTGCAAAGAGATAGGTCTCTTGATTCTCGCAATAATTCTAGCTGATCCAAGATCATCAACACAGCTGATTGTCTTATCCTTGCAATCCAAAATAGCTTGATGTTGTTCTAACCAATCCATTCCCAAAACTATATCATATGTCCCTAAAGGTATAACCCTAAGGTTCACTGAAGTAGAAAAAGATTTCATAAGAATCTTACAGTCAGGGGTAATCAAATCAGTACACACCCTAGAACCTGACGCTAACTCCACTTGCCAACTATTACTTGCCTTAACCACAGGAATACCACTATGAGTATCTAAAATAGAAAAAATGAATGATTCTATAGCTCCTGAGTCGAATAAGATAGAAACTTTCATACCTTGAGTATTACCTAGAGCTTCTATAATCAAGTTCTGGTGTTCGGCCTGCTTCTGATCCAAAGTTGCAAAGATACGATGGTTCCTGGCAGAATCACCAACTGTTGTTTCAGACCTAGCTAGCTTAGGTCCAACCTTTAGCTTATCCCAATTAGGACACTGAGACTGATAATGCCCTAGCTGTCCTCAATGGAAACACTCAACAAATTTCCTAAATCCTGTGTTTTGACCAGAAGGATTAGGAAATGGCTTATTACTCTGCACACTTTGAGGTGGTTGAGATGGTTTAAGTTGTTCTAAAACCTTGGAATTCTTATCAAACTTCCTCTTCTTGAATCTCCCTCCAGAAAATCCTGATTTCAAACTGTTCTGAGGAAGCTTCTCATTTTTACTGACATCCAAATAAGGTGGATTCATACTAGTTTTGTAAGCAGCCCCATGATAACCAAACTTCATCTCTATTAACTTTGCTTGCTTTGATGGTTCCTAAATAGTCAAAGGTCAGAAAGTCCTCACTTCCTCCCCAATCTTGGGCATAAGCCCTCTGATAAAATGATGAATCATGGTCTTATCATTTTCAGCCCACCTAGAAACCTTCTTAAGCTCAAAGAACCTACGTTCATAAACTTCCACTAAAGAGCCAGACTACATAATCTGAAAGAATTCCTCAGCACAGGCCTGATGCCAATACTCAAACATGAATCTCTCCTTGAAGTGCTCAACAAAGAGCTCCTAAGTAACTACAGAGATATCAATGCCAAGCTTCTCCAAATCCTGTTCCCACCACAAGGAACTAAATCCTCTCAAATGCATCACCGTCCATCTTACCTTCATGTTACTCATGTAATGGTGTAAGACAAAACATCACTCAATATCCAATAGCCAAGTTTCTGCCACTATACCCTATTCTGTACCAAAAAATAGTGGCCCTTTCATCTTGGACAAATCCTTGAGCTGGGCTCTTGCCACTGGATCTTCCTCAATAGGAAGGTTAATACTCTGCACAAGAGGTCTCCTTCCATCTGCTCCCCCACCAGGAATCTGGTTGTTAGCCTCGATATTATCAAGGTATTCCAAAATCCTCTGAAGTACCATAGCCTGGTCAGCTTGGTTATCCTGGTTGTTTCCAACCCCGGCATTTTGATCAAGCTAATCATTTGCAGCATCATTCTGATACCTAGGTCCTCTATCACGAACACTGCCCCTGCCTCTGCCCCTGCCCCTGCCAGCAAGGTTATCCTCAGGAATGCCATGTCCACGTGTTCCTCTAGTGATGGGAGGCATAATAGCAACCTAAAAACAAAAGTTCTATTAATAACGCATCGATGACAGGTTAAACCCTATAACCCAAGAGTCCTGGTTATTCTAACCTGGCACTCTGATACCAAAATGAAACACACCACCATAAAAATGACAACAAAGAATGAACAATGATTGCAATAATTTTTTTTTAGAAATCATCTTAATTCAAGTACCAATACATAGCTTGAACCCATCTTAATCTGAAAATCTCAATATGCAATAGGATGTCGTCCAAATACATAACCATTACAATAAGAATACAAAAAGAGTTCATTACAATCATGAAGTAAAATTTCATCTCTAGACACCTATGTCCAACATATGAACCCTAAATACTGATTCAAGAAGTAACTTCAATAAACATCCTTAGCTACTTGAAACTCGAAGCACCTAAAAATCACACAGAATACAACATAACACAAATAGGGGCTCAGTACATACTGAGTTTAAAAGCGAAATCCATCTGCATAAATGTTAGTACCAACATATAGATATCCAAAAGCATATCTCTAATCTATCTAATGTAATGCCAATCTGATATTATTATGCAAGAATTAAACAATTACTTAACAATGCAAAATTAAACTTGCACTAACAATAACACATAAATGAAACATATATATACTAAGGTGTCATCATTATGGCACTACGATTTTTCATTCATGTATGGTATGCTCATAGTCAACACATAATGGGTTTTTCTATTTTACTTGTCCATGACAGAATAGAGATAGACCTTTTACTCCGTCCTTAACCTTATGGGTTAAGTCATAGGTAAGGCCAATTATCTTATATGTAATAATTCATTTTATAATTTTTGCTGAATTAATTAACTAAATAGGATAAACCAAATTCAGCCACCTCGATATACGTTCACCACAGCTATTCTTATAAATACATGTCAAACATATTTTCTAAGAATGTACATGCTTGAGTTATAATTCAGTATTCAACATGATACTACATCCTATAATACATTTGAGCACATCTTAACTTGCCTATTTCCAAGGTAAATCTAGACTACTATAACAATGGAAGCAAATAATATAATAATAAGTACCAGTAAATACCATTAAACTGTCATCTTAACCTAATGATACTTACTGATCTTAGTTCTATACTATTTAACCCCACTGTCATAACAATCTAAATTTATCTTTTGAAATATCAAGAAAGTAAGATCAAATACAAATAATACTTTTTTTAAAACTTACAACACCATCCTACAAAATTCCTTGCTGTTATCTCAATAACTAGCCTCTATTTTCTTCGTCTTTACAATACTATCCAGTCTACTATTTATAAATGAGTGAAATAAAACTATCCAAAGAATCGACAATTATCAAATAAATAAAATCTATTGTTATATCAAATAAATTAAATATCAGCATTTTACTAATTGTTCTCCAATAATCACTGTCAACTAAAAGTTTCCCAATTATCATATGACTATCAAATGATCATAAGCCGTTTTATATCCTATTCAATATAGAAAATGTTCAACTATCAGCTAGCTATCATAGATGGTGAAATAAATAAGGAATTTTTTTTCGACAGCTAATTAAAACATTCCAAATCGATAGTTCTTGAAAACTATCTCAACCAAATCCCTAGTTTCCCTAATCCAAAGAAACCACCATTCTCTACTTAAAACAACACATATCGATAGAGATACGACTATTTGTCCAAACACAACAAAAATTGCAGAGTATGCAAACGGTCTTTTCCATAGTGACATTGTCAAAACCTTATTACCGACTATCCACAATTTCCTATATTATGCAACCAAAATAGAATTCTATACTATTTATCTCACAATAGTATAGTTTATGACAATAGAGTGATAAAATTATAAGATAACTCGAATCGCTAAACCTAGCATATCATTGAAGCATCTTAAACCTTACTTCAAGCAAACTGTATGACGAAATGACTATGTCGAGAATTCCATAAACATCCCTTTTCCTAAGACTTAACCCTCGGTCTTACAAAGCTAACAATGTCAACATAACAAATCTAAAATACCGCATAAACATATAAACTATGACAAATCTGAAACACATTACTAAATCTCCCATTTAGGTATGGGCACACACAGAGCTACGCCATAACATAGAGTCCAACTCTGCCTCTCCCCACACATAAATGATAGATACTTCTACAATGTAAATAATAAACATGTGTGTACAACAAGACAAATTAGAAATGCAAATAAAAAGAGAGTGAAGGGTAAGAAATTGCCCCTACGTGAGGTAAGAAGACACAACTATTCAACACAGTCCCTGCTATGCAACTTGATGCAAAGCCCAAAATGTCGAATTTGACCAAAGTTCAAAATGCAGAGATGGAAGAGCTTAATAAACAAACTAGTTGTGAGTAATATCTCGATGCTCAGCCTCATATACATGAAAATAGTTCCAACAAATACTTTCATGTTTCTGAAAATCACTGCAACTATGATCACAAGTGTATGCCAAACAAAGCACGGCGGCCATGATTCCGGCCAAACCTTAATAGAAAACCCTCTTGCAAAGGAAATGATCAACAGAACACCGAGTGCCATAATACCTCTTTAATATTGCTTTTAATGCTACAGTGACACATAGTGATACTGGGTACAATAAAATAGACCCATTACCACCGCCATTTTGGCATTTGAAAACAATGTGAAATTCACATCTTGTAAGCATTAAAGACTAAATCACCAAAACAAACTAATATGCATGTTCTATCATCTGCGGTTAATAAGACCCTAGCTTAAACAAGTGAACCATTGACATGAAACCAAAACCAATTTAGGGTAAGATGCAATAAAATATATTTAACCCTATTCACAACATCTGCAAATATACCAAGTCAAAATCACCTCTAAGGAAGTAATTAATCTTTTAACTTTATATGCATAAACCTTGTAAAGTTTATCCTCATGAATACTTGATACCCTAACATTATAACTTCTTATAATCATGTTTTCAAACCTTAAAAACTCAAATTAAATTAAGAACTTAAAACGTTTACTCCTTTAAAGCAATCTAATATATGCAACTGAAAAAGTCAGGTATTTGAAACCTCTTAATGAAACATATTAAAATCATAAGTCATCTATCATATCTAGATAAAGTAGTGCTGATACCGGAAACACACTCAACAAAAGTTTTATGTTCTGGCTAAAAGAAATATAACCAAGTTCTGATTGAACAATCAACGTATCAAACTGAAAGAAATTAGATCATAGCTAAGTCATAAAAATAGAATAACCAAAAGAAGGAGTCGGGCATGACACTTCATACACCCAAACATCAAATCTATCCTATCAATTTTTTGATTAGACATTGGTGTTCATAGAAACCTCATCCTTATGAAGCATCCTTCTCAAAATAACCAACATTCCTATCAAACACATCAAGAATTTACTTGGCCCTTTGTTCCAACAACAAAACATATCTGACATACAACCTTAAAGGAATGAAAATAGGTCTTAGTTATTTGTCCTTAAACCACATAAGATTAAATATTATGAAGATAAGAGATGAGAATTAGAATAAAACTAAGAGATTCTTGATCATTTGTATTCATTTCTTTGAAACTATACATTCAGATGCATGAAATTTAAAACATAAAAACAATTAATAGATCAGAACTAGCAATATTATCTTAAGTACTCTTGTTCATACAAGAGAATTATGCTGAAAAATATGGTATCATAGTCATGAAAACATATCAAGAACTGGAACCAACCAGTTTCAGAGTGAAAACTAGAACCTATACAAAGAATGAGAAAGAGAATGATATAGAGGAGGGTGAATTCTTGGATTTGCAATTCATCTTACATGTGTCCACTTTGAAAACATCTCCTAGAAGTGACAAAACATCTCTCTAATCTTTCTCTACAACTAGGAAATCAAATTCTATATCATTTGACCTCCCAAAAGAATAAAAAATATCTCAGATCCTTGATGGAATAATAACTACTTTTGATGCCAAATCTAGAATAAAGGAAAAGGCAAAAAATAAGTTTAAAATGACCTCTAGAAGAAAGAAAACTTTTTCAAAATTCATTTAGGCTTCAACCAACTTCAATATTTTCCCTTCAACTTACTTTGATGCTTAATGATGAACTCTACCCATTCTGCTTAGAATGCCCTAGAAAATACAAATCTACTTATAGAGTGAACTAATCAATATTTGTATCAAATCTAACCTCATAATTGGAAAATTCAGCTCATCCCAGTTCCAATGGTATATTGGGGTGCATGTTTTGGACAAAAAGTGCCCCATTGGTAGCCATTGTAAAAATTAGGTCCCCAACTATGAATAGAGTAGTTTTAAATGGATGAGATTGAAATTTTTAAAAAAAAATTATAGTGTAAACTATAGAGAAATCACGATTTAAAGAAAATATTTATCTATGGAGATTTGAATGCTTAAAACTTAGGAGATAAAATAATTAATTTTTAGAACATCTTCTTATATCTCCCTCCACCATTCAGATGGCGCGATGTGTCAGATTGTGATAAGCCCTGTAGTCACTGGTGGGTCCCACATCCTCTACAATATCTCACTAGGTTTTTCAACTTTCTAGGATGTTTCCATGTTGCTTGCTATAAAATCTTCCATTTTCTAATGACAACATAGTGATTACCAAATTCTGGCCATTTTTTGACAATCTCCTTCCTTGTCCATTCAAACACTACCACTTGGTAGATTCTGCTTCATGCTCCTTAGCTTGACATGTCACTACCACAACACCTTGTTGTCATGTCATTGTGCCACCTAGCCCCACACTTCTTGCTAGATTTCTAATTTTTTGGGAGGTTCCCATGTCACTTGCTAGAAAATCTCCCATTTTCTGGTGGTGACATAATGAACACTAGAATCTGGCCCTTTTTTGACAAGTTTCCTCCTTTACTTTGTTAGTCAAAGTTTATCTATCCCATGCCAACTTTCATCCACTATAGACCCCATGACATAGGCTTTCCTTTCAAAAGGCTCATGTCTAATAGACATTATGCATTATGAGTGTAAAAGGATTTAAAAACATAAAACTCTCTAGCACAGCATATGTGGGATAAAGAAACCAAGAGTCCTCCTTTGAAATATCCATGTTGCCTCCTCATTCAATGGATCATGACAAAAGCATTTTTAATCTACACTACTCTACACTAGGTTTCCTGTGGCCTTCTTCTAATGAACATGCTTCATTTGGTTTTGTTTTTAGGCTTAGCCTATGATTTTGCCTAAGTCAGCAGGTTGGAAAGTAAAAACATTACCATGAAAACAAAAACAAAATTGATTTCACCCTCCTCATGTCATTTTCTTTCCCTTCTTTCCCATGCCATGGGCTTTCACCACTAACACCTTCCTCCCCTATGGCTTGTTTCTCTATCAAGAAAGTCTTTGTATTTATAACTAGCACTCTAGGTAATTGATGTTAAATATTGTGAAGGTTGCCGCATGGGGTTCCTTTGATGTGGAGCTCTTCTTTGGCACCCTTGCTCCAACATGGAATACTATCACTCCTTGCATCTACAAACCTTCTTTCAATGTTGAAATTGTTCCTTGCCTAGTGCAATGAGATGTTCTATTAGCCAAGGAGTATAGTGCCCTATTTTTTTGAATGCTTAAAAAGTTTGGAATTTGTCCACACAAGATGATTGATCATGACTCTTGGCGAGGTAGAGAATTCAACTATAGTAGTTGGATTGACATTTAGTGATGTTCTTCTTGAGAAAAGAAAGCCCATCCACTTGCTAGTTCCACAAGGATGAAGCACATACCATGGTCAGTTCAAATAGGGATGCTCCTCTTAGGTAAGAAATGTCTACTTTGAATTCTCTAGTAATTAACAAGAATGTGATGGAAGATCCTCTTTGGTCTTTTCCAACTCAAGTGGTCTCCCATCAATACTATAACCACAAAAAGAAGCATGGGAACTTTATAAGAAAGGTTATAGACAATATGAAAGGTGTAGAGATGGGGTTCATAATGAAGACTATTGACTACTGTGGCCAGATCCAAGGGCTCTTCTCCCTGCTTAACTTCACACTCACCTTCAGCTACATTATGTTGCAAATTTAAGTTGTGAACATGGACATTTTCAAGCAACAAATAACCATTTTCACTATGAGATACTCCCCAGGGTAACTTTGGACAAGGCTCTCATCTCCATGGTTGAAATGTGGACTCACACATTGCCCATTTATCTATTAAATTCATTGATATAGTCTATAAATCTCCTAGACTAAGGGTACCATCCCACATGCTATCATTTTCCATGACAACAAAATGATGATCCTACATATGTTGATTTTAGTTTCTCAAACAGAATTTGAATAGTGTGTCAAATGTCATTATATGCTTGTTGCATAGAATTATCTAGATTGTTTGTTGAAATGTATGCTTTGATGTTCTCTCATGGAGACCACTTGGATGACATGTAATGCATTGTTCCCTTTATAAATCATTTAATTTGAGTCATCTGATTCTCATTTTAATCAATTGACACACACTTCTAAGCCTAAACCATCTCTTTATTTAAAATGCTCACACCCTCACATTTCTATTCAATTTGATGCAATTAGTTGAGCCCCCAAAGTGGGTCTGAGTAAAAAAAATTCATTTTCATGCGACTATTCAAATTGATCCACTAAACTCAAGTTATTGAATGAAGTCAATTTTTACCATTTCTTCAATCATTAAAACCAATTTTTAACCTTTCATGCAAACTATCAACTTTGTGCCATGGGTCTTTTCACTGGCTTTAAAAACTAACATAAACACTCAACTGGGGTCTAAGATCAAACACATTGATTCTCTATTCCACATACTCCTACCCTATCAAAATCTTGTCTCATGAAAAATTCTTAGTCAAAAGATATTGGCTATCAAACATGTCAAAAAAATAAAATGTCTTCAGATTTGGCTTTGAGAACTAGGCAAACTGATACTTGGGGAAATGAAAATTGGGGTTCTCATTCACTATCACAAGAAGAGTATAATTCTATGATTAGGATTCATGATGAATAATAGGATGCACTTGGTGAATGATCAAATTGGGCTACTCAGAATTCGCAGAATTGGGCACGGTGACAAAAAGTGGTTTTTACAAATGGAATGGACCTAGGAAAGTGTGTAGATGGATTCATCAAGATTTCAAAATTCATAAACTTCAAATATTTTTGGAGTACAAAAAATGGTACAATCCATTCAATCTCATCTATCATGGATCTTGAGTTATGACATCACGAATAGGGGTACTAACCAATCTGTATTTGTTGACACTAGTAAAACATCACAAATTGCATTTGAAAATTGATCAAATTGATTTTTCATAAGCTCAAAATTGAAACATAGTAAGTCTTTGACCTCTAGAATATGATGTAAAAAGAATTTTAGCATTTTTTTCAGCTAGGTCAATTTTATAACAAGTCAAACAGGGCCTTCCAGAATTTTGAACAATTCATATTAGCATGACAACAATAAATGACCAAATTTGAGGGATTCAAAACCTAGTCAAAAGAATTTGAAACAACTCAAAATCTGACACATAGGCTCTCTAATATGGACACTAAACACTTCCAAAGTGGTGATTCATGAAACATCACTAGGTGCAATATAATCAATTGCAAACATAGCCTCTTATCATTATTTGACACTCAAGCAAAAATGTAGAATTGGACATTGCTCAAAATGGGAATTCATGAAAAACCTCTTAGGCCTCAAAAGGATAGTCAGGTATAGATGAATCAAAAAGAATTTATAGGGCTTGATTTTTCAATCATACTCAAAATTAGAGCTTCAATTTTGAGTCCCAACAGTGGCTATATTTGGGGATGCATGTCCATTTTGGGCATGGCAAGGATTTAGATCTTTGGAAGAAGCATACCATTCCCCTGATAGAAAAAGATTCTCGCAAACAACTTTATTGAAAGTAAGGAATAACTACTCCTACTATGTACACATGATGGCCCCAGGCCACTAAACTTCAACAAAAGCTTTTACCTCTATCATAAATTTAATTTTCATCTGAATGTGCATGAGGTAAATTGGAAACATTATTTCTATTAGTTTGATCAATCATATTAACATTCTAAATTGACTCACTTGGCCAAACTCAATCTACATCTTCACTTTCATAAAGCACATAAATACTAGCTTCATTTTCTACAACTTGCTCATTATGAAAGTTCTGATCAGCATGCTCAAAAAGATCAGACTCAAACTGAAAATCCTCTTCATTTAATGAATATTGCATTCTATCAGTCTTGAATATGAAAGCTTTATACTCAACTTGGAGAAAGGGTTCACACATACCATGAAATTGTGTATCCTTATGTATAACCATATGGTACTTGAATGAGAAATTAGACTTATATTCACAACTATCATCAATGTCAGAATCTAAAACTAATGCAGAGTCTTCAAATGGTCCTTTAAAAGCAACAAATGGATTAATTGTCACTTTAAAGTATTTTTCATAAAACTCATTACAAGGTGCATGTTGATTTTCATTAATAACTTCATAAAACACCTTGTTATCCATATCATGAGATGCAACATCATTATCATTTTTACTGTTATACTTGGAAGAAGAAAAATCTAATCTCTTATAGTAGTAGGACAATGTGTCATCATTAAACTCATTCTTGATTAAATCTGGAAATTCCATGTTTTCTTCAAACAATGGATTGTTAACTCCATGTAATGACTCTCTTTGAACATTTGCACAAAAGATGGGCTGATCATCATCAAAATCTTCATCATATAAAGTGTTAGTATACACTTTAAACTCACTACCCATTTCATATTCATGAAGACTCTTAGCATATGAAGAAAAATCATAACTATATGAAGACTCACTTTCTATTTATTCTACCAATCATATAGTATCTATAATTACATTCTCTTCATTATATTATTTACGATAACCATTATGGGTAGACCATGATTCATTCCTAAACACCTCACTACATGCTGCAAATTTATTGTCTAATGTAAATACACTTGACAACCCTTCCTTGAGATCTTCATATTCAAATTTATTAGCATCAATTGGATTAACCATATCTTTATCTTCATATCTTGAGGATAAATCACTCTCAAGTTATTCATTGACTAACTGATTTGTATAATGCAAAAATTGAGATGCATTTTCTCTTTTAGATTTAGAAAATGAATTCATACCTTTACCTTGATATGAAAGTTCACTTCCATCATTGCTTTCTTCTTCCCATTTTGCATCAAATTCACATGAAGAAAAACATCTACTACCACTATCCTCTTCTTGACTTGAGTAACAACTCTCATCATTGACTTCACATGATGCTTCTTTATAATATTTCAGATCAACAACTTTACTTTCATTACTTGAAACATAACTTTCAGCTTCTTTGTCCTCATATTGAGATGAATACCTTTCAACTTCAAAGTCAACCACATTCTCAATAAAATAAGGTTCATCAATAGGAGAAGGAATGACTGAATTTATATCTTGTATATATAACTAATCAAGTGAACTAACTTTTTTATTTGCTATTATAATACTGGAAACATGTGCATTCAATTCAACAAGGATAGACTCAACTCCTTTTGCAACAAAGAGACTTCATGTTCACATGTTTTTACTTCTAAATTTTTAGCAAGATTATTGACAACATCGGGGGTACCTATTTTTTATCTAAAATCAAACACTCTTTATGACATTGATTCTTCCTTTGAATCTCATATTTCCAACAAACATTTCTAGAGAAATGACTCCTAGTCAATCCATAATTTATGGTATTTTCAATCTTTATTGCTGTCATGAATGCCTGATACAAAGTCTTATGTTCCTTATCTCTCAATAGGTAGCTCATCTTTTTATCAAATGTGTCAAGATATGATTCGGGGGGATATTTTCATAAAAAAATTAAAGTATCTCCAAAACTCCAACAATCAGCATCAGATTAAACTCCTTGAAATTATAGACCCAATGCAATTCTAATGGACAAAAATAGAGTATGTATGCAAAAGTTATGGCCAGTCAAAGGTTGGTCAAACTAGGTATAGAGGTCACCAAAAGGTGAAAAAATAATCATCTCCAAAGTGGTCAACAATGGATTTCAAATTGAAGAGCTTGTTAAGAGCTTTTCGATAGTGTTCATTTCATCAAAAAAGGACTTTGTATGTGAAAGATATTGCAGTTTGAAATTCAAGTAAAAATATAAAGTTGGATGATGTCAGCATGATAGCTTGGGCAGTGGGTGGCAAAAAAGGTTTAGTGAGATTTGAAACCTTGACCACTGGCCTCTAAAACCTACCTCGCGGCCATCTCACCACAAGTTGTGTTTGAGATACTAATGCACAATATAGGTTTGAATAGGTTTGGTCGCTAATTTCGAATGAAGGAGGTCACTACCAATGGGGTTTGAACTACTAACCACCGGCTATTCAAAATATTTATTTTCCATTGCACTATTTCACCACTTAAAGATAACAATGCGCATTATTTTATTTATCTCTTATCTAAATCCTGCCTAACCTTAGTAAAATAAGGTTTATGGTTAGATTTTGGCCCCAAAATTGACATGAAGCCAAATTTTTTAAAATGGCTAAAGGTTAATTCAAAGGGGGGAAAGGGTTATTTTTTTAAAATGTTGTTATAGCCTTATTTTGGCTAATTTCATGTATAAAAAAGGGGTTATGAGACTCTTAGAGGGCATTCAAAAAATGAAGAGAACATCCAAATGCTGAGAGCGAGGGAAATTTGTGAAGTAATCATTTCTGTACTTTGGAATAGCATGATGCTATTGTACTTGAAAGGAGTGATTTTGTAAACATTTGCACCTAATTTTGGAGATAATCAGAGTGGTTCCCCTATTGGAGTAGGACCCGGAGACGTAGTCCATATGGATGAACTCCGAGATCGAATTGTTTGCATCTTCTTTCTCTCATTTTCTCTTTTATCAGTTTAATCTTGTTGTTCTCTTATTTCAATTATGTTAATTTGATTCATTAAAGGTTTAAATTAACTTTAAGTAAATAGTTAGCATTTCTTTGTAATAGTCCTAGATCTTAGAAATTAAATCAAATTTGGTATAAGAGCTTTTGCTGGACTAGTATTACAGATTTGAATGCTAACAAGATCCAAGATTGAGAAAGGCAAAGGAAAACTTGAGGAATACAATCTTGAAATTGGAAAACGAAGGACTAAACCATCATCACAAATGGCAGATGAAGGTGGTGGACAAGCTTTTCAAGATAAGAGGATTCAGAAGACTCTTCAAAATTTGCAAAAAATGGTGGAAGTTTTGGTACAAGAAAGAGAAGAGAAGATGCAAAGACGTGCAGCTTGAAAGGAAAAAGGGAAAAAGAAAGGTGATGATCGTGATTTTCCAAAGACACCTCCATCTTCTCCTTCTTCTCCCTCATCTCCTTCTCCCCCCTCTTCTCCTTCTTCTACCCATTTTGAGTCTTCTAATATTTTTAAGGGTGGACATAAGCCTTGAATCAAGTTGGATGTAAAGTTTGACTTGCCAAAATGTTGTGGGGAGTTAAATGTCATGAAATTAGATGACTAGATTCAATAAGTAGAAGTCTACTGTAGAGTTCAGAAGCTTATAGATGATGTTGACAAAATTCAATTAACCACTCTTTGATTAGGTGGTGTAGCTCTAACTTGGTGGGAGAGTAGGTCTTGGGATGAAACTTCACAGCATGGTAAGTTCAATTTGTCTTGGTCAGAATTTGCTACTGCTTTAAAGAAGCGATTTTATCCCCTAGGCCATATGCAATAGTTAATGATGAACTAGCAACATTTTAGGCAAGGGAAAGGTCAGCCTATCTAGGATTACAACCAAAAATTTCATAAAAAGGTTATTTCATTAAATGTCCTATTATATACCCAGGACACTTTACTCATGTATATAGGTGGTCTTCATTCTTACCTAAGGCATTCTATTCTTGTTTTGAATCCTTGTAATTTTGATGAAGTATGTGTCCAAGAAACACATTTAGAATCAAGGGGTAAGGGTACTTTCATTGATAAGTTTGATAAAAAGCCATCTAAGTCTGAGGAAAAGTCCAAAGGAAAAGGAAAGGGTAAAAAGATAGAAATAGTAAAGAAAGAGGGTGAGAAACCCACATGCTCACATTGCAAGAAAGAAGGGCATGATGATTCTAAGTGTTGGAAGCTGCATCCTGAAAAGAGGTCGAAGTAATTTGGTGGAAACAAAGGCAAACAAAAGACTGCTGCTATAACTCAACAAGATCTTTGATCTAACTCTAGAGATGAGAAAAAGATTGTTGCTACCAAGATTCAAGGTAAAGGAAAAGGTATATCTCTTTCATCAGCTACAAGTTCTTCTCGCATTAGTGCAAGTGCAAGTAAGGAATCTACTCCTAAGAATGATAAGCAAAGGAATGAATTATTTCACATCCGAGTTGTTATCAAGCATACTAAGGTCGATACATTATTTGATATGGGTTCTCAAGTTAATTTGATATCTAAGGAATTTTTTAAAAAGCTTAACTTGACTACAACACCTCATCCAAAACCATATCCTCTTGGATGGGTTTGCGATGATGCATAATTATAGGTAACTAAACAATGCAAGTTAATATTTTCTATCACTGTAAACTTTTTGGATGAGGTAGAAGTTGATGTATTCCCTTTAGATATGTGTGGTCTTGTACTTGGGAGTCCCTATTTGTATGATCAATAGGCTATCTTCTATAGGGGGGAAAATAAGTATCATTTGTTTAAAGACAATATTGAATAAAATGTACAAGCACATAATGTTAAGACTAATCTGGTATTAGTCAATGTTGGTCAAATGAAAAGGTTAGTCAACTTTAGTGAGAACTTTTTGTTAATGCTTGTAAGAGCCAAAGAAGATGAAACATCTAAGGCATTTAAGGGATGTGATCCGAAACATAAGGCTGAATTGGTCAAAGTTGTTTTTGCCTGCGATGACTTGTTTTAGGAACTGAAAGGATTGCCTCCTAAGAGAGAGATACAACATGAGATTCAGTTGCAAAAAGAAGCACCACTTCCTAATATTGGCATGTACCACTTATCAGTGTTGCAAAATGAAGAAATCAAGAAGCAAGTTCAAGAGCTGGTCGAGAAAGGAGTTATCCATCCTAGTGCTTCTCCTTGTGGTTCTCCAATTGTGTTGGTTCCAAAGAAAGATGGGACTTAGAGAATGTGCATTGATTACAGGGCTTTGAACAAGATAAGGGTAAAGAACAGGTACCCTCTTCCTAGAATTGATGATTTACTTGATCAGTTGAAACATACAATTTATTTCACTAAGCTAGACTTACGTAGCAGATATCATCAAATAAGAATTACAAAAAGTGATATTTGGAAAACTTCTTTTAAGATGAAACATAGACTTTATGAGTGGTTAGTTATGCCATTTGGGCTTTGTAATGCACCAGCTACATTCATGAGAGTCATGAATGATGTCTTTCATCCTTTTATTGATGATTTTGTCATAGTCTATTTAGATGATATTCTTGTATTTAGTAAGTCTTGGGATGATCATGTAATTCATGTAAAGAAAGTTCTTGATATATTGAGAAAATAAAAAATATATGTAAAGATGTCAAAATGTGAATTTGCAAAGACATCCTTAGTGTACTTAGGCTATGTCATAGGGAATGGTCAATTGAAAGTAGACCTTGCGAAGGTCGAATGTATTGTAAAATGGCCTAAGACAAGTATAGTTATAGAAGCCAGGAGTTTCTTAGGTGCAATTCAATATTGGAGGAAGTTCATTGCAAACTTCTCTTTTATTGCATCACTGTTACATGCATTAACTAGTACTGAGGCAAATTTTTAGTGGGGAGGTCCACAAAAAAAGGCTTTTGATACTTTAAAGTAAAAGTTGAGCATTGCACTAGTTTTGGCTCTACCTAATTTACATCAACCATTTGAGATTGAGACAGACGCAAGTGAGTTTTTCATGGGAGTTGTACTCATGCAAGGAAGTAAAATAGTCTACTATCACTCTAAAACTTTTTTAGGAGCAGTAAGTAACTATCCTACTTATGACAAGGAACTTTATTCTTTAGTTTCGAGTGTTAAAAAATGGAAGCACTACTTAATGGGAAAGGAAACTATAATCCACACTGATCACCAACCACTACAATATTTTCACTCACAATTGAAGTTGCAACAAAGTAGGCACTTTAGGTGGATGGGTTTTCTACAACAGTTTCATTTGGTAATTAAATATAAGAAGGGTTCCCATAACAAAGTAGTAGATATGCTCTCTAGGTCTCCTATTAAGAATGCTTTGTTAATCCTTCAGAATAGTTCTATGATTCATGAAAGTTTTCAAGAACAATATGCTAATGATGAGAAATTTAAGGATATCTATGCAACTTTAATCCAAGGTAAACATGTAGGAGAGAAAGATTACTATGTGTAGGATAATTTTTTGTACCACTTGGGAAAACTATGCATTCCTAAAGATGAACATGCACATGTAATCCATGAAGCACACACCTCTTTGATTGTAGGATATTTTGGGGTAAGTAAGACACTGGCTCAATTACAAAAGTATTGTTACTGGCCTTGCATGCATGAAACTATCACCAAGTATATAAAAGGATGTGTAATGTGTGCAACTAGCAAACCAAGTAATAGGAAATTGGGTTTGTACACACCATTACCTGTACCATCCTATCCATGGGAAAGTGTGTCTATGGACTTTGTGGGAGGTTTACCTATGTCTAGGAAGGATCATGATTATTTGTATGTAGTAGTTGATCAGTTCAAAAAAATGTGTATTTTAATGCCTTGTAAAAAGAAAGTTAAACTGACTGCTCATTTGTACTTTTAAAATGTATGGGTTCATTTTGGGTTACCCATTTCTATTGTATCAGTTTGAGATTCTCGATTCTTAGGGGAATTTTGGTCATCTTTGTGGGGACTCATGGACACCAAGCTGAATAAGAGTACAACCTTCCATCCATAGACTGATGGATAGATAGAGGTAGTGAATAGGATAGTTGTGCATCTACTTAGAGGTTATTGTAGTAAACATCCTAAGTTGTGGGATGAAATTCTTCACTATGTGCAGCATGTTTACAACCATGCGGCACACTCTTCTGCAAAGAGGTCTCCTTTTGAGACTTGCTTTGGTTACTTGCCTAAGACACCAATGGATTTTTCTTTTGGGAAGGATGAAATTATTGATGGATGCCATGATGTAGAAAAGGCTTTAAAGTTCATCCAAAAGGTCCAAGCAATCTATTAGGCAGTAGAAGCACAGTTAGAGCAAAGCCAAGAAAAATACAAGGCTCACCATGATAAGCATTGCATTGATCACCAATTCCAAGTTGGTGACAGAGTTTGGTTACATATCAGCAAGGAAAGAATGCAAGGTGAAGGAAGTAAGCTCAAGAATATTCGGTATGGTCCTTCTACGATCTTGGAAAAGATCGATACCAATGCTTTCCACCTTAACCTTCCTCCATACAGAAAATTTACTCAGTTGTCAACATTGAGAATCTAAAGTTGTATGAGCCTCCAATGATCTTGGATGAAGACATCAATGTTCAAGTTCCATCAGTTGATGATCTTTCACCAGATTATATGTCAGAATTACTATAAGATGTTGCCCTAGACAAGAATGTCAGAACTTCACAAAGAGGACTAGTTGAATACCTCAGAGTGGGATTTAAGGGAATGCATCCAAGCAAGGAAAAATGGATGGAGATTAGTAAAGTTAGGGAAAAATCTCTTGACTTGCTTTTCAAGTAATCCAAACTTTTGATGGTTCGAAAGCTTCTCAGTGGGGAGGCTTGATCCGAGGGGATATTTTTGTCAAAAATTGAAGTATCTCCAAAACTCCAACAATCAACATCAGATTAAAATCCTTGAAATTTTGGGCCCAATGCAATTTGAATGGACAAAAATAGATTTCGTATGCAAAAGTTATGGCCAGTCAAAGGTTGGTCAAACTAGGTACAAAGGTCACCAAAAGGTGAAAAAAATCATCTCCAAATTGGTCAACAATGGATTTCAAATCAAAGAGCTCATTGAGAGCTTTCTAATGGTGTTCATTTCATCAAAAAAAAGGACTCCATATGTGAAAGATATTGCAGTTTGAAATTTAGGTAAAAATATAAAGTTGGATGATGTCAACATGACATCATCATGCTGACATGACAGCTTGGGTAGTGGGTGGCAAAAAAGGTTTAGCGAGATTTGAAACCTTGACCACCAGCCTCTAAAACTACCCCGTGGCCATCTCACCATGAGTTGTGTTTGAGATACTAGTGCGCAATATAGGTTTGAATAGGTTTGGTCACTAATTTCAAATGAAGGAGGTCACCAATGATGAGGTTTGAACTGCTGACCACTAGCCATTCAAGATATTTATCCATCATTTCACTACTTCAGCACTTAAAGATAACGATGCGCATTAATTTATTTATCTCTTATCTAAATCCTACCTAACCTTAGTAAAATGTGGTTTATGGTTAGATTTTGGCCCCAAAATTGACATGAAGCCAAAATTTCAAAAATGGCTAAAGGTTAATTTGAAGGGGGAGAATTAATTAAAGGGTTATTTTTAAAAAAAAAATTTATAGCCTTATTTTGGCTAATTTCATGTATAAAAAAGGGGTTATGAGACTCTTAGAGGGCATTCAAAAAATGAAGAGAACATCCAAGTGCTGAGAGCAAGGGAAATTTGTGAAGTAATCATTTTTGTACTTTGGAATAGCATGATGCTATTGTACTTGAAAGGAGTGATTTTGTAAACATTTGTACCTAATTTTGGAGATAATCAAATCGGTCCCCCTACTGGAGTAGGACCCAGAGATGTAGTCCATATGGACAAACTCCGAGATCAAATTGTTTATATCTTCTTTCTCTCATTTTCTCTTTTATCAGTTTAATCTTGTTGTTCTCTTATTTCAATTATGTTAATTTGATTCATTAAAGGTTTAAATTAACTTTAAGTAATCAATTAGCATTTCTCTATAATAGTCCTAGATACTAGAAATTAGATCAAAACCACTAAACACACTTGATCATTTGGTTTACAACTTTTAGGAATCTCATTTAAAATGTTTGCAAATCTGATATTTAATTCAGGAACTAATTATTACTCATGATTTGAATCTTCAAGAACTAATAAAAATAAACAAATATGCTTACTCTTTCCCCTTACTACTTCATGAAGGCTGAAAATGATTCATCCCAAGATGAAATAGAACATGTTGGTAAAAAGGAAAACCAATCCTTGGCATCACCTTCTAAAGTTTGAACAATCAACTTCATATACACATCTTCATTAGAAATTTCAAAATCACCAATAAAATCACTGAATATCTGAACATGATGATTGGCTAAAATTTCTTGGTTCCCACCAAATTTAGGAAAATACTTTCTAAGATCATATGGCATAGGTTTTGGGAAATTAATATGATAAAAAAATAATGGTATGATCTCTTGGTAGAAATAGATCTAGCATTCTTATTCATGGACTACATACTAGGTCAAAAGACATTTACCATTTCTTACATACTTAAAATGCATTCACCATAATTATTTTCAAAAATTTTTACTTGTAGTAGATCTTAAATTCTTTCTACCAATTCAAACTCTGAACATACTTGAAAATGCAAACACACTTTTGTTGAATCTATCTCTCACAAAATATGTTGAGAAGTATTAAACCATTCTCCTATTTCATGTTGAAAATACCATTTGATGAAGAATCCTTTGTAAAGCTTACTTTCATGGAAATGAAATCACATGAAAGTGGAAAATACATTTAGTGTTGCTACTAAAAACATTAATCTCCTGATTGGCATAGGTGTTGATTTCAATTCTTCACACCACTAATCAAATCCTTGTAGAGCCACCATCTGCTCAAGGAGAACCAAATGAAATCACTATTGTGATTCATTTTTACATTCAAATTTCTTATGACATCAAATCAAAACACTTTAAAACTCATCAGTCAAGAACTTATATATCTCTCTTCTTTCTTAAAACTTTAACATAACTTTTAGGTTTAGACAACCAAGCTAAAAACTCTTGAAAACATTTATATAGAGCCAATCTACACTGGTACAAAGATCCTTCAGAGATTTGCCACTCATAATCATGAGAAAGATTTAAAACATAATTCATAACATGAAAAATATGAATTAAACTTTCAACTTATAGAACTTTGCAAATCATTGAACACTTAGAAAAGAATCCTTTTTTAAACAATTCTAACTCTTAATTTACAACAACACTTTAAAAACCAAACCGGCTGAATTGATTAAAAATAAAACTTAGTAGTAACACAATCTATGTTTAATCCTTCAAAGCCATTATTATCCATGCATAAAGTTTAACTAGGGAACACAAAGCCTTGCATGCAAAATTGAATATACAAAATATATTAGAGATTTCCAACTCTATAATTTAACCATTTACAACCTTTGTCCCCAGTAGAGTCACCATTTTGTTAGTGTTTTGAAACAACACATTTTCAAATTACCCTAATAAGAATAAGATACATCTAGGGGCAACTACTTCCCATCTTCAACATATCATTTTAGACATTGGGCCAACTATAAGGATAGATTGTTCTTCTACTTCATGCTCTGCAAAACTTAGGAGAGTGCACCTCAAATTCACTTATATGGTGCCAATGCAATTAAACATATAATCTAAACCTATCAATAGTAGATGAATCCCTTATTTCTTCCATTGACTAATAGAATAACATAGATCTGCAATAGCTAAATGCAAGACAATGCAATTCATGAGCCAAGTGAGGGCATTCTATTATAGCTCTTCAAACATAAAAGGGAAATACAATTGATTAATGATGTTGAATATTAGCACAACCCCAAATATGCAATAGTATGAACAAGTGATACTATAATTGATTTGTGCCTTATCTATTGGACAATTCCATGAATTAAATACATATATCTGTGATATTAAGGACATATTTCATACACATAGACATTAGATCTATCCTATCACTTTGTAGATAAAATATTGATGTTCATAAAAACCTCATTCTTATTAAGTATCCTTCTCAAAATAACTAGAAATCCTATCAAATACATCAAGCATTTATTTGGCCCTTTGTTCTAATAGAAAAACATATCAGACATACAACCTTAAAGGAATGCAAATGGGTCTCAATTTTTTTGTCCTTAAACCACATAAGATTGCAGATTACATAGATGGGAGACAAGAATTAGAATGAAACTAAGAGATTCTTGCCCATTTGTATTCATTTATTTGAAACTATATATTCAGATGCATGAAATTTGAAACATAAAAACACTTGACAGATCAAAACTAGCAATATTATCTTCACTATACTATTCATACAAGAGACTTATGATGAAGAATATGGTATCACAGTCATGAAAACATATCAAGAACTGGAACCAACTAGTTTCACAATGAAAAATTGGAACCTCTACAAATAATGAGAAAGAGAATGATATAGAGAAGAGTGAATTCCTAGATCTATTGTGCATCTGACATGTGTGCATTTCAAAAACATCTCCTAGAAGTGAAAAAAATATCTATCTAATCTTTCTCATAAATTGGTAAATCAAATCCTCTATCATTTGGCCTCCCAAAAGCATAAAAATTATCTTAGATACATGATGGAACAATAATTGCTTTTGATGCTAGATCTGGAATCAAGGAAAAGGCAAAAAATAAGTTTAAAATGACATCTAGAAGAAAGAAAACTTTTTCAAAACTCATTTAGACTTCAACCAACTTCAATATTTGCCCTTCAACTAATTTTGATGCTCAATGATGAATTTTTCCCATTCTATTGAGAATGCCCCAAAAAATACAAATCTACTTATAGAGTGAACCTATGAATATCTATGCAAAATGTGGCTTCATATTTGGTAAATTTATCTCATCCCAATTCCAACAATATATTGGAGTGCATGTTTTGGACAAAAAATGCCCCTCTAGTAGCAATTTGAAAAATTAGGCCCCCAACTATGAATAGGGAAATTTTAAATGGATGAGATTGAAAAATTTAAAAATAGCACCTTGTGTCAACCTATGATAGGCTCTCCAGTCACTGGTAGCTCTCACATCCTCTACAACATTTCGCCATATTTTTCAAATTTGTGGGAGATTTCCATGTCACTTGCACAAAGACCCTCTCATTTTCCAGTGGCAACATAGCGACCACCAAATTTTGGCCATTTTCTAGAAAACTCCTTCCTTGTCCATTCAAATGCTTCCACTTGGAAGATTATAGTTTTTCCTCCTTAGCCTAACACATCACTACCATAGCACCTAATTGCCATGTCCTTTTGCTGCCTAGCCCCAAACTTCTTGTTAGATTACTAATTTTCTAGGAGGTTGCCATGTCACTTGCCAGAAAACCTCCCAATTTGTGGGGGTGACATAGCGACCACCAAAATCTAGCCCTTTTTTAGCAAGTTTCCTCCTTTACTTTGTTAGTCAAAATTTATCTATCCCACACCAGTTGTCATTGAGTATGGGCCCCAAGACATAGGCTTTCCTTTCAAGAGGCTCATGTCTAATAGAAATTATGCATTGTGAGTCAAAAAGTATTTAAAAACATAAAACTCTCCTAGCACAACATATGTTGGATAAAGAAACTAGGAGTCCTCCTTTGAAATCTCCATGCAGCCTCCTCATTCAATGGATAATGACAAAAGCATTTGTAATCTCTAGTACACTACACTAGGTTGCCTGTGGCCTTCTTCTCATGACCATGCTTCATCTAGTTTTGTTTTTAGGCTTAGCCTATGCTTTGGCTATCATGCCCTAAAATTTTCTAGATAAAACACAAAAACTTTTATTTTTTAAAGTGCATTTTGGGTGTACTATAAATTCTATGTATGGTCCAATGCTTGTTACGAATGTTCTATTGAAGGTGAGTAGCTCAAAAATTAATTTATATTACCTCAAGGAAAACAAAACCTTGCTTATGTAATTATGAACAAATTTTTTTGCATTGTTGTTGTTATAATGGTTTCTTAATTTTTTTCATGAAGAATACTTATGATTTTCCTAGTTAAAGATTTGCACCACATTACATTCAATGTTCCCTTTGATCCTTAACTTTATAGAAGACTGTTTCGATGAAAATCTAGTACTGTATTCTTTCAAAACTTAGCCAACTAGATGTATGTAACTAGGTATTATAGTTTATCATTGTTTCTCTATCCCAATCTAAAATGTATTATCATTTAACAAACCCTTATTAATTATCCTCTACATTCCTACATACAGACACCTTCTGAATGAATACACCTATCTTATTTTTTCTTCTTCTTTTATTTTATTACTATTCTTCTTCTTCTTCTTTTATATATATATATATATATATATATAAACTTAACCTTCAATTTATTATTACTAATTCTAACTAGGTTTCCAACATCATTTTTTTAAGATACTACTAAGTTTGTTTTCAATTTAAAAATTCATAAACCCCATACCTTATTGCTTGTATCATTAATCAGTTAAAAAAACGATATAATAATGACTTAGTCATATATAATTATTTAAATTTAAATTTTATTTATTTATTTTTTATATTGAAATATTAAGATATACCTTAACAATCATTTCCCTCTTTAAATCATCCTATGATTATAAAAGAATACAAAAATTTAACCACCTCCTAAACCTTTGCTCATACAATTAAAATTAATAAATTTCTACTCGTCCACAAGCTAGTCTAAAGACTCTAAATCCAAGACAAGACAAGCTGACATCCCATTATTTAAACAATTTTCTTAAATCAAACATCTCTTCTTCTTCTTTTTCCAATATGCATGGTTTCTTCCTTCAAGGTGTGGTGGGAGAAGTAAAATCAATTTTCAAGTTGCACATTGTCTCATCTTGCTAGCTACCTAAGAGAAATGACAAGGATCATGTCATGTCATAGGTGAAGAAGAAAAGAAACTTTTCATTTTATTTTTGTCATAATTCTTTCCACCTTTTCGAAAAAAACACCATCCTCCAAGACTAGTCAAATCATGCTGAAAAATGGGGTAAAAGCACAAACTTATGTCACCTTTTAAAAAGAAACAAGATATCAGAATGTGACAGTTCAACATTAATGATAAAATAAATGGTTCACCTTTCATAAAGAAACAAGATATCAAAATGTGATAGTTCAACATTAATGATAAAAAAAAATGGTATCTATGTTTGGAATATGAAGATGATGTAAACTGATGAAATGTATAGAATTGGATGAATTTTATGCCCATAATTTTTATAATTTTTTTGAGTAAGAATTATTTTATTTTATTTTATTTTGAAGTCCTTCTTTTAACTATAAAAAATATAGGGTGTAGTTCCCGTCAAACAAGTATATGAAAATCATCTTTTTTTGTTCTAATTTGAAAATATCTTATAGACAACATGTATAGCTAGTGAACAAAAAAAGAAATAATTATTTTTGATGTATATTTTCTTTGTTATAAGTACTCAAGTTTGACCTTATCAAAATCCAACAGTTTTTTACTCCTATGAAAACTTCCCTATCAAATCTATACCTTCTTGAAAAAATATTACATATTCATGAAGAGGATTCTCTCCTCTAGAGATAAATATTATTTTTTTATTTTTTTGATATGATTTACTATTTTTTTCCTTTATTGAGGGAGCATTTTCTTAAATGTTGAAATATCAACTTATAATATTTTTATATTATAACATATTATAACTAATCAAAACACTCAAAAAATTATATAATGATGATATTTAATCTGAGATCTATAAAATGGTATTTTTAGTTTTTGAAAAAAAATGAGTTTTGATAGAGAAATAAGATTTGACCAAAACAAGTTTTTGTATCATAAATGGTGACAAAGATTTGTGCTTTTACCCAATGGTTACATTTCCCATGTGAGAGGAAGACATTTTTTAAGAACCCAAGAGTGGGCAGCAAGGAAGGCTTTTGACTTGTTCTTAAAAGCTGATTTTATTTCAGCTTTCCCTCCTTTAAGACTTGGTCCTCCACATATAAGGAAAGAGGAGGGATGGGGAGGCTCCGAAGGTGGTTGGCCTTGGGATGTTCCCTGTGGCTTTATTAATTTTTATTTATTTTTAACTGTATTTTGTTAAGTCCATGTGTGTGAGGACTAGTATTTGGCTTGTTTATATTTTATTTTATTTATTTGAGAATACATTATCCTATGGGTTTAAAAAATGGTTTGAGGGTGACAACAAGTGACATCACTCTTATGAGTCCTTTGGTGCAATAGATCTAGGGTAGGTTTTTTTTGGTTGCATTGTGTGTGTGTGTGTGTGTGTGTGTGTGTGTGTGTGTGTGTGTGTGTGTGTGTGTGTGTGTGTGTGTGTGTGTGTATCTATGTATGTATATGTGTGTGTATGTATATATATATATATATATATGTATGTATGTATGTATGTATGTATGTATGTTTATATATATATACATATATGTATGTATATATATGTATATAATATTTTCTTTCTTCCTTTTTCTTCATAGGAAAAATGTACCTCTACTAATATTTCATGAGTTAGATTCTAGGAATATTCTTTCCAATATTTAATTGTTCTATAATAGGGGATTGGATTATTTTCACTCTCCATACATTTTCCAGAGAGGGAAAAAGTGCACCTACAACACCCCTTTCTCATGGATTTTTTTTTTGTCCTAGCATAGAATTAGGTGAATATATTTGATGATTCAATGGTGTTAACTATAAAATATTGGTTTGAACTTAAAATCCCATTTAAATCAATAACCATGAATTTGTAATTACATATCATACATGATGATTTTCTTCTGTGCTATTGAATGCATAACATATAAATTTGCAATGCAACACCTATGTTTTAGATTGACTAATTCCATCTATAATATATTACAACATAACATTTTTGAAATATGTATCTATCTACCAATCCTCTACAAATAACCCAAATAGAAGGAACTCATAGAAATCTTTCTTTACACACATCAAATTCCACAAGGGAGATTTCCTTACAAGTAAAGCATATGTATACAACTTATCAATATTTATTTTTCCTCCACAATATCAGATGATATACAATGATACCAATCTATTCTACAACTCATACTAATGCTTCCATAACACATAAAACTTCAAATGATTATGTTTTTACAAGGAAACATATATGCACAAAATTCACAAATTCTTCCCTCTACATCTTCACATGGTGAAAATGGCACAATATCTTTACATCACATTGATACAATAGAAGTGACTTTCACAATCATGACAGTGATAAAACATGAACAATGAGCTTTCTTTACACATTTGGATCTTCTCCACTTTAACAAGGGTGAAACCCTAATACTTTATAGCATGAATCTTTGGAAAACTTGCACATAACACACACAAAATAGGAACCATGGAGGCTCACCTCCCAACCTAGGCTTCTATGAAGCCACCCACTGAGTAAGGGAAACAAGAACCAAATAGGGTATCATTCCAATCTTAAAATGCATGATCATCACATTACAACACTTGACAATCCCATTCCAAGGTATTTCACAAAGGTTCACCAATGGAACCTTTAACATAGGGTGAAGGTG
Organism: Cupressus sempervirens; assembly: GCA_028749045.1. NCBI lineage: Eukaryota > Viridiplantae > Streptophyta > Pinopsida > Cupressales > Cupressaceae > Cupressus > Cupressus sempervirens. The sequence continues at coordinate 705,391,200 of CM053793.1, forward strand.
TCCTTTTCCAATGGAGGTTTTTCATATCATATGATATCACCATAAAAAACTTTCATGCACTTTTGGGGCTTCACAAATCAACAAAATATCATGCCCTTTTGGTGCTTCAAAAATCAACAAAATATCATGCCCGTTCATGACTTCATAAACATCCTCCACCACACACTACAAACAACTTTAGCTTCCTTGAAACCCATACTTCATTTACTTCCTTTCCTTACCATTTTTTCCTTATCACCCCCAAAGAAGAATATGAATGAAATGGCATACAATGGAGCCCATACTCCAAGGTTCTCAACTATGCAAGCCCAACTATGCCCTTCACCCTAGACTTCTCTTCCCTTCCCACAAGGGTGAGTGAAACCCTCACATCCATGATAACATTCACATTCCAATCCAAACAAGAAACAAAACCAAGAAGAAAAACTAAGATATCTTCAAGAACACAACATATTCTCACAATGCCACAACACACTATCAATATCCATAATGAAACAAGAGCACAACACTGTCTCACAATGCCACAACATAATATCAAGATCCATAATGCAAGACTTCCACTACAATGCATACTCCATTGACACATTCCTCATACTTGTAGATCTACTTTATGATACTCAAGAATGAGAATGAAACATAGTTTGAAACACCAACCTTGGTCCAAGATAGGGTAATGATAGTTGTAGTAGAGCTCACTTAACCTCCCTCCAAACCTAACTATCTATAAAATTAGAGAGTAGGTGAACATCCAAAAAAATTTCACCCCTCCACTAAAAAGACTCACCACTAAGCCTTTTTTAGTAGGAACATCAAGCCTCCCCTTACATTGTTGTTTCCCCAAAATAAGAAAGTTGACCAAGTGGGGTTGTGAGGATACTTTCATGGGAAAACTCAAATTTTTGAATTGGTTCAATATGGCTTTGTTTAAGGGGTTCCCTAAGTTAGGAAATCATTGAAATAGTTGAATTTATGCCCCTAACATGTTATACTACCATTTGGGTGGCTCTTTATCAATAAAATGGCACTCTATGATCTCATTTAGGCCCCCTAATATCACTAACAAGTTTGAATTCTAAAATCAACATTATGGTGACACACCCTAACACTCTCTCCCTGGTGGGTGTACTTAAACATTAATTGGAAGAAAAGGAAAGGACCAAGATTAAGTGACCTTGTAACCAACACTCTAGGTGACATGTCATCAACACATAGACAAATACAAGTGTCAAATGACACATAAAAATATAGTACACTTCACCTTGACATGTCCCTTAATACATCTAAATTATGATTAAACATATTCACAAGCAAGCAACCATACAATTACAAAGAAAAATACTTTCACAACAAGACTTTTGAATCTTCCAAATATTCACCTTAGTTAAATTGTGTTTACAAGGTCTGGAACTTGTTTCCCCCAATAATTTCCATGGTTTGACTTCCTACCGATTAAACTCAAGCATCAGTAGTCCAAGGAGGTCATATAAAATGTATATCATAAATACATAATTGAATTTTATGAAATCCATATTAACATAATTCAAATAAATTTTCCTTTCCTAGTCATTTCAATTATTCCATTAGAAATGTTAAAATATCAAAATTTGCATGTCATAAGTCATCATTATCAAATTAATGTTTATCTACATATCATAATCATTCATCTCATAAATCATCATAATCAAATTAACATTTTGCATTGCATAAAAATCTAATAGTATCATGTCCTAAAACTACATCCATATGTGTTTGATCATTTCATACAATAACAAGTTCTTAGTGCATACCATAATGTAAAATGCTACTATAGTATCAAAATCTATAGATAAACCAATTCACTTCCCATCTAAGTCTTGAATAGTTGTAAAAATATCAAAGTCTTGAATGTTAAAATGTAATAATAAGTCTATGCTATGATGGGTCAGGGAGAGATCTCACATTGGCCTAAGTTGGTAGGTTGGAAAGTAAAAACATTACCATGAAAACAAAAACATTTTTGGTTGCACCCTCCTCACACGGTCTTCTTTCACTTCTTGCCCATGTCGTGGGCTTTCACCACTAATGCCTTCTATCCCTATAGCTTGTTTCTTTGTCGAGATGGTCTTCATGCTGATGACTGGCACTCCTACTAATTGATGTTAAATATTGTGAAGGCTTCCATGTGGGGTTCTTTTTGACATGGAGCTCTTCTTTGGCACCCTTGGTCCAACATGGAATTTTGGTGCTCATTGCATCCACAAACCTTCTTTCAATGCCAACTTTTTTCCTTTCTTGGTGCATGGAGACATTCTATTAGCTAAGGAATATGGCACCCTATTTTTTTGAATTCTTAAAAAGTTTGGAATTTTTCCACTCAAGATGACCAATCATGGATCTTGGTAGGGTAGGGAGTTCAACTATAGTATTTGAATTAACATTTGATGATGTTTTGCTTGAGAAAAGAAAGCCCATCTACTTGCTAGTTCCATAAGGATGAAGTGCATACCATGGTTAGTTCAAATAGGGATGTTCCTCTTGGGTAAGAAATGTCCATTTTGAATTCTCAAGTAATTGAAAAGAATGTGATGGAAGAGCTTCCTTAATCCCTTCCAACTTGAGCGGTCTCCCATTAGTACTATAACCACAAAAAAGAAGTATGGGAACTTTTGTAAGAATGGTGATAAACAATATGAAAGGTGTAGAGATGAGGTTCAAAATGAAGATTATTGACTAATGTGGCAGGATCCAAGGGGTCTTCTCCCTACTCCACTTCACACTCCCCTTCAGCCACATTATGTTGTGAATTTTGTTGGCATTACATTGTATTTGTCATTTTTGGAATGTTCAAATGGAAGTCTAATTCTGACCGGGGGGGGGGGGGGGGGGGGGGGTGAATTAGAAGTAACCAATTTTTATTTTCAATTCCTTACCAAAATTTAACTGAAATAAACATTCATGCAAGTAAATAAACATAAAATGAGAACATGCAACAATACACAATACAAGTGATTTTGGCAACCCAAAAATCCTTTAGGAATAAGAAGGTAAAATTGGGTGGGCATGACACTGACAAAAAATTAGTGCAAAAATGAGTTCAACCACTTCTAATGGTTTTCCCTGTTAAAGGCCTACCCTATAAAAGGCTTTACACTATGTTAATAGTGCCCTATTGAAAGGATTTACAAACACTTTACAAGAAATGTCACCCTATTAAAGGATTTACATAAAGGCTATTAAACCTACCTAATACATAGGATTTTCTTGACCTTCTCCAAAGGCTCTCCTACCTAGCTATTAAGCTAACCTATCACTGTAAGATTTTATCCTCTAATACAATTGTGAAAGAGTATTAGAACATTTAACCTAATTGAGTGCAATCTTGAATTGCTAGTTTCAGTCACTTGATCTCCTCATTCTCTTCTGATCTCTACTAGCTCTGATCTCTAAGTATGTCCCATGTTCTATTCTAATTAATTGGATATATAAATGCTATCCCTTTCACTAAGTCTTCTCTCTTCACACTAGAATTCCACTATAGTCTCCCCTTTTTTCCTCCTTATTCTTTACATTGGTGCATTCATTCTCCTTATAAAGAATGCAAAGACTTAGGATTAGGTATGGATCTATGACCCAAATTGAATCTCAAATTGTTGCTCATACTTTGCACTTTTCTTATTGGTTGCATGCAAATTTCATAGGGAATGCAAATGACTTGTCCTTATCCTTTTTCTCCTATGAAATTTCTCTAAGTTGGCGCCAAAAATGGTTTACATCTTAGTTTGTGCAAGTACAAACTCTTATGCTGATTTTGCATTGCTCGGCACATGGAGTATTGCTAATGATCGACACACACTATTTCTAGATTTCTTCACATAAACTATGTTTCCTAGTTTTCTCAGCACCTAAATGATTCTGTTACTCGACATAAAAATAATTCCTGGATCACTCAACACATACTATACTATAATCTTCTTGGCACTAACTGTGACCCAGCACCTATCAAAATTTTTGCTTGGCATCTATTGTGTACTCAGCATGTATGATGAAAATGGTTAAGTGTGTTGACACTCATTTGTCAATACTTTTTACTTGACCAACAATCTCCCCCTTTGACATGAGTGTCAAAAACACTTAACTAAGCATTTATGAACTTATTCTAATTGAGTACATTCTTTACTTGCTCGATTTACATGCAAATTTTCAAAAATTGTGAGTAGCAATATACCTTATAACTCCCCTATGTTGATTATGCATTTGTAATTAAAATTATGTCCCAATGTGCCTAATCCTCTCTATCCTTTGACCTGTTTCTGCATTCTGACCGTGTATACTATATCTAATCTATGTGATGTGCTTGCATTGCTTGTGATTACCACAAGTTTACATCTCTTCTTCACTTCTTTATTCCTTGTCTCCCCTTTTTGGTTATGTAATGAATGAAGGAATGGAGTGAAAGAATGTAATCATAATGATCAAAATTTGTCAAAATTTGGTAATTCACCCATAGTATCTACATATCTCCTCCTTTGCTCATTACTCCCCCAATAATATATCTCCCCCTTTTGGACACTAATGTCATAGTGATGGAGATGCAACCCAAGTATAGAATGGACACAACAAGAAAGGGAAACTTTATTAACTATGAAAATATGCTAATACACTTAGTGCATAGTAAAAAAACTCCAAAACATGCCCTATGGGCTTACAGTAGTATAAATCTGGAGATAATTTCTTCTCCCAGTACCTTCTCTCTAACTCCACTCTGAACTACCTTTTACAATGCTAGGAATGTTCTTAAATAGACCCCAAAGGTTAAAGATTAGGAATACATTCTAGAAAGTTCTAGTTGGCATCCGCCACCAAAATGGAAGGCTCCAGAAGTTGCTTTAGAAATCGGTGCAAAATTAGAAGAATCTAGAAATGGTAGCCAAACTTTTGGAAGGCATAACTTTTGAACCGTAGCTCTGATTGATAAACCGTTTACATTTCTAAAAAGCTCTTAGAGTGCTCTATAGCCCTATGGACCAGCTTTTCTCATCCCCCATTTTTTAGGCCCATAAAAGGTCATTTAGTACCTCAAACCTGACTTTGAAGCATTATTAGGAGGTCTCCAAAAATTGAAAAATTGTGATAACTTTCAAACTATGCAACCTTTTGACCTGATTCTTTTTCTGGAATGTTCTAAATTACAATTTTAATCATCCCTCCAATTTACACCTAACTCACCATAATTATGGCTTAATTACATAGTCCTATTTTTTTGGCATTTACATGTATCCCAAAGTGGTTAAAAGCTCTAACCCAAAACATTGATAGTGGAACTATGAGAGTTGGAACCTTTATTTGACCCAAATGGGTATCCATAAATGAAAACACATGAAATAGAAACTATGTCTAGGTATAATTTTTTGGGTGACACAGGATTGCCCTTATACCTCTGGATGGTCTTACATCAAACACCCAGGGTAGATTTAAAAGTGATCCTATCACTTTATGGATGGTAGAGGAAATCCCAAATGGGAAACCTCAGCTACTAATATCCAAGTTGAGTCCTCTATTAGATTTCCTTTCCACTTAACTAGGTACTCTTCATACTTCCTATTTCTAATACTCCTCCCCACATGACTATCCAGAATCTCTTCTATTTCCTCCTTCTTAGAAGTAGAAATTGGACATGGCTCTAGCATCAACCCCTCATCTGCACCATCATCATGATGCTCTATCAAGTTTGCAATATTGAAGATGGGAGAAATGTGAATTGGATTTGGCAACTCTACCTCATATGCATTTCCTGAGTCATGTTTCTTCAAAATTTTGTAGGGGCCAAATTTCTTCACCTTTAGCTTGTTGTAAGTACCTACTGGAAATATTTCCTTTCTTAAGTGTACCATGTCTAGATCCCCTACTTGGAACTCCTTATATCTTCTCCTTTTATCAGCCCTAGCTTTATACTATCGGTTCATCTTGGTAATGTATTCCTAGACCTCCTCATGTAGATGCTTGATATGTTCAACAAATTCTTTTGCTTCAACACTTGTCCTCTCCCCTTGCTCTATCTTCCTCAACTTTGGTGTAGTCCTTGGACTACTTCCATATACAATTTGGAATGGTGATCTACTAGTACTCCTATTTATAGAGTTATTGTAAGAAAATTTTGCTTTTGGTAGAATCAAATCCCATCCCTTGGGCTTAAACCCAACTAAACATCTTAGCAAATTTCTCAGACTTTTGTTTACCACTTCTGTTTGGCCGTCAGTCTGAGGGTGATGTGTGGAACTAAATTTCAAGTTCATTCTCAACTTCTTCCACAATGTTCTCTAAAAATACCCCACAAATTTAGTGTCTCTATCAAAAAATATACTCCTTGGGAGACCATGTAATCTCACCACCTCTCTAAAAAATAAGTCTACAATATGGATGACATCATGAGTTTTGTAGCATGGAATGAAATGTGCCATTTTGGAGAACCTATCAACCACCACAAATACTGAGTCATTACCCCTTTGTGTCCTTAGAAATCCAAGAACAAAATCCATACTTATGTCCTCCCATGGCTTTGATGGAATAGGCAATGGCTGATATAATCTAGAATTGTGACTAAATCTCTTGGCCGCTTGACAAACCTGACAACTCTGTACAAACCTCTTCACATCTTGTGAAATTTGAGACCAAAAATAATGTTCTCTAAGAATGGAAATGGTCTTATCTCTACAAAAATGTCCTGCCATTCCTCCATTGTGTTTCTCCTTAATCAAATTTTCCCTCATGGAACTCCTTGGAATGCACAATTGACTACCCTTGAACAACATACCATCCTGAATCAAATAGTCTAACCACTTGATTATATCTATAGAAACAGGTTCTTTACAAGCTTTCCATGCTTCAACAAAATTAGGATCCTTGGGGTACAGATTCTTGAGTTTATCAAACCCAACTACTTCAACTTGCATTACTATAAGCAATAACTGCCTCCTACTCAATGCATCTGCAACCCTATTAGACTTTCCACTTCTATGCTTCAACAAAAATGTATAGCTCTACAAGAACTCTACCCACTTCATATGCCTCTAGTTCAATTTACCTTGTCTATTTAGGCATTATAATGCTTGAAGATCAGTATATAAAAAAAATTCTTTTGGCAATAAATAATATCTCCATTTCTTTAAGGCCTGAACTATTGCATAGAACTCTTGATCATAAATAGAATACTTCTTCTTTGCATCATTCAATTTTTCACTAAAATATGCAATAGGCTTACCTTCTTGGCTAAATATAGCCCCAATAGCACTTCCACTAGCATCACAATCCACCTAGAACACCTTACTAAAATTAGGAAGTGCCAACACAGGTTGTTTTGTGACCTTCTTCTTCAGCAATTCAAAAATTCTTGTATCTGTCATAGTCCATTTGAACTCTTTCCTATCCCCTCTTATTGTGTCAGACAGGGGTGCACATATGCCACTAAAATTCTTAATGAACTTCCTATAAAAACTAACCAGACCATGAAATGATCTTACCTCAATAGTAGACCTTGGAGTAGGCCATTCCAATATGGTTTTTACCTTCTCTGGATCCATTCTAAGACCTTTAGGTGATACAAAAAAACCCAAGTAGACTAACTCTTTTTTTGCAAAGCTACACTTCTTCATATTAATTAATAGTTTTTCTTTCGTCAACCTTTCAAGGACACTATGAATATGCATAAATGTTCTTTCAAAGTCTTCCTAAAAATTAAAATATCATCAAAATAGACAATAACAAATTTTTCCAAGAACTTCTTAAGTACCTCATTCATAAGCCGCATGAAGGTGCTTTGGGCATTTGTTAGTCCAAAGGGCATGACTAGCCACTCATAAAGACCCTCCTTGGTCTTGGATGTAGTTTTCGACTCATCTCCTTCTCATATCCATATCTGGTGATAGCCACTCTTGAGATCTATCTTTGTAAAGTACTGAGCTCCACTCAAGCAGTCCATAAGATCATCCATTCTTGGCAAAAGAAATTGATACTTGATGGTTATCCTATTTATAGCTTGAGAGTCTGTACACATTCTCCACTCTTCATCCTTCTTTGGTGCTAGTACTACAGGTACTGTACATGGATGCAGGCTCTCTCAAATCAAACCCTTCCTCACTAGCTCCTAAACCTATCTTTTTAGATCCTCAATTTCAGTAGGAGTCATCGTATGAGTAGCCTTGTTAGGAAAACTAGCTCTAGGGATTAAATCTATTTGATGGCTAATTTGCCTTATGGGTGGCAATCCTTCTGGAACATTATCAGAGATGATATCTCCAAACTCACTTAATGAATTTGAAACTTCAAGTGCTATTTCATTACTACCTTCCTTATCTTTTCTAGGAATCAAAGCATAACACATACACTGATGTTTCATGCCATCTAAAAATTTTCTTCCATCAACAAGACAGCTCCTAGCACTACTGCATACCTTTTCACCTTCCTTTATCATGGGCTTTAGTTTGTGGTGAACTCCATCCTTTTTCAGAGAGTATGTGTTTGCATGACCATCATGTACTGCATGCCTATCAAATTTCCATGCTCTTCCTAAAAATAGATGCCAGATATCCATTAGAATAATATCATAGAGAACTTCATCATGGTAACTCTCAATTTTGAACTTCACTAAACATTGTTCACTTACCAAGACCTTATGATCATCCTTCACCCAAGTGATCTGATAGAGCTGGGGGTGTTTCTCCCCCTTGAGCTTCAACTTAGAGACCATCTCTTCTGACACCAAGTTGTTAGTGCTACCACCATCAATGATCACATCATAACATTTATCCTCACACTTGCACCTAGTCTAAAATAGACTCCTCCTTTGTCCTGACTCAATCTCACCACTTAGTAGGACCCTTTCATTTACTAAAGTCTCTCCTCTTTTTGCATCCTCTAAATGTGATGACTATGCATCCTCATCCACATGAGCAACCCTAGCTTGGCCCTTAGCTATCCTATCTATCCTTCCTTGTCATTGAGGACATTCAAAGGCATGATGACCTTATTCATTACAATTGAAATAGGTACCATGGAAGCCTCCTCTTCCTAAACCTTGTGCACATCCTCTACCTCTTCCTCTTTGATCTCCAAAGTTTTGATCACAAGAGCAGATGAAATCCTCATTTCTTTGGTTCCTGCTAGTACCCACATCTTCATTTTTCTTTTGGGTCTCATTTTGACCTCTAGATGACCTACCACTACCCCTTCCTCTTTGACCGCACCCTCTTTTTCTCCCTTCAAACCTTTTATTTAGCTTCTCTTCAACTTGTAGGTAAAACTGGTATGCCTCTTCAACACTGGTCATTCTTACCAAACTTAATTCCTCTTAGATGCTAGGTCACAACCCACTGATATAATGAGCAACCTTCTCTTATTTGCTTATGCATGCCCTACTTTGATCAAAAGTTGGTAAAACTCCTCCGTATATTGTTGGACTGATTTTCCTACTTGCTTTAAACCATGCATCTTCTTAAACAAATCAAGGTCGTAGTCAACAAGAATGAACTACTTCTTTAGTTTGTCCATCATGCAATCCAACCTTGTGATCTTCTCCTTTCCTCTTCTATTTCTTTCCAATTGAACCTCTTGCCACTAGATTTTGGCATGGCCTTTTAGTTTTGCCCTTGCAAACTTAACCCTATCTGGATCCCTGATATCCTCATACTCAAAGTACTCCTCCAATTCATTGATCCAGTCGATCAACTCATCTAGTTTTCAGATTTCCTAAAAATATACCCACATCAATTGTAGGTCTTTTTCCAAACTTAGTAGTGGGCCTAAAATTCCTTTCTTCTACCTAATTTAGAACTTCCCCTTCAACTTCCCCTTCCAGTCCAATTTCTTCTTCCTCATTGTCGTCCTCACTTTCGTCACCTACAACAATATTTGTTCCTCTATGGAGCTCCTCCTACAATGCCTGAACCTACCTTTGGAGGGCTCTAACCTCCTTAGGATTAATAGCTCCAGCCCTTCTACCATGCTCTCTTCATGGAGGCATCTTCTTAATTCAAATCCATAACCACATAGTCCTGGTGCAAACTACCTCATAGTCAGTGCTCTATCTACACACTCAAGAAAACCTGCTCTGATACCACTTGATGGAGACATAACCCAAGTACAAAATGGACACAATAGGAAAGAGACTTTATTAACTATGAAAATATGCTAATGCACTTAGTGTAGAGTTAAAAGACTCCAAAACATGCCCTATGGGCTTACAATAGTATAAATCTAGAGATAATTTCTTCTCCCAGTACCTTCTCTCAAACTCCACTCTGAACTGCCTTTTACAATGGCAGGAATGTTCTTAAATAGACCCCAAAGGTTAAATATTAGGAATACATTCTAGAAAGTGATAGTTGGCATCCACCACCAAAATGGAAGGCTCCAAAAGTTTCTTTAGAAATTGGTGCAAAATTAGAAGAATCCAAAAATGGTAGCTGAACTTTTGGGAGGCATAACTTTTGAACCGTAGCTCTGATTGATGAACTGTTTACATTTTTGGATAGCTCTTAGAGCACTCTATAGTCCTATGGACTAGATTTGCTTGTCCCCCATTTTTCAAACCCATACAAGGTCATTTAATACCTCAAACTTGACTTTGAAGTATTCTTAGGAGGTCTCCAAAAATTGAAAAATTGTGATAACTTTCAAACCGTGCAGCCTTTTGACCTGATTCTTTTTCTAGAATGTTCTAAATTAAAATTTTAATAATCCCTCAAATTTATAGCTTCTAACTCACCATAATTATGGCTCAATTACATAGTCCTATTTTTTTAGCATTTATACCTATCCTAAGGTGCTTAAAAACTCTAACATAGAACACTGATACTGGAAATATGAGAGTTGGAACCTTTATTTGACCCAAATGGGTATCCAAAAATGAAAACAAATTAAATAGAAACTATGTCTAGGTATTTTTTTTTAGGTGACATAGGATTACCCTTATACCTTTGGATGCTCCTGCATCACAAAGGGTTTTATGGAGTAATACCATGTTTGGCCAAAAATGAGATGTTGACCTCAAGGAGTATCTTTAGAGTTGTATCCCAATTTTTAAATTCAATATCCAATGACTTTTGTTGGATTACAAGCTCTACTACTATGTCTACAAGTCCTTCATGTGCATAAATATTGGGATCTTTCTTGAGGACGGTCTCTACATACATTTGCTCCTTGTGAAGTACTTCTAAGTGAGGGGTGATGGAGGATTGAATTTGCATTAACTTAGCTTTTATATTAGCCTCCTCTACTGATAATATAGCTAGTTCCCTTTGAGTATGAAGCATTTGAGCAAAATGCTTCTCACTCTGAGCTGGATTGATTTGGAGTTGCATACTGAAAATCTTTAGATTTCTCTCCAAGCTAATTATTTTCTGGCTAGTCTCATGTGTGAAGTTTGAAAAATCATATAATTTATTGTAAAGGGAGAATATATTCCCTAATACAATTTTAAACCTATCTATTTTCTTACCCAGATCAACTTGTCCCAGTATGATAGTATTTGCTATCTTCTCATTTACCTTTCCTTGGAATTTCTTTTCCGACCATTCCATTAGTTTGGCATTGGTGTCATGGTACTCATTTGTTACTTGATCAACTACATTTGATAGTTGTTCTATAATTGGTCTTGATTCATTTGGAGACTGTAAACTAAAGGCATTCACGACTATGTCCTTGATTTTTGATGCAGGAGCATCCAAAGGTATAAGGGCAATCCCATGTCACCCAAAAAAAAAATGTACTTAGAATTAGTTTATGTTTCACATGTTTTCGTTTATGGATATCCATGTGGGTAAGATAAAGGTTCCAACTCTCACAGTTCCACTACCAGTGTTCTAGGATAGATTATTTGAACACCTTGGGATACGTGTAAATGCCAAAAAAATAGGTGTATGTAATTGAGAAATCATTTTGGTGAACTAGAAGGTGTAAATTGGATGGATGAATGTAATTGTATTTTAGAGCATTCCAGAAAAACAATCAAGTCAAAAGGCCCCACGGTTTAAAAATTATTACAATTTTTCAATTTCTAGAGACCTCCTAAGAATGCTTCAAAGTTAGGTTAGGGGCATTAAATGACCTCAAAAAGGGCTGAAAATGGGGGACAATTAAAGCTCATGCATGGGGATATAGAGCACTTTGAGAGCTTTTCAAAAATGTAAACAGTTCATCAATCAGAGCTACGGTTCAAAAGTTATGCCTCCCGAAAGTTTGGTTACCATTTTTGGATTCTTCTAGATTTGTACCAACTTCTAACATGGGTTTTGGAGCCTTCTACTTGGTTGGTGGATGCCTACTAGCACTTTCTAGAATGTACTCAGTCCTTAACCCTCTAAGGTCTATTTAAGGACATTACTGGCATTGTAAAACGCAGTTGGGAGTGGAGTTTGAGAGGAGGTACCAAAAAGAGAAATTATCTCCAATTTTGTGCTATTGTAAGCTATCTCTGTACTGAATGTACTAGCTTATTTTCATAGTTAATACAATTTCTCTTTTCCCATTGTGTCCATTCTATGCTTGGTTTGTGTCCCCATCAAGTGGTATCAGAGTTGGTTTTCCTGAGTGTGTAGACAGAGTGCTGACTATGAGGCAGTTTGCACCAGGACCGTGTGGTTGTGGGTTTGAGTTAAGAAGATGCCTCAATGAAGAGAGCATGGTGGAAGGGCCAGAGATGTTAATCTTGAGGAGGTTAGAGCCCTCCAAAGGCAGGTACAAGGATTGCAAGAGGAGCTCCATAGAGGAACAAATGTTGTCGTAGGTGACGACAGTGAGGATGACAATGAAGAAGAAGAAATTGGACCAGAAGGAGAATTTGATGGGGAAGTTTTGAATTAGGTAGAGGAAAGGCTTTTTAGGGCCATTACTAAATTTTGGAAAATACCTACAATTGATGTGGGTGTATTTTCAAGAAATCTAAAATCAGATGAGTTGATCGACTAGATCAATGAACTGGAAGAATACTTGGAGTATGAGGATATCAGGGACCCAGATAGGGTTAAGTTTGCAAAGGCCAAACTGAAAGGCCATGCCAAAATCTGGTGGCAAGAGGTTCAATTGGAAAGAAATAGAAGAGGAAAGGAGAAGATCACAAGGTGGGATCGCATGGTGGACAAATTGAAGAAGCAGTTCATTCCTGAAGACTACGAGCTTGATTTGTTTAAGAAGATGCATGGGCTAAAGCAAGTAGGAAGATTAGTCCAAGAATATAAAGAGGAGTTTTATCAAATTTTGATTAGATTAGGGCATGCAAAAGCAAATAAGGAGAAGGTTTCTCATTATATCAGTGGGTTGCAACCTAGCATCGAGGAGGAATTAAGTCTGGTAAGAATGATCAGCATTGAAGAGGCATACCAGTTTGCACTACGAGTTGAAGAGAAGCTAAATAAGAGGTTTGAAGGGAGACAAAGAGGGCATGGTCAAGGAGGAAGGGGAAGTGGTAGGTCATTTGGAGGCCGAAATGAAATCCAAAATAAAAATGAAGATGTGGGTACTAGCAAGAACCAAAGGAATGAGGGTTTCAACCGCTCCCATGATCAAGACTTTGGAAATCAAAGAGTAAGAGGTAGAGAATATGGACAAGGAAGAGGAGGCTTCCATGTTACTTATTTCTATTGCAATGAAGAAGGTCATCATGCCTTAGAATGCCCTCAATGACAAGGAAGGATAGATAAGAGAGCTGAGGGTCAAGCTAGGGTTGCTCATATGGATGAGGATGCACAATCATCACATTCAGAGGATGTAGAGAGAGGAGAGACCTTGGTAAATTAAATGATCCTACTAAGTGGTGAGATTGAACTAGGAAAAAGGAGGACTTTGTTCCATACCAAATGTAAGTGTGAGAATAAATGTTGTGATGTGATCATTGATGGTGGTAGCACTGATACCTTGGTATCAGAGGAGGTGGTCTCTAACCTAAAGCTCAAGAGGGAGAAACATCCACAACCCTATTGGATTTCTTGGGTGAAAGATGATCATAAGGTCTTGGTAATTGAACATTGTCTTGTGAAATTAAAAATTGGGAGTTACCATGATGAAGTTCTCTATGATGTTATTCCAATGGATGTTTGCCATCTATTGTTAGGTAGACTATGGTAGTTTGATAGGCATGCAGTACATGATGGTCATGCAAAAACATACTCTCTAACAAAAGATGGAGTTCACCACAAATTGAAGCCCATGAAAAAGGAAGGTGAAAAGGTATGTAGCAGTGCTAGGATTTTTATTGTTGATGGAAGAAAGTTTTTAGATGGAATGAAACATTAGCGTATATGTTATGCTTTGATTCCTAGGAAAGATAAAGAAGGTAGTAGTGAAATACCACTTGAAGTTTTAGATTTACTAGTTCAGTTTGGAGATATTATCTCTGATAATGTTCCAAAAGTATTGCCACCAATAAGGAAAATTAGTCATCAGATAGATTTAATCCCAAGAGCTAGTTTTCCTTTGAAGGTTTCTCACAAGATGACTCCTCTTGAAACTAAGGAGCTAAATAGACAGGTTCAAGAACTATTGAGGAAGGGCTTGATTCAAGAGAGCCTGAGTCCATGTGCAGTAGTTGTAGTACTAGCACCAAAGAAGGATGCAGACTCTCGAGCTATAAATAGGATAACCATCAAATATCAGTTTCCTTTGCCAAGAATGGATGATCTTATGGACTACTTGAGTGGAGCTCAGTACTTCACAAAAATAGATCTCAAGAGTGGTTATCACTAGATATGGATTTGAAAAGGAGATGAGTGGAAAATGACCTTCAAGACCAAGGAGGGTCTTTATGAGTGGTTAGTCATGCCCTTTGGATTGATGAACACCCCAAGCACCTTCATGCAGCTTATGAATGAGGTACTTAAGAAGTTCTTGGAAAATTTTGTTATTGTCTATTTGGATGATATTTTAATTTTCAGCAAGACTTTGGAAGAACATTTATTGCATATTCATAGTTTCATTGAAAGGTTAAGGGAAGAGAAACTATTAATTAATTTTAAGAAGTGTATCTTTGCAAAAAGGGAGTTAGTCTATTTGGGGTTTGTTATATCACCTGAAGGTCTCTAAATGGATCCAGAGAAGGTAAAATCCATCTTGGAATGGCCTACTCCAAGGTCTTCTACTGAGGTAAGATCATTTCATGGTCTGGTTAGTTTTTACAGGAAGTTTATTAAGAATTTCAGTGGCATATGTGCACCCCTAACTGACACAATAAGAGGGGATAGAAAAGAGTTCAAATGGATTGCAGCAGCTGCGAGAAGTTTTGAAATGTTGAAGAAGAAGGTGACAGAACAACTTGTGTTGGCACTTCTAAATTTTAAAAAGGTATTTTAGGTGGATTGTGATGCTAGTGGCAGTGCTATTGGGGCTTTATTAAGCCAAGAAGGTAAGCCTATTGCATATTTTAGTGAAAAATTGAATGATGCAAAGAAGAAGTATTCTGTTTATGATCAAGAGTTCTATGTAATAGTTTAGGCCTTAAAGAAATGGAGGCATTATTTATTGCCAAAGGAATTTGTTTTGTATACTGATCATCAGGCATTACAATACCTAAATAGCCAAGGTAAATTGAATCAGAGGCATATGAAGTGGGTAGAGTTCTTGCAGAGCTATACATTTGTGTTGAAACATAGAAGTGGAAAATCTAACAGGGTTGTAGATGCACTAAGCAGGAGACAGTTGTTGCTTACAATAATGCAGGTTGAAGTAGTTGGGTTTGATGAACTCAAGAATCTATACCCTAAAGATCCTGATTTTGCTAAAGTGTGGAAAGCTTGTAAAGAGCCTGTTACTATAGATAGAACTAAGTGGTTAGACTATCTGATTTAGGATGGTATGTTATTCAAGGGTAGCCAATTGTGCATTCCAAGGAGTTCCATGAGGGAAAATTTGATTAAAGAGAAATACAGTGGAGGGATGGCAAGAAATTTTGGTCGAGATAAGACCATTTCCATTCTTAAAGAATATTATTTTTGGCCTCAAATTTCACAAGATGTGAAGAAGTTTGTACAGAGTTGTCAGGTTTTTCAAGTTGCTAAGGGATTTAGCCACAATACTGGACCATATCAGCCATTACATGTTCCATCAAAGCCATGAGAGGACATAAGTATGGATTTTTTTCTTGGATTGTTGAGGACATAAAGGGGTAATGACTCAGTATTTGCAGTGGTTGATATGTTCTCCAAAATGGCACATTTCATTTCATGCCACAAAACTCATGATGTTGTCCATATTGCAGACTTGTTTTTCAGAGAGGTGGTAAGACTACATCGTCTTCCAAGGAGTATAGTTTTTGATAGAGACACTAAATTTGTAGGGTATTTCTGGAGAACATTGTGGAAAAAGTTGAGAATAGACTTGAAATTTAGTTCCACACATCACCCATAGATTGACGGCCAAATGGAAGTGGTAAACAAAAGTTTGGGCAATTTTTTGAGATGTTTAGTTGGGGATAAGCCCAAAGGGTGGGATTTGATTCTACCACAAGCTGAGTTTTCTTAAAATAACTCTGTAAATAGGAGTAGTAGTAGATCACCATTCCAAATTTTATATGGAAGTAGCCCAAGGACTACACCAAAATTGAGGAAGATAGAGCAAGGGGAGAGGACAAGTGCTGAAGCTAAAGAATTTGCTAAACATATCAAGTGTCTACATGAGGAGGTTCAAGCACACATTACCAAGATGAATCAAAAGCATAAAGCTAGGGCTGATCAATGGAGAAGACATAAGAAATTCCAAGTAGGGGATCTAGTCATGGTACACTTACAAAAAAAAAGATTTCTAGCCGGCACTTACAACAAGCTAAAAATGAAGAAATTTGGCCCCTACAAAATTTTGAAGAAACATGACTCAAGAAATGCATATGAGGTGGAGTTTCCAGATGGTATTCACATTTCTCCTATTTTCAAAATTGTAGACTTAACAGAGTATCATGATGATGGTGTAGATGAGGAACTGATGTTAGAGCCATGTCTAACTCCTGCTTCTAAGAAGGAGGAAATAGAAGACATTCTAGATCATTGTGTGGGTAGGAGTACCAAAAATAGGCAGTATGAAGAGTATTTGATCAAGTGGAAAGGATGGCCGATAGAGGACTCAACTTGGATTTCAGCACCTGAGGTCTTCCATTTGGGACTTCCTCTACCATTCATAAAGTGACAGGGTCACTTTTTAATCTACCTTGGGTGTCTGATGCAGGAGCATCTAGAGGTATAAGGGCAATCATGTGTCACCCAAAAAAAAATGTACTTAGATTTAGTTTATGTTTCATGTGTTTTCATTTCTAGATACCTATTTGGGTCAAATAAAGGTTCCAACTCTCATAGTTCCACTATCAATATTCTAGGATAAAGTATTTGAACACTTTGGGATACGTATAAATGTCAAAAAAATAGTAGTATGTAATTGAGCCATATTTTTGGTGAACTAGTAGTTTTAAATTGGTTTGATGAATGTAATTGTAATTTAGAGCATTCCAAAAAAAAGAATCAGGTCAAAAGGCCCCACAGTTTGAAAGTTATTACATTTTTTCAATTTCTAGAGACCTCCTAAGAATGCTTCAAAGTCAGGTTAGGGGCATTAAATGACCTTGAAAAGGGCATAAAAATGGGGGAGGAGCAAAGCTCATCCATAGGGCTATAGAACGCTTTGAGAGCTTTCCAAAAATGTAAACGGTTCATCAATCGGAGCTACGGTTCAAAAGTTATGCCTCCTGAAAGTTCGATTACCATTTTTGGATTCTTCTAGATTTGTACCAACTTCTAACGTGGCTTCTGGAGCCTTCTACTTGGTCGATGGATGCCTCCTAGTACTTTATAGAATGTACTCCTAGTCCTTAACCCTCTATGGTCTATTTAAGGACATTACTGGCATTGTAAAAGGCAGTTCGGAGTGGAGTTTGAGAGGAGGTACCAAAAGGAGAAATTATCTCCAGTTTTGTGCTATTGTAAGCCCTTAGGGCATGTTTTGAAGTCTATTATCTCTATACTGAATGTACTAGCTTATTTTTACAGTTAATACAATTTCTCTTTTCCTGTTGTGTCCATTCTGTGCTCGGCTTGTGTCCCCATCAATTTGAGTCACTGCTTGCATGTATTTGTAATCCTTTCTAAGTGCCTCTTGTCTCCTTCTTCTATCTAATGCACTCTGAATTTCATTCATCTTTTCCTTAGTGAGAGTACTAGATTCGTAATAGGGTATCTTTATTTCTTCATCAAGCTTAGGAATTCCATAATGAATTGTCATGACTACCCTAGTGGAGTTCAAGCCTAGTGTTCTAATTTGTAGTTCTAGTGTTCCAGTGCTTGGTTGCTGAAGAGTTTTTGTTGGAGTACCTATTTTTGGTAGTTTAACCAAAGTTTGTATTGCAGATTCCTCCTTATTTCTTGTCTCTTCTTTCTCTTTAGTTTGTTTCTCCACTTTTTTCATTTTGGTTGGGGGTGTACCTATTGACTGTACTAATTTGTCTTTATCATCCCCTACTACTGCACTCAGCTATTGAAGTGCAACTATGACTTCTTTTGGTGGAGATGGTGGTGGAAGAAGTAAAAGTCCAGTAGATTGTATAGTCACAGGTGGTTCTTGTGTTTGCACCTTGTTTTATTTTAATTTAGCTACTTCCTTTTGGAGTTCATCAACATTGGCCAATATTGGGCATGAACATAGCCTAGCCACTTGTGTTGATTGGTCAAGGATCTTTTCTAGATCCTCTATAGTTAATGGATTGATGTTTTGACCAGAAGTGTCAATGACATCTTTTATCTTGATTGTCTCTACAAGTGTGATTGTAGAATGAGGAGGGCTAGGAGGTGGTAGTTGTGTGTCCTATACAATCTATTCCTGTTGCTCACCTGTCCCCTTTTCTTCTTCTTTACCAATTTCTTCCTTCTTTTCTTCTCCATCCTTCTTTTCTTCCTCTACTTCCTTCTCCTCTACCTTCTTTATTCTTGCTTCTTCTATTTCCTTTCCTTTGGCACTTGCTTCTGCCTTGTATTCTTAATCAAACACATCATCAATTTTCTTGTAAATAATTTTCCATACTTTTGTGGTTTTGCTCACAACCTCTTCAATTTTATTTTGTAAAATACTAAATGCTCTGTATATGGCAGTAAATCTACTATTGTGCCTTTTGACTGCATTTATTATCTAACTTTTAGTCAAATCAAGCAACATCCTTGCTAAGGTAGACTCCCTTATTTCTTTCTTAGTTTGCAAACAAAAATGCCATTTTTCCTCTACAATCTTATATAATTCCTTTGGCAATGAACTATCTAGTTCAAGAGGTGTATGCTTATATTTTGCCATCATATTATAGATAGATATCTCTATTTTATTTTGCTCATATTTTGTGAGCTTATTAAAATTTACATTCTTCAAATCATGTAAGTCTCCATTCTTAATCTTAGCACATAATTTATCAATGGAAGACTTTGGGGAATGACTCACCACTTTAAATTGACTGTGGTCTTCTAATTTTGTCTTTTCTTCCTCTAAATCAAGTTGTGCCACACATTTTCTTCTTTTATTTGGCTCATCTCTAGTCTTCTTGGAAAATTCCTTCCTCTTAGCTACCTCTTCATTTTCCTTTTCTTTATTAGTCCTTGTAGTAGCTCTAGTTGTAGGCTTTTTGGGTGCAGGCTTTGTCACCTACTTTGGCTTGGGCTGAGAAGTAGGTGGTGCTTTTGCTTTTCTCTTGGTGGCCTTGGTTTTGATGGGTGTTTCCTTAACTACTTATTTCTCTGCATCTTCCTCTTCATCCTCTCCTAATCCTTGAGTCAATTATAGAGACTCATTTTTAGGCTCATCTCCTTCATTGTCATCTTCTTCTTTTTCATCACTTATTTCTTATGCTTCTTCTATAGTACCTATTTCTCCAATCTCTGCCCCAAATTTCTTTTTGATCTTCTTAACAATTTTATCTTTATTCTTTATTGTTGTGGCTATTTTGAGGTCTATTATCACCCTTGATCTGACAACATCATGGGTTCTAAAGTGCTTTTTGGTTTTATCAATTTCTTCTACAAGCAATGTTGTAATAGCTACTGATGCCTGATCCACATCAAGTTCATAGCCTAGTGGTCTAAGCCATCTAACTCTAGGGATGAATACTTGTATGTAGGTATAGTCAATATCTACTAGAAAACAAATGTCTTTTTCATCTTTCTCCACTAATGAGACTGGATGTCTTACTCTCTATTTCATGGATTGTTTGAAATCCTCAAAATAGCTAGTCATTTGGGCATCAAAATTTTCACCCATTTGATCGATGAAACCATTTATCTAATCAAAAATTGTCTTATTTGAATCTCATTTCACCTTTCCTATTGAGGGGAATTCTTTCATAATGTATAAAAACATGCAAATCAATACTGCACCAAATTTGCATTGAGCCCCTTTGGATTTCCTTATGGCTCCCAAGTTCTCATTTATTTGTTGCATCATTAATTCTACAAGATCATAAGTGTGATCCTTTTTTACTAGCTTATAGGAAACATCTATAGCTATGTAGGGTATATTGTTTAACCTACTAGATTGATAAAATTTGTGAGATATAATCCTCACAGCAAAATCTAGTAGGGGGTCTTTGATGGTGTCAATTGTCATACCCCTATTGTTCCACTTGGCACTAGTGTTTTTCTCAATTGCCTCCCTATTATCACTCCTTAGGGTTTTGAGCCAATCTAGCGTTGGAATACCAGTAACCCTATGTACAATCCTCTTCATGAACCTTACTAGCTGAGTTTCTAAGCAAAAAGCTCAATCATGGATTTTACTCAGCACAATTTATATCCATTATGTTTTAAAGACAATGGGGAAAACTAGGGTTTTGGTTAGACCCTTCTTCTCAACTATAAAGAATTCATCTTTAAGTATTCCATTTTCATAGAGTTTATCAAATGCATTGAAAATATCCAAATCTCCTATTGCACCTAGCTTACAGTTATAGCATTTGTGTACATCCTGAACCATTACCACTTTATCACGAATCACGGATAGGGCACCATCGGGATAGTTTTTGTAGGCAACTTTAGGAATGGTTCTAAACTCTAGTTGTTTAACTTCATTACTAACTAGTTGGATTTCCAATCCTTCCTTTTCCTTTGTAGATTTAGAACCAGATGCCATCTTTAACTAAACTAGGGTTTACTATTTAAACAAAATTTTCAAACTATAACTCATCTCTTGAATGAAATACCTGGTAAATCGATGAAACTGAGTTGGGTTGATATTGAATTGCTATAAATTGTTTTATGATTTCTGGGAAATCACTTAATCCCTCTTCTTGTCTTTGCTCTTTGTTTGTATGATAAAAAATAAAAGATTTTTACCTTTTATTAGGCTTAAAACCTAACATTTATTGCTTTCATGCTTACAACTATCACTCGACTTCCAAAGGATTTTCCAACTCGACATGAACTATATTTCATTCATTTAGTAGCTACTATATCATTTCACTCAACATCTACTAATCTTGTTAATTGCTTGGCAACCACTATCAAGTCTTACTCTGTAGCTACTAGACTATTCAGCTCAGCATGTATTGTAGTTTTACTAGGCAACCAAAAGAAACTCAACATCGTCTTTCAACTTTTATCCTGACATCTTTACTTATGCAAATTTCTTCTTTGTAGTGTTCCTATGTTCTTTTTGGGCTGATTTATGATACATCTTAATATGTATCAGCCCCATATGCCTTTCTAGTGCTTAGTTTGTTTAGGTGTGATCACTTGACCTCTTGGGTGAAGTGATCTCTCCATTTGATGTGCTACATTCACCTTTCTTTTTCCATGTCTTCTTCATATCTTTCATAATGTGTTCCACATCAACTTTTTCTTTTCCTTTGTTAACCTTAGTCTTGGGTGCCTTGGCTTTCATTAGATAGTTCCTCCTAACATGTCTAGTCTTTAAGTAGCTAAAACAAGTAATTTGACTCAACCATCTACTGTAGTTTCCCTTGAAGTGTGTTCTTATGAAATTCTGAGGTACATGACCATATTCTTGACAGTAGTGACAACTTTGCCTTGTATTATAGTCCCAATTGTAGTGATATGCGTAGTTTTTTTTCCTTGTAGGCTAATTAGGTGTCCACATAGGCGTTGATCTACATTAAGATGCTCTATGTCCATATTTTTTGTAGTTGTAGCAGTGACCCTCAAATCTTGGTGTTCTCATGGTCATGGTTTTGTAGTCTTGTGCTAAGTGTCTTTGTTTTTTGCACTTGTGACAAAAAATTGCATCTGTAGGCTTATCATGATGATGACTACTATTACTTTTGAACACATTATAGGTATGTCCCTTTTTACCATAGAAATGACAAGTAGGTTTAGTGTTCTTACCTTTGTTGCTTCTTTCTTCTGTAGCTTTGGATGATTCTCCTTGTTCAGTGCTGATGTAGCCAAGTCCTATACTGTTATTACTAGCCCTTGATGATTTCAACAATTGCTCAAAGTACTTGATGGCCTCATTGGGTTTGTTGTAACTTTCTATTATTTCCTTTTCTTTGTTCAATTCATTCTTTAATTGTTCATTCTGTATCTTCAAGGTGGAGATCTCAATATCTTTCATGTTTAGCTCATGATGAGTATTCATCATCTAACATAAGGTTTCTAACTGCATGGTTGAAATCTTTTCAAATTTAATTGTCTTCTCTTCCAGCTTATTGATGTTATTTTTCTTGTCATCTTCTACCATGGCATTATCTTCAATATCTCTTTTCTTTTGTTCAGTCACTTCACAAAGCAATATGGCTTGTGATTCTTGTTCAAGCTTGAGTAATTCAATTTCTTTAGCTTGTGCTCTATTTTTCTCCATTAATTTTGATATTGCTGCATCAAATTCTTTGGAATCTTCCTTAGAAAATATGTGTTTGGTGTCAATATCCTTGTAGTGTATGTCATTTTAAGCTATGTCTATATCCTTTCTTCTTTTCGAAGATTTTCTTAGTTCCTCCCTTAGTTGCACATCAATCACCTGATTGTCAATTATCTTCCCAAGGTTGAAAACTTCCATCTTCTAACCTTTTTCTCCAAGATGTTAGGCTTCTCCTTGTGAGAACTAGGAGCTCTAATACCAATTTTTGGAATGTTCAAATGGGAAGTGTACTTTTTAAGAAAGGGGGGGTGTGAATCAGAAGTAACCAATTTTTATTTTCAATTCTTTAACAAAATTTAAATGAAATAAACATTCATGCAAGTAAATAAACATAAAATGAGAACATGCATCAACACATTATACAAGTGATTTTGGTGACCCAGAAACCCTCTAGGAATAAAAAGGTAAAACTAGGGTGGGGATGACACCCACAAAAATTTACTACGGCAATGAGTTCAACCACTTCTGATGGTTTTCCCTATTAAAGGCCTACCTTGTAAAAGGCTTTACACTATGTTAATAGTGACCTATTGAAAGGATTTACAAACACTTTACAAGAAGTGTAACCCTGTTAAAAGATTTACATACAGGCTGTTAAACCCACCTAATACATAGGATTTTCTTAACCTTCTCCAAAGGCTCTCCTACCTAGCTATTAAGCTAACCTATCACCATAAAATTTTATCCTCTAATACAATTGTGAAAGAGTATTAGAACATTTAACATGATTGGACACAATCTTGAATTGCTAGTTTCAGGCACTTGATCTGCTCTTTCTCTTTTGATCTCTACTAGATCTGATCTCTAAGTATGTCCCATGTTTTGTTCTAATTAATTGGATATATAAATGCTATCCCTTTCACTAAGTCTTCTCTCTTCACACTAAAATTCCACTATAGTCTCCCCTTTTTTCCTCCTTTACAATGATGCATTCATTCTCCTTATAAAGAATGCAAAGACTTAGGATTAGGTATAGATCTATGATCCAAATTGAATCTCAAATTCTCGCTCATACTTTGCATTTTTCTTATTGGTTTCATGCCTTCACCATTTTTCTAATTAGTTGCATGTAGATTTCATAGGGAATGAAAACAACTCATCCTTATAATTTTTCTCCTACAAAATTTCTCTAAGTTAGCTCCGAAAATGTTTTACATCATAGTTTGTGCAAGTAAAAAATCTTATGTTGATTCTACATTGCTCGACACATGGAGTATTGTTGATGCTCGGCACACACTATTTCTAGATTGCTTGGCATCAACTATGTTTCTTGGTTTTCTCAGCACCTGAATGATTCTATTACTTAGCATATGAATAATTCTTGGATCACTCAGCATGTACTATACTATAATCTACTTGGCACTAACTATGACTTGACACCTATCAAAATTCTTGCTCGGCATCTATTGTGTACTTGACATGTATGATGAAAATGGTTAAGTGTGTTGACACTCATTTGTCAATAATTTTTACTTGACCAAAAATCATTAGTGACAACACTTATTTGATTATGAATGCTTACCAAGTTCATCACTTAGTCTATAGTTTATACTGAGCATTTAGTGGTTACCTTGTAAGCCTAGTAGTTTACACCAATCATTCCTAAAGCTACCAAGTAAATATAGACAATGTGAAGACTAGTAGTGTCTACCAAGCTTCTCAGTGTCTACCATGCTTCATAGTGTCTACCAAGTAGTAATTTTGTGTCATGAAGATTTAGTATAAACCAAGAATTGGAAGAAGTAGTGATTACCGAGTGAAGCAAGGTAAACTCAATGTGCAGTATCTACTAAGTGACACTACATCTACTGAGTCACCAATGGTTACTAAGTTTAGAACTACATCGAGTGATTAGTATGGACCAAGCCTTCACTTCTATCGAGTGCATGATGATGCTAAGTAATGTAGTGGAAACCATGTATCAGAAGGTCAATGAGTCAATTCAGTGAACTCGAGTTATTTACTATTGGACCAACTTTATAATATGTTGTTCACTTGTGTTTTGGCCGACCTTGCAATTTTGTGAATTTGAAAGGTATATATGTAAGGTGTATTGTAAGATACCATTTTGTATCAAGCAATAGAGAAGTAATGTAAAATATTTTGAGAAGTACATGTGAAGGATTATTATCATTAGTTCAAGGAATAAAGCAAGGTCAATAAAGAGGCACAAAAGTTATATCTATCACATAAGGTGATCAGTGCATAAAGGATCTTATGAACAATCATTTGCAAGTAGATCCACTACTTCATCTTAATAGGTGAATCAATTTATAAATCCTTTAATAGGGTAGACTTAACATTCTTTGTATAAATCTCTTAACTGAGTGCATACTTCATTGTATGTTTGTAAATCCTCTAACAAGGTGGACTTAGCAGTCCTTTGTGCTTCTAATAGGGTAGATCACTAGAAGTGGTCAATGTAAGCCTTAATAGGCCAACTTTATACTCCAATGGTGAAGTTTTATGGGTATCATCCCCACCCCAATTTTACTTTCTATTTGGAAGGTTTCTAAGTCATCAAACTATTGTGTTTTTTTGTGTGTTGGATGTTTTATCTTTCAGTACTAATGTATGCAGTAGCATAGATGGATTAGTGTTAAATTTAAAGGAAATTTTTTAAGTTACTAATTCACCCCTCCCCTCTTAGTAACTTGTCATATCTTAAATATTTACAAAAATTGGTATCAGAGCTTTGTGGTTCTTAGGATAAAAGTTTGATAGCTTGAGCAAAGATCTAAGGACAAATGGAGATATTTAGACTTGATAAGGAAATTGAAAATGAAAAGCTACATCTAGATATGGCCATAGCTCAACTCAAAGAAGAAAAAGAGCATCTTTCCCAATCCATGGAAAGAAGAAAAGAACTTGCAAGAGAAATGGATGACCATCAGTATGTTGAAGAAAATATTGAAGACTTTTTCCCATCAAGTAGCTCAGATGAAGCTCAAGAGGCAATCAAAGAACTCCTAGCAAAGAATGGATCTTTGCAAAAAGAAGTGAGGAAACTCAAAAGAGGACAAGGAATTCAATCAATCAGGCTATGTGAAATTTTGGAACAAATAAATAAGGAAAATGAAGACTTGGAAGCAAGAAACAATGAAGAATAGAATCAATCCAATCAGCATGAAGACCTCATTGATCAAATCACTGGAGCAAATGAAGAAATTAGGATTCTCAAATAACAGAATGAAAGAATAAGAAGTGATCTAAATTATGAAAGGGAAATTAATGAGAGAACAATAAGAGAACTGAGATGTAAAAAGAAAATCATTGAAAAATTGAAGAATGACCTAAATGTTGAAAAAAAAATCTATGAAAGAATGTTGAAATCACAAGAAGACATTAATCAGTTTAATCAACAAAATGAGTAGAATCTTCATAGGAAAAAAGGTAAAATAGGGCTTGGATACAATGAAGAACAAAGGTGAATCTTCCAAGAAAGGTGCAAAAAGGAATAAAACCCTCATGCAATCATTCTAGAAAAATTGGTCATACATCAAACAAATGTTGGAGCAATGGAAAAGAAAAATTCAATGGAAAGTGCTACAACTGCAATCAGCATGGTCACAAAGCTAACGAATGCAAGGAGAAATCAAAATCTGAAGGTAAATGTAACAAATGCAAAAAGCATGGTCACAAGGCATCTCAATGCAAATCCAAATCATTTAATCCAACTGAACAACTTGTAAAGGCAATATTTGGATGGGACTACAATACCTAGTGCAGATGTCATTATTGTGGAGAATATGGACACACTAGCATAAATTGTGCAAGGCATCACCTAAGGAAGAAGGATACTACTATAAGGTGTTACACATGCACTGAACTTGGTCATATAGCTAAAAATTGCATGAATATAGGCAAAGTTGAAGATGAAAATAAAGCAAGGGTTGACAACATAAGGAAACAAATGAGGTAGCAATGGATTCCCAAATCTACTAAGGATACAAGCTCAAATCATGAAAGTAAACTCACTCAAGAAGTGGGTGACTCCATCCCCTCAAACTAAATCCCTAAGAATGTATTGGAGCTATACTTAGCAAGAAAATCATAAGCATTTTCAAGAAATGTGAGGAATGCAAATAATCCAATTAGTATTCTAGATACATCAAGATCACAGAAAGTTTATCTTTCACCAAGTTGCATTAGACTCCACCAAGAAAAGTTAGTTAAAGACCTTACTAAGTGAGGTTAGGAGTAAAAGGAATTTGGTTCATCTGCCAAGTTGATACTCCTTCCTAGTTAGGTTAGTGGATGATAGTCTATCACACACTACGTTAGTATGGTACCTAGCATTAATGGTGAATTTTCATCAAAAAGGGTAGAATTCGACTTCAATTTTCATCGTGTCTTTAGAGAAAAGAGATTTCTAGGTGCATTCAAGCGATTCCAAGCAATTTTGAGAAAATTTATAAATAGGGAATTTGTTCAAATATTTCCATCACTTACCAAGAAGCAATGGCATCTAGAAGCATAGTAGTAGCAAGGCAAAAAGAGGATTAAAGATGTTGGTCAAGGATGTAGAGTGGAAAGCACCAAATTTCAAGATAGTTCTAGCAATGGTGGAAGCACTCGACCCTAATCAAACACAATCAAAAATTCCACCAAAGCTACTTCTGATTAATGATATCCACACTCATTTTAAGTGTTCAATTCAAGAGATAGGAACCCTAGAAATGGATAGTGCTTTAGAAGAAATGTGTATTGATGGCTGATTGAAACCCAAGCACAAGCACTTGGAAACAAAAGGGTTGACACACATATCACACCTACCAAGAAGCTTTCAAATAAAATGGATTAGGTATATTCTTAGCCATATACACAATGGTTAGTTATGGTTGGAGCAGCCTGTATTGATCACCAGAAAGATGATTCACAAGATTAATAGGCTTCCCATTCTGAGCAAAGCTAAATCCACCAAAACCCTAAGTCAGGATGAACTCCAAAAGAAAACCCTAGCTGAGTGGGATGGTAGAGGTTTGAAAATTAGCACTATTATTGATTTGGTGTTAAGGCTCAGAATTCATGTAATTGCCCAAAAAATTTATAGTTCCAATCATTTAAATAGTGTGCCATGTGAGGCAATAGATTTAGCATTCAAAGTTGTGAAGAAAAACTTGGAATTTGACCTGTCAAAGCTACTACTAAAGCAACTAAACAAGAATATGGACAGCATCAGGTCATCAAAGAATAATACCTACAAATTTGGTTCTTTATTGACATGTCTTTTCTCTTATATGCAAAAATTCTTTCCATCCAAAGGTTCTATCATATGGAGAAAGGATGTTCCCATTTTGTATCAGATAAATGAGTTTATTGCATAAATGGGTGTAAATTTTGACAGTATA
Source organism: Cupressus sempervirens (assembly GCA_028749045.1). Classification (NCBI taxonomy): domain Eukaryota; kingdom Viridiplantae; phylum Streptophyta; class Pinopsida; order Cupressales; family Cupressaceae; genus Cupressus; species Cupressus sempervirens. Next base: position 705,419,402 of record CM053793.1, read on the forward strand.
ATGGATAATTATTTTGAAGACTTAAAAGAAAGAATGAACAATAGGTTCATGATTCTTGCTAAACTTGTTGAGGATTATAAAGATGATGTATGTTTCATGGTAGACTGTGATAGAGTATACATTTAGGCAGTTAGGCCCCGAGTTGCATGGGTGAAACCTCTCCCTTATGAGGTCAATATTGATGAAACTAGGAACATCATTGAAGCATTGTTAAATGAGCCTATAGATCCCAAGAAACTAGTATTTGGCACTTATGATGAGGTAAAAGCCAGAATTGAATTGGAAATTAAGCTACCTCAAGCAATTAGCAAAGGCAAGAGGAAGATTGCTAAGATGAAAATAGCCACTGGTCCCTTGATGCTTACTAAGGGAAAAGGAGAGGATCAAGAAAAGGATCAAGAATAAGAAGATGAAGAGCAAGAATCAAAAAAGGAGGTAGAGCTAGCTTAGAAGAAAGGAAGGCTTATCATTACTAAACCTCCAAAGGCCTCCATAGCTATTTTCACTAGGAGAGGCAAACGAAAAGATAAAGGTGAAATAATATATAATAAGCCCCAACTTACCCTCCAAGAAAGCCTGAAATAGATGAAATAAGGAGCTAGCATCACACAATTCAAGGCTTTAAAGTTTGAAACCAAAACTGATGCCAAAAAGATGCAGATTGAGGAGTTGGTACTCACTAAAATAGGAAAGTGGAAGTATTCCCTAGACCAAATTGCTCCTTAGATCTCAAAAGAATTTTTAGTAAGATTACAACTAAGATGAGAGTCAACCACACAGATAGCCAAGGACAACTATGAACAATCCTTGAAGAAACTATTGCCAAATCTCACTGAGGTAGAAGTAAAGGCAGCCATGAAGAATAATGAAGGTAAAATGATGATCATATTTTACACATGTTTATTTTAATTAATAACATTGATCATGTTGTAAGAGATTCAACAAACATGTGGAAGAATATATATCATCTACATAAGCCTAGTGATGATCTAGTTGAGATCAATGATGATGATGGTGACAGTGATGATGAAGAAGATGGCAGCACTCCATGTACTATTTTTGATGCTAAATATTATTAGGCACTAAGGGCTGATGATGAAGAGAAAGGGGAAGAATTTGAAGAGGAAGACAAGGTGGAAGTGGATGAAGAAGATGATCCAATGAAGTTTGCAACAGAAGTCATTGCTTCCCTTCCTCACTTTCCACCTAAGCTGGCAACATCATCAAGGTTGGAGTTAGTTTCAACCGGATTGATTTCATCTACATCAAAAATATCATTTGCTCCTACCACCTCATAGCTCCAAGTATCTTCAATTGAAGTATCAATTACTTCATCTACCGATCTATAGCCCTCTTGATCAACACCTGAGCAATCTATCAAAGCAATATATACAACTATTAGTTCCACAACTGTATCAACTTCTTCTGCTCCATGTACAGTAAGTCTACCGGTTCATTCTACAATTTTTTCTACCACAGCTCTAACTGCAACAATTTCTATTAGTTATTAAATTGTAAATATTCCAGCCTGTACATTATCTATTGGTACATCATTTTTGGGAAGCACATTAATTTTGGATATAGTTGGTACTTCTCATAGTTTTTCTCCAGATGGACCAATTAAGGTTTTTTGTACTAGTCCATCTATATCAACTATTATTTATATTTCTAAATCCAAGGAAGTAAGCACTGAAGGAAAACCAAAGACTCCTCTGAAACTTTTTCTTATTGGTAAGGAAATTGATGAAGATATAGACTTGGATAAAGAAATTATTATCCCCAAGATAGATTTGGAGACTGCCTCAGCCAACGAAATGAGATTGGTCAATCAACTTTTAGAGCAAAAGACAAGGCAGAAGAAACTAAGAGAAGAGAGGGATAGAGAATTCAAAATAATCGAGAATGCCAAAAACATAATTACTGAAGCTATAGGTGTTGATGTTGATCCATCTCAACACATTTTGTTACAATTAGAAGAGGTTGTAAATAAGTTCAATGAGGACACTTCTAGCCAAGATAAGCTCATTGAAAAGGCAAAGAAGAAATTTAACAATAAGGTGCTTGAGCACATTGCTTAGCACATTGCAATAAAGTAGGTAGAATTATCCACAATTTTGAGCAACCTTAAACAATCCTTTACAAATGTAACATTACTTTTTGGCAAACTTTCGGATGTTACCAAGTATACAAAGGATGTTAAAGAAAAATTAAATAAGATTGATGTGGACATGAAGGCTAGTGCTCAAAAGTTATAGCTTGACCCTAGTTCAAGCTCATCACATCACATGAAGGTGAAATTTTTGTCAGAAATATAGATAGAGGTACTCAGAGAAGAAGCAAGGATTAGGTCTACACTGATTGACATCCAGAATATGATCCTTCTAGTTATAGACCAAATGTAGAAACATATTGATTATTCAAAAGCATTGATCCAAGACAACAATTTTTCAATAGCAGATCATATGATTGAACTTTCTACAAAAGTTCAAGTGGCACTCTTCACCTACAAAATTTTGCAAGATAATTGGGATAAGACATTGTCTCTTATTCTCAAGGTACACTCTAAATTTCTCTCACATTTTAATGTCCCTATTTGAATTCATTGTATATACTCTTTGGCATTATTGTCAAAAATGGGGAGTATGAGATGAACAAGGGAAGAGAAGAGAGGGAGTAAAAGAGACTTGTGGAGAAATAAGAAAGAAAATAAATTAATATATGTACAGATAAAAGGTATGTATACATTATGCCATATGTATGGGGGAGATATGTAAGATATGTATATATAGCAACTTTACAGAGATCAATTTTGAAAAATCAAAATCAAAATCTAAGTGAACATAAGTTTTGGTTCATAAGTGTTTTTGTCACTAATGCCAAAGGGGGAGATTGTTGGCATTACATTGTATTTGTCATTAGTGACAACACTTATTCAATTCTAAATGCTTACCAAGCTCATCAATCAGTCTATAGTTTATACTGAGCATTCAGTGGTTACCTTGTAAGTCTAGTAGTTTACACCAAGCATTCTTGAAGCTACTGAGTAAATACAGGCAATATGAAGAACAGTAGTGTCTACCAAGATTCTCAGTGTCTACTGTGCTTCATAGTGTCTACCAAGCAATAAGTTTGTGTCATGAAGATTCAGTATAAACTAAGCATTGGAAGAAGTAATGTTTACCGAGTGAAGTAAGGTAAACTTAGTGTGTAGTATCTACCGAGTGACACTAAATCTACTGAGTCACTAATGGTTACCAAGTTTAGAACTACATTGAGACATTAGTATGGACCGAGCCTTCACTTCAACTGAGTGCATGATGATGCTAACTAATGCAGTAGATGTTCTGTATTAGGAGGTCACTAAGTTAGTTTAATGAACCTGAGTTATTTACTATTAGGCCAACTTTGTAATATTTTGTTCACTTGTGTTTTGGCTAACCTTGCAATTTTTTGAATTTGAAAGGTATATATGTAAGGTGTATTGTAAGATATCATTATGTATCAAGAAATAGAGAAGTAATGTGAAAATTCTTGAGAAGTACATGTGAAGGATTATTAGTAGCAATTCAAGGAATACAACAAGTTCAATACAAAGGCAAAAAAGTTATATCCATCACATAAAGTGATCAATGCATAAAGGATCTTATCACCAATCAATTGTAAGTAGATCCACTGCTTCATCATAATAGGTGAATTAGTTTCTAAATCCTTTAATAGGGTAGACTTAACAGTCTTTGTATAAATCTCTTAACCAAGTGCATACTTCATTGTATGTTTGTAAATCCTCTAACAAGGTGGACCTAGTAGTCCTTTGTGCTTCTAACAAGGCAAATCACTAGAAGTGGTCAATGTAAGCAGGCCAACTTTATACTACAGTAATGAATTTTTCTAGGTATCATCCCCACCCTAATTTTACTTTCTATTTGGAAGGTTTTTGGGTCATCAAAATATTGTGTTCTTTTGTGTGATGAATGTTTTATCTTTTAGTACAAATGTATGTAGTAGCATAGGTGGATGTGTGGTAAATTTAAAGGAAAGTTTTAAAGTTATTGATTCACCCCTCCCCTCTTAGTAACTTGTCATATGTTGAATATTTCCAACAAAATTTAAGTTGTGAACATGGACATTTTCAAGCAATAAATAACCATTTTCACTATGAGATGCTCTCGAAGGTAACTTTAGACAATGCTCCCATCTCCATGGTTGAAATGTGGACTCACACATTACCCATTTATATATTAAATTCATTGATGCAACATAGAAATCTCCTAGACTAAGGGTATCAATGTACCATCTGACATGCTATCATTTTCCATGACAACAAAATGATGATCCTATATACATTAATTTTAGTTTCTCAATTCAAAGTTGAAGAGTGTGTCGAATGTCATTATATGCTTGTTGCATAGAATTGCATGGATTGTTTTTTGAAATGAATGCTTTGATGCTCTCTCATGGAGACCACTTGGATGATATGTCATGGGCTTCTCCTTTTATACACCATTTAATTTAAGTCATCTGATTCTCATTTTAATCAATCGATGCACACTTCTAAGCCTAAACCATCTCTTTATTTAAAATGTTCATACCCTCACATTTCTATTCAATCAAATGCAATTAGTTAGGCCCCTAAAGTGGGTCTAGTTAAAAATTAATAATTTTCATGTGACTAAATTTTCAAATTAATCAACTAAACTCAAGTTAATGAATGAAGTCAACTTGTACCACTGATTCAATCATTAAAACTAACTTTTAACCTTTTATGTAAATTGTCAACTTTGTGCCTTAGGTTCTTTGACTGGTTTTAAAAAATGACATAAACACCTGATTGGGCTCCAAAATCAAACACACTAATTCTCTAATCTACATAATCCTACCCTGTCAAATCTTGTCTCATGAAAAATTCTCAGTCAAAAGATATTGACTATTGAAGTTGTCATCTCAGAACTACCTGCACACAAACATATCAAAAAATAGTAAAACATGTTCAGATTTAGCTTTGAAAACTAGGAAAACTGATACTTGGGGAAATGAAAACGAGGGCATTGGATCACTCTCATGAGGAGAGTATAAACTTGTGATTAGGACTCATGATGAATAACAAGACACATTTGGTGAACTATCAAATTGGGCTACTTAGAATTTGTAGAACTAGGAACAGTGATGAAAAGTGATTTTTACAAATGGAATGGACTTGGCAAAGTGTGCAGATGGAATTTTTCAAGATTTGAAAATTGGTACACTTAAAGTACTTTTTAAGTAAAAAATAATGGTACAATCCATTTGATCTCATCTATCATGGATCTCGAGTTATGGCATCACAAATAGAGGTACTAACCAATTTGTATTTGTTGACATTAGTAAAACATCACAAATTGCATTTGGAATCGCATTTAAAAATTGATCAAATAGATTTTTCATAAGCTCAAAATTGAAACATAGTAAGTCTCTAACCTCTAGAATATGATGCAATAGGAATTTTAGCATTTTTCTCAATTGGGTCAAAGTTAGAACAAGTCAAACAAGGCCTTCCAAAGTTCCAAATAATTTATATAAGCATGTCTACAATAAATGATCAACATTGAGGGATTCAAAACCTATTCAAATAGATTTGAAATGACTCAAAATCTAAAACATAGGCTCTATAATATGGACACTAAACACTTCCAAAGTGGCAAGTCATGAAGCGTAGCCTCCTATCATTTTTTGACGCAAGCAAAAATGTAGAATTGGACATTGCTCAGATGGGACTTCATGAAATAGCTTAGAATGCCAATTTATTATCATGTAACACATAGATATAGTGAATGCAATGTGTTAGAAATATTAAATAACTCTTAGTCCTCAAAAGGATAGCTGGGTACACATGCATCAAAAAGAATTTATAGGGCTTGATTTTTATATGGTACTCAAAATTGGGGGTTCAATTTTGAGTCCCAAAAGGAGGCACTAATATAATATTGATGATCAAGAGTTGAGAAAGAGAAAAGAATAGATCAAAGTGTACAAGATAAAAAAATTCCAAGTGCTAACCTTCTATATGTGATAAGTGAAAACATTAAAACTATCAAAGTAAAGGATGTCTCTGATCCTACTCATTAGAACATCAATCCCCTAATAGAGAAATATTTCAAAAGGAAACTTATATAATCTACAATATAGGCCAAATTATGTGACAACCTTGTATTGGTAAGAATAGATGAATGTTAGAAGACAAAGACTATAACTATAGGGGAGGAAGTGAGGACACAAGAACTACCTACAATCACTCCTCAAGTCACAAGTGTACAACCTTCACAACCCTTGGTTGTATATCAAAGGAAGAAGATAGTATGTTGCACTATCAGCACATTCATGGAAGGCACTCCAATCTCAAAAAATGTACAAAGACCTGAAAAAGAGAAGGTTGAGATAGTTGAAGAAGATAAGGTGGAAACACTAGTAAATGATGGGACACAAAGACAAATAGGTTAGGTAGATACACTTGCACCTCTAGCACAAGGTCAAGGTGTAACTAAAATCAAAGAGGCAAAAAAGGAAAGTTCTAAAGAGACAAGTTTGACACCTAAGCTAAAGGAGCTAGTAGCAATTCAAGCACTGGTGACATTACCAAAATTAGGAACTCCTTCCATTCAAACACTTCAAAGGCCAAGAATAGATGCTATACCATTGCAATTCTTAGCACTAATTCCTAGCTCATCTAAGGCATAAGAGGTAATTACATATGGAGATGTTAGAATAGATTAAGAAATTGTATTGTTTAAGTTTATTATGCAATAATAACAATTGAATAGATGGGTATACTACAAGAGGCCCTAGTAAGGAAGAAACATTAAGAACTGCTCAAAAAGGAGCATAGGAAGAAGTAAGCTTTGATTGACATCAAAGGAATTTTATTATGTACATTCAGTCTACCTACTCTTGATGAAACAAATCCAATCATTGAACAATTGACCAATATAGTGCAAAAAGTAAGTGACACTAACTTGGATACTAATGTCAAACTATTAGAATGGGTAGAAAAGAAGTTCCAAAATAAAGTGAATGAGAAGACATCTAGTGAAATTGCACTAACATAGGTTAAATTGGCAACAAAGATAGATAGTGTGAAGATTGTACTAGATAACATTTTCTCTCTATATACTAAATTGTGTAATCCTATATTCTTCACACAAGAGATAAGGAATCACATTCTAAGTTTGAAGAGTCAAATGCAATCATCTAGTGCAAATTTACCCATGTCTCCAACTCAAAGTGAGAAACACTTTAGGACCCTTTTGCAATACCAAAGTTAGTTATCATCATTACAAGTAGATGAAGCCAACATAAGGGCTAAAATAATTAGCATTTAGTCTAAATTGACTCTTTACATGGAAATTTTACACAAGGAGCTAGGCTATGCAAAAACACTTATGAAGAAAGACCCCAATCTTTCTACATTAGATGGATTAGTACACCTTACTGCCAAGATGGCCATCCAAATTAATCTTTGGAGGTAGCATATGATAATTGAGATGAAGCTCTTAAAATTATACTTGAGTTCCATGAATCCTTTTTGGAAAAATACACTATTAGTGTATAACCCATTGACACTAGTGTAAAAAAGGGAGAGTAAGAGAAATGGGAAGCAAGAATGGGGGAGTAAGAGCAAGTGAGAGAGAAAGCAAGTAGAAAATTGAGAAATAGTACCAGTTGAGGAAAATTTACTCAATGGGAGAAATATTTTGATACATAGTACAATAAAATATAGAACATATCAAACAGCTCAAGGGGAGTTATAATATTTTGAGGTAAAAGTCATGTTGCATAATTTTGATGCTTTGAAATTTTGTATAGAAGCTAAATAATCATTTATGTTATACTCATAAGAATAAGAATATTAATGTATGACAAATTATTTTTGATACTCATGTCAAAGAAGTAGATTGTTAATCTTAGATTGATTTTGGCAAGTGAGTGTCTATACACTTAAGTCATTTATTTAGTTCATGCCAAACAAGTAACATATGTAGAGCACAACATGTAAAATACAACATGTCAAGTAAATAGTGAGTGTCAAGTTACTCATGTGCCAAGTCACTCAAGTGCCAAGTAGAAAATATGTATCAAGTGATTCAGGAGTTGAGCAAGTAGTGTGTGCCAATTCATTTAGATGCCAAGTGACAACATTGAAGTCATAGTTAGTGTCAAGCATCAGGGACATCAAATGTTGAGTAACACAATTTTGTAATAGTTGTTTATAGTGGCACAAACTACTATGTAAACAATTTTTTGGCCAATTTAAAGATTGAATTATTATATTTTGGTGAGAAGAATGAATTGTAAGTGGGAATCCTTATGTATTACATGCATCCAATTAGGTAGAGGGAATGTTTAAGTGGTAATATGAATGAATCACAACCATTGATTCATACCTAACCTTAAGTCACCTATGTCTTCTTAAGGAGGGAAAACCCTAAAATTCTTATATGTGGAAAAGGAATGAATGAATGAAAAAGGAGAAGTTTTGCATGCACAAACTAGGATATTCATGGTGACCAAGTAATTATTATCTAAATTGCATTGAACAATCAATTCAAGGAGAATAGAGGAAGGAAATAGTGAACAACAAAGAGACATCTAATCAAGAAGGATGAAGTATACAATAGTATAGAGGTGATATAGCATCAAGAAATAAAGTGCTAATTGCAAGATCATTGCTAAGACATTTTAACAAGTGAATCAATTAAATATCTTAATAGATTAGTCCTAATAGGATGTATTTAAATCCTCAAACAAGGTGCTTAATTGTGAGTTGAAGTTCTTTAACTAGGCACACTTCTAACAAGGTGTTGAAATTATTTAATAGGGTAAGACCTAACCATCTTTGTAAGATTTTAATAGGATAGACCTTTCACAAGGTAGATCATGTTTCATGATCAAACATTGTAACCTTCATTGGATACACTTTATCACTATAGTAGTGAAGATTTGTGGGTGTCATCCCCACCCTAGTTTTACCTTCTCATTAGAGGGTTTCTAGGTAATCAAATCTTGTGTCATTTACATGTGAATGCTTCCTTTATTACATGCTTTAGGTGTATATGCTTTACATGGTATTTTAGTTTAATTATTGAATATGTGAGATGGATGTGTAGTGAATGTTTTATGGGTTAAATTTTAAAGCAATGATTCATCCCCCCCTAGAGTTTACCTTTCCTATTATATTTCCAACACTTTGTAAAATACAAATGAGTTATTTTACATAAAGTAAATATGAAAATTTTAGAATATAACATTAAAATGTTATTTAAAATTGAAGAAAAAAAATTCATAGTTAATATTTACTCATGTTTATTTTAGAAATGTGATTGTTAAAGCATTTGTACATACATATATAAAATTATAGTTTTTGGAGAACTAAATTTAATTTTTTACTTCCAAACAAAGAAATAGATAATTTAAAGCTATATGGATTGTGCAATTACTTAGTAAAGTTAAATATTTCAACTAAGTTTCAATCTTTGAATAGTTTGAGTATCCTTGAACCCTGAACCTCTCATATGGGAGTTTCCCAAGTTACCATTGTGTTGTAGGCTCTTTTCTATTTCTCCACTAATGTTTAGGTAGAATTGTGATATTTTAAATTTGTTTAATAGATATTTTGCATTAATTAAGTTTTTATCTCATGTTTACTTTAAAAAATTTTCCCTTATTCTTTAAAGGTAACTAGCTCAATCAAAGAGCACCTACTATACAAGTAGGAGGATGGTGGTTTGACTACATCGTGCTCTAATATGACTAAATTGATGATTAAATAAACTATCAAATAAACTATCAAATAAACTAGCAAATAATCAACCAAGTAGACTATTAAATAAGCTATCAAATTAATGATCAGATAAACTACCAAATAAATGACTAATACATAACCACTTACAGCAATGGATGACCAAATAGACTACTAGGAAAAATAATAAATGACCAAGTAAACTACTAGTTAACAATAATTCATAATCACATCAGTGACTAAAATAGTTTAGTCATAAGTTTGATCATGAGATAAATGTCCACCAATAAACTAGTAGTGGTCATGTGATCAAAATTAGTCATATATCCTCAATTTTAAGTAGTTTATTTAGTCACATAATATTGTTTTTATACTAGTGTTTGGTGTTTTAAGTACTCTTTAGGTTTACTTAATTTTCCATGCTTTGATAGATCTTAGGTTCCTTTTTTTTGTTATCATCTTTGGACTTTGTTTCTCTATTAGTGGGTGTCAATTTGGTAGTGGTGTTTGGAGATTTGTTGGTTGCCAAAGTTGTGATTAATTATTTCATTGAGATATTTTTGATCCTCATATGTTGAGTGTCATATACATCCATACTTATTTTTAAAAAGAAAAATTATCTTATCTTGTATTGAATCCTTTCTATAAGGATATCTAGGTGGAGCATTACACCTGTGAGCCAACTCCCTTGTGTCAAAGCTCATGAATACAATCTCCAAGGTCTTTTAGTAGATAAAGAACACTATACTAGTAGCCACAAAAGTGGCTCTAACTCTAACATGATAACTCCAATATTTATGTTCACCTAGAGCATGGCTCCCTAATATGCCTCAAATAGATCACCAACTATGCAAAGCATAACTCCACAAATCTAAGCTCGATGGTTTGTTAGCTACCTAGGATGCTCTAAATCAATCCAATTTCAAATGGTACACCTAATCATAGATAATGGATAATGTTTACTACACATGGTGCTGATGCAAAAGCATCCTAGGTTGACATGTTATCCTACTCATTTTCTTTCATTCTCCCAGTTATTTTTGAGTTTTAGACATTACCAAGTTGCAGCAATTGATGAGTGCCAATAATTTTGTAGTTTAAGCTAAGTTGAGGCTATCCCACATCATGTTAACACTTAGGTCCACACGTTATCCCATCTTTCTTTTCAATGTGTGTCAAGTTCCATAGTGTATGTCAAGCTATTCTTCATGTGCCAAGTTACTTAGTGGATGCTAAGTGAACCTTCATGTGCCAAGTTATCCTATTGATGTTGAGCATTAGTATTTTGGATGTGGTTTCTATGTTTTTGGTATGAGTTGACTTGCAAGATTTCTTTCGATCACGACATTTATGAGGGGATATTTTCTTGGGTTCTATCTAGACTATTGTTGGATCAGCCTTCCTATTATGTAATGTTATAGAATGATCTATAAGCCATTTTGGAAAATATAAATAGAGTGTTTAAGCTTAGAACTAAGGTAGATTAGAGGGAGTTAAGAGCATAATGCAAAATTTTGGGGACTTCATGGAAGATGTGTCTTGAGCTATGAATTTTATGTTAGATCTTTGATCTTGAATGTATATTGTATCTGGCTATAACCTAGAAGGCCCTAAAGCTAAGCATGTATGCTGATATTTTCATGAATCTTTAAAGTATCTTTTTGTCTCTCTCTATGATGATATTCTCTTTGTGGGTTTACTTCCATTGTTAACTCTATAAGGTTGGTTAGGATTGTTGGGTGTGCCTTTGGCCTTAGTTATTCCCTTCCCTACTTGTGCCATGTATTATTAGAGTGTTATTGTTCTCGAGTGTGTAAGTAAATTTCCAAAGTGTGAGGTAGATTGTACTAGCACTTTGGATTGTGTAGAACCCTAATTTAGATTTGATTGTAGGGTTACAAATCTGTAGATTTTACCTATAACTTGCAAAGGGTTATGATCTTGTCGGAACTAGGTTTGTAAAGATGGTTATGGTAGAGGAAGTACTGATAATTCTATATTGGATCAATTGAGACAAATTGTAGCTAGATTAGATGTTATGGAGATAGTCTAGAGGAGAGGAGCGCATCTTGAGGATGTGAGTAATGAGGAAGTGGTAACACCAACCCCTAACCTAAAACTAGAAGAAGATCAAGATGAGGAAATATCACTGAGAGTGTTGTCTAGGGAACATTCAAAGCTTATTGTAGAGGTTGCTCCCTATGATGGAAAGTTAGCCACCAATGCTCTGTTGGATTGGATCTCAGATATGGAGAAGTTCTTTGAGTATCAAAACACTCCTAATAATAGAAAGGTGAAGATTTTAGTTACTGGGCTAAAAGATCATGCTTCACTATGGTGGGAACACTTACAAACTAATAGAGAAAAGATAGGGAAGGAGAAGATCAAGAATTGGCCAAAAATGGTGAGCAAGGTAATCAAAAAATTCCTTTTTGATAATTACCAAGTTAGCTTGTTGAGAAAGATGCAAAATTTGAAGCAAAAAAGACATGACTATGAAAGAGTATACTAAGGAATTCTATAGACTGGACATTAGATTAGGACATGTAGATGATAATGTTGAGAAAATTATAAGATACATAAATGGATTGAGATTTGGAATTCAAGATGAGATAAGTTTTGTGAAATTGGAAAGTGTAGAAGAAGCATATCAATATTCATTGAAAGCTAAGGAAATCTTGACAAAGAGGTAGACATGGTAGATTCCAAAGAGGTAGAGGATGATCTTATGGTGAAGGTGGTAGATTTAATAGTTTTGTGCAAGATAAAGGAAAATTTGAATGGAAGAATGATGATAAAGACAAGAATCAATGGAAAGGTGGTAATTCTTAAAAAGGAGGTATTGGTTCTTACTAAGGAAGATGTAATTCTTATTCTAGAGGTGGTTTTTGTGGTAATTGTTTTAGATGTGGTAAAGAAGGGCATAGATCTTTTGAATGTAGATCTTCTAAAAGTGGGAAGAATAATAGAAATGTTGTGATTCTAAGAGACATTGAGAGTTCACCAAGTGGACCTGAGGCTGGAGAAAATTTGATGGTCAGAAGAACCTTATGGAATAAGAGAAGTGAAGAGGAACCTATTATTAGAAGAGTTGGTTAAAAAGCTATAGTTGTAGAGGTTTAAGCATCCCAAACCCTATCATGCTTCATGGATCAAAGATGAGAATAATAAATTGGTAAGTGAACAATGTGTTGTGAAGTTCAAGATTGGACATCACTTTGATGAAGTATTGTGTGATATTATGCCTATGGATTGTTATCATATTTTTTTGGGTAGTCCTTAGAACTATGATAGATATGTTGTACATGATGGAAGATTAAATGAATATACTCTTTGGGTGAATGGGAAGAAGACAATATTGTTTCCTTTGATTGAAAGTCCAAATGAGGTTAATTGTACTACAATAAAAGTTTGCATGCTTAATGGAAAACAATTTGAAAAAGAAGTGAAGAAGAATCAAGTATATTTTGCCACAATTCCTAGAGGACCAAGTTTTGGTAATAATAGTCAAGTGACAACATAAGTTGGTAATGATTGAGTAACAATATCTAGTGGTAGCTGAGTACTAGTAGAAATTACAAAATTGCTAAATGGGTATAAGGATATCATTGCTAAAGATATCCCTAATGGTCTACCACCAGTAAGAAGTATAAGTCATTATATGGATTTGATTCCTAGAGCTAGTTTGTTGAACAAAGCACCATATAGGTTGACACCTATAGAGAATGAAGAACTTAACAGACAAGTGCATGAGTTGTTGTAGAAGGGATTAATCAGAGAAATTTTAAGTCCATGTGTTGTACCTACTATATTAGCACCAAAGAAGAATGAAGAATGGATAATGTGTATTGATTCTAGAGTTATTAACACGATCACGTTGAAATATAGGTTTCCTATGGTGAGTATGGATGATGTAATGGATTTTTTATGTGGAGAAAAGTATTTTACCAAGATTGATTTGAAGAGTAGCTATCATCATATCAGAATCAGAGAAGGTGATGAATAAAAGACTGATTTCAAGACAAAAAATGGTTTGTATGAATGGTTGCTTATGACTTTTGGTTTGACTAATGCACCTAGCACTTTCATGAGGTTGATGAATGAAGTTTTGAAAATATTTTTGGGTAATTTTGTGATTATTTGTTTGGTTGATATTCTAACATTTAGAAAGACTAAGTAAGAGCATCTTGAGCATGTTAGATGAATATTGCAGAGATTGAAAAAGGAAAAGTTATTGATTAATCTGAAAAAGTGTTCTTTTATGTGAGAAGAGATTGTGTATTTTGGATTTGTTATTTTAGCTGATGGTTTGAGAATGGACCTAGAGAAGGTTAAAGCAATTTTGGAGTGGCCTACACTTGAGAATGTGGGTAAGGTAAGATCATTTCATGGTTTGGCTAGTTTTTACATCAAGTTTATACAAAATTTTAGTGTTATTTGTAATGTTATGACTGAGACAATCAGAGGAGATAAAAAGAAATTCAAGTAGACCCATGGAGCTGATAAGAGTTTTGAGACTTTGAAACAAAAGGTTTTTGAGTTTCCTGTATTGGCCTTGCCCAATTTTACTAAGGTATTTAAAGTTGAGTGTGATGTAACTGTTACTACAATGAGAGCCATATTAAGTCAAGAAGGTAATCCTATTGCTTTCTTAAGTGAGATTTTGAATGATGCTAAAAGGAAGTATTTTGTGTATGATCAAGACTTTTATGCTATTGTTCAAGCATTGAAGAACTGGAGACATTATTTGATTCCTAAGTAGTTTGTATTGTATATTGATCATAAAGATTTACAGTACTTGGGAAGTCAACATAAATTGAACCAAAGACATATGTAGTGGGTTGAGTATTTGCAAAGTTTTACATTTTTGATTAAGCATAAGAGTGGAGTTACTAATAGAATTGTTGATGCATTAAGTAGAAGAAGTTCTTTTTGATTGAAATGAAGGTTGAAGTTTTTGGTTTTGATGAAATGAAAGAGTTGTATGATATTGATCCTAATTTTTCTAAGGTGTGGAGAGAGTGCAAAGCACCAAATCTAATAGATCACATCAGTAAGTATGGTGAATATTTCATTCAAGAAGATATGTTGTTCAAAGGTATTCAGTTGTGTATTCCTAGACATTCTATGAGGTTGAATCTAATTAGGGAAAGGCATAGTGGTGGGTTGGCTAGATATTTTGGAATTGATAAGACATTGAGTTTTCTAAAGGAGAAGTATTATTAGCCATAGGTGTATAAGGATGTTCAAAAATTTGTGAAGAGTTGTGGAGTTTGTCAAGTTTCCAAAGGAGTAAGTAAGAATACTATATTGTATACACCTATTTTTATTCTTGAGAAACCTTGGAGTGACATTAGTATGGATTTTATTATTGGTTTTCCTAAAAAAAAAAGGGGGTATGATTCTATATTTTTTGTTGTGAATAGATTTTCTAAAATGGCTCATTTTATACCATGTAAAAAGACATAAGATGTTGAGCATGTTGCTAAGCTTTTCTTCAAAGAGGTTGTTAGATTGCATGGATTATTGGAAAGTATTATTTTTGATAGAGACAGTAAGTTTATTGGCTATTTTTGGAAAAAAATTTGGAAGAAGATGGTTACTAAGCTAAATTTTAGTTCTACATTCCATCTATAGACTGATGGGAAAAATAGAGGTTATGAATAGAATCTTGGGTAATTTTTTGAGATGCTTAGTTGGAGATGAAACACATAATTAGGAGATGGTATTGGCATAATTTGAGTTTGCATATAATAATTATGTGAATAGGAGTACAAGGAAGATATCTTTTGATATTGTTACTAGAATAAAGCCTAGAGGAGTATCAAGTTTAAGAAATATTGTTGGTAAAGAGAAGAGAAGTGTTGCAAGAGAAGAATTTTCTGATTTTATAGAGTCTTTGCATAAGGAAGTGAAGCTGAAGTTGGAACAAAGTAATCAAAAGTACAAGGACAATGCTGATAAGTCCAGAAGATGTCATATTTTTTAAGTTGGTAATGAGGTGATCCTTCATTTGAAGAAAGGAAGATTTCTAGTTGGAACATACAGTAAGATGAAGATAAAGAAGCTTGGACCTTTTAAGATCTTGAAGAAGTTTGATAGTAGAAATGCTTATGAAGTTGATTTTCCTAATGACATGGATATATTTTCTATATTCAATGTTGCTAATATATATAAGTATCATGAATTAGATGATGAGGTTGTGATACCTAATGATTATCCTAAGAAGCATATTGAAGAGGTTGAATAGATATTGGATTAGAGAGTTGATAAAAGCACAAGAGGAAAAGACTAATATGAAAATTTGGTGAAGTGAAAAAATAGACCAATTGAAGATACTACATGGATTTCTCAATTTGACTTAGATTTAGCTCAAGTTGTGACACTTGCATGATTTAGGAGAATCAGCTCTTTCTACCCTGGTTGTTTGATGTAGGAGTATCCTAGGTTGACATGTTATCATACTCATTTATTTTTATTCTACTAGTTGTTGTCAAGTTTAAGACATTGCCGAGTTGCAACAATTGTTGAGTACAAGTAATTTTTTAGTTAAAGATGAGTTGAGGTTATCCCATGTCATGTTAACACTCCTATTCTTGTATTATCCCATCTCACTTTGTAGTGTGTTCCAAGTTCCACAGTGTATGTCGAGCTATTCTTCATGTTTCGAGTTACTTAGTAGATGTCGAGTGAACCTTCATGTGCTGAGTTGTTCTATTGATCCTGAGTGTTAGTATTTTGGATGTGGTTTCCATGTTTGTGGTACAAGACAACTTATAGGTTTTCTTTTGATCATGATATTTATGATGAGATCTATTATTGGGATGTGTCTAGACTATGGTTGGATCAGCCTTCCTATTATGTAATGTTCTAGAATGATCTGTAAGCCATTTGGAAAATATAAGTAGAGTGATTAGACTCAAAGCTAAGGCAAAGTAGAGGGAGTTAAGGGGAAAATGTAAAAGTTTGGAGAGTTTATGGAATGTTTCTAGAGCTACAAATTTGATGCTAGATCTTTAATCTTAAATGTATATTGTATCTAGCCATGACCTAGAATGCCCTACAGCTGGGCACGTATGTTGATATTTTCATGAATCTAAAAAGTATCTTGTTCTCTCTCTCTATGTGGTGTTGTTCTCTTTGTGTGTTTGCTTCTATTGTTAACTTTGCAAGGTTGGTTAGGATTTTTGAGTGTGCCTTTGGCCTTGGTTAATCCATACCCTCCTTGTGTCAAGTGCCTAAGATAGATTTTCATAATGGTACTTATCAAGAGTGCTTTATTCCCAAGTTTTCACTATTGGATGATTAATTTGTGTTTCAATTTCTTTTCTTTTTGCTTTATTTTGAGTTTTTTGATATTATTGAGGAGCTTATTTACAAGGTTTTTACCATAGAAATGATATTTTAGGAGCCTTTTTTAATGTTTAGTCTTTCTTCACTTTTGCACTATTTTGAAATTTTTAATCTTTTATGCTTTTTAGGACTTTTAAAGATTTTCTAACTTTTATTATTTTATTGAACTAATTTACATTGTAAAAGAAATGTTGGAATCAAGCATAGAAGCACTTAAGGTGTTGAAATTGATAGGATCAAGGAGAGGATCTTGTTGGAAATATAGTCAGTTAGATATATTGATGATTTCCATTTATGGAAACATATACTCAACATTTTAGTTATGTATTCAGAGACAAAAGATTGTCTAAATATTAGACAATTTGTAGGAGTACAATATACATATCTTAATAGTATGGATGATGCACAAAGAGTTAAGACTATGCATAGTCAAGGAAGGTTTGTAACATTTTCATGATAATATGTACCATTTTGCATGTGTGTATGGTTAGTATGTCACTTAGTTACTATAATTTTAACTATGTCGATAGTTAATAGTGCAGAATAGAACATAGCAAAAAATAAGGTTGTACGACTTTAGGAATTATTTTGACTTCAAAATAATTACTAATTCATGTTAAGAAAATTATGTGGATATTATTTTATATTATTTCAATCATGTAAAGACATGGAAGCCAATTAAGAAATAATTTGTGAATGCACAAGGTATAAGTAAAGATCTTATTATACACAAATAGTGTGTAAGTGTTGTTGCAAGCAAATAGATTGGATGTGCAAATATTGTTGAAGTTGCATAATTAGAAGTGACATGTGAACTATTGTGAGAACCATTTTCAAGGCTTAAATGATGTGAAATTTGATGTAAACTTTAGAGAAAGTATGAGTTATAGCAACAAGCAAATATTTTATGTATATATGTTATGTGAAGGAACTGAATTATATAATTGCATGTTAGGGCAGTGCGCTCTACCTCCATTCATTGTAATTGATCTACTAAATCCTAATAGGTTTGTAGAAACTTCTAATAGTGTTGAGACTTCTAACAAGGCCTAGTCCTCTGACTAAGACTCAAGATATTATATGTACTTCATAGACTCTTAACAGGGTCAATATTCCTAATTGGATCCTATTGTTTAGTGAATCATCTAGTGGGTATCATCCCCACCATGGTTTTCCATTGTTCAAGTTTCTCTAGTTAACAAATAATGGTGTCATGAGTTCCTTATGCATATGATTATATTTACTATTTAGCATTATTGGTTTACTTTCATGCAAGTTATAAAGTAATTAACAATATTCAGTTGTGGGAAAAGTTTGTGGAATACTAATTCACCCACCCTAGTATTATCTATTTCTAACAATTGGTATTAAAGCATAGTTACTTTGAAGAGACATAAAAACTTAAGTAAGATCCTAGTGACTATGGAATAGTTGAAGAAAAATCTTGAAGAAGCTCCTAAACAGATTGACCTTCTTACTGAAGAGAGAGACAACTTGAAAGATAGATAGAAAGGTGAAAAAGTTTACATTGGCAAATTGAAAGATGATATTGATGATCTAAAATCTGACAAGGAGTCATTTGTGTAGACTAAGGTTAATGATAATACATAAAATCTCAAGAAAGAGAATGAGATCTTGAGACATGAGCTAAAAATTATTGAACTTAAGTTGAGTCTTAAGATTAGTGGCAATAAGAGTGAACCTAATCTAAAATTTTAGAATGTAGACCTTAGATCCTAGTTAAGTCAAGTGACATCTAAATTAAATTCTATCAAGATAGAGCATGCTAAGTTGGAAAAATACAACATCATCATGAAGGGAGAATTGACACAAGAAAAACAAGAGTTAGAGAAACTTTACACAATCCTGAGAAAATTGATGAATAGATATTTCATCAAAGACTTTCTTTGACAAGATAGGCTTTGGATATCTTCTTGGAGAGAAGTTAGGAAAGAAAGATGAGATTTGGATAGAAGAAGATTCTATAGTAGAAATCTCTAAAAAAATTTAAGTGGTCTGATGAAGTTGAGAAAATGAAATTGATAAAGAAATTTGATGACCTTAGAACAACAGAGAAATTTTAAGAACCTAAGCAAGATGATTCATCCAAAGAGGTAAGATATGAATTCAAAGGTAGGTGTCACATGCAATGAAGTTTTACATAAGAAGATAGATCATATTGGTAATTCTTTTAAATTGATTACTAATTTTTTTTGTTATAATTGTCATGGTTATGGACATAAGACAATAGAATGTAAGAAACCAATTTTTTTGATGATAATAAGAATAGTAGAATGTTTATGAATACTAATCCTATAGTTAAAGGAAGAAGTAGATCACAGACCAAATCTAATGATGGAGAGAAAACTAATGGTGAAAGGAAGTAGTTTGTTTGTTACAAATGTAACAATCCTAGACATATTACAAGGAATTATAGAGCACCTGAGAGTCAAAATGGAAAAAATCATAGGAGTAATGCATCTATATGTTAGTAATGCAATAACTTTGGATGCATATAAAGATTCTATATAATGGATGGAGGGAACTTTAATAGGAACCTTAATCATAGAAGGAAAAATAGGAATGATAGATGAAATGAAAATGGAGACAAAAATAGTTAGAAAGAAGCAGTCAAGAAACATGTTGAGGAATTAAAAGAAGCATTTATGAAGTCTTGTGATCTAGACACTTTTGGAAGAGAAATTCTTTGATGCACTTGATGGAAAGTTGAAGTTACAGATTGTTTATGACTCAACTTTCCTAAATTAAGCTACTGCATTAAGGAGCAGAGCATTAGTGGCCAGAACTAATGTTAGAGAGTGAGTTACATATTTTGTAGTTAATGAAAGGAAGAAGACATAGAGATAAATCTATGTTTCAATGTTCAAGTCTTTATGTGATCTCAATAAGCAGGAATTATAAGATCAAGGTCACTAGTACATAGAGATAGTATTTTGAGTTTGTGGTAGATATGCATTTATTACATAGTGTGACTTGATGATTTAAGGATCACAAACAAGATTTAATTTACCATTTTTCATGTGAAGTCTATTGAGAAAATTGAAGAGTGATTTGATAGCAATTGAAGTGTGAAGCAAGTTTGTGAAGTGAAAAGTTGTAGAAGCCCTAAAATCATAAATTTGAGGTATTTTACGAAATATTGAATCCAATTTCTTAAAGTATTTATAGTTATTAAATAATGGCTAGTCAAAGAGTGCATGATGTTAGTGATAGATCAAGGTATGAGTTCAAGAAACACCCACATTTTTCTTTACTAGATGATCCTGTAGGTGTATTTTCACAAGTTTTGAAAACTATGTTACATGTAGAGGATATAAGGAATTATATGCATTTCAAAATTTGGAGTATAGGTGATGATGAGATTTTTAAGGACTTAGGAGTCATGCATAATAATGACTTGTCCTTGAAGTCTAAGTATGTGCACCTTGAAGATTTGAATTTGGTGAAGTATATGTTCTACATAGAATTTGACAATCATGAGTGGACCCAAATTATACTAATCAAAGTTCATGGTGATATTTTTGGGTTAGGTGATACATATAGTGTCATTTATATTGACCTAATTCGCAAGGTCATAAGATTCATAAATGATGGTTGCAATCCTGTTAATGAGAAAAGTGCCAAGAAATTAGTAGAGACAAACCTAAATACAAAGTTTGATGGAAGAAATATAGGGTTGATCCTATTTAGGACAAAGCAATCAATTTGTTGACTAAAATCTTAGGGTACAAGTTGAATCATGGATCAAGGGTAAGCTCTATACTAGTAGGATTCATTCATACAACATATGTGATGGTTGCTGAAAGGAGAACACTAAATTTGTGCAGCATTTTTAGAGTACATATTTTTAACAATATTGTGAATATAAACAAACCTAAAAGTGCAATATTTAGATTTGAGTCTCGATTGACTTATTATTTTATGTTATTGAGAAGTTTCCTAGAGTAAATAGTTGGGATAGAAGTGAGTGCATAATGAATATTATAACTCAAAGATATAGATCTAAACCTAAGAATGTTAGAGACATTGATATTGACAAAATGATGAAGCATTTTTAATCTGAGCTGAAATTGAGGTATAGGATACCTACCTCTATGGTAGAGAAGTATAAGGATGATTTGTACTTCATGGTGGAAACTAATAACACATGCATGGAAGCAATGACACCTAGAGTAAAGTTCATTGAGCCTATAGGCTATGAGATGAGTGTAGAACTTATTGAAGGGTATGTGTAGATCATACTCAAGTCTAAGAAGGATACAAAATATCCTAGATGGGGGATGTATAATGAAAGGTGAATAATTATAGATTTTGAGCTCTATAGAAAGGAGATAGATTGCATACTCAAGGAATTTGGCATGACTAGATAGGAATTCAATGAGATAAAGGGAATTGCACTAGAAATCAAGGCTATTGCATAGACAGAAGTGTTGATAGAAACACCTATTATAGTGATAGGACCTTCAAAAGGTGTAATAGTGGCACAACCATGTGTTAAAGTTCCCATTACACCATATGAAATAGTTGTGCAAGTGCAACCTATAAGAGAAACCTATAAGAAATCAATGAGGTAATCAGAGGTGGTAGCACCTACTATGCAAAGGAAGTCAAGAAGAGTAGTAAAGTTCAAGCAAGAACTTACACCCCAACAAAAGAAATGAGTAAAGAAAATCAATAGTGGGCTTGGAAAAAAGAGGAAAACCATGCAAGTGAGTAGTTTTGAAAGCTCAAAGGATGATGATGAAGATAAACCTATTGAGCAAGATACACAGGAAGTCAAGATAGCCACAAGAAAGAAAGCATGGAAACCTAAGGTAGAAAATCTAAATATGTAGATTATAAATGATGACAATATTGTTTAGTTCAATAAATTTTAGAGTGTGTACAACAATATGGGTAAGAGGCAATTAGAGAATGCTTTAATTAGAAATATGATTTTGTGGAACAAAAGATTTGATAGTATTCAGAATAAGATTCTAGAAGACCTATACAATAGGTTGATCAATAGGAGAAGAAGGGTAGTAGAAGAAGATCTAAATATGAGGATCTTATCCATAAATAGGTAATGTGATGTTGGATCAAATGATTAATCTAAGAAAATTTTGATGGGTATCGAGCCCTTGCTAAGGAACAAAAGAAGAGAAATTCTTCTAATGGGAGAAAATTATGAGGTTGGTCAAGAAATAGAGGAGGCTATAATGAAATGTATGTCCTTGGTACCTAAGGAGAGTGCATAAGAAAAGGCTAATAGTCCAATGTATGTATAGATAGACACACCTTCTAGTGAAGAGGAATGGGCAGAAGGGACATGTTCAACACTATCTCCACCTCACATTGTTATTGGTACTAAACCCATGCAAGTGGATAGTATGCACATAACTATGGACATAAAGGAAAATCCATTTGTAGCATATGTGGAAAATATTATTGGCAATATCACTGCCTATACCAGTTCTAATGATAAAGAGGAAGAGAAAAAGAAGAAGGAAGAAGAAGAAAAGGAGATAAAGAAACTTGAAAAGCATGATAGGAAGGAAGATGAAGAAAAGAAGATGGAATTAGAAAAAGAAAAGAAAAGGAAAGAAGAACATGAGAAGAAGTAGAAAGAAGAAGAGGAAAAGAAAAAGTTAGCAAAAAAATAGAAGAAGAAGAAAGACTATAGAGGAATAGATGAGAAATAATATTGTATCTTTAGTAGTATTAGCAAGTGGAACATCAATAGCAACACCTATTCCATCCAATGATGAAGACCAATAAGAACTATTGGGTACTTTGAGAAAATTATTTGAGAAAAAAAAAGTTGTAAAGTCTTTGGAGAAGACTCTTGTTGAAGTCTTGGAGTGCATGCAGAATATAATTTCTACAATTGTAGCTAATCTAGACTTGCAAGGTAAGGAAAAAGAGTTGGTGAAGACCTTTGATGGGGAATTCACAACCTTAGCTGAAGTAGCAGTAGCACAAGCATAGAGAAATCATGATGCAATACTATTCAACACAATGTGCAATGATTTGAAGGCACTTGATAGAAACATCAAGGAATTGAGATAGTGTATTGTTGAAGGTAAGAATTTATATAGATAGTGTGCAATTTCCTATACTTATTTATCTGATTTTGATGTAGAGATTAAAATTCATATGAGTGAGCTTTAGTCACTCACTATAAGATTGAAGCAACCAGAGATTAGAATTAAAGATTCTAAGAATGAGATTAAGAAGATATACAATGTTGTCAAAACAATTGAAAATGACAAGCATAAGGTAATAAGAAGATTCTCTATTCTTAGAGAATATCTAGCACCCAAATTTGTAATTTTTTAGATGTAATTGGAGGAATGTATTTTAACAAAGAATTCTTATGACAAATTTGCCTATACTAACTTGAGTGCAGTTGAAGTGGAATCCTATGCACTTTACACACTCATCAATATATCATATACAGTCAAAGGAAATAGAAAGAAGGACTTTGATAGATTGAAGATTGACTTTGTAGGTTGCATATCCAGATTGATGAGCTAATCAACAATACAAAACAAGTTTTTGTGATACAATTTTTTTTTTGACACCTTTCCAATTGATGTCAGAGGGGGAGTATTATGTAGAGAAAATTTTATAAATGTAAATATATATAAGGGGGATATTATGTATGTATCAATATAAAGGATGAAAAGGAATGTAATGATCCATCAAAACATGATTAAAATTATTATATTTTGAAGGAAATTTGTCTATAGTTATTTTATTTGTTTTTATTTTGTATGACATCATTTTGGGACTTGGCCAATTTTCTCAAATGTTTCCATCAATTCCAAAGTGGAAGATTATTGGAAATATAGTTAGTTAGATGTATTAATAATTTTTATTTATGGAGACATATGCTTAGCAGTTTAGTTATGTATTCAGAGATAAAAAATTGTCTAAGTATTAGACAGTTTGCAGGAGTACACTATATAGATCTTAATAGTATGGATGATGCACAAAGAGTTAATCTCAAGCACATATAAGGAAGGTTTGTAGAATTTTCATGATGATATGTATGATTTTTCATGTGTGTATGATCATTATGGTGCAAGTTATAGTTAGTTTAGTTGTTCTAGTAGTTAAAAGTGTAGAATAGAGCATTGTAGAAAACAACGTTGTATGACTTTAGGAATTATTTTGACATCAAAATAATTACTAAGTCATGTTAAGAAAAATATGTGGATATTATTTTATATTATGTCAAGCATGTGAAGACATGGAAGTCAATCAAGAAATAATTTGTGAATGCACAAGGTATAAGTAAAGATCTTATGATGCACAAATAGTGTGTTAAGTTTCGTTGCATAGTGAATAGATGTGATGTGTAGATACTATGGAAGTTGCATTATTATATGTGACATATGAAGTATTTTGAGAACCATTTGCAAGTCTTATATGATGTGAAATCTGATGTAAACATCAAAGCAAGTGTGAGTTACAACAACAAGAAAATATTGTATGTATATCTATTATGTGAAGGAACTGAATTGTATAATTTCATGTTTGGGTAGTGGGCTCTACCTGCATACATTGTAATTGATTTACCATATCCTAACAAGGTTGTATCAACTCCTAATAGAGTTGAGGCTTCTAAAAAGGCCTAGTTCTCTACTTAGGACTTGAGAAACTCTATGTACTTCATAGACAACTAATAGGGTCAATATCCTTAACCAGATCCTATTGTTTAATGAATCATCTAGTGGGCATCATCCCCACTATGGTTTTCTCTTAGCCAGGGTTTCCCTAGTTTAAATATAATGGTGTTATAAGTTCCTTATGCATATGGTTACATTTACTATTCTGCATTGTTGGTTTACTTTCATGTACAAGTTATAAAGTAATTAACAATATTCAGCTATGGGAAAAAGTTTGTAGAATACTGATTCACCCCCCTCTCAGTATTATCTATTTCTAACATATCTCCCCCTAAAGTAATATTATGATATTCCATAGAATTAGACTTAGTTTTAATGATAAATGGTCCAAGCCATTTAGGATAAAACTTTCCTTTTGTTGGTGTAGATAAGTATTTACTATTTATAATTTACTTAAGTTTACTTAAGATAATGCATATTCATATTAGTTGTCATGTAGAAACCTAGGAGTTTGCATATTTATATGAGTTTTCATGTAGACAATGTAGTAGTTTGAACTCCAATTGAGCACATGTTGTCTACTGCATCTCTTTATGAGATACACCTTTGCATTCTTATCCTCTTATTATTGCATGTACATTCATGCACAATGAAGGACAATCTATTGTTGGTGGACATGTTCTTAGTTGTTATGCTTATCTTTTTGCTAACTCCTATTCATATCAGTTTCCTTTATATACAAGGCTCTTCTATGATTTAATCATCCAATTATCTAATCAATCCATTATCATTTGATCATATCCTATCTCTCTTGTGCTATCTCTTGAGCTTCTAGATCTTGGCATTTCATTCTTTCCTTAGGAAAATTCTTTCATGGTATCATAGTTATACCAAATTCTTACATGGTATTAGAGACATAGGAGTTTCACTACATAGCCATTGGAGAGATTTTTTTTGCAAGTCAAGATTGGAGCTTGCTGGTGCAAATCAAATATTGGCATCACATTCAAAAGGTGAAAATACTCCTAAATAAACTTTTATTTTGTCAAACGTGGACATCTAAGGTGAAATATAGAGTCTTTTTTTTTTTGGAGGTGTGATGACAATGATTTAGGAACAATAATTATAGAGTTGATTTTCAAATAATGATATCTCCCTCATACAAACTCATTTTTTCGAGTAATTTTTTTTGTTTATCACATTGGAATAGGTTTTAGATCATTTTTCTTGAGTCTTTTAAAAAATTGAAAATATTAATTTTTATAACTTCAAAGGCTTCATTGAAGCTCATATGAACACATATTTAGGTGCTATTTTTTTTTAAAGTGCATTTTTTTGTCTACTTTCTAGATATGGTATTAGTTTGGATTAATTTTGAGTAGACATAGTACTTTTAGAATTTGGTCATTTTGGCTTGTAATGGCACTTATAATTAATTAGATCCTTGAGAGGTCTTGTGTCTTATCTTTTTCAGTCTTATATAGCTTCATACTTATTGTTATAATCATTATAATAAGAATTCCACTTTGGTTCATTTTGGCAAGTGGCAGTTGTATGCACTAAGTATAAATTTCCAAAATCATCAATTTTGGGGGTTTCTTTGATTGAGTGATTTGGAGGGGTATCTTGAGTTTTATTTTGCATCATGGGTTCTCCTAAGTTTCCACTTTTAACTCTACATAATTATGCTACATGGAAAATTAGAGCATGGAGTAAAATGATGGAAAATGGTTTAATTGATTATGTTAATGGAACCATGGTTGAAAAATATTATCTTGATAAAGTAAATCAATGGAATCATAAAAATAAGTTTGCTATTGGTACTTTGAGGAAGTATGTACATTAAGATCTTATCTTCCATATTGATAATTTTAAAACAATAAAGGAAGCATGGGATAAGTTTTCTAGCTTGTAGGCAAAAGTTGACAAAGCTAGGGGTTTTGAACTTGATGAAAATCTCATGTCATTATATCCAAAGGAGTTTCACACAATTCAATACTATATCACCAAGGCACATGAGCTAAGGTCAATGGTCAATGATTATGGAATTACTATAGAGGATGAAAAATTGATCTATAATTTGATGAGAAAACTTCCTCTAGAGTATGCATCATTTGTTTGAGATTCAACACTCATAAGTTGACCTTAGGTTCTTCCTACACCATGCATTCATTTGATTCCTTCATAGAAATGTTGATGGTAGAAAAATCAAATTTGATGATCATGGGGATTCTAAACTCTTCAAAGTCCAAAGCATTGGTAGCAAGTAAAGGGAATCAAGGAAAAAGGTCTAACAAGAAGCAGAAATCATGGCAACAAAATTCATAACAAGAGAAAGAACACTTAACCTCCTCACCACAAGACAACTCCAAAAATAAGGGAAAATCATCCAAGAAGGAGTTTCATACTTGTAAATATTGTAAAAATAATGGGCATGAAGGACATCATTTTTACAAGAAGGAAATTGACGAACTCAAGAATATTCTCAAGAATAGTCAAATTAGTCTACCTTCAAGAACGATGACTTCACCCTCTTCTTCAAAATATGATCTTGATAGAGGAAAGAATCACATGGTAAAAGATCAAGCCTTAGTAGGTACTTCAAGTCAAAATTTAGGGAGATGGCTTCTAGATTAAAGGGCTTCTGATCATATGGCATCTTCACAATCTATGTTTTCATCTTTTGGTCCTTGTCATACTCCACCTATTTTGATGGGAAATCATACTTACATGAGTGTGATTGGAAAAGAAAATATTGATAAGGGGGAGGGATATTTCAAAGATGCATTGTGTGCACCTGACCTAAATCATAATCTTATTTCCATCTATTAGCTCACTAATGAAGATAAAAGGATTGTGGAATTCACACCTGATTTAGTTTTTATCAGAGACTTGGGGACTAGAGAGATCATGTAATTATCCAATTATTTAATCAATCCATTCTCATTTGAACATATCATGTCTCTCTTTCACTATCTCTTGAGCTTCAAGATCTTGGCATTTCATTCTTTCCTTAGGAAAATTCTTTCATGGTATCATAGCTATACCAAATTCTTACACCTTTCTTTTCTCATTTTTTATTGTTTTTCATTATGTGTTATAGAACTAGATCACCAACCTCAAAATCTCAAGGTTTTACCTTTGTGTGAAATTGTAGTTGAAGGTAATTTTTATATATGTGGAGGTCATTTAGGGAATTAAATCTCATCTCATTGAGGATTTGAAGCTCTTATAAGAAGGCAACTTAGTATTCTTCTTTGGACATCATATTCTTAAGGGACATTTTGAGGGAAGGGAGCTCAATTTTAAAGGGTAGGACCACCTTAGTACAAAAAATAAGGGAAAATAGAGTGGCTCTTATGGAACTATGGATGAAGGTGTAGTAATCCCAAAGGGAGTAAGTAATTTGAAGATGGCAGCCATGATCAACCTTCATTGACTATCTTTTTGAGGATTTTCAATATGGTTTTATTTGTAGCCTCAACTTAACAATTTCCTTGGGGGAAGTACTTTGAAGAGAAATGGTATGTAATTCTAAACTTCTTTTAGAGTGTGAAAACTTCCTTATTTTCTAATAAATTATTTGTATTGGTCATGATTTCTGGGGGAATTTCATAAAAAAAATAATGTAATTCAGAATTAACTTTAAAATATGCTTTCTCATTGTGTAATTTAGTAGAATGACATCAACTCACTTTTTGAAATGCCAAATGGTAGAAATAATATTAGGATATAATTTCCTAACAATATAAAAAAAACCCAATTGGAAAAGGGCTAAGGTGTGATGGTTGGAGGTCTTGGGCACAAGCATGTATTAAATATTCATGTTATTGACAAGGAATACAATGTTTGAAAAAATGATATGCATCTTCTTCCATTAAAGGTTAGTAGTTAATAATATTCTTAGCTAGCATGAGTCCACTATAATGGGCTCCAAAAATTCCTTGGTGAGGCAATTATAATCAGTCAAGCATGTGAAAGCATCAAGCCCATCTAATCAAGAGTTTTATTATTTGCCAGGTATAAGTAAAGAGCATATTTGTGCAGCTAAGATGTAATGTGATGTGATGTGAAATAATCAAGAGAATGTGATATGTATGTGATGTGAACTATTGTGAAGGTTATTTATGTAAGCTTTGTATGATGCAAGCAACTGCAAAGTAAAAAAATAAAATAGTATTGTATGCATATCTATTCTTGTGAAGAAACTTAGTTGCATATTACATGTTTGGGAAGTGGGATCTTCTTGTATTCATTGCAATTTCTCTACCAACTCCTAATAGGGTTGAGGCTTTTAGCAGAGTCTAGTCCTCTAACAAGGACTCAAGACACTATATGTATTTCATACACTCCTAATAAATATCTTTAACAATATATTTTTGTTTAGTGGATCACCTTGTGGGTATTATTCCCATTGGTTTTTCCATTGGCTAGGGTTTCCCTATTTAACAAATAATGGTGTAATGAGTTCTCTTTGGGTATGGTTATATTTACTATTTAGTGTTGTTGGTTTACATTCATATGCAAGTTATAAAGTAATTAACAATATCCAATTGAGTGAGAAAGCTTGTAGAATACAAATTCACACCCCCTCTTAGTATTATCTATTTCTAGCAATTGGTATTAGAGCACAATTACACATAAGAGGCTTAAAATTTTTAGTAAGTTCCCTGTTAATATGGAAGAATTGAAGAGAAACCTTGAAGAAGCTCTTGATAAAATTGATCTTCTTACTGAAGAAAGAGATAACCTAAAAGATAAGTATAATGATGCAAAAGTTTACATTGGAAAACTAAAAGACAAGATTGATGTTCTAAGATCTAGAAAGGAATCAAAAGAGCAGACTAGAGAGAATGATGAATTAGAAAATATAAAGAAATAAAATGATATTTTTAAGCATGAGTTGAAAATTTTTGAACTTAAGTAATAAGAAAGATGATAAAAAAACTAAACTAGGTCTAAAATGTAAGAATGTAGACCTTAGATTCTAGTTAAGTCAAGTAACATCTGAATCAGATTCTATTATGGTAGAACATATAGAATTAGAAAAGTAAAAAATTATTGTAAAAGGAGAACTAACATAAGCTAAACAATAGTTAGAAAGGCTTTAAACCAGTAGTGAGAAAATTGATGAAAAATATTTTACTAGATACCCTCTTATGATAAAATAGGATTGTCGGCAATATGGATAGGCAGATGTATAAGTGTTTGTTAAAAACAATAGTCCACCAAGATAATTGAAAGCAGGTGGATGAATTAGTTATCCAATAATTAAAACATTTATCAACTTTAGACAATCTTATCCATTCAACCAAAGTAAATAAAATTCATAACAACATGCAAATAGACAATTACACCATATATGTTAAGTAGGGAAACCCTTTATTAGAGTGAAAACCCCTATGGGAATGATACCAATGTTAGATACAATTGTTAAATTGTGTGTTGTCTTTGATGTTACACAAATGTCATATTAGTCATTAGATAGTGTGTACCAAACTTAGAAAGTTAGCAAAGCAAAGGACAGTGTCTACCAAGCTCAAAAAGTTAGCAAGGTAATATACAGTGTCTACTGAGCCCAAAAGGTTAGTAAAGATAGCTTGTAGTGTCTACCGAGTAGAAAAATAGTTACCGAGCCTTCAAGGTAATCAAAGAAATTTAGTTGTTACCGAGCTCACTCGATAATTGAAGAAAACATGACAAAATTAGTTATTATCGAGATCACTTAGTAATCGAAGAAAATATGATAGAAACAGTTCTTACTAAGTTCACTCAGTCATCAAAGGTAATTTGGTAAATTAGTTCTTACCGAGTAAACTCGATAGCCAAATTATTTTAAGATATTGTAATGTTAACCGAGTCAAGAAGGTTAACGCTGGAAATTCCTAGAAGTAGTATTTACCAAGTAGGGCCGGCCAGTAAAGGATTTTTATTTGTTTAAGAATAATATTTGTAGCTGACTGATGAATGGTTTATTGGTAAATGTAACATGTAAATGAGCCAAATTGACAACTTGAATGATATAAGTAAGAAGTCAAGCTATGAATTCAAAGGAGTATGATGTGGAAGAATGTGGAATTAATATGATATGGAGACTGATTTTTGTGGAAGTAGATTCAAAGGATGATTAGAGATCATTGAGGAGCAATAGAGCCATATTTGATCAAGAAGGATCTAATGATGCTAAACAGAGACCTATATCCAAAAAATTTAGTTGCATCTTGTTCAAGTCAATTCATTGTTTCTTTCTAACCATTGTAGTAGTGATTTCAAATCTCTTAAGAGAGTTGGTTTAACAACCATTTTGTAAATCCTCTAACAAGGTGATAGTTTAGTTGAATTTTTCTAAAGACCTCTAGCAAGGCCACTCCTAACAGGGTGATTAAATCCTCTAACAAGGTCACACTTAACAGTGTGTATTGTAACCTTTAACAAGGTTGGCTCCTAACAGGGCTCACTTCAGAAGAGTGAAAAATTGGTGACTAGTTATTTGGTGGTTTTTCCCATATTGGGTTTCCACATTAAATCTGGTGTCTCTTGTGTTCACTTTATTTTCAGTTGCATGCATGAATGCTTGAAAAGAAAGTAATAGTTTAATTTATCAAGCTACAACAATTATTTATCAAGTAAAAGTAGTAACTAGATCATTAAGACATCTAAGGGATTTGTGAATTAATTTTTGTGAGTAACTGATTCACCCCCCTCTTAGTTACTCTATCTTTAATTCCAACAATGGGTATCAAAGCTTTTGGTGCTTATAGGAAAATATTTCAAGGATCTAAGGTAAAGATTAGGATGTCTTACAAAAGGGAAATTCCAAGACTTAACAGGGACAACTTCTCAACATGGCAAGGATTGATGAGGCTTCATTTGGCTTCCATTGGTGATACAGGACTATAGTACCTTGATGAAAAATATGAAGAACCTTCTAGTACATTATCTGTCAATGATATTTCTAAAAAGAAGACTCACAATAACATGATGATAGATATAGCATCTGCTCTGAGTTATGAAGAATTTTATCAATTGA
This sequence comes from Cupressus sempervirens, assembly GCA_028749045.1. Taxonomy (NCBI): domain Eukaryota; kingdom Viridiplantae; phylum Streptophyta; class Pinopsida; order Cupressales; family Cupressaceae; genus Cupressus; species Cupressus sempervirens. The sequence continues at coordinate 705,451,188 of CM053793.1, forward strand.
GGATGAGAGAGGATGAAAATATTGCAAAGTATGTTGAAAGAGTTAAAGCATGTGTTAGTGCAATCAAAGCATATGGAGGAGATATTAGTGAGGAGACATTTATAAGTAAAGTACTTAGAACCCTACTTCCTATTTATGCAATCATAATATTTACAATTCAAGAAAGTAGATGTGAGGCAAATCATAAAAAAAATTTAGAGGCCATAGTTGGAAGATTGACTACATTTGAGCTAGACAACTATGCCAACTATGTTCCAACAACCAAGAATGTTGAATCAGCATTTGAAGCCAAGGTTTCACACAAAGAAAAAGGGAAAAAGATGAAGGAACCACAATCAAAAAGTGATGAAGAATTAGAAAAAATTTCAGACAGTGATCTTGAAGTGGTTAAAGCTCTACTAGCAAGAAAATATTCAAGAGTCAAAGGAAAATACAAAGGTAAAATTCCTCTAATCTATTTCTCTTGTGAAGAAATTGGACATATTGATGCTAGGTTCCCAAATAAGCAGAACAAAGATGAAAAGAAAGGTCACAAGTACAATGGCAAGAAATACTTCAAATCATTCAAGGATAAACATAAGAAAACATGTTTTATGGCAAAAGATTCCAATGATTCTGATGATGAAGAAGAAGATAAAATTGTCTACATTATTGTAAAAGATGAATCTGATAATGATGAGAAAATGACACTAATTTCTCATATGAGCAAAAATGATACATGGATCATAGATAGTTGTTGTTCTCATCACATGATTGATGATAAAACTATGTTTGAATACTTTGAAGACTATGATGGTGGTAGTGTAAGATTTGGTAACAATGAACCTTGTTGTATAAGAGGAAAAGGAAGAATCTCTCTAACTAAGGAACTTGTGTGTAATAATGCATATTGGGTAGAAGGACTAAAGCACAATTTTTTGAGTGTGGCATAGCTACTCAATAATGGATTCAAGTTAGAATTCATGCATGGAAAAGTAAGATTGTTGGATGGCAAAGGGAAGCTGATTGAATCTGGCACTCAAACAAAAGGTAACTTATTTTATCTTGAACTTGGTGAATGTTCATGTTTCATTACTCAAATTGAAGAAATTTGGTTATGGCATAGGAGGTTTTGTCATGTAAACTTTGACAACTTAATAAAAATCAGTAAATTTAGGAAAGTAAGAGGTATTCCTGACATAAAGAAACCTGAGGTTGGTCTATGCAAAAATTGTCAAATTGGTAAAATGGGAAAGACTACTTTTAAAAGCAAGAACTATCAGACTGAAGAAGTTATAGAAATTGTTCATACTAATTTGTGTGGACCTATTGGCATTGAAAATTACATTGATGAAAAATTCTTCATTCTGTTTGTTGATGATTATTCAAGAATGATGATTGTCATGTACCTTAGAGAGAAATCAAAAGCATTTGAAAAGTTCAAATGGTATTTGGCCAGAGTAGAAAAGGAAATAGGAAAAAGACTAAAATTCTTAAGGTCTGAAAAAGGTGGTGAATTCATTTCACATGAGTTCAATAACTTTTGCATTGAAAGGGGAATCAAAAGATAAGTTTCAGCACCTAGAACTCTTGAACAATATGGAGTAGCAGAAAGAAGGAATAGATCTATAATGGATTGTGCAAGAACCTTAATGATTAAGAAAGGCATTGCTATCAAATACTAGAAGGAAGCTATCAGCACTACAATTCATACTTTGAATCGAGTACAGCTGAAAAAAGACTCATTCAAAACACCCTATGAATTATGTTATGGCTATAAACCCAATTTAAGTTATCTAAAGGTATTTGGAAGCAAATGTTACATTCTTAAAGAATCTAGAAAAAGTAAATTTGATGTGAAAAGTGATGAAGGAATATTTTTGGGATACTCTTGCAAAAGCAAAGCATATAGATGTTTGAACTTATCTACTCACAAAGTTATAGAAAGTGCACATGTGAAAGTTGATGAGTTTGTAGAAAGAATAGAAGAAGAAAGAAAAAAGGAACCTAAAGACTACAGAAGATTTTTTTACATTTAACCTAATATAATACCAAGTATACCAATCAATCAAGAATCCTCAACTCTAGAATCTTCATTAACCATGTCACAAGAAGTTCAAATTGAGTCAGCATCTACTGAGTTGCAAGAACTTGAGTTGCAAATAGAAGCTACCGAGTTAGCATCTACCAAGCTCGAGCAACCTGAATTAAAACCAGAAGTTGAGAGGTAGAAGGATAACAATGCAAGTCATTCAAAAGGAAAGGAGCCTATGTTTGCCAAATATGTTAGAAAGCATCATGCACTAGATCAAATCATTAGTGATAAATCAGAAGGAACAATGACAAGAAGTAAGTTGAAAGGCACTTGTTTACTTGCTAATTTTGAATCTAGAAATTTCAAATATGCACTAGACAATGAAAGTTGGATTGAAGCTATGAATGAAGAGATAGAACATATAGAGAAAAACAAAACATGGACTCTTATACCTAGACCCAAAGACAAGAATGTGATTGGAACAAAGTGGGTATTCAGAAATAAACTAAATGAAGATGATAAGGCATCAAGGAACAAAGCTAGACTGGTATGCAAAGGATACTCTCAAGAAGAAGGTGTAGACTATGGAGAAACCTTTTCTCCTATTGCAAGATTGGAAGGTGTTAGAACCTTACTTGCATATGTTGGATACAAAGGATACAAAGTTTATCAGATGGGTGTCAAGTTAGCATTTCTCAATGGCATATTGGAGGAAGAAGTTTAAATTGAGAAGTCTGAAGGTTTTGTTGATCCAGACAAGAAGGACATGGTCTGCAAGTTGCATAAAGTATTATATGGTCTAAAAAAATCCCCTAGAGCATGGTATGAAAGATTTCATAACTATCTTATTCAGATTGGTTTTCAAAGAACTAATGACAATAGCAGTTTGTACATAAAGGAAGGACCAAATAATAAGATTGTTTTGGCAGAAATATTTGTAGATGATACTTTGTTCACTGGAAATGATGATCTTTGCAAAGAATTTTCATAACAAATGAACAAAGAATTTGAAATATCAATGTTTGGTGAAATAAAATTCTTTGTTGGTCTTCAAATTCAATAGGATAAGAATGGAATCTACATCACTCAATCCAAATACATCAAGGAGATACTGAAAAAAATTTGGTATGCAAGATTGCAAACCAGTTGGGACTCCTATGTGTACTAGATTAAAACTCACTAAGGATGATGAATCAAAGGAAGTGGATTAGACATTTTATAGATATATGATTGAAAAGTTGCAATATGTAGTGCATGCAAGACAAGACATTACCCTTGTAGTAGGAATTGTAGAAAGATTCTTAGAAAAACCAAAAGAAAATCACATGATGGCAATCAAAAGGATCATGAGATACTTAAAAAGAATTGAAGATTATGGATTATGGTATAAACTTGGAGGAAAACTAGATTTAAAGGTGTTTGCTAATGCAGATTGGGTAGGAAATATTGATGATAGAAAGAGCACAAGTGGAGGAGCTTTCTTTCTCAAAAAAAGGTTGGTTTCTTGGACAAGCAAAAAGTAGAATTGTACATCTCAATCCATAGCAGATGTTGAATATGTTGTAGCAGTAGTAAATTGCTCAAACATTGTGTGGTTCAAACAATTATTGAAAGGTATGAAGAAATAAATCATAGAACTAGTTGTTATGTTTTGTGATAACACCAGTGCAATTAAGATCTCCAAGAATCTAGTGATGCATTCAAAAACTAAGCATATTGCCATAAAATATCACTTTGTTAGAGAATTGGTGCAAGAAAAGGAAATAAGATTGGAATATGTGCATACAAAGGAACAAATTGCTAACATATTTACAAAGCCTTTACCTAAGGATGCATTCTTGTATCTAAGAGGTAAGTTAGGGGTCATTCCCCTATCTAAAGCTCACTAAAATATAGTTTTAGTGATGCATCAAAAAGAATAGAATTGAAGATCTATCAATGGATGCAGCAAACCAATGAAGACATTGCACATCAGGTACAATGCTATTAAGTTGTTTTGAGTTATCTTTGGCATGTGTTGTCAAAGAGGGAGAATATATATTGGCATATCTTTCTAAAATTTTCAAATAATAAGAGTTTGTGTAAGAGGGAGAAATTATATGTAAGAGGGAGTTTTTTCATTAAAAGACTTGTTTTCAAATTTCATTCTGCTATGCCATGTTGTGTTTCCGTCAATGCCAAAGAGGGAGATTGTTGGATACAATTGTTCAATTGTGTGTTGTCTTTGATGTCACACAAATTTCATATCAGTCATCAGATAGTGCCTACTAAATTCAAAAAGTCAGCAAAGCAAAGGATAGTGTCTACCGAGCTCAGAAAGTTAGCAAGGCCATAGATAGTGTCTACTGAGCCCAAAAGGTTAGTAAAGATAGCTTGCAGTGTCTACCAAGTAGACAGTTGGTTACCAAGCTTTCAAGGTAATCAAATAAATTTAGTTCTTATCAAGCTCACTCGGTAATCGAAGAAAACATGACAAAATAAGTTCTTACTGAGATCACTCGGTAATCGAAGAAAATATGATAGAAATAGTTCTTACCGAGTTCACTCGATCATCAAAGGTAATTTGGTAAAAGCAGTTCTTATTGAGTAAACTTGGCAACCAAAGGATTTTAAGATATTGTAATGTTAACCGATTCAAGAAGGTTAACTCTGGAAATTCTTGGAAGCAGTATTTATCGACCAGGGTTTGCCAGTAAAGGATGTTTATTTGTTTAAGAATAATATCTATAGTCAACTAATGAATGGTTTATTGGTAAATGTAACATGTAAATGAGCCAAATTGACAACTTGAATGATATAAGTAAGAAGTCAAATTACGAATTCAAAGGAGTATGATGTGGAAGAATGTGGAATTAATATGATATGGAGACTAATTGTTATGGAAGTAGATTTGAAGGATGATCAGAGATCATTGAGGAGTAGTAGAGCCATATTTGATCAAGAAGGATCTAATGATGCTGAACAGAGACCTGTATCTAGTAAATTTAGTTGTATCTTGTTCAGGTCAATTCATTGTTGCTTTCTAACCATTGTAGTAGTGATTTCAAATCTCTTAACAAAGTTGGTTTAATAGCCATTTTGTAAATCCTCTAACAAGGTGACAATTTAGTTAAATTGATCTAAAGACCTCTACCAAGGCCACTCCTAATAGGGTGATTAAATCATCTAACAAGATCACACCTAATAGTGTGTATTGTAACCTTTAATAGAGTTGGCTCCTAATAGGGCTCACTTCAAAAGAGTGAAAAATTGGTGACTAGTTACTTGGTGGTTTTTTCCATATTGGGTTTCCACGTTAAATCTGGTGTCTATTGTGTTTACTTTATTTTTAGTTACATGCATGAATGCTTGAAAAGAAAGTAATAGTTTAATTTACCAAGTTATAGTAGTTGCTTACCAAGAAAAAGTAGTAACTAGATCATTAAGACAGCTAAGGGATTTGTGAATTAATTTTTGTGAGTAACTGATTCACCCCCCTCTCAGTTACTCCATCTTTAATTCCAACAACCCATAGGATGATGTACTAATATAAATGTTCCCTTTTAGAAGATGGACCCTATTAGGAGTCTATTACAATATTTAGTACATATGAGTCCCTATTAGGAGACTTTGAATCCTTGTTAGAAGATTCAAACCCTATTATGAGTTGTGCCAAATCTGTTAGGAGGTGTAGAAGATAGAAGGACCCACTATTCAAATAGCTTTTGGGGAAAGATCACCAAAATCAAAGTCCAACTTATCTCTCAACTTTTTCTTTCAAAATAATTGTATGAATTGTACTTTAACTTCTTTCTTTTGTCCTATCAACTAGACCAATCACTGTCAAACCTTGTAGACCAAGTCACAAACCTTGTATCCAAGTATCCAACTTTGGATCACAAAATAAAGCATCAGCAACAAATTTTCCTTCACCTTCACTCTACTCTACTCAACTTTTTATTCTACTCTTGTGCTACTTACAATCATTTTTACATCACACATATTCATTTATCTATTCTCCTCTCATGATAAAGGAAAATGTCCTTTCTTTATATTGAGTCCATAAAACAATTCCTTAAGTTCGCTATTACACCTTCTCAATTAATTATTATAGGACCACCTTAAGAACATGTTACACTTAGCGATAACATTAATCTTCCATCTTGTAACTTAGATATCTTTTTATACATGTGTCATTATAACAAGAGATCTTGGCCACATCATCTTCAACATGTTTTCTTCACATAGGTAACTTCAACTTCTCAGAGTAATAAACTTGCTAAGATATATAACAAGTTTACAAGAACATGCCTCTATAAACTCTATCTCAGAATAGTCTTTACCAAAACTTACATAACTTATTCCAAACTTATTATCTTATGCTTTTGAAATTAGCTACATATACTAGACACTTAGTAGTATCTCCCTTTAGCCTCTCTTAGTGAAGATGCTCAACTATCAATCCATACCAACTTGATCTTTTTGTTATTCCTTTGTCAAATACTATGGAATATTTCTATGTTGACATCAATGAAAACACAATCATTAATGCAACGTATCATCATGATAATGATCTAATAATGTTCCTAAAATACTCCCTAGAGGAATAATATTAGCATTCATGCTTCTAACAACATCCCCCTTTGGCATTGATGGCACCATAGATGAAAAACATCTAGTTCCAAGAATACCAACTACAAAAGACTATTAATTTTTCATTTCAAATTCTCTTCATCAATCATTCTCCCCAATTGATATACCTCAATTTTCTTTACATCAATTTATTTTTCCATGATATACTTCTCCAAACTATTTTTCATGCTAAACGTCTCCCCCATTGACATCAATGTCAAAGGTTTCAGTAACCAACAATTTGTACAACTATTTTTGACTAGCTCAATTGTCCAAAGACACTATTCAAAAACAACATCCAATAATATTTCTAAATAACTTTGTTCATCATAGATACTTGTAAGAATTTTTCTTAGGGAAAAACAACCCAAGATTAAGAAGCCCAAGCACTAGCACAATATGGACCAATAAAGTATGATCAAAATAACAATATCAAAATTAATTGATGTACATACACACTAGGAGTGCCTAAATATAAAGGCATCTAGAATGACTAGGAGTCAACAAAATGATAAGACTCAAAACTAAGCACATGTCCACCAAGAGTGGATTATCCTCCATTGAGCATAGAAGTTAGTGCGATGATGAGAGGATAATGCTTACATAGATATGTCACATAAAGAGATGTTGTAGACACCATGTGCTAAATTAGAATTGCTAACTCATGTTTTGTTAATAAGACAATTCATATGAGTATGCATACTCCAAGGTGTCTAATCTAATAAATAAAATAATGTGTTAACCTAAGTAAACTTTAGAAAAGTGTAATAATAATTAATAGTTTACACTAACACCCCCCCTAAGCGCAACTTAGTGGAATACACTTAAACTTATTAAAGCTATAATGAAAATGCATGATGGGTCTTAGCTACTATGCCATGTTAGGTACCCATGTACAAATGCAATGCAATCTCTTTAAAAATGGAGAAAGAGGGAAAACCTCATGGGAAAAACCCTTCCCCAAAAAGAGAGATGAGAAAAACAAGATGCATGGATGGATGGAGTAATTAAGACCACCCCCCCCCTTTACAACATACATCATGTATATGCAATAGAGAATTATGAGAAGGAAAAATCCCCATAAGAGGAAAAAGTCCCCCCATAAAAGAGAAGAAGAAGAAGAAGAAGAGAGGAGACAAGTAGTCTCCCCCCCCCCCACCAAATGTAGAATGCCAATCAATGACAGCTGCTCCAAGATGAATGAAGAAGCTGGTCCATGACTACTGAATAATGTTCCTCCCTTTAGGCTCAAACAATGTCATAGGTACATATGAGATGCTTCCTTAATGTGTAGAAAGAATCTTGAACATTAATGGTGTATTTGAAACCTACTCAATTGTCCCTATGTCGATACTAACAGTCACCCCTTCCAACACTGCTAAAAAGAACAAATTCAAATCTAGAAATGATGGATGTAGAACATATCCCAAAGAACCATCTCCTTAAATGATAAAGAGACCTCCTACAGCTGTTGTTCATAAGGATCCACAATTATATCAACCTTGTAAGACTAATCATGTAGAGAATGGACAAGAGGGATAAAGTGTACCCTCACAACAACTAAAGAAGGATCTTCTTCATCAAGGAGAAGATGTATATCATCAATAGTGTCTCTCAAATCTATCTTTTAGGACTCCACAAACAAACCCAAAATATCTTTTATGTTGTAATCCCCTGATTCTATAACTGGAAGACAAGGTGTACGCTACTATACTGAATTGCATGGACCTATCACTATAGCAATGTATGCATATGGAATTTTTTGATGTTGTGACATCATCTTGCATATGTCAATAGGATCCCCACAAGTGAACTTGTTGAATCACTATCACTATTGTCACTATCAGTTTCAACAATGTATGAAGTATAGAGAGGATTAGAGGATAAGCTAGGTGAACTTTCCTCAAAGTGAACATTCCTCTCTTTGAATATCTCATGAGTCTTAGGATCCATAAGTCTATATGCCTTAACATTTTTGTCATATCCAATGAAAGTAGAATGCCATGGTGGTCATGCCTTGCATTTCCTTGAAGATATGTGTGCCCATGCTAGACAACCAAAAACTCTAAAGTGTTTCACAACTGGTTTTCTTCTGCACCATGCCTCAAAATGAGTCATTCCATCTAAGACATTATGAGGAGACCTATTAATGATTTTATTGGCATTACTTATAGCTTCTACTTCAACTGATGGGTCAAGAGACATAGCTTGAATCATGCAACTTGCCATTGACTTAAGAGTTCTAATCCTTGTTGCTACAACACTTGTCTTTTATGCACTAAATGCTATAGGATTCTGAATTTGAACAATACTCTCAAGTTCACAAAAATTTCTAAGTCTTGAGTTCACATATCTACTTTCATTGTCCATATGAAGAAACTTGATGGCTTCACTTGATTTCTTCTCAACATGACTCTTGAAGGCTAGAAACTTATCAAACATTTCATTCTTATGATTAAGAAAGTAGACCCATGTGTAGTGTGAAAAGTCATCAATTAAAGTGAGAACATAGCGACCTTGGCTAACTAATGTTACTAAAAAAGGGCCTGCTAGAACCATGTCAACCAACTCAAGAACAACTGATTCTCTCCAAGACTTCCCTTTATCAAACTTCTCTTCTAGATGCATATCCATTGAATAATTTTAACATTCACCCTTAGAAAAGCTAATTTTAGGTAGACCTTTGATCATATTTTTTGAGCTAATTTGATGAAGATAGTGGAAGGCAAGATGTCCCTACCACTCATGCCATAATTTACTTTGTGATTGTGAATGTTTCAAAAAGGAATGTGAAGGAGACTTAGGCACAATCTAGGAGAAATAATAATGCCTTGTGTCATGATTGACTTTACCCACTACATGCAATGAATCATCCTTAAGATTTCACACCATTATTAAATCAAGAAGGAACTCAACTTTATTTCCACCTCCATAGTGAGTGATTTGGTAAATTGAAAGGAGATTAGTGCTAAGGTTGGGAACATAGAGAACATCTTTAAACTCTTCATTTTCCATCTCAACTTGTCCTTTCCCTTTAACTTCTACTTTTATATAATTCCCTACAAAAATGTGAGGTACCTTAGACTACTTCAATGAAGAAAAGTGTCCTTTTGAAAAACCCATATGATGTGAAGCACCTAAGTCAAGAATCCATTCCCCTAATTAACTTGAAATTGTCATAAATGTTTGCCTTTTTCCTTTTTAAGTGGATGGATTTGAATCCTTGGAAATGTGTGGCACATTGATTTTGTTCTTCCTAAGTAAGTTTTCCAGCTCATCTATTCTCTTATTCTTGCAATGATGCTCATCATGATTTGGTTTCTTGAAATATGCAAAAAATAGTTTATCCTTCTTCTTGTCATTTCCCTTTTTGTTGGAAGAAGAATTGCCTTATTGTGAGGAGGAAGATTCTTGTGTCTTTGATTGTGATTTTGGCTTCCACTGCTTTTTCTTGTTGTTGGTGAATCTTTTTCCCCCTTGATTTGTTTGGTTCTCATTACTAGCGACCAATGCTATAGACTTGGATGACTTCAGAATTCCCATATCTATCAACTTGGATTGTTCCAACATCAACATTGTTGCAAATGCATCAAATGAAGGCTTAGTGAAGGCACTTCCCATGGTCAACTTGTGAGCATTGTAACTTGAAACAAAAGATGCATACTCTAAAACTAGCCTCTTCAAGATGTGATAAATCAATCTATCATCCTTCATATGATTACCACAATCCTTAAGTAGTGCTCTCAATTCATTGGCTTTGTTGACATAGTCTTGAATTGTGTCAAAATTCTTAGGATCCAATAGAAGTAGATCATCCTCAATTGGGAATCCCTTTTCCTCATCCACCTTACCATACAAGCCTTCAATTTTTTCCCAAGCACCCTTGGCATCCTTAAAGATGGAAATGTGAAAGAAGAGATCTCTATGAACACAACTCGTAATAATTCCTAAAGCCTAGTTTTCTATAACTTACCAATCAACTTGTGCACCAATGTCAGTAGATTTTACAATTGTACCATCAACATATAGATTTAAACCTTTTTCTATTAGTCTACTCCATACAATATCTTTCCATGTAGTATAATTCTGTGAAGTTAAAAGTAGAGTTTTAGGTGAACCCATGATGCAAAAAATTAAAAGAGCACAATAGAGAAAGAGATACATAAGAACACAAGACACAACCCCCCCCATTCACTCAATAAAAGAACCCCCCCAAAAGTGATTCTTTTGGAAATTTATATGTAGTACATTTACAATAGGCCACTTGTCAAAATGGACAAAAGTGGGCTTGTGATTTTTCTATTTACAACCTCCTTTTGGAGTTCAAATATGGTACTTAGTAATATAGCTTAGATATACAACAAATTTGAAGTTTAGTCAAAGTAATACAATGCAAAAATAGACCTATTTCTAAAAGTGGAATTTCTATCCACACAATCCTATAATCTAATTATAGATCTGGAAAGTACACAAAAAATTATACACTTAAAAAAAATTGGAACATGCATATGTGTTTAGATGAGCCCAAACTAAGCCTTTGAAGTTGCACGAATCAAGATTAAGATTTACAATTTATATAAAAATTTAGGAACAGAGATCTCAAACATCATGCACCAATGTGTAGATCACAAAATTCTACCCAAAATAAAAAATTTCTCGGAAAAAGGAGTCTGTATGAGGGAGATATCATTGTTTGAAAATCACATATGCAATTATTTTTCCTGAATCACCATCGTCACACCTCCAACAATCAATTGACTCTAGATTTCACATCAGATGTTCAATTTTCATGAAACAAAAGTTAATTTGGGGGTTTTTTGACCTTTTGAATGTGATGCCAATATCTGATTTGCACTAGCAAGCTCCAATCTTGTCCTGCAAAAAAAATCTCCTACTGGCCTAAAAGGCCAATTTTTTCGCAAAATTTCAAAAATAAAAATTCAAATTGAAAAAGAAAAAATGCAGATTCAAATAAGACATGTTTAGAGAAGCCAATAAAAATGTAGATTTGAAAATTAATTGTAGAGATCTAAAGAGATCATACCAATTTTGCAAATCAGGCCTTTGAGTTCCAGTTTGCAAAAAATTTTGCCTCAGATTTGACTATGGCCTAGGGTAGGAAAATTTATAGTCAACATTCACCAAATAAACACTTCAAATGTAATGGTGAGGCCCTCTTTGGCTATAGATTCTCCCAATAATTGTAGATACTCTAGATCTAAATCATGGTCCTCCGAGAGGTGAAGCAAAAATGATCTCCAATGGCTATGTAAAGAGAAGCTCCCTTAGCTCTAATACTATGTAAGAAATTTTCTTAGGGAAAAATCACCCAGGATCAAGAAGCTCAAGCACTAGCACAATATGGACCAATAAAGTATGATTAGAATAAAAATATCAAAATGAATTGATGTACATATATACTAGGAGTACCTAAATATAAAGGCCTCTAGAATGACTAGGAGTCAACGAAATGATAAGACTCACAACTAAGCACATGTCAACCAAGAGTGAATTATCCTCCATTGAACACAAAATTTAGTGCAATGATGAGAGGGTAATGCTTACATAGGTGTGTCACATAAAGAGATGGTGTAGACATCATGTGCTTAATTAGAGTGTGAACAACTATGTTGTCTTCATGACAAATTAGATAAATATGCAAACTCCTGTGTTGTAGAAACCACGTGCTAAATTAGAGATGCTAACTCATATGTTGTCTACAAGATAACTTATATGAGTATGCATACTCCAAGGTGTCTAATCTAATAAATAAAATAATGCATTAACCTAATTAAACTTAAGTAAAGTGTAATAATAATTAATTATTTACACTAACAATACTCCCCTATATAGGAAGCATCACCATTTAGTCTAGACAAATAATAGTGCTCTATTACACTGGACTAATACACTTCTTGCATCATCTACTCTAATGTAGGAAGGTGTATAACTCATAGCATACCTCATAAATACTCAAAAGTCTCTTTGGGAAGAGGCTTAATGAAGATATCTTCAATCTTCTCTTTAGTGCTTACATACTCCAATCTAATCTCCTTTTCTACAACTTTCTCTCTCAATATGTGATACCTGATAGAAATGTGCTTAGTCTTAGAATACAACAATGGATTCTTACACATATTAATTTTCTTATGTTTTCATAATGTATGGTAATAGGCTCATTGAATTCTATCCTTATTTCCTTTAGCATCTATTTCTATTGACATTTCAATCAAGTTTGTCTATTACTGACACACACATTTATTCAAATAGTAAGTATCTATTGAGCTTATTGTACACTTAATCATGTTAACCAACTATTTTAGACTCTACCAAGTTCTATAGTTACTACCAATTACTGGGAATAGTATTCTATTTACATCAAGAAACTTCTACCATGTTGGTGATTATCAGTATGAATCGATCTTCTTAGTGTTTGCCAAGTTTCTTAGTGAAAATTGAGTTTTATAGTGGTTATCGAGTTCATAGTTTTAGTAATATGAATCTAGTGTTGACTGGGCTATTCAGTGTTAACCAAGTGATTCAATTCATATCGAGCTCATAATAATAACATTGATTGAGCTATGTAGTGTGAATCAAGTGATTCAATTGATATGTTGAGTTTCATAGTATTCACCAACTCACTAGTGTTGACCAAGTTTAGACTACTTAGAAGTGATTGTATGGACCAAGTTTCTATGTCTACTGAAATCATGATGATGCTAAGTATTGACATTGGATGTTGAGTATCAAAACCTCACTATGTTAGTCTTTAAAACTCGAGTTCCTGTAGTTGGGTCGACTTTGTGTATTTTATGTAAAGTTTTATTATAGTCAACCTTGATAAGTTGTAATTTGGATTGGTACATATGTAATGTATTGCATCACATCCAATAACATGGAATAATAATATATGTAATAAACAATAAGAAGAAGAAGTGTAAAGTACAAGGCTATAGCAGTATAAGGAGTAGCAAAGATTTATCTATCATAGCAAGGTGATCATTACACTCAAAGGTATCTCATTCAGAAAACCAAGTTTTAGATCAAAGATTAGCCATTATTTCATCCTACTAGGTGGATTAGTTAAATCCTTTCAAAAGGTAGACTTAAGAATCTTTTGTAAATCTCTTTATCGAGTGTATACTTCATTGTATGTTTATAAATCCTTTTACAAGGTGGACCTGGTAGTCCTTATTGCTCCTAATAGGGAAGATCATCAAAATTAATCATTGTAAGCCTTACTAGGCTAACATTATACTGTAGTACTAAAGCTTGTGGGTATCATCCCCACCCTAGTTTTACTTTCTATTTGAAAGGTGTTTGGGTCACCATATTGTGTGTCAAAGTGTTATGAATGTTTTAATACTTTCAGTATCTCATGTATGCAATTAGATCAGAATACACATGAAGGATTAATTGGTAATAAAATATTAAGTTTTATATGTTACTAATTCAACCCTCCCCTCTCAGTAACTTAGCCTCATATATTTCCAACAATTGGTATTAAAGCTTTGTGGTTCCTATAAAATAGGTTTAACAACTTGAGAAAAGATCAGAGGCAATGGAGGTATTCAAATTTGATAAGGCTATTGACAATGAAAAGTTAGATTTTGAATTGGCTATTGGGCAACATAAGAAAATAAAGGAGCAACTCTCTCAATCCTTGAAAATAAGAAAAGATCTTGTAGTACAGATGAATGAAAAACTCTACATCAAAGAAAGAATTGAAGACATTCATTTAGAAAGTAATTCAAATGAAGTCAATGAAGAAATCAAATAAATGTTAGAAAAGAATGGTACACTTCAAGAATAAGTAAGAATACTAAAAAGAGAGCAATAAATTTAGTCAATAAGACTGTGTGAAGTCATGGAATAGAAAAACAAAATAAAAGAAGAGTTAGAGGGATAAGAGTAATGAAATTCAGCATCTATCCCTTTAATATATAGACTTTATTGATTAGATCACCAATGCGTATGAAGATATCATGAGTTTAATATTACATAATGAAAGATTGTAGAATGATCTAAACAGGGAAAGGAAAATCAATGAGAGGATGATGAAATCTCAAGTAGACATGAATCAATTGAATGAGAAAATTTAATAAAGAAAAAAGGGTAAAGTAGGAATTAGATACATAGAAGAAGGTGAATCATCCAAGCAAAGAGCTCAAAAGAATCAAAGACCTACTTGTAGTCACTGTGGTAAGTTAGGTCATACATCAAACAAATGTTGGAGCAATGGAAAAGCTAAATTCAATAGAAAATGTTACAATTGAAATCAACATGGTCATAGAGCTAATGAATGCAAAGAGAAACCTAAATTTGAGGGAAAATGTCACAAATGCAAGAAGCATGGGCACACATCTTTTGAATGCAAAACTAAGATATTGAATCCAAGAGAATAGTTTGTAAAAGCTTTATTTGGTTGGGAATATAACACTTGGTGCAAATGTCACTACTATGGAGAATTTGGACACATTGGAATGAATTGTGTAAAACATCACATGAGGACATAATACAGCACTAGGAGATGTTTTATTTGTATAGAACTTGGTCATCTTGCCAAGACCTATATGAATATTGGAAGAATTGAAGATGAAAAGAAAGCCAAGGCTAATAACATTAGAATGAAGATGGGACAGCAATGGATTCCAAATTTTTTTGAGAATGCAAGTCTGAGTAATGAAGAACATATCACTTAAGAATTGGATGACTCAAGAATTTCTACTTGATCTCCCATAAGGAGAACTAGAACTAGGATTCTAAAGCAGACATCCTGCATCAATTCTAGTCAACAAAAAAGAAAGATCCATATCAGCATTTAATATGAAAAGGTATCACTAAACATCTAAAGAAAATGCTAGTCATTACCGAGTGAGGTCAAGTTGCAATACCCTGTCAAGCAAGGCTAGGAGTTACTAAAACTGTTGTGTTGACACTAAGTCATGGATGACTCTACTAAGAAATCAGTGCAAGCCAAGTGGAAGAAAGTCTATCATTAAGAAAGTGATTGTACTAGGCATTTATGGCAATTGAAAGGAAAAATTTGATTAAAAGGGAAAATTTGAATTCATTTGTCACCATAAATTTTCAAAAGCTAGTTGTACAGAGTGATTTTAGTGCATCCAAGTGAACTATGCAAATTACTATTGAAATATTTTTTGTGTTTTTGAAAACCCTACCAAGCAATGGCATACTCAAGTAGCAAAACAAAGAAAGGGTCAGAGATGTTGGTTCAAGGTGTTGAATGGAAAGCACCTAATTTCAAGCTTACTCTAGCTATTGCAAAAACCCTTGATACCACCGTAGCATAATCCTAGATTCCACCAAAGGTACTTTTGATGAAACATTTTCAATTTTCTATACAAGACATAGGAACCATAGAAATGGATGAATCATTGGAGAAGTTGTCTGTGAATGGCATGTTAAAACCAGAATATCAACACCTAGAAGTGAAGGGTTTCACTCACATTCCACACATGCCACAAGATTTTCAGATTAAGTGGATAAGATTTATTCTTAGCCATGTGAATAATATGAAGTTAGGATTGGAGCAACCTATTGTAATAAGCAATAAAAAATAAAATGATCCATTAGATTACAGGGCTTCAAATGCTAGCCAATGAGAAAACCACCAAAACCCGAAGTTGGGTGGAATTGGAGAAGAAAACCCTTACTAGATGGGATGAAAGGGGCATGAATATTAGTTGTATCATTGATATGGAACTAAAATTTTGATACATGTAATTGTACATATGATATGAAACTTTAGTTATCTAAACAGTGTGTCATGTGAAGCAGTGGATCTCATGTTCAAAGTGGTCAAGAATTACATGTCATTTGACCTTGCCATGTTGATGTTGAATCAGTTCAACAAAAATATGGAAAGCATCAGAACTTCAAAGAATAACCCTTGTAAGTTTGGCTCACTCTTAACCTATTGATTTTTCTTTGTCCAAATTTTCTTCCCATCAAAAGGTACAATTATATGGAGAAAAGATGCACCTATTCTTTACCAAATCAATGAGTACATAGCAAAAATGGGTGAAAACTATGTCAGTATAATGGACAACTATTTTGATGCATTTAAGGATAAGATGAATAATAGATTTAGAATCCTAAAGAAACTTTTTGAAGACTACAAAGATGATATTTTTTTCATGATTGATTGTGATAAAGTGTATATATGAGTAGTAAAACCAAGAATTGTATAGGTCAAGCTTCTAGGTTATGAGGTTAATATTAATGAAACCAAGCATATTATTGAAGCATTATTAAATGAGCTAGTTGATCCAAAAGCTACATATTTTGGCACATATGAGGAACCTAAATTAAGAATTGAAATTGAGATAAAACTCCCTCGGGTAGTCAACAAAGGTAAAAAGAGGATAGTAAAATTGAAACAATAAGTTCTACTCTCTTATTGATTAAGGGTAAAGGAGATGACATAGAAGAAGATGATGTAGAATATGAAAAAAATTCACAAGAAGAAGATCCAGTAAAGAAGAAATGTAAGGTTATTATAACCAAACCTACAAAGGCATCTACTATAGTGTTTACAAGAAGGACATCCAGAAACAAACTGAAGTTGGGTGAAGAAGAAGGAGATGTGATTTTCAAAAAGCCTCCACCCGTATTTCAAGAAATATTGAAAGAAATTGATTTGGGAGCTGGCATAAAAAATTTTAAATCATTAAGATATAAAATATGAAATATAGAGGAGAAGAAAAATGTTGAAGACATAATCATGTCAAAGCTAAGAAAATGGAAATACTCTCCAAACCAACTTTTATAGTAGTTTCCCAATGAATTAATAGAGAAAATTAAGCCAAGATGGGAGCATGCAAAAAAAAACTACAAAAGATATTTATGAGTAGACTCTAAGGGAACTCATGTCAAGTCTAAGTGATAAAGAAGTCAAAGAAACCATCAAAAAGAATGAAGAGAAGCTTACTTTGAGATTTAACACTTGTCTAATATTGATAAATGACATTAAACATGTGGTAAGAAATGACACCAACACATGGAAGAACATTTATAATCTTCACAAATAGAGTGATTTTGTTTGTAATTTCAGTGACAAGGATAAAGATGATGGTGAAGATGACAAGGAAGAGGAAATTAATAATGAAGAGGTAACACATTATAACAATATAGATGATGAGGAACAAGAATAAGAAGCTACTAAGGAAGATCTCATTGAGGTTTAGAATATTGAAGAGCCCAACCTTAAGAAGATTGTGGTAGTGTTCATAACTTCACTTTCTCATTCTCTGAGTGAAGCATTGAAGACATCAAGCTTAGAGAAAGCTACTATAGAATTAGTTGTGTCAAACATTGATAGTTCAAACACTCAACGAATATTTACACCTATTTATCTTAGTACTTCATTGACAAAAGTGACAAGCACTTCATCTACCAAGCAATCAACACTTCCTCCTCCATTAATTTTGGTCACACAAGGTATTTTTTCAATGAGTGTTATATCTACATTTACTACTAGTCCTACTATTTTTAGCATTATTCCTATTCCAAGCATGCAAATAATAAGTACAAAGATAGTTGAGACCAAGCCTCAATAGAGTAAAAAAGTTTTCAAAAAATGAAAAGAAAGGGAAGAAGAAATTCATCTTGATGAGGATATAGTTATCCCAAATTGGGATATCTCCAACCTAAATCTTGATTAGATACATATAGCGAGAGAGCTACTATAGAAGAAAGCTAAGTAGAAGAGGCTTAGAAAGGAAAGGAACAAAGAGTTTCAAGTTATTGAAAATGCAAAGAACTTTCTTGCAGAGGCACTCAACATAGAGGTTGACACTTCTCAATCAATTTTGGCTTAGTTAGCAAAAGTGGTCCAAAAATTAAATGTAGATTTGAATGGACAAGAGAAATTTTTGTAGAGATCAAAGAAGAAATTTGAGAATAAAGTTTTGGAGCTAGTAGCACAAAAGATTACAATACACCAAGTAGATTTGTCTTCTATTCTAGGCTCATTAGAAACCTCTTGCAACAATGTAACTTCTCTATTTAGTAAAATCTTTGATACATCCATTTTCACCAAGGAAATCAAAGACAAACTTTCCAAGATTGATGAATATCTAAAGGAAAATGCACAATAGTTAACACTTGACCTAAGCTATAGTTTTTCTCTCTATACAAAGATCAGATTTATAACTGATATACAGGAAGAATTGCTAAGAGAAGAAGCTAGGATAACAGCTACACTTGTAGATATAGAAGGAATGATTCTCCCTAACATTGATGCATTGTAGAAACATATTTCACATGTTAAAACCCTCACCCATGATAACAACTTCTCTATTACTGATCACATGATAGAACGTTTAGCAAAAGTTTAGATTGCATTGCACACAAGCAATGTGTTGCAAGAAAATTGGGAAAAGACAATGATACTAATTCTAAAGGTACATTCTAATTTCTTGTCACATTTTGGAACAACTATGTAAAATAGACCTTTGGCATTTATGTCAGAAAGGGGGAGAAATATGTATATAGCATATTGTAAAAGAGAAGAAGATATAATATAAGACATAATATACAAAGGGGGAGAAGATGTGTTATAAAGATGAAGAAGAATATAAGACATGAGAAGATGTATATAATAAATTGAATATATATGTATGAGGGAATAGCATCATATTATATATGTAAAGATATTCAAATAAACATCTCTTACAAAAATAATTTTGAAAAATGTCAAAAATAGAGTACTCTACTAAGTTGAAGACATAGTTTGAAGAATAAATATTATTTTTGGAACTTTTTGAGAATTCAATTTTGATTGATAAGCGTTTTTGTCACTAATTCCAAAGGGGGAGATTGTTAACATTTTAGTTAAGTTTTTTTATTATTGACACAAACTCATTCAGATCATAAGTATCTACCAAGCTTATTGTATAGTTAATAGTGTTAACCAACTATTTTAGATTGTACTAAGTTCTATAGTTGTTGCCGAATACTAGGAACAATATTTAGTTTCTGTCAAGCAATTTCTACAAGGTTGGTGATTATCAATGTAAATTGAGCTTCTTAATGTTTACTAAGTTTCTCAATGCAAACCAAGTTCTATAGTTTTTACAGAGTTCATAGTTTTAGGGATGTGAATCCAGTGTGACCGAGCCACTTAGTGTCAAACAAATGATTTATTTTATACCAAGCTCATAGTAATAGAATTGACCAAGCTATGCAGTGTGAATTAAGTGATTTAGTTTATATGTTGAGTTTCATAGTATTCATTAAGTCACTAATGCAGACTAAGTTCAGACTACTTGGAAGTGATCAATATGGATTAAGCTTCTATGTCTACCAAGAGCATGATGATGTCAAGCATTGACAATGGATGCCAAGTATTAGAACCTCATTGAGTTTGTCTTCAAAACCCTAGTTCCTATAGTTGGGCTAACTTTGTGTATTTTGTATAATCTTGTTTTGTAGCCAACTTTGATAAATTGTAATTTGGATTGGTATATATTTAATGTATTGTATCACATCCAACAATATGGAATAATAATATATGTAATAGGAAGTAAGAAGTAGAAGTGTGAAGTGTTGGCCCTCAAAATTGCATGGTCAATTTTGAGCACCATTAATGAATTGAGCCCTATAAACGCTTTTAATGCCTATGTACCTAGCTATCCATCTCAGACCCCTAATGGTGTTCCATGATAATAATCTATCACTCCGAGTCATTTGACAAAGTCCTATTTTGAGCATTTGCCATATCAGCATTTCACCCTAAGTATCAAACAGCGTCAGGAGGCCCTATTTTCCACTGAATATCTTGCACCCAGAAATGTTTTGTGACTTTATACTTTGGGAGTGTTTAGAATCCATACCTAAGAACCTATGTTTTAGATTTTGAGTCATTTCAAATACATTTGTCTAAGTTTTGAATCCCTCGAAGTTGGTCAGTTACTATTTTCATGCTTTTGCAATTTGCACCTAATTCTGGGAGTCCCTATTTGACACGCTATAACTTTGATCCAGTTGACCAAAATCTTGAATTTATTTTTGCGTTGCATTGTACACATCAGAGACTTGTTATGTTTCAAGTTTTAGCTTATGAAAAATCCATGTGATCAGTTTTCAAATGCGATTCCAAATGGAATTTCTAACTTTTTACTGGTGTCAGCATTTGTAGATTGATTGAAACCCCTATTCATGACATCATATCTCCTGATTCGTGATAGGTGAGATCGAATGGTTTGCTTCCCTATGTTCTATATTGAAAATACTCCAAGTGTGCCAGTTTCCAAATCTTGATGAATCCGTTTGCACACTTTTCCAGGGTCATTCCATTCGTAAAAAATGATATTTTACTGATGTCCTCTGCCCTACAAATCCAAGTAGCCCAATTTGAACGCTCGCCATTTTCGCCTAGTTATTTTTCATGAGCCCAAATTGTAGATTCATAATGTCCTCATGAAAAATATTTAACGCCCCAGTTTTCATTTCCCCATGTGCTCATTTTCCTAGTTTCCTAGGCCATTTCCAAATGCACTTTCTAGCTTTCTGACATGTTTCTCTATAGGTAATTTTAAGGAGGCAACTTCGGAGGTTGATATCTTTTGACCCCGATGTTGTCATGCAATGAGATCTTGCAGGCCTGTTGAACATGTCAGAGAAATGATATATCTAGAGTTTCGGGTCTCTGTCAGATGTTTGAATTAGTTTTTAAAGGTAGGCAACAGGCCTCTTGACAATGATTTCACAGTGACGTGGAAATAATTATAATAAGTTTTTAGCAATGATTCAGTCATCAAATTTGATTCCATTCAGTTCGAGGATGTCAATGAATCACTTTTCCAGATCAGTTGTTCGTAAACAAAAAAAAATTTAGTCGGACCCCTCGACTGGTTTCATCAGGTTGATTGAGTTTTTGTGCAAATTAAAGTTTATAAAGGAGTAAAATAGGTATGTGGATATTCTTGAGAAGACTTTTATTATTACAAGATGTGAAAGCATGTAGACCAAGCATCTCACATGCAGAGGAAGATAGTCCCTGCATGAAACAAACAAGCCATGCTCGCATAGAGTAAAAGAAGCACTCCACACCATAGGGAAGCAGCCATAGGGGAGATGTTACAATTAGCAACACAAATGTGTTTCAAAGGAACAAACGAAGAATACCATATAAGAAAGAGTAGAACTTCAAAGATGTCCCAATTCCACACATGTTAAAGACAAGTCTACATAGGATATTCAAAGAAGAATAAGGCAACACCCACCATGGTAAATGGAGATAATGTCAAGTCAAATAACCCATCAAGTAGCAGATCGCGTTGAAGGAGAGGAAGGAAATTTCATAGGAAATGATTTGACAGAGAAAATACCCACGTGAGCAGAGGGGCAAAGAATAGCACAATGAATAAGAAGACCACGTAGGCTATAAGGAGGAACCCGTAGGTTTTAAGGAACATGTCCCTTCAGCAATCAAAGGCAGAGAAGAATGATGTTATCGCAGGGAGAAAAAATAGGGTCTATGAATTTAGTTTCTTACTATGAGAGCAAGCCATGTGAGTTGGGAATCAAACCACCAAACAAACACAAAGAGATGCGTCCATTACAGGGCAAGGTGCTAAAAACATTGAAGCTGCAGTCTTCCAAGGAGCATTCATAGCACAAAGCCACCCAGAATGAAGAGGGAGCCCACGTAGTAGGAGGTTCATTGTTGGAGGTGAAGTGAATTTTAAAAGGACCTACATATTCTACCTCGCAATCAATAAGGAAAAATATCCCACACAGGCAAAGGAAAGGATAGGTCATAGTTTGAATCAAATAGAGCCACCCACGTTTGAGAAGTATGAACCGCCAACAAGTTTAAAGAAATAAAGCTCATGCAAAAGAAGAGTCCAAAGTGATCAAAAGAACTCACATGAAACAAAACAATAGGGGAGACGTCATTGAGTAGCTGCATCCAAGAAAATTGAAAGAACCAGCGTCCACATGAAGATTCAAAGCCGCAGAGAGTTCCTCCCATGCCGAAAATAGTCAAAAGGGCAAAGCATTTGTCCCATATTGGTTATGTGGTGACTTTTCAAATGTTTAAATACAATAGCTTGCAGCAAGAACATTGTCTTAAGACACAAGCTTTTTGTAAAGGTAGCAATCGATGGTGGGTGCCCTGTACCCATGGATGACATCAGCAAGATGTGGGGCTCAGAATGGAGATTATTCAAGATTGCACCATGTGGCCACATCTGACAGTGTGCGCATCCCCGCATTTCCAAGTTGCTCACGAGATAAATAATTCAGGGAAGCACATTTTTGACATGTGGCATCGTAGGTCCTAGACGTAGTGACATGGCGAGGACATGTAGGTTCAGGCAGGTTTAGGCAGGTTCACCAGATGTTGACACATGGCAAGATGGGACGAGCGGCGCTTCCCTGCAAAATGGAGTTGCAGGAATTTAAATAATGAAGGGAAGCGCATTTTTGACACGTGGCATTGGGTCCCTGCGATGCTGACATGGCATCTGAGAGTAGTGGTTGGCCAATCAAAGGCTGCTACATGGTAGAAAGGCTCAGTCAAACATGGGTTGACCCAAATTATAAAGCAAGGGCAGTATTAAGAAATAAAAAATAATAATATTTTATTATTATTTTTAAGAAAATGTGTTACGTTCAGTCATTTTAAATCTAAGAGGTATTTTTCTAAAGTTGGACTTTAGAAAATTTTAAAATTTTTCAAAAATTTTTAAATTCAAAATTGCAGACCCTGAGTGTTCTAGCAGAGGAGTCATTTTTTAAAATGAGATTCAGGGAGTTTCCTGAAGGCCAGATGGGCAATATTATATACCGTCGAAAATGAGAAAAGATGAGCTATCCATTTTTGGAGTCAGTTTCTACACAAAATGCTATTGGTTCCTACTATAGAAGGTTTTGTCTTAGGTTCTTATCTTGCAACCATTTTTAGGTGTCAATGTTTAGTTGTGATTTTTGGCAAGTTAATAGCTTTAATGTGCATAAAAGACAAGGAGAATTCAATTGGGGGCATTTCTAAGTCAGTTAAATTAAGTTTTATCAGCATTTTGATGCAAATCAAATATTTAGCAAATAAGGGATTTCATCATTCAGCAGGGGATATTTTGCAAATCAGTTACAAGGTAATAATGAGATCAAATCAGATCAGATGGGTAAAGAAATGAAAGAGGCTTTCAGTTGAAAAAGATTGATTTCCCAGTGGATAGATGTTAGCTATATAATGAATTCGAGAATTCTTTCTTTGTTATATCTTTCTTTTCTTTCTCTGTTGTAGGTTGTTGGTTGGTTTTCTATTTTTTCCAGTTCTTGGAGCTCTACTCAGGCTGTGAAAGCCACACACCCAGTATATCTTGTATGAACAGCATATGAATTTCATATATAGTTCTAATATAGTAGTGTGATCTTGTATCTTGTTTTATGCATTCCTAATGTACTTATTTCAAGGAGATAAATACAATGTGCAGAAGGTTTTGAATTTCAATATGATTATGTCTCCTTTCTTGTTGAATTTGTAATCTTATATGTTCAAGAACAAAGTGCTTGAACCTATTTGCAATTTCCTGGTTGTGTGTTTGAAGTTTGCTTGCCTTTGACTCAAGGAGTCATATAATTGCTTGTGGTTTCAGATAAGGTTACAGACTCATTAAGAAGGATGTGTGAAAATATGGGGTTATATTGGATATTGTTGTCTAATTCATAAGGTGAATAGACCGAACATAAATGTCTCAACATATGCCATATGTTGATTGATGTTCAAGGATGCGTAATTCTAAAGTATAGGATTTCCCTAATGGATAAGGCACTGGTCATTTGTAGGATCATTAAGTTTTTTCTGCATATTGGACATGTTGTCTTTTCTCAATATAAGTCAGTCATTTTTCTCTTCATATTGAAGTGGACATAAAAGTTTAAACCCTCAATTAGTTTATGAATAATATAGGTTTGTACCTAGCTATTGTAGAATCTATGTTGTTTCATAAGCCACTAGGAGATATTAGGGGTTTCATCTACTATCATAATAAATTCAGTATATGCTTTGATAATTGGTACCATATAAAGAATCTATAGGTCTACCCGCCTAGGTTTTGCAAAGCCTGAAGAAGAAGAAGGGTCATGTCTTATAGTTGGCCTAGTGTCT
The DNA here is from genome assembly GCA_028749045.1 of Cupressus sempervirens. NCBI lineage: Eukaryota > Viridiplantae > Streptophyta > Pinopsida > Cupressales > Cupressaceae > Cupressus > Cupressus sempervirens. The sequence goes on from CM053793.1 coordinate 705,475,958, forward strand.
GAATGGGCATGTTGATAATGGGAGTTAGCTACCCCTAGATGTGTTTTGTTCTCATCAGGGTAATTGAAAACTGGATAACATTTTCAAACACCAACATGAAGTACAAGGCAACAATAATATAAGTAGCAGTAAAGATTTATCTATCATAGCAAGGTAATTATTAGACCTAAAGGTAACTCATTCAACAAACTAAGTTGCAGATTAGAGATTAGCCACTATTTTATCCTAACAGGTGGATAAGTTAAATCCTTTCACAAGGTAGACTTAACAATATTTTTTAATTCTCTTTATTGAGTGTGCATATTTCATTGTATGTTTATAAGTCCTTTTACAAGGTGGACCTAGTAGTCCTTATTTCTCCTAAAAGGGCAAATCATCAAAAGTGATCATTGTAAGCCTTAATAGGCAAAATTTATACTATAGTACTAAAGATTGTGGGTATCATCCCCACCCCAGTTTTACTTTCTATTTGGAAGGTGTCTAGGTCACCATATTATGTGTCAAAATTTTATGAATGTGTAAATGCTTTTAGTTTCTCATGCATGTAATTAGATTAGAATACACATGAAGGATTAATTGGTAATAAAAGATTAAGTTTTATAGGTTACTGATTCACTCCTCCCCTCTTAGTAACTTAGCTTATCATATATTTCCAACATGTTTCATCCAAAAAAATTGATTAAAATTGTTTTTTGCTTCAACAAATTCTACTTTCATTGTTCTTTGTGAGGTGTAGTCCTACTTTCTTAGCCAAGAAACTAGTCTTCCTCCAAGAAAGAAGGCTCCACCACTGGTGCTCTTTCTGTCAACCATACTCTGTACCCAATCAGTATCAGTATAAGAATATAGAATGAAATCATAAGATCTATCATGCCACAATCCAAACTATGGTGTTCCTTTTAGGTATCTAAATATCATTTTGACTAATGCATCATGTGCTTCTTTGGGATCAACTTGAAATCTTGCAACAATTCCAACTACATTTGCTATATTAGGCCTTGTGTGAGTTAGATATTGCAATCCTCTAATCATAGATTTTTACTTCTTCTTCTCAATAGTAGGTGTCTCATCCTTTGTAGATAACTTATGTCTAGTTACCATAGGTGTTCCAATGGGTTTACATATTTTTAAACCAAACCTTTTCAATAAATAATTCAAATACTTAGTTTTAGAAATAAAGATTCATTTGTTGTCCTACACAATTTGTAATCCTAGAAAATATTTCATCTCTCCTATCATGCTCATTCAAATTCCTTCTTCATTTCTTCTACAAACTTGTCACTTTCATCATCATTTCCTCTGAATATGATATCATCAAAAAAATTACCAAAATCATCAATTCATCATCAATTTCTTTCCAATATAGATTATTACCTAACATACCTTTGCCATATCCAAGCTTTGTCAAATTCTTGTCCAACCTTGCATACTAGGTTCTAGGTTCTTGCTTCAAGTCATACAATGCTTTCTTGAGTCTACATACTATGTCCTTGTCATCTATCAAAGGACAACCTTCAGGCTATTCTATGTATACCTCTTCTTCAAATTCTTCATTTAGAAATTTTGACTTAACATCCATCTAATATACTTTGAATTTCTTATATTTTGCATATGCTAAGAATAATATTAAGTCATTTATTCTTTCCTTAGGACCATAGGTCTCATCATAATATATTCCTTCTTGTTGTGAGTATCCTTTAAATACCAATCTTTTTTTTTCCTTACAACTTTACCTTGTTCATTCATGTTGTTTCTGAATACCCATTTAGTCCCTATCACATTCTTATTTTCTGGTCTAGGGACCAATTCTCATGTCTCATTCTTTACTATCTAATACAATTCCTCTTTAATAACTTGATTCCAATATTTGTCTTTACATGCTTCATCTACATTCTTAGGTTAAACTTGAGATATCAAATATAGTTCTTTGTTGATTCTACTTCTTATCATCACACCTTTATCTCTACTTCAGATGATCTACTCAGGTGGATGATTATTTGTCATATTTTTACCTAAAGTAGGAATTGCTATCTCAACTCTTAGGTTTATTGAAGGTTCCAAGCTTTGTTCCTGCCTTGGCTCTCCTTAATTCTGCAAATTGTCATTATTCTCAAAGAATACTTCATCATTCCTTGGTTTGGTAACAACATTCTCATCATCTAAATTGTAATCAACTATTCTTTCTTGTATCCTAAATTTCTCATCAACTCTCACATTAACACTTTCCATAATGGTCTTAGTTCTTAGATTATAACATCTAGAAGCCTTGCTTTTCAATTAATAACTGAGAAATATACCTTCATGAATTCTAGCATCAAACTTGCAAATATCATAATCTCTTTTGATATAACAATTGCTACAAAAAATTTTGAAATACTTAATAGTAGGTGAGTGACCAAACCATAATTCATAAGGGTTTTTGTTTGTGTCTTTCCTGACTTTCACTCTATTTATAGTGTAGACTATCGTATTCATAGCTTCTCTTGAAAATATATTGGATACATCATTCTTAGCTAACATAGTTGTTGTTGCTTCTATTATTGATCTATTCCTTCTCTCTACTATAGTGTTCTATTTAGGGGTTCTCAAAGTTGATAACTATCTTTTTATTCAATTAGCTTCATAAAAGATGTTAAACTCATTTGAAGTAAATTCTCCTCCTCCATTTGATCTCAAACATTGAATCTTCATACCTGACTCATTCTCAACTCTATTCTTGAATATATTGAACTTATCAAATGCCTCAAATTTTTCTTTAAGAAATGTAATGCACATCATTCTAGAAGAATCATCAACTAAGATCATGAAATACCTTTCACTATAGAATTCTAATGCAGGAGGATCCTAGGCTTTCCTATGATCCTACATGTTTGGCAAGATTTTGGTTAAGATTTGAGGAGCATCAAGCTTGGATTTTTGTGGAGTTATGTTTTCATGGTTGGGGATGTGTTGGAGATACATTGATGAACCTTTCCTCATGATTGCATAGAGATTGGATGGATTGAGTTGAAGTTTGAACTGTTTTTACATTACTGCTAGAACTATGTTTTTCTAGTTTTTGGGTGCCTATTGTAGAGTGTATAACTAATTATCCTTAATGAAATAAAGGCTTCACACTTAAAAAATTGAAGAGGGACTATATTATTTCCTTTTACCAGAATCACAAACCTTAATTCATTATAGCTTGGGAGATATGGCAATTCTCCAGTATCAATTTCTGGCAATTTCACATGATAGTCTACTTTGTGTGACTTTCAGGATGGATATACACTTTTCCTTAGAAAATTATCCTTTACACATTTAATAAGTTGTAGAGAAACTAGATTTGTACCTATATTTTTAATCATGAGTTCTAACTCAATTGGAGCTAGGAGATATCATGATTTTAATTGGATATCAATTTTTAGACATTTAATTATTATTGCAAGATGACTTGTGGTGTTTAATTTATGTATTTGTATTTAATTTTTGTTTTGGGCTAAATTTTTTCCTATTGGTATAAGTAGGGGTCTTATGGAGTCTTTATTCATTATTGATTTTTGGTATGGAAGGAAGGATAGATGAGAATTTAAGAAGCTAGAGTTGCAGCTTAGAAACTAGAGGATCTCTTGGCATGGATTCTTCTTGGTGTTCTTATCTAGTTGTGTATCTAGACTAGCTGAGATTGGTTATAAGTTGGATCTTGTTGGACATTATAAATCTAATTGTATTTTTTAATTTATGTTTGTATTTGGTCCTAACTTGAAAGGCCTTATAGTCAGGTATATTGAATGTAATCAATTATATATCTATGAATCAAGAATTGTAATTTGGTTTTAGATCTTGCATTATTGTTTCTTGTTGTTGTGTTTCCATTGTGTGGTTGTATAGTTGGTGGATTGGAAATATTATTTGGGGATACTACTACCTTTCATTATTTCAAGTGGTATCAAAGTGAAGGTTACTCCTGAGTGTGTAGGCAAATCACTAAAGTTGAGGTAGTTTGCACCAGGACTTGGGTTGAAGAAGGTTGATATTGTGGCCAATTGATCTTCTTGATTGGTCTATTTGTTGCTTAAGGTTTGCTAAAATTTTGGAAGATGCCTCCAATAATATTGGACCCTAGGGTAATTAATGTTCTTAGTGATGTTGTAGAAGAATAGATCTTAGAGAAGATGAGAGCAAAATTTAGATCTAAGATTGCATTGATGAACAGTGACGTGATTGTTGAAATTGTAAGTGTTTTAGGTGGTTTACCTAGACATGTGGGTACTAAAGGAAGTCATGAGGAAGTTGCTGAAGAATTTGAAGCTATTTGATCTATTAGTGAGTACAAAAATGATTGTGTGGAGAGACCTATTGAAACTAGGGCTGGTCATTTTGCTAGGCCTAGATCTTAGTTGAAGTTGAAGCATAAGATGAAGGTTTTTAATTTTTCAAGTACTTTGAATCTTGAAGACTTGATTGATCAGATTGGTGAATTGGTAGACTACTTTGAGCTTGATGATATTGAGCATCCACCTAGAGTAAGTTTGGTACAAACTAAGTTGAAGGGACATGCTACTCTTTGGTGGAAAGAACTACAAAGAGATAGAGAAGAGGATGCTGAAATGAAGATCACTAGATGGAAATTGATGGTCACTAAGTTGAAGGCTAAGTTAATTCCTATTGATTATGATATTTAGTTGTTTAAGAGGTTGTGGAATCTGAAATAAAAGAATATGACTATGAAAGATTATACTGGGGAGCTCTACAAGTTGTCAAAAGAGAAGGTAGCTCAATATATTAATGGTTTGAGATTCAATATTTAGGATGAGGTTGGTATGTTGAATATTTCTTTAGTTTAGGATGCTTGTTAGTATGCTTTGAGAGTAGAGGAGAAGCTAAAGAAGAAGAATCAAGGTAGTTCCCAAGGGAAGGAGAAGCAGGATAGTTCAGTACAAGCTAAACTGAAAGCTGAAGGTGAACCGAAACCTATTGAATAGGAATGAAGGACAAGTGGAGGTGGATTTAGAGGTAATTGTTTCAAGTGTGGTCAAGAAGGGCATAGATCTTTTAAATGTCCGATTGTGGGGACAACTATTGTTGTGAATGAGTTTATAGTCTAGGATAGTTAGCCTAAGCAAGGAGAGAGTTTTTTGGCTTGGTGAGTACTAGTTGGTGAGAGGACATTAGATTCTTGTCAGAGGACTAGTTTGTTTAGGACTTTTTGTAAGTCTGGTGGCAAAATCTACAAGGTGATTGTGGATGGTGGTAGTACTGATAACCTTATTGTTGAAGAGATGGTTCAAAAAGTTGGTTTAAAAAATATAAAACATCCTTATCCTTATAGGATCAAGGTGAGCATGCTTTGGAAGTGAGGGACCAATTCCTTATTGATTTCTAGATTGGGTATTATAAGGATCAAGTGTTGTGTCATATTGTTGATGTGAATAGTTGTCATGTGTTACTTAGCAGACCTTGGCAGTATGATTGCAGGGTTGTGCATGATTGTGTTAGGAATGTGTTTATTGTTGAGAAAGGTGGTAGGAATTTTTTGCTAATTCCTTTGTAGAATGAAGATATTGTTAGGAGGCACCTAAGTACTAGCAATCAAGTTGAGTTGGTAGATTCTAAGAAGATTGGAGATCAACATGGAAAGTAGACTTATGGAACACTTGTGGTGGATGTGAAGAAAAAGAAGAAGAAAAACAAGTGAAAGAGTGTGCAAGATGAACACTTGGAGGATGTGTATGTGAACAATCAGTTTTGGATTTATGTATTGAATCCTAATAATTTTCTTCCAATTACTAGAACATATTTTTGAACCTAGGGTGCCTAATGCAAGAGCATCCTAGCCTTTCCTATGATCCTACATGTTTGGAGAGATTTTGGTCAAGTTTTGAGGAGCATAGAGCTTGGATTTTGGTGCAGCTATGTTTTCATGGTTGGGGATGTATTTGAGACACATTGGAGAACCTTTCCTCATGATTGCATAGAGATTGGATGGATTGAGTTGAAGTTTGAACCATTTTTACCTTGTTGTTGGAACTGTGTTTTTCTAGTTTCTGGGTGCCTATTGTAGAGTGTATAACTAATTATCCTTAATGAATGAAAGTATGAACACTTTAGGTACTAAGGAGGGCCTAGATTAATTCCTTTTATCAATAGTACATGTTCTAATTTATTATAGGCTGTGAGATATGGCAATTCTCCTAAAGTATCAATTTTTGGCAATTGCACATGACAATATGCTATGTGTAACTTTCAAGATGGATGCACACTTTTCCTTGGGGAATTAGACTTTTTACATTTAATTAATAGGACCTAGATTTCTACTAATAATTTTAAGCATGAGTTTTAATTCAATCGGAGCTAGGATATATCATGATTTTACTTGGATATCAATCTCTAGACATTTAATTGTTGTTGCAAGCCGACTTGTGGCATTTAATTTATGTATTTGTATTTAATTGTGTTCTAGGCTAACTTGTGGCTTAGATTGGTATAATTAGGAGTCTTCTGGATTCTTTTACTCATTATTGAGTTTGGGGATGGAATGATGGATAGATGCAAATTTGAGGAGCTAGAGTTGTGGCTTAAGAACTAGAGGATCTCTTGGTGTGGATTCTTCTTGGTGTTCTTATCTAGTTGTGTATCTAGACTAGCTAAGATTTGTTGTAAGTTGGATCTTGAAAAATTGATTGTATTTTTTAATTGCTAATTATATTTGGCCTTAACTGAGAAGGCCTTATAGCTGGGGATATTACATGTAATTAGTTATATATCTATGAATCAAGAATTGTAATTTTGATGCAGGAGCATCCAGAGGTATAAGGGCAATCCTGTGTCACCCAAAAAAGTGTAATTAGACTTAGTTTTTGTTTCATGTCTTTACATTTTTGGATACCCATTTGGCTCAAATAAAGATTCCAACTCCCATAGTTCAACTATCGGTGTGTTTGAAAATCTTGAAAAAATAGGAGCATGTATTTGGGTCATCATTTCGGTAAACTAGAAGGTGTGAATTGGCTAGATGAATCTAATCATGATTTAGAGCATTCCAAAAAAAGAATCAGGTCAATAGGCCCCACGGTTTGAAAGTTATTGCAATTTTTTGAGTTTTGGAGACCTCCTAAGAATGCTTCAAAGCCAGGTTTGGGGCATTAAATGACCTCAAAAAGGGTCAAAAAATGGGGGACGAGCTAAGCTAGTCCATAGGGCTATAGAGCACTTTGAGAGCTTTCCAAAAAGGTAAACAGTTCATCAATCGGAGCTACGGTTCAAAAGTTATACCTCCCGGAAGTTCATTACCGTTTCTGGATTCTTCTAGATTTGCACCGACTTCTAACGCAGCTTTCAGAACCTTCTATTTCATCAGTGCATGCCTACTAGCACTTTCTAGAATGTACTCCTAGTCCTTAACCCTTTGGGGTCTATTTAAGGAGATTTATGGCATTGTAAAAGGCAGTTCGGAGTGGAGTTTGAGAGGGGGTGCTAAAAGGAGAAATATTCTCCAGATTTATGCTATTATAAGCCTTTCGGCATGTTTTGAAGTTTATTTTCTCTACACTATTTGTACTAGCTTATTTTCTCAGTTAATATAATTTTCCCTTTCTGTTGGTTCCATTATGTTCTTGGGTTGTGTCTCCATCAAGTGGTATCAGAGCGGGTTTTCCTAAGTGTGTAGACAGAGCGCCGACTGTGAGGCAGTTTGCACCAGGACTGTGTGGTTGTGGGATCGAGTTAGAAGATGCCTCCATGAAGAGAGCATGGTGGAAGGGCTAGAGCTATTGATCTTGAGGAGGTTAGAGCCCTCCAGAGGCAGGTACAAGCATTCCAAGAGGAGCTTCGTAGAGGAGAAAATGTTGCCATAGGTGACAATAGTGAGGATGACAATGAAGAGGAAGTAATGGGACCAAAAGAGGAAGTTGACGAGGAAGTTCTGAATCCTGTAGAGGAAAGGCTTTTTAGGGCCATTACTAAGTTTGGAAAAAGACCTACAATTGAAGTGGGTATATTTTCAGGAAATCTGAAACCAGATGAGTTGATCGATTGGATCAATGAACTAGAAGAATACATTGAGTATGAGGATATAAGGGACCAAGATAGGGTTAAGTTTGCAAAGGCCAAACTGAAAGGCCATGCCAAAATTTGGTGGCAAGAGGTTCAACTAGAAAGACTTAGAAGAGGAAAGGAGAAGATCACAAGATGGGATCGCATGGTGGACAAATTGAAGAAGCAGTTCACTCTTGTGGACTATGAGCTTGATCTGTTTAAGAAGATGCATGGGTTAAAGCAAGCAATAAGATTAGTCCAAGAATATACAGAGGAGTTTCACCGACTCTTGATTAGAGCGGGGCATACAGAAGCAAATAAGGAGAAGGTTGCTCGTTATATCAGGGGGTTGTGACCTAGCATCCAGGAGGAATTAAGTCTGGTAAGAATGACCAGCATTGAAGAGGCATACCAGTTTGCCCTACGAGTTGAAGAGAAGCTGAATAAAAGGTTTGAAGGAAGACAAAGAGGGTGCAGTCAAGGAGGAAGGGGAAGCGGTAGATCATCTGGAGGCCGCAATGAAACCCAAAAGAAAAATGAAGATGTGGGTAATAGCAAAAACCAGAGGAATGAGGGTTTCAACCGCTCCCATGATCAAGACTTTGGAAATCAAAGAGGAAGAGGTAGAGGATGTGGACAAGGAAGAGGAGTCTTCCGTGGTACCTATTTCCATTGCAATGAAGAAGGCCATTGTGCCTTTGAATGCCCTCAATGACAAGGAAGGATAGATAGGAGAACTGATGGCCAAGCTAGGGTTGCTCATGTGGATGAGGATGCACAATCATCACATTCAGAGGATGCAGAAAGAGGAGAGACCTTGGTAAATGAAAGAGTCCTACTAAGTAGTGAAAATGAATCAGGACAATGGAGGTGTTTGTTCCGTACCAGATGCAAGTGTGAGGATAAATGTTGTGATGTGATCATTGATGGTGGTAGCACTGATAACTTGGTATCAGAAGAGATGGTCTCTAAGCTGAAGCTCAAGAGGGAGAAACATCCCCAGCCCTATTAGATTTCTTGGGTAAAAGATGATCATAAGGTCCTGGTAAGTGAACAATGTTTAGTAAAATTCAAAATTGGGAGTTACCATGATGAAGTTCTTTGTGATGTTATTTCGATGGATGTTTGCCATATATTATTGGGTAGACCATGGTAGTTTGATAGACATGCAATGCATGATGGACATGCAAACACGTACTCTCTGACAAAGGATGGAGTTTGCCACAAATTGAAGCCCATGAAAAAGGAAGGTGAAAAGGTATATAGCAGTGCTAGGATTTGTCTTATTGATGGAAGGAAGTTTTTAGATGGCATGAAACATCAGCGTATGTGCTATGCTTTGATTCCTAGGAAAGATAAAGAAGGTAGTAGTGAAATACCATTTGAAGTTTCAAATTTACTAGGGGAATTTGGAGATAATATCTCTGATAATGTTCCAGATGGATTGCCACCAATAAGGCAAATCAGTCATCAGATAGATCTGATTCTAGGAGCTAGTTTTCCTAACAAGGCTTCTCATAGGATGACTCCTACTGAAACAGAGGATCTAAATAGACAAGTTCCGGAGCTGTTGAGGAAGGGCTTGATTTGAGAGAGCCTGAGTCCATGTGTAGTACCTGCAGAACTTGCACCAAAGAAATATGGAGAGTGGAGGATGTGTATAGATTCTCGAGCTATAAATAGGATAACCATCAAGTACCAATTTCCTTTACCAAGGATGGATGATCTTATGGACTGCTTGAGTGGAGCTCAGTACTTCACAAAGATAGATCTGAAAAGTGGCTATCATCATATATGGATTCAAGAAGGAGATGAGTGGAAAACAACCTTCAAGACCAAGGAGGGTCTTTATGAGTGGTTAGTCATGCCCTTTGGATTGATGAACGCCCCAAGCACCTTCATGCGGCTCATGAATGAGGTACTTAAGAAGTTCTTGGGAAAAATTTTTATTGTCTATTTGGATCATATTTTAATTTTCAGCAAGACTTTGGAAGAACATTTACTGCATATTCGTAGTGTCCTTGAAAGGCTAAGGGAAGAGAAACTATTAATTAATATAAAGAAGTGTGTCTTTGCAAAAAGGGAGTTAGTCTATTTGGGATTTGTTATATCACCTGAAGGTCTCAAAATGGATCCAGAGAAGGTAAAAGCCATCTTGGAATGGCCTACTCCAAGGTCTACTACTGAGGTAAGATCATTTCATGGTCTAGTTAGTTTTTACAGGAAGTTTATTAAGAATTTAAGTGGCATATGTGCACCTCTAACTGATACAATAAGAGGGGATAGAACAGAGTTCAAATGGACTGCAGCAGTTGTGAGAAGTTTTGAATTGCTGAAGAAGAAGGTGACTGAACAGCCTGTGTTGGCACTTCCAGATTTTAGAAAAGTATTCCAGGTGGATTGTGATGCTAGTGGTAGCACTATTGGGGCTGTATTAAGCCAAGAAGGTAAGCCTATTGCATATTTTAGTGAAAAATTGAATGATACAAAGAAGAAGTATTCTGTTTATGATCAAGAGTTCTATGCAATAGTTCAAGCCTTAAAGAAATGGAGGCATTATTTATTGCCAAAGGAATTTGTTTTGTATACTGATCATCAGGCATTACAGTACCTAAATAGCCAAGGTAAATTGAATCAGAGGCATATGAAGTGGGTAGAATTCTTGCAAAGTTATACATTTGTGTTGAAGCATAGAAGTGGAAAATCTAACAGGCTTGCAGATGCATTAAGTAGGAGACAATTATTGCTTACAACAATGCAGGTTGAAGTAGTTGGGTTTGATGAACTCAATAATTTGTACCCCAAGGATCCTGATTTTGCTGAAGCATGGAAAGCTTGTAAAGAACCTGTTGTTGTAGATAGAACCAAGTGGTTAGACTATTTGATTCAGGATGGCATGTTGTTCAAAGGTAGTCAATTGTGCATTCCAAGGAGTTCCATGAGGGAAAATTTGATTAAGGAGAAACACAGTGGAGGGATGGCAGGACATTTTGGTCGAGATAAGACCATTTCCATTCTTAGAGAACATTATTTTTGGCCTCAAATTACAGAGGATGTGAAGAATTTTGTACAGAGTTGCCAGGTTTGTCAAGTTGCCAAGGGATTTAGTCAAAATACTAGCCTATATCAGCCATTGCCTATTCCATCAAGACCATGGGAGGACATAAGTATGGATTTTGTTCTTGGATTTCCAAGGACACAAAGGGGTAATGACTCAGTATTCGTGGTGGTTGATAGGTTCTCCAAAATGGCACATTTCATTCCATGCCACAAAACTCATGATGCTATCCATATTGCAGACTTGTTTTTCAAAGAGGTGGTAAGACTACATGGTCTTCCAAGGAGTATAATTTCTGACAGAGATACTAAATTTGTGGGGTATTTCTGGAGGACATTGTGGAAGAAGTTGAGAACAGACTTGAAATTCAGTTCCACACATCACCCACAGATTGATGGCCAAAGAGAAGTGGTAAATAGAAGTCTGGGCAATTTGCTAAGATGTTTAGTTGGAGATAAGCCCAAGGGATGGAATTTGATTCTACCACAGGCAGATTTTTCTTATAATAACTCTGTAAATAGGAGTACTAGAAAATCACCATTTCAAATTGTATATGGGAATAGCCCAAGGACTGCACCAGAATTGAGGAAGATAGAACAAGGGGAGAGGACAAGTGCTGAAGCTAAGGAATTTGCTGAACACATCAAGTGTCTACATGAGGAGGTTCAAGCACACATTATCAAGATGAATCAAGAGTATAAAGCTAGGGCTGATCAAAGGAGAAGACATAAGGAATTCCAAGTAGGGGATCTAGTCATGGTGCACTTATGAAAAGAAAGATTTCCATTTGGTACTTACAACAAGCTGAAAATGAAGAAATTTGGCCCCTGCAAAGTTTTGAAGAAACATAACTCAGGAAATGCATATGAGGTGGAGCTGCCAGATGGTATTCACATTTCTCCCATTTTCAACATTGCAGATTTAACAGAGTATCATGATGATGGTGTAGATGAGGAGCTGGTTTTAGAGCCATGTCCAATTCCTGCTTCTAAGAAGGAGGAGATAGAAGACATTCTAGATCATCGTGTGGGTAGGAGTACCAGAAACAGGCAGTATGAAGAGTATTTGGTCAAATGGAAAGGACGGCCGATCGAGGACTCAACTTGGATTTCAGCAGCTAAGGTTTCCCATTTGGGATTTCCTCTACCATCCATAAAGTGATAGGGTCACTTTTCAATCTACCCTGGGTGTCTGATGCAGGAGCATCCAGAGGTATAAGGGCAATCCTGTGTCACCCAAAAAAATGTACTTAGACTTAGTTTCTGTTTCATGTCTTGACATTTTTGGATACCCATTTGGCTCAAATAAAGGTTAAAACTCTCATAGTTCAACTATCAGTGCGTTTGAAAATCCTAAAAAAATAGGAGCATGTATTTGGGCCATCATTTCGATAAACTAGAAGGTGTCAATCGGAGCTACGGTTCAAAAGTTATGCCTCCTGAAAGTTCAGTTACCATTTTTGGATTCTTCTAGATTTGCACCGACTTCTAACGCAGCTTTCGGAACCTTCTATTTCGTTGGTGGATGCCTACTAGCACTTTCTAGAATGTACTCCTAGTCCTTAACCCTCCGAGGTCTATTTAAGGAGATTTCTGGCATTGTAAAAGGTAGTTCAGAGTGGAGTTTGAGAGGGGGTGCTAAAAGGAGAAATATTCTCTAGATTTATGCTATTGTAAGCCTTAGGGCATGTTCTGAAGTTTATTTTCTCTGCACTGTTTGTACTAGCTTATTTTCTCAGTTAATATAATTTTCCCTTTCTGTTGGTTCCATTCTGTTCTTGGGTTGTGTCTCCATCAAATTTGATATCAAATCTTGCATTGTTGTTACTTTTTTCTGTATTTCTATTGTGTGGTTGTATATCTAGGGGCTAGGACATCTCCTCTGGGGATACTCTTGCCTTGCACTGCATCAAATCCTTTAGTCTTTGTAGGACCATTGAGATCTATATGTACAATCTCCAATTTTACTATACTAGTAGACTTCTTGTTGGGAAAAGAAGTTTTGTTATGCTTTTCCAAAACACAAATCCTTGTAAATTGTGTTAGTAGGTTTTACGATCTTAGGCAAATATCTAGCTCAAAACATACTACTTGTCTTCACAGTATTCTCAAAGTTTATAGGAAAAAATATCTTATGCTAGAAGCAACTATCGTCTACCTTTGCAACCAAACATGTCATTTTAGTAGGATTCAACTGGAATACATTACCTCTATATAAAGTTCCTATTCCAATTACCTTTCCATTTTTGTCTCTATTCATGGATGTCTTCTCTATGAATTGTAACTAATAACCTTTGTCCACTAGTTTTCCAACACTCAAAAGATTGTGCTTCAAACCATCAAAAAAATATACATCCTCAATGTTAGTCTTACCATCAAGAGTTATAGATCCAATGCCTTTAACTTGGCATGTTGCATTTTTTCCAACTTTTACAATGCCTCCATCATGACTTCTGAAGTTAACAAATTTGTTCATATCACTAGCCATATGATGTAAACAACCACTATCAATTATCCAATTAGATTTCTTTTCAACCTGTGATACCAAAGCCATTTTCTCTGGACTTTTTCCTTTAATAGCTACAAATCCAATTTCATCATCACTAGTACAAACTACTTGTTCATTAGAATCATATTCTTCATTTGCATACAAATACTCTCTATCTCTTCTAGGCTTGAAATTACCTCTCTTTTAGGACACATAGATGCATAATAACCATATTTATTACAAGTCCAACATTTAAAGATTTTCTTACCATATTTTTCTCTTCTTACTAAAAGGGCTATTCCTTCTTCAATATTTCTATCCTCATCAATTCTACTACTACTTGTAATGTCTCCTCTAACACTTGTGCTCCTTGATAAACTAGGTCAAATATTCAAGGCATTGAAAGCTATTTATGTTCTAGTTAATTCTTTGGGATATCTAAGCTCATTCTCAATTGTTTCAATTATTCTAAGTAAGGTTTCCTTTATGAAATATTTAGTACAAGATATCAACCATTGTATCTATTGGGACTAAAAATTGAAGCCCTGATTTTGAGTACCATTCAAAAAATCAAGTCCTATAAGTGTTTTTTGATGCATGTGTACTCAACTTTCTATTCCAGGCCTAAGAGTTGTTGAATATTTCTAACACCTTGAATTTAATATATCCACTCATCCCATAAAGATAAATTGCAATTCTGAGCCATTTTGTGAAGTTTCATTTTGAGCAATGTCCAAATCTGCATTTTTCCCTAAGTGTCAAATAGCAACAGGAGGCCTTGTTTGCAATTGAATATCTCCCACCCAGTAACATTTCATGAATTTCAAATTTTAGAGTGTTTATTTTCCATATCAAAGAACCTATGCTTCATATTTTGAGTCATTTTGATATGTTTTGACTAGGTTTTGAATCCCTCGAAGTTGGTTGTTTATTGTTGTCATGCTGATGCAGATTGTTCTGAATTCTAGAAGGCCCTATTTGACTTGTTATAACTTTAACACAGTTGACCAAAATGAGAAAATTCCTTTTGCATTGCATTCTAGAGGTCGGAGACTTTTTATATTTTAATTTTGAACTTATGACATACCAGTTTGATTAATTTTTGAATGCAATTCCCCAAGCAATTTGTAACTTTTTACTAGTGTTAGTAACTGCAGATTAGATGCTACCCCTATTTGGGGTGTTATAACTTTGAATCTATGAAAGGTGAGATTGAATGGATTATACCATTGCATTATACTCTAAAATTACTTTAAATGTGTCAATTTTCAAGTTTTGATGAATCCGTCTACACATTTTCTCAGGTCCATTCCATTTGTAAAAGATATTTTTCTATCAGTGTTTCCAGTTTGTAATTCTAAGTAGCCCACTTTGACCACTTTCCAAATTCACCCAATTATTTTCCATGAGACCGATTCATAGATTTATATTATCCTCATGATAGTAAACCAATGCCCTAGTTTTGGTTTATCCAAGTGTCATTTTCCTTGTTTTTAAAGCCAAATTTGATCGTGATTTATTATTTTTTGACATATTTTCTTGTAGGTAGTTCTAAGTGGGAAACTTTGATAGTTAATATCTTTTGACTGAGAATCTTTCATGGGATGAGGTTTGACAGGGTGTAAGAATGCAAAAAAAGAATCAATAGGTTTGATTTTAGATCTTGGTTAGGTGTTTGGATTAGTTTTTAAAGCTAGTCAAAGGTCCTCTTGGCACAAAATTGGTAGTTTTCAGGATAGGTTGAAGGCCAATTTTAAATGATGCAACAATGATTGAATTCTAATCAAATTAGTGCTATATGATTAATGGATTGGTTTGAGGATATCAAGTGTTTGAAAATGAAATTTTTTTTAGTTGGTTCCACCTTGGAGCCTAATTAAATGCTATCAGAATGATAAGGTACACTAGGCATTAAATTTTCCTAAATGGAAGGATTATAATGATTATAATCATTATAAATTTTAATATGGATACATGTTATTCATGAAATATTTTAAGAAGAAAATATATAAGGAATCATGATTGACTTGAATTGGTTTCCCCTCCCTGGTTGACCATTTTAAGTTTTTTTTCAAAATATATTGGAACCCTTGTTCATAGGAAGGTTATGCTTCATGAGGGTGTGAATTTAGAGGCAAAAATTTGATTAGAATTAATAAGTGGAGAAAGTGATATGGTCAAGTATTAAAGTTAGATTTTGTGGATAAAGAAATAGGATCAAAGCTTCTAGGTAGTATGTTTTCTCGAGGTGGGGCAGTTGTTTTCTTGATGATCTTGGATTGTGGTTGTGAGTCCTTTGTAGTGCTCACAAAGTAGGAAAGAGTTTCTATTGAAAAAATTATTCTTGAGTTGCCAACTGGCACATTGGATGATGATAAAGGAGACTTTGTGGGTACTACTTCTCGTGAGAACAAATTGGGTATTTTGTCAGTCGTAGTTGTGTTTTGGCAACATTTTAGTGATCTAAGGAAGGAAAATCTTTCTAATACAAATAGTTCCACAACTTGTTCAGATTGGAGGTCATCAACTTTGTCATTTTATCTTAGACTAAGCTTGAAGAAGTTTAAAATCCAAGTATTGAGTACTTTCAAATCATTATTTATAAAGAAATGTGACTTGGTAAGAGTAATGGCTTCTCAAGAATCTCCTCATCAATCTTTAATCATAGATTAAATTAGTCTAACAACACTCTATCTTACAGTTCCTGGGATTTTAGTTGAAGTCATAGTAGCTCCTAGAGTAACAGATTCTAAATTAAGGAAAGCATTTGATTCTATTCTATTCAAACAATGGGCAAATAATATGTAAAGTGAGAGAGGAGTTATGATGCATAATAGATATTTTTTAAATGAAGTACTCATTCAGGGTGTAGACATGTTTGGAGAACATATTGGGTTTATAAAATTCAAAGCAGATGACTAATGTTAGGATGTAGCATGAAGACGAGAGATCAAAAGATACATGACAAGTGTAAAGAATGCCAAACTCAGAATGTATATATGCTCATCCATTAATAATATGCCTAAAACAAAGGACTTCAAGAGTCTTGAAAAAACTTCACCTAATATGCCTAAAACAAAAGAAAAGAAGACATCTGAGGTTTGAGTAATGAGTAATCAATTGATGTCAAGAATGATGTAAGGGGGTAGGAAATTTCTAAAGGCACAATCATAGGGTAGAAACACATTAGATTAAAAATTTTGATCTTCATAAAAATGAGCTACGATTGGAGACATTTGGTAAGAGGAACTATAAAATGAAGATATCTACTCCAAACAAAGTGTTGGGCTAAGAAATTGGGTTTTTTATTGCTGAGAAATCCACCAAATAAAGGTAGATTTGAAGCTAGTTTTGAATAAGAGGTTAGATGGAAAGCATCATGGTGAACATAAATAAAATCCTCTTATCCCACATGGGTTCTATGGTCACCTTCATGTGTTTTTAAATACCAAATCACTCACAATGTTAGTTATCTTGAAGACGTTGCCTTTTGAAAGGCAGAGTTCATGTGGTGGGTCTAGCCAGCTATGGGTGACTATGTAGATTTTGAAAAATATACTAATGTCATCAAATGATCTAGAACTTGAGAACCAACAAGCATTTGAAAAGTTTTAGTGACATGGCAAAGGAACAAAAAATTAGCATGTGACAAGTGATGAGAAGATTCCATCTAGGTGAAGAAAACAAGGTTTTGATGTGGCACAAGGGACACATGTCACAAAGGTGTATCCCCACATGCATAGTGAGCAGCATACTATCTATAATACAATAATTTTCCTAGCTAACACATGAAAGTGGGTCCCAGTCAGTGATGATGTGGTTGTACAATTAGCAGGTGACGTGGCATTGACTGGGCAGTAGGGAGAGTGAATAAGAAGTTAACACATGGCAATGGTGTTTCAACCAATTAGAGGGTGCCACATGGTGCCTGGGTGGATGGTGACATGGTAGGAACCAACCAATGGTGTTCTACAATGTGGTAGAAAAACTCAAACAAAGGGTTGACCCAAAATGCATGGGTAAGGCAAGAAATCAAAATGATAAAAAATGATTTTTAAAATGTTTTCCAAAAGAATCTGTGCAGATTTTTTCAATTCAAAAAGGTTATAACCTAAATTTTTTACTTAGGAAATATGTTTTTTTTTTTGCATAAAAAATTAAAATGAAGTGCAAACTAGATACTCTAGCAAGGGCATATTTTTCAAAATGGGTTTCTAGGTTTTTTTTGATATGCTAATATAGCGATATTATATATCGTTGAAACTGAGAGAATGAACTTTCCATTTTTGGAGTTCATTTTCACACAGGAAGCCATCCATTGAGGATTTTTGAGGTTTTGTCCCAAATTCTCAAATTCTAACTATATTCAAGTATTGAAGTTCAAATGTGTTTTCTAGTAGGGTGATGAGTTGAATATGTGTAAAAGACAATAAAAATATAGTTAGGGTTGAGTTAGGTCACCTTCAAATTAGTTAAATCCATATTGTATCAACATTTCATTATGAATTTTAGATATTTGAGTGACACAAGGTTTTTCATAATTGAGGAAGAGATATTTTGGGTTTGTTACAAAATAATAATGAAAACCAAATCAGATCGCATGGGTAGAAAGATGAGAGATGTTCTACAACAAAAAAGAATGGAGATTAAGGTGGACACATGTCATTCCTAGATTAGATCTAGGATTCCATTCTTCCTCTATATCTTTCTCTTTCTCATCGATTGTGGGGTTTGGTTCTAGTTTTGGAGAAATTACTCATTGTTGTGATACCACATGTGTTCCAATCTTGAGTTTTCTCATATTTTTGAGACCAAGGTTCTAGTTTTGATATGTTTTCATCATTATGACACCAAATTATTTAGCATATTTCTCTTCTATGAAAAGCAGTAGTGAATATATAGTAGCTAGTTTTGATCTATTTAGTTGTTTTATGGATTGTTTTACATGAATCTAAATGTGTAGTTTCAAAGAAATGAATACAAATGAGCATAAATTTTTTAGTTTCATTTTGATTCTCATCTCATATCTTTATAATCTACAATCTAATGTGGTTTAGGGACAAATAACTAAGACCCATTTACATCCCCTTAAGGTTGTATGTCTAATATATTTTGTTGTTGGAAAAAAGGGCTAAGTAATTGCTACATGTATTTGATAGGGTTGATGGTTATTTTGAGAAGGATATTTCATGAGAATGAGGTCTTTATGAACATTGATGTCTAATTTGCAAAGTGATATGATAGATCTAATATATGGGTGTATGAAATATGTCACTAATATCATAGATGTGTGTATTTAATTTGTAGAATTTCCCAATAGATAACGCACTAATCAGCTACAGGATCAACTTGTTCTTACTGCTACATAGTTGGACTTTTTCTGAAATCAACATCATTGATCAACTATATTTCCCTTTAGTGTTGAAGAACTAAAAAGGATGCCCTTACTCAGCTTATCAATTTCTTTGGTCATGTTATTAGCTATTCCATGTCTAAGATCTCTAGATGAGTGTTAGAAGATTAAAGGTTTTATCTTCTTTGTTAGACTCAAGAATATGTTTTAGCACTAGTAACTTATAATTGAATCTAAGGTACACCCACCTAGGTTTTGCAAAGCCTAAAGTAGAAGAAGGGTCTAGCCTTATAGTTGGTTTGGTGTCTAAAAGGATATGTTAAGGATGGGAAGTAGCTACCCCTAGATGTATCTTGTTCTCTCAAGGTAATTTGAAACCATGTTGTTTCAAAACACCAGTAGTATCATTTGAACTAGTAGCTTAAATGGTGGAGTTAAGCTATTCAATATCTTCCATATCACCTCATTATATTCTTTTGTTCCTCCTCAAGATCTAATACCTACAATAATTTCTAATATTCTTATAGATTCATCTTCCATCATCTTAGCATCTTGAAATGCACAAATACAATGTTGTAACTTCAATTTCTTAGAATATTCATCACCTTCAAAACTATGTTCCAAATATTTCCAAATCATATGAGAAGTAATAGGTGACTTTACTTGATTGTACTCAATTTCAGGATGTGAAAACAATAGTTCTTCTCTAGCTCTCATTTCACACATGAAAAGATCTCTTTCTTCCTCAATACAAATTTCCAAAGTTTTCTTGTAAGGAAACTTGCAACAAAGAATCTAACCATTCCACATAATCCATAATAGATATGAAATAAATATGTAATTGAAATCCACATGCAAGAGAATAGATAACATACCCACAAAAGTGTGACACAAGATATACCCTGGGAAATGCTCATTGAGGGAAAAAACCTAGCCTCCAAAAGCATCCATCACCATGTATTATTCAACAAAAATATCATTGCAATACAACCATGGAAGCATAAATCCATGTTAACAAGCATAAATGCACACATCCCATGCCATGCTTTCAACCTTCACAAATACTCCTTTCTCTAACCTATCATGCCTTTTCCCACTTGACTCTTTCCATTTTTTCCTTCTTATTATTGTCTCTACAACTACACTTGTGGCTACTTATATAGTATCAAGTCCCAAAAAACTACCAAGTTGTATTACATAAACCATGTGCTACCTAACCCACTAACCCCACATTTAATATTGGGCATTTAATTATTTTCCCCAATATTAAATAATTACATGCAATATTATCACAATGTTACAATACAACTCATCAAGTATATCCTACAAGAATCTTTACATGTTTCATATCCATCTAGGAGCTCCTAGATACAACATTACATAATAAAATAAAATGATATAATATAGCAATATTATGCAATGTGTGCAACACCCATTATCTCAACATTTCTTAGTAATGATCATCTTTTCTGATTTTGTCAAGATCCAATATCCTAGACCCATACATAGGAGATATTTATTCATCTTTTCCTTCCATCTATTGTAATTTTTTCCATCAAACTTTGGACTATCTTTCCTAAACATGTTCACCATGGATCTCCCAAAGTTGTTAAACTTTATCTTCAAGGACCTGATGCTCTAATACCAATTGTTAGAAACAATAGTCCACCAAGATAACTTAGAGGGGCGAGGGTGAATCAATTATCCAATAATTAAAACATTTATCAACCTTAAACAATATTTTCTATTCAACCAAAGTAAAAAAAAACCATAACAAGATGCACATAGACAATTACACCAGGTATATTAACTAGGGAAATCCTTCATCAAAAGAAAAACCCCAATGGGAATGATGCCCACAAGATGATGTACTATATAAATATTCATTGTTAGAGGATGGACCCCTATAGGAGTCTATTAGAAAATTCAGTACATATGAGTCCCTGTTAGAAGACTTTAAATCCTTGTTAGAAGATTCTAGCCTTGTTAGGAGTTGTAGTAACCTTGTTATGAGTTGTAGAAGATAGAAGGACCCACTGTCAAAATAGCTTCTAGGGCAAGATCACTAAACTCATTATCAAACTAATCTCTCAACTATTCCTTTTAGAATAATTGTAAGAACTATACTTTAACTTCTTTCCTTTGTCCTGTCAACTAGACCAATCACTGTCAGACCTTTTAGACCAAGTCACAAACCTCAGATCCAAATATCCAACTTTGGATGACACAATAAAACCTAAGCAATGAAGTTTCCTTTACCTTCACACTGCTCTACTTAACATTACATTCTGCTCATGTGCTACTTATAACCATTTATATATCTCACATATTCCTTCATTTATTCTTCTTTCATGATAAAGGAAAATGTCCTTCCATTATATCAAGTCCATAAAAAAATTCCCTGATTCGGCTATTACACCTGCTTAATTAATTATTATAGGACCACATTAAGAATACATTACACTTAGAGATAATATTAATATTTCACCTTAAAACTTGGATATCTTTCTGTACATGTGTCATTATGATGATCAAGCTTCACCACATCATATCCAATATATCTTCTTTACATCAATAACTTTGGCTTCTTAGAATAACAGATCTTAGTTTACCAGAACATGCCTCTGTAAACTCTATCTCAAAATAGTCTTCACCAAAACTTGCATAACTTCTTCCAAAATTAATATCTTATGCTTTAGCTACATATACTATACACTTAGTAGTATCTCTCTTTAACCTCACTTAGTGAAGATGCTCAACTATCTATCCATACCAACTAAATATTTCCATTGTTCTTCTGTCAAATACCATAGAAAACTGTTATGTGACATCAATGACAAACACAGTCATGAATGTAACATATTATCATGAGAATGATCTAATCATGTTCCTATAATATTCCCTCATAGTAATATCATCATCATTCATGCTTCCAAAAGTGTTGTCATTTATGACAACATATCCATTTTGGTATTTCATGATGTAACCAGAGTTAGAAAATTCTCTAAGTGTCAGATAGTTTTCAATAGTACATAGATAAATATGGTATGTATGGATAATAGAATTCAAGTTAGCTCATGCATAGTTGAGGAGTGATAGATGATAGTGTTATGATGACATATCTCAGTGCATAGTTTTTTATTGCTACATGACATAAGTTACAAAAGGATTACCATCACATGCAATTGATAGAGAAAAACAAAGCACCTCAACTCAAACTGAAGTATATGGCTTAAGGAATTATTTTGGGAGAAAAAATTACTTAATAATGATGGGCTGACATCCTAGATGTTTAATAAAATTTATTTAATCATCAATCAAGCATGTGAAAGCATCAAGGATTAATGATCAAGAGTTTTTATTATTTGCAAGTTATAAGTAAAGGTCATATCTTGCATAGCTAAGAACCAATGTGATGCAATGTGAAGTAATAAAGAGAATGTGATATGTATGAGAACTATTGTGAAGGGTATATATGTGAGATGTGTATGATAAGAGAAATTGAAAAGTGCAACAATAAAACAATATTGTATGTATATCTTTTCTTGTGAAGAAAATAAATTGTATATTTCATGTTAGGGCAATGGGCTCTTCTTGCATTCATTGTAATTTCTCTACCAAATCCCAATTTATTCACCCCAGCTATAGTGCCTCTCATGTTTACAAATTATACCTTGTTATATTTTCATTCAAGAGATCTCATGTTATGTTTCCTTTGAGATGACTTGAGGGACAAATTTTATTGTTTGGTTTTAGTGTCATAGATGCCATACTATTATGTTGTGCAATTTGTCATATTTTCATGTTGATGGAATTTTGAGATAACAATAGGTTTGTGATGATTTTTGGTTATCTAGTATTTTGGTTATATGTGGGTTTTATGCTATGGTCATTTACTTCATTATGGTTTCATTATGTTTTATGCAAATGTAAGTGACGTAACTGGGTTATTTTAGTATAATTGAGTAAATGGTTAAATTAGGTATTTAAAGCATTTATTGCTTTGGCTATGATATTATATGCAATTGCACTTGATCCTTCATAGTGGCACCTAGAGATAGTGATTCAGTATTTTAGTGTGTAGGATTGATATCCCTAGTAGTGGCACCTAGAGATAGTGATTCAGTTATTCATATGTATTTTAGTGTGTAGGATTTATATCCCTGGTAGTGGTACCTAGAGATAGTGATTCAGTTATTCATATTTTACCAATGTCGTCCCTGTATGGTCAATGTATCCTTATTTAATTATTTAATTAAACCTTCCAGTGATTTGATTAAATCTAGAATTATTTGAATTATGACTAGCGAGCATGTACATGCATTTAGTAGTTCACATTGTCATAAACGTTGTTAAGGAATTTCTTTGATTTTTGGGTTTTTGGGCATTAAAGTTTATTGAATTAAATTTTTGATAGCTTTTCCATAGATGAATTCCTACATCTAGGAATAATTTATTTTTGTTTGGGTTGATTTGGATTTTAACTAGGTTGGCTAGTTATTTTCCCTAATCAATTATTCACTCAAAAAGTGAATAAGTATTGAAAGAGGAATTTAATTCCTCACTTTTTTCACTTTTGCAATTTAGAAATTGGAGATCTCTTTCTAAAGGATTTGTTTGTTGTTTGTTGTGAGAACTATGGGCATGGGAGCTTCACTAAAATAAACTCATTGGATCTAACTTGGGGAAACCTTGCTTTGCCATTTTTTTGTCTATATATATGGATTATTTATTTTACCTAGCTATTTTCCACTTTAGCCCTTTTTGTTGTTAGGTAGGGCTTCCCTGTTTTCCTGTTTAAACTATGTTTCTAGTATTTTTTTTGGTAGTAGTTTGTTTGGAGACTTAGAACTACTATTCCCCTCCATTTATACTTGTTGGTTCTACCCTGTTAGTCAGGTATGAATGTTTTACCTATTTTTGGAATGAGAATTTAGGATTTCACATTGTTATGCTAGCCATTTTTGCATACAATGTCCAAGCCCACATTTTATTGTATTTTCATGGCTTTTATGCCCAAAGACCAAATTGGTTTTATTTTCAATATTTTCAAGTTTCGAGGTTTTTACCTCAATTTGTGGGTTGCCCAATTTTCTTGAGTTTTCTTGGCATGTTATGAATTGTGGACTTGGATCATTTGTAGGATGTCAATTAGAACATTGTTGCACTTTGTATGTTGCTTTGGGATGTGTGTTGCATTTTTCCTCCTAAGTTTTTATTTGATTGAGTGATATTTGTGCTTGTGTTCTCATCTAGCCCTTGTGTTTTAATATTCATAATGTTGGTGTGCAACACATGAGCATTGCACGTGCATTTGTCAGGTGACTTTCAAGGCCCAATATCCCATTTGTATTCCAGTGGAGTTATGTTCATTTGGGGTTGGGTTGGGAATATGTATTTCTACGGGCACTCATCATGTCATGGGTATAGGTATGTAGGGTAAGGCTGCTAGAGGGGCTTCTAATACAACCGTGGTGTCCTGTCCTAGGTTGGCATTGAGGATTTCTAATAAGTGATAACTTAATTAATTGATAGAAAATTAAATAAGATAAGAAATTATTATCAGCCTATTGAGGGTGGTACCGAGGGGAATGGTTATCTATTCTTGCATATTAGCCTACCGAGGGTGTACCAAGGGGAAAGGTTTTCCTTGTGCTATAGCGTGGGTGATTCTAAGTTACCAAATCTCTACTAGATTCCCTACATAGTTACTTATAGAGTGTCTAAATAGGACCTATTGTACTTGCATTATTGCTTGGTCTTGGTTTCAGTCATCATTACTATCTTGCATGAGTGATATCCATGGATGTTTTCTTTGGTGTGTTTGTGGTTGAATCATTATCTCCATTAGCATGGTAGGAGTGGACCTGTGGGTTCCATGTGATTGGGAAGCAGAGATACCTTCACTGTGATTGGGGACCAGTGTACAGAGATGATTCTTTATTCTAGTACAATCATTTCTTATTATTACACTTGGTAGTTCAAGTTCCCAAGTATGTTGTCTTGTGTTTTATGCTTTCATTAGAATGCTTGGATATCATATTAGATGATGCTATTTTAATTGACACATTCCTATATTATGATATTTAGAATATGTTATTTGTATGATTATCTTATGCTTCACATTTTAGCATGCTAGATTTTCTTATGCTTATGTTGTAGTACAATTTAATAGTGACATCCTCATAAGATAGTACCAACTATCTATTCAATAGTTTGGGATGTTAAGTGTGGGGGATGGCTAGGATTTTTGAGGTTTCATGATGATATTATAGTTGTGAGGAATTGTGTACTTAGTTTGGTTGTTCAATTCATTGAGATGTTGTTTTAGTACATTGTGATGTTACCTTTCGTACTTTCTAGTACTACTTTACTAGATTGTTAGATGTTGTTTAGTCTAGTAGTTATTGTTTTGAGTACTCATGCCTCAACTATGGATCAAGTACTCCCTGATGTGGAGGATTTATCTTCTGTATCTATCCCTTGTTTGTCTTGGTGCATTTCTTTCTTTTATTGGACAACCATGCATCAACATTAGGTGATATTTTAAATTATCACACACCCAAAGAAGAAGAATTGTGCCATACTAGAAAGAATAGCATGCCCATGGAAACTATATTGTACGACACTTTGTTGTAACATAGGCCATTTGGAAAAAAGTCATATGGTACTCATGAAGTATCACATGCCTTCTTGATTAGAACTTTCACTTGAACCCTTAAAGTATTGCACTACTTCATTAGAAAGGTCATACGATAATGGAAAGTATCACACAATGTTGATTCAAAGCATTGTGTGGGTTTTGGAAAAGCTTGTTTGAATGGACTGCAGGCACTTTTCTATTTGACCAAAAAAATTCTAAGGTGTTTTAGATTAAATATGAATTTTTCTTGTGGCAAAATGATGCCAAGATCAAGAAGCTCAAGCACTAGGACAATATGGACCAATAATGGATGATCATAATAACAACAATGAGAATACTAAATAATGGATATTAGATGAATATACACTAGAAGTTCTTGTATATAAAGGCATCTAGAATGACTAGGAGTTAGCAAAGAGATAAACATCACAAATAAGAATATATCCACCAAGAGCGGATTATCCTCCATTGAACATAAGAGTTTGTGCAATGATGAGAGGATAAATTTATATAGATGTATCTTGCAAAGAGATGTTGTAGACACCATGTGCTCAAATAAGTTGCTAATTCTTGTGTTGTCAACAAGAAAACTCATATGACTATGCATACTCCTAGGTGTCTATATGATAACTAATATGCTAATTCATTAACCTAAGTAAACTTTTAAGTGAAGTGTAATAATAATTAATTATTTACACTAGCACACCTATTAAGTGCAACTCATGGGAATGCACTTAAGCTCACAAAGCTAAATGCAAGATGCAAGGTGGGTCCCAACTACTAGGCCATGTTAGGTACCCATGTACAAATGCAATACTCTATATACAATGCTAAACAATGCAATGCAATCTCTCTCAAAATAGAGAAAGAGGGAAAACCTCAAGAGAAAAACCTCCTCCAAAAAGAGATATAAGTACATTAAAGAAGAGAAGATTCATGTGACCCCCTGGTGAAAAATCCTGCACCCCCAAGAGATCATGCAAATGAAGTTACTTGACCACAATGAAGGGCTTGGTGAAGATATCTGGAATTTGTTGTTCTATAGGAAAATACTACAATGTAATGACCTACTCATGAATCAGCTCTTTGATGTAGTGCATATGAACCTCAATGTTTTTTGCACAATTATGTTGCACTGGATGTTTTGAGATTTCAATGGCACTATAATTATTACAATGTATGACTATTAGTCTAGGTATGTCAAAACCAAACTTCTTCATAATATACTATAACCAAATAGCTTTTGTAGCCATAGTGATAGCTCCTCGATACTCAACCTTAGTAGATGAAAGAGAAATAGTGTTATGCTTTTTACTCTACCAACAAATGGGGTTAGAACCAAGATGAATCATGTATTTTTAAGTGTTTTTGTGAGAATCAAGATCCCTTGCATAGTTTGACTCTATATAAGCCACTAACTAGAGTCTAGTATAGGCTGCATAGCATATCCCATATGTATGTGTACCCTAGATATAGTGCAAGATGCATTTGGTTGCCTTCCAATGAAGTTCATGTGGCTCTTGCATTAAGTGAGAAACTATGCCAACTACAAAGGATATGTTAGGGTGTTTATGTGTTAAGTAGATGAGACTTCCAACCAACTATCTATATAAAGTAGCATCAACAAGTGGAGTGGAACACTTTTCTTCTAACTTAACACCTAAAAGAAATGGAGTAGATATAGTCTTGTTGTCACTCATGCAAAATTGAGCAAGTGGATCAAGAGCATACTTAGGTTGTGATAATGTGATCCCTAATGAAGATTTTTTATCTCAATACCAAGGAAATAATGAAGTAGACACAAGTCTATCATGGAAAATCTGTCCTACAAAGTATACTTGACACTATCAATTATGCATGTTGTACTCCCTATAATGATTAAGTCATAAACATAAAGCACAAGTACCAAGTGAGAATCATCCTAGTGAAGAATGTAGACATTTGAATCTGAATGACATCTGGT
The DNA here is from genome assembly GCA_028749045.1 of Cupressus sempervirens. Lineage (NCBI taxonomy): Eukaryota > Viridiplantae > Streptophyta > Pinopsida > Cupressales > Cupressaceae > Cupressus > Cupressus sempervirens. The sequence goes on from CM053793.1 coordinate 705,503,478, forward strand.
GAACCCTACTAAGAGAAGGAAAGATCCATCTTGGCACACCAAGCTCATGGAGCTTGTTTTAGGCCATAGATAGACTTTTTCAACTTGCAAACCAAAGTAGAATCCTAAATGAAACCTTGTGGCTACTCCATATAAATATCCTCATAAACATCATCAGTCAAGAATGTACTCTTCACATACATCTGATGAATAACCCATCTTTGAGTTGTACCTATGGCTAGTGTCAAATGAATGGAGTTCATTTTTGTAACTGGGGTAAAGGTCTTAGTGTAGTCAATACCAGGAACTAAGAGAAACCTTTTGCAACAAGTCTTTCCTTATACTTATCCACACTTCCATCTATTGCAAACTTGGTCTGATAGATCCACTTACACTTTACCAATTTTCTTCCCTTAGGAAGAGAGACTAAGTCCCATGTGTCATTTCTTAGAAGAGAATTGTATTCTTCCTCCATTACTTTATCCCATTATGGAATTCTAGAAGCTTATTTGAATGATTGAGGATCAGATGCAACTACAATATAAGCATAAGGGAGTGAGTGGTGTGATCTTGTCCTCCTAGTATCTAAAGGATTCCCTACCAATGGTATTGCCACATCCAATGTTTGCTAAGCCCATTTAGGTCTAGTGAAAGAAAATGTAGAAGTAGAAGATCTTTCCTCAACCTCATCTATCTTGGACAAACATCTTCCAAGTCACTATCATCATTGTCACTCTCTTCAATGAAGGAGGAAGAAGGAGGAATTGAAGAAGTAAAGCTTGGACAAGTTTCTTCAAAGTTTACACTCCTCTCATAGAAAATTTCATGTGTCTCTAGATCCATTAATTTGTAGGCTTTATGAGAGTCTACATAACCAAAAGAGATGCATGGTTTACTTTGAGTTTCCAATGCCTTGTGTTTCTATGGAGGTATTTGTGCCCATGTTGGACAACCAAAGACTCTAAAGTGCTTTATAGTAGGTTTCCTTCCATTCTAAGCTTCAAAAGGAGTTAAATAATCCAAAGCTCAATGAGGACTCTTATTCTAGATGTAGTTTGTAGAATTCATTACTTTAGCCCAAAAAAATGGATCAAGAGACTTATGTAGTAACATGCAAGTGGTCATCTCCTTGCAGGTTATGTTCTTCATTTTTGCAACACCATTTTTTTGTGGAGTGTATGGTACTAAATGCTACAAGTCATTTCCCTCTTGAGTACAAAAATCTATAAGTCTTGGGTTTGTTGGCCTGAATTTTTGCATGATAAAATTCCTTTCTCCAGGTATAAAAATTCAGATTGTATCCATTAATGGTGAATAGGGTTTATGGTCTTTGGTCATCCAGATTTGTTAACCTTTGAAAAAATTCATTAAAACCCTTTGTCTCATTCCTTTTGTAATTTTTGGGTGGGAAACCCTTTTTTAAAAATTGGGTGAATATTCTATTTTATTTTAAAATTTTCCCACACCCTCAAGTAACCTTTCCTCTCAGGTTCCTCACTATCTGATTTGAATAGATCTACCATTGTCACTACCTTGCTATAAAAGGATGAGCACTTTTTATACATAGCAAGGTAGCAAGTGCCAAAAATTATATAAAATAGGACCGTAAAATGAAGTTACGGTGGTCAAGAATTTGTTTTCTAGCTGACTTTTCAGTCACGTGCACCTTGTAAGTACTATCAAAATAGGAAAAGGGACCCAGTAGAAGTAGTCGAAAGTTGGCACCAAAATAAAGGTCTTTATGATGCCTTGCTACCTTGCTATTGAAAAACTAAGCATCTTGCTATTAGCGAAGTAACAAGGTGCTATGAAATCAAAGACATCGTGGCTTCCAAGTTTCTTGGTAACCGTAGTCTATCTAGGTGGCATAATGAGTAATAACTACTATTTTCAGAAGCAGTTAGTAGGGGAAATCATGATTTGATGGGGTTTTATTCTTCTAGGGCCAAGTTTTATTAAAGTCACCAAAGCTCACTACCTCGCTATCAAAAAAATTTGACATCTCGTCATTAGCAAAGTAACGAGGCACCATGAAAAGAATAGCTAGTGGGACCTCAAACAACATGGAAGGATGACTAGGATTAAAAGTAAGGTCATGTTGGGTGCCAAGATTGCAAAAATTTCTTGCATCATCATTTCCCTAGGCCACGCCCCATTCATAAAGAATATAAGGGATCTCGATCGTTAGATCAACTTAAATGGACGATCCTTGCCATCTCACTATGAAAAGTTGCACGATGTTTAGTCTATGTGACATAGCGAGTATGAGACCCACCACTTCTTCAAGGTACTTTGTTTAGTTTCTTTACCCTTTGATTTGATCTCAAATCAATGGTTGTCGCTATCTAGCCATGAAGAGTTTCTCAGAGGATATGTATAGCGAAGTAGCAACCTATCAACATGTGTCCTCAGTTGCCAGTGAATCTATTTAGAGAACCTATGCTTGATGTTGCAGCCTAAATAAGAGGTGAAGTAGGATAGAATCCAGTGGAAGGCGAGTTTGAAACTATTGAAAGTTCCACACCAAAGGAGGAACCTGCAACAACGTAGCTAGGAGAAAGTGGGATGGAATGAGCCACCCATGCCTGAGAGATAGGGATCCATGTTTTTTAAAGCTACATAGTATGGCATCTATGAATAAGACGTCCATAGCTAATGAGATCTGCTAGATGAAAGCACAATAGAGAGGCCCCATGTAGCATGTGCAGACATAGAGGGAATCCACGCAGTCAATGGAGGTGCGATGTTAAAATTGGAAGCCATGAAGCAGCTTACGTAAGAATAAGATGCCATAAGCCAAAGAATAGATCACCCACACTAAGGTAATAGTAAGGAGACAAAAATGCATTTAGATTTGATGAAGAAGCTCACAGAAAAAAGAAGGAATTGCCAAGTTTCAAGCATGCCCATGACAACAAGAATCCTATGAGCAATAGGAAAATATTGAAAAATCATTTATCCCACATTGGGGATGGGATAGCTTTTCAAGAAATTTAAATACTATCCCACACAAATAGCATGTTGTCTTTAAGATGAGCCTTTTTGAAGGCAAGCCTCGCATGGTGGGTCCATCCCAGATAGGTTGAACAGCTTAAGAGGCAAGAGTAGAATTTGTTGGAAACTCAAAAAATGAATCTAGAGGGACCTGTAATACAGAATATTAGGAACTATACTACTCTAGAAGTTGATAACATTAGAGTAAAAATTGTGGAGCCTATTATAGGCGCTAAGGACAAAGGAAAACAAAAGGAGATTAGTATTAAGATCAATGAGCCAATGAAGATGGTTCAAATCCATGATTCTATGTCACTTTTTGATATTGAATTGGAAAAGAGAAGAAATAAAAGGCATGCTTTAGCCAAGACATTGGAGATTGCAAAAAGTGAGGCTGCTATAGCTGATATGAACAATAAGATCAAATTCTTGGAAATTACCAAGAAGTAGTCTATAGTTATGCCTAAAGATGATGATAGATCTAATGATGCAAATAAAAATACTACTAAGGTACCTATTTATTTCTTGTCTTCATCTTCATAGAAAGTAGATCTTAACAAATCTGTTGGTGATGCTAGCACTAGTAATACTATGAGTAATATTAAGAAAGACAGTGCTAATCACTCCAAGATTGATTTACAAAGAAGACCTATTCAATTAGAAGGCTATAGGAAAATATGTTTTGATGGAATCCCTAGTTTTCAAAATCCTATCCCACAAGAAATGAGGAAAAGATTGCCTAAATTTGATGGAAATAATGTTGTTTCTTGTGAGGACCATTTGAGGATTTTTCTTGATATGATGAGTGATTATGAGGTTGAAGTTGAAGATGTCATTATGAAGTTATTTGTTCAATCATTAATAGAAGATGCTAGAGAATGGTTCAAGAGACTTCCTGAATTGTCTATTGTTGATTGGAAAGATATAGAGTATTGTTTCAAAGAGCAATATGGTGACAAGAAAACTCAGAGCTATATCTTGAGTGAATTTAATAATATTAAGAGGTTGCCTAATGAATCTATTACTGGATTTCACAAAAGGATGTACAAGCTAATGCAAGTCATGTGTATTGATGACAAGGTATGTCTGATCACTTATCTGAATGCTTTTGATGGTAAATGGCATACCAACTTAGGGATAAAGAGCCTAGGACCTTAAGAGATGCTTTTAGGATTGCCATTGATATAGAAAATAATTTAAGGATTTCAGAGAGATTAGAAAGCAAAAGAGATGATCCTAGGTTATTTGGAAATAAGGGAAATAGAAAGGAAGAAAATAAGGTCATAGGAGGAAAAAAGCAAGAGCATAGTGAAATGGGTTGGATTCTAAATGCTATAAAAGCTCTAAATATTCCTCAAGTAAAGAGTGATAGGAATCCCACTAATAATAGGGTCCCTTATCAATCAAATTTCAATAGACAACCTAGAATACAAAATTACCCTTACACTACCTAGTGGAAAGATGGTAAGACAATTTCTAACCAGACACAAAATGTGAACGATAAGGGTACCCTATACCCCCTACAAAAGAATACTCTAAATATGAATGATGATGTACCATGGTGCACTGTATGTCAATCACCTCATTCTTTTGATTATTGTGTTGTTGCTAATCATTTTCCCTAGATCAAGGTGTGCAACTTGAAGAACAAAATGAAGAGAAAAGCCATGATTATATAAGTTGCAATATGGTAAGCATGTGTGATTATTTTATAGATTCTAATTTTGAAGAACCTAAAAATGATATTACCGGTTAGAGAATTACTTATCATTTACATCAGCAGCAAGTACTTTTAGATGATGAAGTTTATGATGAAGATAAGGTATGTGTTACATCTTCTAATATAGGTCACATAAGCTTAAGAATGCCCTCCAAAGAGGAGATTGATAGAATCACAGTAGAAATGATTTTCCAAGTTCATAGTAACTACAATTTGAGAAATAAAATAGTAAATAATGATGTAGGAAAGCCATCCAGTGTATTCATCAAAGATATTACCCATAAGATGAATGATGAAGATAAGAAGGTCAATATAGATGTGCCTAAGATCAAAGACAACAAGGTTAAGAAGCAAGAACCAAAAAAGAAGGTTCAATTTCAAACAAATGAAACAACAAAAGTAGTTGTGCAAGCAAAGAAATCAGGACCTAATACTATCAAGCAAATAGTGGTGCCTGCTGTTCAAAAGACTTCAACTCTAGGTATTCTTGTAAAACTCACTATTGTTGAACCTATTGATATGATATCCATGTTGTCCCAAATAACTATAAAAGTACCTTTGTTTGAACTTCTTAGAATTAAAGAGCATAAAAATCAAGGCTTTATCATGGTTGGGAGGGATAGGAAACAACAATATTGTTGTAGAACAAAGTGTTACCCAACAAACCCCATTAGTAGTAGAGGATAGTGGTATCATATCTCAGATTCCCCAAATGTTTTTAGATGATTCCTCAGTGGCATATATACAAGATATTGACCCATTTTTCCTCATTCTGATCATAAATGGAAAGACCATAAAAAATTGCATGATAGATTCAGGAGCCTCTAATACCATCATGCCCTTCAAGATAATGGAAGAATTAGGTTTGAAAGTAGACATTAAGCAAGGCAGATGTAGAGGTATGGATGCTAGGGAAGTTCTAGTCATAGGGACTATCACTGCTCTACCATTTAGACTAGCTGCATACCCTGAGGTGGAATTGACTATGTTAGTCCTTGTAGTTGATATTCCTCCACATTATGGAATGTTGCTCTCTAGAAAATGGAGTGCTGCTATGGGGGGAAGCCTACAATGTGATTTAACTTATGCAACTTTTCATATAGGAGATAAGGCTGTCAAAGTGGACAGAGAGCCGAGGGTTAGTCACCTTTTAGGGGAGGAAATTGATAGAGACTCAACTTGTTTCTTGGACACTGGTGTCAATGCATTCAGAGTAGAATTGATTATACAAGAAGTTGAGAAATTGCCTGTTGTAATTGAATAGGAATTTGAGTGTTGTATGGACTGACCAGTATTATGGACAATTTTTTTTGATGGGGCCAATTCAAAAGAAGGTTTAGGGGCAGGGGTAGTTTTTGTTCCTCCTAAGAAAAATACTTTATATACTCGTTCACTTTAAAGTTTTCTTGCACAAATAACATAGCAGAGTATGAGGCCTTGTTTCTAGGATTAAAAGTTTCTACACATCATGGAATTAAGAAATTGCATGTCATAGGGGATTCTGAACTAGTTATCTCCCAGATAAAAGAAACATATGCATCCAAGAACAGGAGATTAAAGTAGTATAGAAATGTTTTTTGGGACCAGATAGAATCTTTTGATGCATTTGGTATCTCATGGAGAGATAGGACTCAGAATAAGATGGCTGATTTATTAGCAACTGTAGCAATCAAACCTAAGAAGATATCATTTGTAGGAATTTCTCAAATTGAAGTACAGAGTAGACCTTCGATACCTGATAATATTGAAAATTGGCAAGTCTTTGAAGATGATAAAGACATTATAATTTTTTTGTTATATGAAGAAAAATACCATGGTCAAGAAATGGATTGCAGTGATTTAATTGAAACTATAGATGGTAAGGAAACCATTTTTGGCCAAGAGATTGTGCAGTTGAAAACCAACATGGTGCCAAGGGAGTTAGTGGTTTTTGAAATTATTTTTGATAATTAGGATAGACTCAAACTAGGAGTTAAGGACCCTAAGCCTCAAGAATTAGAAGAGATAAACCTTGGTACTGATAAAGCTCCCAAGGAAGTTTATATTGGTCAAAATATGCTTGCTGAAATCAGAGAACCATTGATTGACTTGCTTAGGAAGTATAGACATATTTTTGCATGGTCATATAATGACCTTAAGGCTTATAGGGAAGATTTGTTCCAACATTTCATACCACTAAAGGATAATGTAAAACCTTTCAAACAGAAACAAAGACCAGTAAACTCTACCCTAGCTCCCAAAATGCAAGAAGAATTGATGAAATTAAGAGATGGAGGGATAATCAAACCGATTAGACATTCCACCTAGGTTTCAAATTTGGTACCTATTAGAAAGAAAAATGGAGACATAAGATTATGTGTGGATTTTAGGAATTTGAACATTACATTCTTGAAGGATAATTATGGATTACCAAATATGGAAACCATGTTGCAGCAAGTAATTGGTTCTAAGCTAATGTCCATGATGGATGGTTTCTTAGGGTATAATCAAGTCCTAGTAAAGGAAAATGAACAATTTAAGATAGCCTTCACAACCCCATGGGGAACCTATGTATATGTAAGGATGCCATTTGGCTTGATTAATGCAAGAGCTACTTTTTAAAGAGCCATGGATGTGGCATTTCATGATTATATCAACAAATTTATGGTTGTATACCAAGATAATCTTACAGCTTATTCTAAGAAGGCTAAGGATCACTATAGGCATTTGGAGAAAAATTTCATCAAAGCTTTGGAATATGGAGTATCATTGAACCCAAAGAACTGTACATTTGGGGTAACAGAAGGCAGATTATTAGGACATTTAGTGTCTAAGGATTGTGTAAAGATAGACCCTAAAAGAATGGTAGCCATTGATAAGGTTCCTAAGCCCAAAAATGTGAAAGGAATACAGTCTTTCTTTGGGCAAATTAATTTTCTTAGGAGGTTTGTTACAAACTTTTCTAAAATTAGTAAAGCTATTTCTAAAATGCTCAAAAAAGGAGCTACTATTGACTAGAATGGAGAACCTTCATAGTCATTTCAAGATATTCAAACTACCATAAAAAATGCCCCATTCCTCAGAACCCCAAATTATATAAAGCCTATGCACATTTTTTCTTTTGCATCCTTTCACACTATAGCCACAATCTTCTTGCAAAAAAATGAAGAAGGATATGAACAACCCATTGCTTTTTTAAATAAGTCACTATAGCCTACTGAATTGAAATATGACATAAATGAAAAACAAGCATATGCTTTAGTAAAGGTTGATAAGGCTTTTAGATGCTACTTGATAGGTGCTATTGTCATTGCATTTGTGCCTAGTGATGTTGTTAAAGACATATTTTCTCAACAAGAAGTGTCAGGAAGAAGGTGTAGATGGATCAACAGGATCCAAGAATTCATTATTGAAATATAGATAACTAAGTTGGTAAGAGGTCAAGGTTTGGCTAAACTCATGGCTGAATCTAATTTGGATGCTAATTAGATAAATGTGGTAGTTGATGACCTTGGATCTGACTTATGTGACATGGATCACTGTGATTGGTATGTAAATGTTATCTATTATATTCAACACATGGAAGCTCCTTCCCATTTGACAGAAAATGAAGAATGAATACTAAATTACAAGCCATTAGATACATAATTGTCAAAGGCGGTCTATGGTGGACAAATTTTGAGGGAGTGGTACTAAAATGTATGATCAAGAAAAGGCAAAAGAAGTTTTAAACAAAATGCATGCTAAATTTTGTAGAGGACACTATATGGCCAAGACCACTGCACATAAGGTGATGAGAGCTAGATTTTGGTGGCCCTCTCTTTTCAAGGATGCTCAAATCATGATTAGAAAATGTGATGTCTGCCAAAGATTTTTTGGAAAACTAAAATTCTCAAGTAATATTCCACTAAAGCCTTTTGAGGTCCAAGCACCTTTTCAACAATGGGGTATGGATTTCATAGGTGAAATTTCTCCCAAATCTAGCATTGGCTATTCCTAGATCTTAGTTGCTACTGACTATTTTACAAAGTGGATAGAGGCTATCCCCACACGGAATGCAACAAGTAAAGTTGTCAACAATTTCCTGCTAAATAACATTATTTCTAGATTTGGTTGTCCTCAGAAGATTGTAATAGATAATGCAATGTACTTTAGGTCTAAAGAATTCAAGAAATTCTGTGACAAATATGGAATCACTAGATCAACATCTTTTCCATATCACCCACAAGGAAATGGACAAGTTGAGTCTACAAATAAGAGTTTGTTGAAAATAATAAAAAGGACATTGGATGATAATAAGAAAGTCTGGGATTCTAAATGGCAATTAGCCATATGGGCTAATAGGCTGATTGTTAAAAAGGCTATTGGTGTGGCACCATTTGATCTAGTATATGGAATTCAAGCAAGGATGCCTCAGAAAAATTTGGTAGGACTCTACAATTATATTTAGTTATATGATGAAGATATTACTGATGGCATGCAAGAAAGGCTAGATGAACTTGTAGGATTAGCATAAACTAGAAAGGAAGCATCTCTCCATAACCAAAGGTTGCAACTGCAAGTTAAGACACTCTATGATAAAAGGACAGTAAGCAAAGGATAGTAAGCAAAAATTTTGAAGATGGAGAACTAGTCTTAATGTGGAATGCTAGAATGGAGGATAAAGAAAACATGGTAAATTTGATCCTATCTTATTAGGTCCTTATCTGATTTTAAATTCAAATGGAAAAGACTCCTATATTCTTAACAATTTATCAAACAATATTCTTGAACTACCAGTTCATCGATAGTTGTTGAAGAGGTATTTCTATTGAAATACTTGTTTGTCCATGAACAGTAGTTTAGGGTTTCTTGTCCATATGTGTACATCCTATTGTCTTTGTATATTTTCATGTGCATAGTTTTCTTGTGTGTGTTGTTCTCTTAGTAGTGGTTGGTTTGTAGGGAGCCTAGTTGGTCTACTTCCCCCAAAAATTATGAGCCCTTATTTGAATCTAGAGAATTCAATGTCCCCAGATAGAGCCACTGTTGGTCTGAATTTTTGCATGATAAAATTCCTTTGTCCAGGTATAAAAATTTAGATTGTATCCATTAATGGTGAATAGGGTTTATGGTCTTTAGTCATCCAAATTTGTTAACCTTTGAAAAAATTGTTAAAACCATTTGTCTCATTCCTTTTGTAATTTTTGAGCGCGAAACCCTTTTTAAAAAATTGGGCAAATATTCTATTTTCTTTTAAAAATTTCCCATGCCCTCAAGTAACCTTTCCTCTCAGGTTCCTCACGATCTAATTTGAATAGATCTACTATTGTTGCTACCTTGTTATAAAAGGATGAGCATTTTTTATACATAGCGAGGTAGCGAGTGCCAAAAAGTTTATAAAATGGGACTATAAAATGAAGGTACGATAGTTGGGGATTTGTTTTTTGGCTGACTTTTCAATAAGTATCATCAGAACAGGAAAAGGGACCCAGTGGAAGTAGCTAGAATTCGATGCCAAAATAAAGGTCTTTCTGATGCCTCGCTACCTTGCTATCAGAAAAAGTAAGCATCTTGCCATTAGCAAAGTAGCGAGGTGCCATGAAATCAAAGACACAATGGCCTCCAAGTTTCTCAGTAACCATAGTCTATCCAGGTGGCATGACGAGTAATAACTACTATTGTTAGAAGAAGTTAGTAGGGGAGATGGTTATTTGATGGATTTTTATTCTTCCAGCATCGAGTTTTATTAAAGTCACCAAAGCTCAATACCTCGCTATCAAAAAAATTTGACATCTCACCGTTAGCGAAGTAGCGAGGTGTCATGAAAAGAATAGTTGGTGGGACTTCAAGCAACGTGGAAGGGTGACTAGGATTAAAAGTAAGGTCCTTTTGGGTGCCAGCAGTGCAAAAATTTCCTGCATCATTAATTCCCTAGACCGACGCCCCATTCATAAAGCATATAAGGGATCTCGATCGTTAGATTAGCTTAAATCAATTATCCTCACCATCTCGCTATGAAAAGTTGCACGATGTTTAGTCTATGCGACATAGTGAGTATGGGACCCACCACTTCTTCAAGGAACTTTGTTTAGTTTCTTTACCCTTTGATTTGATTTTAGATCAACAGCCATCACTATCTTTCCATGAAGAGTTTCTTGGAGGATATGTATAGTAAAGTAGCAACCTGTCGACACATGTCCTCAGCCACCAATGAATCCATTCAGAGCACCTATGATTGATGTGGTAGCTCGAATAAGAGGTGAAGCAAGATAGAAGCCAACAGAAGGGGAGTTTGAAAGTGTTGAAAACTCCATGCCAGAGGAGCAACCTACAACAACGTAGCTAGGAGAAAGTGGCATGAAATGAGCCACCCATGCCTCAGAGATAGGGATCCATTTTTTTAAACCTGCACAGTATGGCATCTATGAATAAGTCATCCACAACCAATGAGATTGACTAGATCAAAGAACAATAGAGAGGCCATACGCAACATGTGTAGACATAGAGGGAATCCACGCAATTAATGGAGGTTCCATGTTAAATTGGAAGCCATGAAGTAGCTTACACAGGAATAAGATGCCATAAGCCAAATAATAGATCACCCATGCCAAGGTAATAGTAAGGAGACAAACACACATTCAGATTTGATGAAGAAGCTCACAACAAAATGAAGGAATCCCCAGGTTTGGAGCATGCCCATGATAGTAGGAATCCCGTGAGCAACAGTAAAATATTGAAAAACCATTTATCCCACATTGCGGTGGGGATAGCTTTCCCAGAAATTTAATTACTATCCCACACAAGCAGCATGTTGTCTTTAAGATGAGCCTTTTCAAAGGCAAGCCTCACATGGTGGGTCCATCCCGAATAGGTGGTAGCAATTGAAAGACAAATTTTGACAAGCAACGCAAAAAATGGAGGACACGTGGCAGCACACCGTAAGAGCGAGAGATGGGATACAAAGGCTTTATGTTTTCATGCCTAACGTAAGATTGGAAGTGTGAAAATGAATGCTCTCTAGTTTTATGGGCCCAATGTATGAGTGGAAGTAAATTGCAAAGGCTCTTTGATGTTACACTCACCCTGTGTAGTCATAAACAAATTTTCAAGGATCCCTGATGCTATGCAAAATTCGTGCTCGTAAGAGTGTAAAACAAATTTTTAGCCTCTTTGGTGCCATGTTCAAGGTCATGAGAGTGTAAAGGGTAGTGTTCAACATATAAATGGAAAGAAAATACCAAAGGGGTCCTAATGCTATGGGAGGTTGATATTAATATGTTCATTAAGCTTCCCGCATGAGCATAAAGCACATTTGAATGGGCTCTAGTGCTATAAGGAATTAGTGACAAGGTAGTCATATGGGTAAATCACAAAGTGACAAGTGGAAAAAGTCTAGTCAAATCAGGTTGACCCCAAAATTGAGGGGTAAAGAGAAATTTGAAAAGTAATAAAAAAATTATTTTTTATGCTTTCTCAGAATGGATGTGCAGACTTGAACTTTATACCAGATGAGATCAGATTTTTGGAGCCTTAGTATAGATTGTGATGATTTCTTGATATTCCTTCATGAGATATTTGCATATTTTAAGTGGGGATATATCAAATATTTTGGCATCATTTATGGTTTTCAAAGTGCAGTTCGATGAGGAAGTTCAATTTCAACAACTCTAGATTGAAGACTCTTTTAGTGGGACACATGTCAATTTCATATTAGAGACCCAGAAAGATTATTCTCTCCTATATATCTTCTTTTTTGCTTATTATAAGGGTTCCAATTCTTTGAAGATTTTAGGAGGATTGTGAGACCAGTCTGGTTCCAATTTCCTAAGTTTTCTCATAGTTATGATATCATTTTCTCAGTGTTCTTTTGTCATGAACAACATATTGTATATCTTTTGAAGCATTTTCATATTACACAGTCATTCTTTGTGTATTCTCTGAGTTTTGATATGCAGATGATGTATTGGTTTCAAGGAAATTCATGCAAAGAGTTTAACCTTCTTGGTTCCATTCTGATTCTCATCTCCTTCTTCTATTATCTGTAATGTTTTGTGTTTGAGAACAAAGAGCTTGGACTCAGTTGCAACCCCTTAAGGTTGTAGACTAGAATAGATTTTCTATTGGAACAAAGAGCCAAGTAAATGCTTATTTATACTAATAGGGTTGCAGGTTACACCAGAAGGATTTTTCATAAGTACGAGATTTGTTATGAAGATTGATGTCTGTTTGCAAGTCAAATAGATAGATCATGTGCCTGAATATATGAGTATACTTTAGGTATCCATCTACATGTTAAGATTTAGTTGATGCCCAATGGATAAGGGACTGGCCAGCTTGAAGGATACATGTTCTCTATTGTTGCATACCTAGATGATGTTGAGATACAAATCCTAATTGAATATCTTTCCTTTTGTGTTTGAGAGTTAAAAGAGTTTTCCCTAACTTGGTTTATTAGGTTCATGTGCTCTGTTATTGGCTATTTTACCCATGAATGCTTGCATAAACATAGAAGATTAAGGGATTTTATCTATTTTCTAGATTTAGTTGTATATGTTTACACTGGTACCATATAAAGAGTTTGAGGTCCACCTACCTAGGACTAACAGAGCCTGAAGAAGAAGAAGGATTTATTCTTATAGTTGGCCCAAGATTACAATCAAGTGCATTCATCATAGGAATTTTCTAGCCTTAGATCTATTGGTATGGTTTCTTGGTTATTTCCAAAATTGTTAAATCAGGAGCCAATAGGGTTCGCATACTCCCCTACATTATTTGTTTGAAGAACCTAGATGACTTTCTAACTACTTTTCTACTTGAGCCTTGAAGGTGAGAAATTGTTTAGACACTTCACTCTTATGAGCCATGAAGAATACCCAAGTATAGAGAGAGTAGTCATCAATGGAGGTGAGTACATAGCAAGACTTTTTGAATGATAGAACTCAAAATGGGCCCACCACATCACTATGAACTAGTTCAAGAACACTTTGTACTCTCCAAGACTTCCCCTTGTCAAACATATTTTTTGAATTCTTCCCAAGTGTGCAACCTAAAAAAACACCATTTGAGAACTAGACTTGAGGTAAACCATGAACCATGTTCTTGTTCCTAAGCTATTGAAGATACCTATAGTTGAGATTTCCAAACCTCTCATGCCATAGTTTTCTTTCTATATTTGAATGAATTAACAAGGCTTGTGCATTAGATTTAGGTACATAGGAAGAGAAAGTGTAAATCCTTGAATCATGTTTGTCTTCACCTATTGCAACCATAGAATCATCCTTGATGCTTTTCACAACAATTAAATTTGGAAGAAATTCAACCTTGTTTCCACCTCCATAGTGAGTGATTTGGTAGACTAAAAGAAGGTTGGAGGTAAGATTAGGAACATAGAGAATATCCTTGAACACTCCACTTTCCATCATTAACAATTCTTTTACAATAGGCACACTTCTTCTTTTCATGATTATTGTCCCCCTTTTTGTTGGTATTGGGAGAAGACTTGCACTTTTGTTGATTTGATTTAGGCAGTGACTTTTCTATGTCCCCTTATTTTTTATCTTTCCTCTTCTTATTTTTACCCTTTCCTTTGTTTGAACTTTCACCTATTGGATTTTTGGAGCTCTTATTGTTAGTCACCAATGCCTTAGACTTTAAAGACATGAGAATCCCCATTGTTATCAACTTAGATTATTCATTTTCTAACAACTAGGCATATTCATCAAAAGTGAGATTCTAATAAGAAGCCCCTTAGGTTGCCTCTGAGGTGTTGAAAGAATAGACAAATTTGGAGTAGTTTGATGGTAACTTATTTTGAATTAGATAAATCAACCTATCATTCTTAATGGGATTACCACAATCATTAATCTTTGTTCTCGTCTCATTCACCTTAGTGATAAAATCCCAGATGGAATCAAAGTTCTATGGATCTAGGGAGATAAGCTCATCTTCAATCTTGTAGACATCCTCCTTAGTCACTTTCCAATTTAGCTTTTTAAGGGCATCCCAAGTTTCCTTGGATGTATCATATTTTATGATCTTATAAAGGATATTGTCATCAACCCCTAACCTAGGGATTCCTAGGGCTTTTCTATCTACCAATTCCCAAGCACAAGTATCACTTTGAATTACTTTATCACCTATGGGTTTAGGAAGAGATCCATCCACATATTGAGAAACTTCTTCATTCATTAATTCACACCATTTTTTTAATTGACCATGTGGCATAATTATGTGGTATTAATTTTGGAACCTTAATATTTCCCATAATGCAAGGAACGAAAGATACCAACAATAAGAAAGACACACAACACCAAGAGATACCCCCCCCCCCATTTCACTCAAGCAAAGAACCCCCCTAAATAAATGCTTTAGGCTCTTTATACTTAGTGCTATTACAATAGCCACTTGCTAATTTAGGGCCTAAATGGACTTTTCATTTTGCTGTTTACAACCTCCTCTTGGAGTTCAAATCTAGTACTTAGCAATGTTGATTACATATACAACAATTTGAAGATTGATCAAAGCAATACAATGCAAAAAAGACCTATTTTTAAAAGTGGTATTTCTATCCATGCAAGCCTATAATTTGATTATAGATTTAGAAAGTAGACAAAAAGTTATGCACTTTCAAAAAAATAGGACCTAAATATGTGTCTAGATGAGCCTATATTGAATATTTAAAGTTGTAAAATGTACGATTGGTTAGATATAGTCATAAAAATATATTAATTTTACAAAATCTATCCATCAAAACTATAAAATGGAAGCACCATTGAAAATTTTAGGAAATTCTAGCCCAAATCAAAAAAAATTGCACCTGATTTGGAGTTTGGATGACTGAGATATGGCCTCCCAAAGTTTGACTATCATTTCAAAACTGCATATGGTGAGCAGTTTGCCCTAATGATGTCAAAAAAATATTGTGTTAAATTTGACATCTAAACATCTATCATAGCAATGCAATTTGACCTTTTGATGATGGTCAAATGGTTGTCAAATCTAGGCTCATAGATTAATATCATCAAAAAAGATCATGTTGCTAGCATGGTAGTCTATACGGTACGGATGGTGACTTGGCTGATTTTGTGGTAGTCAATGTGATAGATGACATGAGTAAGTGTTGTATGATTTGGCCAATGACTTGGTAGTCCACATGGCCATTTGGTGGAGGTCTCATTGGTGGTGGCAGAGCATTGGCCAAGTGGCAGAAGGAAGGTGGCGGTACATTGAGTGGTGGCACTGAAGGAATACAAAGGTTTCACCAAGTGGTTGTGTAGGTGGTGGTGTGGGATTTTTATCCCACATGCACCATGTTTTTTTTTTTTTTGTATTAACAAACTACAACCATTGGCAAGTGTGGTGACTTGTGAGCCACATTGTAGCCACTAGCAGTTTATATGCTAGTCATGGTCTATAAGAATATGTCGATCATGGTTTGTAAGAATATGTTGCTCATGTTTTGTAAGAAAATAACTTTCCATTAGTAGTAAACTGCTTATGTTCAAAGGTAGCTTCTATGGATTATCTAACCATAGGCGGTCGAGGTTTGACCACCCAGTTTGCTTGCAAAAAAATAAAAATCTCTCCTACTGAACTAAAAGGCCATTTTTTTCTCCAAATTTTTGGAAATAAAATACAAATTTGAAAAGAAAAAATGTAGATCTAGATAAAACAAGTGCAGAGAAGCAAATAAAAATGCTGATCTAAAAAAAAAATTCATAGATCTATAATGATCATAACAATTTCACAAATTGGGCCCAGTTTGCAAAAAAAATTGCCTTAGATTTGAATATAGCCTTGGGTAGGCAAATTTATAGTTAGAATTCACCAAATTGATCCTCTAGACTTAATGGTGAGGTTAGATCTTGCTCAAAACACTCTCAATTTCTATAGATACTCTAAATATGAATTGTGGCCCTCTGAGAGGTGAAGAAAAAATGGTCTCCAATGGCTATGTAAAGAGATCTCTTATCACTCTAATATGATGTAAGAATTTTCCTTGGGGAAAAATGATGCCAAGATCAAGAATCTCAAGCACTAGCACAATATGGACCAACAATGGATGATCATAATAACAATAATGAGAATATTGAATAATGGATATCAGATGATTATACACTAGAAGTGCATGTATATAAAGGCATCTAGAATGACTAGGAGTCAGCAAAGAGATAAACATCATAACTAAGCACATGTCCACAAAGAGTGGATTATCCTCCATTGAGCATAGGAGTTTGTGCAATGATGAGAGGATAAGTTTACATAGGTGTATCTTGTAAAGAGATGTTGTAGACATCATGTGCTCAAATAAGTTGCTAACTCTTGTGTTGTCAACAAGACAACTCATATGACTATGCATACTCCTAGGTGTCTACATGACAACTAATATGCTAATGCATTAACCTAAGTAAACTTAAGTAAAGTGTAATAATAATTAATTATTTACACTAATAGATTCCCTATATGATGTTCTCGAACACCTTGCAATTTTATTTCAAATTCAATAATTTTTTAGATTTGAAATTGTTTGCATCCTTCTATGGTTAGTCATTTTGATTAGTAGTGGCATTTGGAGATCCATTGGTATTTGGATGTGTGTTTAGTCTTCCTTTTTTATCCTTGTATGTTGTATGTTATGTGCATTCATAGCTTCTTCTTTTTTAAAATATCTTGACATATACTTATCCTTGTTCCAAGGATCTTTAGGTGGGGCATTACACCTCCTCTTAGTATTATCTATTTCTAACAATCAGTATCAGAGATCAGTTACTCAGGAGAGCCTTAACAACTTCATTAAGATCCATACATATATAGAATAGTTAAAGAGAGATTTTGAAGAAGCTGTTGAGAAGTTTGATGTTCTTACAAAAGAAAGAGATACCTAAAAGATAGGTATGAAGATGCAAAATTCTACATTGGAAAAATAAAAGATGAGATTGATGATCTAAAATTGAGAAAGGAATAACATGTGTAGATTAGTGATAATGATGAAGTAGGAGTCCTCAAGAAAGAAAATGGTATCTTGAAAAATGAGTTGAAAATTTTTGAACTTAAGTTAAGTTTTAAGAGAGATGATAGTAAGAATAAACCAGGTCTAAAAACTAATAATGTAGACCTTAGATCCTAATTAAATCAAGTAACATATGAATTACACTCAATTAAGATACAAACATGGAGAATTAGAAAAGTACAACATTATTGTGAAAGGAAAATTAACACAAGCTAAACAATAGTTAGAGAAGTTTTATTCCAGTAGTGAGAAAATTGATGAGAAACTATTTTATCAGAGACCATTTTATGATAAAATAGGTCTTGGATATTTTATTGAAAAATAAGCCAAGAAAGTTGAAATTAGAAAAAAAAAAAATTAGATCTAGTTGTTGAGTCTCCTAAAGAATCTGATCGAAGTAAGATTGAATCAAGCATAACTGTAGAAGTATCTAAAGAACTTGAACTAGTTGATCTATCTACAAAACTTGATAAATCAAATAGAATAGAACAAATTGAAGAACCTAAGGAAGTTGATTTGTCTAAACAAGTTAGACATGAATTTATAGGTAAATGTTTCATATGCAATGAAGTTGGTCATATGAAGAGAGATTGCATAGGTAAGTTATTTAAACCAATTACTAATTTCTATTGTTATAATTGTCATAGTTATGGACATAAAGTAGTAGATTGTAAGAAACCTAATTTTGATAATTATAATAAAAACAATAGAATGTTTAGGAATACTAACCCTAAAAGTGATGAGGGAGGAAGATCGCAAAGAAGATATAATGATGGAGAGAAGCCTAATGGTGAAAGGAAATGAGTTGTTAGTTACAAATGTAACAATCTTGGAAATATTGCAAGGAACTAAAGAACACCTGAATGTCAAAATGGAACCAATTAGAGAAAGAATGCACATGAATATCATTTATGCAATAAGTTTTAACACAACAAGATTTTGTAGAATGGATAGAAGGAAATTCAATAGGAATCCTAATTATAGAAGGAACAATAACATAAATGATAGAAGAAATGATAATGGTAGAAACAATTGTTAGAAGGAAGCAATTAAATAACATGTCAATGAATTCAAGGAAGCATTTGTGAAAGATATTAGCTAGAAAGTTCTAATATAGTTGTGCAAGAATAATAGTTTGATACATCTAATGGAAAATTGAAATCAATAGTTGTTTGTGACTCATCCTATTTGAGTTAAGCATTTCCAGTAGAAGTAGAATGTTAGTTAATCAAATTGATGATAGAATTCAAAGTAGAAATTTCATAGTTAGTAGAAAGTATATGACATAGAGAAGAAGCTATGGTCAAGTGCATAAGGGTTTTGATGATTGCAGTAAGTTATATAGAAGAAAACAAGTTTATTGGTAATCAGTGACAATTTTTGAAGATAAAGTAGATGGTCATTTAATGCAGAGTTGAATTTGAAATGATTTAAGGATTGCCAAGAAGATATTTAGTAACATTTGATTATGCAAAGATTTTGGAGAAATTTGAGAGCAATTAGAAAGTGAACTCAAGTGCGAAGTGAAGCATTCGAGGTGTGAAGTTGCAAAAGCCCTAATACATGATATTAAAGGTATTTTATCAAAATTTAAGTTTGAATTTTCAGTATCAATAATTAGCAACATGGAAAGCTAGTTAGTTTGTGATATAAATGAGAGACCTAGGTACAAATTCAAGAAGAACCTATTTGTTTCTCTAATTTATGATCCAATAGGAGCATTTTCTCAAATCCTACCAAATGTACTTCATGTAGAAGTCATTAGAAGCTATATTCATTGTAAATTTCAAAGTGTTAGATATGAAGATATTCACAAGGATTTAGGAGTTGCGTAATGGAGACCTACACCTAAAATTTGAGAATACATATGTGAATGAATTAAACCTAATTAAGTATATGTTTTATATGGAATTCAACACTCATGAGTGGAGAAGAATTATCTTAAGAAGAGCCCATAAAGGAATAGTTTGGATAGATGATGTACCTATTGCAATTGACAATGACCTAATTTGTAAGGTCATACATTTAACCAATGAAGGTTGTAATCTAGTAAATGATAGGAATGTAAGAAAGATTGTTGAAATAAGCATGATGACTAAATTTGGTTGAACGAACATGAGAGTTGACCTGATCTAAGATAATGTAGTCAAATTATTGAGAAAAATAATAGGATATAAACTAAATAATATTTCTAGAGTGAATTTAGTTCTAGTAAGATTTTTACATATGGCTTAGGTAATGGCAATTGAGGAGAAGATAGTAACCATGTGAAAAATTATCATAGAGTAGTTGTTGGTTAACATTGCAAAGAAAAATAAATCTAGGAATGTTATTTTTTTATTCAAATCCTTATTGAAATAGCTATTTTTCTATGCAATCAAGAAATTTCCTAGTATGACAAAATTGAGATAGTAAGTGTTAAATGAAGATGGCACATAGTGCTATAGGGCCAAACTTGAGAATGTCAGAGATAGAGACATTGACAAGATGATGAGAAAATTGCAATTTGAGATGAAGTAAAGATATAGAATATCTCCCTCTATGGTAGAGAAATATAAAGATAAAATATTTTTCATGGTAGATACTGACACTACTTATATGGAAGTAGTGGAACATAGAGTAAACATTACTGATCCCATGGGATACGAAATTAGTGAAAATCTCATTGAAGGTTATGCCTAAATTATATTGTAGTCTAAAAAGGACATTGAATGTCCAATATGGAGGTACTTATAAAGAGAAGATAAGGAAATTTCATTCTAATTTTCATAGTAAAGAGATCAAAAAGAATATAGAATCTATTCTTAAGGAGTTAGGCATGACTAGAGAAGAATTCAATGAAATCAAATGCATAATAATGGAGATGAAATCTAGTGGGAAAATTGAGGTGTCGGAAGCCACACCTATTGTCATTGCAGAACCATCTATGGAAGTTATAGTAGTAGGGCCTACCTTGTTGGAATTTCTTAATGGGAAGAGATCTTCTGAGAGGGGGGGCTGAATCAGAAGTACTGGGCTTTTAACCACTTTTAAACCCTTAATAACATATAACTAAAATTAACATGCATGCATATAAACATTAAACAATCATGAGAAACAAACATGCATCACCACATAACACTTGAGATTTTGGTGACCCAAAAACCCTCTAGGAATAAGAAGGTAAAACTGGGGTGGGGATGATACCATGAAATTACTACAGCAATTGATTTCAACCACTTCTAATGGTTTTCCTTGTTAAAGGCTACAACACACAATAAATATGTGACCCTGTTAAAGGATTTCTACACCCTATTAGGAGTGTGCCTTGTTAGAGGACTTAAGAACATTCAACTTAGAATGTCACCATGTTAAAGGATTTACATAAGGCTATTAAACCCACCTAACTCAATAGGATTTCCAAATTCCTAATACAATTGTGAGAGAGTATTAGAATAATACACCTGAACTAATGCAATCTCTAATGTTGATCTTAGGCTCTTGATCTGCTCGTATATCCCTGATCTCTGTTAGATATGATCTATTGATTGTGTTCCTTTTTCTATTCTAATCAACTAGTTGTGTAAATGTTTTCCTTCCCACTAAATCTTTGACACCAATGCTCTGCAACATCCTC
This sequence comes from Cupressus sempervirens, assembly GCA_028749045.1. Lineage (NCBI taxonomy): Eukaryota > Viridiplantae > Streptophyta > Pinopsida > Cupressales > Cupressaceae > Cupressus > Cupressus sempervirens. The sequence goes on from CM053793.1 coordinate 705,524,757, forward strand.
AATAAAAGGCTCTACTTTTCCTTCTTCTCTCCAACAAGTTGTTCAATGGTTTCAAGACTTCCCTTTAAAGATTAGTGGATCATTATGCATCCTTGGATAAAATGTTCCTACTCAAACCCTTGAAATTCATCCATTGGCTGAATGCAATTCCAATTTTCTAATTGGCCGCATGAGGATCGCATAGGTGGATGGGAGGATTTGATCTTATCTCCTTATCCTGTCATGAGTCATGCATAACCATTTTACATCTTGGTTTGTATTGGCACAAACTCTTATGCTAATCCTACATTGCTTAGCACATGAAGTAATACTGATGCTCGGCACCATCTATTCTAGATTGCTCAGCATCCACTATGTTTCCTACATTACTCAGCTCCTATAAAATTCCTGCATTGCATGGTTTCTACTAATTCTTGAATCACTTAGCTCCTATTAACTTTGCAATGCTCAGAACACACTATCTTCTGATTTACATGGCACATGTTGAATTCTATATAGCTCGGCATATACTATAATGTGTTTTGCTAGGCATCAACTGTAGTTTGCTTAGCACTATTTGTGGCTCGGCACATAAAGAAATTCTAGCTTGGCTTCCATTGTGTACTCGACATGTATAGTAAAAATGGTTAAGTGTGTTTACGCTCATTTTTCAATCTTATTTATTTGATCAACAATCTCCCCCTTTGACATGAGTGTCAAAAACACTTAACTGATCATTCATGATCTAAACCTTATGTGTACATTCTTCACTTTCAAAATTTCAAAAAAGATATTGTGAACAAAAATATTCCATATGACTCCCCTTGAGTTGATTATGCCTTGTCATGTCATGAATAATGATGTCTTGAGCCATTGTGCCTAATGTTCTCTATTTTTTATCATGTTATCTTCTTATCTTCTCCTTTAATATATCTCTCCCCTTATAGCATTATCTCCCCCTTAGAATATTATCTCCCCCTTTTTGACACTGATGTCAAAGGGTCCTAAATGGTAATTCCATGCTTGGCCAAAAATGTCTTATTTACCTCAAGGAGTATTTTGAGAGATGCATCCCAGTTATTCAATGCAATATCCAATGACTTGTGTTGGATTGCAAGCTCTGTTGCTAGATCAACAAAACCTTCATGAGTAGAAATATTTGGATCTTTCTTCAGGATTTTTTTTGCATACATTTTCTCCTTATGTAATATATCCAAGTGAGGAGTGATAGAGGTTTGTATTTGCATCAACTTTTCTTTAATAGTGGCCTCTTCTACTGATAATGCAGCTAATTCCCTCTGAGTGTGAAGTGTTTGAGCAAATTGCTTTTCACTCTATGTAGGATTTGAGGGTAGTTGCATGCTGGAGAGCTTAAGTTTGCTCTCAAGGTTCAAAACTTTTTGATTTATTTCTTATGTGAACTTGAAAAAATCACACAATTTTCTATAAAGGGAAAAGATATTCCCTAATACAATCTTTACATTATCCTGTTTCTTAGCTAGGTCAACCTATCCCAAAATTATGTTATTAGCTATCTTCTAGGTGACCTTGCCTTCAAAATTCTTTTCTAACCATTCCATGAGTTTTACATTTGTATCATGGTCTTCATTATTCAGTTGGTCAACTATATCAGATAGTTTCTCAAGGATTGGCCTGCTTGAATCTGGAGGTTGTAGGCTAAAGGCATCCATGAATATATCTTTGATCTCATTCATTGCCTAATTTTATTTGTATTCTTTTCTCATTGCCTCTTGCCTCCTTCTCTTATCCAATGCACTTTGTATCTCATTCATCTTTTCTTCAGTTAAAGTGCTTGAATCATAATAGGGTATTTTAATTTCTTCATCAAGCTTAGGAATGCCATAATGAATACTCCTGGCTACCCTAGTAGAACTTGAGCTTGGTGTACTAACATGTAAGGTCATCATTTCAGTACTTGGCTTCTGAATGGGTTTGGTAGGAGTACCTATTTTTGGAAATTCAACCAAAGTTTGTATTACTGACTCCTCCCTATCTTGTGTTTCTTCCCTATCTTCTTCTTGTACCACTACTGCTAGAGGTGTACTTTTTGTCTATACTATTATACTGGTAACTTCCTTTGCTATTGCACTCAGCTCTTGATGAGCTTGTATGGCTATTCTTGGTGGTGATGGGGGTGTTAGAAATGAAAGTCTAGTAGTTTGAGTGATTTGAGGTGGTTCTTGTGGTGACACCTTGGCTTGGTTGAGTTTATCTACTAACTTTTGAAGATCATCTACACTGACCAATATGGGACTTGTACACAATTGTGCTTGAAGATCTATTTGGTCAAGGATCTTAGTGAGATCCTCTGTAGTTAATGGATTGATTTTTTGACATGAGGTGTCAACAACATCCTTACTCTTTATGATTTCTACAGGTGTGGTAGTAGAGTGAAGAGGACTAGGAGGTGGAAGTTGTGTGTCTTGCACACTTTGCTACTCATCAGTACCCCTATCTTCATCTTTTCCTTCCTCCTCTCTTTCTTCCTTGTTTTCCTCTTCTTCAACTTTTTTCTCTACTTCTATCTTCTCTTCTCTCCTCTTTCTTCTCTCTTCTGGCTTAGTTGTGGCTTCTTCCTTGTATTCCTCTTCAAGGACATCTTCAATTTTCTTATACAAGTTCTTCCATTCTCTTGTGGTTCTCTATACAACTTCTTCAATTTTGTTTTGGAGAATGGAGAATTCCCTATACTTAGGTGTAAACCTAGTTTTATGCCTTTTGACTGCTTGAGTTATCTGTTCCTTTTTCAACTTAGGAAATATGCTTGCTAGGGTTGATTCCCTCATCTCCTTCTCCATTTTCAAACAAAAATGCCATCTGTCTTCTATAATTTTAGACAATTCCTTTGGCAATTGTCCATCTAGTTCAAGAGGTGTGTACTTGAACTGTGCCATTAATGCATAGACTGATTCTTCTATGCTATTCTACTCCTCTTTACTGAACTTGTTTAAATCAATCTTTTTCATGTTACTTAAGTCTCCATTCCTAATCTTTTTAAATAATATATCAATAGAAGACTTAGGAGGATGACTTACTTTATTAGACTAATCTTCTACATTAGTATTAGGTTGAGCCACATATCTTTTCCTTTTCCTTGGCTCTTCCTATGCCTTCTTGACTATCTTCTTCTTCTTTGTAGCTAGCTTCCTCTTTGGCCTTTTGTGTAGAGGCCCTTGTTGTAGCTCTAGTTTTTGGCTTCTTGGATGTTGGTGTGGCAGCTTTCTTTGGTGAAGGTTGAGAAGTAGGAGGTGTCTTTTCCTTCCTTTTGATGACTCTACCTTTGATGGGTGCTTCCTTGGTTTCTTCTTCCTCAGCACTCTCATCTTTTTCTTCACCTTGGCCTTGTGACAATTCAAGTGGCCCTTGTTTTGGCTCATCCTCATCTTTCTCATCATCACCTTCTTCTTCTTCTTCACTAATCTCCTCTACTTCACCTACTGCACTTGTTTCTCCAACACCAAACTGCTTCTTTATTTTCTTTACTAAATTTTCCTTTTTCTTTACTACTGTGGCTGTCTTGAGTTCGGTAACCACTCTTTATTTGACATTATCATATGTCTCAAATGCCTTTGCAATTTTTTCCTTTTCCTCTGCAAGTAATTTTGTGATGGCTGCAAAAGCTTGGTCAACATCAAGCTCATATCATAATGGTCTAAGCCATCTTGCTCTTGGAAGGATTGCTTGAATGTAAGTATAATCAATGTCAACTAGAAAGCATATGCCATTTACATGCTTTTCTACCAATGAAACTTGTATCCTCATTCTTTTCTTCATTGCATTCTTGAAATCATCAAAATAGATAGAGATTTGATCATCAAAGCTATCTCCTATTTGTGCAATGAAATCATTTATTCGATCAACAATGGTTTTATTCTGACTCTAGTTTACTTTGCCAAATGAAGGGAATTCCTTCATCACATAGAAGAACATACAAACTAGCACTGACCCAAATTTGCATTATTCTCCTTTAGACTTTCTAATAGCTCCAAGATTTTCATTAATCTACTACAACATGAGATCTACTGGGTCATAGATGTGGTCTTTCTTTACAAGCTTATATGCCATATCCACTACTATGTAGGGTACACTATTCAACCTGTTGGATTGATAAAACTTATGTTATTTGATCCTTACATAAAAGTCTAATAGGGAGTCTTTTACTATGTTAATTATCATTCCCCTATTATTCCATTTTTCACCTATGTTTTTCTCTATTGTTTCCTTCTTTTCACTTCTCAGTGTCTTGGGCCAATCTAGGGTTGGAAATCCTATAACCTTATGAACCATCTTCTTGGTAATCTTGACTGGTCCTCACTCTAGCTAGAATGATCCATCATGGATTCTGCTAAGTATTATGTGTGTCCACTCAATTTTGAATACAATTGGAAAAATTAGGGCTTTGGTTAAACCCTTCTTCTCTATGATAGAAAATTCATCTTTTAATATACCATTATCATAGAGTTTGTCAAAGGCATTAAAGATTTACAAGTCTCCTATGGCTCCTATTTTGCAGTTATAACACTTTTGTACATCCTAAAGCATAACAACTTTTTTAGGGATGGTGGATAGGGCACCAATGGGATAATTTTTATATGAAACTTTTGGTATGGGCCTAAACTCAGGTTGCTTAACCTTGTTGCTGACAAGTTGAATCTCATGACTCTCTTTCCCTTGAGTCGTCTTTGAACTAGATGCCATTTTTAACTGAACTAGGGTTTGACTATTAAAGAAAACTTCACAAACTATAAAACTTGGTACCTGAAGGAAATAACTACTTAAATGCTTAGTTCGCTTGGGTAGATGTTGAATCACTGCAAATCACTAGTTGAAAGCTTGAAAATTGCTCAGTCATGCTCTTGGTAATCACTCTTCGTTTGAATGGCTCAGAAATGAATCAATTTTCACCTTTAAGGGACTCAAAAACCTTGCATTTAATGCATTTTTGTACCTTTACCTATCACTCGGTATCCACTTGGCAGCTATTCTCACTCGGCATCTACTAAATTTGTTAATAACTCAGCCACCACTGCAATTTCAGTTGGCTTCCACTTGACTTTTTAACTCGGCATCCAAAGTAGTTTCACTTGGTGTCTAAAGACAGCTCAGCATCATCATTCAAATTTTTTGTCTTAGCATCTTGTCTCATGTAGATTTATACTTTGTAGTGCTTCTTCATGGTTTAGGGCTGATGTATGATACTTCCTTATATGTATTAGCCTCGTAGGCTCATCTTGTGATTAATTGGATGAGAAATGATCACTTGACCTCGTGGGTGAAGTGACCCTTCCATTGGATGTACTTGATCCATCATTTTATTGCCATGTCTTCTTCATGTCTATTCTGATGTGTTCCACATCAATCTTTTCTTTGCCCTTATTTACTTCAATTTTGGGTGCCTTGACCTTTGTTGGACAATTCTTGCTGACATGTCCAGTTTTCAAGCAACTAAAGCAAGTAGTTTGGTTCAACCATCTTTTATAGTTTCCCTTGAAATGTGTTCTTATGTAGTTTTTGGGTATATGTCCATACTCATGATAATAGTGACAACTTTTCCTTGTATTTTAGTCTCAATTGTAATGGTGTTCATAGTTATCCCTTCTTACATGCTGATTTGGTGTCCACATAGGCTTTGATCTGCATTCAAAGGCTCTATGTCCATACTTCTTGCAATTATGGAAATGTCCATCAAATCTTTGTGTCCTTGTGACTTTGGACCTACAATCTTGTGTCATATGTCCTTGCATGTTGCACTTGTGATAGTAACCCTTTCTTTTGGGTGTGTTTGGCTAATTGATCCTTCTACTCTTGCAAACATTAGTAGTATGCCCCTTTTTATCATAGTAATGACAAGTGGGTTTAGAATCCTTACCTTTTTCACTCCTTTGCTCAGCAATCTTTGATGATTTCCCAACTTCAATGCTATTGTATTAGAGTCCTAATGTATCATGGGTTGATCTTGGGGATTTTAGCAATTGTTTAAAGTACTTGATGGCTTCACTTGACTTGTTGAGATTCTCTACTATCTATTTTTCTTTGTTCAATTCATTTTTTAGTTTTTCATTCTGCATCCTCAAAGTAGAGATCTCAATATCTTTCATATTGAGTTCATGATGAAGGTTCATCATTTGGGCAAGTGTATCCATCTACATGTTTGAGATCCTTGTTAATTCAGTACATTTTTCTTCAAGTCTATTTGCAAGATTTCTTTTGTCATCTTCCATCATGACTCTATCCTCAACTGCTCTTTTCTCTTGTTCAGTGATTTCACAAAGCATCATGGCCTATGATTCATGCTCTATCTTAAGAGTTCTTATCTCTTATGCTTGAGCTCTATTTTTTTCCATCAGTTATGCTATTGTTGCATCAAATTCTTTGGAATCTCCTTTGGAAAATACTTGTGTGGTGTCAACTCCTTGTGGTGAATATCATTTTCAACTATAGCTATTTCCTTCCTTCTTTTTAAGGATATTATTAATTCCCCTCTAGCTTCCTCTACCTTGTGTAGAGTGAGATGCACATCTATCACCTAGTTCTCAATGATCTTCCCAAGTTCAAAGACTTCCATCTTTAGATTTTTTCCTCCAAGCTATTAGGCTTCTCTTTGAGAGAACTCAGCTCTAATACCAATTTTTGCAATGTCTTAATGGGAAGAGATCTTCTAAGAGGAGGGGGTGAATCGGAAGTATTGGGCTTTTAACCACTTTTAAACTGTTAATAACATATAACTAAAATTAACATGCATGCATATAAACATTAAACAATCATGAGAAACAAACATGCATCACCACATAACACTTGAGATTTTGGTGACCCAGAAACCCTCTAGGAATAAGAAGGTAAAACTGGGGTGGGGATGATACCCATGAAATTACTATAGCAATTGATTTCAACCACTTCTGATGGTTTGACCTATTAAAGGCTTGCCCTATTAAAGGCTACAACACACTGTTAATAGGTGACCCTGTTAAAGGATTTCTACACCTTGTTAGGAGTGTGCCTTGTTAGAGGACTTAAGAACATTCAACTTAGAATGTTGCCTTGTTAAACGATTTACATAAGGTTGTTAAACCCACCTAACTCAATAGGATTTCCAAATTCCTAATAAAATTGTGAGAGAATATTAGAATAATACACCTGAACTAATGCAATCTCTAATGTTGATGTCAGGCTCTTGATGTGCTCATCTATCCCTTATCTCTACTAGATCTGATCTACTAATTGAGTTCCTTGTTCTATTCTAATCAACTAGATGTGTAAATGATGTCCTTTCCACTAAATCTTTGACACCAATGCTTTGCAACATCCTCAATAAAAGGCTCTAATTTTCCTTCTTCTCTCCAACAACTTGTTCAATGGTGTCATGACTCTCTTATAAATATTAGTGGATTGTTATGCATCCTTGGATAAAATTTTCTCACTCAAACCCTTGAAATTCACCCATTGGTTGCATGAGGATTGCATAGGTGGATGGGAGGATTTGATCTTATCTCATTATCCTATCATGAGTCATGCATAACCATTTTACATCTTGGTTTTTATTGGCACAAACTCTTATGTTAATCCTACATTGCTTAGCACATGAAGTAATTTTGATGCTCAGTACCATCTATTTTGGATTGCTCAGCATCCACTATGTTTCTTGCGTTACTCAGCTCCTATAGAATTCTTGCATTGCTTGGCTTCTACTGATTCTTGAATCACTCAGCTCCTATTAACTTTGCAATTCTCAGTGCACACTATCTTCTAATCTACTCAGCACATGTTGAATTATGTATAGCTTGGCATATACTATAATGTGTTCTACTTAGCATCAACTGTAGTTTGCTCAACACTATCTGTGACTCGACATATAAAGAAATTCTAGCTCGGCTTCCATTGTGTACTCAACATGTATAGTAAAAATGGTTAAGTGTGTTGACACTCATTTGTCAATCTTATTTATTTGATCAACATACCTCACAAATACCTATTGAACCTTATGTAGTATTTGCATAATTATAACCAATCAGGGTATAACTTGTTCAACAAAAGAAGAAATCTGATGGTGTTGAGGTGACAACAACATTTGCATAGAGAAAATCCAAGATATTAGTGAAGGTTAAGAAAGAACCATTAGCAACCCCCAAGAAAAGGGTCAAGTAAACCCCTACTAAGCCTCGAAAGAGAAGGAAGATGATGAAAATTAGTGAATCTAAGTAGTCTGATGAAGAGACTAAAGAAAAACTAGTGGAATAGGTAGTTGGAGAAGGAAGGACACCAACTCGTAAGAGAGCTTGGAAACCCAAGATTAAAAATATAAATATGAAAATTATAAATAATGATATTTTTTTTTAGTCGAATAAGTATTATAACCTATATAATAACATGGATAGGTGACAATGAGAAAATTCTATAGTAAGAAATATGATTTTGAGAAATAAGAGGTTTGACAACATTCAAAATAAGATACCAGAGGATATGTACAATAGATTATTAAATACGAAGAAAAGAGTAATAGAGGAAAACACCCAGCTAAGAGAGAATATGATTCAAAAATTGTGCAAAGTTAGCACTAATGAGGACATAGAAAATATTTTGAAAGGCACTGAGCCTTTGTTGAGGAACAAAAGAAGAGAAGTTCTTCTTATGGGAGGCAACTATGAAGAGGTAAAGAAGGAAACTAAAGAAGCCATAGTCAAGTATATGACTTCCATGCCTAAACTCACCAAGGAAATGGCACAATATAAAACAACAAGCCTTTGATATGTTGATGCTAGTACTCCTAGTGATGATGAAGAAGAGGTTAAGGAAACCCAAAAAACTTACTCACCTCCTCGTATAGTTATTGGTATTGAATCTAGTACCCATATAACTACTAATGCTAAAGAGAATCCTTTTGCATGATATGGGACCAACATTGTTGGCAATACTTCTACCTATTCTAGCTCAAATGAAGAGGATGACAAAGAAGCAAAGAAAAATGAAGAGAAAAAGAGAAGGAAAAGAAGAGACAAGAGGATGAAAAGAAAATTATTGAATTGAAAGAAGTCTCACTCATTCTAGTAGCAACAATTATTGTGTTTCCTACAATATCTAATGATAATGATGATTAGAAAGGTTTAATGAGCTCTTTGAGAAAGCTTCTTGAGAAGAATAAGTTGGTAAAGACTTTGGAGAGAACACTAGTAGATGTTCTAGATAAAATGCAAAAGATAGTATAGTTCATTGTTACAAAACCAAACTTATAGAAGAATGTTAAAGAAATGATAAGATCTTTTGATTTTGAGTTCACCACCTTGCTTGATATTGCTTCAATACAAGCACACACAAAACATGATGCATTACTATTTGACACAGTATATAACAATGTCATGAATGATTTATAGGCATTAAATGTGTGCATTAAGTATCTAAGGAAGAGCATAGATTAAAGAAACTAAAGGAAATCATTGAAGATATTGGAATAGAGATGGAGAAAATTCATAATACTATCAGACACATTGAATTTGGTAAGGAGCAAGTAATCAAGAGATTCTCTATCCTTAGAGAATATTTATCTTCCAAAGTTATCATTTTGGATAAGCAATTAGAGGAGTGCCTTTCAGCTAAGGCATCATATAATAAATTTTCATATACTGACTTGAGCATAGTGAAAGTGGCATCCTATACACTTTGCACACTCATCAATATTTTTGATATAGTCAAGGAAAACTCAAAGAATGATTTTGACAAGCTAAAACATAATTTTATAGATTGCATATCTAGAATGTCAAGTTGATTAGAGGAAGGCAACACAATTTTGGTGTCTGCATATTTTTGACACTTTTATCATTGATGTCAAAGGGGAGAAGTATGTAAGGAAAATTGTATATGTACATCTTTGTATATGTAAGGAAGAAGTATGTAAAATTTTATATGTATATGTAAGGGGAAGCTTAGCTATATATTTAAGATATCATTGTAAAGGAGTGATAAGGAATGTACTGAATCATCAAGTTGTGAATAAAACTTTTATGTTTTGAACATATTTTTTTAGTTATTTTTGTTGTATTGTATGACATCATTTTGGGACTTCTCCAATTTTAGCAAATGTTGCCATCAATGCCAAAGGGGGAGATTGTTGGAAATATGGCTAGTTAGATGTATGAGTGTTGCCATTTATGGCAACGTATCCATTTTTGTATTTCATGATGCAATCAAAGTTAGAAATTTGTCTAAGTATAAGATAATTTATACTAGTATAGAAACAAATATGGTCTATACTGTATATGCTATTTTAGTATGTTAGAAACACTAAATTAAAACAATCAAAAGCATTTTCATACTAATTTAACATAACTTCATGAGAGACAAAGTGAAATTCTCAAATGAGAATATGAGCCATGGATAGGCTCTCTCAATGAGGATGATCACTTGATGTAGAGGTGTGTCTAATAGCTAAGATGGTTTGATTATGTATGTATTCTAAAATGCTCAAACGGGCTTCAATGGAGGATTTTTGATAGATTTTGGTGAATGGATTTGATGTAAAAATGGCTTCTCAAAATGGCATTATGGCTTTACTTTCTAAATTGTGTTAAAATGGCTTGGGAGAGGATTTCTTAAATAGGAAAAGAGCTTGAGGGATCAAGGGCTAGGATGCAAGGATGGGAGAAAGCTTATTGAAGGTTTAGATTGAATGAAAGGAGAGCACATGGATTGTTCTTCCTTACAGCCAATCAGGGAGTGACACATGTCACAGGGTCATTGGTTAGAGAAAGAGGGGTTGAGGGGTCAACAAAGGAGGCTCAAAGCTCATAAACATCATAATGGCTTGTAAGAGCAATGAATGGGCTTGTAAGAGTCATTTATGGCCTTGTGGGCTTCATAAAGTTTTATGGTTGGGATATTTGTGAGAGAGTTGAGATATTTTGACTTAGGTTAGATTAAGAAAGTCTTAATCTTGACTTAAGAATGTGCAAATGATTAAGGCTTGGATTAAGCTTGGGTTAAGATTAGATTAGGCTTGTTAGAGATGGGAAAGTGGATGGCATTTAATGAGGGTGGGTGAAGGAGGAGATATTTGGCTTTGGCTTGGTTTAGCAAGTCTTTACCCATGTTTAGGGAATGTGACAAGGTTAGGGGGGGGATTAGGATTAGGGTCAAAGATAAGGATTGACATCTTCTAGAAGAGTCTAGGCTTTGGATGAGGATGAAGACTTACTAGAAGAGTCTAGAACTTCCTAGGATGAGGATAAATAAGGTTTTTAGGAAATAAATAAAGTTTTATTTATTTCAAGGGTTTGGGTTGAGGAGATATTTATTAAAATATTTTTAATAAATATGAGGATTAATATTTAATCTTAATTAAATATTTTGAGTTGGGATTAGGGGTAGGAAATGATGAGATTAGCCTTTAATCAAAATTAAAGAAGGATTAGAAGATTTTCGAAGAGGTTAGTGGTCTTAAGGAAATTGGCCAAGTTTTGGGCAAAAAATAAATTAATTATTTATTTTGGGATTGTTGGTCAATTTATTAGTTAAATAATTAATAAATAAGGAAATAATGTTTAAATAAGATTTAAACATTTTTGGGAGGGATTCCTTAATTAAATATTTTTAATTAAGATAAAGGGATTTAATGGCATAAAAATAAATTAATTAATTAATTAATTGATGATGATGTCATCAAGGACTTTTTCAAAAAATAAAAATACTTTATTTTCTAAAGAACTTTTAGGTGTCTACATTTTGCCCCTCTTTGACATAGTGTTGAGATAACACTATTTCAAAGAGGTTTGAATATAAACAACATGAGGAAGATGTTTTAGCAACAAAGTTGCCCTAGTCTCAGGTAGAAGAGAGAGAATGGACTGCATGATGCCCCCTCAAGAAGGCGGCGACGAGAGAAAATGAGGCTCGATGATTTCTTGAAAAATACAAGAATCTGGGATGAGCAAGGAGACTCAGATTGGCAAAGAGAAGGGGTTGAATTAGCTCAAACTCTCACTACAAGAGAATGATAAAGGGAGAATCAAAGGCACAAGAGTAAATAAGCTTAAGACTTCAGGGGAGATGGAGGATGAAGGAGTGGAGCACTATAAAAAGGAATCTAGGATAGGGAGAAGGATGAAGGGATTATAAAGCTTATGCAACAGGATTTCAAAGAGTTGGATTGATGGAAGATGGGTTTTGAAGATCCCTAGGACTAGGATTGTGGATCTTGAAAGATGAGGCTTGGTGGATTGATTGGATTGGTGGATCCCTAAGACTAGGATTGTGGATCCCTAAAGCTAAAAGTGAAGATTGATTCAAAGAGATACTGATGCATAAGCTGGGGTAGGAGAGACAGATGCTGGATATGGATGGGGGATAATGGAGATGAAGGAAATACATTGAAGCTTTTTGAGCGGGGGGATACTTCAAAGAGAATTATCACCATGTAGTTGAGCACTAGATTTGCTATAGAACTGTTGGTTAATTGCCAAGGTTAAAAAGAACATCAAAGTTGTGTCACCAACCGTCCAGAGGACTGACGAGCTGACTCAAAACAAACATACAAGGATTGCCCCAATATCACACATGAGACCTAGAGGAAATAGCGTGAAACCGACATTGGGTAACCCACAAGAAAAATAGAAAAAAATGAAAGAATTGATCAAAACTATACACTTAGAGTGCCCCATTTTCATCATACCATGATATGGAAGATCGTGGCAACCTTGAAGAGGGAACAAAAATATTGCTTGGAAAAGATACTTCAAGACCCAAAAGGGAAGATTCCAAATCAAAAGAAAGTGAAAATCCAAAAGAGAACTATTTGACAATGAGATGGGTAGGATGAGGTACTAACAAACCAAGATCATACATGAGGAAAGCTATATCCTACAAGGATCTATTGAAGAGCACCTAAGCTGGTGGATTTGGATGAGTGATGTGTCTAGCAAGCTGAACTAAGAAGGATAACACTTTGGTGATAGGAGATCTAGCTAAAGGATGCATTAGAATAGCTAACCAAGATATGTGATGTGTGCAAGATGTTGATCAAGGATGAACTAACATGAAAGTTGGATAGATACAATGGTAATAAGCTAAAGAGAATGTACAAGCTGACAGACCAAGATATGGTACAAATGTACAATTTTTTTTGGACAAGATTGGATATACAAGCTATGATACAAGGTATGATACAAGCGTTGGATACAAGATTATATAAAAGCTATACAGGAGCTCCGAATGATAAGATAGCAGGATGGCTCAAGTTGGTGCAAGATGTAGAAGCTAAGGATGAGGTGATAGTGGAAGATATGGATTTGGTAGGATGCATCCAATGATGATGATAGATGTGTGACCAAGGATGGGGAGAATGCTAATGTTGGTGGTAGCTGAGCTAATAGATGGTGCTAGAGTGAATGGCTAATGAGAGGATGACATTGGATTTTCATGAGGATAGCCTAGAGCAAGATACCAATGACAAGGAAGGATGGACAAGAAAAGATCTCCAAGGAATACAGTGCCCCCAGTCAGAAGATGACACACAGAAGGAGGTCTTACGATGGATGTGATAGGATTGAAGCTAGGATGGAAAAGTTGAAGGTGGTAGGGAGATGGATGATAGCTGGGATGATGGGGTGAGGTTGCAGAAGATAAGTGGATAGTGATAGATAAAAGCTGGAGGATGAAAGATAGGTGGATAAATTGGAAGATGGAGCTGGATGGCAAGATGTGACCAAAAGCATGAGGATGATAGGCTAAGCTAGGAATGGCTAGATTACGCATGATGCTTGTTTGCCAAGTTTTCATCATGGTACGTGTCCAAAGTGTTTGAATTGCCAAGTTTTCACTAGTGGATGCTTTCTTTTTCTTTTCTTTTTGACTTTTTGACTTTGGACTTAGCTGGAATGATTTTTGCTTTCTTTAGTTGTTTTTGGCTTTTTTGAGATTTTTCACTAGCTGTTGTAATGTTCAATTTTGTTGCTAGTTGTTGGTACACTTGATGTGTGATTTATGCAATAGATTGGATTAGATGGGATTGATGGTAAGAGATGGAGGGATGAAAAGCCTGGAAAGGAGCATGAGATGGGGATGCTTGCAGGATCAACATTGGCACATGTTGGGATGGGTGTGAAAAGAGCATATGGGGGATAGATGGTAGATGTGGGCTTGATGGAAGATTTGTGGAAGCACACTTGGGGATATAGGCACCCAAGATAGAGTTAGGACATGGGGGACACGAGTCACTAGATGGGGGATTAGCAATGGTAGATTCCATTATGCATTGGTTTTCAACTTTTTTCTTTGGGATCCACATGGTTTTGGATTTTCTTTTCATAGGCTTTTGCATTATTTTGCATTCTTTGATTGGATTTTTCCTTTTTGGAGTATGTCTTTTAGAATAGACATATGATTTCCTAGGATGTGGATTTTTAGCTTTATGCATTTTGAAGTTGGCATTCACATTGCTTTGGTAAGCTTTGGGAAGATGGTTAGGAGAAGCTTTGTGAGATGGAGAGGATATGGAAGAGCATTTAGGGGGATGATTATGGATAATGTACCTTGATATGTGCCTTTTTTGATCTTGCGTAGTAATGGAGGGAATAGGATTTTTATGATGGCTGATAGGAGGATGGAGGATGGTAGATTTTGGGACATGGGGACCCAAAATGGATTTAGAGAATGAAGGGGGGATATGGTATGTTGTTTTGGGTTGCAAAGATGGTGGAGGGGGGATGACATAATATTTCTTGAATGAGTGATGGGAGGCTGGCATGGTGGTCCTGGAGATAGGCTTGGTTTGGGGATGGTGTGTACCAACACTTTTAGATGGTGATCCTTTGGATACATATCCAAGACCATATAATCTTGGATTCTTTTGTGCAATAATAGGCTTTCTGATTCCTTGCTCTTGTGGTCCTAAACTTTGACCTTGATAATGCCATTGATTGAGCATTTGAACGAGCTGAGGATACTTTTTGCTCATAGAAAATGGTAGAAGTGCTTTATTAGATGTACTACAATAGGGAGATACTATTCTTAATTCTTCTAATGAGAGGGGGCCACCATGGATGAATGTAAGTGAACCAAGAGGGTAGATTATAGATGGTGGAATAGCTTGGATATGTGGTAAGATGGAAGCATGGATCGGAGGAGATGGTAGGATGAGATCTTGATTTAGCTGATGGGATGAAAAGATATCCTGTAGTAGAGGAGGTATGGCTTGAGGTTTTGGAGATGGAGGGGATGGTGACTGCAATATGGATGGAAGACATGGTATGATGATATCTTCATTTATGCTTTGGGGGATGTCAACATGCTTTTGGGTAGGATCTTGATAAGATTGGATTGGAGTGGATGGTGTGATAGGAGG
This sequence comes from Cupressus sempervirens, assembly GCA_028749045.1. Taxonomy (NCBI): domain Eukaryota; kingdom Viridiplantae; phylum Streptophyta; class Pinopsida; order Cupressales; family Cupressaceae; genus Cupressus; species Cupressus sempervirens. The sequence continues at coordinate 705,540,082 of CM053793.1, forward strand.
TGAAAGGATGGATTCTTCAAAGGCAGTGGATGGATAGATGGGAGATTCAGTAGTGGAGATGGGTGAGTAGAAGATGGATGCATAAGGGTCATTACGAGAGATTTGGGAAACGCTTGGAGGTGATGTGGATAGGATTTGGAGGGATTTGACAGGTGGTGGGATTTTGATGCTTGTGGGAAGTGGAAGGATTTTAAGCAATTTGATGGATGGTATGGGGATGATAGCTATGGGAGATGGAGGTGATATTATAGATGGGGAAGCTTCATCACTGACTACTTCACATGGTTGGATTAGATGGCATGGCTTATCAACTATTGGAGAAAACTTTTCTTGTATTTCTTCTAGGAGATTCCGGGGAGACTCATGTGTCAAAGGTGGAGGTGGTGGATTGACAGGAATAGCTAGTGTGATGGGGGTGGAAGATTGGAAGCTTGGTTGATTGGGTGGTGGAGGAGAAGCTAGCATATGAGATGGCATGACTAGATAGTTTGAAGGAATGCTTGGATTTTGGGAGATGGTTGGCTAAAGGCATCTAAGGCTCTCAAGATACCCATCATAGTCAACAAGATTTTCATCATCATTGGAATAGGATGTAGTGGGAGAAAGGACAATGTGACCAAACTCATCATGATAGGGTTGGGATTTCATTTTTTGATGATGATGAGTTAGATGGGAATGGGGTCTTGCATATGGATGAACATGGAAGCTCATGGTTGGATTTGGATTAAGCATAGATTTTGGATTGGCTAATGAAAGATTTCCTAGGGAGAGTCAAAGTTGCATGATAGACCTAAGGAGGATTGGCTGGAGATTTTTGGCTTTCCTATGGATGGAAGACTTAAAGGGTATGCTATCAAAAAGTGAGAGTTTTGCTTTCCTATGTGCAGGATTGGTCGCTTTTGATGTCAACTTAAGGATAGACAAATGATCCTATGGGCATGACACAAGATTGACCACTTGTGGATCCCAACCTTTAGCTTAAGGTGATGAGGGATCACAAGTGACAAGGTTAGATTACCCTAGACAAAGCTTTTTCAAAAGGATAACCTTGGGGAGATTGAGGGATTTGGATAGATGTATTGGATAGCAAACTCTAGTAGAGTAACAACAATTCCTTAAAGGCTTGGGTGATTTTGGATTGGGTTGCTAGCTGGCTAGGGGGATGATTTGGATGGACTTTGGATTTGAGATTGTTCTAAAGAAAAGAACTAGATAGATTTGGTTGTGGTGGGGGAGCTTGGATGATTTTTTGATGAGGCAGTGACTACACTAAGTATGCCTTGAGCTGGGAGATTTTTGCTTTTCAGGGATTTTGACCAAAGTTGGCAAACATTAATTCAAAAGCTATGAACAAACAAGCAGACAAAAGTTTGGAGCAAGCACGTCAAACACACCAACATCCTAGGAAGCTTTCTACAAGGATGAAATTTGGTTTAGCTAGAGAGTCCTTGGTATACACAAGGTACGTGAGGCCCAAATCTATAGATGAAACCAAAAAGATGTCACACAGTCGAGAGGAGCAGTAACCCACCTCTCCTCTTTCACTTCTCAAGGGTATAAAGTTCCTTGAGGCTTAGCCCGAGTGACAGAATTTTGATCCCAAGAGAGGTGTCTTTGAATTCACCTCCCAATATTTATAATTTGTCAAAATGTTGGAGTTGAGGTCATCCCAAGGGGTGATGAAATCCCTGAGTAGGCCTCCTAAAACTTAAACAAGATTTTGGATCCAAATCTTATGCACCCAAGATGGCCTCGAAAGACAACAAGGGGAGAGAAAACTTGGATGATCTTGGGCTAAAACACAAAGTTCTTTTCCAACTGATGCTTAAGTTTTTTGATCTAGAATTTGCAAGCACTCATGTTTAAGATACAATGTTTATTTCAATTTTGAAGCATTGACAAAAGTAAAATTGATCGAAGAATGCAAGCAAGAAGAAGAGTTAGGGTCAACAAGAAAATAAACTCGCGCACTCGGAGGCCCTCAACATCAAGTATCGATTAATTCCTTTAAGGCATTCAAGAGTTGGTGTGAGTTTTTTTTAAGCCCAAAACAAAGATGTGTGTAAAGCTCAATTTCAAGCGTGCACCTAGAGGCCCTCCACATCAAGATTTGTTAAAATTTTATGCCCAAATAAAGTGTTAGCAAGACTAATGTGCATTCAAAAAAAATTTTATCTTAGAAAAACCAATAAAAACTCAAGTGAGTGAAATTTGATTTTTTTTGGAGCACTTAACACCTTCTTAGGTAGACCCATCCCCATATATGGTGTTGATATTGCAACCAACAGTTAGAATGATGGGTGATTAAAGAGGGTGAGTCCAACAAAAAATTTACTCAAAGTGTCTTTATTTATTTTTATAACTTAGAAAGTTTCTAAAATGTGGATTCTTTTTATGCCCCAAAAGATGATTATTTTATCTATGGCATTCAAGATTGGATTTGTTTTTTTAATCATGCATTCATAAAATAAAATAAAACTTGATTTTAATCCATGGAACTCAAGAGTGATTTTAGCAAAATGCATTCAAAGACAAGTGATTAAACATTCAAGTTTTTTTTTTTTTAGCATTCAAGATTGAGATTTTGCGTGTTGTTTTGGAAGTGAAAATGACTCTTTGGACTTTGGTTTTCATTCAAGATTTTGTGTTCGATTTTGCATGTTTTAAGCCTAAAAAATGATCTTCCTAGATTGTTGTGATGCATGAAAAACCTAAGAAATATTCAAGATTTTGCAACAAGACATTTGTTTGGAACAAATAACAAAGCTTTTAGGACAATTTTGGCAACCATTTAGGACTCTTAGTTTTCATGAGATTTTTAAAAGAACTTTAAAATATTTGCAAATGAGGTTCATTTTATCCTTGATTGATGTTTTGAGTTTGATTTAGATTTTAGTGTGCACTTAGTGTTGATTTTGAACCTTTTGAAATGGAAACTTAAAGTTCTTTTTAAATTCTCAAAAATGAAGTGTTCCTAACTTTGCATGAATGCATCTAAAACCTTGATGTTGCAAGGATGCAAATGATTGGATTGGTTTAGTTTTTCTTGTTAAAAGATTTTATTTTATTTTTGCAAATTTTTAATTTTTAATGGATTTAAGTATGATTTGGGGGTTCATTTTAAGCACTCAAAAAAAAAGTTTATGATTTTGCTTTCTTTTAAAAAAAAAGGCCAAGATCCCTCAAGAAGAAGAAGAAGAAGTAGACAGAATAGAAGAAGAATATAGACAAGAAGAGGAAGAAGAATTCCAAGTGCTCCATCCACCAATAAACTTGAAAAATCTGCAAACACTATGAGATATACTATGAGTTCCTTTGTCTTCTTCATGATCATGTGGACCTGCAAAACCAATTTATACAATCCTACCAATCACAAAAATAAGAAAAATTAGCCAAAATTAGCAAATGACATACAAAACTTGACTAAAAAAGCTAATGAAGATGACCCATGCAGGGTCCCACCGGGCATGCCAAAATGTATATGCTACTTTAGTATGTTAGAAACACTAAATTAAAACAATCAAAAGCATTTGCATACTAATTTAACATAACTTCATGAGAGACAAAGTGAAGTCCTCAAATGAGAATATGATCCATGGATAGGCTCTCTCAATGAGGATGATCACTTGATGTAGAGGTGTGTCTAATAGCTAAGATGGTTTGATTACGTGTGTATGCTCAAATGCTCAAATGGGCTTCAATGGAGGATTTTTGATAGATTTTGGTGAATGGATTTGATGTAAAAATGGCTTCTCAAAATGGCATTATGGCTTTACTTTCTAGATTGTGTTAAAATGGCTTGGGAGAGGATTCCTTAAATAGGCAAAGGGCTTGACGGATCAAGGGCTAGGATGCAAGGATGGGAGAAAGCTTATGGAAGGTTTAGATTGAATGAGAGGAGAGCACATGGATTGTGCTTCCTTACAGCCAATTAGGGAGTGACACATGTCATAGGGTCATTTGTTAGAGCAAGAGGGTTTGAGGGGTCAACAAAGCAGGCTCAAAGCTCATAAAGACCCTCATAATGGCTTGTAAGAGCAATGAATGGGCTTGTAAGATTCATTTATGGCCCTGTGGGCTTCATAAAATTTTATGGTTGGGATATTTGTGAGAGAGTTGAGATATTTTGATTTGGGTTGGATTAAGAAAGTCTTAAGCTTTATTTAGGAATGTGCAAATGATTAAGGCTTGGATTTAGCTTGGGTTAAGAGTAGATTAGGCTTGTTAGAGATGGGTAAGTGGATGGCATTTAATGAGGGTGGGTGAAGGAGGAGATATTTGTTGGCTTTGGCTTGGTTTAGCAAGTTTTAACCCATGTTTAGGGAATTTGACAAGGTTGGGGGGGGATTAGGATTAGGGTCAAAGATAAGGATTGACATCTTCTAGAAGAGTCTAGGCTTTGGATGAGGATGAAGACTTTTTAGAAGAGTCTAGAACTTCCTAGGATGAGGATAACTAAGGTTTTTAGGAAATAAATAAAGTTTTATTTATTTCAAGGGTTTGGGTTGAGGAGATATTTATTAAAATATTTTTAATAAACATGAGGATTAATATTAAATCTTAATTAAATATTTTGAGTTGAGATTAGGGGTAAGAAATGATGGGATTAGTCTTTAATCAAAATTAAAGAAGGATTAGAAGATTTTGGAAGAGGTTAGTGGTCTTAAGGAAATTGGCCATGTTTTGGGCAAAAAATAAATAAATAATTTATTTTGGGATTTTTGGTCAATTTATTAATTAAATAATTAATAAATAAGGAAATAATGTTTAAATAAGATTTAAACATTTTTGGGAGGGATTCCTTAATTAAATATTTTTAATTAAGATAAAGGGATTTAATGGCGTAAAAATTAATTAATTAATTAATTAATGATGATGTCATCAAGGACTTTTTCAAAAAATAAAAATACTTTATTTTCTAAAGGATTTTTAGGTGTCTACATATACATATGATAGACTTTGAGTTAGCTCATGTGCAATTGAGGAGTGATCAATGATAGTGTCATGATGATGTATGTCAATGTACAAATCTATATAGATAGTACAATGTAAATTATAGGAGGATTATGAGCTTAGGTAGTTAACATAGTATAATAGAGCATGTTAATAAATTGAAGTATACGACTTAAGGAATTATGATGGAAACTAAATAATTACTTAATAATGATGGGCTGACATCCTAGATGTTTACCCAAAGTTATTTTATAATAATTCAAGTGTGTGAAAGCATCAGGGCCGACTGATCAAGAATTTTTATGATTTGCAATGTATAAGTAAAGACCATATCTTCCACAACTAAGAAGTGATGTGATGTGATGTAAAGCAATCAAGAAAATGTAATATGTATGTGAACTATTTTGAAGGATATATATGTGAGCTTTCTATGATGTGAGCAAGTGTGAAGTACAATAGTAAAACAATATTGTATGTATATATCTTCTTGTGAAGAAACTTAATTATATATTGCATGTTAGGGTAGTGGGTTCTTCTTGCATTCATTGCAATTTCTCTAACAACTCCTAATAGGGTTGAAGTTTTTAATAGGGCATAGTCCTCTAACAAGGAATCAAGACACTATATGTATTTCATAGACTCCTAATAGGTTCAATATCATTAACATGATTTTTTTTTTAATGGATCATCTTGTGGGCATCATCCCCACTAGAGTATGATTATATTTACTATTCAATATTGTTTTTTTATTTTCATATGAAAGTTATAAAGTAGTTAACAATATCTAGTTGTTGGCATAAGTTTGTAGAATGTCAATTCAGCCCCACTCTTAGTATTATCTATTTCTAACAAGGCCTTAGATATCTTATTGAAGAAAAATCAGCCAAGAAAGTTGAAATTAGAAAAGAACCAAATCCAATTGTTGAGTCTCTTAAAGAACCTAATTTGAGTAAGATTGAATCAAGCATAACTATAGAAGCATGTAAAAAAGTTGAACTAGTTGATTTTATTGTGAAACATGATGAACCAAAGAAAATAGAGCAAGTTGATGAACCTAAGAAAGTTGAATCATCTAGGGAAGTTAGACATGAATTCAGAGGTATATATTTCAGATGTAATGAATTTGGTCATATGAAGAAAGATTTCATAGCTAAGTATTTTAAAATTATTATAATTGTCATGGTTATGGACATAAAGTAGTAGATTGTAAGAAACCAAAGTTTGATAATAATAATGAAAAAAGTAGAATGTTTAGGAATACTAACCCTACATGTGGTGAGAGAGGAAGATAAAAGAAGTATATGTAATGATGGAGAGAAATGTAATGGTGAAAGGAAACCAGTTCTATGTTAAAAATGTAAGAATACTAGACATATTGCAAGGAACTACAGAGCACCTGAAAGTCAAAATGGAACCAATTAGAGAAGGAACATGTTTGTATATATGTTATGTAATAACTTTGGACACACAATAAGATTTTTTAGAATGGATAGAAGGAACTTTAATAGGAATCCTAATTACATAAGGAACAATAATAGAAATGATAGAAGAAATGATAATGGTAGCAACAATAGTCAAAAGGAAGCCATTAAAGAACATGTTGATGAATTCAAGGAAGCATTTATGAAAGCTACTAATCCATAAACTTTTCATACAATTTTGGAAAAGTAGTATTTTGATGCACCTAATGGAAGATCAAACTAAGTAGGTGTTTGTGACTCATTAAATTTGAATTAAGAATTTCAAAGTAGAGGCAAAGTATTAGTTAATCAAAACTAATAATAGAATTCAAATTAGAAGTTGTGCAACCAATAGAAGTTAGGTGATATAAATAGAAAGTTATTGTCAAGTATGTAAGAGTTTTGATGATCGCAATAAGTCATACAGAAGAAAATGATTTAAATGATTTTAGGATTGCGAGTAAAATATTCAGTACCATTTGATCATGCAAATAGTTTGGATCAATTTGAGAGCAATTACATAGTGAACTCAAGTGTGAAGTGAAACATTCAAAGTGTTAAGTTGCAAAAGCCCTAATACATGATATTAATGGTATTTTATGAGGCTTTGAGTTTGAATTTTCATTATCAACAATTACCAGTATGTCAATTGAAACAATTTGTGATATAAGTGAGAGAACTAGGTGCAAATTCAAGAAGAATCCATTTGTTTATCTTATTGATGATCCATTATGAGCATTTTCTCAAATCCTACCAAATTTAATTCATGTAGAGGACACTAGAAGCTATGTTCTTTTTAAATTTGAGAGTGTTGGAGATGAATATATTCACAAGGATTTAGGATTTATGTGTATAGGAGACTATTGGCTCCTGATTTGACAAGATTTCAACTACCTTTTATAAGATTAGAAAACCCAGGAATTACCTAAAAACCATTATGGGTATTCTAAGAGGAAAGATAAAAGGACCAACTAACAAGACAATAAAGTCTTCTCCACTTTGAATTCTAAAAGATCTAGTAGGTTTGCCTTAGATATTTAGTGTTATTTACTTCAAGATCAATATTCAAAGCATGAACTCTAGGAACAATAGATTACCTAGTTGTCTTTCTTCTTATTCAATAGTAATAAAGACATGATAACCATCTATTTTATCAAACCCTAGACACCATGAATCAAGCACAAGATGACATTAATTTCTTAAACAACATAATATTAATATATTGATTGATATAAGTTTTCTACATTATACAAAGCATTACAATCAAATCAATTGACAAGGATGGCCAATGCCTTATCCATTGGGATATAATTTTAAGAGATCACACACCTAATTCTAGATCTTATCTTGATACTTTGTGTAAATATTTATCAAGATTCATTTCCAATTCTTATACTTATCATATCTTTACTTAAAACCATATTTTTCTTTCAACTTACATTAAGCATTTACATAATCCATTAGATTATCAATAAAAACAAATTGAAATATAATTCAATATGAATTACAACTGAAGCTTAATAAACTTTTCTATTAAACCTCTAAGAACAAAATAGAGACAAGAAAATATACAAGATGAAAAATAGCTTTTTATATTTTTTATTGATTTCTTTAAAACTGTATACAATTTAGTGTTTATCTCTTTCAGAAATTGAGACACATAGACCATAAACTATTAACTTTTTCTATTCACTTCTACAACTCATTTACAATATGCATAGACCGACCCAAAATTTACATAGACTCATCCAATGAAGAAATTTGGACCCTCACTCCACATCTTGGAAATCTCTTTAAAGACAAGGATTACAACAAGCTTTAGGTGGGAGGTCACTTGTCAAAATATGATTCAAAAACAAATAAAAAGATTATATTTTATTTTTCACTTTACAAACATTCTTTGTACTTGGAAAAAACCAAGGAAGCAATTACAAAACTAGTAGGTGGCAACTATATTTAGGCGTCTTCACAATGAGCATCCATGTATCTTAAAAATCTATCACTATCATTGCCTTTTTCTTTGTTTTTTCTTTTCTGCTATCTAGTTATAGTTCATGTTATCTAATTTTCACCTTGCAGGCTCAATCATTGCTACAATAGGTTTCATTTAATGAGAATAATTACATGAAGTAAACTATTTAATCAATAAAAATACATGTTGTGAGGAATCTGGAACTTGGGGAATGAAGAAATTTGAAGTTATCAATTGCTATAGGAAGTATACAATTTCACTAGTTGCTGATTTTGATTGTTGCAGCACTTTGCACAAATGGTACAGCCATAGATGACTATTTTATTATGAAAAATCATACTCAAATTAAATTTGTATGATTTTTGTTTCATTTAAATCAAGTTTTAATAATTTTCATGAAGAAATGAAAGAGTTATGCTCTTTCTGGTGAGAGTACCTTGTCTAGAATTTTTTTCTAAGCATTCAGTCAAGAATGGAAAATTTGGTATGTTCATATATAGATTCATATAACTCTATCAATTGGTGAGGAGTTAGATATTTATGTTAGGAAAACAAAATTGTTCTTTCTAGAAAAAATTTTATGGACATTTAGGGGGTCATCTAATCCATTTTCTAAAATGTGTCCTATTAAAAAGGATGTTGATGCATGTTTTTAAAAGACTGGGTGTCATGCCTGACCACTACTTTAGTTTCTCTGCATATCAGGACTTTTTTGTTATAAGTTCCTTTCAGATGTTATATTTTTATTTCTGTAGAACTTGGTTATATTATTGTCCTTTGGAACACGAGACTTATGTTGAACGTATTTTCTATTTAGAACTATTTTATTAGCATTGAAGGTGATTTAGGATTTTATGATTTGAAACTAGCATATAAATAATTGCATGTTAATTGGGTATCAATTATATTTATTAAGTTTCAAACTCATTGTAAACTGCATTCTATGTTTGTATGTATTGGAAAGAAAGTTATATATTGTATGTTAACTTGACATTGCAAATACATTTGTATGTTAATATGTTGTATGTATTTGGAACATGTCATTTTATTTTCATTTGCATGATTGACAAGGGATTGAATTATTGCATTAGATTTTTTTTCAGTATAGCATATAGGCATATGGTGTAAAGGGTTTAGATACTTTTATTGCATATAACCTTAGGTTGGTTTTGATTACATAACTTATATTCATTTTTTTAAAAAGGTTTAATAACCCATAGTTGGTATAATATATACATATGTTATTAAAAAGTGGTTTAATATTTCTTAAATAACATGCAACCCTAAATGGGTTTTGAATTTCATGTAAAGGGATATCAGCATTGTTAATAGCTAAATTCATGGTGGTGGTTTTGGTACTGCCAAATACACGGCTCTGTGATACACAATGTGTATTGAATGCATGTTTATGAAGAATTATGGCACTAAAGGTTTGGTCAGCCATTTCTTTTTGTGAGTTGGGTTTCTTGTAGAATTTGGGCTGGAAACTTGGCTGCATTGCTCTATTTTGCTTAAAATTTGTGACCCTTGTTGCTGAGGTATTGACATAATGAAGGGTTTTGTTGGAAGGGGATACTTGCATATGTGGCTAAGCACAATGGAGTTACTCATCAGAAGTTGTCTATTGTTATTGTTGGGTTCTTTTGCTTCACTCCATTGTGAAGTCATTTGTGAGTTATGTGTGTTAACATTGTGGAGATTGTTTACCAGTTTTGACTTTGCTTATGGGGCTTTGGCATCGAGCTTTATTGCAGAGCATTATATTGAGCATTTTCCATCTTCTTTATTACACGTAGGGGCAATTTCTTACCCTACTCTCTATGTTTACAATTGCATTTTTATTTTGATAAGCATGTTGTAAATGGTTATCAGTTTTACATGATGTGTATTAACACTCAAGGATGGATATATGCAGAGCATGGCACTGTGTGCAATGCTTAGCCCTATATACATCCACATTTCAATGTAAAGTATAAAGATATCATTTTGGGTGTTGCTATACATATATATTTTGGCTTTTCCCTAAACATACTTTTTCTTCTTCGAGTTGAACCCGGTCGGAGACTCATGCTTGCGACAGTAAGTATGCATGTGATTGTGTGATACTTTTGGATATTCGGCTTTGTCAGGGCTGAGCTATGAGAGAACCCATATCTTAGAGGTCATAGATATTTGTGGTTTCGCCATACTCACAAGCTTGCATTAGGTTGCAGACTCATGACTGATCAAGGGCACAGTCACTCTATTTTAAGAATTAATTAATTTGAAAAGAGGGTTAAGTCATTATAATAAGTAGTGCACTTGAATTCTAAAGCTCGTTCATTATATATTAAAAATAGTAATATAGTGAACAGTATATGACAACTAATGGTAATGACATTTTGTCAAATAGTCAAAAGGAAGCTCAAATCAAGTAGAAAATTTTCTACGACAACATAATTTAACCATTAATATATGATGGAAATTGAGTCATAATTAACTGTTGTTTTGTGAAATTGTTCGCAACTGAATAAGGCATTATTTTATAAACAAAGACATAGATAGATGTTGTTATTTTAATATTGACATGTCATTATGTGAAAAGCTAGTGTGCGTCTTATAACTTAGGGATTTTACATTCTAATAACTTTTGGTCATTGGCATGATGAAAGTTACATTGCATATTTGTGAATTGCATTTTGAATTGATTTTAGATATTGTACTTTTATATGCTATTGTAGTTATAACTGGGTGGTGGCTTATTGTCAAATAGTGGTATAACTTCAATAGACTCTTGAATATTCAATAACATTGTAAACGATCATTTGTTAAGGATTGGCTGCACTTGGATTCAATTATGTTTAATTTTGCTATGAAGTTCCTTAATAGCATTTATGGATTGTTTTGAGATAAGATGTTTAAAATAGAATCCTTTTATTATAAAGATGTATTTCAGTTCATAATTGAAATGGAAAGTCATCTCAAGTAATGAGGCAAATTTATGATATATGTTTGATGATATGTCATTTAAAGCAAGAATATCATATGTGTATTGTTTTATTATCTTAAGTCATTTGGAAGGATAAGTTTAGTTGATTATAACAATAGGAATTAATAGTATAGTACTATGACTAGTAAGTATCATTAAACTGATGTATCAGTTTAGTCATATTTACGAGATCGTAATATTGTAGTATTTATTTTTGTTGTTAAAATAATCTAAGTTTACTTTCGAATTTGGCAGTAGAAGATGAGATTTTCAATAGATGAAGAATGTAATATCATGTGAAAACTGACTTGTTCTTTGTTGCATGTGCATTCTTAGAATATCTATTTGATGTGTATTTTAAGGATAGCTATAATGATCGTATATCGAGGTGGCTAAATATTGATTTATCCTATTTAGTTAATTAATTCAATGATAATTTTAAGATGAATTGGGTAGGTTAATTACATACAAATAATAATTGGCCTTGCCTATGACTTAAACCAGTAAGGTTAAGTACGGAGAACAAGGCAAGTCTCTATTACGTCATTTCACGAGTACCATAGAGAATTCCACTATGTGTTGTCTATGAGCTTACCATATACAGATGCAATATCTTAGCACCATAGTGATGACACCTCAGTAAATATATGATTCATTTACTAGTTATTCTTAGTGCGTGTTTAATTTTGCATTATTAAGAAGATGTTTACATCTTGCATATTAATTTTAGAATTGCACTATGTTATGTGGTTCAGATATCTACATTATGGTTTTGTATATGTTTATTCTAACATGTATGCAGGTGGACTACACTTTTCAACTCAATGTGTACTAAGCCCTCTTTGTTTTGTGTTGCATTTTTGTGTATTTTCAGGTGTTTCAAGTTGATTAACAAGTAGCTAAGGATGATTGTTGAAGTTACTTCTTGAAACAAAATTTGTTACTTGTAGGGTCCATATGTTGGACATAGGCGTTTAAGAATGATATCGTACTTCATTATTGTACTGAACTCTTTATGTATTAACATCATTATGGAAATTTATTTGGATGATATTTTCTTCTATTTTGAGGTTTACGAATTGAGAGTGGCTCAATCATTGTTCTTGTTCTTGTAATATGTTGATTAAATAAATAAAAAATTATTTCGTTCATTATGCTTGTTCTTTGTTTCCAATTTATTATTTTTGTTTAGTGTAGCATTACATTTGGTATCAGAGTGTGGTTAGAATAACCAAGACTCTTGGGTTATAGGGTTTTAGTCATCATCAATGCATTATTAACAGTTTTTTTTTTTTAGGTTGCTATCATGCCTCTCGTCACTAGAGAAGCTCGAGGACATGGCATTCCTAAGGATAACTTTGCTAGCAAAGGCAGAGGTAGGGGCTGGGGCCGTGGTAGAGGTCCTAGGCTCCAAAATATTACTAGGGATGGTCAGTTTGATTAGAATGTTGGGGTTGGAAACAATCAAGATAACCAAGCAGATCAAGCTATGGTACTTCAATGGATACTGGAATGTCTTGATAATATTGAGACTAACAACCAGATTCCTAGTGGGGGAGTGAATGTTAGGGTACCTTTTGTGCAAGGTATTAACCTTCTTGTAGAGGATGATCCAGTGGTAAGAGCTCAGCTCAAGGATCTTTCCAAAGTGAAAGGGTTGTTATTTTATGGTACAAAATAGGGCACATCAGTAGAAGCTTAGCTATTGAATATTGAGCGGTGCTTTATCTTACATTGTTACTTGAGTAATGTGAAAGTAAGATGGATGGTTATACATTTGAGGGGATTTAGTTCCTTGTGGTGGGAACAAGATTTGGAGAAGCTTGGCATTGATATTTCTTTAGTTACTTTGGAGTTCTTTGTAGAGAATTTCAAGGAGAGGTTCATGTCTGAATATTGGCGTCAGGCCCGTGCAGAGGAGTTCTTTCAGATTATGCAATCTAGCTCTATAATGGAAACTTATGAACATAGCTTCTACAAGCTTAAAAAAATTTCTAGGTGGGCAGAAAATGATAAGGCCATGATATAGCATTTCATTAGAGGACTTTTGCCCAAGATCAAGGATGAAGTGAGAACCTTCAAACCTATGTCTATGCATGAAGCTTCGGAGTGAGAAAAGCTGATTGAGATGAATTTTGGCTATCATGGGACTTCATACAAAACCAACATGGATCCACCTACCCTGAATGTCAGTAAGAATCAAAAGCCTCCTCAGAATAGTTTGAAATTAGGATTTTTAGGTGGGAAATTCAAGAAGAGGAAGTTTGATAAGAACTCCAAGGGTTTAGAATAGCCTAGACCATCTCAACCACCTCAGAGTGTGTAGAGTAATAATCTATCTCCTGGTCCTTCAGGTCAAAACATGGGATTCAGGAAATCTGTTGAGTGTTATCATTGTGGACAGTTAGGTCATTACCAGTCTTAGTGCCCTAACTAGGACAAGCCAAAGGGTGGACCTAAGCCAACTAGGTCTGAAGTGTCAGTTGGTGATTCTGCCAAGAACCATCATGTTTTAGCTACCCTAGATTAGAAGTAGGTCGAACACCAAAACACGATTATTGAAGCTCAGGGTAATACTCAAGGTATGAAAGTATCTATCTTATTTGACTCTGGAGCTACAGACTCATTTATTTCTTCTACTTTAGTTGCATATAGTGGAATTCCTATGGTTAGGGAAAGGAATAGATGGCAAGTGGAGTTAACGTCAAGTTCTAGGGTGAACGCTGATCTTGTTGCTCCTGATTGTAAGATTCGAATGAAACCTTTTACTACTTCAGGGAACCTTAGGGTTATAGCTTTAGGATTGTATGACATAGTTTTGGGAATGGATTGGTTAGAACAACATCAAGCTGTTATGGATTGCAAGGATAAGAAAATTAATTATTTAGATGATGTTGGATTAGCTAGGGTTATTGTTGGAATCAAGAGACCCATCTTTTTGTGGACAATTTCTGCCAAGTAATTGGTAAGGTGTGCTCAAAAAGGCTGTAGTTTTTTTGCCATATTAGTAAATGACTTAGAAGATTCCATGGTTAAAGGTTCTTTTCTTGATCATCCAGTCTTGCAAAGTTTTTTGGATGTTTTTGTTGAAGAGATTCCTGGAATACCTTTGAGAAGATAAATTGAGTTTCGAATTGATTTAGTGCTAGGAACGAAACCAATTTCCAAGACTCCATACAGAATGATAGCTCAAGAGCTAGTTGAACTTAAATTTTAGTTGGAGGAACTTTTGGAGAAAGGTTTGATTCGTCCTAGTGTATCACCTTCCAGTGCTCCAGTAATCTTTGTCAAGAAGAAAGACGGCTACTTAAGACTTTGCATAAATGATAGACAATTAAACAAGGTCACTGTTAAGAATAGGAATCCTTTACCTAGAATTGATGAATTTTTTGATCAAGTCAAGGGTGCCCGAGCCTTTTCGAAGATTGATCTAAAATTTGGGTATCATGAACTTAGAATCTAGGAAGTTGATATTCATAAGACAACTTTTCGCACCAGGTATGGGCACTACGAATTCACAGTAGTACCTTTTGGGTTAACAAATGCACCTTCTGTCTTTATGAGCCTAATGAATGGTAAGTTTAGAACTTACCTAGACAAGTTCATAGTGGTTTTTTTGGATGATATTTGGGTGTATTCTAATACTGCTGAGGAGCACGACCAGCATTTAGAACAAGTTTTGGAATGCCTTCATGGGAATAGACTATATGCCAATCTTGTGAAGTGCAAATTTTTCAAATCAAAGATTTTTTACTTGGGACATATCATTGCAAGGGATGGAATTTCTATAGATCCATCCAAAATTCAGGCTATTGTAGATTGGCCAGCACCTACGAATGTGTCAGAGGTTCGAAGTTTCATGGGCTTAGCAAGCTATTACCATAGATTTGTGTCAAACTTTTCCAAGATAGTGCACCCTATCACATCTCTTCAGAGAAAAGGGAAGAGATTTGTGTGGAAAAAGGAGTGCGAGGTAGCATTTAAAAAACTTAAGGAATGTTTGACCAGCGTACTAGTTCTGGCAGTCCATGATTCAGTTAAGGAGTTCATGGTTTGCATTGATGCATCTTTGGATGGTATAGGGGTAGTGTTGATGCAAGAAGGACATGTTATAGCTTATGAGTCTAGAAAGCTAAAGAATCATGAGGTGAATTACCCTACTCATGATCTCAAACTTGCAATGATTATGCATGCTTTGACCAAGTGGCAGCATTTTCTTCTGGGTCAACGATTTGAGTTACATATTGATCACCAAAGCCTTTAGTATATTTTCACACAACTAGACCTCAATGCTAGGTAGCGAAGATGGATGGAGTTCCTATGTGAATATGAATTTGATATTAGTTATGTGCAAGGGAAGGAGAATGTGGTTGTTGATGCACATAGCAAAAGGTGACATGAATTATCTTCTTTGATCCTAACAGTGGATCTTAAGGATAAGATTTTATAGAACCTTTATGAAGATCATTGGTTTTAGGATGTTAAGGTTGTTATTGACAGTGGCAGCATCTTGGAAGGGCATTTTGAGGGGTATTTAGTAAATTCTAAAGGTTTACTAGTGTTTAGAGGGAGTGTGTATGTTCCTAAGTTGGGTGATTTGAGAAATCTGGTTTTGTTTGAGGCCCATAAAGCACCGTATTCAGCTCACTCGGGTGTCAAGAAAATGCATTTTGACCTTAAGCAGCATTACTATTGGCCTAGAATGAAGAGAGACATAGCATATTTTGTGGCTCAATGCTTGGAATGTCAGTGGATTAAGGCTGAACATCAACACCCTGCAAGATTTTTGCAGCCACATAATATTCCAAAATGGAAATGGGACACCATTTCTATAGATTTTATTACAGGATTGCCTATTACAGCTTATAGGAATGATGCTATTATGGTGGTAGTGGACCATTTTTCAAAGGTTTCCCACTTTATCCAAGTTAGATCATCCCATAATGCAGCAACGGTTGCCAAGATATATATGGAGCAAGTAGTTAAGTTACATGGTATTCCTAAAAAGATTATTTTTGATAGGGATCTAGTGTTTACTTCTTCTCTTTGGAGATCCATGCTACAAGAGTTAGGTACTCAGATGAATTTTAGTTCAGCTTATCACCCAGAGATAGACAGACAAACTAAACATGTCAACCAGATTCTGGAAGACATGCTTAGGATGTACGTAATGGATAGACAGAATAAATGGGAGGAGTATCTACACTTGGTAGAATTCGCTTATAATAATGGATATCACAGTTCCATAGGTATGGAACCCTTTCAAGAATTGTATGGTAGACCTTGTAGGACACCTCTTAGTTGGGATAATTTGGAGGATAGGACTCTTTTAGGACCTCATATGTTGCAAGATTTGGAGCAGCAAGTTAAGAGGATAAGAGAGCACCTTATTACTACTCAAGATAGACAGAAGAAATATGCTGATAAGCATAGAATTGATTGTCAACTCTTGGTGGGTGATAAAGTGTTTCTCTGAGTAAGACCACATAAGAGTCCAATTAGTTATGGAAAGAGATCTAAGTTAGCACCATGATTCGTGGGTCTGTTCAAAATTCTGGAACAGATTGGACCTATTGCCTATAAACTTGCCTTTCCATTGAGTCTTTCATGCATTCATAATGTATTTCATGTTTCAATTTTGCATAAGTATATACCTACTATTGCTCACGTGCTTGATTGGAAAAATTTGCAGATTATGGATGATCAAATCATGCTGGAACTAGTGCAGATCACGCAAAGTAGAACTATGATTTTAAGAGGGAGAGAAATAAGGCTGGTAAAGGTCCTATGCGACCCCAATGATGAAACATCTACTACCTGGGAGGACACTAAAATGATGAGAGCAGCTCATCCGTTCTTGTTTACTAACTTCCAGGAGAAAGTAAAATCCTAGTGGGGGAGGGTGTCATGCCTGACCACTATTTCGGTTTTTCTACATATCAGGACTTTTTTGTTATAAGTTCCTTTCAGATATTATGTTTTTATTTATGTAGAACTTGGTTATATTATTGTCCTTCAGAACACGAGACTTATGCTAAACATATTTTCGATTTAGAACTATTTTATTAGCATTGAAGGTGATTTAGGATTTTATGATTTGAAACTAGCATATAAATAATTGCATGTTGATTGGGTATCAATTATATTTATTAAGTTTCAAACTCATTGTAAACTACATTCTATGTTTGTATGTATTGGAAAGAAAGTTATATATTTTATGTTAACTTGACATTGCGAATACATGTGTATGTTAATATACTGTATATATTTGGAACTTGTCATTTTATTTTCATTTGCGTAATTGAGAAGGGATCGAATTATTGCATTAGATTTGTTTTTAGTATAGCATATAGGCATATGATGTAAAGGGTTTAGATACTTTATTTGCATATAACCTTAGGTTGGTTTTGATTACATAACTTATATTCATTTTTTTTAAAAGGTTTAATAACCCGTAGTTGGTATAGTATATACATATGTTATTAAAAAGGGGTTTAATATTTCTTAAATAACATGCAACCCTAAATGGGTTTTGAATGTCATGTAATGAGATATCATCATTGTTAATAGCCAAATTCATGGTAATGGTTTTGGTACTGTCGAATACACGGCTCTATGATACATGATGTGTATTAAATTCATGTTTATGAGGAATTATGGCACTAAAGATTTGGTCGGCCATTTATTTTTGCAAGTTGGGTTTCTTGCAGAATTTAGGCTGGAAACTTGGCCGCATTGCTCTATTTTGCTTAACATCTGTTACCCTTGTTGCTGAGGTATTGGCATATTAATGGTTTTGTTGGAAGGGGATACTTGCATATGTGGCTAAGCACAATGGAGTTACTCATCAGAAGTTGTCTGTTGTTATTGTTGGGTTCTTTTGCTTCACTCCATTGTGAAGTCATTTGCAAGTTATGTGTTAGCATTGTGAAGATTGCTTACCAGTTTTGACTTGGCTTTTGGGGGTTTAGCATCGAGCTTTATTGCAGAGCATTGTATTGAGTAGTTTCCATCTTCTATATTACACGTAGGGGAAATTTCTTACCCTACTCTCTCTATGTTTACAATTGCATTGTTATTTTGATAAGCATGTTGTAAATGGTTATCAGTTTTACATGATGTATAGTGACACTCAAGGATGGATATATGCAGAGCATGGCACTGTGTGCAATGCTTAGCCCTATATATATCCAAATTTGAATGTGAAGTATGAAGATATCATTTTGGGTGTTGCTATATGTATATATTTGGGCTTTTCCCTAAACATACTTTTTCTTCTCCAAGTTGAACCCAGTCAGAGACTCATGCTTTCGATAGTAAGTATGCATGTGATTGTGTTATACTTATGGGTATTTGGCTTTGTTAGGGCCAAGCTCTAAGAGAACCCATATCTTAGAGTTCATAGATATTTTTGGTTCAGCCACAGTCATGAGCTTGCATTAGGTTTCAAACTCATGACTGATCAAGGGCACAGTCACTCTATTTTAAGAATTAATTAATTTGAATCGAGGGTTAAGTCATTATAATAAATAGTGCGCTTGAATTCTAAAGCTCGGTCATTATATATTAAAAATAGTAATTTAGTGAATAGTATATGACAATTTATGGTAATGACATTTTGTCAAATAGTCAAAAGGAAGCTCAAATCAAGTAGAAATTTTTCTACGACAACATAATTTAACCATTAATATATGATGGAAATTGAGTCGTAGTTAACTGTTGTTTTGTGAAATTGTTCACAATTGAATAAGGCATTATTTTATAAACAAAGACATAGATAGATGATGTTATTTCAATATCGACATGGTCATTATGTGAACATCTAGTGTGCATCTTATAACTTAGGGATTTTACATTCTAATCACTTTTGGTCATTGGCATGATGAAAGTTACATTGCATATTTGTGAATTGCATTTTGAATTGATTTCAGATATTGTACTTTCATATGCTTTTGTAGTTATAATTGGGTGATGGCTTATTGTCAAAAAGTGGTTTAACTTCAATAGACACTTGAATATTCAATAACATTGTACAAGATCATTTGTTAAGCATTGGTTGCACTTGGATTTAATTATGTTTAATTTTTCTATGAAGTGTCTTAATAGCATTTATGGATTGTTTTGAGATAAGATGTTTGAAACAGAATCCTTTTATTATAAAGATGTATTTCAGTTCATAATTGAAATGGAAAGTTGTCTGAAGTAATGAGGCAGATTTATGATATATTTTTTATGATATGTCATTTAAAGCAAGAATATCATATGTGCATTGTTTTATTATCTTAGGTCATTTGGAAGGATAAGTTTAGTTGATTATAATAGTAGGAATAAATAGTATAGTACTATGACTAGTTAATATCATTAAACTGATGTATCAGTTTAGTCATATTTACGAGATTGTAATATTGTAGTATTTATTTCTGTTGTTAAAATAATCTAAGTTTACTTTCAAATTTGGTTGTAGAAGATGAGATTTTCAATAGATGAAGAATGTAATATCATGTGAAAATTGACTTGTTCTTCATTGCATGTGCATTCTTAGAATATTTGTTTGATGTGTATTTTAAGGATAGCTATAATGATCGTATATCGAGGTGGCTAAATATTGATTTATCCTATTGAGTTAATTAATTTAGTGATAATTTTAAGATGAATTGGGTGGGTTAATTACATACAAAAGATAATTGGCCTTACCTATGACTTAAACCAATAAGGTTAAGTATGGAGAACAAGGCAAGTCTCTCTTACATCATTTCACAAGTACCATAGAGAATTCCACAATTTGTTGTCTATGAGCTTACCATATATGGATGCAGTATCTTAGCACCATAATGATGACACCTCAATATATATATGATTCATTTACTGGTTATTCTTAGTGTGAGTTTAATTTTGCATTATTAAGAAGATGTTTACTTCTTGCATATTTATTTTAGAATTGCACTATGTTATGTGGTTTAGATATCTACATTATGGTTTTGTATATGTTTATTCTAACATGTATGCAGGTGTACTACGCTTTTCAACTCAATGTGTACTGAGCCCTCTTTGTGTTGTGTTGCATTTTTGTGTGTTTTCAGGTGTTTCAAGTTGATTAACAAGTAGCTAAGGATGACTTTTGAAGTTACTTCTTGAAACAAAATTTGTTAATTGTAGGGTCCATATGTTGGACATAGGTGTTTAAGAATGATATCGTACTTCATTATTGTACTGAACTCTTTATGTATTAAAATCATTATGGAAATTTATTTGGATGATATTTTCTTCTATTTTGAGGTTTGCAAATTGAGAGTGGCTCAATCATTGTTCTTGTTCTTGTAATATGTTGATTAAATTTTTAAAAAAAACTTTTGTTCATTATGCTTGTTCTTTGTTTCCAATTTATTATTTTTGTTTAGTGTAGCATTACACTGGGTAATTGAATTGTAAAAGCCCAATTCTCAAGAGGTTTTAATGGATTGTAAAACATTAAATAAAATGATGTTTTATAAATCATTTTATTTAAATTTTATCTTCAAGTGCAAATTGGGGAAGTTAGCAAGATAAAATATGGAAGTTTGGAAGGGGGCATTTTATTTTTCGCATTTGAATTTAATGTAAACATTTAAATGGATGATGTTATTATAAATCATTCCATTTAAATGTACTTTCAAAATGAAAAAATTGAGAGGATAACTTGATTTAATTATGCCAAGTTTATGGGTATGATAATTTTCATAATAGGGAAAGTTAATTATACCTACCGGCTGATTTGAGGGAGATTTCAAATTTTAGATTTTAGCATGATCCATGGAGATAAAAAAATTACACCTACCAGATGATTTGAGGGAAATCATGGATATGCTTCCATTTTGAGGAGATGATGAATTTGTGGGATTGAAATCTATTTATTCCCCATTCTTGAGCATTGTTTCAGGGAACTCTTACATTCTATCTCCTTATGAGTTCTTGAATTCTACCTCCTTGGGGAGATAGTGTTTGGTAGTCCAAGTCTCATTTTGTAATGCAATTTTGAACATTTTGGCTCCTTCTAAATAAATATTTAGCAATGATCCTCTTTGGTCTTATATATTATTTTTCATTTGTCTTCTAATTCTTGTTAGTTTTAAGTTAGTGTGATTTTTTGCAAATCCTTGGCTTAAAAGTTAAGTATTTATGAGGCATGTGAGAGATAGTTTTAAGAAAAATAAGTGTGATTTGTGTGTAATCTTGATTTAAAATTTGTGAAAAAGTTTCATTATTTTAAATCCCACACCTTTTTACATTTCATGCACTTAATGTTAGTAGGGTCTTTCTGTGACCAAGCTGTTATATTCATTTTAGTTGTGAGTTTTCCCTTCAAAGTTGCATTACCTTCATAAGATTGGTGAATCACCTTATTTTATTTTATTTTTACTCTCTCTTCCTTTTTCCTATAAATTTAAAGTCAATTTCAAGAGATGATTCAAGGGAATTTGGCCCTTTGCACTGAAGGTTGATCCTTAACATGACATACCCATAGGCCAAGGATCATCCCATGTTTCACTAGATTGCTAAAAGTTAATATTTACCATAAAGGCACAATCTAGGTGAAAACAGCTCCTAAGTACTTTCTTTTGGTAAAGGTTTGATCTTTGCAACTACTTCCCATACATATATTTCTCTTTTTGTGGCTCATTTAGTGTCTCTGACTCCATCCAAGTCATTACCTACTTTATTCCATTTGGTATCTATTATTGCCCTTGATTTAGTTGCAATCCTATTTAAGTCTATTTCTACTTTAAATAGTAAATTAATTAAATAATTGAAAGGGGCATTACTTTCATCTTTAAAAATAGATGCTACTCCTCCCTTAGTTATTATTGAATCAAAGAAATATACCCATTCTTGCTAGTCCTTCAATTTTTTGTCAATATCCTAAATTGGTAAGACACATGGTTCAATCCATCTTGACAAAACCTTCATCTTATTTTGTATGATTTTTAGTTTTCCAATGAAGAAGCCAATCATTTCTTTCATAATTTCTAGGCCTTCCTTCACTATGAAGATTTTGTCAAGAAAATCTACCTTCTTAACCATCAACAAGATTAGTCTTTCTAAAAATTGAATGTATGGCCCCCATTGACTGAAAATAGGTGATATCCATGAGAGTGCTTCATTGCAAACATGCTCAACACTTTGTAGAGACATAAAAAGGCTATGTGCCTAGGTAAAAGCACAGATATGTGTCACTATTTATGATACCAAAACCTATTTTGGTCAAATCTCATTTCTCTATCAAAACTCAATTTTGTTCAAAAACTAAAAATGCCCTTTTATAGATCTTAGATTCAATATCATCATTATATAAATTTTTGAGTTTTTTGATTAGTTATAATATGTTATAACCTCAAAATATTATAAGTTGATATTTCAACATTTCAGAAGATGCTCCCTCAAAAAAGGGAAAAAAAAATAGTAAATCATATCAAAAAAAAATTAAAAATTAATTTTTATCTGTAAAGGAGAGAATCCTCTTCACAAATATGTAATTTTTTTCAAGAAGGTATAGATTTGATAGCGAATTTTTGACAGGAGGAAAAAATTGTTGGATTCTGATAAGGTCAAACTTGAGTACTTATAACAAAGAAAATATACATCAAAAATAATTATTTCTTTGTTTTCTTCAATAGTTATACATGTCATCTATAAGATATTTTCAAATCAAAACAAAAAAAAAATGATTTGCATATACTTGTTTGACGGGAACTACACCCTATACTTTTTACAACTAAAAAAGGGACGTCAAAATAAAATAAAATGAATAAATTCTTACTCAAAAAAATTAGAAAAATTATAGGCATAAGATTCATCCAATTCTACACATTTCATTATTTTACATCATCTTCATATTTTAAACATAGATACTATTTTTTGTCATTAATATTGAATTGTCACATTCTGATATCTTGTTTCTTTATAAAAGGTCACACAGGTTTGTGCTTTTACCCGCCTGCTAAGACATTTTCTTTAATGTATCTACTCTATGGCCTATAATAGCTTTCAAAATACTAATCCTCCTCATCTCACCATCTTTTTGTGGAGTTTGGGAATCTATGCTCATTCTTCATGGTTTAACATCATCTTGTATCGACTTTGTGGTTTGAGTAGACATCTCTTGCATGACCTTGGTTTCTCACTGATAGCCTATACTCTACTCTATTCTGTAGTATTTAGTTACTCCTTCAAGGATGCAACCTCATCCTCTAGCCCTGATGATTCTAGCTATTTTTGTCTCTATCTCCTCCACTTTAGCCTCATTCATAAATGAGAAGTGTTTCATGGCATTGGAGATTTCTAAACTAGATATGCTCTACATGGTCAAGACTATCATATTTCCTTGAGAAATGTTTTGTACATCCATCAACTTAGGCTTCTTTTTTTTAGGAGCCATGCTCCACACTACTGAAAATTTGGAATCAATGTTAAAATTTGATCACCTTTGAATACCATCAACACCAAATGCCTCATAATAAATTGAACTATATTTTCTTCTTATCTAGTCAAGCACAAAAGCTTGCTCCATATCCCACCCAAGGACCAAAAGCATTCCACTTCTTTAACTAGGTATCTTACCTCTACATGAGTCATTTCTTCGCTCTCTAGGTCATAGACATGTAGTTTCTTAACTAGTTCTTTTTTTGTTTCTTTTGATTCTCCTGCCTAAGTTTTAGAACTAGTTCACTCTACTTTACCTTGTATAGGAAACTCTTGAATTTTTTAGATTTAAGGAATTCGTCATCCTCCATGAACTATTGTACTTGGATGATCCTATCATCTAGCTTAGTTGTTGCTAGCTCAAGATTAGTTAGATAATTCTTTGCTTCTATCACCCTATACTACAAGTAATTCTACCTTAAATTAATAAAGTACTTATTCTTCCTAGGCATTAGTTGAAGTATCCTTTTCTTTACCTTTTTATGTATCTCGTTGACATTTTTTCTCTTGTTTCCCTTAGCAACCCATGACACTTTTGTAGGCTCTTCTTCCTCAAACTCTAGAAAAAAATATGGCTCAAGGGAGTTAGGTTCACTCTTCCCACTTCACCTATTATTTATGTAGGCATTTGTGCCATGATCTCATTATAATCTTCGACCATCTTCCTTAGTCTATGTGGATAGGGGATATTAGGGTAGAAGCCCTTAAAGCTTGGGTCTACTATCTTTAATTTATTATCTACCCTTAAGACATCTTTAAATTTTATCAATTTATCCATAGCTTCCCCTTCAGCTATAATATTTTTGATGAAGTATTCATAGGGTGACTCCTTGGTATTGGGCAACACATAACTCCTAATATCCTTTAGAGTATTCCTCATAAAGCCCTCTGGGTCATACATTCTATATGGGGTAGTGGACAAGTTGTAATGGTGGAGGAAGGCATGAATATATTCTAAGGATTATTTTCCAATTGAAAAAAATCCTATTCCAAAACATCTACATAGAAAGGTTCCCTTATGCACTTTTGGCCCTAGGTATTCCCTATTAACCATAAATAATGGCCACATGTATTCAATGATGGAAATTATGTGAGGGACATACTTTGGTAGTAAATGTGATGGTTGGGGGCATCCATGGAATCTCATAAGGGCAAATGTTTAAAATAAGAATATATCACTGTAATTATGGTCTATCCTCTTAGGCTTAGGCAACAAGGCAACTCCATTTTTCTATCATCTCAATGGAGTGTCAACTTAAGTATCCATCTTAGCACTTTTCTATACTTTCTTCCAATTTCATTAGTTGAGAACTTCCCATCATTTTCTAGCTCAAAGAAAGCAAAAAAATTATTTTCATGTCATATTTAGGGTTTTGATCTTACAATACATTTTGAAATTCAAACCTTTATATCTATGTAAGGAATCAAGTTGGCCTTAAGGATCTTATGATCAATCCTTTATTGTATCAGCGAAGAGCCCTTTTAAACATCCTATGATCTTATTCTTAACCCTTTTAAATATCATATAATCTTATGTCTAACAACTTATCGTAAGATTGGAAGCACAAATTCCAATGTCTTCTTTGAAGTTCAAACATATGCCAAGCAGTTTACAAACCCTTTCATAGCATCTTCATGGTACAAATGAACCTTTAAGATGCTACAAATCAACCTTTACAATCTTATGATCATAGCTTCCCATAGCATCAAAGCTTACCTTTCCTTTCTTTGCAATCTCTAGATCATATTTATCTAAACCTTCATCATCACCTCAGGATCTTTTTTTAACTACCACCTTTACCTCTTGAGTGTACATTGATTGTTATCTTCATTTATCATAACCTCAAAAGCTCTAACAGTCACATTACTTCAGTCCTTATTACCATATGCTTAGCCTTTTTTGTCACCTCAAAAACCTTCATGGCTTACTCTTGTGATCTTATGATCTCCTATCTTCGTATCTTTGTGAAACTTTATTAACATGTGTTGAATTCCCTTATGCTTATATGCTTGGACCCACTTCACAGGATCATCAAAATTTACAACCTTAGCAATATATTCCTTATGATCTTATGATCTCTTTCTTTTCATATGGTTGATGGTCCATTTAAAATCTTTTATGCTTATATGTTGCTTCATGCTTCATAAGATCATAGCATGTTATCCTTCATAAAAAACTTAGATGATATGCTACCATCACGAGAGTAAGATCAACACTCACATAAAATACTTCCATGATTTTACAATTTTATTGGATATCATATAATTGAGATAATCAACAATATTCTTTATGATCATTTGCTAGCCTTTGTTTCAAAAAAACTTAGACCTACGACTGTATGCTAAAACCTTGATTGTAAGGTTGTATCAAAAGATATAAAGCATGAAAATCAAATGAGATCTCCCACTAAACATAAAACCTAGGGTAAAGGCAAAAATTTATTGTAGAATCAAGGAAAACTTTTAATGATAGGGTAAAGGACATAATTCATATTAGGACATTGCAAGATCCTATGTTAGGGAAAAAATTTGAACATGGCTAGGTCATAAAACTACCAGGGTAGGGTTTTTATTGGAAAGTTGACAACAACATATGACAAACCCTAACTACACAATAGTCTTCAAGACATTTTTATATTATATTTTCAAAATTTTGGCATAATGAAAATAAGGGCTATCAAATACCTAACCCTAAAATTTGAGTATGCATACCTAAATTATTTGAACCTTATTAACTATCTATTTTTTATGGAATTTGATAATCATAAGTGGAGAAAAACTATTCTAAGTAGAGTCAATGATGAAATTCTTTGGATAGGTGATATACCAATAATAATTGGCAGTGACCTAATCCATAAGGTTGTAGGTTTGAGAAATGAAGGTTGTAATCTAGTAAATGATAGGAATGTAAGGAAGCCTACCAAGATAAAATTGATGACTAAGTTTGATGGAAGGAACATGAGAGTTGACCTAATCAAGGATAATGAATTCAAAGTATTGAGCAAGATTATAGGGTATAAACTAAATCATAGTTCTAGACTAAACTTAGTGCTCTTAGGATTTCTACATTTGGTCTATGTTATGGTAGTTGAAAATAAGAAAGTAAACATGTGTGAAATTATTAGAGTGCAATTGTTGGACAACATTACAAAATTGAAGAAAATTAAGAATCTAGTTTCAGATTTGAATCTCTCTTAACACATTTTTTTCAATACAACAAAGTAGTTTCTTGGAATGACAAATTGGGACACTAATAATGTTTTATGAAAATGATCACCTAGTATTATAGTGAAAAAATTAAAGATATGGAATACCTCTATCTATGGTGGAGAAATATAAAAATGAAATATATTTTATGGTAGTGACTTACATAGCCTATATGGAGGTAGTCAAACCTAGAGTAAAGTTTATTGAACTAATGGGATATGAAATGAATAAAGAACTCATTGAAAGTTATGCTAAGATTATATTGTAGTCTGGAAGGAATACTGAATGTCCAAGATGGGGTACTTATGAAGAGATGATAAGGGAAGTTCATTCTAAACATCAAAGTAAAGAGATCAAAAAGAATGTAGAAAAGTAGATAAAATCTATTCTTAAGGATTTAGACATTACTAAAGAAGAATTCATTGAAATCAAAGGCATAGCAATGGAAATGAAGGCCAATAGGAAAACTAAGGTGTTGACAACCACACCTATTGTTATTGCAGGACCATCTGTGGATGTCATAGTAGCAGGGTATACTTCACAAATACCTTGTAATTGCACAAGTAAAACCAATTAGGTTACAACTTGGTCAACAAAAGAATAAATATAATGATGTTGAGGTGACAACAACATCTACACAAAGGAAATCTGAGAGATTGGTGAAGGTTAAGAAAGAACCAACACTAGCCCCAAGAAAAGGGTCAAGCAAACCTCCAATGGACTTAGAAAGTGAAGGAAGCCAATACAAATTAGTGATTCTAAGGATTCTAATGAAGAGACTAAAGAAAAACTAGTGGAACAAGGAGTTGGAGAAGGAAGGACACCAACTTGTAAGAAAGCTTGGAAACCCAAGATTGAAAATTTGAATATGCTGATTAAAAATAATGATAATTTTGTTTAGTTGAATAAGTATTATAGCCTATACACTGTCATGGATAGGAGAAAGAGAATTCTATAGTAACAAATATGATTTTAAGAAATAAGAGGTTTGAAAACATTCAAAATAAGATACCAAAAGATTTTTACAATAGATTAATAAATAGAAAGAAAATAGTAGTGGAGGAAGATACAAAATTAAAAGAGAATATGATTCAAAAATTATGTGGAGTCAGTAATAAGGAGGACATTAAAATTATTTTGAAAGAAATTTAGCAAAGAAGAGAAATTCTTCTTATGGGAGGTAGCTATGAAGAAGTAAAGAAGGAGATTTTAGAGGTTATAGTGAAGTACATGACTTCCATGCCTAAGATCACCGAAGAAAGTGCTCACTTAGAGAAGTCTAGTATATGTTGAGTCTAGTACTCCTACTCACCATGAAGAAGAGGTTGAGGAAATTTAGTGAGAAAAATCACCTCCTCACATAGTTATTGTTACTAAATCCATGCAAGTGGATAGTACTCATATAATTGTTAATGCTAAAGATAATCCCTTTGTTGTATATGTGACCAACATTGTTGGCAATATTATTGCTTACTCAATCTCAGATGAAGAGGATAATGAACAAGCAAAGAATAATGTAGAGAAGAAGAAGTTAGAGGAAGAGGAAAGAAAGAGAGAAGAAAAGAATAAGGAGGAAGAAAATAAAATAATAGAACAAGAAAAAGAAGAAGAGAAAAGCAAAAGAAAAAAAAAGGAGGAAAAAAGATTAGAGAAAAAGAAAGTTGAGGAAGAAAGAATGAGAGAAGGAGAGAAGGAGAAGAAGAGACAAGAGGATAAAAAGATAAGTACTGAATTGAAATAAGTCTCACTCATTATAACAGTAGAAGTTACTACATTTCCTATAGTATATAATAATGATGATGATCAGAAAGGTTTAATGAGCTCTTTGATCAAGCTACTTGAGAAGATTAAGTTTGTGAAGACTTTGAAGAGAAAATTGGAAAAAGTTCTAAATAGAATGTAGAAGATAGTGCAGTCCATTATTATAGAATCAGACTTATAGAAGAAGGCTAAAGAAATGATAAGATCTTTTGATGTAGATTTTTCCAACTTGTCTAACATATCTTTAATATAAGCACATACAATTCATGATGCATCACTATTTAACATAGTATGTAACAATATCAGGAAAGATTTGTAGGCATTAAATGTGTACATTAAAGAGCAAAAGAAGAGCATAGATGAAGGTAAGAATTTGTATGGACAATGAGCAATGTCATACAATAATCTATTAAAATTTGATAATCTAATCAAAAGCTAAATGAGTGAGCTTCAAAAATTCACTATTAGATTATAGTAACCAAAGGCAAGTATTGAGGATATTGGAATAGAGATGGAAAAAAATTGCAATGCTATCATAGGCATTGAATTTGGCAAGGAAAATCTAATCAAGATATTCTCTATCCTTAGAAGCAATTAGAGGAGTGTCAAGGAGCAAATGTATCCTATGAAAATTCTTCCTATATTGACTTGAGCATAGTGAAAGTGGCATCCTATGCACTTTGAGCACTCATCAGTATATCTAATATAGTCAAGTAAAACTTGAAGAAGGATTTTGACAAGATGAAACATGATTTTATAGATTGTATATCTAGAATGTCAAGTTGATTAGAGGAAGGAAACACAATACATATTTTTGACACCTTTACCATTGATGTCAAAGGTGAGAAGTATGTAAGGAAAATTGTATATGTACATATTTGTATATGTAAGGGAGAAGTATGTAAAATTTTATATGTATATGTAAGGGGGAGCTTACCTATGTATTTAAGATATCATTGTAAAGGAGTGATAAGGAATGTAATGATCCATCAAAATATGAATAAATTTTCTATGTTTTGAAGGCAATTTTTGTGTAGTTTTTTTTTTAGTTATTATTTTGTATGATATTATTTTGGGACTTAGCCAATTTTCCCAAATGTTTTCATCAATGAAAAAGGGGGATATTGTTGGAAATATGGCTAGGTAGATATATGAGTGTTGTCATTTATGGAAATATTTCTATTTTTCTATTTCATGATGTAATCAGAGCTATAAAATTGTCCAAGTGTTAGAAAGTTACCAACAATATAGAGACAGATATGGTATGTATGGATGATGACTTTGAGTTATCTCATGCATAGTTGAGGAGTGATAGATGATAGTTTCATGATGATGTATGTTAGTCTGCAGATCTATATGGATAGTATGACATAAGTTATAGAGGGATTACCAACATAGGTAATTAATAGATAAGAATAGAGCACATCAATAAATTTAAGTGTATGGCTTAAGGAATAAATTTGGAAAAGAAATAAAATTACTTAATCATGATGGTCTAACATCCTATATCTTTACCCAAATTTATTTTATCAGTCAAGTGTGTGAAGGTATCAAGGTTGACTGATGAAGAGTTTTTATTATTTTCACGGTATAAATAAAGATCATATCTTGCATAGCTAAGATGTGATGTGATGTGAAGCATTCAAGTGAGTGTGATATGTATGTGTTGAGAACTATTGTGAAGGAAATTTATGCAAGCTTTGTATGAAGCAAGCAAGTGTCGAGTACAAAAATAAAATAATATTGTATGTATATCTATTCTTCTTAAGAAACTTAATTATATATTTCATGTTAGTGTAGTGGGCTCTTTCTTGAATTCAATGTAATTTTTCTACCAACTCCTGACAAGGTTGAAGCAATTTCTAATAGGGTTAAGGATTTTAATAGAACCTAGTCCTTTAACAAGGACTTGAGACACTATATGTATTTCATAGATTCCTAATAGGGTCAATATCCTTACCATGATTCTTTTGTTTAGTGGGTCATCTTTTGGTATCATCCCCACTGGGTTTTTTCTCTTCGCTAGGGTTTTCCTAGTTAACAAATAATGGTGTTATGAGTTCCCTCTATGTATGGTTATATTTACTATTTAGTATTATTGGTTTACATTCATATGAAAGTTCTAAAGTAATTAACAATATCTAGTTGAGGGTAAAATTTTGTAGAATATTGATTCACCCTCTCCCTCTCTCAATATTATCTATTTATAACACATCTAATATTGTATTCTGGCATATTGATCATTGAAACTATAGTGGCCATGACATATACTACTCTTTTATTGGCCCTTGGGATCTATTGAAAGATCATCTCTTCTAAATGGTCATTAAAATCCTATATTATTCTACAATACGTTAATAAATTATCATCATTTGTCTAATACTCATTTGTTACTTTTTTGATAACTAATTGTGATTCATTAAAGACAATTAGGATCTTAATATTATATTGAATGACCTGATTAAGTTTGATTACCAACACTTCATACTTAGATGTATTATTTATGCAAGGGAAAGAAAATTTATAAGACTTCAAAATGATGTCTCCTTATAGTGTAACAATCAACATTCATACCCTTGATCCTTTACACGCAAATGATCCATAAAGAGACAGCTTCCACTAAGTACTATGGTTGATAGTCATTATTAATTTATCTAGAAAATTAACCATAATAAGGTGTTCTTCTAGGAGAGGATATTTTGTAAGTTGATTGGCAATTAATTGTCCTTTAATATCCTTGTGGTCTATATAGGCAATGTGAAATTTGTTAGAGTGGAGTTGTTATTGCACAAAGAGACCAATCTATCAATGCATGATACAACCACTCAACTTATAGTCCATAGGAGGTGGTTAAACCCTTTTTATGAATTTTGAGGGGAGTACTAAACAAATTTCCAAAAATCTCCCCCTCAATGTTACCAAAGGGTCTAAGGATTCAAACCTATGACAAAGCTCTAATACCACTTGTTAGTGTGGGGCTTCTATTGCACCAAAAGACCAATCTATCAATGCATGATACAACCACTCAACTTATAGTACACATGAGGTGGTTAAGCCCTTGTCATGAATCCTAAGGGTAGTGCTGAACAAATTAACAACAAAATTCACTTAGAATTAGTAACCATTTCATGGTGTGACTAGTGAGTGTGGATTTTGATAATAAATACTTGAGAGAATCCATCTTGGTGATGAGTTGGGTATTATGATTAAGCATGTAATGACACATGTCATTTGTGTGAAAAAACCACAACCAAGAAAGCTCACTCAATGGTTGTGTATTCCAACTTATAACTAGCTAGTGTTCTACTAAGGTTATAAATAGAATGTCCTTTTTCATTGTTATCTAGTTGTGCTAAAAGAGCACCAAATGTTACTATGGTAGTTGATATGTACAAGATTAAAAGTTGACCTAGAATTAGTGGGACCAACACTACAGGATTATCTAGATAGACCTTGAATTGTTCAAATTCTTTTTGATTTGATCAATCTCACATGAATTTGATATCTTTACTGAGAAAATGTGTAAAAGTATGGACCTTATCTACTAGCTTGGATACAAATCTTCTGATAGATTTTAGCCTACATTGTAAAATATGGAGTTATTTCAAAATGGTAAGAGGAGACATACCTAAGATAGCTTTTACTTTCTAGGGATCAACCTTGGTTCCTCTTCTTGATAATACATTAATTTTTATGATTGTACACCAAAGAAAAAAATTTTGGGGCTAATTCATACTTTATACTTCTCCAATCTATCAAATATTGTGGTAAAGGTGGAAATATGTGAGCCACATGCCTTTGATTTTTAGAGGATGTCATCAACATAGTCATCTATTACTATATGTAGAAGATCATGGAAATTTTTAGTCATCGCACATTGATAGGTAGCATTGACATGCTTGAGGCCAAATGACATGATCTAACTAAAAACTATACCCCAAGGGGTACTTAACATTTTTAATGTTGATTTTCATCTCCAATTCTAATCTGATTATAGATTGAAAAGCCAAGAATGAGAGATATAATTTCATGTCTTACTATTATATCCATTATGGTTTCTATCTTTGGTTGTGGAAAAACATCCTTAGGTCATGTGAGATTCAGATCCTAGAAATATGAATAGATATGTATGCCCCTGGTATCTTTATCTACTAGTATAGTATTAAAAACTCATTCAAGATAATCAATAGGTTTGATGAACTTTTCTTCTAACATCTTCTATATTTCTACTTTTACCAAGAGTGCAACCTTGGGGTGTATCTTGCATAAAAAAAATTATTAGGTTTAGCCTTTGGATCAATACTAGATTATGTACAATAGATCTATGTCTAAGTTATGCATGTCTTTGTAGGTCCATGCAAAGTTGATCTTACATTTATGTAGGATTTTTTTAATATATTTTTGGTCTAGTTAATTCAATGTAGCAATAATCTAATTAATTTGAAGATATTCTTCTATACACAAAATAACTAGAATAGTCTCTTTGATTAAGATAGAGGAGTTTTCTAGTGGTAGTGTCATGAACCTTTTTGTTCCTCAAGAAGGTTTTCACTAGAAGATGGGTCCTTAATTTTATCTTTGTCTTTGTCCAAAAGTTCCCTAGAAGGATTTTCACTAGAGGATTTTTTTAATAATAAAAAAATATTTTATTTTCTAATTTTGTGATTAATAGTATTGACTTGGCTACTAAAGCAGGATTTGTCTTTGTATTCAATCTTGTGCTCAAAAATCTTGGAGAAATCTTAAGCCAAAGAGGGACTTCATTGCCTTGTTTATTTTGCAAATATTTAGAGCTAGTGGCAACTCTTGAAAGTAAAATTTGATGATGTTAGGGTTTTTGAGTAGAATATCGAGGGGTGAAAGGTCATATGTGGTGATGGAATGAACATAGTTATCTTGGTTGTCTTTAATGTATTGGAAGAGTACTTCAACAAATTCCTCCTCTTTAGTCTCGCAATTAATTTTAAATATACAATATTTAGTAGTAAAGGTAACTGTGGGTTTGATAGACCCCAATTCCTTTCCTTAGAGATAGCTAGTAGCTTCAAGGGGCTATCTGATACCATTTTTTAGGATTAAGTTACAACTACAACTAATATTTATACCCAAGATGGTGTTGATGATGAACAAGGTTATTTAATTGAGCATTGAAAGGAATGTAAGAGAATTTGATTAGTTTCTATTTTTTCATTGATGTAAGGGCTATTCACTTACCAGTTCATGTATGTTTCCAAATCATCTGAAGGAGGTGGTGTTGAGAAAATGAAAGATTGGTAAAGTTAGAAGATGAAATAATTAAGTAATATAAAGTGAATGAGTTTAAATGGGCAATTGATGAATTAGTATTTGATAAGGTAATATTGATTTGATTGTTTTAGATGATCTAATGAAGAGTTAGAAATATGTACAAGTAAAATATTTTATTTGGTAAGAAAAGATTGAATTTGTGAAGTGAAAAGATAAGGAATAAGAGTGTGCTACCAAGCTGAAAATGGTGGTTAGTAAGAAAATATATTGTTTGATGGAAGTAAACTAAGAATACATTTGCAAAAAAATATTGTAAGTGTTATCGAACAAGCAAGTATTATTAAACAAGATAGTGTTACTGATGCAATGGAATTAGTAGTGGGTTAAAATAAGGTTCCTAGATTCCTCTTCACTGAAGGTATGAATACAAATAGTGTCCTTACAAATCCAATCTAGCCCAAAACACTTATCACAAGTGTTAAAAATAAGGATAAGGTTATCACAACCCAAACCACTCCTAGGAAATCCAAATCACAAGGAAAACTTATCACAAAGCAACTAATTATTGACATTATGGTCAAAGTTTATTTATTAGTGACTCCCACTTAGTTAATTGCTTCAAGAGCTACCAAGCTTATCTTGTATTTTATTGTGTTAACCATGTAATCTAGGTTCTACTAAGTTCTACAGTTTCTACTGAGTTCTAGAATAAATATTAAGTTCATACCGAGTAGTATTTACTGAGTTGATCAATGGCAGTGCTAACCAAGCTTCATAATGTTAATCAAGTTGCATAGTGTCAACTTTTTTCTTGATCTAGGAGCATCTTGAGTGTAAGGACAATCTTGCATCACCGAAAAATATTTTATTAGTAGACAAGATGGTTACTATTAATGGGCACTTGCTATTTTTAGTAAGTTTTTTTGTATGAGCTTGGAATGTTCTCATTTTCTACAGGAAGGTTCATTTTAGAGATATAAGCCTATCACAAATATCTCATTGATCTAACTTAAGTATTAGAGAAGATATTGTATATTTTCAGTGGAACAATTTGCAAAAAAAAATCAAGATCATTGTTGGAGACCTTAAAGTCCTTGAATGGGGTTTGAAAACTTAATGAAAGGACACTAGAATGGTTCTAAGCTTATAGATCAAGAGCTGGTATTTTTGAAAAGTGGTTATGATAGCCAATCGAATCAATGGTTCGTGAGTTATGGCCTTCCAAAGTTGGGCTACCCAAAACTTTTAAAATAATTTTCAAAGATGTATTTGGATGACTATATGTTTTGTTAGGGTATGTCAGCCCTAGTTATTAAGTTTAAGCATCTAGAACCTTCTTGGGTGGTATAAAACTACCTATTTAAGAAACACCTGAACATTGTCTAGGACAGCTCTGGGTGATAGTTCACAAATTGTCTTGCAAATTATTGTACTAAACACACCCATGTGGGTTAGCATATTGTACTTATGAATTCTATAATTCTACATTTGTAGTGCAAATAAGAAGTCCATATTTTGTTCTTACATTTTTTGTTGTTTCTATGTTTTTGTTATGAGTTTATGGTATTAAGGAGAGCACCTTGCATCAAGTGGTATCAGTGCTACAGTTCTTGAGTATGTTTGAAAATCACCAATTATGGGGCAATTTGCACCAGGACCATGGTTTGGGCTAAGTGTGTAGATAGATTGCAAATCATGAGGAAGTTTTCACTAGAGTTTTAGCGAAAGTGCAAAAATGCCTCCACAAAGAGAGCATGGTGGAAGAGTTGTAGGTGTTACACTCGAGGGTTTCTGAGCCCTCCAAAGGAAAATAAAAGTATTGGAAGAACAAATGTGAAGAGGGACTACCTCTAAGAGATGAAAGAAAGGATGAGGACAAAGTAGAAGAAAATGTTGAAGCAGAGGCAATTCTAAATCTAGAGGAAGAAAGGCTTTTTAGGGTCATCTCCAAGATTGGAAAAGGACCTAATTTTGAGGTTCCCATAGTTTTGGGAAATCTTAATCTAGAGGAGCTGATCAATTGGATCAATGAACTAGAGGAGTACTTTGAGTATTAATATATTGATGATCCTAATAGGTCCAAGTTTGCAAAAGAAAAATTGAAGGGACATGCGAAGATATGGTGGCGGGAGGCTCAGTTGGAGCAAAATAGAAATGAAAAGTATAAAATCACTAGATGGGATTGGATGAAAGATAAATTGTAGTGACAATTCATTCTCATGGATTATGAGCTTGATCTATTGAAGAAGATGTAAGGGTTGAAGAAAGAAAGAAAATCTATTCAAGAGTATACTGAAGAGTTCTATCGAGTTCTCATTAGAACCAGCCATGCAAAAGCTGATAAGGAGAAAGTCACCCATTATCTTAATGGGTTAAGGCCCAGAATTCAAGATGAGCTAAGTCTAGTTTGAATAAGTAGTATTGAGGAGGCATACCAATTTTCCTTGAGAGTCAAGCAAAAACTGAGCAAGAAGTTTGACAATAAGAATAGTGGAAGAGGTCATGGTTGAAGATCTAGTAGACAATCTTATGATAGTCACAATGATGATCAAAAGAACAAGGATGAAGTTAGAAGTAGCAATCAAAACCAAAGGGGACACAATTCCAAATATTTCCATGATTAGAACAATAGAGATCAGATTGGAAGAGGTAGATGAAAAGGATCTCGTAGAGAAGGCTTCTGTGGGAAATTTTTTCACTGTAGAGAAGAAGGGCATAGAGCATTTGAATGTACCTAGTGCCAAGGAAGGATAGATCAAAGAATAGAAAGCTAGGCCAAAGTTGCACATGTTGATGAAGATGCCAAATCCTCACATTCTAAAGATGCTAAAAGAGGAGAAATCCTAGTTAACAGAAGAGTCTTGTTGAGTGGTGAGAATGAACCTGATCAAAGAAGGATTTTATGTTACAAAAGGTGTAGATGTGAAGATAAGTGTTGTGATGTGATCATTTATGGTGGAAGTACTAACAATCTAGTGTTAGAAATGAAGGTCATCAAGTTGAAGTTGAAGATATAGAAACATCTAAATCCATATTGTATTGCTTGGGTTCAAGATGACCACAAGATTATGGTCAATGAGTAGTTCTTAGTGGATTTCAAGATTGGAAGCTACTAGGATGAGGTACTATGCAATATCATATCTATAGACCTATGGCATATGTTGTTGGGTAGACCATGGCAATTTGATAGGCATGTTGTACATGATGGGCAAGTAAATACCTACACTCTAACTAAGGATGGAGTGAAACATAAGTTGAAGCCATTGAAAAATAGAGAAGAAAAGGTATGTAGAGTGGCCAAAATATGTTTTGTTGATGGAAAAGAGTTTCTTAAAGGTATGAAGAATGAGCATACATGTTTTTCTATAATTTCTAAACATAGTAAGGAATAATTAGAAGAGGTACCTACAAAAAGTGTGGATATGTTGGAAGAGTTTTTTGATATTGTATTAGATAATGTACTTGATGGATTGCCTCCAATGAGGAAGATTAGTCACTAGATGGATTTGGTTCTAGGAGCTAGTTTGCCAAAAAAGCCAATGCACAGAATGACACCAGCAAAAAGTGAAGAGTCGAACAAGAAAGTTCATGAGTTGTTGTAGAAGGCATTGACTTGAGAGAGTCTATGTCCATGTGTTGTACTAGCAGTGTTAGCACCAAAGAAGAATGGAGAATGGAGGATGTGCATATATTCTCATGCTATCAACAAGATCACCATCAAGTATAGATTTTCTTTGCCAAGGATGGATGATATTATGGAATGTTTGAGTGGAGCTTAGTATTTCACAAAGATAGATCTAAGGTGTGAGTACCATCAGATTTGTATCAAAGAAAGTGATGAGTGGAAGACTACTTTCAAGAGAAGGGAAGGACTATATGAGTGGTTAGTCATGCCTCCTGGGCTAACCAATGCACCGAGCACTTTTATGAGGCTCATGAATGAGGTACTAAAGGAGTTTCTAGGTAAGTTTGTCATTGTTTACCTAGATGATATATTGATCTTTCGTAAGACATTGGAGGAGCATTTGATCCATATTCACAAGATGTTTGATAGGTTGAGGGAAGAAAATTTGTTGATAAACCTGAAGAAGTGCAATTTTGTAAAGTAGGAGTTGGTGTGCTTGGGATTTGTAGTCTTAGGAGAAGGTTTGGAAATGGACCTAGAGAAAGTGAAGGCTATTCTCAAATGGCCTACTCCAAGGAGTGCAGTAGAAGTAAGATCTTTTCATGAAATAGCTAAATTTTATAGAAATTCCATAAGAATTTTTAGTAGTATTTGTCGACCCTTGACTAAAATAATAAGAGGGGATAGGAAAGAGTTTAAGTGGACTATAGGAGTAGATAGGAGTTTCAATTTGTTAAAAGAGAAAGTTATTGAGTAGCCTATTTTAGCACTTCATAATTTTAATAAGGTGTTTCGAGTAGACTGTGATACTAGTCATACTGCAATAGCAGTTGTTTTGAGCCAAGAAGGTAGACCTATTGTTTATTTCAGTGAGAACTATAATGATGCAAAAATAAAATATTTTGTTTATAATCAGGAACTTTATGCTATAGTTCAAGAATTGAAGAAGTGGAGACATTATCTTCTTCCCAAGGAGTTAATTTTTTATATTGATCATCAAACTTTGTGATATTTGAAAAATCAAGGAAAATTTAACCAAAGGCCTTTAAAGTGGGTTGAGTTTTTGTAGAGTTATACATTTTTTTTGAAACACTGGAGTGGGAAGTCTAAAAAAGTTGAAGATGCTCTTACTAGAAGATAACTTTTGCTAATAGAAATGTAGATAGAGGTGGTTGGGTTCAAGGAACTCAAAACCTTATATCCAGATTACCCTAATTTTGGCGAAGTGTGGAAGTCTTGTACAGAATCTATTACACTTGATAGGAAAAAGTGGTTGGATTTTATGATCTAGGATATATTTTGTTTAAAGGAAGCTAGTTGTGCATTCCTATAAGTTCAATGAGAGATAATCTCATCAAGGAGAAGCATAGTGGAGGATTGGTTAGACATTTTGGCAGAGATAAAACTATAGCCTTGGTTGCTGAAAATTATCATTGGCCATAGTTACAATAAGATGTTATGAAGTTTGTACAAAGTTTCTGAGTATGTCAGATGGTGAAAGGAGTTAAGCAAAATATGGGATTTTATCAACCATTAACTATACCAGAGAAGCCATGGGAGGATGTCAACATAGATTTTTTTCTTGGATTACTGAGGAAACAGCAAGGATATGATTCTATTTTGGTGGTGGTTGACAAGTTTTTAAAGATGGCACATTTTATTCCTTGCAAGAAGACTAGTGATGTTGTTTATGTAGCAGAGTTGTTTTTTAGAGAAGTGGTGAGATTACATGGTTTGACAAAGAGTATAGTTTCAGATTGAGATACCAAATTTTTTGGATTTTTTTGGATACATTGTGGAAGAAATTAAAAAAAATTTGAAGTTTAGTTCAACACATCATCCATAGACTAATGGACAAACAAAAGCTATGAATTGGAATTTTGGAAAGTTACTAAGATGCTTGGTTGAAGATTAACCACAAGGCTGGGATGTGATTTTACCACAAGAAAAATTTGCATATAATAATTTAGTTAATAGGAGTATTGGTAAATCACCATTCTAGATTGTATATGGGAATAGTTCTAGAAATGTTTCTGAATTGAGAAAGTTTGATGAAGGAGAGATAAGTAGTGTCAAAGAAAAATATGTTGTTGAACATTTGGAGAAAATCCATGAGGAGCTAAGGAAGCACATCATAAAGATGAATGCATAGTATAAGGCTAAGGCAGATGTGAAAAGGAGATATAGAGAATTTTAGGTTGGAGATGAAGTCATGATTTATTTGAGAAAGTAATATTTCTAATGGGTACGTATAATAAGCTAAAGATGAAGAAGTTTGGAGTATGCAAGATAGTGAAGAGGCATGATTCTGGAAATGCATATGAAGTGGAGTTTCCTACTGAATTGAATATTTCACCAGTATTTAATATTTCATATTTGAGAGATTATTATGAAGGAGGTGATGGATATGAAGTTGTAGAAGTGTAGTGGAGCATTCCAACAACTAGTTTGGCTACAAAGGAGCTTGAGGAGATACTAGACAATTGGTGTTGAAAAAAGTACCAGAAATAGAACATATGATGAATATCTAGTCAAATAGAAAGCGAGACCAGTTGAGGATTCATCGTGGCTAACAAAGGAGGAGATTAACCATCTTGGTTTTCCTCTGAACACCTAAGACATGATGGGGTCACTTCTCAAATTACTCCAAGTATCTGATGTAGGAGCATCCTGGGTGTAAGGGAAATCTTGCATCACCCAAAAATATTTAATTTTTAGTCTTTTCTATTTTAATAAGGACTAATAAATAGGGTGGTTACTATTTATGGGCACTTGCTATTTTTAGTAAGTTTGTCATATGAGCTTGAAATGTTCTCATTTTCTACAAGAAGGTTCATTTTAGAGATATAAGCCTACCATAAAATTCTCATTGCTCCAGCTTAAGTATCGGATAAGTTATTGTAAATTTTCGATGGAACAATTTGAAGAAAAATCTATACACTCATCATTGGAGGCCTTGGAGTGTCTAGGTGGGGTCCAAAAACTCAATAGAATGGCACTAGTGCAATTCTGAGCATATAGATTAGGAGATGGCATTTTTGAAAAGTGGTTATAATAGCAAATCAGAGCAATGGTTCATGAGTAATGGGCTTCCAAAGTTGAGCTACCAAAAACTTCTAAAATAATTGTCAAAGATGTACTTGTGCTATCAAATTTCTAGATTTGATTGTGTATAATTTTTTTACATCAACGTTTCGGATCATACTACATGATCCATCATCAGGATGCTAGAGAGAAAAGAGAACATGAAAAAAAAAAAATTATACACAATCAAATCCAGAAATTTGATAGCACATTAGCATGGATTGTGGAAATCTAATAGATCTCAAAGATGTACTTGGTTAACTCTATATGTTTTGTTAGGGTCTCTCAGCCCTAGGTATTAAGTTTGGAAATATAGAACCTTCCCAGGTGGCATAAAACTGCCTATTTAAGAAAGGCTTGAACATTGTCTAGGAAAGCTCTGGGTGATAGTTCCCAGCTTGCCTTGCAAATTATTGTACTGAAGGCTCCCATGTGGGTTAGCATATTGTACTTATGAATTCAATAATTTTTCATTTGCGATGCAAATAAGAAGTCCATATTTTTTTGTTGCATTTTCTATTGTTTCTATGTTTCTATTATGAGTTTATGGTATTAAGGGGAGCACCCTGCATTAGTTCTCTAGTGTCTACCAAGCTATCAATATTAGTGATGTGAATCTAGTGTTGACCAAGCCAAGGTGTGTCAACCAAGTGATTTAGTTTATACCAAGCTTGTAGTTCTAGTGTTGATTGAGCCATGCATTTTCAACCAAGTGACTCAGTTTATATGTTAGGTTTCATAGTGCTCACTGAGTCACTAGTGCTAACCAAGTTTAGACTACTTTGAAGTGATTACTATGAACTAATATTTTGCATCTACTAAGTGCATGACCATGTTGAGTATTGAAAATAGTTGTTGAGTATTAGAACCTCATCGAGTTTGTCTTCAAAACCTGAGTGCCAAAAGTTGGGCCAACTTTGTGATCTTGATTGAAACTTATGTTGTAGCTGACTTTGATGAATTATAATTTGGATTGGTATATATTTAATGTATTGTATCATATCCAAATAAAGATAGAAGAATGTATGATGTGAATATAAAGAGAAGAAGTGTGAAGTGAAAAGGCTACAGGTAGTATAAAAAGTAGCAAAGATTTATCTATCACAACAAGGTGATTATTACATTTCAAAAGAATCTCAATCAAGAAATCAAAATTGTAGATTAGAGATCAGCCACTAGTTCATCCTAATAGGTGTATTAGCTAAATCCTTTAACTGGGTAGACTTAATAGTCTTTGAAAAATCTCTTTACTTAGTGCATACTTCATTGTATGTATTGTAAATCCTTTTACAAGGTGGACCTAGCCATCCTTATTGCTCCTAATAGGGAAGATCATTAGAAGTGATCAATTGTAAGCCTTAATAGGCCAACTTTATAAAACATTACTAAAGCTTATGGGTATCATCCCCACCCCATTTTTACTTTCTATTTGGAAGGTTTCTTGGTCATCATATCTTGTGTCAATCTATTATGAATGTTTTATTGTTTTCATTCTTTCATGCATGTAATTAGATTAGAATATTTTATGAAGGATTAATTGGTGAATTATGTTGGATTTTTATTGGTTCCTAATTCACTCCCCCCCCCCCCAACCCTACCCCCGCTTCAAAAATTGATATCAGAGTATTGTAGTTCTCAAAGAAAAAGTCTAGCAACTTGAGAAAAGATTAGAGGCAATGGAAGTGTACAAGCTAGATAAGGCTATTGACAACGAAAATTTGGATCCTGAATTAGTTGTTGGGCATTTGAAGAAAGCAAAGGAGCAACTCTCTCAATCATTGAAAAGACAAAAAGAACTTGCAATAAAAATGAATGAAAATCTCTATACTGAAGAAAGAATTGAAAATATTTGTTTGAAAAGGAACTCTGATAAATTTTATGATGCAATCAAAGATCTACTTGAAAATAATTCAAAAATTCAAAAAGAAGTTAGAAAGCTAGAAAGAGAACAAGAAATTTAGTCAGTAAGATTGTGAGAAGTCATGGAAGAAAAAGACAAAGCCAAAGAATAGATATAAGGAAAGAACAATGAAATTCAACATCTATCCCTTCAGTAGGAAGACTTCATTGATCAGCTCACCAATGCAAATGAAGAAATCTTGAATCTAAGATTAGAGAATGAAAGACTACAGAATGATCTAAATGATAGAAAGAAAATCAATGAAAGAATGTTGAAATATCAAGCAAACATGAATTAGTTAAATGAGAAAATTTAGTATAGACAAAAAGGAAAAGTTGGAATAAGATACGTAGAAGAAGGTGAATCATCCAAGCAAGTAGCTCAAAAGAATCAAAGGCCTACTTGTAATCATTATGGTCAATTAGGTCATACATTAAAAAAAATTTGGAGTAATAGTAAAGCAAAATTCAATGGAAAGTGTTACAATTTCAATAAGCATGGTCATAGAGCAAGTGAATGCAAGGAGAAACCTAAGTTTAAA
The DNA here is from genome assembly GCA_028749045.1 of Cupressus sempervirens. Lineage (NCBI taxonomy): Eukaryota > Viridiplantae > Streptophyta > Pinopsida > Cupressales > Cupressaceae > Cupressus > Cupressus sempervirens. The sequence goes on from CM053793.1 coordinate 705,583,256, forward strand.
GGTAAATATCACAATTGCAAGAAACATGGACAGAAATCTTCTAAATGCAAAACCAAGATATTAAATCCAGTAGAATAGATTGTCAAAGCTATATTAGAATGGGACTACAAAACTTGGCATAGGTGCCACTACTATGGAGAATTTGGGCACATTAGAGTAAATTGTGTGAAACATCACATGAGAACAAGAGACACCACTAGAAGATGTTTTATTAGTACAGAACTTGGGCATCTTGCCAAGAACTATATAAACACTAGAAGGATTGAAGATCAAAAGAAAGACAAATCTAACAATATTGGAAAGTAGGTGAGGTAGTAATGGATTCCTAAGTCTTCTAAGAATGTAAGTCTAAGTTATGAAGCATATGTCACTCAAGAGTTGGGTGACTTAAGCATCTCAACTTGAATTCCCTATGGAAGGACTAGAACTAAGACTCTAAAGTAGACATCTTACATCAATTCTAGCTAGCTAGAAGGAAAGATCCATATCAGAATTTAATATGCAAAAGGGATCACCAAGTGATTGCATAAATTCAAGACCTTACTGAGATAGGTCAAGTTACAAGATCCTACTGAGCAAGGTCAGGATACACTGAAACATTGTATAGACACCAAGCTATGAATGACTCTATAGAGTATTAAGGTTGAACCAAGTGGATGATATTCTATCACTAAATGAGCGATTGTACCAAGCATTTATGGAATTTGAAAGGTGAAAATTTTTAAAAGGAAGGAATTTGAATTCATTTATCACCCTATGTTTTTGAAGAGCTATTTGTAAAGAGAGATTTATGTGCTTCCAAGAAATCTACATGTTTTTTGTTGAAGATTTTCATGTTTTCATAAATCATACCAAGCATGGCATCTTCTAGCAGCAAACTAGGAAAGGATCCAAGATTTTGGTTTGAGGAGTTGATTGGAAGGGACCATATTGCATATTAATTCTAGCAATTGTAGAAGTGCTTGACCCAACTTAAGCTCAATCTCAAATTCCACCCAATTTATTTCTCATTAATGATATCCATTCACATTTTTTCTATTCAATACAAGAACTCAAAACACTAGAGATGGAAGAGTCTCTAAATATGTTATGTGTGAATGGTGTGTTGAAACCTAAGCACCGACATTTGGAGACCAATGGTTTAGCACACATTCTACATATGCCCAAAGACTTTCAGATAAAATGGATAGAGTTTATCCTCAGTCATGTACATAATGGGTAGTTATGGTTGGAGCAGCCTATTAAAAGAATAGAGGAAATGATTCATAGAACAATAGGGCTCCCAATGTTGCACAAATCCAAGACTACCAAAACCCTAAGTTGGTTAGAATTGGAAAGCAAGACTCTTGTCGAGTGGGATGAAAAAGGAATGAAGATCAAAAATGTGATTGACATAGAGCTAAAATTTGGAATTCATGTGATCTCTAATAAGATCTATAGCTCTAGTCATCTCAACAATGTGTCATGTGAGGTAGTTGATTTGGCTCTCAAGGTAGTGGAGAACAACATGTCCTTTGACCTTGTTGAGTTAATGTTGAATTAGTTCAACAAGAACATGGAGAGCATCAAAACTTCAAAGAACAATCCATGTGAGTTTGGCGCACTCTTAACTTTTTTATTTTTCTATGTGCAAAATTTTTTCCCTTCTAAAATGTACAGTTGTATGGAGAAAAGATGTATCAATGTTATATCAAACTAATGAATATATAGTAGAGATGGGTGAAACCTTTGTTAGTATAATGGACAATTATTTTGATTGATTCAAGAGAAAGATGAATAGAAAATACCAAATATCAAATAAACTTTTAGAAGATTACAAGGATGATATTTGTTTCATGGTAGACTATGACAAAGTGGAAATTCAAGCATAAGACCTAGAGTGGTATGGGTTAAGCCACTAAGCTATGAGGTTAACATTAATGACACCAAGAATATCACTGAGGCACTATTGAATGAACCTATGGATCCCAAGGCCACATATTTTGGTACTTTGAATGAAGCCAAGGTGAGTATAGAACTTGAGATTAAGCATCCTCAAGTTGTTAATAAAGGAAAGAAGAGGATAGAAAAAACTAAGGCAAGAAATTTCTACTCTTCTATTGACTTGGGGAAAAGCAGATAATGTGGAAAAAGATGAAGCAGATGGAACAAAGTCTAAAGAAGAAGAGAATATAAGGAAGAAGAGTAAGGTTATCATTACTCTACCCACCAAGTCATCTAAAATAGTATTCAAAAGAAGAACATCAAGATCCAAAAAGAAATTGAAATTAGGTGAGGAGCATACTGAGGAAGTTATTTTCAAGAAGCCTCCACCTACTTTTCAAGAAAAATTAAAGGAAATAGAATGAGGAGTTGGAATGGAAAATTTCAAATCTCTTAGATATGAAACAACAAGTGCAAATAAGAAAAATAAAGTTGAAGACATGATGATGTCAAATCTAATTAAATCAAAATGCTCTCCTAATCAACTTGTACAGCAAATTCCAAATGAGCTTATGCAAGCAATCAAGCCAAGATGAGAAAATGCTAAGAAAACTACAAAAGATATTTATGAACAGACTCTAAGAAAACTTATGTTGAGTCTTAGTGAAAAAGAGGTGAAATATTCCATGAATAAAAATGAAGAAAAACTCACTCTTAAATTTAACACATGTCTTGTGCTGATAAAAGACATAGAATATGTGGTGAAGAAAACTACTACCACATGGAAGAACATTTACAACCTTCATCAACTAGGTGATTTCATTGTTCATGTTAGTGATAAGGAAGATGAGGAAGATATCAAGGAAGATGATGAAGATTTGGAAACAAAATATTATGTAAATTTAGATGATGAGGAGCAAGAATAGGAAGCTACAGAGGGGAATCTCCCTAAGATTCAGAGTATTGAGGAAACCAACCCAAAAAAGATTGCAGTAGCAGTAATGACCTCACTTCCTCATTCTCTGAGAAAAGCTTTAATGCCATCAATCTTAGAAAAAGCTTTTGTTGAGTTATTTATGGCAACCACCACAACACCATGCACCCAACCAATATCTACACCTATTAAATTGAGTACCATATTGACTAAAGTGATTAGTACTTCATGTAGCAAGCAACTAGTGCCTCCATCATCATCAGATTTGGCAATGCATCAACAAGGAATTTCTACTATCAGTACAATATCTACTTTTTTTGCTAGCCCATCTATTTCTACTATTAGTAAAATATCTACTTTTGTTTCTATCCCCTCTATTTCTACTATTGTTTCTATTCCACATTTTATTAATACAAGGAAATTTGAGCACAATTCTCAACCAACTACTAAAGTTTCAAGCAAGGTTAAGGGTAAAGAAGCAGGCATTGATCTTGATGAGGCTATAGTTATCCTAAATTGGGATATCTCTACTCTGATTATTTGATCAAATGAACATAATGGGTGAACTATTGCATAAGAGAGCTAAGCAATAGAAGCTTAGAGAAGAAAAGAGTAGAGAGATCTATGTAATTGAAGATGTAAGGTTCATACTTAAGGATGCATTGAGTATTGAGGTTGATAGTACACAACCTATTTTCGATTAATTGGTAGAAGTTGTCCAAAAATTCAATGGAGATACGAATGAACAAGAAAAGTTGTTACAAAGGGCAAAGAGGAAATTTGAGGAAAAAGTATTAGAACAGGTAGCATAGAAAATTTCAATAAATCAAGTAGAATTGTCTATTGTTCTTAGTTCATTGGAAACCTCTGCAAATAATGTAACTTCATTATTTAGCAAGTTGTGTGATACATATATCTTCACCTAGGGAATCAAAGATAAATTATCTATGATAGATGTAGACTTAAAGGAAAGTGTGCATCAGTTGTCACTTGACCCAAGCTATAGTTCTACTCACTACTCAAAGATCAGATTTTTGACTAATTTGCAAGTAAGATTACTAAGGGTAGAAGCCAAGATTATGGCTGCACTTATAGAAATCTAAGGCATGATTATTCTAAATATGGAATCATGGCAAAAACACATTGCACATGCCAAAACTCTCATCTATGGAAATAACTTTGCCATAGTTGATCACATGATGGAGTTATCAATAGAAGTGTAGATTGCATGTCATCCAAGCAATGTGTTACAAGAAAATTGGGATAGGAAAATGGCATTGATTTTGAAGATACATTCTAACTTCTTATCAAATTTTGGCATTACCATGTAGCATACACCTTTGGCATTTATGTCAAAATGTGGGAGATGTATAGTATTAGTATGATATACATATATAAAGGAGGAGAAGTATACAAGATGAATGAACATGTATATATGAAGAGTATTGGAGAAAAGTATAATATGAGATATGTGTGTGTGTGTGTGTGTGTGTGTGTGTGTGTGTGTGTGTGTGTGTGTGGGAGGGCAACATAGTATTATACAAATACATGTACATATAATCAGAAAAAATCTTTTACAAAAGTAATTTTGAAAAATCTCAAAAATAGAGTATGTTACCATGTTGAAGACATGGAATGGAGATAAAGAATGTTTCTGACTTTTGAGAATTCAATTTTGGATTGATATGTGTTTTTTTCACTAATGCCAAAGGGGGAGATTATTGACATTATGGTCAAAGTTTGTTTATTAGTGACTCACACTTAGTCGGCTGGTTAAATAGCTATCAAGCTTATCTTGCAGTTTTCCATGTTAACCATGTAATCTAGGTTCTACCAAGTTCTAAAGCTACTAAAAAGTTCTAGAATTGGTATTATGTTCATACTAACTAGTATTTGCAGAGTTGATCAGTGATTGTGCTAACCAAGCTTCATGGTGTTAATTGAGTTGCATAATGCCAATAGTGTTCTATAGTATCTATAGAGCATGAAATATTAGTGATGTTAATTTAGTGTTGACTAAGAAAGGGTGTGTCAACCAAGTGATTCAATTTATACCAAGCTCGCAATGCTAGTGTTGACCAAGCCATGTAGTATCAACCAAGTGATTCCTTTTATATCTCATGTTTTGTAGTGATCACCAAGTCACCAATGCTAACTAAGTTAAAACTACTTTGAAGTGATTAGTATGAATCAAGCTTCTACATATATTGCATGCATGACAATGCTGAGTGTTGATGATGGTTGTTTAGTATCAGAACCTCACTGATTTTTCCTTTAGAACCCAAGTGCCAATAGTTGGGTTGACTTTGTGATCTTGATTAAAACTTATGCTATAGCAAACTTTGATGAATTGTAATTTGGATTGGTATATATGTAATGTATTATATCACATCCAAATAAAGGTAGAAGAATGCATGGTGTGAATATAAAGAGAAGAAGTGTGAAGTGAAAAGGCTACAAGAAGTATAAGGAGTGGTAGAGATTTATCTATCATAGCAAGGTGATCATTATATTTCAAAGGAATCTCAACTAGAAAATCAAAGTTGTAGATTAGAGATTAGCCACTGGTTCATCCTAATAGTTGTATCAACTAAATCCTTTAACTAGGTAGACTTAATAATCTTTGAGAAATCTCATTATTGAGTGCATACTTCATTGTATGTTTTATAAATTCTTTTACAAGGTGGACCTAATAGTCCTTATTTCTCCCAATAGGGAAGATCATTAGAAGTGATCAATTGTAAGCCTTAATAGGCCAACTTTATACTACAATACTAAAGCTTGTGGGTATCATCCCTACCCCAGTTTTACTTTCTATTCGAAAGTTTTCTAGTTCACCATATCTTCTGTTAATATGTCATGAATGTTTTACTACTTTCATTCTTTCATGCATGCAATTAGATTAGAATATTTTATGAAGGATTAATTGGTGAATTAAGTTGAAGTTTTATTGGTTCCTGATTCACCCCCCCAGTAACCTTTCTTACCTGACATTTCCAACACTAATCACTAGTTGCTCTCACAGGGTATTAAAAGAGCATTTTTTACACATTCATTCCCTAAACTCACATAAGGACTAGGGGTGACCCAAGAAATATTCTTAGTCTATTTAGGTCCTAAAAACTTGAAACATTCAGTAGAATCAAACTATGTAACATCTATCCCTATATTGCTTCACAAACTCAAGAAAGGACTTGTAGCCCTAAAACTATAATAACTTGACTTAGATTTAGAAAACTCCATGCAACCTAAGGAATGAATCATTGATTTAGTTATCCTTTTGGGGTTTACACAACATAATAAATCACTAGAATCCCAAGATTAGAATGTAACAAGTTAAATTTACAATCTCACCTAGAAGGATTAGCTAATTAGATCTCCATTTACAAAGGAAGTACCCTAACCTCTAAAAAAAAATTTAATCCAATAGTTGGAATATTAGGGGGCTCACATAAAACATTTATAAACAAGATCCTAGGCCTTGAATCCTTTTCTGTAGCAAGTTGTGGGAGTTATTGTTACATATTTCTAGCATGCACATGGATCTTGCATGCCTAGGACATCAAGGTTCTCCTTGTTGTCTTCAAATTTTAACATGAGAAAAAAAAATCTTAAATTAAATTTTTCCTATTTGGATTCCACCCAGGTTTGTTAATTTCCCATGGTGGAATCTCAAGATATGAGAGAAAATGTCAGAACACCTAGGTAATTACAAGAAACTATAATAGTAGTTAGTAAATCTAAGATATCTAGAGTTAGGATCCCATTCAAAGTGCATTAGAAAGGTGATTCACCATAGTATCCAAAAATGTCATCAATCCATACCTATGTGTTAGAATAAGTCTATACAATGTGTTGCAACATAAGATTTTGCATAAAAACTTGGTATTTTGTTGATCTAAAAGAAAAACTACATGTTCTATGCCCACCACCCACATAAAATGGATATGTAAGATTTCCTAATGGTTATAAAAACCATTTAAACCAAATATTCTCTTTGGGATTTGAAAATACAACTTTTGCAAAAGTTGCTAAAAGTTGCTTGACAACTTTTTAGCAACTTTGTAATTTTTAGTGCAACTTTGCCTAAGGTAACCAAAAGTGGTTTTAACTAATCCAACATGGAACAAAACATGTAAAAATTATAAAATCCAATATATCCTAATAATCTAGCCTATGTGATACCTTTGACCATAGTTGACCAAGGGCTTATCAAATGCCAATCTTGGAACTAGGTCTCACAAGTGGGTCAACATGAATAGCCAACATTCCTAAACAAAACCTAATAGTTTAAAATAATTCAAAAGAATCCTAACATTGCATTTTTGTGCACTAGTTACCTTGTGAATAAGTGTTAACTAAGTAGATGATGGTGTTTAGAAAAGGAAGAACATATGTCACTCACGATAAACAATTTCAATAAAATTAATTTTGGTATGATGTCAAGTGAGAATCTAAATAAATTTAGAATATTATAAGGAAATAAGGAAGGTTTTTAGTGAAATATATGGATAACATTGTTTAAGTAAGATCAGCTAGAAGATATTTAAGGAAAAATTCATGATCCAAAAAAATGTCAAATTCCAAGGTGAATTACAGTTGGCACAATACATAAAATATTTTTTGAGTGTTGGATACATTATACCTAAGCTGAGATGTGATTAAATATATTAGAGAAATTTAGGAAAAACATAATGAATTTGATGAAGTAGTAAAAAATCCTATATAAAGGATGAGCAAGAGTAGTTTTTATGTTGATGGTTGCTAATAGTAGAACAAGAACAAAAGGGTATAGTAAGAAGAGGAAAGTGTGAATCAAGTAAACAAAGTTGTGTTGAATGAAGTTTTTTTTTATAAGACAAGTAAACAAGAGTGTGAAGAAGAGTACAAAGAAGAAAGGAGATCTAGAAAGGAAAAGGTATTTATTATTTCTATATATAATTTTATTGTTACTTTCTAATCATTTTAGCAGAAATTATCTTAACCAAGTTGATTTAACAATCTTATTTATAAATCATTTGCAAAGTGGCACTCTAAAGAATGTACTAATTCCTTAAATAAGGTCACTCATTGAGAAGTGATACATCAAGCTCATTTTGGTGAAAATTTCCTAATAAGGTCTCATTTTGTAAATCTATCTGTAACCTTAAACAGGGTTGGCTCTTAACTGAGCTTACTTCAAAAGAGTGAATTTATTTTTGGTTGATGATTTCCATATTGATTTTTAACCAAATTAAGTTTCCATGTTAAATATTGGTGTTAATGTGTGATTTAATATGTTGCATGGTATTTCATGTGCATAAAGTTGTAAACTATTATAAGTCAATTGTATGCTAAATCAAGTTAGTAAGGTTTATTTTCTAATAAGTTTAGGAAGCTGATTTTTTTTTAAAGGGACTTAAGATAACTTAATCACCCCCCACACCCTCTTATTTATCTAGCAACTAGTAGTAGAGTAGTTAGTTCTTAGAGGAAAAAGATTAAATGACTTGAGCTAAAGATCTGGAGATGCATAAGAGAGAGCTACCCAAGTTAAGAAAAGGAAAACTTCTTCTCATGGAAAAGAAGGATGAGGTTGTATCTATATGGACTTAGAGACTATGCATTATACTACCTCAATAATGATTATAATTTAATATTGGAAATATAAGATGAGTAAATGAGAGGGGAGGGATGAATTAGTTACCACTAAAATAAATCCCAGATTCCTTAGATGTCAACATAGAACACAAACTTCACTAAAAATATTGATCCTCAGCAAACACACAAGCACTTAGTTTACACTAGTAAATGTTGTAACTTGACAAGCACTAAAATAACAACTTGTAACTAGGAAAATGCTTGACATACAAATCTTAAGATATTATCTATGATTAACCTAACTTAACTTAGTTTCATACATATAAAATAAATAGCATAAATACAAATGACACCAACATTTAATATGGAAACCCAATTTGGGAAAAACCATCAATTGCAACTAGTTACTAATTTTAACTCTTATAAAGTGAGCCCTATTAGAAGCCATCCCTATTAAAGGTTACAAAACAAATTGTTAGGTGTAATATTTTTAGAGGATTTAATCAACCTATTACGAGTGGCCTTGTTAGAGGTCTTTAGATAGTTCAATCTAGAAATGCCACCTTGTTAAAGGATTTACAAATAGTTATTAAGCCAACTCTGTTAAGAGATTTAGATCACTACTACAATGGTTAGAGAGTAACTATGAGATGACCTAATTTTGGATGCAACTAAATTTCTAATTATAGATCTCAATTATGGCTTGTAATACTTGATTATTTCTGATCGAATGTATCTTTGTAGTTACACAAGGATATTTTTCTTATACTTCTAATTATCTTCCTCTAAACATCTTCTATTCTTCCATACACTTACACACATTCAATTCTCAACTTGACCTTATATTTATATCTTTATGCATTGTCAAGTTGACTGGAATATAAATTAGAATAATTGATATTCATCTCCTCAATTGGCTAGAACCAACAAACAAATCTATTAAAACTCATTATGCTAAAATAAGAAAATCCTTTGTTAGTCAACCTTGCTTGATTTACACTAACTCAAAAATGATTTTCCTGTGTTAACCAAGTGAACTTGGTTAACATTGCATCTTTACAAACTTTCTTTGGTAACCAATTGAGCTCCATTAAGACTAGTTCTATCCAGCTTTCCCTTCATTAACTGAGTGAGCTTAGTTAATAATCCACTTATGTAATCTTCTCTTTGACACCTAAGTGAACTTAGTAGTCATTACCTTCTGAACTTGGAAAACTTTGGAATGCTTGGCAGACATAGGAAACTATCTTCAATTGAGTGAGCTTTGTGTACACTAACTGGTAAAGATATGATATTTTGTGTAACATCAAAAACAATAAACAATTAACTAATTGTGTTCAACAATCTCCCTCTTTGGAATTGATGGCAACACAACATGCCATAATTTAGTGAAAATTTTAGAGGAAAATAAAGTAAGGAAAATATCCTTAGTTTCATTCAGATTCTCATCCATGAGAACTTCCTCTATCAGTGTGAACTTCCTATTTCTTTAGTTTCTCCCTCTGTCGACAAACTTTGTCTTCAACATCATCTTTTGATAGAAAACTCTCCCTCTTTCATATCAAATCAAGTTCTTCCTCTTTGACATCTTCAAACAAAATTTATGTGATATGATACACACTCTCCCTCTTTGACATCTTATGCTAAGGAAAATATTCAATGAGCATTAATGTACCATATGTACTAATTCATATGCATTCTATCCTCTTCAATATTACATCAACTATCTAATCTTCAACATTCTCTAGTTGATGCATCACTAAACTTCATTTTGATGAGTTTTAGATAGGGGAATAACCCCTAACTTACCTATTAGATACAAAAATTCATCCTTAGGCAATGGCTTAGTGAATATGTCTACAATTTGTTCTTTAGTACTCACATATTCCAATCTTTCCTCTTTATCTTGCACCAATTCTCTCATAAAATGATATTTTCTAGAAAAGTGTTTAGTCTCGGTATCTATCACATGATTCTTTGGTATATTAATTTTAGTGGTGTTACAACAGAATATAACCACTAGATCCTTGATCTCTATCTTCATACCTACCAATAGTTGCTTGAACCAAACAACATTGGAATAATTAACAATTGCTACCACATATTTTATTTCTATTCTAGATTGAGAAATACAATTCAGCTTGTTACTTGTGCAAGACACTAGTTTTTTACCAAGAAAGAATGCTCCACCATTGGTGCTCTTCCTATCATCAATACTTTCTTCCAAATCAACACCTATGTAGGCTTTCAAATATAGATTGCATCCCTTTTTACCATAATCCATAGTCTTTAGTACCCTTCAGATACCTCATGATTCTTTTGATTGTCTTCATGTGATTTTCTTTATGATTTTCTGAGAATCTTGCCACCATACCAACTACTAATGCAATATTAGGCCTTGTATGCACTAAATATTGTAGTTTTCCAATCATTGATTTATATGTGGTCTAATCTAATTCTTTAGAATTGTCATTCTAGGAAATCTTATGTCTAATACACATAAGTATTCCAACTAGTCTTAAATCTACCATTCCAAACTTCTTTAGTATCTCCTTAATAAATTTGGATTGAGTAACACAGATATTGTCTTTCTTCTATTGAATCTGTAATCCAACAAAGAATTTTATCTCTCCAAACATGGACATCTCAAATTATTTACTCATTTTATTCTAAAAAATCTTTTCACAAGTCATCATTTCAAGTAAACAATGTGTCATCTACAAATATTTCAACCAATACAATCTTCTTGTCTAGTCCTTCTTTGATATATAGGCTATTATTATTATTTGTTCTTTGAAAACTAATATTTATCAAGTATTTATGAAGTCTTTCATACCAAGATCTAGGAGCTTGCTTGAGACCATAAGATTCTTTGTGTAATTTACAAACCATATCCTTGTTGCTAGGATCTACTAAACCTTTAGGTTGTTCTATGTAGACTTCTTCTTCAAGAATGCAGATTTCACATCCATTTGATAAACATTAAATCCTCTATGTGTAGCATAAGCAAGTAGATTTCTAACACCTTCTAATCTTGCAATAGGATAAAATTTTCACCATAATCAATACCTTTTTCTTGAGAATAACCTTTGCATACTAACCTTTATTTTTTTCTAAAATCTTCTCCATCTTCATTTAGCTTATTTCTAAAACCCCACTTTGTACCAATTACATTTTTATCCTTGGATCTAGGAATAAGAGTCTAGGTATTATTCCTCTCTATCTATTATATCTCTTCATTCATAGCTTTAATTCAACTTTCATTATCCAAAGAATCTTTAACTAATCTAGGTTCAAACTCAGTAAGAAAATATGTACCTTTTAATTTGTTTCTTGTCATTGTACTATCTAACTTGTCTCCAATGATTTGATCACGTGCATGGTGCCTTCTAAAATATCTTCCTAGATGGGTACCTTCAATTTGTAACTTGTTCCACTAGCCTCACCATGATCTTCTATATCAAGCTTGAGTCTCACTACCTAAAACTTGGGTCCTTCAAACATGGTTTGAGTTTGTTTTAGCTGCAACTTGGTAGCCTTTGATACCAATTATTGGAAATATAAGAGGAATAACTAAGAAGGGAGGGGTGAATATTTTAACTTGGTTCAAAATATCAATGCTCAACAAACACACAGACACTTAGCTTACATTAGTAAATATTGTAACTTGGCAAGCACTAAAATAACAACTTGTAAGTAGGAAAATGCTTGACATGAAAATCTTTAGATACTATCTATGATTAACCTAACTTAACTTAGTTGCATACACATAAAATAAATATCATGAATACAAATAACACCAAAATTTAATGTGGAACCCCAATTTGGGAAAAACCACCAATTGCAACAAGTTACTAATTTTCACTCTTTTGAAGTGATCCCTATTAGGAGTCAACCTTGTTAAAGGTTAAAAATACACTATTAGGTGTGACCCTGTTAGAGGACTTAATCACTTTTTTTGGAGTGGCCTTGTTAGAGATCTTTAGACACTTCAATCTAGAAATGCCACCTTGTCAAAGAATTTACAAATAGTTGTTAAACCAACTCTATTAAGAGATCTAGATCATTGCTACAATGGTTAGAGAGTAACAATGAGATGACCTAATTTCTAATGCAACTAAATTTCTAATTATAGATCTCAATTCTTTCTTGTATACTAGATTTTTTCTGATCGAATGTATCTTTGCAGCTCCACTAGGATATTCTTCTTATCTTTCTAACTCACTTCCTCTAAGAATCTTCTATTCTTCCATGCATTCAAACACATTACATCCTCAACTTGATCTTATATTTATATCTTTAAGCATTGTCAAGTGAGCTTGAATATAACTTAGAATAATTAATATTCATCTCCTCAGTCTACTAGAACCAATAAACAAATCTATTAAACTCATTATGCCAAAACAAGGAAATCCTTCATTAGACAACTCTTCTTGGTAGAAACTAACTCATAAGTGATCTTCCTATGTTAACCAAGTGAACTTGGTTAACATTGTATCTTCAAAAAAATTATTTGGTAACCAAGTGAGCTTGGTTAGCACTGGTTCTATCAAACTTTCCCTTCATTAATTGAGTGAGCTTGGTTAGCACTCAACTTCTGCAATCTTCTCTTTGATGCCTGAGTTAACTTAGTAGTCACTTCCTTCTAAACTTGGAAAAGTCTGAAATGCTTGGCAAACATAGGAGACTCTCTTCAATGCCTGAGTAGGCAATATACACTAACTAGTAAACATATGACATTTTGTGTAATATCAAAGTAAATACACAATTAATCAATTATATTTGACATTTACCATCACATGGACTTATGATAGTTAAGGAGATGAAAAATATCTTGAAAAATGTGCCTTAATGATTCAAATAACTTCTTCTCTAATTGGTGTTAAATATGATGATATCAAGAAATATGTTATAATAAAGTAGATGTGGAAAAGATAGCACTTATTTCTAGAGGTGATTATAATGTACTAAAAGTGAAGGATGAGAGGCTTAGAGGAAAATTTGATGACATAGAAAATCAAGAAGGTGATATCATTATACAATACTACAATATAATCAAGGACATAGTTAGTTTTACCAAAGAAGATGTGGTAAGAAAAGTTCTTAGAACTCTCCTACCTATATATGTTGTTAGATTTTCTAATATTTAGGGATTGAGATCCATACCCCATAATCTTGTTACCCTTGATGCTTTGATCAGGAGAGTGACTCCATTTGACCTTTAAAATTATGATAATAGTATACCTGTTGGGCATTTTTCCCCCCATTTAGCCCATCACTTATAACCAATTGGAGAAATCTCTAATGGGTTGGATTCAAGTTGATTTGGGTTAACAAACTTTTTTCTTGGATTAACATCTCATGTTAACTAGGTCTCTTCATGAGCTGAGTTGGCTTGGTTCCTTCATGTGTCAAGCTAGTTCAACTTGTTTATTGACCAAGTTGACTCAATTTCCTTCATGTGTTGAGTGGTGGGTTAAAACATGTTTTCTATTAGGGTTAACATTTTGTGTTAACCATTTTTGATATTTTAGGGAATGACTTTGCTACTCTTTCTGAAATCATGAAATCCCTACTACCTCTTCAATTGAACATTCAAGAAAAGTGTTGAGCAACTAATTTCTTCCATGTGGTAGGTACTTCTTGTGCCAAATTATTTTTTAATTAGACAATTCTCATATTTTGGCATTGTTTCCCTTTACTCTTGCAAAGATATGATGGTCATTGGATCTAGAAGCATCTTGTGAGCATTTATGTGTGCATCAAACTCGTATGTTGGAGAATGAAGAAGATATGCATCTAACATTGGGTTTAATTCATTTATTGTGGAGATTTTCATAACATCTAGGCCTTTTATTTTTAAATGAAGATCTACATCGATGGTTTACACCTTTTGGGGGAAAATTAGATTTATTCCACGCTGGTCAACTCTATAATTCTCATGGTGGGTTTACATTGTGTGTTATCCCATCCTACATTTTTTGACAGTAGTGCAAATTTATTTGTTGCAGTCATGACACATTACAAGGACTATCCTTTAATGTTGAACAACATTTTTTGGCCTTTTTTGCATGACATCTATGCATCTCCATGCCTCACTAATGATTTTAATGATCAAATCTCATGGGATTTGATTTCTTACAGTTGGACGTATTTGTTTTTCCCTTCCTATCACTTTATCATAGCAGATTGTATTTTATGATTAGATTTAGTTCTGATATTTTTTTATTTGCTACTCTCTACAACTTGACTCCACCTTGGGTTGGGGTTTGAACTCCAAAGGTTATATTTGAGTTATGCCTAAACTCTTTAAAAGGCAATTGTAAATGCTTTTTCCAGGTTCTCCATTTGTATTTTGCAGCAACATTATGCTCTGCAAAAATTTTCCTTTCATTCTACCTCATCTTGATAGTCTAATATATTGTGCATTTTATGTGTTGTATGGATTATTTCTTATTTATTCTTTCATGTTCATGTATCATGTGTAGCTTGATGCTTAATGTTGTCATGTGAATTTGCTTCCTTGTAACATTTCATTAGTTTTACCTTCATGTCAATTCTAAAAGAGTAGATTTGAGCCAAGATCTATGCATATAGGTGATTTATCCATGTTTTTTGAAATTATAGACAGAGTTTTAAACACTATATCTATCTTGGTGTATCACCTCCTTTTCCTTTCTATAATTTCTTTTAGTTCTCCTTCTCCCTTTTCCTCTCAAGTGGTAGTGTAGGTGCAACTGATAGTAAGGAATTCGGTCTTCTCCTAAGATTCAGCCTCAAAGTACAAGTCCCACACTTGGAGGTTGTTTCCATTTTACACAACGTTTCCTAAGAAGTAGTTCCTCAGGCAAAGGTGTAGACTTTTGTGTCTAAAGTACCAAACATATAACTACTTTCAAGATATCTCTAGCCATTGGTAGCTCAAGGAAAGAAAGTGAAATAATTTACGACAGTTCAAGTTGAAGTGACTATATGCTAATATACTATCTAACTAGAAAGAAAAAGAAGAACTAGAGGTTGTAAGGCAATTGAGAGAGGGTGAATGAATTAGCCTTAGGACTTTTAAACTTTTCACCACACTTATAAAAACTTAAATGCTAAAGGAAATCTTGGAAGAGCTAGGTGTGGTGGAGTCCTAGGACAATAATAGCAAAGTGGTGGATGCAATAGTGATCCCTATTGGTCACTCGACAAGCCATAAGGTAGAGGTTATTGTTGCTCTTTATATTGTTATAATTAAAGTGGAAATTGACTATCAAAAATTATGACTGTAAGGGGATTCCTTAAATATTATCAATATATTGAATAATAAGAATATGGTGAATTTGAATATTGAAGGGAGTATCCTAGAAATTAAAAATCTGATCAATAAATTTGATAATGTAATTATATATCATAATTATCAAGATGGAAATAAAGTGGCTAACTAGATTTCCAATAAAGTAGTGAATGTGAATAGTAAGTTGATGTGGAGTGACAACCTTAGAAAGGAAGGGGAGTTAAAGGTGATCATTAATTATTACATGACTAATGCAAATGAAGGAAATATTATGTGATATTTTGAGGATTAGTATGGAAAGTGGTGGCATCAATAAAGGGTATTATCATTTCTCAAAGGAGTACCTCTTCATTATTACTAATAGGAAAAAGCATGTATTCTTGGTGAGAATCTTGTTTGAGTTAAAATATAACTTGTCTTCTATGATAAAAACCTTTTTTGCAGACTCATCAAAATTGGGTGCATCATGGATGGTTAGCCGAGGAAGCAAGAGCCTTCTAGCTATCAAGAATGGAAATCTAAATGTGTGCTGTGGGAAATTCTCCAGAAGGGTAAGATGACTATGTATAATTATAAGTTGGAAGCCTTCAAACCACATATTATAGATTACTTCTTTAAGAATTGGTTTGTAGAGAGGGTTACTCTTCATGGGGTTACTATGCACTTGATTGAGGAGTTTATTGCTAATATTATTGGTCTTTCAATGGAGCATCTAAAATTCAAGAAGGAAACAAATACATCAAATGAAACTTTCAAGAAGTTTCCCAAAAATGAAGAGGAATCAAAGCTTGTGAAGGATGGGGATTTCTATGAGTTGGATCAGATTATTGTAATTCGGCAAGATGTTTTATCTTGTGTTTGTGAGTATTTAATTCTGGATGGAAGGTCAAAAAGAGCTCATAAATTCCATTTTTCTTTCTTAAACCATTTTTGATACAAGGATAGGTTATCCTCTCCCTTTTATTTGAAGTTTTCATCGTTGAATAGGTAAAGAGGCTAGACCATTTCTTCATGAAGGTCTTGTTTTGTTAATTGAAGATTATTGTAGAAAGAATGTAATGAAACTTACATCTAAAGTGGATAAGAAGAGGAAATCTTTTGGGAAAGAGCCTCTTGATAAACTAACTGCAAAAAGATGTCATAACATAAAAGCTAAGTAGGATAGCAATAAAATTAAGGGTAATAAGAAGGAGACTAAGGCTGATAACACTCAAAAGGTTAATGAGGAAGAAAATGGTTTTGAGTGAAATAAAGAAGACAAGGGTGAAACAGAAACTAGTGATCTCAATTCCAACTTTGATGGGTAGTTGGGTATTTTCTTTGGTTAAAGATGATGGAGAAAGAACTAATGATAGGAAAATGGTGATTAAGCCACATTTTGAACCCTTGGGCTAGAATGAGGATAAATATGCAATGGCTTAAAGTAAAGGGCCAACCTAGATTGAAATTGATGAGGTAGAGCACCTAGGAAATTCAAAAAAGGAAAAGATTACTAAGAAAAATGCCCTTGTGATTAATGATCCGAATATGAACAAGGAAACCTAGGAGGATAACACTACTTAGGAGGGTTTTAAAAATGACAATCAATTAAAGTTGGATGATACGTAGGATGTGACTATTAACAAGGATAAACTATGTGAAGATGAGGCTAATGAAGATGAAAATAATGAAATGAACCTTACTTTCCTCCACAAGGCTAAATTGAAAGCTATTGAAAGTTGATGCTTCTCTCCAAGTTAATTTTTAGCTCTATAATGAGACCATTATTCTTAAGAAAAAGATGGGGGAGCTCCAGAATGACCTAGATGAAGAAAATGTTGGAAATACAATAGGATTAACTAAGAGGAGAGGTGTGAATCAATACCACAAAAACAATTCCATGTCACTTAGATTTCAATACAAACTTCGTACAAATCCAAATCCTTGTACGACTCAATTAGAACTAGATAAACATTATAGCTTGGTTAACAAAGCAATCTTGAGATATTAATATGTATTTACCTTTAGTAACTTAGTTGCAAAAGTATAGAGCAACAAGAAAATGACATGAACACATGAGACACCAAGATTTAACATGGAAAACCAATTTGGGAAAACCAACAATGCAACTAGTTACAAATTTTCAGTCTTCTAAAGAGAAACATGTTAGGAGCCAATACTATTAAAGGTTACACAACACATTGTTAGGTGTGACTCTATTAAAGGATTTGAATCAACCTATTAGGAGTGACCTTATTAGAGGTCTTAAGACACTTTAATCTATAAATGCCACATTGTTAGAGGATTTACAAAAATGACTATAAAGTCAACTCTGTTAAGAGATTTCTTCATTATTACAATTGTTAGAGAGTAAAAATGATTGGCCTAATTGATGATGCAACTAATTTATATATTTAGATCACTATTCTAGCTTATCTTTTGGATCCTTCTTGATCATAATATTCTTCACATCTCCTTTGATATTCTACCCTTATTCAAATATCCTTCTTTATTCACATCTTATTCTCTTCCACTACTTCATATTTAAATCCACAACTTGACCTTTCATATATATGAAATCCCATGGCAAGTCACCTTGAATACCTTCTTCAAACAAAAAATTAATATCCACTAGGTCAGCTTGCATAAACCAAATAATAAACATATTATTTTGTTTTTACTTGACTAACACTGAAACTAAGTTACGTGGTTAACACTGAGTTCTTTTGGTAACCAATTTGACTTGGTTTACACTGGAATCATTCATTGACCAACCTAACTCAATTTACACTAGATCTCTAAACTTGGTTCCTTCTAAATCTTGCTTCACTGATACTAGATTCTTCTAAGCTTTATTACTACATGTAATAGAGTGTGAGATTTGTGTAATATGAATAACAACATACAATTGAATAATTGGTTTCAACAATCTCCCTCTTTGGCATTTAAGAAAACACAACATGTTGTAAACATAGAAAAATTAGAGCAATGGAATTATTTATAAAATTTTATAATCTCCTTAGTTTCATTTTGATTCTACATCAATGAGAACTCCCTCTAAGATTCTCCCTCTAGCATCAAACTCTATCTAATCAAAATCTCCCTCTTATAGATAAATTCCTTTGATTCAAAAAATAATTAATCTCTCCCTCTTTTACATCAAATGAAAATACTTCAAAAAATGAATTTGCAATGTAATTGATGTATTAATTCATATGCAATAAGTTCTAAAATTCATGCATCAACTTGATAGATATTCAATATAGTTTGGTTGATGCATCACTAATATGTACTCTAGTGGGAATTAGATAGGGGAATGACCCCTAACTTACCACTTAGATACAAAAAAGTATCCTTAGATAATGACTTGGTGAATATGTCAGCAACCTTCTCCTTTTTGTTTACATATTCCAATCTAACCTCTTTATCTTGAACTAATTCTCTTAGAAAATTATACTTTATTGCAATGTGTCTTGTCTTTTTATGCATCACTAGATTCTTGGATATGTTAATTGTACTTGTGCTATCACAATAGATAACCACTAGATCCTTAATTTCCTCATTCTTGACAATAGTTTCTTGAACTAGATTATGTTCGAACAATTAATTGATGTAGAAATATATTTTTCATCTATTGTAGACTAAGAGATGCAATTATTCTTTTTTCTTGTCCATGATAGTAACCTCTTTCCAAGAAAAAAATGCTTCTCCACTGGTGCTTTTCCTTTAATCAATTCTTCTATCCCAATTAGCATCAATAAAGGATATTAATTCAAACTTGCCTCCTTTCGAGTACCATAGAACATTGTCTTGGGTGCCTTTTAGATATAGATCATGATCCTTTTCACTACCATTATATGATTTTCTCTAGGGTTTGTAGAATAACTTGCAACTATACCAACTTCTAATGCAATGTCAAGCCTTGTGTGAACCACATACTAAAGTTTTGCAATCATGTATTTGTAGGTAGTTTGATTTACCTACTTTGAATCATCATTCTTTGATAGCTTATGTCTAGTAGACATAGGTGTTTGAACTAGTTTGGAATCTTCCATTCCAAAAGTCTTTAGTGTCTCCTTGATATATTTTGACTCGGCAAGGTAGATGCAATCCTTCATTTGATAAACTTTCAAACCAACAAAGAATTTTATCTCTCCAAATGTTGACATTTCAAAATATTTCCTCATTTCTTTATAGAATGATTTACATAAATAATCATGACTTGTAAATAAGATATCATCCACAAATACATCTACAAACAATATCTTATTATGTGATCCTTCTTTAATATACATACTATTGTTATCATTTATTCTTTGAAAACCAATCCTTACCAAATATCCATGTCACCTCTCATACCATGCTCTAGGAGCTTGTTTTTTACCATATAATGCTTTGTGTAACTTGCAGACCATGTCTTTTTATTTGGATAAATGAAACCTTTAGGATAATTAGTCTAGACTTCCTCTTCTAGAATTCCATTCAAAAAAGTTGATTTTACATCCATTTGATACACTTTGAATCCTTCAAATGAACATATTTAAGCAATGTTTAGACTCCTTCAAGTCTAGCAATGAGAGAAAATGTTTCTCCATGGTCTATACCTTCTTCTTGAGCATATCTTTTGTACACTAGACTTTCCTTATTCCATTATAATTCACCATTTTCATTCAATTTGTTTCTAAAAACCCATTTTGTACCAATTATATTTTTGTCCTTGGGTCTAGGAACAAGAGTCCAAGTTTTGTTCCTTTCAATTTCCTCAATTTCTTCAAACATTGGCTCTATCAAACTTTCATTATGAAATGCATCTTTAATAGTTCTAGGTTTAAAGTCAATAAGAAAACATGTACCTTCTAGTTTGTTCCTTTTCATTATGCCTTATGTCTAATCTCTAATTATTTGTTCAAGTGCATGATGTCTTCTAACATATCTAGCAAGTACATGTTCCTTTCTTCTAGATAATGGACTTGTTTCACTTGGTCCACCACACTCAAAGGTTCTATGAAATTCTGAATTCTAATCGTGTCCTACTGTCTAAGACTTAGTTTCTTGTGATTGTGACTCAGGTTCCTTTTCTATTGGCTGCAACTAGAGTTGCACTAACTATTGCTTAGTTTTATCTAGTTGCAACTTAGGTTGTACAACAAACTTAGGTAACTTGGGTGGTGTTGACTATTGGGGTGGTGCTATTTGGTGTTTCCCAATCACATTCTTTTGTACTTTGGTAAATCATTAGGCTCAAAGTAAACAAAAATTTTGTAGTCTTCGAGTTCCTTCTTGCTTTGTTCTTTCAATATATAACATTTTATTCCAAATACATTGAACTAAAAAATAGTAGGTTTATAGTCATACCATAATTCATAAGGTATTTAATCTATACCTTTCTTCAATTGAACTCAATTCAAGGTATGAACTGTTGTGATGATTATTTTTTCCATTATTTGGTTGTAACATTTTTCTCAATCATTAGTGTTCTTTCATAATCAATGATGGATTTATTCCTTATTTATACTTTTCCATTCTTCTAAGGTGTACCTAGTGTAGATACTTGTCTTTTGATTCCTCTTTCTTTGGAGAATTCACAGAATTCATCTCTAATGAATTATACTCCTCCGTCTGACCTTAGGCATTTTAAATTCTTTCCTATTTCTTTTTCAACTCTAGCTAGATACCACTTAAACTTTTGAAAATCTTTGAATTTATCTTTCAAGTACATTACTCTCATCATCCTAGAGTAGTCATCAATAAAAAAATTGAAATATTTTTCTCCACTAGATCTTTCTATACTTATTAGTCCACAAAGATCTATATGAGCTAGTTCTAGGAATTCTTTTGTATTGTAATTTTAACTTTTGAAGTTATTATTACCCATTTTTCCAATCTTAAATTGTTTGTGTATGGCCAATTCAGGTTTCTTTAGTATTGGAATACCTCTTACTATTTATTTTTTTTACTTATGGTAACAAAATTATAAAATTTTGCATGACACATTATTTTATTCCATAGCCAGATGTCTTCTACTTGTGCCAAAAAGCATGAACTCTTAGTAAGATCTAGATAGAATAAATTACCTTTAGTCTGATCTCCAATCCCAACTAGGTTTCCTTTACCATCCAACAATTTAGCTTTTCCATTTATGAATTCCACCTTTTATCCAACATTTTTTGCTATGCCACACTTAGAATATTGCCTCTTAGTCCTTTAACCCAGTAGGCATTGTCACATTTGAGTCCATCAGTTAATGTGATGCATCATTTTCCTTTCACATAATATGGTTCACTGCTTCCAAATACAACACTTCCATCATCATAATCTTCCAAGTCTTCAAGCTTAGTTTTGTCACCAATCATGTGATGATAACATCCACTATCTATTATCCATGTGTCATTCTTGCTAACATGAGAAATAAGTGCCATCTTTACATTATCCTTGTCATCTTATTCATCTTTAATAGCAATATATACCATTTCATCTTCATCATCACTATCAAAATCTTTAGTAATATAATAAGATTTATTACCTCTATCTTTGTAGTCTTTTTAGTTTTTGAAATATTTCTTTCCTTTGAACTTGTTGAATTTTACATCATTTGTGTTTCTCTTATTTGGACACCTTGCAACAATGTGACTAACTTCTTCACAAGAGATAAATCGATGGCTTTTCCTTTATATTTACCTTTGCCTTTTGGTAAACTTCTTGCAAGTAGGGCTTCAATAACTTCAAGGTCATTATCTAAATCTTCATGTTCTTCATTATTAGTTTGTTTACCTTTTGAGTTTCCTCCCTTTCTACCAAGAGTTATTTTGGATTTGAATTGTGATTCTATGTTGCAAGAGCTAGGAAGATAGTTATCAAAGTTATCCAACTCAGAAGCTATTAATCTTCCCAGTAACTTGCATCCAAAGTTATATCATTATTGGGATAACATCTCATCTCTTGAATAGCTAAAACTCTAATAGTATGAATAAGAAGAAGAGTTACTAATACCTTGCTGACTATTGTAACATCATCTATTTTTTTACATGTACCTCTAGTTGCACTTACACTTTCTTTGAATGTTTCATTGTATTTTACAATGTTTTCATCTTCTCGCATCCTCATATAATCAAAATGGCATCTTAGGCTTTCTTCTTTGGCTCTTTTCATGTTTTCATCTACTCCATAGATTTTTGCTAGGTTGTTCCACATGTGAAAGACAGTGGGACAATATTGTTTTTCATCAAACTATGAATAATTGAGAGAGAAAGAAATATCAATCATCATTATATTGTGATTTTTTATATCCACCATCTGATCCATAGTCAAAGGCTTTGGAGGTACCACATACTGATCCTCTAAGAAGTGTACTCCTTTATCTCCAATGGTTCCCAAATGTAGCTTCATGTTTTCCTGTCATGCTGAAAAGTTATCTCTATTAAGCTTGGGGATCTCTCTTCTATAAGACATCTTGATCTTTAACTTAGGTCCTTGAAACCTTTCCTATAAGAACCAACAACTTTGATACCAATTTTTGTAAATATAAGGGGAGTAACTCAGAGGGGAGGGATGAATCAGTTACCATAAAAATAAATCCTAGCCCCTTAGGTGTCAATACAAACTTCTTACAAAACCCAAATCCTTGTACAACATGGTTAGAACTAGATAAACACTATAACTCAATTAACAAAGTAATCTTGAGATATTAATGTGTATTAATAACCTTTAGTAACTTATTTTTAGAAACATAAAGCAATAAGAAAATGACATTAACACATTAGACAACAAGATTTAACATGGAAACCCAATTTAGGAAAAACCACTAATACAACTAGTTACAAATTTTCACTCTTCTGAAGTAAGCCCTGTTAGGAGCCAACCTTGTTAAAGGTTTCAAAATACGCTCTGAGTTGTGACCCTATTAAAGGATTTCAATCACTCTATTAGGAGTGGCCTTGTTAAATTTTTTAAGACACTTCAATCTAGAAATATCACCTTGTTAGACAATTTTTTTAAATTACTATTAAGTCAACTCTCTATTAAGAGATTTATTCACTACTACACTTGTTAGAGAGTAACAATGATTGACTAGATTGATGAAGCAATCGATTTATAGATTTGGATTTATTCTGGCTTATCCTCTATATCCTTCCTGATTAGAATATTCTTTGCAACTCCTTGAATGTTCTACCCTTAATCAAAATATTAGGTGGGTAATATCCCTGAGAAGTGAAAGGCCTATGAAATGGACCTGCATCAACTAGTTAAGGATAGTGATCAAATGATGGATATGGTTGCCTTCATTTTATGTGTAGCTACTATGAGTATTAGTAAAAGAATTAATGAGGAAATAATCTCCCTATTGAAAAAAATTATTCAATTGTATGTTGTCTTTGATGTTACGCAAAATGTCAAGCCTTTATTGAGCAATCAATGATAGTTGAGCTCACTTTGGCATCGAAGATAGTTTCACATATATGTTGAGCATTTAGGTATAACCAAATTTAGACATAGTATTCACTAAGCTCAATCAATTAATGAAGTGAAGTATGTACTGAATAAGCTCAGTTAATTATTAATGGAAAGTTAGCATGATTTGAGTACTAACCAAGTTGGCTCAGTTAACATTAGAACTTCTATGTCAACTGAGTACTCAATTCTATATTAGCCAACTATAAGCATATTTAGTCTAATAAATTTATTAGTTAATACAAGATAAATTAAGGGGCAAAAATTATTTGATTAAAAGAGTATTCAATCTAACTTAACAAGGTGAATCATCTAACTGAAAGGTCAAGTCAAGGATTGAAATGTGGAATTGAAGAAGATGAATTAAGGAAGCAAATTTGGAAGGACATATGTAAGAGGACAGAGTATTTGAGTTGACAAAGCTACAAAGAACATTCTAATCGAGGAGGATCAAGTAATAAATCTAGAACAAGCATCTAAATTAGAAAATTTAGTTGTATCAAAAATCAACTCAAGTCATTGTTACTCTCTAATACTTGTAGTGGTGAATCAAATCTCCTTAAAAAGTTAGCCTAACAACTATTTAGCAAATCCTCTAACAAGGTTGCATTTCTAGATTGAAGTGTCTAAGGACCTCTAACAAGGTCACTCCTAATAGGATGAATTAAATCCTTTAATAGGGTCACACCTAACAGTTTTTTTTTAACCTTTAATAGGGCTAGATCCTAACAGGGTTCACTTCAAAAGAGTAAAAATCAATAACTAGTTGTAATTGGTGGTTTTCCCAAATTGGGTTTCCATATTAAATATTGGTGTTTCTTGTGTTCATTTTATTTCCTTTATACTTATAAAAATAATTTATTTATGGTTAAACACATTAAATATCTTAAAATTTTATTATCTCTCTACTAATCAAGTGACAGTATTAAATCTAGTGCTAGCCAAGTTACAACAAAAAATTTAGTGTTAATTGAGTATTAGTAAGAGTTTGGTTTAAAGTCTTTTTGACATCTTAAGGGACTTGGATTTTTTTTGTAATAACTAATTCACCCCTCCCCTCTTAGTTACTCCTCATTTCCAACAATTGGTATTAGAGCTATTGGTGTTTGCAGATAAGGTTTCAAGGACCTAAGCTAAAGATCAAGATGTCGTGCAGAAGGGAAATTCCTAAGTTAAACAAAGACAACCTCCAAGCATGGTAGGAACTCATGAAGCTACATTTGGAAACCATTGGAGATGAAAGATTAAAATATCTAGAGAACAAGTATGTGGCACCTGCTAGACCTTTAATTGTGGACAAAATTATGAAAAACAATAATCACAACATAATGATGATTGACATTTCCTCTACTCTCAATTATGTTGAATTTGATGAAGTAAAATATTATCCTACTAATCATGGGAATTGGATCAAGCTAAAAGATATCTATGGAGGAGGTGACAATATGAGGAGAGATAAGGCAAAAAATATAAGAGGCCAATTTGATCAAATGAAGATGAGAGAAGATTAAAATTTAGACAATATAGTGAAAGAATCAAAGCAAGTGTAAGTGCAATTAGAGCCTTGCGAGGAAAAATAGATGATGTGATAGTGGTCCACAAGGTACTCATAACTCTTCTTCCTATTTATGTAACTGAGTTTCAACTATTCAAGAAACAAGATGTGATCCCAAAAATGATATAACTTTGGATGCACTAGTATGAAGGTTGACATCCTTTGAGTTAGACAACTTTGATACCATACTCCTATCTCTAGTAGAATTTAGTTTATATTTCAAGCTAAATTGTCACTCAAAAAGAAAGGTGGAAAATCTAAAAGCAAAAAGTGTAACAGTAAAGATGAAAATGTTTCTGATGATGACCTTGAAATCATTGAAGCCCTTTTTGGAAGAAGATTCCCTAAAGACAAAAGAAAGTTCAAACATAAAATGCCCCTAATCTATTTTTCTTGTGAAGAACTTGGTCTCATTTATACAATGTGTCCAAACAAAGAAGGCAAAGAAGAAAAGAATCATGACAAGTATTAAGGCAAGAAAGATTTCAAAAGATACAAAGATTATAAGGAAAGAGATAAAAAATCTTGTTACATGGTGATGCAGAGCTCTCCATTAAAAAAGAAAAAATGTTGTAGTGTGGTCTTAAACTACTTAAAACACCCCAAAATGGATTCAAGAGAGGGCTTTACACCTTTGAAATAAAGTTACACAAAAACATAGCCTAGGCACCCAAAGGAGCATGATTAAGTCTTAAACAAAAACTCCCCAAATACTAGGCTTATGCTTGTAATAGAAACCTATAAGATTATAGGGGAGTGGAAAGGTTCCAAAATAATTATCCAACCTATCTTGTTCCCAAGGATCATAGATAGCAAAATTTCCTTTTTTGGCCTAATTGCTAGGTATTGTGAAGAGAACACAAAATTGATGATTGACTAGGTTTAGCTACCAACTAGGAAACATGTAGGAATCTATAAGTGACCATTATCCACCCTAATATTGGTTTCATCCATCCCCCAACTTCCTACAACAATTCAATTCATGTTGTCCTGCACCAAACACATAGAGATGTTTGGCCTAGGACTTGCTAGAGAAATAAATTCCCTTGCTTTCCATCTCCCATCCTTTAGGGATCATATTATACATCATCCTAACTTTAATTTTACTAAGTGGCATGAAATTCCCATAGTGGGAATGCAAGTTAGGGAATCATTCCTAAGACTAGTCACCAAATGGAGAGTTTTGGTGCACCCAAGAAAGAAATTCAAATAACTTCACTTATAGTGCACTTCAAACCCTAAAATGAATCACATTCTTCTACTAATATTTTAAGGAATTCAATTCAATCATTTATTCACATGTAACAATTCGTACCCATTCATGCACTATGAAAATGTTGTGTGTGTAAAGAAAAATGGGATCTTCTATTGATTCAAAATCGAAAATTATATATTTTGTGTGTGTCTTCCACCTACCTAAAAAGGCTATTTGAAGACCTTTCCCAACTAATCCAACCTATTTTCAAAGGTTGTGACCATTTAAATTGATTAGGTGAAATTTTATTAAATGTAACAAAAAATTGTCAGTGTTGTCAAGTAGTCAATATTAGCCAAGCCTACTTAGTCATTGAAGATAGTTCCCCATATGCGTCAGGCATTTCATTGTTAAGCAAGTTCAAAATTAGTGTTAACTAAGTTGGGTCAGTTAATAAAGGAAATCTAGCATAAACTCTACATAAGTAATTCTCAAGCATTATCAAGCTCCAAGACCATGCCAAGTTGGGTTGGTTAACAAAGGATTCTTAGTGTTAGCCAAGTACATAGCTTTAGAAACCTAAGAACACACCTATCTTATCCCAGGACTAAGATGTTCCTAATGACCATAGTAAAAACCCATTGTTTATAGAACACTAATTATTACTAGGCCTTACAAGTAGGCTTGATTTATTAGATAACTATTTTTACCTATTACAAATATCTCTTAGACACAAATGTCTCTAAGTAGAACTCATATAGAGTTAAAATGATACATACTATGGAGAATGGAGGATTAGGTGCTCCTATACCATACTCCCTTTATTGAAAAACTAAATTCCCACTTGAGGATAATTATTGAGTAGGGGTATCATGCTTGGCAATATATTCCTTACTCATCCATGTAACATCTCTATCTAGAAGACCCTTCCACTTGACCAAGTAGTTTGTATAGGTCTTCATCCTTGTCTTCTTGACCACCTTAGAATCCAATATCTTTTCCAACTAAAGTGGTTGGATAGGTGGTAGATAATTGATCCATTCTATTTGTTCATCAAGTACCTACATCACCTTTGAAAAGGGTGAGATCAAAAACATTAAAGATAGGAGAAATTGATATGTTAGCAGGCAATGAAATTTCATAAGCATTCTCTCCAAATTTGTGCAATATCTAGCAGGCTCTAATCTTTCTCATCTACAATTTTGTGTGTCCCCTTGGTAGTCTTGCTTTGTTCAGATAAGCTCATACTTGATCTCCTTCTTTGAATGAAAAATGTCTCTTTTTCTTGTCTACCTATTGTTTTTATTTTGTAGTATTTTGATTTAGAGTATCTTTGAAATGATCATGAATTTGCTTGATTCATTTTGAGTGTTCTTCACCTTGTTCATAGGTTATGAACTCACTATGTAAGTCTCTCATTTCCATACTCCTCTAGGATGAAATCCATACTTCACTTGGAATGGTGTCTTCCCTGTTGACCTATTCACTAAGTAATTGAAGGAAAAAATTTCTTGAGAGAAGATCACATCCCATGTGTGCTACTGTTTCTTTGTTACACACCTTAAAAGGTTACCTAATGATCTATTGACCACTTCAGTCTACCCATATGTTTGTGGATGGTAGGAATAACTAAAGGAAAGATTGGTGCCCAAATTTTTCCATAAGGTCCTCCAAAAGAGACCTTGGAATTTCACATCTCTATTTGAGATAATGGATGTTCATAATCCATGAATCCTAACTACTTCTTTCAAAAAAAAAGATAGCAATATGTGAAGCATCATTAGAGCTCATACACGGAACAAAATATGTCATTTTACAGAATCTGTCTATAATAAAGAAAAAAATGCTATCAAAACCTTGTCTTTTCCTTGGCAAGCCTAAGACAAAATCCATGATCACACTATCCCATGGCTTGGTTGGAATAGGTAAGGGTTGATAAAGACCCTTATTTGTCCTTACTCTCTTTTCTCTTGAGCATATTGTGCAAGTCACAAAAAATTTTCTAACATTAGTAGGTAACCTGGGTAAATGATAGTTTCTCTTTAACAGTTATAGAGTTTTGTCAATTCCAAAATAACCTCCTAATGCACCACAATGTTTAACTCTGATCATATTTACCCTCATGGAGCATCTATGAATGTAAATTTGTCCTCCTTTGAACAATAAACCATTATGCAACAAATATTCAAAATATATTGTGTTATATGCATCAGATAATATAGAACAAACCTTATGAATTTCCCCAAAGTCTAGATCATCCTTCTTAACTATGTAAGGGCATCAATCCCCATGATTTGTACTTAGACTTCTTCCACCAAGGTGACTCTCTTGCTGAGAGAATCTCATACCTTTTTGGTAGTGCCTTTCTTATGTTTGATTGAAAATGTGAAGGTTTGGAGTTGCTACACCCACTTCATTTTTTTACAACTCAACTTGTCTTGGCTATTCAGGAAGCATAGTGCATGATTATATGTATAGACAATGAATTCCTTAGGAAGAAATTAGTGCCTCCATTTCTTTAGAGCCTAAACCATAGCATATAGTTCTAGGACATATGTACTATACTTTTTTTGACATCATTTAGTTTTTCAAAGAAGAAAACCATTGGTCTTCCCTCCTGGCTGAGCACTACTCCTATGGCAAGGTTACTTGCATTAGTTTCTACTATGAATAGTTTGTTGAAGGTAGGTAGTGCCAAGATTGTATATTGTGCTACCCTACCTTTCAAGTATTCAAATGACTCATCTTATTGAGTAGTCCATTGAAACTTTTTCTTCTTTCCTCCCTTTATGGTATCCAAAAGAGGTGCACATATGTGACTGAAGTTTTTGACAAATTTCCTATAGAAAGATACCAATCCATGGAAACTTGTAACTTCCCCTATTGTTTTAGGTGTTGGCCAATTGAGGATAGCCTCCACCTTTTTAGGATAGCCCAAGAATGTCACTTTTGTCTACATGAATGCACATTTTTGAAGGTTGATATCCAAATTCCTTTTATATAACCTTTCAAGGACTAGTTCCAGATGTTTCATGTGCTCTTCTTTGGACCTACTAAAGATCAATATGTCATCAAGATAGATGACCACAAAGTTACCTATGAATTCATGAAACACTTCATTAATCAGCCTCATGAAGGTGTTGGGGGAATTTCTTAGACCAAATGGCATGACAAGCCATTCATATATTCCTTTAGTGGTTTTAAATTCTATTTTCCACTCATCTCCAAGCCTAATCCTTATCTAATGGTAGCCTAATTTAAGGTCTATTTTAGACAAATAGCATGTTCCTCCAATTTGGTCTAAAAGATCTTCAATTCTAGGTATAGGGAATCTATACCTTATTATAATTTTGTTGATTTCCTTAGACTCAGTGCATAGCCTCCATTTACCATCCTTTTTAGGGCCCAAAACACTAAGGACTACACAAGGGCTAAGACTCTTTTGAATGATTTTTCTTGCCAACAAATCATTGATCTGCCTAGATACCTTTGCATTCTAACCATGGGTGAGTTTATATGAAACCTTGTTGGGTAAAGAAGCACCTAGTATGAAGTCAATCTAGAGTGTGAGATATTCCTCAATGGTGAGAGTTCATCTAAAGTATCTTCTACAAGTATCCCTTTGTACTTCTACACTGGATCCTTTACTTCTTTAGGTACTTCTTCGGTAACTTTTTTCATCTTAGGTTTGACAACTAGAGCATTCCCTATTTAAGAGTCTCTAATTGTGTTCAACATCTCTTGTTCACATGTCATGACAACTAACTATTATTTGGGTTCAATTGGTGAGGTTCAAGGTTGGGAAGAAGATTGTATTTATGTCCTTCTTTGTTGATTTGATATTTGTTAGTGACACCATCATGATTGGCCTTAAGGTCATACTACCATAGACGAACTAATAAAAGGTGAAAATTTTCCATGTCTAAAATGTCATAAAGGACTCTATCATTATAATCTTTTATCTAGAGATATACTCAAGCATGTTCATTTATCAATGTTTGTTTCCCTTTGGTTAACCAAGATACATGGGATGAATTAGGGTGGGGTATTCTCTCTATATTCAACTTATCTACCATTTCTTTAGAGACAAGATTTTTAGTAGAACTAGAATTAATAACTACTTTACATACCTTTCCATGGCTTTTGTGGTTGGTCCTTAAGAGAGTTATGGGTGCTTGGATCAATGTCCTCTTCATCATGAGAGTAGCCCCTTCTTCACTAGTAAAATCTTTAACACTTTCATCATCATCATCTTCTTAAACAATGTTAGTTATTCTTTTACCTTGGTTGTTTTGCTTCTCAGGACATTTGTTTGTATAGTGGCCCATTTGGTTAGAATTTTAGCATTTGGTCTTCCCATTGTTTCTTCCACCATTTCTACCTGTACCACTTCCTCTCCTTCCTTTGTATCCACCTCTTAAACTATTCTCACCTTGGGTATTCTCCTTGTTATAATATCTCTAATGTTTGTTGCCTTATGTTCCTTTACCCACAAAGTTTCCTTTTCCTCTATCATTATTGCCCTTATATCTACCACTTCATTAATTTCTCCTCTTGAACTTTTCTTCAACTTTGAGTACCAAATAATAGCACTATTTTATAGTGTTAGGACTTGTCAAACTCAATTAATCTTGAATGGTAAGCCTTAGTCCTTGCATATACCTAGAAAGTTTCACACATTCAGGTTCAACAAGTTTGGATTTCATCACCAACTTCTAAAATTCCTTAGTGTAAGTAGCAATGTCCATCTCTTTCTACCTCAAAATCATCCTCTTCTTATGTAAATGAACTTCATAATCCTTAGGGACATAGGTCTCTCTAAGTAGACCCACCAAATTCTTCCATGTGGTGATTGGATTATTTTCATTCTTCACCCCATCATCTTGAGTGAAGTTCCACCATGTGAGTGTAGAGCCCTTGAGTCTACACTTAGAAATATTCACCCTTTGGTTCTCAAGGATGTCATCACAATAAAAGAAACTAGTTATGGCATCTACCCAATCCATTGTAGCATCTTGGTCCATCTTCTCATTGCATGTGGGAAAGTCAAGCTTAGCATCCATTTTTCTCCTCTCCATAGATTTCAAAGTACTCACAAGAAGCCTTTTTTTTGTAGGACATTCTTCTTCATCCTACTCAAGGGATTATTCATCACTCTGTTGTATGACTTCTTTAGAGATTTCACTATTTCTATTAAAAAGCTATTCTTTAAGCTTATTCATCTCTTTCCTCATCAAATACATCTCTTTGACTCTTTTTTCATCTTGCCTTATCTTGTATCCTCTCAAGTGTTTCACAATATTTACATTGTTCATCCTTGAAGATAACCCTCCTTCATCTTCTCCTTCTAGGGTGTTATCAAATTTCTTACCCTAAGGGATCTTAGGTTACTTTGATACCACTTGATGAAAATCTCTCCCTTAAACAAGAAAAAATGTTATGGTGTGTCCCTAAACTGCTTGAAACACCCCAAAATGGATTCAAGAGAGAGCTTTACACCTTTAAAAAAAAGTTACACAAAAACATAGCCTAGGTGCCCAAAAGAGCATGACTAGTTCTTAACCACAAAATCCTCAAATACTAGGTTTATGCATAAAATGGGAACCTATGAGTTTATAGGAAGTGGAAAGGTTTCAATATACTTATTCAAATCAAATAGTGAGTTTCATCTACCTATCTTGTTCCCAAGGATCATAGATAGAAAAACTTCCTATTTTGGCCTAATTGGTAGGTTTTGTGAAGGAAACACAAAATTGATGATTAACCAATATTAGCCACCAATTAGGAAACATTTAGGGGTCTATAAGAGATAATTATCTAGCCTAATATTAGTTTCATCCAACCCCAAATTTCCTACAACACTTCAATACATGTTGTCCTACACCAAACACATAGACATGTTTAGCCTAGGGCTTGCTAGAAAAATAGGTTGCCTTGCTTTCCCTCTCCCATCCTTTAGGGATCATATTATACATCCTCCTAAATTGCATTTTAGCAAGTGGCATGAAAATCCCATGGTGGTAATGCAAGTTAGGAATTCATTCTTAAAACTAGTCACCAAATGGAGGGTTTTGGTGTACCCAAGAAATAAATTCAAATAACTTAAATTATAGTGCACTCCAAAACCTCAAAAAAATTTCATTCTTCTACTAAGATGTTCAGGATTTCAATTCAATAATTTAGTTACATTTACTAGTTTGTACCCATTTGTGCATTATGAAAATGTAGCATGTTACAAGAAAAATGGGATCTTTAATTGATTCAAAATGCAAAACTACATATTCTATGTGTGTCTTCAACCTACCTAAAAAGGTTATTTGAAGACCTCTCCCAACTGATCCAACCAATTTTCAAAGGGTGTGACTATTGGAAGTGGTTAGGTGAAATTTTGTTAAATGTAACAAAAACTATTAGTCTTGTTGAGCAATTAGTATTATTCGAGCCTACTCAGTCATTGAAGATAGTTCACCTATATGTGCTAAGCATTTCAATGTTAATAGAGTTTCAAGATAATATCAACCAAGTTGGATCAGTTAAGAAAGGAAAGCTAGTATAAACTCTACACTAGAAATTTTCAAGCATTTTTGAGATCCCAGACCATGTCAAGCACCAAGGCCATGCCAAGTTGGGTTGATTAACAAAGGATTCCTAGTGTTAGCAAATTACATATTTTTAGAAACCTAAAAACACACCCATCTTATCCTAGGGCTAAGCTATTCCTAATCACCATAGTAAAAAACCCATGGTTTATAAAGCATCAATGATGACTAGGCCTTACAAGTGTGCTTGATTTATTAGATAGCTATTTCTACCTATGACAAATGTCTCTTAGGCACAAATGCCTTTGAGTAGAACTCATGTAGAGTTAAAATGATAGATGCTATCAAGAATGGAGGGTTAGGTTCTCCTACACCACATGAATAAAGATGCTCATAGTAGTGATGATGATGAAATGGTTTACATTTCTATTAAAGATGAATCAGATGATGAAAATGTAAACATGGACCTCATTTCTCACACTAGCAAGAATGAGACATGGATCATATATAGTGGTTTTCCTCACCATATGATTGATGATAATAATAAAAATTGATCACTTGGAACACTATGATGGTGGGAGTGTCAGTTTTGCAAATGATGAACCTTGTTATGTAAAAGGAAAAGTTTGCATTGCATTAACTAATGAACTTTGATGTGACAATGCTTATTGGGTTGAAGGACTGAAACCCAATCTACCTAGCATGGTATAGTTGAACAATATTGGATTCAAGGCAGAATTCACAAAATGAAAGGCCAAGTTGTTGGATGGGAAAGAAAATCTAGTTGGGATTGGTAATCAAAAAAAAGGTAATCTACTCTATATAAATCTAACTAAAAGATCATGTTTCCTAGCTCAAGTAGAGGAAAGTTGGTTGTGGCATAAACAATTGTATCATGTGAATTTTGATAACCTAATCAACACAAGAAAGAATAATAGAATGAGAGGAATTCCAAGTCTAAGGAAACCTTATATGGGCATGTACAAAAATTATCATATTAGGAAGATCAAAAAGACAAACTTCAAAAGGAAGAATTATCATTCTAAAAAAGTTTAGAAGTTGATTCA
Source organism: Cupressus sempervirens (assembly GCA_028749045.1). Lineage (NCBI taxonomy): Eukaryota > Viridiplantae > Streptophyta > Pinopsida > Cupressales > Cupressaceae > Cupressus > Cupressus sempervirens. The sequence goes on from CM053793.1 coordinate 705,617,755, forward strand.
GACAAATATTTATGGACCTATTGGCATAAAGAGCTACTATGGAGAAAATTATTTCATTTTATTTGTTGAATATTATTCTAGGATGATGACAATGATGTACTTCAAAGATAAATCTGAAGCCTTTCAAAAATTCAAGTGGTATCTGGCTAGAGTGGAGAAAGAAATGAGAAAGAAATTTAAATGTCTAAGGTTAGATAGAGGAGGAGAATTCATCTCAAATGAATTCAATGAATTTTACAATGAAAGAGGAATCCAAAGACATGTATCTGCACCTGATATACCTTAGGAGAATGGAATAGGATAAAGAAGAAATAGATCCATCATGGATTGTGAAAAAGCATTGATGATAGAGAAAATGTTACAATCAAATACTTGAAGGATTTAACTAGTATAATAGTTCATACCTTAAAGCAAGTCCAATTGAAGAAAGATACAGATTAAACATCTTATGAATTATAGTATGGTTATAAACCTAGTGTTTTCTATTTTAAAGTATTTGGAAGAAAATGGTATATCTTAAAAAAACAAGAAAAAGAAATTTTGATGTGAAAAGTGATGAAGACACATTCCAAGGATACTCCAACAAAAGAAAAATATACAAATGTCTAAATCTTACTAGTCACAAGGTTACATAAAGTGCACATGTAAAAATTGATGGGTTTGCAGAAAAGAGTGAAGAACAAAGTAGAAAAGAACCTAAAAACTATAGAAACTTTGTCTACTTTGAACCTGATACTAACCTAAAAGTTAAGAAAATGCAATTGGAAATTAGCAGTCTTCACCACCGAAGTCCCCTAAATCTCCATTTCAGCTTGAGTTGCATCCAGTGCAACCTAAGTCATAGTATGAAGGACTCAATTCATATTCAAAAGGACCTGAGTTACAAATAGTGGGACCTAAGCATGATTCAAAAGACCATTTTAAGCATGGTGAATTGAGTGAATCAAGTCCAAAATCTATAAAGAAGGGACATGTACTTTCTAGACATGTCACAATGCATCATACACTTAAGAAAATCATTGGAGATCAGTCAAAAGGAATAATGAAAAGGAAAAAACTAAAAGATACATGTTTTCTTATTGAGTTTGGACCTAGAAATGCTAAAGATGCATTAGACAATGAATGTTGGATTGAGGCAATGAATGAAGAGATTGAACAAATTGAAAGAAACAAAACATGAACTCTTGTTTCTTGACCTAAGGATAAAAATATAATTCACAAAAAATGGGTATTTAGAAATAAGTTGAATGAAAATGGAGAAATATCAAGGTAAAAGGAAAGGTTAGTATGCAAAGGTTATGCTCAAGAAGAAGGTATTGATTATGGAGAAACATTTTCTTCTATTGCAAGACTAGAAGGTGTTAGAACACTACTTGCTTATGCTAGACATAAAGGATTCAAAGTGTATCAGATGGATGCAAAGTGGGCTTTCTTGAATGGAATCCTAGAAGAAGTCTACATTGAGAAACTTTAAATTTGCATAGATCTTAACAAAATGGATATGGTTTATAGATTACACAAAGCTTTATATGGTCTCAAACAAGCCCCAGTACTCAGTATGAAAGATTGCATAGTTGATGTAGGAGCATCTCAGGTGTAAAAGAAATCTTACATCACCCAAAAATATTTTATTTTTAGTCTTTTCTATTTTAATAAGGACTAGTAGACAAGGTGGTTACAATTTATGGGAACTTGCTATTTTTAGTAAGTTTTTCATACAAGCTCAGAATATTCTCATTTTGTACATGAAGGTCCATTTTAGAGTTATAAGCCTATTATAAAAATCTCACTTCTGTAGCTTAAGTACCAAAGTTATTCCAGATTTTTGGTGGAAATATTTGTAGAAAAATCCTTAGGCTTGCCATTGGAGACCTTAGAGTACCCAGATGACGTCTAAAAACTCGACAGAAGAGCACTTACATAGTTTTGATCTTGTAGTTCAAGAGTAGAATTTTCAAAAAGTGGTTATGATAGCCAATCAGAGCAATGGTTCATGAGTTATGGCCTTTCAAATTTGGGCTACCCAAAATATCTAAAATAATTGTCAAAGATGTATTTTGCCAACTCTATATGTATTGTTAAGGTCTATCGGCCCTAGGTATTAAGTTTCAATGACTAAAACCTTCTTGAGTAGCATAAAATTGCCTATTTAAGAAAGGTCCAAACATTGTCTGGGACAACTCTAGGTGGTAGTTCATAGCTTAGCCTTGCATATTACTATAATAAAGGCATTGACATGGTTTTCCACCCCTTTTTTTTGTAATACCATTGTGAAAAATCTTAGTATAAGGTTTAAAAAAATCTTCAAAAATTTGGTTAAGGCCTTGGATGAAATTTGTTTAAATCCATAAACCTTTTTTTATTCTATCCTAACTCTCAAAATGGTCAAAAGTAATATTTTGAACAAAATTATGTGGGATACTCCTATCCTAAGTTCTCATTTTCCAAAATTATTTTATTACTTTCTGTGAAATAAACCTTTTTCATTTTAAACATGCCCTAACTGTGGTAACCTTATTAAGTGTTTGGAGAAGAATTTTTATTTATGGTGGTTTGTTTTGGTTAAATTGTGGATCTTTCCAAGATCAACAATAGGCACATCCTTGCAAAATGAATTTTCTTGAACTTTATGTAAAGTAGGCAAGCACCTTGTTGCCACATAGCACTTGGTGACATTGGGTCTTAACTACGCCACAAAAGATTGGAGCTTGTTATTACTTTGTCAGACCTTTTCTAGAGTTGTTAGTAAGAGTTAGTGCACATTTGATTTTCCAGCAATTTCATTCATTAAAGCCAAGTAGTGGGGTTACTTTTGATGCCATAACATTAATTTGTTGATATTTGGAGGATCAACAGTGGGTGTATTACCACTCCATGGAGATGTGAGAATTTTAAATAGAGTGAGGAAGCACCTTGGTGACACCTATCCTTGATAACATCATGAAAGATACTTTATAAAATTCAAAGGACACATGTCATGTATGCCATTGATCTTGAGAGGATCAATGGATGGTGCATGAATACAATAAGAAGTTTCTTAATGTTTATATAATGTGTTTCAAGAGTCGTGGTGAATGATGAGGTCATGGGCCTGTAGTTCTTGAAAATAATAACATAGTATGCACAATGGGAGAAAAAGAATGCAATTATTATTTCAATTTACTGATTGGATCCAAGAAACCATGATTTACACACACCATTGATGTTGAAAATATCAATAGGTAGTGCATTCCCATAATATGAAAGAGGAGGATCTTTAACCAAAGTGGGGAAGTGCCTGCTTGATGCATGGCACGGTGGGACCTATCATAAAGAAAACAATACATGTGTTTGCCAGGCTAGAGATGAATATGCTAGTGGGTCCATATTTTTGGAGGTTTTATTAAAAAGTTGTAGCAATCTTTTGTGATCGTCAATCTCCCAATTTTGAAAATGACTAGACTTTAGTCAAAGCGAGGAAGCACCTACATGACATGTGGTAGGTTTTCAAAAATTTCAAAATAGCCTTTTTATTTTCAAAATAGACTATCGAATTCTTTAAGATTGATGGAGGAAATTCAAAATTGAGGCATGACAAGAAAATTAATTGTTAGAAACATTAATTTTATTTATTCCCACTTTGTGGGACCTTAATGATATAGTATAATTTGAGATTCACCATTATTAAGCAAAAAAATTCTAAAATTATTAAAGTATTTCCAAAGCTAGGGCATGAAATTCTTTAGGATTTTTAGAAATTTGCAAAGTAATTGACCAACAAAAATCCATATGAAAAAGGTGGGTAAATTTAAAAATTATAACTATGCTAGGGTAAGTTGAGAAAATGCCTCCTCGTAAGGACTTTTTTAGTAAAGTAGACTATTTGAAAAGAGTTGTCCATGATTATTTTCTAGAATAGATGACTCCATCAATAAATGAATTTACTAAGGGTGGATACTTCATTCCCAAAAACCCTAGGTTGATAGTCAATGAAGGCTTTTATGATAAGGAAAATTATTTGAGGGATGCACAAGTTTCTATGGGAGGACTAGAACTCTTTAAGAAGTGGTTTGCAGAACAAAATTTGGACACCCCCATGAGCAATGTATGGGAGTTTGATATAGGAAAGATGATTGTCCCTAGAGTCTTCTTTGATAATGACCTATTAACAAATTTGGTTAAAAAATATGATCCAATTAACAGAATTGTAAAAAACTATGCAGGGGATAACCTATTTAGGATTTCTCCTGAATTGATTAGAGAAGTGTTTAAGCTTAACCATAACCATGCTATCCATGAGAAAATTAACATGGAATAATTTCAAGCTAGGTATGATACATACAGGGTATACCTAAGGGGAGGGCCACTACAACATTTTGTTAAAATTGGGCCATTGCCTTTGGTCGCATTGAATACCCCTAAACCTTTGCTAAAAAAATATTTTAATCCTAGGGCACAGGCTTTATATTTTTCTCTCTGCAAGATCTTTGAAATGGATGAGCAAGATCACATTCAAGTTTCTATTTTTCTTATCATAGCTCAAACTTTGTATTTTGGAATGAGTTCAATTTTGGATTTTACTACCTTTTTAGCTAGGGAGATTCATAATGGGTTAATTGGAATACCACAAGGTAAGGTAAATAGGCCTTTTTACTAGTACTCTTTATTGATGTATATATGTTTATATAAAGGGGTTACTTTCTTCTCCAAATAGATGAAATTGGAATTGGAGAGAGATGGAGAAAAACTCCCAGTTAAGTTGTGGAGCACAGACATCACATGGGAGGTCATAGATGCCAGTTTTGTTAGATTTGACAAATATTTTACTTCAAGACTTAGATTTTTGTTGAGAGGGGATAGCCCTAGAATACCACAACCCTTATTATAATTGATAAGACCTAAGGATCATATGCCAAAGGTCTATTTGTAAGTTATAATTTAGGGGATATCATCCCATATCCTATTTCTATTATTTTAGAGTTTTTGCTTTCTTGGGAAAACCACAAGTGCTACACTACCAGGTGCCTTTAAAGGTAGGAATTGTAGAATTATTATGGTAGATTAGGATAATTGATGAAAGGGATCTGGTAGGAAAAGCTAAAGGTACATTTTTTCCAATTGTTAGTGTTATGCATGAGTTTGTGTTTGTTAAGGAAGGATGGAGAGGTTTGGAAATTTTTTGGATAAATATCAAATGGCCCAATCACATTCTTTCCATATTGATCCTAAAGGATTCTATGACCTCCTTAGGGAAAGAAGTAAAGCTAAGGCTCAGACATAAATTGTGTATTTCCTAGAGGATGTCATCAGAAATATCTTTTCATTGCAAGAATAGGAAGTCAAAAAAGAAAAGTGGATATTCTATAGCAAAGTCCTTGACTTTATAAATGCTTTGGATCCCACATATAATCCTCTAGTAGATAAGAAATATTGGGGGGCTAAAATGGACACGTTAATGAATAATTTTGCCAGGATAATGCAAACCTTGAATGAGAAAAAGGACATTTTGGTAAAGGCACATCCAAACAGAGCTACTAAGGTAGAGAGGAGATTAAATAGCAGAATGATTGTAACACCAAGTTAGTATACATTGCAAAGAAAAGTTGGGTATGTTGTGGCTTAGAATTTATAGTACATCCATCCTTACAAGAGGCTAAGATCAGAAATCCCATCTAACACAAGTTCCCCCAAGAAACAAAACTTAGAACAAGGATCATCCTCTCAAGCAAGAGAATACTCACCATCCTAGGCTCTACTCAGAATATATTATGAGGCATCTCTGAGATAATACTTGAGGCAAACTAGAGGGGAAGGGAACATAGTTGTTACAACTACTGATATTCAAGGAGGAATACCTGAAGAGCCTCTAGTTCCATCTTTTGACCTTAATATGGTAGACTATAAGGGTAGGGAGATAGACCCTATAATTACATAGGCCTCTCAAAAGTTCATTGATTATGATAATTTTGCAAAATCTAGGGCCTTTGCACAATTTTTATGGAGAAAAAAATTAGAAATTTTGAGGCTAAGTGCAAAGCAATAAAAGTAGAGCAACCAAATAAATTGGAATCTGAGATTGAGGAAGATTTTAAGGCCAACCTCTTAGAGGATTTTGCACAATTGATCCCAAAAGAGGGAAGACAGTTACTAAAAGAGTCATGATTTTTTATACTACCTGACTGGGACATAGCTAATGATATGATCTTTGACTATGTTAGGAAAGAAAAAGATGTTAAGTATAAAACTAAGGAGGAAATCCTAGAAGCACATAGAGGAATAAAATGTAGCAATTGTCACCAAGAATTAGTGATTTGATCTATTGAGAAAAAATCAAAACTATGATCCAATAGATTTCAAATGTTGAGCATATAGGCACTCTCACAATGTATGTAGTAGATGAAGTGGATAGTGAGGAGATAAGTAAAATGACTAAAGAAATGGTAGACTTTGGGATAGTGGTTGCTAGGAAAGAAAAACATAAGTTCCTAGAACTCAATGCCAAGTTTGAAGAAATACTAAAGGAATATGAGGAAAGAGGAAATAGGATATAGCAGCTGGAGACTCAAGTATTCCTAATGGACAATACAAAGAGATCAACACTACCAAGCTATTTGCCAATGGTGACTCCAATGAGTTTGATTCAAAAATTATAAATCTGATGGAAAAGAGTAGAGTACAAGCTAAAGAAATTAGAAATCTCAAGCTACAACAAGAATCTCAAGTCATGTTGCTATGTGAGATAACTAAACAAAAGAAGAAAGCCATGGAAGACAAAGCCATGACTAAAGAAGACATAAGAATTTTGGACAACAAAGATTGTAGAGAAGCCAACAAAGCTATCCAAGATTTCCAACATGCAATTGGATACTCTAAGCTAAATGATGAATATCAACTATGAATTGAATGTCGAAGACATTAAGATAACTACATTGAAGTTGTAGAATGAACAACTGCAAAATGACCTAAAAAGAGAAAAGGAACTTGCTAAAAGTTTAAACAAGACAAATGAAGCCATCAAATACTTTGAGTACAAATCTAAGAATGATACATTAGGACTAGGATACACAAGCACTAAAGAAGGAGAATCATCCAAAAGTGCAAAAGAAAGGAACCTCAAAGGTAAGAACTCCAAACCTACTTGTTTTAATTGTGGTAAGAAAGGACATACTATTAATGTGTATAGGAGCAAGTTTACAAATTAGAATGTTAAGCCTAAGAATATGACTAATTTTCATAAGTACAATAAGCAGGGTCATCAGGTACATGAATACAAAATGAAGACCATGCATACACAAAGATTTGAAAGATATTGCTACAACTATTAGAAGTATGAACATAAAGCTTTTGAATGCAGATCCAAATCCATGTGGTCATCAAGCAGATAAGAAAATGTAAGGAACAATGGAAACCCTTATAGCTAGGACTATACTACAAAATATAGCTATCATTATTGTCAATAATATGGACAAGTTCCTAAAAATTGCATTAGGACAGATTTCAAAGGTAACTACCGAAAATGGTTAAGTCAAACCACATGTTTTAGCTATCTAAAAATTGGTCATATTAGGAAACACTATCCAACAAAGTCAAAAGCACCAAGTTGTGAATTTGATAAAGCAAAAGGCAATGCAAAAGTTGAACATGTCAGAGATGAGATGAATAAGACATGGAAAAAGAAAGATGTTCGCAACACATCAAATAGAAAAGGGATCACTTCACCCAATGGGTCTAGTGATCACACCTTATCAAATTAGGCAAAACAAAAGGTATGTGGGACTAATATCTAAAATTTATATCATACATTAGTTCCAAAAGGTTCTAGTACTAAAAATATTACATTAGCATGAATAAAGATGCCAAAAGTTGTCAAAAATTAAAGACAAATTTTTAATTCTTTCATGTTGTTGTTTAGTATGAAAAGTTTCCAATATTTGTTGAGTGGTATGATGTTGAGCTATTAGACTAAATAGTTGATTTTGAGCTCGTAGTAGCTTCCAAGTGATGAAAATATCAATGGATGCCAAGTGAACCCAAAGCTGATTAAATCTGAGCTTATAGCTATGTAAGCACTTAGCATTTAATGCAAGGTTTTCAAAGGGTTTATGATCGGTTTTAACTCATTTTTCATATTCAAAATTTGAAGAAGAGCAATTAAAGTAGAAGGCAATCAAAAAATCCATCCAAGGTAGTTGCAAGAGATTCTAGCAAGCAATCTCACACTAGCTCGATAGATTTTCTAAGGTATTTATCAAGAGTCGCGCTATCTAGTTCAAATTTTCATAAACCCTAGTTTGATAGAATGGCATCAAGATCAAAAAATGTTGAAGGGAAGGAGTTTTAAACATTCAATTAGTGAGTAATGAAGTTAAAAAGCCTATGTTTAAAGCTACTCCTGACATCATTTATAAGCAAGACCCTTCTAGCACATTGTCTATGATCCTGCCAAATGTAATAATGGTACAGGATGTGAGAAAATGTTATAACTATAAGATAGGTAGCATTGGAGACATGGAAATAAGAGGTGCAAACAATAGGTTATGTGAAAATGGTTTTTTGAAGGAAGAGTAAAAAATTGTTGAGAAAAAGGGTATAACACGAGCTCTAGATTTTACAAATGTTTTTAAGATAGAGTGGATAAGAATAGTACTTAGTCAAATTTATGATGGTTCCTTATGGCTAGATACTGGACTAATCGAGATTACTAAGAGAATAATACATAGGGTTACTAGCTATCCAACCCTAGATCAGCCTAAGATACTAAGAAATGACTCCAAAGAAATGATTAAAAAGAATATTGGAGTAGTCTGGAATAAAAGAGGTATGATCATAGACACAATTACTAATCCTCTTATTAACATTGTTGTAAGGGTAATATCACATAAATTCTATCAATCTTGTAGATTGAATAGTGTGCCCTACGTAGCTATGGATGTTGGTTATAAGATTGTAAAGAAAGATCATACATATGATATAGTAGAGCTACAATTACAACAACTAATGGAAAACCTTGGAGCAATCAGAAAATTCAAGAGCACACAATGCAAATTAAGTTCAGTTTCGATTTGTGTTTTCTTTTATATAAAAAATGCACTTCCCTCTTTTGGTACTATGGGATGGAAGACTAATAGAATAGTTGTAGTACAAATTAGTGAGTACATTGAGTACCTAGGAGAAAATTTTGAAACAAACATGACTAGCTACTTTGAAGATTTCAAGTAGTCAATGAAAAAGACACTAACAATACCAATATCCTTAGTTTAAAAATATTATGGTGACATTTTTTTTCTTGTGGATGCTGATTACACATTTGTACAAGTTTTCATACCAAGGGAAAGATTTATGGCTAATCCTGGACGGATACATTGGGATGCAGTTAAGCGAGTATTCAGATATTTGAGGGGTACATCAGATTACTCCATATGTTATCATGTTAACTCTTCTAGATCTCTGCATTCAGTTTGTATTCATGGGTTTGTGGATTCAGATTGGGCAAGTGATATTGATCATAGGAGATCCACCAGTGGTTATGTGTTCACTATGTTTGTTGGTGCCATCAGTTGGATGAGTAAGTGACAACCTATGGTTGCTTTGTCCACAACAGAAGCTGAGTACATGGCTGCTACTCATGCTTGTAAGGAAGCCATTTGGCTTAAGAGATTATGTTCTGATGTTGGTGTTGATGCAGAACAGATTACTATTTGGTTTGATAGTCAGAGTGTTATTTTCCTTGCGAAGAATCCAACTTTCCATTCCAGAATGAAGCATATTGATGTGCAGTTTCACTTTGTGAGAGATATGATGGAAAATGGAAAGGTAAATTTGGAGAAGGTAGATATTGTGAAGAATGTTGCAGATGCATTAATAAAACTAGTGGGCACTGAGAAGTTTAGATAGTGTTCAGAGTCTATAGGCCTTTCGACCTATAGTGGTTAGTTCCTGTTATGTTCCTGTTTCTCTTACAAGGTGTTCGACAAGTGGGAGAATGTTAGGAATAAGGTGTCTCAACCTTGTATAATTCCTATTCTTATTATTATTTGTTTTGTAAAATGTATTTTTGCAAACAATCTGTAAATGTGAGTGTACATGTCTAGTTGGCATGTTGATCACTTACATGTGTCAGCATCTTGAAGTGTGTGAAGGAGATCATGGCTGAAATGGTTATGAAAAATTCCTATGACGCGTAAGAGCTATTTAAGGAACAAGCTATGACAGGTGTAAGAGCATCTTATGACATGAGGCCCATTTGGGCACCCAAGAATGAGTGGTTGGTGTGTGTAACAGAAGATGCCAAAAATAGGTTGGTATGACGGATTCCCTTACACTTCTCTTGTGACTGCTATTTTTGGCGGATTCTATGACAAGCTGTCATTGCCTATTCAAGGGATGGATGCCCTTTTCTTGGTATTGGATGTACATGTGGCATTGTGCATGTTTCTTGGTGGTTGAGCCATGAAAAATTCCCAACTCCTTTGTGGGCATTTTGTTGGGTCTTAAGATGTTCATAAAATGAGTATTGCATGTTGTAATGCAATAGTGTGATAGATGAAAGTTTGCAGGTACTGAGGTGCTACTGGAGTCTTCTATTGTTGATGTTGAACTTGCATTGCAAGTGTATTGCAATCTTGAGTTGAAGATAATACATTTTGCAGGTTCTGTAGGGGTGGGGTTGTTTTATCGAAAGGTTTTTCTCCATCGGAAAATCTTTGTGTTATGTGTTTCTTTCTCTATCTATTTTCTGTATGCATGGTTGGCTACTATATTGTTGTTTGCATGATATTGAATCTGTAAGTGTAGAATATTTTAAAAGGATTTGCACCATACTTTCCTTATGAGATTAGTGTAGGAAGCTATTTCCGCACCTAAGTTTCCTTACAAGTGGTATCAGAGCTTGATCAACTTTTGATCCTAGTTGTTGGGTAGGGTTTTTTGAGCTAATCTCAAGTTGAGTGGGAGTCTTGTGTAGAGTATCCTAAATCTTATTTGCAAATTGAGATGGCGAGTTCATCATATGGAAGAATGGAGGTGGAGAAATTTAATGGCACTAATTTTGAGTTGTGGAAACTCAAGATGGAAGACATGTTGGAAGATCATGACCTATGGGAAGCAACTACAAGTGCTACAGGACCAGCAACTATAACTCAAGTAGATTGGGATATCAAAGACCGTAAAGCTAAGGGTCTCATAAGACTCTGTTTAACTAATGCAGTCCTTCTAAATGTTCTAGATGAGAAAACCACATATAGTTTGTGGGAAAGACTTGGGGTCGTGTATCAGGCCAAATATCTGGTGAATAAGTTGTTCCTAAGGAAGAAGTTGTATTCTCTACGAATGGAGGAAGGTGGATCCTTAATGGATCATTTAAATGCATTTAATCTACTGGCTGCACAATTGACATCTGCTAGTGTCAAGTTAGAGGAGGAGGATCGTTGCTACACACTTTTGTGTTCTTTACCAAATTCATGGGACCATCTTGTGATGGCTCTCGGAAGCACATTAGTCACCTTCAAAATGGATGATGTGGTGTCTTCACTGCTATCAGAGGAGATGTAGAGAAAGGCTTCTATTTCAAAAAAAGAAGCCCTTGTTTTTTGTGGGAGATCCACGAAAAGAGGAAAGAAAAATGAAAATAAGTCTGACAATAAGGGTAGATCCAAATCTTGTGGGAAGTCAAAGACTTCCAATAAGTCCAAGGAAAAATGTTGGAACTATGATAAGACTAGGCATTTCTGTAAAGACTGTAAAGAGCCTAAGAAGAACAAGAAAGCCTCAGATGTTGGTTCTAAAAATTCTCAAGAAGATGCTGATGCATTCATTGTAGCTTTGGAAGCCCATGCATCTGATGATGTGTGGTTGGTTGACTCGGGTGCATCTTTTTACATGACCTCTCATCGAAACTAGTTCTCAAGATATAAAGAGTTTGATGGTGGAAAGGTGTACTTGGGTGATGATTCTCACCTGAAGATAGTTGGATGCGGAAGGGTCACTATCAAATTTCCTAATGGACAAATAAAGGGAATCAATGGAGTTATGCACATTCTAGGTCTAGCATGAAACCTATTATCTGTAAGTATGTTGAACGATGTAGGTGTGCAAGTTTTTTTTCGAAAGAAGGATGTAAGATGATTAGAGGATCGATGGTGCTTGCTAAGGGTACTAGGAGAGGTACTCTATTTCAGCTAGATGCATGTATTCCTCTATGTAACAGTTCTTCATCCTCACCATCTGAACGAGAAGTGAAGAAATTTGTGGTTATTGGTTCTGATGGCAATGCAAACACTTTGGAAGGAAAGCTTCCTGCAAAAAAGACAATGTTGTGGCATATGAGATTTGGCCACATTGGTGAGAAGGGTCTCAAAACCCTAAAAAACAAAAATCTCGTTGAGGGGTTAAATGATTACAATCTCAAGTTTGACTTTTGCAAACACTGTGTATATGGTAAACAAAATCGTGTTTAGTTTTACTCTAGTTCTCACAAATCTTCTGATGTTTTAGATCTTATTCATTCTGATGTATTTGGTCCTGTAAAAGTTCCTTCAATCTCCAAGTCTTTATTTTTTGTATCTTTCATAGATGATTACAGTAGAAGGACATGGATTTATTTCCTTAAAAGTAAGACACAAGTCTTTAGTCGATTCAAGGAATTTAAAGCCCTTGTAGAGAATCAGACTAGTAAGAAGATTAAGTGTGTGAGAACTGACAATGGTGGTGAGTTTTGCTCAGTAGAGTTTGAACAGTTCTGTAAAGAAAAAGGTATCAAGAGGCATAAGACAACTCCTTATACCTCGAAGAAAAATGGAGTTGTAGAGAGAATGAATAGGACACTGATGGAGAAGGCTAGGATTATGCTTAGTGGAGATGGTTTAGAACAAAGGTTTTTGGACGAAGCTATGGCCACTACTTGCTATCTGGTTAACAGATCTCCTACATCAGCCCTTGTTGGTAAGACACCCATGGAGGTGTGGTCTGGTAAGAAGCCTTAAATTAGACATCTTCATCTTTTTGGTTGTAAAGCTTATGCATATGTTCCAAAGGAGAAAAGATCTAAGTTGGAAAACAAAGCTATTAAATGTATTTTCATCGGGTACAGTGTTGGTGTGAAAGGATACAAGCTTTGGGATCTTGTGACTAGTAAGGTGTTGTATAGCAGAAATTTTATTTTTAGAGAGCTAACACCTTCTCCTATTGTGCTACAACCAGATGAAAAAGAAAAGGAAAAAGATGTTGTTCAGTTGCCTCCTACCCCTGAGAAGACTAAACAGAGAGACCATGTTGGGTCTAATGATGAGGAGAGCTCTAGCAGCTCTGACAGTTCAAAAGAAGAGGAAGAATAACCTCAACCTCAGCCCTTGAGGAGATCCACAAGAGAAAGAAAGCAACCAGAAAGGTTTGGTTATTCTATGTTAGATTCCAATTCTGCTTTTGCTTTGATTACTAACACTGATGAGCCTAGATCTGTGAAAGAGGCTTTGTGAATGGAAGATGCAGGTACCTAGATTGAGGCTATGGATGATGAGATGGCTTCATTAGAGAAAAAAAAACTTGGGACCTTGTACCTTTTCCTAAAGGGAGAAAATCTATTGGCTATAAATGGGTGTTCAAGAAGAAATTTTGTGCAGATGGCAGTGTTAAAAGGTACAAAGCCAGATTGGTTGCAAAGGGGTATTCACAGGTAGAGGGAAAAGATTATGGTGAAATATTCTCTCCTGTTGCAAAGTTGACATCCATTATATTTTTGTTATCTCTTGCTGCATCATATGATTTAGAGATAGAACAGATGGATGTGAAGATAGCTTTCCTTCATGATGATTTGGAGGAAGAGATTTATATGTCACAGCCTGAGCACTACATTGTTAAAGGTAAAGAATCCTTTGTTTGCAGATTGAAGAAATCTCCATATGGTTTGAAGCAATCTCCTTGGATGTGGTACCTTAAGTTTGATGCCTTTGCATTGTCAACTGGATTTGTAAGATCAAAATTAGATCATTGTGCTTATTTTAGAGTTGAAAATGATCACCTTCTTATTGTTGCATTATATGTTGATGATATGTTGTTGTTTGGGAAGGGTAAGGGTATGATTTCTGATTTTAAATCTCAGTTGTCAGCACAGTTTGAGATGAAAGATCTTGGGGCAGCTAGGTACATCTTGGGTATGGAAATTAGTAGAGATAGGTCTAATAGAAAACTTTGGTTGAGTTAGAGTAAGTATGTGAAGTTTGTGTTGGACAAGTTCAACATGGCAGATTGTAGACCACTATGTGTTCCTATTTCTATGGGAACAAAGTTATCTGTAGATGATTGTAAAAAATCTCCTAGTGAGGTGGAGGACATGAGTAGAGTACCTTATGCTAGTACAGTTGCTAGTCTTATGTATGCTATGGTTTGTACTAGACCAGACATTGCCCAAGTAGTGGGAGTCTTGAGTCGATTTATGGCTAATCCTGGAAGGATACATTGGGATGCAGTTAAGCGAGTATTCAGATATTTGAGGGGTACATCAGATTACTCCATATTTTATCATGGTAACTCTTTTGGATCTCCGCATTTAGTTTGTATTCATGGGTTTGTGGATTCAGATTGGGCAGGTCATATTGATCATAGGAGATCCACCAGTGGTTATGTGTTCACTATTTTTGGTGGTGCCATCAGTTGGATGAGTAAGCGACAACCTGTGGTTGCTTTGTCCACTATAGAAGTTGAGTACATGGCTGCTACTCATGCTTGTAAGGAAGCCATTTGGCTTAAGAGATTGTGTTCTGATGTTGGTGTTGATGCAGAACAGATTACTATTTGGTGTGACAGTCAGAGTGCTATTTTCCTTGTGAAGAATCCAACTTTCCATGCCAGAACAAAGCACATTGATGTGCAGTTTCACTTTGTGAGAGATATGATGGAAGATGAAAAGGTAAATTTGGAGAAGGTAGATACTATGAAGAATGTTGCAGATGCATTAACAAAACTAGTGAGCACTGAGAAGTTCAGATGGTGTTTAGAGTCTATGGGCCTTTCGGCCTATAGTGATTAGTTCTTGTTATGTTCTTGTTGCTCTTACAAGGTGTTTGACAAGTGGGAGAATGTTAGGAATAAGGTGTCTCAACCTTGTATAATTCTTATTCTTATTATTATTTGTTTTTTAAAATGTATTTTTGCAAATAATATGTAAATGTGAGTGTACATGTCTAGTTGGCATGTTGATCACTTACATGTGTTGGCATCTTGAAGTGTGTGAAGGAGATCATGGCTAAAATGGTTATGACGGATTCTTATGACGTGTAAGAGCTATTTAAGGAATAAGCTATGATAGTTGTAAGAGCATCTTATGAAATGAGGCCTATTTGGGTGCCCAAGAATGAGTGGTTGGTGTGTGTAAGAGAATATGCCAAAAATAGGTTGGTATGACGGATTCCCTTACACTTCTCTTGTGACCGCTATTTTTGGTGGATTCTATGACAAGCTGTCATTGCCTATTCAAGGGATGGATGCCTTTTTCTTGGTATTGGATGTACATGTGAAATTGTGCATGTTTCTTGGTGGTTGAGCTATGAAAAATTCCCAACTCCTTTGTGGGCATTTTGTTGGGTCTTAAGATGTTCATAAAATGAGTATTGCATGTTGTAATGCAATAGTGTGATAGATAAAGGTTTGCAAGTACTGAGGTGTTGCTAGAGTCTTCTATTGTTGATGTGGAACTTGCATTGCAAGTGTATTTTAATCTTGTGTTGAAGATAATACATTGTGCAAGTTCTGGAGGGGTGGGGTTTTTTGACCGAAAGTTTTTTCCCCATTAGCAAATCTTTGTGTTATGTGTTTCTTTCTCTATCTATTTTCTGTATGCATGTTTGGCTGCTATATTATTGTTTACATGATATTGAATCTATAAGTGTAGAAGATTTTAAAAGGATTTTCATCATACTTTCCTTATGAGATTAGTGTAGGAAGCTATTTCTACACCTGAGTTTCCTTACATAGATCCTTTAGCATTCTACAAAATAGTATTGAAGATGTTGTCTAAAAGTCAACACAAATATGGAGACTCATTTATGGGTTAAACACAGTCAAGAGAGGAGAAGTTGAACCACCAGAGCTTGAAGATAATGATGATAGAGAAGATGATGATAAGGAATATGATGATAAAGATAATATAGTTGGAGGTGAAATAGAAATGAAAATGATGATACAACAACAGTTGAGCCTAAGTAGCAAGAAGAATAGAGTGTGCAAGACACACAATTGTCAAGTGTCAGCCCTCCACATGTAACAAGTGTGACTAATAAAACAATAAATGTCAAGGGTGCTTCTAATCCATCAACTCAGAACATCAATCCACTTACTAAAGAAAATTTGAAGAAAAGTCTAGATCAGTCTACACTACAGGCCAAACTTTGTGGAAACTTAGTTTTGGTTAGTGTAGATGAGCTACAAAAGATAGTAATTGATGTCACAAAGGAAAAGGTGAATCCACAAGAACCACCCTCTATCATCCCTTTAGTTACTAATGTACAATCTTTGGTTCAAATGCTAGAAGTTACATATACCAAGGTTGGTGCAATTACTAAAATTAATATAATTAAGAAGAAAATAGCAGAATAAAAAGACACTACTATGAGATAGAAGGAAATAGGTTAGATAAATTTGTCGGCACCTACAGCACAAGGACAATGCAAGACTAAAGAGATATAACTAAGACCTAAGGTGAAGGAAAAAGTTTCCATCCAAGATTTGGTAGCCTTACCAACATCTGGCACTCCTTCTACACAAACTCTTTAGAAACTAATCACAGATGCTATTCCACTACAGATCTTGGGTTTGAGACCAAGTTTATCAAAGGTAGAAAGGGTAATACATTATAGAGATTTAAGCCTTGATGAATAAATTTTAATACCAAAATATGACTATGATACAATGATATTAGAACAAATAGGCATATTACAACAGACCTTAGAAAAGAAAAAGCATCAAGAAATGTTTAAGAGAGAACATCGGCAGAAGTAAGCTCTACAACTTAGTCTTGCCAATTATTATAATGAAGTCACCCATATGGGTTAGCATTTTGTACTTGTGAATTCTATAATTCCACATTTGCAGTGAAAATAAGAAGTCCATATTTTTTTCTCACATTTTTTTTTGTTTCTTTGTTTATGTTTTGATTTTATGGTTTTAATGAGAGCACACTTCATCAATAGTTATCTGGTAAGAATTGGTTTTCAAAGGACGAATGACAACAACAGTCTATGCATCAAAAAATGACCAGAAAAAGAAGATATTATTGGAAGAAATTTTTGTAAATGATATATTATTCACTGGACATGATGACTTATGCAAATATTTTTATGAAGAAATGAGTAAATGACTTTAAATCTCAATAGTTGGAGAGATCAAATCTTTCTTGGCCTACAAATTCAACGGAAGAAGGATGGCATCTACATTACTCAATCAAATTACATCAAGGAGATATTGAAGAAATTTGGAATGGAGGATTCTAGACCAGTTGGAAAACTTATGTCTACTAGACATAAGCTTTCCAAAAATGGTGATTCCAAAGAGGTAGATCAAACTACATATAGATCAATGATTGGAAAACTTTAGTATGTAGTACACATAAGACTTGATATTGCATTAGCAGTTGGTATGGTGACAAGATCTTTTACTAATCCAAAGGTAAATCATATGATGGAAATGAAAAGAATTATGAGGTATCTAAAAGTTACTAAAGATTATGTTATCTAGTATAAGAAAGGACGAAACTTTGAATTAATATCCTTCACTGGTGTTGATTGAAAGGAAGTATTGATGATAGGAAAAGAAGTAGTGGTGGAAAATTCTTTATTGGAAAGAGGCTAGTGTCTTGGACAAGAAAGAAATAGAATTGTATCTCTCAATCTATAGTAGAAGAAGAATATGTTGCAGGAGGAGTCAATTATTCCAACATCATTTGGTTCAAACAACTATTCTCATGTATGAAGGAAGAAAACAAGAATCTAGTAGTTATATTCTATGATAACACTAGTACAATTCACATATCTCAAGAATCCAGTGATGCATACCACGAAAAAGTGCATTGCAATAAAGTATCATCATGTCAGAGAATTAGTGCAAGACAAAGAGGTGATATTAGAATATGTCAACACAAAATAAAAAATTGTAGACATATTCACCAAGCCATTACCTTAGGATGTATTTTTTTATCTAAGAGGTAAGATAGAGGTCATCCCCCTATGTAAAGCTCACTAAACAAAGATTAGTGACACGTCAACTAAGAAGAAGATCACTCAAGTTGATGTAGTATTATTAGAGAAGATTGCATATGAATTACTACATTAGGTACATAAAAATTTCATTGAGTTTTGTCTTTGGCATGAGATGTCAAAGAGGGAGAATTTTTTGTCATATTAGAGAAATTTTGTATTAGCAAGTTCATATCATAGATCAGCAAGTTAGACAGAGAGATTATAGTATTAGTAATCATTATAGAGGGAGAGATTGATGTCAAAGGGAGTTCTCACTAATAAAGGGAGTTCTCATGGGTGAGAATCAAAATAAAACTAAAGATATTATCCTTACTTCTATTTTCTCTAAAATTTCTTTATATTATGACATGTTGTCTTGCCATCAATGCCAAAGAGGGAGATGAATGAAAATGATGATTCAATTGTATGTTGTCTTTGATGTTACACAAAGTTTCAAGCCTTTATAGAGTAGTTAGTAATAGCTAAGCTTACTTGAGTGTTGAAGATAATTTCCTATATATGTCAAGTATTCAATTATAACCAACTTTAGAGAAAGTATTGAATGAGATCAATCAGTTAATGAAGTGAAGTTTGTATTGACTAAGCTTAGTTAATTATTAAAGGAAAGTTAGCATGAAGTTAGTATTGACCAAGTTGGGTTAGTTAACATCAGAACTTCTATGTTAATCAAGTACTCAATTCTATATTAGCTAACTGTCAACATATTAAGTCTAGTAAATTTATTGGTTAATACAATCCAACTTAAGGGGTGATAATTGTTTGATTAAAAGAGTATTCAAGTCTAATTGAAAAGGTGTATTATATAAATTAAAGGTCAATTTGAGAATTCAAATGTGAAATTGAAGAAGATAAATTAAGCAAGCAAATTTGGAGGATCAAGTAATCAAACTAGAATAGAGATCTAAATCAGCAAAGTCAGCTGCATTAGAAATTAGGTCAAGTTATTGTTTCTCTCTAATAATTGTAGAAGTGAATCAAATCTCCTAAAAAAGCTATCCTAATAGATATTTAGCAAATCTCTTAACAAGATGGTATTTCTAGATTGAAGTGTCACTCCTAATAGGGTGAATTAAATCCTTTAACAAGGTCACACCTAAAAATGTGTTTTGTAACCTTTAATAGGGTTTTCTCCTAATAGGGCTCACTTCATAAGAGTGAAAATTAGTAGCTAGTTGCAATTGGTAGTTTTCTCAAATTGGGTTCTTGCATTAAATATTGATGTCTCTTGCATTCATGTTATTTCCTTTATGTTTTTACAATTAAGTTATTTATGATTAAACATATCAAATATCTTAAGACTAATTATCTTTGTGCTAACTGAGTGATAGTATTAAATCTAGTATTAATCGAGTTACAACTATAAAAATTAGTGTTAACTGAGTATTAGTAAGGATTTGTTTTAAAGTTTTGTTGAAAGCTTAAAGGACTTGGATTTTTTTATAATAACTAATTCACCCTTCCCCTCTCAAATACTCCTTCTTATTTCCAACACTCCCCTATTGTAGTTAAGCAATTTGGAGGCCCTAGTAAGAGAACCAAGCAAGGTACTAAGAAAGTTGTTGTTGCTGATCTAGGTCTGACTACAGAAGATATCCTTCAATGAACTACGACAATTGGTAAGGAATTCTCTAAGGTGATCAAAGAGCTAGCTTAATTTTGGGTTATGGCTGTTGTTGTGGTTTCACAATGCACACCAATTTTTCCTAGAAATGGGGACCACTAGAATATATTTTTAGCTTTCCAAATCCCTGGTCCAGGGTTTGAGTCTTTTTTAGGGTTTTACCTAGTATTCTTTGCTTAATCTAGCTCTTTGCCAGAAAACTCAGTTGGTAGAAATTAGAGATTCTAAGAGAAAGGTAAGTTTAGAGTCAAAAGGTGTGTATTAGCACACCTAGCACACCATTAGATGTGTTCTAGTGCACTAAGGGAAGCTAGTGTGGGACCACTTTCCTTTGGAAGTGTGCACTTGCATACATGTGCAAGTGTACACCTCCAAAGGTCTACTTTGTCTTGGGCCTATAAAATCTCAAGACCCCTTCCTCCTCCTATATCATTGTGTCTTCTTAGTCTTTGGTGAGTGCACCTTTGTGCATTATGAAGTGTACTTCATCTCCTACATACAACACAAAAATACATTAAAGCAACTAATAAAAATATTCTCACCTTGTGCACCTATCCAAGGTGTGCAAGGTGTGAACCTTTCTTGGCACAAACTTAATAAAACTAAAAAGAAGCTTAAGCTAACTTCAATAAAGGAAAAGGTGTTCATGTGTGCACCTATCCAAGGTGTGCATATTGCACCTTTACAAAGTAAAAACATCCCACAATGCAAAGTAAGGGTGTGCACATAGTGCACCCCACGAGATGCACTATGTGTGCACACTTTTCTCTACACTTGACATAAATATTGCATTAAAGGGTGTGCACCTAGTACACCCCACAAGGAGTTATGTGCATAGCCTTAGTGGTGCTTTTCTTGCTTAGGAAAGGCACACCTAGCAAACCTTAAGGTGTGCAAGGTGTGCTAATTTTGTCCATCAAGAGATAAAATAGGTTATTAAGTGTTTTTATAGTTTTTAGGGTTTCGTAACTAGGGCTTATTTAAACTTATTTTTTTCAACCTTTTCGACTAATGGATTTCCTTATCCTCCATCACTACAAAGATGGCTTTGAAACCAATGGTCTTCAAATTTCAAGGTGTTCCATCAAAGTCACACTTCTAAGATGCATATTCAGAGATCCAAGACATTGAACTAGGCCATATTGATTAGAATGTATTCTTAGTCCTTTGCAAAAAACCAATTGAAAGGTCTCTAATGGTATCTTCACTCATCAAATCAAGGCTAGTAAATGCAGCATCACACCCATTTTCAATATAGTCTTTTGAATTGATTATGGCATTGGCGAAAAACTATGTTTCAGAGGAGAGAGTTGTAAAAAGCATAACTAGAGAGATCATCCTAGATCTAAGGCCTACGAAAATCAAGAAAGTTTTCCATCTTCCAAGGGTAGATCAATATATAAGATTGACATATCATCAAGTAGAAAAGTGTTATAGAGAGCATGAAGAGGAAGCATCAGAAATTATTTAATCCTCATATCTCATTAATAAGGCTGCTCTTGGATGAAAAGTAGGAAAAGTAGGAAAAGTAGATATGACAAGAGGTTATATGAAAGATGATATCAAACATTCTATAGTGCTCCTAAGTAGAATCATGGGATTTCTAGTAGCAAGACACTTGAATATATGGATGGTATACTTCATTGAAACCATTAGAATGGTAAAGATGCCAATTGACTAGGACTCAATTCTCAATGAGAATTTAGAAGAACAACTAGTGGCAGTAAAAAACAACCAAAGGTTCTATTTAACATCTTATTTGGTGTATCTATTAGCTAAAAGAGTAAAAGATTATTCAGGGTTGTTCAAAAGTGGAAAATTTCAAGATGAAAATGCATGGCCTTATGTGGTATAATCTCAGCTAGTGAGGAAAAAGTTTTTAGATCATAGCAAGGAATACAAAATAGTGAATGAAACTTTCATTTTTGCAGTCATACAATTCATAGTGGGAGACTATGCAAAAAGGATGTTAGAAGAGGTAGGAGAAAAGATTATAGAAATAGGCACCTATTACACCCATTTCAAGATATTCACCTATCTAAGGGTAGTAGGCATGACTGTGAATCTAAAGAAGCTCCTAGGTATCTATGTGATAGAATCATATTGCTAGAGATTGCATGACAACTCTCATCTACATATGAGAGAGTAAGGAAGCAATATAAGAAGACCTAGGAATGCCCCATCACTATAGGTCCATTTGGTGTTCAAAAAAATAGGATGTCATGTATTTTGAGTCAAAATGGGATCAATATCCCTTGGAGGATTATAACTCTCCTCATCCCTATTTTGATAACATTAGTAGAGTTTAGTAGTTGGTAGGAAAATAGTTCCAACATAAAGATTCCATAGACAATCATTGGATGAATGTAGTGGATGACTATGAAATTTTAATAAGGGATTATTGTAGGATGACTCTCTGTTTGGTAGGCAGTGCCTTCAAAATGAAGGTTCCATTAAATATTGTGTATCAAGATACTAAAGATTTCTTATATCTGTTATACAACTAAGATAAGATATATGATAAGCCTATCATGAATGCAAAGATTGATAGAGAAGAAATTGCAATATCAATCATAGGGTGAGGCATGTTATCTAGTTAACCAAGGAATGGATTAAGAGACTATTTAAGCTAGATTTGATTCCAAAAATGATAGTTTTCTAAGTTGTAGATTACCCAATGAAAGGTATAGGAGAAAAGGTAGCAGTGCCAACATTCATAGCTTAGTCACCAATAAGATCAAAAATAGTGCATCAACTTGATAGAGAACTTGGATACTTTAGGGCATAGAAGGGTAAGAACAAAAGGAAAAGAGATTCCCCTCAAAAATTTGAGCCTAAAGAAGAGGCAACTAAAGCACCAGAGCACCAAGGGGGATAAAATGTAGAAGTCATCCAGACTCAGGATAATCTGTTAACACCACTACTAGACCAAGGGAAAGAAGTTGAACCAGAAGAAGAGGAAGTATCTCCACCTATATAAGAGCAAGAAGCCTCTCCATTGGCTCCCAAGAAAAGAAAGATGAAAACTTCAATTAAAAGGACAAGGAGACAAAAGGTGATAAGAAAGGTTATTCCTTTTACATTAATCCCAGAAGTTATTCCAGAAGAAGAAGAGGACAACCTTCCTTTGAGTTAAAGGACTCATCTTGCTAAGGCTACAAAGGTATAATGGAGAAGAAGCTCAACTATAACACCACTGTATATTCCTACACAACCTATTTAGGTTACAACTTCAGAGGATGAGTTGCAAAAATGGATTGATGAGCAAGAGGACCAAGGGGTTGATATCTTTAGGATGTTAGATTTTGATTTGATTCCGATAGGCACTGAGCTAGATACCCCAAAAAATCAACCTCCTCAAGAGGATTAGAGTTACTTGCCACCTTAGCCACAAGGACCTTTAAGTACCCCACCATCACCAAGTCAAGGTTTACCTTGCTTGGATAAAGGTTTAATTACTCATCTCCCTCTGGGTAATGAATAATAGGTGCAAGCTAAATAGATAGAAGAGCCACAAAAAAGAACCATCAATAAAGTATTAGAGGAGGGACAAATATATGAGGAACCTCAATAGACTTCCCAAGATACAAAGGTGAGGACTGTGGAATCAACAAATAGAGATGTCTGATGTGGATCTCTTACAAAAGGAGAAGACTCCATAGAGGAGTGATAAGCAAAAAGGCCTAGTGGTACAAGCTCCTTCTTCATCCAAGGATAAATCTCTGATGGAAGATACTCCAAGATGGTTTAGAATAAAGGTGATGGTTAGACATAATAGGAATTTGTATTGTACTGAGGAAGAGGGAATGATAGAATTTATTGACGCTCTCAAGAAACCTAAGCATCTCATAGGTGATGCATGAACACTGGCCTTTGTTATGAGTGATCAAAATTAGGACTTGTTCACCCATATTACTATCCCTCCTGTACATGAAAATATTGATGATTTAACTCTGAAAGATTATCAAATCAAAGAGGTCCTACTTTTAAAACCCACTATGGATATGACCAAATTAATGGTCACTATAGGAATCAAAGAATTGTTTAGGCACTTAGAATAGGATGAGTCTAAATTGTTAAACCTCTGGAAGAAGAATGAAATCCTAAGAAGTTATTTAAATGGAGTAGTTGGTCTATTGGATCCTAAAAATCTCAAGGAGACTCTAAGTGTGGCACTCGATAAGAGGGATAAGGAGAACATACAATTAGATCCATTTTTGAATACTTGTCAGCAACGATGAGAAAACTTTGAAGAAAAAGGTGTGCAGATCATACAAGGAAACCTTATATTATTACACATGTAGGATACTGCAAAAAAATTGGTTGCTATATTGAACTAGGATTTTGGTTTGATGGATGAGATACATACTTGGGGTAAAGACCTACAAGTATTACAGTCAATAAAGGGTTAGAGGTATTGGATGTTGATGGATGTATATATGGTAGATGAGTTAGATAAGATAAATGATTGGATAGAGAAGATTTCATATGGTAATAAAGTAATGGAAATATTACATGTAGATATTCATAATCTCAAGGATAAAGCCTAAGAGCATATTTTGGAAGTAGAGAGACATTACAGTGATGCTTGCCTAGACATTTTTGAAGATGATTCAAGGGATAAACTTATGACTATGCAAGTAATTGTTGAACAATTTTGTTAGACTTTTGAAGAAGCTTCCACTAATCAGGATATTAGAAAATCATTTAAGATCAAAGAGGCATTTATAGAATTAGATGTGAATTAGGAGATTTTGTAGAGACTCGCATAGAGGTGGGCAACTATCGACAAAAAGTAAAGCATAAATATGATGCTTTATACTTTTCAAATGAAACCCAAATAATAGAGATTATAGATAAATTCAAAAGTAAATATGTAGACATAGCTTTGGTATAAAGGGGAACAAAATCCAAAAGCCAGAATTTCAGTTTTGACACTTGATAAATTTTTGCATTGTTTGGACTTGTCTCCCAAGGTGCACTTCTCTTAAGGTGCACAAGGTGCACTTCTCCCAAAGTGAACTTCTCTAAAAAAAATTGATGAAGTTAGAGGTGGACCAATAATCAACTGTCAGTTTCAAATTTAGAGTTTTTCATGCATCAGAAATGCATTTTGATGGCAGTTTAACTCCTAAAAACATCCAAAGAAGGTTGAGCTTCTATTTTTTGGCATCTCCAAATACTTCTACATCCTTTGATGGCTTTCTTCTTCTTATTTTATCATTCTTTCTTTGTTTTAAGACATGCAAAGGCTCGTGCATCCTTTAAATAATATAAATAAGGGTGGAGTTCTACTTTGGACCAGTTAGAGGGTCAGTTTGTACATAAATAGATTCATTTTATTAGTTTAGAATCATATGTTTTCATAAAGAGATCTCTCACTCTCAACACAAATTGAGGAGATGATTTCTTATAAATTCAATGTAATATGTATTTCAAGTTGTTATGCAATAATATATGCTACTAGTGCTCTCATTCAGAATGTATTTTTTCTTGTCTTAGTGTGTTATATTTTGTGAATGTATGTTCATGGAGTGTAATGGAGCCAATAGTTTTATTGTGTTATTTTGGTTGAGAGATCTTTTAATTCTATTTTTTGCTATGTGTTTACAAATTTTTCTGATATACTTAATTGGAGAAGAGATCACCCTACTATTCTTGCATAGATTTTTGTCTCACATGAGCTCACTTTCCATAGCCTTGTGCTCTAATGAAAAGTGAAACATCTTATGGTTAGTAAATTCCCATTGATGATTGCATTAGTGGAATTGAGGAAGTGCTACTCCTATTTTCATTGGTTACCTGCTGATCTTTTCAAAGGCTTAACTTGCAGATGTGTTGTTTTCATGGCTTATATCCATTAGGGATTTACTTTCCAAGTCATTTTCTTAAACTTCTTGTTACCTAATCTTCATTATTTGCTTGTATAAACACTTGGTTAATTTAGGAATTCATATAGTTGCATAGTTAAAATTGCATTCATTAAAAATAGAAAAATAGAAAAATATATTTCTTTTTGTGTGGTTATTCTTTTGAGATAGCAAGCAAATTCAACATCTTATCCAAAATTGTTTAGAACCAACAAAGGCCTTCTCGTGAACATTCACATTTATCTTTTACTTACCAGATTCCAGTAGGTCACAAGATCACCTTGAATGTTGGAGTTGATCCTTGATTATCTTTTCAAGAGAGGAGTTGAAAAGGATTCCTGTCATTAAGCATCATGCAAAATGAAAGCTCAACAAAAGTGGCTTTAAAAGGAGGGCCCCAACCATTCAAAATAGAAGAAAACAACTTGCAATTTCAAAATTTTGCTTTTTATTTTTTTAGGAGTTTAAAAAAATTTATGAACTATCATTTTTCTAAGGTGTGTAGACTTCCAAGTTGCGCAAGGTGTGCAAGGTTTCAAAGTGCACCATATTTTTGAGAAAGTGTGCTTATGTAGAGGTGTGCTTTTTCTAGAATTGAAGCAAACTAGAAGATCTTGATCTATCATCTCCATTTAAACAAGCTTTAAGATCTTCACTTTGTACACACAAGTTCCTCCAACTTACCCACTTTCACAAGTCTCGCATTGATAATGGATACTCTTGATTACCCTCTTTTGCAAGCCTCGCAGTGATAATGGATACCCTTGAATTCTACCACTTTCATTCAACATTCATCATCTTCATTAGTTTTTCCTCCAAAAGAACCACTCGTTATTCCACCAAATCCTCTAATGGCCTTTTTCATAAATGTTGTAGACTCACCAATCAACTTGATAAGTGTACTCAACGACCTTCCTAAGAATCCTACGAAGTTTTTCCCAAGGTTCATCTATGGAGAGTCAAGAATTGTTGAAGATCACATCAACATACTCTAGGAAATTTGAAACCAAAGCATATTACTAATGAGAATGTTGTTCTTCACTTATTCACATACACTTTAGGAGAAGTTTCCTTTAATTGGTACATTAATTTTCCACATGGATGAGTTGGAGATAGGGATGCTTTCAAAAAAAATGTTGTTGGAACAATTCAAAACTTTCATCAACCCAACTATGATACATCATCAATTCATATCAATCAAAAGGGACCCACTCAAGATGGTTTTACACGTTAACCATCACTTTCATATGGTATACCGCAAACTAGAAATGCCATACACTCTACTAGTTGAAGCCACAATTTAGATAAATTTGAATGCTATGGACCATCTTAATACTATTTTCCTAAGAAGACTTCCTATAGAAAATATTGACACATTGGAAAAAATATTATCAAAAGAAATTACCTTTACAAAGTAGGCCAATCCAAATGGAGGAGGATTGATGCTTCCAGCTCAAGCTATTACAATGATGCCAACATATCCTATTGGAGTACCCATGATGCCTAGCCAATTCATACCAATGAATCCAATTGCATTATAGTAGGAACTCACTCCACAAACCCCAACTATAACATATCCAAGATATGAACCTCCAAAAGTTGCTTTCTTTGAGCAAAAGGCAACAACTTCTGCTAAAGTAGACAATAGTTTTGCCTCCAAATTTGGTCAAATGAAGAAGACCATGTCTCAAATGAATAATGAGATAACTTTCCTGAGGTTGTCAAAAGGACATACTAACAACTTTCAAATAAATAATGTTGGTCCTTACAACAACAACAACAATTATGATCAAAAGTACAATAGGAATTTCAATGGGAACAACAATGCCGGTAACAACAATGTAGGAAACAATAATGGAGGAAACAATTCCAATCCTCCTGATCGCAAAAATAGTTTCTAGTGAAAAAATTGACAATGGAAGCATTCCTACAAATAACTATAACAATAATGCTCAATATGTGGACATAAATTAGTATAATGACAATGGTAAAAATGCACCTAATAATGATGGTTCATATTACAATGGAAATCAAGAACTGAATCAAAATTCACAAGAAAATGATAATGTTCCTCTCATGCAATATAATGCTATGCTACTAGAATCTTAAGATTCTACACGAAACATAGAAATAGAACAACCAACCAACTAAGATTTCTCTTTTCCATTCAGTCAAGAACTAGATACACAACCTGAAGAGATTCTTGATTTTTGAAATGACAATCAAAATACTAACAATCTACAAAGTCAAAAACAACCTATGACATATGGGGTTCCTCTAGTATTACAACCAACTCCTCCTGATCCAAAAGTGAGTAACAATCTGATACCAATAAAACCCCTATATGGATCATAGAAAAATCAAAATCAAGGAAATGTGCCTAGAATCTTGAAAAATCCCACCTGGTGTACTGAAAAGTATAGTACAGTGGAATATTTTTAATGAGAAAAGGCCAACATGTCCATGTTTGACATGCTGCACAACTATCCTCATCAATGAGAAGCATTGATGAAAACTCTTGATCATACCAAGGCACCCCATAATACAAATATTGTTCCTCAAAATATAGTATCTCAACAAGTCAATGCTTCAAAGGCAATGTCAACTATGTTTAAATACAAGGTTGAGGTGCCCTATTTTTTCTTAGCATCATAATTTATGGGAAGAATCTTCATAATTTCCTAATCAATTCAGGATCTTCTTGTAATGTTATACCACTTTCAATAGTATAAAGGTTCGGAATCACTCCTAAGCCCTCTAATTGAATAGTGATATAATTGGAGAAAACAAAGTTAAAAGTCATTGGTGTGTTGAAAGATGTTCAGATACAATTAACAGTTGATCCCTGAATTCAAGACATCATTGACATACATGTAGTGGAAATTCTTGAGACATACAGATTGCTACTAAGTAGAGAATGGACAAAATTACTAAGAGGATTGTTTTCTATGGATTTTACTCAATTATGGTTATCATGAAAAGGGTTCAATAATCATTTCAAGATAGATGCAGAGCCAAAGTTAAAAATAATGATTATAGCATACAATGCACCAAATGAGGTTGCTTTTATACAATAAGATTTGGGCTCTTAGAAAGTGATGGCTTTTGATACAACTTCAACTAAAATATCAGATGATCAAGATGGAAGATCCATGATTTTAATCTAAATTCAAGAGACTGTAATACAATTCATAGACAACATGGTGGCCAATTTACAATATTTAGGAGAAGAAGTTGATGCCAGTATTTTGCTTCTCTCAAGATTTTGCAGATTGCATAAAGTTAGTCATTTAGAGTTTGAATGTTCACATTGCCAAGAAGAAATTTCTAAAGTATTAAAATAGATAATGGAAATAAAGAGTGGTAATGTTCCAAAGGATGAACCCCAAGTCAAAATTCTACAAACATATCTAAATTTTTGGAAAAATTTAAAGAGGAAATTGAAGATCTAAATGCATCATATGGTGATACCTCTTCAGATATTATAGGTTTTTCTTCTCCCTCACTAGGATTGATCAAAGTTCAAAGAAGGAGACAATATGTAGAAGTTCAAGGATGGACTTCAGTAGTCATTCATCCCAAGCCTAAATTGGACAAAATTACAAAATTGATAGGGGAATTTAGGACAAACAAGAAAAACATATGTCCCCCATAGCAAGTACTAACAATGGAAAATCATCAAGTCCACCCCATGAAAGACTAAGTGGATCCCCAAGAAACAATCCTTTTGGGCCCAAGTAAAGGAAAAGCTAAGGACGAATAAGCATAAATCTAGGAAGCCCAAAGAAGATCTTATTTGGACTCTCCACTTTGATAGTTCTAAGTGCAAATTAGGAGTTAGCACAGGTATTGAGTTAATCAACCCAAAAGGTAAATCTTTCTACAAAGAATATTGATTATAGTTTAGATGTATTAATAATGTTGTAGAGTACAAAGTGTTGATATGAGGACTTTTTTTTGCACTAGAGTAAGGAATCACAACTCTCATAATCGAGGGAGATTCTCAGTTGGTTATAAGACAAGTGAAATAGGTATACTCTTGCAATAATAGGAGGTTGCTTTCTTGTAGGAAAAGAGTATGGGATCTAATTGATGATTTTGAAGCTTTGAACATAAAGTCCATTCTGAGGAAAAACATGGTAGTAGATGCCCTCACCATTTCAACTAGCCCATTAAAGATAGTCAATAGAACAAAATTGAAAATATTTTCAGTAGAATTGGTTGATGCCCCATCTATCCTGGACAATATTATAAACTTCCAATTTTTTCAAGATAATAAAAATATACTCAAATTTATCATGTGCAATGGCCACCTTAAAGAGAAAGAGATTTATGATACTACAAATGACAAACTTGAGGATTATGAACTTGAAGATGAAGATGGGATCCTAAACTTGAAGACCAACATTGTCCCTAAGGGGATGGTTGAGTTGGAGTACATATTTCATCGTGATGAATCAATGCTTAACAAAGAATAGTCAAAGAAAAGGGGATTGAGGAATGTGATTCATATAATTTGGGCACCAATGGAGATCCTAAAATGGTAAGGGTTGGGAAGGTGTGAAATGGTCAAGAAAGGGAAGATATGCCCAAATTGCTTACAAAATACAAGGATACCTTTTCTTGGAGCTATGAAGAGCTCAAAACATATGATCCTAAAATCATTACACATGACATTCTATTAAAACTAGATGCCAAACCCTTGCATCAAAAGCAAAGACCTATTATCCCATTGTTAAACTATTGATAATGAAGGAAGTTAAGAAGTTTCTTGATGCCAAGATCATCTTTCCCATTCACCATTATACATGGGTGGCTAACTTAGTTCCTATGTGGAAAAAGACTAGAGAGAGTCATCTTTATGTGGATTTTCATAACTTGAACCTTGCATCTCAAAAGGACAACCACCCTTTTCCCCCACTGGGTGAAGTATTAAAAATTGTCAATGGTTCTACGATGATGTCTTTCTTGGATGGATATTTAGGATATAACCAAATAATGATTGATGAAGGATAGGCTAAACATGGCCTTCATTACTAAATAGGGGACTTTTTCTTCCAGAAGAGTGCCTTTTGGGCTAATTAATATAGGGGCTACATTTCAATGAGCCATGGAAGAAGATTTTAAGGGATCAATAAATAATTTTATATTCATCTACATGGATGACTTAACTATCTTTTCAAAATATCAAAGTACTCACATTGCTGATCTAAGATAGTTATTTAACAGATGTAAATTTGTTATATCACTCAATCCCAAGAAGTGTTTGTTTGGAGTTACTAAAGGAATGCTCCTTGGCCATACCATATTTGAAGTTGGAATCTCCATTTATCTTGATAAAATAAAAGTCATTCTAAAGTTGTCACCTCCTCACAGTCGAAAGGAACTTAAGTATTTCTTCAAAAAAAAAATGTACGAAAGTTCATAAGTGGATTTGCAGAGATAGTTCACTCCCTTAGTGATTTAGTCAAAAAGGGAGGAAAAATAGAATGGGTTATAGAAATAAATAAATCATTTGAGGATATCAAAGTGGAAATATCTATGACCCTAGTACCGTTGAGTCCAAATTATGGGCTGCCTTTCAAAATATACTCTTTTCCTTTAGAACATTCATGTGTTGGGAGTCTTATGCAAAAGAAGGAAAAAGAAGATGAAAGACCCATTACTTTTATGAGTTTCCCTCTAAAAAATGCCAAGGTAAATGATTCTAACCTTGATAAACAATCATTTTCTTTGACCAAAGTGGTAAAGAAGTTCTACCATTATATACTAAGAAGTAAGGTATATGTGATTGTGCCTAATCCTACAATTAAGACATTACTGATGCAAAATGAACTAGGTGAAAGGCAAGGAAAATGGATGGAAATGCTTCAAGAATTTGATTTAGAGATTCAACCCATGAAGTTGGTAAGAGGGAAAGGATTATTGAAAATGATAGCTAATAACCAAGTCAAGGATGAGAAGAAATTCTAATTTGATGGTGAAACAAAGGTGGAAGATCAAAAGAAGATTGTAGTATCTCAAGTTGATATTGACTAAGGTATAATAATAGATGTCTAGTACTAGGATATTTTTTACCATCTTTTACAAAATTAGTACCCCAATTGGATGAATAATTCACAATGAAGGGGACTTAAAATGAAGTGTGAATCCTACGTGATACACGATAGAAAATTATACGAAAGGAACTATGAAGGGATTTACTTAAAGTGCTTAGGATGCAAAGAAGTAAAAGAAGTTTTGGAATAGTTTCAAAATAAATATAGTATAGCGCATGGTTTGGAAAAGGCTATGGCCCATATTATTTTAAGATTAGTATTTCAAGTATGCCCCTTTGCTAAGTGAGGTTGGATTTCATTGGTCCAGTAAACCCACCATCGTCAACTCGAAACACTTTTGTTCTTATAGCTACTGATTGTTGTATGTGCTAGATAGAGACTAAAATTTTCATACATTGAATGACAAAGCTGGTTTCAAACTTCATGGAAGAGAACATTGTTACCAAATTTGGGATGCCATTCTTTCTAGTGTGTGATAATGGATCAACTTTTGCATTGATATTCCTTACTCAATGGGAACTGGAAAATTAGGTTATTATCAAGTTATCTTCAAATTATTATCCATAAGGAAATGGTGTGGCCGAATCTACACATAAGAACTTAATCATTGTAATAAGATATTTGTTGAAGGAAAATCCTAAAGACTGGCATACTCAACTCAAATATGCACTATGGATAGATCAGGTCAGGGTCAAGAATGCTTTGGGAACATCTCCATATCTACTCATCTATGGACAAGAGCCAATATTCTCACTTATCCTTAGGATTATCTTTTTGAAATCCATGACTAGGTATGTTGAAGATACTAATAAGGTTCAAATCAGATTGATGAATCTTTTGGAGATGGACAAGAAATGGATAGTTGCTTTGGTACATATGGCGAAACATCAAGCTATTGTTAAAAGGTGGTTTGACAAGAGGGCCATAATAAAATCTCTTAGAATATTTGACCTTGTTCTACTATGGTACAAGGCAAAAGAAAATCCAAGTAGCCATACAATGTGTCAATGCTTGTTGATTGGTCCTTATCAAATCACATAAATTTTGGGAGAAAATAATTTTAGGTTAAGTTCCTTACAAGGGGAATCGATTCTATTGCCAGTCAATGGGTAGTTTTTGAAACATTAGTGTGACGCCTAAGAGCAAAAAAAATTTATTTATTCAAGTGTGTTTATTTATGAAAGTGTGTTTATTTCTACAAGTGTGTTTACATTCAATTGTATGTTTTCTTTTAGTTGTGTGTTGACTTTCAAAGTTGCATCAGTTTAGGGGTTAGGTGCACTCAAGGTTTTATCTTAACATATCTCATTTATAACATTTTGGTTTCAACTTTTGGGAAGAGGTATTTCTTTGTCCAAACATTTAAATGATTTTGTTTCTTATACCAACTAAGGAATGGACACTACTTGCAGTAATAGAGGACTTTAAGTCTTGAATTTAGAATTGTAGATCAATAAGTTTTCAACACTTTTCAAATTTAAAGATTGATTATCTTAGGTATTTTTAACCAAGGTTTATGGTAGCAAGGGATAGTCCAAACTCTATCAGTTCAAACAAAAGGGTCTTCTCGAAGGAATTTCTAAGATCATTATTTGGCATGAGAGTTTCCATAAAGTTATTGAAAAAGGAATGCAAGGGATGTTAACTAAGGATTGAATTTTAGAAATGACACCAATGTCTTGGCCACACCATCTAAGTTTGGTCAAGGTAAAAAAAGGAAATATTAAAAAAAAATGGTGTTAAGAATGAAAGATTCTACAAATTCTAAGAAAGGTAATTTGACTATAGGGATATGCACTCCAAATAGGTTACCCAATATCAAAACAATTACTTCATCAAAGAATAAAATGGTGACATGCAAGTTGCGTGAAGAAAATGTTTAGAAGATTACCCAAGACTTCAAGTGTGAAGTGATAACCTATTAAGAGGCCTTAGGACTAATTCTCTCATCTAGTTAGACAAGGGATTGATAAACAACTTTCATAAGGATTCCCAATGAATGGACCAGAAGGGTGTAAGATTGTTTCCAAGTTGTTGGAAGCTTTTAATAGATTACATTCTGAGATGTCAAAGAAAATGGATACACTGAACACACACTGGACTTGGACATTCAATATTTTGAGGTTTAGGCTATGAAGTTACTCAAAATAAGCTTGGAGTATTCAAGATTTAGTTGGTATTCGACACATATTAGAGGAATATTTTCTGATGAAGAAATTCCTTTGTCATTTATTCCCTTTTATCGAGACTATTTATTGTGATTTCACAATGTACACCCTATTTTTCCTAGAATTGGGACCCCCTAGTATATTGTTTAGCTTTCTAGATCCCTAGTCTAGGGTTTGAGTATTTTTTAAGGTTTCACCTGATGCTTTTCACATAGTCTAGATCTCTGTCAAAAAACCCTATTGCCAGAAATTGGAGATTTTAAGAGAAAGGTAAGTTTGGAGTCAAAAGGTGTGTACTAGTACACCTAGTACATGATTCAATTTATGCTAGTATGCTAAGGGACACTAGTGTGGGAGAACTTCCCTTTGGAAGTGTGCACCTCTAAAGATGTGCTCCATCCTAGGCCTATAAAATCCTAGGACCCCTTCCTCCTCCTATATCATTGTGTCTTCTTAGTCTTTGGCAAGCACACCTCTATGCATTGTGAGGTGCACTTTGTCTCCTGCACACAACACACAAAAATGTTAAAGTAACTAATGAAAAGGTGTGAATCTTTCACACCTATCCAATATGCACAATATGTACTGCACCTTTTTTTGCACAAACTTAATAAAACTAAAAAGAAGCCTAAGTTAATTTCACTAAAGGTAAAGGTGTGCATCTGCACACCTATCTAAGGTGTGCACATGTGCACCTTTACAAAGGAAAAATATCCCACAATGCAAAGTAAGGATGTGCGCATAGTGCACCCCACAAGCTATGCTATGTGCACACCCTTTTTTCTACACTTGTCATAAATATTGCATTAAAAGGGTGTGCAACTAGCACACCCCACAAGGTGCACTATGTTCGTACCCTTCACTGATTTTGTCCATTAGGAGATAAAATAGGTTTTTAACTATTTTTATAGTTTTTAGGGCTTTTGGGTTTATTTTTTTGTAACTAGGGTTTATTTAAATTAGTTTTTTAAACCTTCAAGACTAATGGATATTTATTTTTGGTAGATTAAATGGTTCCCTCCCTATCCTCCCTTGCTGTAAAGATGGCTCCAAAATTAGTGGTCTTCAAAATTCAAGGTGTTCCATCAAAGTCACGCTTCCAAGATGCATATTTAGAGATCCAAGACACTAAGCTAGGCCATATTGACTGGAATACATTCTTAGTCTTATGAAACAGACCAATTGTGAGGTCTCCAATGGTATTTGCACATATCAGATTGGGGCTAGTAAACACATCGTCACACCCAATTTTACTACAGTCTTCTAAGTTGATTATGGCATTGGTGGGAAACTATGTTTCAGAGGAGAGAGTTGTAAAAAGCATAACTAGAGATATTTTCCTATATTTAAGGCCTAAGAACATGGAGAAAGTTTTCCATCTTATAAGGGAAAATCAGTATATAGGATTGACATATCATCAAACAGAAAGGTGGTATAGAGAGCATGAAGAGGAAGCATAAAAAATTATTCAATCCTTGTATCTCATTAATAAAACTCCTCTTGGATGAAAATCAAGCAAAGTGATATGGCAAGAGGTTATATGAAAGAATATATCAAACATTCTATAGTGCTCCTAAGTAGAAGCATGGGATTATGAGCAGTAGGACACTTGAATATATGTAGGGTACACTTCATTGAAACCATCAGAATGATGAAGATGCCAATTGACTAGGCCTCAATTCTCAGTGAGAATTTAGATGAACAAATGGTGGTAGTAAAAAATAACCAAAGGTTCTATATAAGATGCTAACACGTGGTCTTATGTCATATACCCCCAATTGGTGAAGAAAAAGCTTTCAAATCACGGTGAAGAATATAGAATAGTGAATGATGCTTTCATTTTTGTAGTCATCCATTTCATTAAGGGAGACTATGCAAAAAGGATATTAGAAGAGGTAGCAACAAAGATTATAGAAATAGGTGCCTATTACATTCAATTCAAGACATTCACCTATTTAAGGGTAGTAGGCATGACTATAAATACAAAGAAGCTCCCTAGGTATCTGTGTGATAGACTCATATTGCTAGAGATTTTATGACAACTCTCATATGCATATGAGAGAGTAAGGAAGCAACATAAGAAGACCTAGGTATGGCCCATCACTATAGGTTTGTTTGGTGTTAAACATAAATATAATATCATGACTTTTGAGTTACAATGGGATTAGTAACCCTTAGAGGATTATAACTCTCCTCATCCCTATTTTGATAACATTGACAAAGTTTAGTACTTGGTAGGAAAATAGTTCCAACATGAAGATTCCATAGAGGATCATTGGATGAATGCAACGGATGACTACAAAATCCAAATAATAGATTATTATAGGATCAGTCTCAATTTGGTAGGTAGTGCCTTGAAAATGAAGGTTCCATTAAATATTGTGCTATAAGATACAAAAGATGTCTTAGATCTCTTATATAACTAAGAAAAGATATATGATGAGCCTATCATGAATGCAAAGACTGATAGTGAAGAAAATGCAGATATCAATCATAGGGCAAGGCATGTTATCTAGTTAACCAAGGAATGGATTAAGAGACCATTCAAGCTAGATCTAATTCTACAAATGATAGTTTTCCAAGCTATAGTATGCCTAGTAAAAGGAAGAGAAGTGAAGGTACCAGTGCCAACATTCACAGCTCATTGTCTAATAAGGCCAAAAATAGTGCATCACCTTGATATAGAACTTGGATACTTTAGGGCATAGGAGGGTAAGAACAAAAGGAAAAGTGCTCCCCCTTAGCAAGTTGAGCCTTAAGAAGAGGCAATTGAAACATAGGAGCACCAAGGGGGAGAAAATGTAGAAGTCATCCAAATTTAGGATAATTCATTAGTGCCACCACCAAACCAAGGGAAAGAAGCTAAAGCAAAAGCATAGGAAGTTTCTCCACCTATACAAGAGGAAGAAGCCTCTCCATTGGTTGCCAAGAAAATAAAGATGAAAACTCTAATTAAAAAGACAAGGAGACAAAAGGTAATAAGAAAGGTTATTCCTTTTCCATCAGTCGTAGAAGTTATTCTGGAAGAAGAAGAATAGGATGATGAAGATGAAGAGGATAACCTTCCCTTGAGTCAAAGGACTCATCTTGCAAGGGCTACAGAGGTTGAATGGAGAAGAAGCTCCACTATAACACCACCATCCATTCTTAAACAACCTATTTAGGTTACAACTTTGGAGGATGAGTTACAACAATGGATTGATGAGCAAGAGGACCAAGGTGTTAATATCTTTAAGATGTTAGATTTTTATTTCATGCCTATGGGCACTGAGCTAGTAGGTGACAAGATAAGGGAAACCCAAATAAATCAACCTCCTTAAGAGGATTGGAGTCTATTTCCACCTCAGCCACAAGGACCTTTATGTGCCCCACTATTACCAAGTCAAGGTTTATCTTACTTGGATAAAGGTTCAGTTATCCCTCTCCCTCTGGGTAATGAAGAATAGGTGCAAGTTGAATAGATAGAAGAGCCACAAAAAAGAACCTCAGTGAAGTATCAGAGAAGGGACAAATATATGAGGGACCTCAATAGACTTCCCAAGATACAAAGGTGAGGACTATGGACTCAATAGACACAAAGATTCCTAATGTGAATCTCTCATAGAAGGAGAAGACTCTAGAAAGGAGTGATAAGCGAAAAGGAGTAGCAGTATAAGGTC
This sequence comes from Cupressus sempervirens, assembly GCA_028749045.1. Taxonomy (NCBI): domain Eukaryota; kingdom Viridiplantae; phylum Streptophyta; class Pinopsida; order Cupressales; family Cupressaceae; genus Cupressus; species Cupressus sempervirens. The sequence goes on from CM053793.1 coordinate 705,655,356, forward strand.
CTTCTTCATCTAAGGATAAATCTCTACTAGAAGATACTCCAAGATGGTTTTGAAAAGAGGTGATGGTTAGACATAAAAGGTAGATGTATTGTACTAAGGAAGAGGGAATGATAGAATTAATTGAAGCTCTCAAGAAACCTGAACCACCCATAGGTGATGCATGAACATTGGCCTTTGTTATGAGTGATCAAAATTAGAACTTGCTCACCTATGTTTCTATCCCTTCTCTACATGTAGATATTGAGGATTTGAATCCAAAAGATTATCAAATCAAAGAGGTCCTTCTTGTAAAACCCACTATGGATATGGCAAAATTAATGGTCACTACGGCAATCAAAGAAGTGTTTAGGCACTTATAACAAGATGGCTAAATTGTTAAAATCCAGAAGCATAATGAAATCCTAAGAGGTTATTATAATGAAGTAGTTGGTCTATTGGATCCTAAAAATCTTGAGGAGACTCTAAGTGTAGCAATGGATAAGAGGGATAAGGAGAATATTAAGTTATGATAAGAACCATTTTTGAAAGCTTGTCAATAATGGTGGGAAATTTTTAAAGAAAAAGGTGTGTAGATCATAAAATGAAATATTAAGTTATTGCACCACATGCAAGATAATATAGACAAACTAGTTTTTATATTGAACCAACATTTTGGGTTGATGGATGAGATACATACCTAGGGTAAAGACCTACAAGATAGTCAATAAAGGGTCAAAGGCATCAAATGTTGATGGATGTAGCTACAGTAGATAAGTTAGATAAGATATATGATTAGATAGAGTAGATTTTAGATGGTAATAAAGTAATGCAAGAATTACATGCAAATATTCAAAAGCTCAAGGATCAAGCCCCAAGAGCATATTTTGGAAGTAGAGAGACATTACAGCGATGCTTGCCTAGATATTTTTTAAGATGATTCAAGTGATAAACTTATGACTATGCAAGAATTTGTTGAACAATTTTAGAATACTTTTGAAGAATCTTCCACTAATGAGGATATCAAACAGGCATTTAAGACCAAAGAGGCATTGCTACAATTGGATGTGAAATTAGGAGATTCTGCATAGACTTGCATAAAGGTGGGAAACTATCGACAAAAAGTAAAGGATAAATATAATGCTTTAGATTTTCTAGATGCAACCCAAGTGATGGTGATTATAGAGAAATTAAAGAGAAAATACCCTGACATAGCTCTAGTATGAAGAGGAACAAAACCTAGAAGCTAGAATTTCAGCTTTGACACTTGTTAAAAAAATTCATTTTTTTCCTTGTCTCCGAAGGCATGCTTCTCTTAAGGTGTGCAAGGTGTACTTATCCCAAGGTGTGCTTCTCCAAAGGTGTGCTATAATTTTTTGAAGAAGTTAGAGGTGTGCCGATAGTCAACTGCTAGTCCCAAATTTAAAGCTTTCCATGCATTAGAAATGCATTATGATGGAATATTAACTCCTAAAAACATCTAGAGAATGTTGAGCTTCTATTTTTGGCATCTCCAAAGACTCCTACATCATTATATGGCTTTCTTCTTCTTATCTTCTCATGATTTCTTTGTTTTAAGTCATGTAAAGGCTCATGCACTCATTAAATAATATAAATAAGGGTGAAGTCCTTCTTAGCACCAGTTAGAGAGTTAGTTTGTACATAAATAGATTTGTTTTATTAGTTTAGAAGCATGTGTTTGCATAAATATATCTCTCACTCTCACCACAAATTGAGGAGATGATTTCTTTTAAATTCAAGAATGTAATATGTATTTTGAGCCATTATTTTGATGTAACAACATATGCTATTGGTGCTCTCTTTCAAAATATAGTTGTTCTTGCCTGAGTGTGTTATATTTTGTAAATTATGTTGATGGGGTGTAATGGATTCAATAGTTTTATTGTGTTATTTTGATTGAGTGATCTTTTAATTCTGGTGTTTGCTACATGTTTATGAATTCCATTAACATACTTAGTTGGAGAGTAGATCACCCTATTGTTCTTGCATATCTTTTTGTCTCACATGAGTGTACTTTCTATGACCTTGCAATCTAATGAAAAGTGAAACATCTTATAGTTACTAAATTCCCATCGATGATTGCATCATAGATTTGAGGAAGTGCTACTCCTATTTCTATTGGTTACATACCAATATTTGTAAAGGCTTAACTTGTAGACATGTTGTTTTCATTGCTTATGTCCATTAGGGATTTACTTTTCAAGTCATTTTCTTAAACTTTTTGTTACCCTATATTTGTTATTTTCTTTTACAAACACTTGCTTAATTTAGAAATTCATATAGTTGCATAGTTAAACTGCTTTCATTATAAATAGAAAAATAAAAAAATATATTTCTTTTGTGTGGTTATTCTTTTGAGACAAAAAAATTTGACATCTTATCCAAAATTATTTAGAACCAGCAAGGGCTTCCTTGTGAACATTCACATTTATCTTCTATTGAGCATATTCTAGCAAGTCACAAAATCACCCAAAACCTTTGAGTTGATCCTAGATTAGCTTTTCAAGAGAGGATTTTGAAAGGATTCATGTCGTTAAGCATTGTGCAAAATGACAGCTCAACAATAGTTGGTTGGATTTTTGGTCATGGTTTTCCTAGCTTTATTTTTTATTGTAGCTTTTTTTTTTCTAATTCTCTATTAGGTTCTAGATCCTTGTAAAACTTGGTTTTGAACTTTGATTATTTATGTGTAGGTTTAGGTCCATGTAAAACCTTGTATTTTGTTGTGACCATGCACCTTAAGTTCTAGGTCCATGTAAAACCTATGGTAATTTTATCATTTTTCCCTTTTGCTAGTTTTAAGGGGTTTTGGGTCCCCTCAAAACCTATTTTTACCATAATCTAAAACTTAAACTTTGAATAAACAAGATTGGTAACTAGATCCAAATTATATGATAATATCCAATTCAATATTTAATAGTAAATTGTTAATTTATACTAAGTGTTAGAGTAATTAACTATTAACTGTAAACTTAATGTATCAAATTGTAACAATAAGAAACAAACAACAAATAAGCATGAAATTATAGAAAACATAATTACAAATGTACTTTGACATAATAATGTTCAACATGGAAACCCTGTTAAGGCAAAAAACACCTAGGATCGATAATCAAAAATATTTTCTCTCTTATGAAGTGAAGTCGATTAAGAGCCAGTCATGTAAAAGGTTACAAGCACATTGTTAGGTGTGACCCTATTAGAGGATTTTCACCAAAGATCATCAGAACTTATCATCCTTCAATGATTGGTATGCCTAAAGGCCTTACAAACATTCAATAGAATATCACCATACAAATGGATTTACAAATTAAGCCTGTTAGGTCCATTTAGTTAGGATATTTTTTATTACATTGGTTAGTGAGTAACAATAAAATGATCTAATAAAAATAAAACTCACTTTTCTTGTTCATATCTCCTTTTTCTCAATATTTCTATTGTTTGACTAGCCAACATGCTCAACTCTTCACTTCACTCCAACTCACACTTTTGATCTTCTCCATAGGATCTCTTTTAACTCATTTTCATCCAGTTTACTCTTTATTGGACTAGTGGCACTTACATCCTTGTCTCTTCCTTATATAGACATATTTTTCTACTTCATCTCATGAATTATGATTCCCATATATTAATTTCCTCCACATGATCTTAGACTTATTATATTTGTGCTAGGTTACAAATCTAGCCAACTGTATATTTTCCTTAAATATTGTACCTTTTCTTAGATCTCAAAATCCTTCTCAAATCTTTATAATTAGATCATCTTTTAATTTCTCTAGCTATAGATCTCTCTAAAAAACTTTGTCGTTATCTTGGAATCTTCTAGAATACTCTCAATCTACATATTATGTTATCCCTTAATCATTTTCTCACAAACTATTCTCCATTCACCAAATGATGTTCTTCTTTTGTTGACCTTCTTACTCAGTTAATATTGTGCTTAGTTAACCCTTTTCTTTCTTCATCAATACTATCTTTACTTATATAACCTTTCTTCTTCTTCATTTACCAGTCACTATATCTATATCGGTATACTTCTCATTATGATTTCTAACTTCATTCCTTCTCTTACCGACCAAACAAACTTGGTTATACATGTTCTTAACTCTTCATGAAATCATGTCAAACAATCATACCAAATTTATGTTGGAAATAGAGATGGAGTAACTGAGAGGGGAGGGGTGAATCAGTTACCACAAAAATAAATCCACAGATCCTAAGATGTCTTAAAATATAGTTGTTTCTGATACTCGGTAAGCACACAAATGGATGCTAAAATTTGATAAATGTTCTGTTAACTTATTGAGCATTTATAGTGATTAACATGCATGCATAAAGAAATAACATGAACACAAGAGACACCAAATTTAACATGGAAACCCAATTTGGGAAAATCACCAAGTAACTAGTTACCAATTTTCACTCTTCTAAAGTGAGCCCTGTTAGGAGCTAACCCTGTTAAAGGTTACAAAACACACTGTTAGGTGTGACCTTGTTAGAGGATTTAATCACCTTGTTAGAAGTGGTCTTGTCAGAGGTCTTTAAAACAATTCAACTAAATTGTCACCTTGTTAGAGGATTTACAAAATAGTTGTCAAACCAACTCTGTTAAGAGGTTTTGAATTAGTGTTACAATGATTAGAAAGCAACAATGAAGTGATCTGAAATATATGCAACTTGTCTTTGCTGAATACAGATCTCTGTTCTGCTTCACTAGATCCTCACTGATCGAATACAACTTTGCAACTCCATAAGCATATCTAATCCTTCTTCAACATTCACTCATATATTCAATATTCGCTCATTCCATATCCATACATTTGCACTCTTATTCATCCACACTCTTACATCTTATGAATTCACATCTTGACCTTTCATATATACCTTACAGATTGTCAAGTTGGCTCAATTACAAGTTACAACAACTAAAAAATATTAAATCAGTGGGCTGCACAAAATAATTAAACTTAATTTTTTAGAACAATAAAATTCTTTACTACCCGACCCAGCTCGGTGACCACTACTCCAGAATGGTTTCCCCAGTGTTAACCAAGTGAAGCTCGGTAAACACTGCAAACCTTGCAACTTCCTTCAGAGACCAAGTTAACTCGATAAACATTGACCTTCCTTCGCTTACCGAGTGAGCTTGGTAAAAGCTAACCTTCCTTCACTTACCGAGTGAGCTCGGTAAAAGCTAACCTTCCTTCGCTTATCGAGTGAGCTTGGTAAAAGCTAACTTTCTCTTTGATGACCAAGTGAACTCAGTAGACATTGAACTCAATAAACATTGACTTTCCCTTTGTTAACCTTGGGAGCTCGGTTAACATTAACTTTCTGCTACAAGATCCTTTGATGCCCAAGTAAGCTCGGTAAGGGCTAACTTACTGTGTAATGTTCAGGAACATTCGGTAGACACTTTAAATTGCTTTTCTGACCATCTAAGCTCGGTAGACTCTGTTTGATGGCTGATATGACATTTGTGTAACATCAAAGACAATACAAAATTAACAATTGTATCCAACACATTATATTTTCATAGACTGATTTATCAATTTCCCTTTTAGGTTCACATATTCAACATCTCTTCTTCATTCTCATCTTCATATTTTATCTTCAACTTCTTTATCCAACATCACATCCTTTAGATTATTACAAATTATATGAATTAATATAGCCAAATAGTTTGAAATCAATGATAATATAACAATTAATATGACTCTTTCACATATACTTTATAGATTAGTTCTAATCTTCATCTTCATCAGCTTCATCAATCTCCCTTCTACTTCATCGGCATCAGTTGTGTCCAATATTCCCCTTTGGCATTTTGATGGAAACATATTATGAAACAAACCATCCAATACCAAATATCAAGATCCTTAATAGTACATTAGTTCTTTTTAGCTTGATCTTTGTCTAGTTCTTTACTCAGTGTGCAACTAATAACTCCATTTACATTCTACCCCTTAGATATACCCCAATCATTGTTTAGCATCTTCTTCTATAGTACATCTTCAAGTAACTCTTCCTTTGACTTCATCACACATATTCTCATCCTTTACTTATTTTCTACCCATTTAGGTAGTTCATACATTCACTCCCCTTGTTTCATATTCAACATGTTTCATAAACATATCTCCCCTTTTAACAATAATGCTAAAGGTAACTACAAGCTTCAATTATAAACTTACAAAACCTTTTAGTTATACCTTGTACCTTGCATGTACTGATCACTTCTTTTCATTACATTATTTTCACAACTTTAGGATAGCCAAAAGAGTTAACTATTGCATAAGATTTATAAAGATATTGTGATAAAATATGAATTGATGCAATCCTACATATTCACTTAATGAACATTGGATAGGGAAAGAACATCTAATTTACCTCTTAGATACTCAAATGCATTCTTAGGTAATGGTTTAGTAAATATATCTACAATCTATTCTTTAGACTCACATACTCAAGTATGACTTATTTTTCTTGAACTTGTCTTCTAAAATAGTGATACTTGATAGATATTATCTTTTTTTTTCATGCATCATCAAATTCTTTGATATTTTTATAGAACCTGTACTTCCATGGTAGATTTTCACTAGTTTAGCCACTTCCTCTTTCATTCCTTACAACAACTATTTTATCCACACAATATTAGAGAAATTAATTATAGAAGCTACATGTTGAGCTTCAATAGTTGACTATGAGATACAACTTTGCTTCTTACTTATCCATGTCAGAATTCTTTATCCTAAAAAGAAAGCTCCACTACTAGAACTCTTTCTATCATCAATATTTCCAGCCCAATCAACATTAGTATAAACTTGCATCTTAAAGTCTCCATATTTCTTGTGCCAACCATACTCATGTATTCCTTTTATATATCTAAAGATTCACTTCACAATAATCATGTGTTTCTCCTTTGTATTAGAAGGAAATCTAGCAAGAATTCCTACAACGTGAGAAATATTCAGTCTTCTATGAACACTATACTATAGTGTTCCAATTATAGATATGTACAATGCTTGATTTAAGTCTTTAATATCATCTTCCTTTGATAGTTTATACCTTGTGATCATCAATGTGCCAACTTGTCTAGAGTCTTCCATGCCAAATGTCTTCAAGATCTCCTTGATATGTTTCGATTATTTATGTATATGTCATCCTTCACTTGTTTAACTTGTAATTCAATAAAAAATTTAATCTCTCCAAACATTGACTTCTCAAAATCCTTCCTCATTTCATCGACAAATATTCTACACATTGAAGTTCATGTTTCCCAAATATAATGTCATCAACAAATATTTTAGAAATTAGTACCTTATCATCAGATACACTTTTCAAGTACAAATTATTGTTTTCACTTGTTTTAACAAAACCAATCATCATCATATATGAATTTAACCTTTTATACCATGCTCATGGTTCCTACTTCAATCCATATAGTATCTTATGTAGGTTACAAACCATTTTTCTATTAAGTATCAACAAAAACCTTCTGGTTGTTTAATGTAAACTTCCTCTTCTATTGTTCCATTTAGAAATGTAGACTTATTATACATCTAACAAACTTTGAAACCTTTGAAAGAAGAATGTGAGAGTAATATCCTTACACCTTCTAGTCTAGTAACAAGGTAAATGTTTGTCTATAATCAATACCTACTTCTTGTGCATAGCCCTTACAAACTAGTATAGCCTTGTTCCTTGTAACTTCTCCATTTTTATTCAACTTATTTAAGAATATCTACTTAGTACTAATCACATTCTTGTCTTTGGGTCTTGATACCAATGTCCATTTATTATTTTTCTCTATTTATTCAATTTCTTCATTTATAGTATTAATCTAATTATCATTTGCCAATGCATCTTTAACTATTCCAGGTTAAATTCACATATCAAGCATGTGTTGTGTCCTAATTTACTTTGTGTCATTGCTCCAAACTCTTTTTCTGTAATGATTTGATGCAGTGAATGATCAATTCTAATATATTATGCAAGTATAGGCTTAGTTCTTTATGTTTCTACATTATCTCCACTCAATACTTAATTCGTTTCTCGATTTCAAGTTTTTGTTGCTCAATAACTTTAGATTGTTGCTTAGAAAGTGTACTCTATAAAATATTAGGAACACCTTCTTGAAAATAGTCAAATATATTGTAATGTTTAGGTTTCTTCTTACTTTCTTCATCATTATATTCTGCAAACTAATCATTTCTCGCATTTTCACTTTCAATCATTTTTTTAGTTGCCTTATTCAAAAATTTGTATGCCTTTCTTATAGTTGAATAACTTGTAACATTGGTTCACCACCCTTTTAATGAAATTTTCTATTTATATCATCCTCCAGAATATAATTCCTACTTCCAAATATTTTGAAATGTCTTGCATTTAGAGTGTGTCCATATCATAGTTCATAAGGTGTCTTGGTTGTTCCTTTCTTTAGTTGTACTCAATTTAGTGTATAAATTGTAGTATTGATAGTCTATCTCTATTATATCAATGTAACCTCCTTTCTAATCAATAGTGTTCTCACACAATAAAAAATAGATCTATTTCTTCTTTGATGAATTCTATTCTATTGCGATGTCATTGGTGTTGGAAATTATATCTTTATTCCATTCTCATTACAAAAAATAGTAAATCCATGAGACATAAATTCTCTTCCTCTATCAAATCTCAAATATTTAAATTTCTTACCAATATCCTTCTCAACTCTTTCTTTATACCATTTGAATATTTGAAAAGAATTACATTTATTTTTTAGAAACATAACTAATATCATTCCTAATAAATCATCAACAAATATGTTAAATTATTTATCACCATAGTAGCTTTGAACTTTAATAGGACCACATAGATTAGTATGAACCAATTCCAATACATCACTCGATAAGTAAGACTTTCTTTTGAAACTTGACATAGTAATTTCCCAATTTGGCATTGATTACACAACACTTCATCGAGTTTAGATATGCTCAGTAACCCTCTAACTTTTCTTTTCTTACTAAGATTGACTATGTTATCAAAATTAAAACCACATAACATCTTATTCCATAGCCAAACATCTTCAAATATTGCAATAAAATGTGTGTTCACAATAGGATCCAAGTAGGACAAGTTACCTCTTGATTTTTCATGTGTACTGATCAAATTTGAAGAATCATCATATATCTTTACTCTTTAATTTTGAAAGTATATTTAGTGACATGTATTTTTCAATTGTACTACACTCAAAATATTATACCTTAGTCCTTGTACCCAATATGCATTATCACATCTGATCTTCTCATTCAACATAATCAAACCTTTTTCTTTCCTATGACATGGAGCATCATTTCCAATCTTAACAAATCTGCAATCATATTGTTCAAGTTTCTCAAATTTATCAATATCACAAGTCATACAATGAGTAAAACAACTATCAATAATCCAAGCTTTATTTTTTCTTACTTCAAGATAAGATCCTTTCCTTTTTAATTCCTCTCTTCCCCTTCAGAATCTTCCTTCATTTCAACATACACAACTTCTTCACCTTCCTCTTGATCAAAAGTATCATACTTGGTGTCTTCCTCCTCAGCTAGGTAGAAATCCTTCTTTCCTTTGTCTTTTTAGTCATTGTTTCCTTAGTATCTATTCTCTCCTTCCATTCCTCTCATTCCTATCTCTATCAGGAAATCTAGCAACAATGTGACCAACCTTGTTACATTTAAAATAAATTAGGGGTAGTTTAGCTTTATAATTTCCTTTCCCTCTTAGTAGCCTCTTACAAAGTAATGCTTCAAGATCTTCTAGGTCATCACTGTAAGACTCATAATCACTATCATAATTGATTTGATATGCACTATTTTCTTTCCTTGAACTTCCTATGGTTAGGGATGACTTAAAATAAGATTCAACTTTAGGTATCATACAATTGTCAAAGTTATTCAACTCAAAAGTAGTCAGTCTACTAATCAAACCATCAAGATTAATATCATTCCAAGGATGGATCTCAAACTATTGAATAGAAAAAACTTTAATAGCATAGTGATGCAGTAGCATCTTGGGTACTTTGGCAATCTTGCATCAACCAAAAAAGATTTCCTTTATTGTTTATGTTTGTTGTTCAAGGAATGGCCATTGATGTTCATATTTTCTCTTTCTATGCAATTAGATCCTTAATATGGCCTTATCATGGATCTTGTACCTAATCTCACAAAAAATGATTCCATCATTTCTAGAAGTTATCCTTCTCTTTGTTTGAGGCTTTTTTTTTCCTAGCAGCTTGAGTAACATGTAGGTTTGGCTTCGGAAAGGTTTTTCTTAACATCCTAGAAGACCATGCACTTAGAAATATTTGTTTGGATAATGTATGGACCTATATTGGTCCCCATGAAAGTTTATTTTCTTTCTTATAAGTTCTTTGAATCCTCCTTTGGGGTAGGACCTATATTTTGTAATAATTTTCCTAAAATATTGACTTGTGGTTTTTTTGGCTATATGATTAGAGATATAGGATTAGGAAAAGAGTAATTAAGTTAAATACAAGAAAAATATTAAGATTTGACTTGTCAGCTCAAGCTATTAAGCTCATGGATTATATGTTTATGGCTACAACCAAGTAGGCCTTATGCCTAACATGTTGAATAAATATTATTTCATCATCTTTTTATTGATATGTCTATAAGTTTTTGTAGTTTCTCCTATAGTGGTGGCTTCCATTTGTAATACTTTAAGAGGGTATCTTATGCGGTGAATTATTGATGCAGGAGCATCCAGAGGTATAAGGGAAATCCTGTGTCACCCAAAAAAATGTACTTAGACTTAGTTTCTGTTTCATGTCTTTACATTTTTGGATACCCATTTGGGTCAAATAAAGGTTCCAACTCTCACAGTTCAACTATCAGTGTACTAGAAAATCTCAAAAAAATAGGAGCATGCAATTTGGCCATCATTTTGGTGACCTAGAAGGTGTGAATTCGCCAGATGAATGTAATTGTGATTTAGAGGATTCCAAAAAAAGAATCAGGTCAAAAGGCCCCACAGTTTGAAAGTTATTGCAGTTTTTTGAGTTTTGGAGACCTCTTAAGAATGCTTCAAAGTCAGGTTAGGGGCATTAAATGACCTTGAAAAGGGTCAAAAAATGAGGGACGAGTGAAGCTTGTCCACAGGGCTATAAAGCGCTTTAAGAGCTTTCAAAAAATGTAAACAGTTCATCAATCGGAGCTACAGTTCAAAAGGTATGTCTCCCAGAAGTTCAGTTACCGTTTCTAGATTCTTCTAGATTTGTGCCAACTTCTACCGCAGCTTCCGAAACCTTCTATTTGGTCAGTGGATGCCTACTAGAACTTTCTAGAATGTACTCCTAGTCCTTAACCCTCTGAGGTCTATTTAAGGAGATTTCTGGCATTGTAAAAGGCAGTTCGGAGTGGAGTTTGAGAGGAGGTACTGAAAGGAGAAATTATCTATAGCTTTATGCTATTATAAGCCCTTAGGGCATGTTTTGAAGTTTATTTTCTCTGTGCTATTGTACTAGCTTATTTTCTTAGTTAATACAATTTCCCTTTTCTGTTGTGTCTATTCTGTTCTTGGGTTGTGTCCCCATCAAGTGGTATCAGAGCAGGTTTTCCTGAGTGTGTAGACAGAGCGCCGACTATGAGGCAGTTTGCACCAGGACTGTGTGGTTGTGGGATCAAGTTAGAAGATGCCTCCATGAAGAGAGCATGGTGGAAGGGCTAGAGCTATTAATCCTAAGGAGGTTAGAGCCCTCCAAAGGCAGGTGCAGGCATTGCAAGAGGAGCTCCGTAGAGGAGAAAATGTTGCTGCTAGTGACGACAGTGAGGATGATAATGAAGAAGAAGTTATGGGACCAGAAGGGGAATTTGATGAGGAAGTTCTAAATCATGTAGAGGAAAGCCTTTTTAGGGCCATTACTAAGTTTGGGAAAAGACCCACAATTGAAGTGGGTGTATTTTCAGGAAATTTGAAACCAGATGAGTTGATCGATTGGATCAATGAACTGGAAGAATACTTTGAGTATGAGGATATAAGGGACCCAGATAGGGTTAAGTTTGCAAAGGCAAAATTGAAAGGCCGGGCCAAAATCTGGTGGCAAGAGCTTCAATTGGAAAGAAACAAAAGAGGAAAGGAGAAGATCACAAGATGGGATCGCATGGTGGACAAATTGAAGAAGCAGTTCATTCCTGTGGACTATGAGCTTGATTTGTTTAAGAAGATGCATGGGTTAAAGAAAGCAGGAAGATTAGTCCAAGAATATACAGAGCAATTTTATTGACTCTTAATTAGAGTGGGACACGCAAAAGCAAATAAGGAGAAGGTTGCTCATTATATCAGTGGGTTGAGACCTAGCATCCAGGAGGAATTAAGTCTGGTAAGAATGACCAGCGTTGAAGAGGCATACCAGTTTTCCCTATGAGTTGAAGAGAAGCTGAATAAAAGGTTTGAAGGAAGACAAAGAGGGCTCAGTCAAGGAGGAAGGGGAAGCGGTAGGTCATCTGGAGGCCGCAATGAAACCCAAAAGAAAAATGAAGATGAGGGTACTAGCAGGAACCAGAGGAATGAGGGTTTCAACCGCTCTGGTGACCAAGACTTTGGAAATTAGAGAGGAAGAGGTAGAGGATGTGGACAAGGAAGAGGAGGCTTTCATGGTACCTGTTTCCATTGCAATGAAGAAGGTCATCATGCCTTTGAATGTCCTCAACGACAAGGAAGGATAGATAGGAGAGTTGAGGGCCAAGCTAGGGTTGCTCATGTGGATGAGGATGCACAATCATCACATTCAGAGGATGCAGAAAGAGGAGAGACCTTGGTAAATGAAAGAGTCCTACTAAGTGGTGAGATTGAACCAGGACAATGAAAGAGTTTGTTCCATACCAGATGCAAGTGTGAGGATAAATGTTGTGACATGATCATTGATGGTGGTAGCATTGATAACTTGGTATCAGAAGAGATGGTCTCTAAGCTAAAGCTCAAGAGGGAGAAAGATCCCCAGCCCTATCGGATTGCTTGGGTAAAAGATGATCATAAGGTCCTAGTAAGTGAACAATGTTTAGTGAAATTAAAAATTGGGAGTTACCATGATGAAGTTCTCTGTGATGTTATTTCGATGGATGTTTGCCATCTATTGTTGGGTAGACCATGGTAGTTTGATAGACATGCAGTACATGATGGACATGCAAACACATACTCTCTAACAAAGGATGGAGTTTGCCACAAATTGAAGCCCATGAAAAAGGAAGGTGAAAAGGTATGTAGCAATGCTAGGATTTGTCTTGTTGATGAAAGGAAGTTTTTAGATGGCATGAAACATCAGCATATGTGCTATGCTTTGATTCTTAGGAAAGATAAAGAAGATAGTAGTGAAATACCAGTTGAAGTTTCAGATTTACTAGGGGAGTTTGGAGATATTATCTCTGATAATGTTCCAGATGGATTTCCACTAGTAAGGAAAATTAGTCATCAAATAGATCTGATTCCAGGAGCTAGTTTTCCTAACAAGGCTGCTCACAGGATGACTCCTACTAAAATAGAAGAGCTAAATAGATAGGTTCAGGAGTTGTTGAGGAAGGGCTTGATTCGAGAGAGCCTGAGTCCATGTACAGTACCTGCAGTACTTGCACCAAAGAAGGATGGAGAGTGGAGGATGTGTACAGATTCTCAAGCTATAAATAGGATCACCATCAAGTACCAGTTTCCTTTGCCAAGGATGGATGATATTATACATTTGTGTTGAAGCATAGAAGTGGAAAATCTAATAGGGTTGCAGATGCACTAAGTAGGAGACAGTTGTTGCTTACAGTAATGCAAGTTGAAGTAGTTGGGTTTGATGAACTCAAGAATTTGTATCTTGAGGATCCTAATTTTGTTGAAGCATGGAAAGCTTGTAAAGAACCTGTTGTTGTAGATAGAACCAAGTGGTTAGACTATTTGATTCAGGATGGCATGTTGTTCAAGGGTAGTCAATTGTGCATTCCAAGAAGTTCCATGAGGGAAAATCTAATTAAGGAGAAACATAGTGGAGGGATGGCAATACATTTTGGTCAAGATAAGACCATTGTCATTCTTAGAGAACATTATTTTTGGCCTCAAATTTCACAGGATGTGAAGAATTTTGTACAGAGTTGCCAAGTTTGTCAAGTTGCTAAGGGGTTTAGTCACAATACTGGCCTATATCAACCATTGCCTATTCCATCAAGGCCATGGGAGGACATAAGTATGGATTTTGTTCTTGGATTACCAAGGACACAAAGGGATAATGACTCAGTATTCATGGTGGTTGATAGGTTCTCCAAAATGGCACATTTCATTCCATGCCACAAAACTCATGATGTTGTCCATATTGCAAACTTGTTTTTCAAAGAGGTGGTAAGAATACACGGTCTTCCAAGGAGCATAGTTTTTGATAGAGACACTAAATTTGTGGGGTAGGACATTGTGGAAAAATTTGAGAAGAGACTTGAAATTCAGTTCCATGCATCACCCACAAACTGACAGTCAAAAAGAAGTCTGGGCAATTTGCTAAGATGTTTAGTTGGGGATAAGCCCAAGGGATGGGATTTGATTCTACCACAAGCAGAGTTTGCTTACAATAACTCTACAAATAGGAGTACTGGAAAATCACCATTCCAAATTGTATATGGGAATAGCCCAAGGACTGCACCAGAATTGAGGAAGATAGAGCAAGGGGAGAGGACAAGTGCTGAAGCTGAGGAATTTGCTGAACATATCAAGCGACTACATGAGGAGGTTCAAGCACACATTACCAAGATGAATCAAGAGTATAAATCTAGGGTTGATCAAAGGAGAAGACATAAGGAATTCCAAGTAGGGGATCTAGTCATGGTACACTTATGAAAAGAAAGATTTCCAGTCGGTACATACAACAAGCTGAAAATGAAGAAATTTGGCCCCTACAAAATTTTGAAGAAACATGACTCAGGAAATGCATATGAGGTGGATCTGCCAGATGGTATTCACATTTTTCCCATTTTTAACATTGCAAATTTAACAGAGTATCATGATGATGGTGCAGATCAGGTGTTTGAGCCATGTTCAATTCCTACTTCTAAGAAGGAGGAGATAGAAGACATTCTAGATCATCGTGTGGGTAGGAGTACCAGAAATAGGCAGTATGAAGAGTATTTGGTGAAGTGGAAAGGATGACCGATCGAGGACTCAACTTGGATTTCAGCAGCTGAGGTTTCCCATTTGGGATTTCCTCTACCATCCATAAAGTGACAGGGTCACTTTTCAATCTACCCTGGGTGTCTGATGCAAGAGCATCTAGAGGTATAAGGGCAATCCTGTGTCACCCAAAAAAATGTACTTAGACTTAGTTTTTGTTTCATGTCTTTACATTTTTGGATACCCATTTCGGTCAAATAAAGGTTCCAACTCTCACAGTTCAACTATCAGTGTGCTAGAAAATCTCAAAAAAATAGGAGCATGCAATTTGGTCATCATTTTGGTGACCTAGAAGGTGTGAATTGGCCAGATGAATGTAATTGTGATTTAGAGCATTCCAGAAAAAGAATCAGGTCAAAAGGCCCCACGGTTTGAAAGTTACTGCAATTTTTCGAGTTTTGGAGACCTCCTAAGAATGCTTCAAAGTCAAGTTAGGGGCATTAAATGACCTTGAAAAGGGTCAAAAAATGGGGGACAAGAAAAGTTTGTCCATAGGGCTATAGAGCGCTTTGAGAGCTTTTTGGAAATGTAAACGGTTCGTCAATCGGAGCTACAGTTCAAAAGTTATGCCTCCCAAAAGTTCGATTATCGTTTCTAGATTCTTCTAGATTTGTGCCAACTTCTACCACAGCTTCCAAAACCTTCTATTTGGTCGGTGGATGCCTACTAGCACTTTCTAGAATGTACTCCTAGTCCTTAACCCTCCGAGGTCTATTTAAGGAGATTTCTGGCATTGTAAAAGGTAGTTCGGAGTGGAGTTTGAGAGGAGGTACTGAAAGGAGAAATTATCTCCAGATTTATGCTATTGTAAGCCCTTAGGGAATGTTTTGAAGTTTATTTTCTTTGTGCTATTGTACTAGCTTAATTTCTCAGTTAATACAATTTCCCTTTTCTGTTGTGTCTATTCTGTTCTTGGGTTGTGTCCCCATTAATTATATCATGTCCTATCTCACATCACATAGATGGGTAAAAGTGTTCTTAGAACTTTTCTTACCATAGTCTCATCACTTCTAACTCCACTAAATCCTCTAATATGATTGAAAACTTCCTTGATTTTGTTGCAGTATTGCACAAAATTCTCACTTTCTTTCATCTTTCTATCATCAAACTAGCCTCTTAATCATTCAAATATTTCTCTTGACACATTTTGATCTCCTTTATGAATTAGTATCATCTTGTCCCACTTCTCCTTAGTAGTAGCACAATCTTGGATATCATCAAATTTAGCATCTATTAGGAAAGAAGCAATCTCTATCATTAGTGAGTTGTTCTCCTTATTTTCTCTCATTTACACACTCATCATAGGACCTAGAGGTGGCAATGTGTCCTAGTTGTATAGGTAATACAATGCAGAGTCTCCAGTACCAAATAATTATATGCTCATTTTTATTTTCCATGATGTTAAATTCTCCTTGTTTAGCTTCAATACCTCCTCTTATACATCTTTCGATCTTTAGCTAAAGTATTTGAAACTTGTTCCTCTTAGCATTGTGATTTGATACCAATTGTTAGATAACTAAGAAGGGGTGAATCATTTATCCTTGGGACCTTTAAAACATTTCACCACACTATTAGAAATGCTTTAAAATAATTGGGTTGGGTGTGAATCAATTACTCAAGGTCCAAATGTCCAATTCAAACTTTTTCATCAAGTAAAGTGTGCCCATCAAACTATTCATTCATCAAAGCTTAAACTTTTCTAATTTAGCAAGTTACTATAAATCAACATGCAAGCATGACACATGTAAGATCAACACATAACATAGTGATTTACATGGAAACCCAATTTGGGAAAAACCACCAATAACATGCTACTCAATTCTCACTTTGCTGAAGTGATGCCATGTGAAAGGCCTTCCCTATTAAAGGCTACAACACACTATTAAATGTGACCTGGTTAAAGGATATAACCATCTTGTTAGAAGTGGGCCTAGTTAGAGGACTTTAGAACATTCACTTGGAATGCCACCCTATTAAAGGATTTAGAAATGGTTCTTAAACCAACCTAAGTCCATAGGATTTTACCATAACTGATACAATTTTTAGAGAGTAACAATAAGGGGTTTTGACCTGATTACAATTCACAACTTATCTTGTAGATTTCAAATCATTTTTTAGCTCTTCACAATTTGTCTAGCTTTCGATCTTTGCAACTCTAACAGCTTGCCCTCCTTTCAACCTTTGTCTCCTTAAGTCTTCATGCTCTATATGCCAATGCAATCCTCTCTTTCTGACCACTTATTGAAGCAGAATCTTTTTGCCCTATTCTTCCTTCTCCTTCGAATGTCTTCTCCTTAACACCCTTCAACCACTTCACAATTTGGCACACTAACAACTCTTGCTTCTTGGCCTATGACTCCTTAAATAGAAGTCTAGAATTGATTTTCCTACTCTATTCTTCCCTCCTTTAATTTTAGTTCAAATGGATTAGGTAGGATTCATTGAATCTAACCCACATCTTGTTTCTTCTAGAAACATCATGAAGAATCCTCATGAATTTGCTCAAAAATTTTCTATCTAAATTTTTTTACCACCATCTCGTCATCCTTATCATCCATCTAGTTCACAAAATTCAAGGTAACAACTTTGTCAACTCAGATTTGTCAAATTTTTTACCTTTCCAATAATACAGCAGCTTGGCACTATTGAAATTTTGGTGCTTGACACCTACTATGGATTCACTTGGCATCCACTAAGTTTTACCAACACTCAGCACCTATTACTTTTCTTAGCACCTAAACATGCTTGGCTCCTTCTGTATCACACAGCACATACTAGATTTTTCATCTGCTCGGCTCTAACTAAAACTTTTCTCGGCTTGAACTAGCTTTCTCAAAACCTATTAATGAACTTAGTTAAGCTTTGTAATCTATTGGTGCTAAAAATTGCATGGTCAATTTTGAGCACCATTGAAAAATTGAGCCCCATAAATGCTTTGAAATGACTTTCTACATGGTTGTCATTTTGTACCCCGCTATTAAGTTAATGCATAAATGGTGTTTAATGTTTCTAACACCTTCCATTCAGTGCGTCTACCTATTCCATGAAGTTAAATTGACAACCTAAATCATTTGGCAAAGTCTTGTTTTAAAGCAAATGTCAAATCTGCATTTTCACCTAAATGTCAAACAGCGACAAGAGGCCTTGTTTGCATTTGAATATCTTGCACCCAAAAATGTTTCATGATTTTCCACTTTGGGAATATCTAGTTTCCATACTCAAGAACCTATTTTTTAGATTTTGAGTCATTTCAAGTTTGTTTGACTAGGTTTTGAATCCCTCAAAGTTGGCCAATTACTGATTTTATGTTGATGCACTTTGCACCTAATTCTAGGACTTGTTTGACGTGCTATAACTTTGACCCAGTTGATCAAAATCTTGAATTTATTTTTGTATTGTATTGTACACATCAGAGAATTTTTATGCATCAAGTTTCATCTTTTGATGAATCCATTTGATATGTTTTCAAATGTGATTCCAAACGAGATTTCTAAAGTTTTACTGGTGTCAGCACTTGCAAATTTGTCAGTACCCCTATTCGTGGTGTTATAACTTGAAATTTGTGATTGGAAAGATTGAATGTATTGTACCATTGTGTTGTCCACTAAAAATGCTTTAAGTTTTCCAATTTTTAAGTCATGAAAAATTCATATGCACACTTTTCCAAGTCAATTCCATTCACAAAAAATCACTTTCTACCATTTGTTTCAATCTGCAAATCCAAGTAGCCCGATTTGAATGCTCGCCATTTGTGCCAGTTATTCTTCATGAGCCCAAATTGTAGATTCATAATGTCCTCATGATAGAGATTTAACACCCCAATTTTCATTTCCCCATGTGCTCATTTGCTTAGTTTTTCGAGCCAAATCAGAACCCAATTTGTTCTTTTCTGACATGTTTGCTTGCAGGTAGTTCTAAGAGGTCAACTTCAACATTGAATATCTTTCAACCTTGAACTCATCATGAGACAAGATTTGATAGGGTACAAGAGTGTAGAACAAAGATTTAGTGTGCCAATTTCTAGAGCCCAGTTAGGTGTTTGGGTTAGTTTTTAAGGCCAATCAACAGACCCTCTGGCACCAATTTGACAATTTGTAGATAAGTGGTAAAATGAGCTCTAATTGATCAATCAGTAGTCAAAATTTGTTTTCAGTCAATATCAGGTGATGAATGGATCAATTGGCCAGTTTAGTTGTTAAGAAATGAATTTTTTTTTAGCCAGACCCACTTTGGGGTCCGACTGATTGCATCAGGCTAATAGATATGGGGAATTGTGTATATTTTGGGTGATCTTTCTACTTGTGTTTAATTGAATGTTAATGTTTGTATCTAATTTTATTAGCTAGATGATTTTTTTCTCTCCTGAAGAAAGGGTCATGGTTCAATTTATATTTATGTGCAAAATTCTAATTTTCTTAACAGTGTTGAAGGTGGAGATGCGTGTCATTGTTACCATTCTTGAATTTCAAGGAAACATATTATTAGAATTTCATTCACCTTTTGATAAAAACTTCAAGTCAAGGCGGCATGAGTAGGCACTCATGTCAATTTTAAAAGCTGTAGTCTTTGAAGAGAACCCAGTGAATGAAGGTAGCAAGGCAGTGTATCTTCCACATCCAATGAGAACCAAGGCAGAGAGTAGAGCATTTTGAATAAAAGAAGTCTTGAGAAATTGGAGAAGGTTGGGGCACAATTGAGAAATTAATTATAGAGATATTGGGACATAGGAGTGCAGCTTAGCACAAAGCAATTAGGGAGACATTTACTCAATTGTACGAGGAGGATTTCTTGAAGAGATTGGAATTAGAACTCACAAATAATTTTGAGTGTGCTTTGTTACTTTAGATACTAGAACCCGGGGAGCGTGATGCTTTTCTGGCACATGGAGCAATAAAATATGGACTCCAAAGAATCAGTCACTTATATAAATTTCTTGTGCTTGGTCTTCAGCTAAACTGTGGATGATAAGACAAGCATGTCGTGCACAAATTTTGCAAACAGCGAGAGCATTCATGGCCACATAACTAAAAAGACCTCCCATGGCATCAAGGTTGGAAACCACCCAATCTAAAAGGAGGAGGCATTTGGAGAAGAATGACCACACTAGGCAAGAAGCTGCAAGATTTGAAATAAAACAAAACAAAACCTTTTCTCCCATTGGCTACACATAAGAGGTTTAGTCCTCTACGTTTGAAGAGCAGGGGAGCAGCTAAGACTTAAGAGGAGCCCACATCAAGAAAATTGGGAGGTACTTTAGTTTGAAAGCACGCCTATGAACATAGCAAAGTCAACGTAAATAAAAGAAGAGCATGCCAATCATAAAAACATGGATCAAAGAAGCTTGCCTGAAGATCTCATGCCATTGAAGACAATGGAGGTGCCAGTTTAAATAGGGGAATCCAAGTTGAATTGGAGATCTCCCAGCGCAAGTGTAGAACAAACATGTGCATTGGAAAGAGGATCACACCATTATCTAGAGAAGTCCACGCATCAATACAAAGGGTAGAGCAGCTTATGAATTTGAACCCTGAGTAGTTAAGGAGAAAGTCTGCATTACGCAGAGCATCATAACAGGAGCATCTCCACATGACAATAGTATAAAAGCTCCCATGCTATGCATACAGAAACAAGGAAAGCTGCAGGGTAGTTTGAAGACCACCATAGGGAAGTAAAGATGAAAGCCGCTAAACATAGACTGCAAGGATATATTGAAAAGCAATATCCCACATTGGGGAAGTGATAGCTTTCCAAGCTATTTAAATACAATTTCAAACAACAAACATAGTGTCTTATGACAAGAACCTTTTTACAAAGGCTATAGCCTGCGCATGGGCTTGAGTGATGTCAGTAAGACATAAGAAAAATTTTACTTGAAAGTACAACCATGATGACATGGTGCAAAAAGATGGAGATTGCACGAGATTGCGACACTTGGCAGATCGAGCGGCCCTTGCTATCTCGCCAAGGGAAAGATGCACGGGAGTTAGCATGGTGACATAGCAACACTGACATGGCAGGGATGAGTTAGTGATGAGAAAATTTTAGACCAATCACAAGGTGCCATGTGGCACAAATTCCAAGATAGGCTATGATGTGGTAGACAAATTTTTGGAATGTACTAGATCATGCCATGTGGCAAATCTGATAATTCTCACTAGGTCGCTAAGGCAAACTTGCTCACTGATTAATATAGCCAAGTAGCTGTACCACCTAGATTAGTAGAATAAAATGAACACTATCTATTATGGAAAGCATTAATAATACTAAAATGGAAAACACTTATGATAAGACCGATTTGTTATCACCAAAAATGGAGGCAAACCAAGAATGGTAAGCTCCAAATGGTATAACACAATGATGCAATGGATTTGTCCTTGATTGTAGGAATGTATGCTCACAAGTTATGCTTCAAACTTCAAATGGATGGGTGGAGTAAGTGAAACAAGGTTTCAACAATGGAGTCATGAAGGGATTTTTCCATTATAATGGTATTTTGATAGTGTTTGTGCTCTCAAAATAGCATTATAAATTTGCAATGGAGGATGGATGATTTTGTGAAGGGAAGGGTTTCAATTTATCTAGGCCAAGGGCTTGAGGGATGGAGGGTCAAGATGCAAGGAGAGATGAAAGCTTAAGGAGGGCTAGGATGCACTCAAAGGGGAGGACATGGATTGTGCTTGTTTAGAACCAATCAGGGAGTGACACATGTCATAGGGTCATTGGGTAGAGGAACGGGCAAGGATGAGTCAACAAAGGTGGCTCAAGGCCTTAAATGGCCCTCATAGTGGCTTGTAAGAGCTTTTAAGGGCATGTAAGAGCATTGAAGGCTTATGGTTGGGATAAAGTTTTATGGTTGGGATATTTTGAGGGAGGCGACTTTGATTTGGCTTAGGAAAGTCTTAAGCCCACTTAGGGAATGTGACAAGGTTAGGGGGGGATTAGGCTTGGGTTTAGGATTAGATTAAGGATGTTAGAGATTTGCAAGTGGATGGCATTAATGAGGGTGGGTGAGTTAGTGGCTAAGCTTGGTTAGTATGGGTGGATGGGGTGGATTAGGCTAAATGGAGGGTTAGGGATAAGCTAGGGGCTTTTAGATTTGAGGGATTTATTTATCAAATAGATTTATTTAATAAATGTGGATTTTGGAATTAGATAGGAGAATAGGATTTAATTGATAAATGATTGATTATTTGATTTATCAATTAAGACTATAGATGATTAATTAAATTAATCAGCTAGGGGATGGCAAAGGATTAATTAAATAAGAATTTAATTAATGATGCCTTTAGAGATGGCTAAATAGGATTACCAAAGTGGTGTAATCAAATTTAGGTGTCTACATTTTGCCCCTCTTTGACATAGTGTTGAGACAACACTATTTCAAAGAAGTTCGAATGAAGAAGACATGAGGAAGATGTTTTAGCAACAAGGTTTCCCTAGTCTCAGATAAGAAGAGGAGAGACTAGACGTAGAGATGCCCCCTCAAGAAAGCGATGAGGAGAGAAAATGAGGCTCGACGGCTTCTTGAAAAATACAAGAATCTGGGATGGGAGAATGAAGAGTGGCTTAAGAGAAGAGGCTAAATTAGCTCAAACTCTCACTACGGGAGAATGATAAAGGGGAAAAAATTAGAGGCACAAGAGTAAATAAGCATAAGACTTTCCAGAATTGGGGGGGGATGAAAGAGCGGAGTGCTATAAAAAAGGAATCTAGGATAGGGAGATGGATGATGGGATGATAAAGCTGATGCAACAGGATTTCAAATAGTTAGATTGGCAAAAGATGGGTTTCGGAGATCCCTAGGACTAGGATTGTGGATCTCGAAAGATGAGGCTTGGTGGATTGATTGGAATTGTGGATCCCTAAGACTAGGATTGTGGATCCCTAAAGCTAAAGGTGAGTGATTCAAAGAGACAGTGATGCATAAGCTGGGGGAGGAGAGACGAATGCTGGATATGGATGGGGGATAATGGAGATGAAGGGAATCCATTGAAGCTTTTTGAGCAGGGGGATACTTCAAAGAGAAGTACCACCATGTAGTTGAGCAGTAGATTTGCTATAGGACGGTTGGTTAATTGCCAAGGTTAGCAAGAACATCAAGGCCTTTTCACCAACTGTTTAGAGGATTGATGAACTGACTCAAAACAAACACACAAGGATTGGCCCAGCATCACACATGAATCCCAAAGGAAGTAGCATGGAAATGACACTGGGTAACCCACAAGCAAAAGACACGATCAAGACCTTACACTCAGATTGCCCCATTCACAGTATACCATGATATGGAAAATTCTGGCAACCTTGAGGAGGGAACAAAAAGATTTCATGGAAAAGATACTTCAAAACCCAAAAGGGAAGATTCCAAATCAAAAGAAAGTGAAAATCCAAAAGAGAACCATTTTCCAATGAGATGGGTAGGATGAGGTACTAATGGACCAAGATCAGACATGAGAAAAGCTATATCCTGCAAGGATCTATCAGAGAGCACCTAAACTGATTGATTTCGATGAGTGATGCATCTGGAAAGCTGAACTAAGAAGGATAACACATTGGTGATAGGAGATCTAGCTAAAGGATGCATTAGAATAGCTAACCAAGGGTTGTGTGATGTGTGCAAGATGCTAATCAAGGAGGAATTGACATGAAAGCTGGATAGATACAATGGTACTAAGCTAAAGAGGATGTACAAGCTAATAGACCAAAATATGTTACACATGCACAAGGTTATTCATGTTTTGGTTTTGTGAGATGGGAATGCTTGTGAAGGATGGGATTTCTACAATAGTTGATAGGTGGATAGTTAGATGGTTTGCAAAAAGCTTAAGGAAAATGGGATTCTTTGTGTGCATGTGATAGGATACAAACTAGGATACAAGCTTACTTACAACCTGGAATATGGTACAAGCTTTGGACAAGATTTGGATATACAAGCTATGATAAAAGGGATGATACAAGATTTACAAGTTGGGGTACAAGATTTACAAGTTGAGGTACAAGATTTACAAGCTGAGGTACATAATTTACAAGCTGTACAGGAGGTATTTACAAGTTTCATTAGATTTTGGATATTTGGTTGCAACACCAAGGGAACAAGCAGGTGTTTTATGGGATGGTGGGTGAATGGATGAGGGATAGGATAGTGATAGATAATGGATTAGTCTTAGTACACAAGGTGCCTGAATTACCAGGTTTTTACCAAGGTACCTATCCAAGGTGCTTGAATTGCCAAGATTTCACCATTGGACGCTTATTTCTCTTTACTATTTTTTTGTATTTTTCAAAAGCTGGGTATACTGAGGATATTCAAGCATAGAAATTCTTGAGGTGAATGATGTTAGTAGGATCATTCAAGAGTTCTCCTTCCGTTGTAGATAACTGATAGGCTCTGGAGCCAAAGGATGTAGTGACAACATAAGGACCAAGCCATGTAGGTTCAAACTTGCCTTTCTTTTCTCGATCAGCTTGGACTTTCATATTTTCTTTGAGGACCATGTCACCTCGCTGAAAGTGTCATGGGAGCACCTTCTTGTTGAAATTCCTTTTGAGACGAGTTTGATAGACTATGAGATGATCATAGGCTTGTTGTCGCTTCTCATCTAAGAGATCTAGCTAGGTGAGCCGAGCTACTCTGTATTCTTCATCTAATATTTGCCCTTGCAAAGATATGTGCAAGGAGGGAAGTTCAACCACTATGGGTAGTACCACTTTGGCACCATAAACTAGGGAGTATGGAGTTCTGCTGGTGGATGTACGAAAGGAGGTTTGATAGGCCCATAGGGCTGAATTTATTTGTGGGTGCCAATCACCGTTGAAATCATTGACAACTTTCTTTAGGATTTTGAGGAGGGTTTTGTTAGTTGTCACTGCCTGGCCGTTACCTTTTGGGAAATATGGGCTAGAAAAGAAGTGATGGATGCGGAGGGAAGTGCATAATTCTTCCATGTTGAGATTTTCAAAGTTACCTCCGTATTCGGTGAAGATGGTGGATGGAATGCAAAAGCAGCAAACAATGTGGTACAAGATGAACTTGGAGACCTGAACTCCTATAGCTGAGACTAGGGGGACTACTTCCACCCATTAAGTGAAATAGTCTGTAGTTGTTATTATCCATTTATGTCCATCAAATGAGAGAGGTGTGATGGTTCCAACTAGATCAAGGCCCCAACACGCAAAAGGCCAAGGTGGTGCAATAGGTTGTAGATCCTATGCTGGAGCGTGCACAAGATTTGCATGCTGCTGACATGGGAGACACTTTCTGACAAAGTCACAGGAGTCTTCTTCAATGGTAGGCCAATAGTAGCCTACTCTAAGGATTTGTTGTGCTAGGACAATACCACTCGTGTGGGCACTGCAAAGTCCAGAGTGTACTTCTTTTAACACCATCGCGGCCTCATTTTGGTCTAAACATCGAGAGAGAGTATCGTGATAACCCCGACGATATAGGGTATTGGCTATGATAATATAGCGAGATGATTTTTGGATGAGGTTCTGGCATTGGGTATGTGTGAGGTGAGGGGATATGATACCATCATTAAGGTAAGTGTGAATCTCATGGTACCAAGGGGATTGGGGACCAAACAAGATACAAACATGGTTTGAATCCTCATTCGCATAGGCGGGTGTGAGGAGCTACTCGACTAAAAACTCATACTGTGTAGTTGCTTGGAGAATTTCCAAGAGCGAGCTGATAGTAGCCATAGCATCTTCTGCTTTGTTCTGTATTTGAGGCACTTGTGTAAAGTGAAGCTTTGTAAAATGCTGGGTTAGCTGATCAACTAGCTCTTTGTAGGGTAATAGCTTTTCATCTTTGGTTTGATATTCATTTAGGGCTTGCTTGATGATGAGCTGAGAATCACCAAAGATTTGTAACTCAGCAATGTTCCATTCTGCAGCTATTTTTAATCCTACTATGAGAGCCTCATATTCAGCTATATTGTTGGTGCTAGAGAATTGTAGCTTGAAGGCTTTTGGAATGTAATCTCCTTGAGGTGTGACCAACAATATTCCCACCCCTGATCCATGAGATGTGTATGAGCCATCAAAATAAAGTTTCCATGGGGGTTGTTCTTCAATTAGATAGATATGCTCATCTGGAAATTCTGTGATCAAAGGATATGCATCTATTAGAGGTGCATTAGCTAGTTGATCTGCTATAGCTTGCTCTTTGATTGCCTTTCTATCCACATACTAGATGTCAAATTTGCTAAGGAGCATAACCCATTTGGCCAAACGGCCTGTAAGTTCTGTTCTGGAGAGCATATACTTGAGAGGGTTGATCTTGGAGACTAGTTGGATGGTATGACTTAGCATGTCGTGGCGAAGCTTTTAAGTTGAGAAAACAACTGCCAAAAAAGCTTTTTCCATAGGAGTATAATTGAGTTCATAACCAACTAGGGTTCTACTGATGTAGTAGATGGCTCTTTCTCTATCGTAGTCATCAAGTTGTGCTAGAAGTGCCCCTAGAGCAGTAGGCATTGCTGACATGTAAAAATTAGGGGACGACCAAGAACTGGTGGAACCAAGATTGGGGGATTGGCGAGATACTGCTTGATCTAATCAAAGCTATGCTAACATAAAGGATCCCACTTGAAGTTCTCATCCTTCTTTAGTAAATGTGAAAATGGTGTACACTTATCTGCAAGTTGGGAAATGAAGCGTCGAACTGATTGAAGCTTTCCCTAAAGAGAGCGAAGTTGTTGTAGTGTCTGGGGATGAGGCATGTCTATGATAGCCTTGACCTTCTTGGGGTCGATCTCTATACCTCATTTAGAAACTATAAAGCCTAGAAGCCTGTCAGATGTGACCCCAAAGACACACTTCTTAGGATTTAGCATGAGATGATATTTGGCTAATCTATCAAAGACTTTCTCTATGTCAGCAAGATGATCCATGAAGGTGTGCGATTTAACCAAGATATCATTCACATAATCTTCCAAAATTCTATGGATGAGATCATGAAACATGGCTGTCATAGCTCTTTGATAGGTAGCCCATGCATTCTTTAGGCCAAAAGGCATCATGTTGTAATAAGAGGTTCCCCAAGGGGTAGTGAATGTTGTCTTATGCTGATCCTCTTCTGCAATCTTGATTTGATTATACCCAAAAAATCCATCCATGAGGGACAAAATTTCATGTCCATCTATAAGATCTATAATCATATCTATGTTGGGCAAGGGAAAATCATCTTTTGGACAAGCTTTGTTAAGATCTCTGAAATCAGTCCAGATTCTGATGTCACCGGAAGGTTTAGTGATGGGGACCATGTTGGAGATCCACTTTGAGTAGTCTATAGGTCAGATAACCTTAGCAGCTAATATTCTTTCTAATTCAACTTTGACCAGTAATGTCACCTTGGGGTCAATTTTTCTAAGCTTTTGTCTGACAGGCCTGATTTTTGGATCAATTGCAAGATGATGAACTACAAGCTTTGGATAAGGTCTTGGCATGTCCTGATATGACCATGAAAATCGACCAATGTTCTCTCTTAAGACCTCAAAGAGGAGGTCAACTTGGTCTTGTGATAGGGATGCAGCAATGTGAACAAGTCTGGGGATCTCTGAAGAATCGATGTTGACTTCTCTAGTATCCTCAATTAGAATAGAAGACACCTCTAGTCGATTATCTTGAGGAGGTAATGCTAAATCCTCATGTTCGGCTTGTGGCTCTGGATGTTCTTGCTGAGGGGTTCTCTTCACTACCTTAGCTAGTCTCAGATTCACCTTAATTCTAGTTTTGGGTGTATCGGAACTAGGTTGGGGATTTTCTCCAAAATACCCCTTGGGATCTAGCTTGTAGATATAGGAAAAATCTAGCTTTGTTTTCTTGTGAGGAGTTTTGGCTCCCATGAATCTCAGAAGGGCTTCCTCTGATGTGAACTCATCAATGTGTATGATGCTTGGTTGGTCCCAATCTATGAGTTGTGGATGGACAAGTGGTAGGTCAATGAGGTGGACGGATAGTTCTTGGAGAATAGAGTCTCCAAGGGAGATTTGGTCTAGGATATTGTTGTAGGCTCTTTTTTCAACTTCCTTAGGAATGTCTTTGATTTTGACAAGGTCGCAGTGAATGTTCAAAAAAGCATGACCATCCATATTGGTGCCCCCAGTTGTGGGTATTCCAAAGCCAAGACCTGACTTTGATTCCCACTTGTGTGCATTGATGGGGCACTGCATGCCTCTGTCTTCTTGTCTTAGACCACCACCTTGATAGTTCCATCTATCAGTGATGAGCTTATGTTCTTGGGGATACTTCAGGCTGAAGTGATCAAGATGTGCTTGATTTCTTTGAGGCACATCTTTATGTAACCAATTGTTGATATCTTGAGTGAGCTCCTCATGAAGAGGGATTTTTTAGGATACAAAGGTTGTTGTGCCAAACTGTTTGTATTGAGGAGGTGGAATCTCCTTAGCTTTGTGATATGTTGGTCATCCATGGGCATGTGGATCAAGTGGCAGTGCCCCGATAGCAAATGCATCTGACAAACTATACTCTCCATAGTCTTTTTTATTGATCTTCATGATAGATAGGGTGGAGGCGAGGATGGTTTCTGGGTCATTACAAGTCTAGGATGAGCTGGCAATGGATGTGCCGATATCAATTCCAGGGAAATGGTTTTTATATGAAGCTTCAACCACATTGCAGTAAGCAAAGGGTTCTGGATCGACATGGATGGTTACCTCAGTGCCTTAATGCAGAAATTTGACACACTGATGGTAAGTGGATGGAATGGCTTTCATGGCATGAATCCATGGGCGACCGAGGAGGATGTTAAATGTTAGGTTTAGATCAATAACATGGTAGAGTGTTTCTTGGATGACTGGCCCAACCTTGATTGGTAACAAAATAGTTCCTTCTGTGGTTCTTTCCAAGTTGTCATAAGCTTTGATGGTGATAACCTCACTGATGATATCTGCCTCAGTATACCCAGCTTGTTTTATGAATTTTAGGGTGCAAATATTCAAGACTGATCCATTATCTATCAATACTCTTTTCACAAAAAAATTGGATACCATGTTGGCTATGTGAAGCGGAAGGGTGTGATCTGGCTCGACTACAGGTATGTTGGTGGGTTTGAATGATAGGGCACATGAGGATGAAAGTTGTCCAACAAGATTACGAAAAATTAGTAGCGTTGATATCTGAAAGGACACGAGATTCTATGAGAGCATTGTCAAGGATATTTTTGTACATAGGACAAGTGCAAACAAGGTCTAAAATGGAGATTTGGGCTGGCATGTTCCCAAGGTGTTCCAAGATATTGTACTAGCTTTTTGATGGAGCTAATGGTGCTGGTGAAACTGGTGGGCCTGCGATGTTAAATTGTGCTCTTTGAGTGGTGACTGCAGACTCATTTTTTGGTCCTTGGATATTAATAACATTGATAGAAGGGTCTTTCTTGGATATACAACCTATGAGGCTACCATAGTCTATATAGGATGAAGTGTGGTCATTGTTCTTCCCATGCTATTGGTTTGGCTGGCGGTTGTTGGTGTTTTTGTTGGTTTGGATAGGTGCTTTTCTAGGATTTTGGTTGTTGTGAGGAGGAAAAGCATTTTGATAGATCTATAAGCCTACATTGGGAGAGGTTTGGGCACCAACGATGATTTGTTTTCGATCAATGAGGTCCTGCGCATAATCTTTCAGTTTCATGCATCTGAGGGTAGTGTGACCTTTTACCCTATGAAATTTGCAGTACTCATTGTCTTTGTACCATGCAGCTTTGGATTGGCTTGGGTCAATTTTCTAGGTAGGAGGAAATTTGATGATGTTTTCCTTGACTAATTTCTCAAAAATGACATCCAATGGCTCACCAAGGGGTGTATAGTTTCTAGGTGCAGGTTGGAATCTGGGCTTTTGCCCTGCAGCAACATTGATGGCATTAGCTTCATTGCTAGACCCTTAAAAGTTGGGTCTTGGATTGTGGTTTTGATAGCTTTGGTTATTCTGTTGTTGGTATTTGATAGCTTGTTGATTGTTTGGTTGATATGGTGGGTTGGACTGGTTTTGTGAAGGACCAACAATATTCACATGTCTAGTGTCAGTGACGCCATCTGTTGCAACATGCTTATTTTTGTTCCAATACCTAGACTTGTCATTGGAATGTGATTGATTTTGGTTGGCCTCCTTGTAAATCTTGACCACACCATCTTTAATGAGTCCTTGCTCAAGGATCATTCCTTTTTCTTTGATATCTTTGTAGGTCTGCAAATAGTTCATGGTCATGTGATGAGCCAAGCTAGGATGGGCATTATCAATAAACATTTTCACCAAATGGCACTCTGGCAAGGTGCAAGATATGCGGGTGGTAAGGGTTTGCCATCTTTGTAGATATTTGGGAAGGCTTTCTCCACCTTTTTTCTTAGTATGGACAAGATCAACTACTGATAGCTTGGTTTCCACAAGATGGGCATATTGGGCTACAAATGCCTCAGATAATTTAGCAAAAATTTTAATTGTGCCATAGGGGATTCTATAAAACCATTCAAGAGCTGGTCCAACCAAGCTTTTGGGAAAGAGACGCAAGAGGAAGACATCATCATATGCCACTTCTTGGTAGTGCATGTAAAATTCTTTGATATGTGTGACAGGGTCTCCTTTTCCTCTAAATTTTTTCAAACTTAGGTGTCTCAAAATGCTTGGGAAATGGTGTCATGGTAATGGCTCTGTCAAATGGGTAAGGACACACATTCTCAAATTTGAAGGTTTTTGGATCATTTCCTTCTTGGATGTTCTTCAAAGCTATCTTCATGGCTTCCCATTCTGAATTAATGGGTGATGGCTGGGGTGCCCCCAATGTAGGAGTGCCTTGAGGTAGGTATGTGCTAGATGGGGCAATGGAATATGGATGGCTTTGAGGTATGGGCTGGTAGGGATTGTACATGGCTTGGGCAACTGAATGGTTGATGATGGGTTGCTAAGGTGGAGGTGGCAGATATTGCTGCATGTAATGCGAGGCTTGCTGCTAATATTGGATTTGAGGTTGGGATTGAGGAACATAGGCTGGAAGTGGGATAAAAAGATTGTTTTATGGAGGTAAGGTATAAGATGGTTGTGAAGCTTGGGGAAAGGATCGGGGAGCTTGTGGAACTTGACTTTGGATTTGAGGAGTTTGACCAATATATGTGGGTTGTGCCCCCATCTAGGAAGGTATCTACATGGAAAAAGAGGCCAAGTAATTGGCGGTTGGTGGTGGTGGATTTCCTCCTAGAAGTGGCATAGAAAAATAGTTGGTGATAGGAGGTAATGGATTAGTTGGTGGTGGAAGTGGTGGGAATTGAAATCTTGGGAATGGAACTGATGGGGTTTGATAGCTTGGTGGCCAGATTTAAAAGCTTGGTAGAGTGGTGGAAGGAGCTTGGGTCACTTGAGAGCTTGGAAAAGCATTGGTAGTAGCTTGTGGGGTTTGATATCTTTGTGGAGTGAGGGTAGTAGCTGGTGGATTTGTGGCTGATGGCACTGAGCACCAAAGACCTAGTGGAAATGATGGAATTGTGTTCTGAGCTAAGGTAAACAAGCTGGGGGTGATGAAAGGTTGATTACTTGGCCTCATGGGTGGCATCCCTATTGTATATTGCTGAGGTTGGCCAAAGATACTAGCACTGATTTGGGAGATGGGTGGATTTGGAAGATTGGGTTGGGGAGCAGTAGCAACAATAGTGAAGGGAGTGAATGATGAGGTGTTTTGGGTGAAGGGGGTTTGGGATGGAGTGGTATGGACCAATGGTGGAGTGGTGGTGGCAGGATTAGCTTGTGGGAGGATGATTTCAACTTTAGTGGAGGCTAGTATGTTTGGGTCTATTGGATCATATGGACTAGTTTGAGGCTCTTCTTTTGGCCCATATTGAGGATAATTCGAATCATAAGATCCTATGGATGGTGGGAGTTTCTCAAACAAGGGGTGAGATGGATCTGATAAGGGGGGAGGTCTTCCAAAGTCAAAGGCTCCCATGTTGTCCCTTCAAAATTTAGCCATGATTATTTCCTTATTTTTGTCTATAATGGCATTCACCAATACTGCATTTTCTAGTTGGTTCATGAAAGCTTCAATGTCAATAGGTGATGGTATGGTGTTCTCTTGGCTAAAGGATGGTTGACTGCTCAAGGGGAGTGACATTTTTTGAACCAAATGATAGGGCTCCATTGTTTCCCTCTTCTTCTTGGGTAAGTGAGTGACGGGTGGCATGAAAATGTAGAATGTTCCTAAGGGTGAGATGCAACAATGCTAATGAATGCAAAAGGGGGAAGACTTTTCTATGCAAATGATTTCCTAGGTTGAGGCAAACCTATATGAAAAAACCTAAGGAGGATTGGGTTGGGGATTCTAACTTTAAAGATATGTTGCCAAAGCATGAGAGGTCTGCTTTCCTACGTGTAAGCTTGGTGGTGATTGTGTTAACTTAAGGATAGACTGATGATCCTTTAGGAAGAACACAAGATTGACCACTTGTGGATCCCAACCTTTAGCTCAAGGTGATGAGGGATAACAACTGACAAAGTTAGATTACCCTAGAAAAAGCTCTGTCAAAGGGATAACCTTGGTGAGGCTGGTGGATTTGGAAGATGTTAGGAATGGCAAACTTTTGGCAAGGTGACAACAATTTTGAAGGCTTGGATGTGAAGATTTTTGGATTGTTGGCTAGATGGTTTAGTTCTAAATGAGATAGATGAGCTAAAATGCTTAAGAGGATGACTAAGGATGGCTGGCTTACCTACAAGGATGACTCTAAAGTGACGCTTATGCAAGAAGATGTGGAGAAACAAGGGGGTCTAATCATAGAAATCATGCCTAGTTGGTAAGGCATAAGCAGGGTTAACTCCTGGATGTTGGTTAAGTTGGATAGTGCAATCTAACCAAGCATCTTGAAGGGCTTTGTTGGCAACTTTGTCCTCTACTTTGTGGAGTTTGGCAATTCAAGGGCTTGGGGTTAGTTCCTTTCTCTTTGCTGAAAGTTCTTGGTATGCCTGAGATGGCTTGAGTTTAACTTTGTGAAACTTCTGTTTGGATTTTGGTTGTTCTGACATGAATTTTTGAATCTTCTTGGTTTTGAGAGATCTCGATTGTTTTGCTTCAACTTGTTCAACTTCTAGAATAGGCAGTGACTATGCTAAGTGTACCCTAAGCTAGGATTGACCAAGTTTGGCAAACATTCATTCAACAAATAAAAAATCAAGGAATAGATAAGAACGACCAGATAGAAGTTTTTGATTCTCAGAATGTGATACTTGTGCCAAGAAGTGTGTATGTTTTACAAATGTTTCATTCAGTCACTTCAAACATATTAACATCCTAGATGGTTGTCTACAAGGCTGACAGTTGGTTTAGCTAGGGAGTCCTCGATATACCCAAGGTACATGAGGCCCAAATCTGTAGATGAAACCAAAAAGATGTCACACAGTTGAGAGGAGCGGCAACCCACTTCTCCTCTTTCACTTCTCAAGGGTATAAAGTTCCTTGGGGCTTAGCCTGAGTGACAAAATCTTGATTCCAAGAGAGGTGTCTTTAGATTCACCTCCCAATCTTTATACTCCATCGGAGTGCTGGAGTTGAGGTCATCCAAGGGGTGATGAAATCTCCAAGCAGGCCTCCTGAAAAGAGAAACAAGGTTTTGGATCCTAATCTTATGCACCCAAGATGGCCTCGAAAGATGACAAGGGAAGAGAAGACTTGGATTACCTTGGGCTAAAAAACATTTTTGTTCTTTTACCAACTGACTCTTATGTGTGCTGATCTAGACCTTGCAAGCACTCATGTTTAAGATGCAAATGTTCAATTCCAACTTGAAATGCGCCAACAAAAGTAAAATCGGTCAAAGAATGCAAACAAGAAGAAGTGTTAGGGTCAACAAGAAAGTAATCCCATGCACCCAAAGGCCCTCCACATCAAGTATCGATTAATTTTCTTTAAGGCATTCAAGAGTTGGTGTGATTTTTTTTTAAGCCCAAAAAGAAAGATGTGTAAAACTCGATTTCAAGTGCGTGCCCGGAGGCCCTCCATGTCAAGATTTGTTCAAATTTTAATGCCCAAATGAAGTGTTAGCGAGCCTAATGTGCATTCAAAAAAATTTCTAAGTTAGAAAAACTAATAAAAACACAAGTAAGTGAAGTTTGATCTTTGTGGAGCACTTAACACCCTCTTAGGTGGACCCATCCCCATAGATGGCGCTGAAATTGCAACCAATCATTAAATTGATGGGTGATTAAAGAGGGTGAGTCCAACTACAAACTCACCTAGAGCATCTTTATTTGGTTTTTATAATTTAGGAAGTTCCTAGAATGTAGATTCTTTCTATGCCTCAAAAGATGATTATTTGATCTATGGCATTCAAGATTGGATTTGTTTGTTTTAATCATGCATTCTAATAAAAGCTTGATTTTAGTCCATGGCATTCGAGAGTGATTTACGTGACATGCATTCAATAAAAAACATGTTTAAACATGCAAGTTCATTTCAAGAAAAATCTTAAAAACATGATTAAGTTTGTTGCTCCAACTTGTAATGCGACAAAAAGCAATTCAATTAGTCACCCAAAATCTTGCAAAATGAAAGCTTAACTATGGAAAAAAAATTTAACTTTTTTTGTTCTTTTTGATATGCGTAAAAATGCTTAGAATGGTCTATTTCCTATGGAACCACTAAAAGTCAAATTTTGATTTATACTTTTTGTTTTTAAAATATGATTAAAGATATGATGAGAAAACCTGCAGAAAACTAGTTAGAATAAAAATATGCACTAGAAAAAGTTAGAAAATTGAACCAAGCAGCTATTAGAGCGATCCTGCGGGTTAAGAACGCGTTCTCGCAGTCGCGGGAATGCAAGTTCCTATTCGCAGGAATGACAATCTCGTGGGAGTTCTTGTTTGTGGGAATGACGATCCTGCTAGAATTCCTGTTCGCGGGAATAATGATCCTGCCATGAATCTGGATCGTAGGAATGACAAGAAAGACTGTAAAAAAAAATTTAAAAACTGCAAGCCAAAAACTTGAGAGCTCTTTTTGACAGAGCGATCTTGCGGGTTTATGCCCTTACAACGTTCTCACAAGCAGGAATGACAATCTCGTTGACAAATTTTTTATTACCGTTCTGAGAAGTTTAAGACAAGAAATGGCAAGGCGGGAATGACGATCCCCTTGTTTCTGAGGCACATTTCCACTAGAGGATTTGTTAGCGGGGATGAAGAGGCTATTTTTTTGATGAAGTGTGAACTCGCAGTCGCAGATTCGCGTTCCTGCCGGAGAATAGCAGCATTCCCGCGTCGCAGGATCGTGTTCCTGGGGTTGCGAGGATGCAAAAAAAGTTTTTTTTTTCTTAGGGTTGACTGGGTCAAAATCTCTTATAGGGTTGTATTTGCATTCGTGCGGCAGTCAATAGTACCCTGCAAGCAAAAACCACAAGACAAAGACACAAAACTTAAAGAACAAAATGTTAGTTTTCCATGGTTAGTAAAAACATGAAAAAGTATGTGAAACTAGCAAAATAGAGATTAAAATGACCCTTGCGGGGTCCCACCGGGCGTGCTAAAATGTATCACCTAGATTAGTAGAATAAAATGAACACTATCTATTATGGAAAGCATTAATAATACTAAAATGGAAAACACTTATGATAAGACCGATTTGTTATCACCAAAAATGGAGGCAAACCAAGAATGGTAAGCTCCAAATGGTATAACACAATGATGCAATGGATTTGTCCTTGATTGTAGGAATGTATGCTCACAAGTTATGCTTCAAACTTCAAATGGATGGGTGGAGTAAGTGAAACAAGGTTTCAACAATAGAGTCATGAAGGGATTTTTCCATTATAATTGTATTTTGATAATGTTTGTGCTCTCAAAATAGCATTATAAATTTGCAATGGAGGATGGATGATTTTGTGAAGGGAAGGGTTTCAATTTATCTAGGCCAAGGGCTTGAGGGATGGAGGGTCAAGATGCAAGGAGAGATGAAAGCTTAAGGAGGGCTAGGATGCACTCAAAGGGGAGGACATGGATTGTGCTTGTTTAGAACCAATCAGGGAGTGACACATGTCATAGGGTCATTGGGTAGAGGAACGGGCAAGGATGAGTCAACAAAGGTGGCTCAAGGCCTTAAATGGCCCTCATAATGGCTTGTAAGAGCTTTTAAGGGCATGTAAGAGCATTGAAGGCTTATGGTTGGGATAAAGTTTTATGGTTGGGATATTTTGAGGGAGGAGACTTTGATTTGGCTTAGGAAAGTCTTAATCCCACTTAGAGAATGTGACAAGGTTAGGGGGGGATTAGGCTTGGATTTAGGATTAGATTAAGGATGTCAGAGATGTACAAGTGGAAAACACTTATGATAAGATTGATTTGTTATCACCAAATGAGAGTATGATCCATGGAATGGCTCTCTCAATGAGATTATTCTCTTGATGTATGGATGAGTCTAATGGATTAGTTTGGTAGGATTATGGGATGTATGCTCAAGCTTCAAATTTGCTTCAATGGAGGATTTGGATTTGGGTGTGGATGATGGCTTTGTTGTAAAACTTGGTCTTAAAATGGCATTATAACTTTAGCTCAAAAGGTTGTGATGAAATGGCTTGGGAGGGGATCCAATTTATAGGCCAAGGGGTAGAGGGATGGATGGCTTAGATGCAAGGAGAGATGAAAGCTTAAGGAGGGCTAGGATGCACACAAAGGAGAGCACATGGATTGTGCTTGTTTAGCACCAATGGGAAGGTGACACTTGTTACAAGGAGGATGAGTGTGAGAGGATAGGATAAGGGGTTGGTTAAAGGCTTGATGAGGGAGGTTGAGTATGTAAGAGGGATGTAAGATTCATGAGTGGGAGAGGTGTAAGAGTCATAAGTGGGCTTGTAAGAGCATTTAAGGGTTTGTGGGCTTCATCAAGTTTGTGGTTGGGATATTTTGAGGGGAGACTTTGGTTTGGTTTAGGAAAGTCTTAAAATTGTTTAGGGAATGTGACAACATTAAGGGGTGGATTAGACTTGGGTTTAGGATTAGATTAGGGATGTTAGAGATGTGCAAGTGGATGGCATTCATGAGGGTGGGTGAGTTAGTGGCTAAGCTTGGTTAGTATGGGTGGATGGGGTGGATTAGGCTAAATGGAGGGTTAGGGATAAGTTAGGGGCTTTTAGATTTGAGGGATTTATTTATCAAATAGATTTATTTATTAAATAGGGATTTTGGAATTAGATAGGAGAATAGGATTTAATTGATAAATGATTGATTATTTGATTTATCAATTAGGACTATAGATGATTAATTAAATTAATCAGCTAGGGATGGAAAATGATTAATTAAATAAGAATTTAATTAATGATGCCTTTAGAGATGGCTAAATAAGATTACCAAAGCAGTGTAATCAAATTTAGGTGTCTATAGTAGCGAGTGTGATGTAGCATCCATGTAGCGTGTTGATGTGGCAGTGAGCTGAACCAATCAGGAAGTGCCACATGGCACTAGTCAAATAGAGGGTTGACCCAAATTGAAGGATAGGGAAAACATGAAAAGTTTGAAAAATATTTTTTTTATATATTCTCTCAAAAAATGCATGTCAAACCTTTTAAATTAAAAAGGGACTTTTAGTCTAAAGTCTAAACTTTAGGATTTTTAAACTTGAAATTTTAAAATTTTAGTGAGTTGCAAACTTGGGTTTTATA
This sequence comes from Cupressus sempervirens, assembly GCA_028749045.1. Lineage (NCBI taxonomy): Eukaryota > Viridiplantae > Streptophyta > Pinopsida > Cupressales > Cupressaceae > Cupressus > Cupressus sempervirens. The sequence continues at coordinate 705,693,179 of CM053793.1, forward strand.
ACAAAGGGAGACATTTTCAAAATGATTTCAAAGGGTTTTTGGAAGGCTAGATATGCACTCCAATAAACCATTGGAATCGAGAGAACCTAAACTTTCCATATCTAGAGTTTGTTTTTGCACAGGTGCTTCTTGGTTCAAGTTATAAGCCAATTTGTAAAACTTAGGGCATTGGCGGCAGAACAAGCAGTTTTCACCATTGAGCACCTGAATTGGTCAGGGGGAAAATTTAAAAGCTTGCTAGGATCTGAATGCGGAAAGAATCAATTCTCAGTGAATTTTTAATGTCATAAGATTGAACTGATTTGTTACTTTTATGGTGAATTCATTTTAGTATCAAGAATCAGTTGCATCATTACATTTTAAAATATTTTATGAGCCAATAGAAAGGATTTGATTTTCAGTTAGAGGAAAAGAGAAGAAAGATGGTTTTAACCTGCTGAGAAGGTTTTTCGAGTGGACAAGTGTCATGTTCAGATTCAATCCGAGAAATTGCTTCTTTCCTATACATATTCTTTCTTCTTCTCATTTGTGGTTGTTGGTTGGTTTTCTAATTCCAGTTCTTGGAGCTCTGCTCAGGCTGTGAAAGCCACACACCTAGCATTTCTCTGTTGTATTGAATAGCAATTATGTTTTATGCAGATAGTCCTTACTAGTTAGGTGATTTCATGAGTCTTCTGTACATTTCATGTATTTGATTTCAAGGAAAGCAAATAAAGAGCAACAAAGGTTTTAAGTTTAGTCTGAATCTTGTCTCCTGATTATGGATCTGTTATTTCTTCTAATTTGTGATCAAAGAGCATGAATTAGGTTGCATTTAATTTTGGAATGTATGTTGTTAAAATGTATTGCTTATGGAACAAAGAGCCATGTAATTGCTTGGTGTTTGTCATAGGGTTTGTAGATTTCATGATAGGATGTTCTGAGTATGAGATTCATTCTGTAGCAGATGTCTATTCACAAAATGAAGGATAGATCAGGGATCTTGATGTAGAGATATGTCTGAGGTTTCTAGGAGATGTACTATTGTAATTCACTTTAATTTCCCAATAGATAAGGCATTGATCAGAGATAGGATCATTAAGTTCTATTTCTCATACTTGGGTCTTGTTGTTATCAACATATTAAATCATTTTTCCCTTTTATGTTGAAAGCTATTCAATGTTAACCCGCAGTTAGCTTGCCAATTTCATGAGTTATGTCCTTAGCTATTTCATGCTTGTGATTCTTGGTTAAGTATAGAAAATTTAGGGGTTTTTATTTGCTTTACATTAGATTTAGTGTATGCTTTGATAACTGGTACCATATAAAGAATCTATAGGTCCACCCACCTAGGTTTTGCAGAGCTTAAAGAAGAAGAAGGGTCTAGCCTTATAGTTGGCCCAGGTTCTTGGTGAAGTGTGTCCATTATTGGAGATAGCTGGCCATAGATGCATTCTTGCCTTGCATACTTGGTTGTTCAAACACTGTTAAATTAGGAGCCAACATAGTCAACCTTGTTTCAACTTATTCCTCCAATGTTTCTAAATATGGTCAGCCTCTGTATCTTCAAGTATGTTATCAATACATCATTTAACCATTCTCTTAACTGATCCATGTACTTCATTACAAAACCATAACACAACCTTTCCCTTAGGTGCTTTTGTTACATCTTGTTGATTAAACCCTCTTCATCAATCAACTAAGTGATAGTACTTGGATCTTATAAGCAATTGTCATTCCAGCAAATAGTAGGTTTGACATAAATGACAAAATAATGACTAAAAACATTCTTTATCAACAATCTCCCTCTTTGCAATCAATCTTCTTCTTATAATGATCTTTTCAATCAGATTACCAACAATCTCCCTCCTCAGCATTGATGACAAACCAAATTGATCAACCAATAAACCAAACTGTTCAACCAAGTTATCAAAATGCTAACTAGGTTAGAAGAGTAAGTCAAATGCCAAAAAGAAATCATGTTACCATCAATTTTCACATCTCTCTCTTTGATTCTACTTCTAATTACTTTAATTCTACTTCTCCTTCTCCCTCTTAGTTGTTGTATCCTTTTTCTTTCCTTTCTACCATATCTTCTTGAACATCCTTTGTCTCCTATTTTCTTTGCCTTACCACTATTCACTTTGATCTTGTACTACTCCTGACTCCTTCTTACATTATTTCTCCCTATGTATGCATTGATCATCTTCTACCATTTTGGTATTAGCTACTTCTTTCTCTATCCATAAATTTGATCAGTTTCTTGTTACTTGGTGCAGGAGCACCCACATAGAGTATTTAGGTCAAGTTTTAGTGATCTGATGGACATATCTAGACTAATTGCAGTATTGAATGCTTAAATAAAATCAAATTAGCAGAAGTCTTAATACATTTAACATAAATGAAATTAAGCATTACAAACTCAAAAGCTTGAGGTGAAATAAACAGAATTGAGAGAGAAGAAGATAGAAAGTTCAAAAAAAGTTTGATTTCAGAGTTTTCCACAAACGTGACTATGTCTCCAAGTTGGCTCCAATAGAGTATGACCAATTCAACTAATCTCCAAAAATCAATTACAAATATGCACCAAAGAAAACCATTTCTTCTAGCACTTCGATAGCATAGCAATACTCTGAAGTACGAAAATGGCTCCAAAAAAATCTCCTAGAAAAATCTCCCTATTCCTTTAAAAAAAACTTCATCAAGAGCAATTTCTCTCAAGCCTCCCTTAATTTTCGTTGCCTCCAAATGACATCCTACCCCCCTTTTTATAAAAAATAATTTGCTTAAATTGGCTCAAAACCAATTAATTTAATAATAGGGAATAAAACAAAACAACCCCCCTCGAAAATCTCCTTTGCCATTTTTACATTTTGGCATTTATACAATTTTAGGGGTTAATGTTGTTAAAAATAACAAATAAATCTATTTTAAGGGGGCTTTGTTGTTTGATACAGGTTAAATAACACATCTGCCATGCATTTAACAAGCCACATCAATGGTGTATTGGCATGTAGCTATTTTAGGGGCAGCCAAGTCAAGGGTTCAACCCCCACCTATGCATCTTTTCAAATGGCTTTGGCGGCATTCATAGTTTAAATAGAAAATCTGTTACAAAGTTGCTAAATGCTCCACGTGTTCTAGTGGCAAGGAGGGAAAGTAGGGAATGAGAGGTTGAGGGTTCAAACCTCCTCAATGAATTTTTAAACCACCAAATTCGAGGTTGAGGTTCCATGTGGCACTATTTTATTTGCTCATATTTTTGACATGTGTCATCACTTGAGCTGTTGATATCATGATGACATCATCACTATTACATTTTGCCTCCAAAATTCAAACGGCCATAACTTTCACATATGAAGTCTGTTTTTGATGAAACGAACACTGTTGGAAAGCTTTCATCAGGCTCTTCATTTTGAAATCCATTGTTGACCACTTTTGAGATGTTTTGATTTCACCCCTTATCTAGCCCTCTGGTCTACTTGTTGACTAGAACTTTGACCGAGCATAACTTGCACGAATGGACTCCTTTTTGCTCCATTCAAGTTGTGTTGGAATCAGGACACTGAGATCTTTTTGATGGTGCAAAAAAATTTGGAGATTTGAAGACACTTCAATTTTCACTAAAATTATCCACCGAATCAGGCCTTCCCACTGAAGACCTTTTGGACCTCCAAAAGTGACATTTAATCTAACATTAACTGAGGACTTGGCCTCCCCACTTGTCCTGTATCATCTGTACATCTGCATACTTGGCTCATAAGGACAATGAAGACTGCAACAACATTTTTGATCATAAACATTATTCTATCACTTCCATAAGCTTCTACATCAACTGTCATAGCCACTAACCAACAAACATTGACTAGAATCAAGCTAAACAATAATGTCGAAATGAAAGAGAATAAATCAACAACATATCAATCCTTAGCACTAGGAACATTTTTACCCAAGGAACCATCAATGCCTTCAATCATCATTCCCTCATGCTGTACTGCGAATGCATCCTGCAACATATTACCCTGGTTAGCTACTCCAAGTTCAAGTGCAGAACCACCTGTACTGACAGGCATAAGAGTTAACTCTTTACTTGCATTAATTACCCTTTTTAACTGCCCTGTGTTTGCAAAAGAATGATCAGTCTTAATCCTGTGAGAATGTACAACATACTGAATGCCATCTTTAAACAAGTGATAATGATTCCTTTCCCTATAGAAAATTGTTTTTTTGTCATAAAGATAAGGGCTACCAAGCACTATCCCACAGATATCTAGTGGAACCACATCAAATTTTACTTCATCCACAAACTTACTAATGATTGTGAATCTTAAGGTGCATTGTCTTGTTACTTGCAACTTATCATTTTCACAAATCTAGCCTAGTGGATAAGGTTTCTTATGTAATGTAGTTTTCAATCCCAAGTTCCTTACAACACTTCTAGAAATCAAGTTCACTTGATAACCACTATCTATGAGTGCATCAATTTTAGTGTTCTTAGCAACAACCCTTAAATGAAAAAGCTCATTCCTTTTCTTATCTTCATACAAATCATTTACTATAGAAGTAGAAGCACAACTAGCAACAGAAACACTAGAAATAGGAGCTTTACCTTTCAAACCCATAGCTATTGTCTTAGTCTCATCATCTAAATCTGAACCAAGATCCATAACAACATTTGTTGCTTTCTCCTTACCTTTTTTTTTTTATCAAATTTTTGAGCCCACTTAGGCTTCAATTCGGGATGCAACTTCCAACAATGTTCTTCATCATGACCTTTCTTGTCACAATGAGTGCAAGAAAGCTTCTCATCCTTCTTGACTGTAGTTGCCTTCTTTCCTTTCTCTATCTTTGCATTCTTAGAAGATTTATTTACATCATTATCAAACTTATCAACAAAAGATCCTTTACCCCTTGACTCTAAGTGTGTAGCTTGAACAGACACTTCATCCAAATTACAAGGGTTCAATACCAAAATAGAATGTCTAAGGTAGGAATGAAGACCTCCTATGTACTTCAACAAAGTATCCTGGGTGTACAAAGGAACATTCAAAGCAATAGCCCTTTTCCTAAACTCATGGGTGTACTCTTGGATAGTTTGACCTTCCCCTTGCCTAAACATTTGCCAGTCCATCATTAACTATTGCATATGTCCTAGGGGATAAAATTGCTTTTTAAGAGCATTAACAAACTCTGCCCAAGTTAAACTGACTCTACCATGTTGTGAAACTTCTACCTTAGTCTTACTCTCCCACCAGGTTAAAGTTGTACCTCCTAACTAAAGTGTAGCTAATTGAATCCTATCAGCATCATCTAATAAGTTCTGGACTCTACAATAGACTTCAACTTGTTGAATCCAATCATCCAATTTTTCAACATTAAGTTCACCACAATACTTAGGCAAGTCAAATTTTACATCTAGTTTGATCTTAGGCTTATACCCACTCTTGAAAGGATTAAAAGAAGTAGAATGAGGAGAAGATGAAGAAGATGATGAAGATGGGGATGGAGGTTCAGGAGGGTCACTACCACCTCCTACTCCATTGTCTTTGTCATCCTTTAATGAGGATTTTGCTTCCTCCTTCTTAGCCTTATTTTCCTTTCTCAATTGTCGTTCGTGTCTCTCTTGGAGAAGAATTTCCACCTTAGCCTTCATCTCGAGGAATGCTCTTCAAAATTCTTGCTCACTAATCTCATCAGGAACCTCCATTCCAGAAATAGACATCTTTGGAAATGTTCTACGCTTCCTAATCTCAGAATTAAATTCTTCAAGCTTGCCTTCACCCTTGTGAATCCTGGATCTTGCTAGCATTCAAAAAAAAACAATTGCAATAATAGTCAACTGAGCTCTGATACCACTTGATCTGATGGATGGATCTAGACTAATTGCAGTATTGAATGCTTAAATAAAATCAACCTAGCAGAAGTCTTAATACATTTAACATAAATGAAATTAAGCATCACAAACTCAAAAGCTTGAGCTGAAATAAATAGAATTGAGAGAGAAGAAGATAGAAAGTGCAAATAAAGTTTGATTTTGGAGTTCGCCACAAATGTGACTATGTCTCTGAGTCGGCTCCAATAGAGTACGACTGTTTCGATTAATCTCCAAAAATCAATTACAAATATGCACCAAAGAAGACCATTTCTTCTAGCACTTCGATAGCATAGCAATACTCTGAAGTATGAAAATGGCTCCAAAAAAATCTCCTAGAAAAATTTCCCTATTCCTTTAAAAAGAACTTCATCAAGATCAATTTCTCTCAAGCCTCCCTTAATTTTTGTTGCCTCCAAATGACATCCTACCCCTCTTTTTATACAAAATAATTTGCTTAAATTGGCTCAAAACCAATTAATTTAATAATAGGGAATAAAACAAAACAACCCCCCTCAAAAATCTCCTTTGCCATTTTTACATTTTGGCATTTATACAATTTTAGGGGTTAATGTTGTTAAAAATAACAAATAAATCTATTTTAAGGGGGCTTCGTTGTTTGATACAGGTTAAATAACACATCTGTCATGCATTTAACAAGCTACATCAGTGGTGTATTGGCATATAGCTATTTTAGGGGTGGCTAGGTCAAGGGTTTAACTCCCACCTATGCATCTTTTCAAATGGCTTTGGCGGCATTCATAGTTTAAATAAAAAATTTGTTACAAAGTTGCTAAATGCTCCATGTGGTCTAGTGGCAAGGAGGGAAAGTAGGGAATGAGAGGTTGAGGGTTCAAACCTCCTCAACAAATTTTTAAACCACCAAATTTGAGGTTGAGGTGCCATGTGGCACTATTTTATTTGCTCATATTTTTGACATGTGTCATCACTTGAGCTGTTGATATCATGATGACATCATCACTATTACATTTTGCCTCCAAAATTCAAACGGCCATAACTTTCACATATGAAGTCCATTTTTGATGAAACGAACACTGTTGGAAAGCTCTCATCAAGCTCTTCATTTTGAAATCCATTGTTGACCACTTTTGAGATGGTTTAATTTCACCCCTTATCTAGCCCTCTGGTCTACTTGTTGACTAGAACTTTGACCAAGCATAACTTGCACGAACGGACTCCTTTTTGCTCCGTTCAAGTTGTGTTGGAATCAGGACGGTGAGATCTTTTTGATGGTGCAAAAAATTTGGAGATTTGAAGACACTTCAATTTTCACTGAAATTATCCACCGGATCATTTAGGCACTAGCCAACTTGAGAAATTTATCTCGATTTTGTCATTAGGATAAGATCTTTTTATGGGATTTTTTCAAAACCTTGTGGGGTCATTCTTCCCTATTCTATATTGATCTAGAAATTTCTATATTGTAATAATCTAGAATGTTCTGTAGACTTTCCTAGCAAGTATAAATAGAGTTTTAGGTTTAGGTTTAGGTCAAGTTTATGGATAAAAAGTTATGGGAAGAACAAATCTATAGGAGAGCAAGTATATGTACTATTCATTTGATAAATTAATTAGAAAATTTTTATTATCTATCTCTTGCTAATGTTGGTTCCTATTATTTTTGCTTCCATTGTATTTATCTCTACATCATTTTTGGTATCAGAGCTTGGGAAAGCTCCTGAGGTAATTAAATTTTATGTCTGGATTAGAGTTAGAAGTTGAAACTATTGGAATTATAGATGTAGTAACTAAGAGAGGGGAGTGAATCAGTTACCACAAAAATAAATTCACAAATCCCTTAGATGTCTTAAAACTTCATTACTACTATCACTCGGTAGCCACAAAAAAAAATGTTGTAACTCAGTAGATTAACTTGTTACTGATCTTTAAGCATACACAATCATTAACATGCATGCAAAAGACAATAACATAAACTCAAGAGACACTAGATTTAATGTAGAAACTCAATATGGAAAAAACCACCAAGTAACTAGCTACCAATTTTCATTCTTCTAAAGTGAGCCCTATTAGGAGCCAACCCTATTAAAGGTTACAAAACACACTATTAGGTGTGACCTAGTTAGAGGATTTAATCACCCTATTAGGAGTGGCCTTGCTAGAGGACTTTAGAACAATTCAATTGAATTGTCCACCTTGTTAGAGGTTTTACAAAATGGTTGTTAGACCAACTCTATTAAGAGATTTAAGAATTACTACTACAATTGTGAGAAAGTAACAATAAGTGACTTGAATGAGATGCAACTAAACTTTGCTGATATAGATCTCTACTCTACTTCAATAGATCTTTACTGATCGAATACAACTTTGCTACTCCTAAAGAATATCTAATCCTTCTTCAAAATTCACTCACACTTCTTCTTCACAATCAACTCACTTGCATGCTCTCTCATTCATACATCCATCCATACATTTGAAAACACAACTTGACTTTTTATTTATACATTACAGATTATCAAGTCGACTCATTTACAAGTTACATTTACCAATAAATAATACATCAGTCGGCTACAAACATTTCATGAAATAATTAAACTTTATTTTTCAAAAATAATTAAATCTTTCATTGGCCGACCCTACTCGGTAAACACTACTCCAGAAATGATTTCCAGTGTTAACCAAGTGAAGCTTAGTAAACACTACAAACTTTGCAAAATCCTTTGGAGACTAAGCGAACTCGGTAAGAACTAATTTCCCTTTGCTAACCTTGTGAGCTTGGTAGAGATTGATTTCTACCACAAAAGCCTTCAGTGCCTAAGTGAGCTCAGTAGAGACTGACTTCATAGTGTAACCTCCAAAAATGCTCGATAGACTCTGTAGTTCTCTTTGCTAACCTTCTAAGCTCAGTAGACTTTGTCTTTTTCCTTGCTCACCAACTGAGCTCGGTAGACTTTGACTGATAACTGATATGACATTTGTGTAACATCGAAGACAACACATAATCAAATAATTATATCCAACAATATCCCTCTTTGGCATTGATGGCAACACAACATGTCATAGCAGAATGAAATTTGAAAACAAGTCTTTTCTGACAGAATATTTCTCCCTCTTACATTTCATTCCTCAAACTCCTCAAATACAGTAATCTCCTTCTGTGAAGGAATTACATAGCTTCTTTATAAACATCAAATTTTAGAAAGATATGACAATATACTCTCCCTCTTTGACAACACATGCCAAAGACAACACAAACCAAATGAATAGTAGTGTACCTTATGTAATGATTCATATGTAATGTTTCCATGATTATTCTACATCAATTGAAATTTCTTCAACTTGATACATGTTGATGCATCACTAAAACTTTATTTTAGTGAGCTTTAGATAAGGGAATGACCCCTAACTTACCTCTTAGATACAAAAATGCATCCTTAGGTAAAGGCTCGATGAATATGTCAAAAAATTATTCTTTTGTATGGACATATTCCAATCTAATCTCCTTATCCTGCACCAATGCTCTGACAAAGTGATACTTTATTGCAATGTGCTTGGTTTTTGAATGCATCACTAGATTTTTGGATATGTTAATTGCACTTGTATTATCACAAAACATAACAATAGGTTCTTTGATTTCCTCCTTCATGCCTTCCAATAATTGTTTGAACCAAACAATATTAGAACAATTTATTGTTGTTGCAACATACTTTGCTTCTACTATGGATTGGGATGTATAATTTTTCTTTTTACTTGTCCAAGAAACCAACCTCTTTCCAAGAAAGAAAGCTCCACCACTTGTACTCTTTTTGTCATCAATGTTTCTAGCCCAATCTGCATCAGTAAACACTTTTAAATCTAGATTACCTCCAAATTTGTACCATAATCCATAATCTTTAGTTCCTTCAAATATCTAATGATCCTTTTGATTGCCATCATCTGATTTTATCTTGGTTTTTCTAAAAATCTTGCTACAATACCAACTGCAAGGGAAACATTTGGCCTTATATGCACTACATATTGCAATTTTTCAATGATAGATCTATACAATGTCTAATCTACCTCTTTTGATTCATCATCCTTGGTAAGTTTCAATCTGGTACACATAAGAGTCCCAACTGATTTGCAGTCTTCCATACCAAAAAAATTTAGTATTTCCTTGATATATTCAGATTGAGTGATATCAATTTTATTCTTACTTTACTAAATTTGAAGACCAACAAAGAATTTGATCTTACCAAATATTGACATCTCAAATTCCTTGTTCATTTGTTCTAAAAATTCTTTGCAAAGATCATCATTTCCTATGAACAAAGTATCATCCATAAATATTTTTGCCAAAATAACCTTATTATCTGGTCCTTCCTTGATATACAAGCTACTATTATCATTAGTTCTCTGAAAACTAATCTAAATAAGATATACAATTTTTCATACCATGCTCTAGGGGCTTCTTTCAGACCATACAATGCTTTGTGTAATTTGCAGACCATGTCCTTCTTGTCTAGATCAACAAAACCTTTAGGTTGCTCAATGTAAACTTCTTCATCCAATATACCATTGAGAAATGATGACTTAACATCCATATGATAAACCTTAAATTCTTTGTATGCAACATATGCAAGCAAGGTCCTGACACCTTCCAATCTTGCAACAGGAGAAAAAGTCTCTCCATAGTCTATTCCTTCTTCTTGAGAGTATCCTTTGAAAACTAGTCTAGCTTTGTTCTTTGATATCTTACCATCTTCATTCAACTTATTTCTGAATACCCACTTAGTTCCAATCATAGTTTTATCTTTAGGCCTAGATACAAGAGTCCGTGTTTTTTTTTTCTCTATCTACTCTATTTCTTCATTCATAGCCTCAATCCAATTTTCATTTCCTAATGCATCTTTGACACTTCTAGGTTCAAAATTCACAAGTAAACAAGTACCTTTCAACTTACTTCTTGTCATAGTTCCTTCATATTTGTCTCCAATGATCTGATTTGCTGTATGATGTTTCCTGACATACTTAGCTAATATAGGTTCCTTGCCTTTTGAATGCTTTGCATTTTCATCCTCTTGTGCTTTAGCTTTAGGTTTTGGCTAATCAGTCTACTACTCAGGTCCTTCAGACTTGGTAGGCATTGGCTTGGTAGCATCAGAATGTGACTCCGGTTCCTATAGCTTGGTTTGAACTTCGTGCAACTCAGTTACTAAAGACTTGGGAGTAGAAGATTTCTGACTGACAAGTGTATCTAACATTGTATCAGGTTCAATGAAAACAAATCTCCTGTAATCTTCTAGTTCCCTTTTTCTTTCTTCTTTAGTTCTTTCTAAAAATCCATCAACTTTCACATGTGCACTTTCTATGACTTTGTGAGTAGACAAGTTCAGACATCTATATGCTTTACTCTTCCAAAAATATCCCAAAAATATTCCTTCATCACCCTTCACATCGAATTTACCTTTTCTAGATTCTTTCAAAATGTAATATTTTCTTCCAAATACCTTTAGATAGCTTACATTATGTTTATAGCCATACCATAACTCATAGGGGGTTTTGAATGAATCATTTTTCAATTATACTCGGTTCAAAGTATGAACTGCAATGCTAATAGCTTCCTTCTAGTATTTGATAGCAATTTTCTTTTCAATCATTATGGTTCTTGCACAGTCCATGATAGATCTATTCCTTCTTTTAGCTATTCCATTTTTCTCAGGAGTTCTAGGGGCTGATACTTATCTTGTGATCCCTCTTTCAATGTAACAGTTATTGAACTCATGTGAAATGAATTCACCACCTCTGTCTAACCTCAATTATTTCATTCTTTTGTCTATTTCCTTCTCAACTCTGGCCAAATACCATTTGAACTTCTCAAATGCTTCTTAGGTAGATGATGGTCATCATTCTTGAGTAATCATCAACAAAAAGAATGAAAAATTTTTCACTAGTATAGCTTTCAATTCCAATAGGCCCACACAAATCAGTATGCACAATTTCTAAAACTTCTTTAGACTGATAGTTCTTACTTTTGAATCTATTCTTTCCTATCTTACCAACTTGACAACTCTTGCATAGACCAACCTCATGTTTCTTTATATTAGGAATGCCTCTTACTTTCCTGAATTTACTTATTTTCACTTGGTTATCAAAGTTCACATGACACAACCTCCTATGCCATAACCAACTTTCTTTAATTTGAGCAATAAGACATGAACATTCACCAAGTTCAAGATAGAATAACTTACCTTTTGTCTGTGTACCTAATCCAATCAGTTTTCCCTTAGGTTTCTTTATATTAGGAATGTCTCTTACTTTCTTGAATTTACTTATTTTCACCAAGTTATTAGTGTTCACATGACAAAACCTCCTATGCCATAACCAACTTTCTTTAATATGAGCAATAAGACATGAAGATTCACCAAGTTCAAGATAGAACAAGTTACCTTTTTTCTATGTGCCTGATCCAATCAGCTTTCCATTGTCATCTAGCAGTCTTGCTTATTCATGCATGAATTCCACTTTGAATCCATTATTGAGTAGTTGTGCCACACTCAACAGATTGTGTTTTAGTCCTTTTACCCAATATGCATTATCACATACAAGCTCTTTGGTTAGTGAGATTATTCCTCTTCCTTTTATGTAACAAGGTTCATTATTACCAAATCTCACACTACCACCATCATAGTCTTCAAAATGTTCAAACTTAGTTTTATCACCAGCCATATGATGAAAGAAACCACTGTCTATAATCTATGTATCATTTTTGCTCACATGAGAAATAAGTGCCATTTCCTCATCATTGTCAAATTCATCTTTCACAGCAATGTAAACAATTTCATCTTCTTCATCATCAAAATAGTTAGAATCCTTAGCCATGAAACATGTTTTCTTACTTTTGTTCTTGAATGATTTGAAGTCTTTCTTGCATTGCACTTGTGACCTCTCTTCTAATCCTTGTTCTACTTGATTGGGTACCTAGCAGCAATATATCCAATTTCCTCACATGAAAAATAGATTAAAGGAACCTTACCTTTGTATTTCCCTTTGCCTCTAGAATATTTCCTTTCTAGTACTACCTCAAGATCACTTTCAGAGCTCTATTCTGATTCTTCTTCACTTTTTGACTGAGAATTATTTATCTTCTTGCCTTTCTCCTTGAGTGAAAGCTTGGCTTCAAATGTTGATTCAATGTTCTTGGTAGATGGAACATAGTTATCATAGTTATCTAGCTCAAATGCAATCAATCTTCCAACTATAGCTTCTAAATTTATCTTATGATTTGCTTCACATCTTCTTTCTTGAATTACAGAAACTCTAATTGCATAGATGGGAAGTAATGTTCTAAGAACTTTACTTATAACTATTTATTCCTTGATATCTCCTCCAGAAGCTTTGATTGCACTAACACTTGCTTTGACTCTTTCAACATATTTTACAATTTTTTCATCCTCTCTCATCCTCATATGATCAAATTGTCCTCTTAGACTTTCTACTTTGGCTCTTCTCACATTATCATCTCCTCCATAGATTTTCTTCAGCTTGTTCCACATTTCAAAGGTAGTTTTGTAGTCCTTGACATCATCAAATTCTTCATAGCTTAGGGCAGATGCAATATCTATCATCATGATGTTATGAGTTCTTTTCTCAGCAATGTCATTTGTAGATAATGTACCAGAAGGAGTTACATATGCTTCATCTAGATATTTAAATCTTGTGTCTCCAATAGAAGCTAGATGGAGTCTCATGAGACCTTGCCATGCTGAAAAGTTATCCCTATTAAGCCTTGGAATTTCCCTCTTGTAAGACATCCTAATCTTTAGCTTAGATCCTTGAAATCCTTCCTATAGGAACCAAAAGCTCTGATACCAATTGTTTGAATTATAGATGGAGTAACTGAGAGGGGGGAGTGAATTAGTTACCACAAAAATAAATTCACAGATCCCTTAGATGTCTTAAAACTTTATTACTGTTGTCACTCGATAGCCATAAAAAAAAATGTTGTAACTTGGTAGATTAACTTGTTACTGATCTTTAAGCATTCACAATCATTAACATGCATGCAAAAGAAAATAACATGAACACAAGATACAACAGTTTTATTGTGGAAACCCAATATGGGAAAAACCACCAAGTAACTAGCTACCGATTTCCACTCTTCTAAAGTGAGCCTTGTTAGGAGATAACCCTGTTAAAGGTTACAAAACACACTATTAGGTGTGACCTAGTTAGAGGATTTAATCAACCTATTAGGAGTGGCCTTGCTAGAGAACTTTAGAACAATTCAGTGGAACTGTCCACCTTGTTAGAGGGTTTACAAAATGGCTATTAGACCAACTCTGTTAAGAGATTTAGGAATTACTACTACAATGGTGAGAAAGTAACAATAAGTGACCTAAATGAGATGCAACTAAACTTTTCTAATATAGATCTCTGTTCTACTTCAATAGATCCTCACTAATTGAATACAACTCTATTTCTCCTCAAGAATATCTAATCCTTCTTCAAAATTCACTCACTTCTTCTTCACAATCAACTCACTTGCATACTCGCTCATTCATACATCCATCCATACATTTGAAAATGCAACTTGACCTTTTATTTATACATTACAAATTGTCAAGTCAGCTCATTTATAAGTTACAGTTACCAATAAATAATACATCAGTCAACTAAAAACATTTCATGAAATAATTAAACTTTATTTCTCAAAACAATGAAATCCTTCATTGGCTGACCCTGCTCGGTAAACACTGCTCTAGAAATGATTTCTAGTGTTAACCAAGTAAAGCTCAGTAAACACTACAAACTCTGTAATATCCTTAAGATACTAAGTGAACTCAGTAAGAACTAATTTCCCTTTGCTAACCTTGTGAGCTTGGTAGAGACTAATTTCTACCACAAAAGCCTTCAGTGCCCGAGTGAGCTCGGTAGAGACTGACTTCACAGTGTAACCTCCAGAAATGCTCAGTAGACTCTATAATTCTCTTTGCTAACCTTCTGAGCTTGATAGACTCTATCATTTTCCTTGTTCACCAACTAAGCTTGGTAGACTTTGACTAATAACTGATATGACATTTGTGTAATATCAAAGACAACACACAATCAAATAATTGTATCCAATATAAACATCAAACATGGTCACGAATGTTGAACTGGCAAAGAAGATGCAAGAATAGGAGAAAATCAATAAGTGGTTATTACATGAATTTGAGAAGATGAAGGGCTAGATGGAAAAGAAAGCAAAGGTTTCCTCAAAGCAAGAGGAAGAAGGGGAAGAAGAGGATACCCCTGAGAAAGAGGTGGTTAACTTACCTACAGACCAGAGATACTTCATAGAGGCCCTTGAAAGAGTTGTTAAGAAGGATTCCAAAGGTGACCTACCCATCTTCTCAGGAAAGATGGATGTTGATGCTATTGTGGATTAGATAGAAGCCTTGAACAAGCAGAAAAGGACAAGGTAAAAATTGCCAAGTCAAAGTTGAAGGGACTAGCCCTCACTCGGTGTAATTTCACTCAAGGAGAAAGGGTCAAAGAAGGTAAGAACATGATAAATTCATGGGAAAGGATGTGTTCCAAGGTGAGAGAAACATACTGACCTGATGATTATGAAATCCAACTTCATCGAAGGAGACAAAGTTTAAGACAAAAGGAGCTAGATGTCACTGCCTATACTATTAGTGCCCTACCCTATAGATTGATAGCCTGTCCAAATAAAGAACTCACTATGATCATATTGGTTGTTGACATACCACCTCAATATGGCATGTTATTATCTAGAAAATGGAGTGTTGCCATGGGAGGAAGTTTACAATGTGACCTATCATTTGCTACTTTTAATATTGATGGGAATTTTGTAAAGATCAATAGAGAACCAAAAAGCATATATATGATAGTAGAGGAAGTTGAGGATGATATGACAAATTTTCTGGATACAGATGTCAATGCATTTAGAGATGAGATCCTAACTCTAAAGAAAAGCAAGCAAAAATCTTAGATAGAAATGGAAGTTGATACAAAGTTAGATAAAGGTGACTTATGGGCCATGTTCTTTAATGGTGCTTATTGCAAAGATGGAGTAGGTGCGGGTATTTTATTAATTTCTCTTGCTGGGGTAACTTACAAATTTTCTTTCACATTGAATTTCTCTTGTACTAATAACATAGCAAAATATGAGGCTTTGTTGTTAGGACTTAGACTAGCTCATAAGCATGGGATAAAATGTATACATGTAATAGGGGATTTTGAGTTAAATATATCCCAGGTGAGAAATTTTTATGTGTCAAAGAATAAAAGGTTAAAATAGTATAGAAATGTAGTATGGGACATGATTGAGTGCTTTCATGCATTTTGGATAATTTGGAAGGATAGATCTAACAATAAGATGGCAGATTTGCTGGCAAATATAGCAATAAAACCTGATGATATTACATTTGCTGGTATATCTAAAATTAAAACTCAGATCAGGCCTTCTATTCTTGATAATGTTCAAAATTGCCAAGTAGCTGAGGATGATAAAGATATTTTAAGGTTTTTGAATTGTGAGTATATGTTATCAGGGCAAGAAATTGATTGTGCAGCATGTGTAGAAAACATAGATGGAAAAGATATTGTTTTTGGACAAGAATTTGTGCAATTGAAAAGAAACAAAATACCAAAAGGTTTAGTTGTCTTCGAAACTATTTTTGACAATCATGATAGATCTCAAATGGATACTAGTGAATATAATGCTAAGGATTTGGAGGAGATAAATTTGGGAACTAAAGAAACCCCTAAGAAGGTATATATTGGTAAAAAATTGTCTCCTAAGATAAGACAGGGTTTGATAGGTCTGCTCAGGAAATATAGACATGTGTTTGCATGGTTGTATGATGATCTAAAGGCCTATAGGGAAGATCTATTTCAACATGAAATCCCTTTGAAATAAGATGTTAAGCCTTTCAGACAAAAACAAAGGCCAATAAATCCAACCTTGGCTCCCAAAATGCAAGAAGAATTGATCAAGTTAAGAAATGTTGGGATTATAAAGCCTATTAGACATTCTTCTTGGGTATCCAATCTAGTACCAGTAAGAAAGAAAAATGGAGATATAAGGTTATGTGTTGATTTCAAGAATCTCAACATATCTTCATTAAACACTAATTATGGTTTACCCAATATGGAAGCCATGTTGCAAAGGGTCACTGGTTCAAAATTGATGTCCATGATGGATGGGTTTTTAGGATATAATCAAGTGGTTTTCAAAGAATTAGAACAGTTTAAGATTGCTTTCACCACTCCATGGGGTACATATGTTTATGTTAGGATGCCTTTTGGGCTTACTAATGCTGCGGCTACTTTCCAAAGGGCCATGGATGTGGCTTTTGCTGATATTATTGACAAATTTTTGGCTATGTATTAGGATGACCTTACTGCTTACTCCAATGATGAAAATGATCATTGCATGCACTTAGAAAAGGTATTTATCAGAGCCCTTAAATATAGAATATCTTTAAATCCAAGGAAATGTAACTTTGGTGTCACTAAAGAAAAATTGTCAGGACATCTAGTTGGCAAGCATGGAGTAAGGATTGACCCTAAAAGAGTAGAAGCGATAGATAAGATTCAGAAACCCAAGAGTGTCAAAGGCATCCAGTCATTTTTTGGATAGATCAACTTTCTTAGGAGATTTGTGACAAATTTTACAGAAATTAGTAGGCCTATATCAAGAATGCTAAAGAAAGGATCTGAGATAAAATGGGATGGTGAACCTGGTATTGCATTTCAAAAAATTAAGCAAGCTATTAAAGATGCTCATGTTCTCAGAGCTCTTGATTATGACAAACCAATGCATTTTTATTTTTTTGCCTCATTTCACATTGTTGTTGCAGTATTGTTATAGAAAAATGAAGAAGGTTATGAACAACCAATTGCATTCTTTAGCAAATCATTGCAAACAGCTAAGCTAAAGTATGATATTAATGAAAAATAGGCATATGCATTGGTCAAAGGAGTGAAGGCTTTCAGATGTTATTTAATGGGGGCTACAACTATTTCTTTTGTCCCTACTGCTGCTGTGAAAGACATTTTCTCACAACAAGAGGTATCTGGCAGGAGGTGTAGGTGGATCAATAGAATACAAGAGTTCAAAATTGACATCCAGATTACTAAATTGGTCAGAGGTCAAGGTTTGGCCAAGTTGATGATAGAAGCAAATCTAGAGGAAAACCAAATTAATCAATTGGATGATAATTGCAGAGAAGATGTCTGTGATATGGATAACTCTAATTGGTACAAGGATGTGATTTATTATTTGCAAAATATGAAGTCCCCACCAGAATTAACAGACAATCAAAAAAGAGCTTTGAAGTTGCAAGCTATAAGGTATATTAGAGTGCAAGGACAATTATGGTGGAGAGACATGGAAGGAGTACTTTTGAAATGTGTAGATGAAACTGAGGCTATGAGAATTTTGAAAGATATGCATGAAGGTGTGTCTGGAGGTCATTACATGGCTAAAACCATAGCCCACAAAGTCCTTAGATCTGGTTTTTGGTGGCCAACACTTTTCAAAGATGCTCATGAATTTGTTAAGATATGTGATACTTTTCAAAGATTCAGTGGAAAGTTGAAATTTTTAGGGAATTTACCATTAAGACCTATAGAAGTACAAGCACCATTTCAGCAGTGGGGAATTGATTTCATAGGTGAAATCTCAAACAAATCTAATGGTGGACATTCTTGGATTCTAGTAAAAAGAAAGTCTTAACAAGGGTTCTTTATGCTCATACGAGGAGTGGTTAAATCATAATAGTGAAGGTGTCGGTTGAGAAGGGCTTCGATGTTGCAGTGTAAAGGGTTGCATATAGGCGTAAAAGGTGAAGAAGGCTAAGATAAGTGTTTTACGCTTATATGGCAAAAGCCTAAATCATAAAAATGGAAGTATCAAGAGAAAAGGTTTGAGGTCATACGGGGTAAAGGGCATTGTAAGAATGTAAAATGGATTTTCAATACAGTGCAAAGACATCATTATGTTCTTACGATTAGGGTATGTTGAAGCATCTCTAAGTGATTGTAGAGATTCATCAAGGGCATTTCTGGTGTTATGAAGATTGAAGGTTTGACTCAGCATAAGAATGGGAGACCATAATTTGAAAGAAAGCAACTAATGTGTCATGCCATGTAAGCAGGAAGGACAAAATCACCATAGCCAAGTAAAATAGAGCTTTGAAAAGTACATCAGAATCAAATTCCATGGCCGATATGTCTTGATGACAACTTGCATGAATGGTTTTAAAGCTTGTGCGTGCTAAATTTATTAAAAAGGATGGTAGTTGTATGATTAAAACTTCAAAAATTTGATTGAATGTCAAAGTATTTTCCACTACAAAGAAGCTTTTTTTCTACTCCACTCTAAAATTTGAAAGTTGTAGAGTCTTGTGTGTTCTATGCTACTGTGAAAGAACTCAAAATATAATTTAAAGAGAACATGGCTGATAAAGAAGTTAAAGAAATTCCTGAAGAAGAGGTTGAGGATGAAGATGAAGGTGACAATGTCATGGAAGTCACAGTGGAAGGGAAGAGGAAAAAGGGGGCAGTTAAAACTGAGAAAAAGAAAAGGATCAAAAAACCAAATAAGCATGCTGAGGATTGGCTGAAAATTCTCCTAGGATCATTGAATACAATTTCTGCAAATGACCATATTTTTTGAGACCCATATGTTTTTGTTCGAGATGCTAAATGCCCTAAAGTGACTGGTTATGATCTTTTTATGAACTTGTATTAGAATAGAACAGAAAATGTGCCAGTGTGTAACCCATAGAACAAAAACATGGCAAAATTGATATTTCCAAAAGTATTCATTGATGTTGATTTGTTGAATGCCCTAATAAATTCCTACAATCTAATAACTAGGACACTCCATACACATAATGGGAGTATATTATGCACATTGGATGGAACTTCTTTTGTTGAAGCCTTTGGATTAATAGGACAAATGGATGTACCTATCGACATTGCAGATCTGCAGGAACAGTTTGACAGGAATAAAACCTACTTTGTGAACAATGTTATACTGCCACATATTCCTTACAGGGCCAAAAAGGCAGGGTTACTTCCAAAAAAGGTGGGGGATTTTGTACCTTTGAGTAGGTTTTAAAATTATTTCAAAAACACAGTGTATGGTTTGCACAAAGTGTTGGGAAGTGATGGTGCAGAGGATTGTGTGTATGGTTCTCTTTTTTTGATGGCATGTGATATACAAGACCCTTTCCACCATAAGGAGTAAGATTATGTGGCCTTTATCATTAATAGTATGCACATGCAAATTTGTGATGCAAAGAAAGGAGAGATGAAAGACTTCAAGTTCCACCATTATTCACTACTGATGCACCTTATCCTATATAAAAACATTGGATACATCAGTGGGGACTTCATTGATCAAACTTCTGATGAATTTGGTGAGTTACCTATGCAACTCTGGACTTGTATTTGGCATAAGGATTTCTATTATTCAAATGCCCTTGTGTTCTTTAATTTGTTTAGTTCTTCTATCATGAGGCAATTAGATCATACTTTCTTTAGGGCACCAAATGTTTTGAAGACTTTTCCTAGGCCCTCATTCTTAGATGAAAAAAAAAATTAGATCATAACTGGGGGAGTATCTTTTTATTTAAGGAGTGCACTTTAATCAGAGTGTTTGCATGCCCACAGCCTCCTCATCTTCGGCCTAAATATTTACCCCCTAGATTGGCCATTATTGAATTCTTCTAGCAATTTTTATTGATGAATAAAGAAATGATCCCTCCCTCTCTATACAAGCCTACTTTTGTCTATAGAACCTATAAAGTAGGAGATTTTGAAATAGGCAAGAATGCATTTGAGGAATTAAGTGAGTATTTAGGCCAGTAAAAATTTGCTACTAGGCCCTATAGGATGTATGACCCTGACAATTACATTACCAATGAGGTCAAGGCCATTAGGGGATACATTCTGCCCCCAACCAAGCCAATCCCTATAGAGGACCTAATTGCCAACATAGTAGCAACAGGGGAGGCAGATGAGTTATTAAGGAAATATGAGGAGACAAGGAGAGTAGAGGAGGCTTTGAAGAGGACCAACCCTAATTTTAAGGGTTTCTATACAGAGATTCCATATCCTAATAACTTGAGAAGAATGGTGGATAATTTTGACCACATTATGTCACAAATGTCGCATGAGCCAGAGGGAGAGGAAGCTATTGTAAACAAAGAATCCCCTGAGCCAGATACACAATTGGAGATTCAGTTAGAAAAGGAGCAACCATCAACTTCAACTTGGGTGCCAAAAGGAAATAAGAGACAAAAGACAATGCACATCCCAGAAAAGGTGGTAAGAAGAGCCCTACAAGTAATGTCGAGGAGTAGTGAGTATTTTGCTGATATTAGGAAAAATTATTTACAACAAAGGGCTACAGAAGCAGGGAAGGCCTCTACTGATCTTCAAGTTGCAGCATCAAGATTGGATGACAGGCTCATTCAATTTGAAAAGTTCATGGAAGATGATGATTTTATTAAATCATTAGAGTTTAAAAGTTTTATTTATAAAATCAAACAAAATGAGCTCACATTGATTCTCATGCCAAGAGAGGATCCAGAGAAGAATAAGGAATTAGTTGAAAAACTATTGGTTTATGATCCTGAGAGTGAAACAATGACCCCTGCAAAAGCTAGGGAGTTGCTACATAGGAGTGGTATGATTCTAATACTACATTGGGATATTGAGAGGGCCTTTGTTCTAGATCAAATGAGAAGACAAGACAAGGCCATCAGTTATGAAGCCACTAGCAGTGAGGGTTTTAAAAGAGGGTCAAGTTTTAATATAGACACAAAAGCCCTAGTAGTATGGAGTGTAGCCCCTGACACTAAGAAGCCCAAAATGATGGATATAGAGGAGATTACCCAAGGCAATATGATTGTGTGGACATTGGAGAGCACCATTAGGAAAGAGATTTCTAGTTTGGTTAAACACTTTGCTCTCATGAATGAGGAAAAGGTTGATGAAATTAAGGATAAGCTAGCTACAATGTGCAATGAGTGCCTTGAAATTAGAAGAATGTATGAAGAAGAGCTCAAAATGAGCCATGTACAGAAGTAGAGAATAAAAGAGTTGGAGGAGAAAATTAAAAATCTGGAAACAGAAATAATATCCCTTAAAGAACAACTCAAGACAGCAGCAGAGGAAGAAAATGCACCAAGGCAAGAGGAAGAAAGAATGCACACTGTAGAAGCAGAGGCCCAAATAGAAGAAATACCTATAGGGGTGATAGTGCTAGTGCTTGTGGTCAGTTTGGAGTCATGAATTTCTCAATCTGCTAGTGCCACCAAGAAAGATGTTTTGATGAATGTATTAAACCATAGAATAAGCACTTTGAAAAGGATATCTCAAGATGCTTATAATGCATTCATAAATCTACAGTTTATATAACATGTATGCAAGGATGCAATTGAATGGCTTGAGCCAATTTTTCAACAATGGGGGCTATATATGTAATTCTTTGACAAACTAATACCCTTGTTAGCCAAGAAGCTAGATCTCCCAGATAAAGTTATTACTATGAAGGGGGGTATGGATAAGGTGAAAGATTTATTGCAAATTTTCACAGGGAAGCTGGTAGTAATTCAAAGTAAAATGAAAGTATTAACAAGTGGTTTTTATTCTTTAATTCTTTCTATTATTAATCATGATGACAAACTAAAAGATTTCAATGAATGGTCTAAGTTCTTTTGATCATATTGTAGACTTGCCACAGGTGGCATCAATTTTCATGGATGATATTGATGAATGTGCTTTCAATGAACTAATTGATACCCTATTCAAGGTTGAAACTGAAATGAATAGGTTTGTCATAGAAGGAAGGGTAATTACTAATGCCAAGTGGCAGAAAATTGTTAGTGAACTAACAAGAGTCAAGGAGTGTGAATGGCCCACCAAAAGAGAAATATTTTTTTTGGGAAGGAATCGCAGAAATCAAAGCTTTACCAAAAAGGATCAGTTAGAGAAAAAGACAAAGTTAAAGATTTTATGCTCCAGTTGTCATCTACAATTGTTTCTATTGTTTATTTTTGAGTTAAGGTGTCTGGATATTTTTGTAAAGGGGTAGTATATTCATTATTGTAAAAGGACACCTATCAATCACATTTGCCCTTTGCTTGTTGTAACTCATGCCTATATAAGTGAGTTTTCAAGGCAATGTGATGGTTCAAATTTTGTATAATTTTGAGTCTTTTGAGAGAATAAAGTCAGTCCAATAGTGTGTAGTTGTTTTGAGCTTATTTTTCACTTGTACTTTCTGATGATATATCGAAATGATAGAATCAATAAGCTATTCTGGGCTTTCATTTCTATTGGTCATTGTATTAGTCATCTAAAAGGATAATACAAAAGGATATTTGCACTATATCTATGTCATCAATTTCTATCTCCATTTTGTGTGTTTATCTACTTTGAAGTCATTTAAATAAGGTTTAAATTGACTAAATGCAATCTGGATGGGTTGTATACTGATTTCATTGTTGCTTTTAATTCAAGGAATTATAAAAATGCTTCAGTAAATTAGTAGGGTTTATGAATTTATGAAAAAGATACTTCATAAGAATGGGAATGGGTGATTACAATTGATTAATTCATTTACAAGTTATTTGAATTAGATCTCTCGCCAATAGTCAATTTTATGCCTAATGGATACGGCACTGGTCTCATAAGTCAAAGGTGAACAAGCATGAATTATGTTGCTACATATCAAACCAATTATAAAATCAAAATCATTTTTTGTTCTATTTTTTGAAAGTTACAAATGTTGGTCACTACTCATTTATATCTATTCTCTGAGTCTTAGGTAGCTACTATTTCCAGGAATATTTGTAAATCATAGGAGAATTATGACTAGATCTGCTAATAAGGGATGCATACAAGTTTGAGAACATTAAAGGAAATGAAGTAAACTACTCATGTGTTAGTGGGTAATACATGAGAATCGGAATGAAACTAAAAGAATCTTTACACAACAATTTGCATTAGACTCATCCCTAGGTATACCCGCCTTGGTTTAGCAGAGCCAAAAGAGTAGGAAACCATCCTTTGGTTTTGTTGAAGTTGGGTCATAATGGTTTATTCATATAATTGCTATTAGAAATTGGCTAACCCTTAGATTTTATGAGTATTTTCACTGTGATATTGAGCATTTTGTTGTTCAGTAGTTTGAAACACCAACAGGATGCATGCCACCTATTATTTGGTAGGCCCTAGTAGTATGATTTGTAGGCACAATATGATGGAAAACTCAATATATACACCATCAAGAAGGATGGAAAGGTAATTAGATTGATTCTATTTTCTAATCATGAAGAAGTGGAAGAAAATAAAGAGAGGGAAGCCAAAATTATGATGGTTGATAAAAAGGAATTCTTGTGGGACATGAAGGATGAACCTAAGCCTTGTTTTCTTTTGCTGCCTAACCCACAACCACAATAATCCATTGGAAATGATAGAAAGGAGGCTGAAACAAAGAAGACAATTCCTAATGAAGTGAAAGAACTTTTGGATAGGTATAAAGGTTTGATTTTAGAAGGTATGCCAAAGTCTTTACCACCCATATGAGACATTAGTCATTGTATTGATTTCATTCCTGGAGCTGCTTTACCCAATAAGGCTGCATACAAGATGACACCTCAAAAAAATGAGGAGATTGCTAGACAAGTAAAGGAGTTACTAGATTCTAGCTTGATTACAAAAAGCTTAAGCCCATGTGCTATACTTGTTGTTTTGGCACCCAAGAAAGAAGGAACCTGGAGGTTGTGTATTGATTCTAAAGCCATTAATAAGATTACAATTACATATAGGTTTCCAATGCCAAGAATTGAAGATTTGCTTAATTTTTTGGGAGGTGCAAAGTATTTCTCCAAGATTGACTTAAAAAGTGGGTACTATCAAATAAGGATAAGATTTGGAGATGAGTGGAAGATAGAATTCAAAACCAATGATGGATTATATGAATGGAAGGTAATGCCATTTGGACTCTCTAATACTCCTAGTACCTTCATGAGACTTATGAATCAAATACTCAAAGACTCCAATGGCAAGTTCATCATAGTATATTTAGATGACATATTAATTTTCAGCAAGACAAAGGAAGAACACCTATAGCACATTGACATGGTTTTGAGAAGACTTCATGAGGAGAAATTAGTAATAAATTTGGAAAAGTGTTTGTTTATGCAAGAGGAGCTAACATATCTAGGTTTTGTGATCTCCCAAGGTAGCTTGAAGATGGATAAAGAAAAGGTAACTGTTATACTATCTTGGTCACACCCAAGAATAGTTGGAGATGTTAGAAGCTTTCATGGCCTTGCTGCATTTTATAGGAAATTCATAAGAAATTTTAGTCATATATGTGCTCCTATGTTAATAACTATTGAAGAAGGAAGGAAGTGTAAGTTTGCATGGAGTCAATCAGCAAAGGAAGCTATTGAATTGCTTTAGAAAAAAGTTAGTGAGCAGCAAATTATTTTTTTACCTAATTTTAACATAGTTTTCCAAGTAGAATGTGATGCTAGCAAGGTTTCTACAGGGGCAATTCTTAGTCAAGAAGGAAAACTAGTGGCTTTCTCAAGTGAAAAGCTCAATGAAACCAAGCAGAAATACTCCTCATATGACCTAGAAATGTATGCATTGGTTCAAGCTCTCAAAAGGTGGAGACATTACTTGTTGCCAAAGGAGTTTGTTGTGTCTACCGATAACCAAGCACTTAGTTTTTGAATATCCAAGACAAATTAAGTCATAGGCACATGAAATGGATGGAGTATTTGCAGCCCTATACCTTCACCATCAAGAATAAGAAGGGAATATCAAACAACATTGTTGATGCTCTTGGTAGAAGGAATTTGACTATCTCCCAGATATAGCTAGATAGTGTGGGAATTGAAGCACTCAAGGACATGTATGTAGCATATCTAGATTTTGGTGACATCTACAAGGTATGTATGGAGTTTGGTGAGAGATACCATTCTAATTTTCCTAATTTTTTGATACAAGATAGACTTTTTTTTCAAAGGAGGACAACTATGTGTACCTAGGTGCTCTATGAGGACAAACATTATCAAAGAGAAGCATAGTGGAACAATGGGTGGACAATTTGGTTTGGATAAAACCTTAGAATTGGTTAGAAGGTACTACTATTGGCCTAAACTTTAGATTGATGTTAGAAACTTTGTTGAAACATGTATGATTTGTCAAAGGGCCAAAGGAAAGACTACAAATGCAGGGCTTTATCAACCTTTTCCAATACCATCTAGACCCTGGGAAAGCATAACGATGGATTTTGTAATGGGGCTACCACGAACACAAAAGGGGCATGATAGTGTATTTATTGTAGTAGATAGGTTCATAAAAATGGCTCACTTCTTACGATATAAGTTGACCTATGATGCTTCTCATATAGCAGATCTCTTTTTCAAGGAAGTCATAAGGATTCACAGGCTACCTCTCAACATAGTTTCAAATAAGGATGTGAAGTTCGTAGGAAACTTTTGGAGAACTTTATGGAGGAAACTTGAAACCAATTTATCATTCTCATAGGCCTATCACCCTCAAACTGATGGCCAAATAGAGGTAGTTAATAGAACATTGGGTAATTTGTTAAGAACACTCACAAGACAACATGCAACAAAATGGGATGTAATCCTACCCCAAGTTGAATTTTCATATAATGACTCCATCAATAGAAGTATAGAAAAGTCACCATTTCAAGTGGTGTGTGGAATTCATCTTAGAGGGATTTTTGAGTTAAGAGATATGAGTTCACAGCAAAAAGTTAGTGCCCAAGGAGAAGAATTTGCTACAGCCATAAAAGAAGTCCATGATGAAGTCAAAGCACAACTCCAACACACCTCTGACAAGTATAAGAAGCATGCAGATAAAAAATAGAGACACTTAGAATTTAAAGTGGGAGATTTAGTATGGGAAAATCTCAAGAAAGAAAGGCTACCAAAAGGTAAATCTATCAAACTTATGTTGAGAAAACTAGGTCCTTGTCAAATATTAAAGAAGTTTGGACCAAATGCTTATGAGATTCAATTGCCACCTGAGATTGACATTTCTCCCATCTTCAATGTAGCAGACCTCACACCATTCAAACCACCCACTAAAGAAATTGATATAGGATAGATTTTTGATACAAAAGACATTCAACCTCTACCATTTAAGTAGACACCACAGCTAGAAAGGATACTTGACACCAAAGTCATAAAGTAGAAAAAAGGAAAGAAGTCCAAGCAGTATTTGGTAAAACTTGAAGGTTATTCAAATGTAGATGCTATGTGGATGACTGAACAAGATATCAAGAAGCATGGTAACACTTTACAAAAGCTCATCTCAAGTGGGCTTCAGATAAAATTTCCTGGGGAGTATGTTGTAGAAGCACCCACATAATGTATTTAGGTAAAGTTTTAGGCACGAGCTAACTTGAGAAATTTATCCCAATTTTGTCATTAGGATAAGATCTTTTCTTGGGATTTTTTCATACCCTTGTGGGGTCATTCTTCCCTATTCTATATTGATATAGAATTTTTTATATTGTAATAATCTAGAATGTTCCATAGACTATCCTAGCAAGTATAAATATAGATTTAGGTTTAGATATAGGTCAAGTTTATGGATACTGTAATACCCCAAAATTGGCTCATTGCCATGATACCAATTCTAGTCTATCTAAATCAATTCTAAAGTCCTATTTCACTAGGCAAATCCTTGTTCTGACATTCGCTACTTGACTTAATTGTCAAATGCAGAAAATCCTAATCTACATTACTCACACTCTTTATTTAATTCCTAAGTATTGACTCAAATTAGCTACACTAAACCTATTGATTTAATTTAATTTAATTATAAGTGTTTATACTTTAATTAAATTAAATTACTTCTTTAGCTAATGTACAAAGGAATCAAATATATTTGATTTAATTAAATGTTCTCATTCTAATTGTTGAATTTAATTATTCAATTTAGAATACTCAATTATGAGGTCATATTTAATTTCCTTAAATCAAATATCTTCTCCAATATTCTCTCTTCAGTTCAAAAATGGAAACTCTCAGTTGACTGAAATCATAAAAGGAATTAAAATAATTAACTTCTCATTCCACTCAAAAGAAATCAATTAACTTCCTTTTCATAAGGAAACTTTCCATTCTAACTGAATCTCATTTCTAATCTCAACCGTCCATCCAAATTGATCTTGACCATTGATCAATTCTTGGATTCTATTTAAGAAGCTCTCAATTCCTCATTTCAAAAAGAGAAGAGAGGTTGAATCGAATTGCTATTGAATTGCTGCTACATTATACACTCATCTAGCTTATTATATTCACATATTCTCATTCCTAGATTAATGACATTTAGAGTTAAAATGCATAAATTTAATCTAGTTTGTTTTATAAGTTCTTAGATTAATTAGATAACACATTTAGACTAAATTGCACACTCATATAGAATTAGTTTCATTCTTAAATCCTTCATTCTTAGAGGGTCTAGTTGCTTACACCTCAAATCTGAGGATATCTAATAAGAAAAATCCCTTTAGATAGAAGGAAATAGGTCACCTTGCCGGATTATTCTTGGGTGAACAATCTCATGTTCATTCTAGGATGAATCTGCAAATAAGGACCGTGTTGAAGTGTGTGTGTTAATAGAGGCCACATATTCATGCATACAGGATCAAATTCAAAATCTGACACACCTAAGTGCCTCAAAAACGTGTTTTAAAATTTTTGGTTCTGACATGATTGAACGCTTGTGCAGTCCAAATTTTTTTGATATTTTGGGATTCGTGGAATTCTTTCAACTCAAACTTCATCATATTTTCAAAATCCATTTTTGAAATATACAACTCAGGTCAATCATGGCCAATTCTGGTTTTGGTCAAACTTGGTCTTCTAGACCTCAAAACCATGTCGAATTAACTCTGAATCTTCTTCTGATTTCTTCTACATTCTATTGAATCTTAGATTTCTTCTACTTCTTTATGTCACATTTTTGATGTGTCATCTTTCGATTTCACTCCTGAGGGGGAAGGATGGTTATATCATTGAATACTTATTGCTTGGGGCATCTCGTTCCCATCTTATGTCCTCATCATTCAGGGCATATCACCACTAGGGGCATCTTGTTTCCCTCTTTCTAGCATCTTTTTCATCTTTTCATCATTTGATTACAGGTATTGGGACAATTGAAACCTCAACTCCTAAGGATCAAGCCTCATTCTGGGGATGATTCTATAACTCATAATTCGATCTTGCTATCTTTTATCAATTTCAGGTATCTAGGTGTTTTATCTGGATCCTTAAAGATTAAGCTCTATTCTCAAGATAATCTTTTAAATGCTTATCAATTTTAGGTATCTAGGTGTTCTATCTAGATCCTTAAAGATTGAACTTTGTTCTAGAGATAATCTTTTAAATGCTTATCAATTTTAGGTATCTAGGTGTTCTATTTGGATCCTTAAAGATTGAGCCCTGTTCTAGAGATAATATTTTAAATGCTTATCAATTTTAGGTATCTAGGTGTTCTATCTAGATCCTTAAAGATTAAGCTTTGTTCTGGAGACAATCTTTTAAATGCTATTGCTCTCAAGTATCTAGATGTTCTGTTTGTATCCTTAAAAATTAAGCTATGTTTTGGAGACAATCTTTTAAATGCTATTGATCTTAGGTATCTAGACATTCTGTTTGGATCCTTAAAGGTTAAGCTTTACCACTCTCAGGTATCTAGACGTTATGTTTGGATCCTTAAAGATTAAGCTCCATTCTAGAGACAATCTTTTAAATGGTATTGATCTTAGGTATCTAGACGTTCTGTCTAGATCCTTAAAGGTTAAGCTCTGTTTTGTAGATGATATTTTAAATGCTATCAATCTCGGGTATCTAGACATTCTATCTGGATCCTTAAAGGTTAAGCTCCATTCTGGAGATGATCTTTTAAATGCTATCAATCTTGGGTATCTAGACATTCTATCTAGATCCTAAAAGGTTAAGCTCCATTCTGGAGATGATCTTTTAAATGCTATCAATCTTGAGTATCTAGACATTTTGTCTAGATCCTTAAAGGTTAAACTTTGTTATGAAGGGAACCTTTAAAATGCTTATCAATTTTGGGTATCTAGGCATTCTACTTGGATTCCTTGGGATTAAGTTATGTTCTAGAGATGGTCCTTAAAAGCTTATCAATTGGTCTCTATATCATCAACTTTGGAACCAATCTAATTTCTTGATCTTTGCATTATGCCTTCTGATTTTCTTTGAATTGAATGTGTTGCTCACACATTCATTCAAAGAGGGGCAAAATGTAATACCCCAAAATTGGCTCATTGCCTTGATACCAATTTTGGTCTATCTAAATCAATTCTAAAGTCCTATTTCACTAGGCAAATCCTTGTTCTGACATTCACTACTTGACTTAATTGTCAAATGCAGAAAATCCTAATCTACATTACTCACACTCTTTATTTAATTCCTAAGTATTGACTCAAATTAGCTACACTAAACCTATTGATTTAATTTAATTTAATTATAAGTGTTTATACTTTAATTAAATTAAATTACTTCTTTAGCTAATGTACAAAGGAATCAAATATATTTGATTTAATTAAATGTTCTCATTCTAATTGTTGAATTTAATTATTCAATTTAGAATACTCAATTATGAGGTCATATTTAATTTCCTTAAATCAAATATCTTCTCCAATATTCTCTCTTCAGTTCAAAAATGGAAACTCTCAGTTGACTGAAATCATAAAAGGAATTAAAGTAGTTAACTTCTCATTCCACTCAAAAGAAATCAATTAACTTCCTTTTCATAAGGAAACTTTCCATTCTAACTGAATCTCATTTCTAATCTCAACCGTCCATCCAAATTGATCTTGACCATTGATCAATTCTTGGATTCTATTTAAGAAGCTCTCAATTCCTCATTTCAAAAAGAGAAGAGAGGTTGAATTGAATTTCTATTGAATTGCTGCTACATTATACACTCATCTGGCTTATTATATTCTCATATTCTCATTCCTAGATTAATGACATTTAGAGTTAAAATGCATACATTTAATCTAGTTTGTTTTATAAGTTCTTAGATTAGTTGCATAACACATTTAGACTAAATTGCACACTCATATAGAATTAGTTGTATTCTTAAATCCTTCGTTCTTAGAGGGTTTGGTTGCTTACACCTCAAATCTGAGGATATCTAATAAGAAAAATCCCTTTAGATAGAAGGAAATAGGTCACCTTGCCGGATTATTCTTGGGTGAACAATCTCATGTTCATTCTAGGATGAATCTGCAAATAAGGACCGTGTTGAAGTGTGTGTGTTAACAGAGGCCACATATTCACACATACATGATCAAATTCAAAATCTGACACACCTAAGTGCCTCAATAATGTGTTTTAAAATTTTTGGTTTTGACACGATTGAATGCTTGTGCAGTCCAAATTTTTTTGATATTTTGGGATTCGTGGAATTCTTTCAACTCAAACTTCATCATATTTTCAAAATCCATTTTTGAAATATACAACTCAGGTCAATCATGGCCAATTCTGGTTTTGGTCAAACTTGGTCTTCTAGACCTCAAAACCATGTCGAATTAACTCTGAATCTTCTTCTGATTTCTTCTACATTCTATTGAATCTTAGATTTCTTCTACTGCTTTATGTCACATTTTTGGTGTTTCATCTTTTGATTTCACTCCTGAGGGGGCAGGATGGTTATATCATTGAATACTTATTGCTTGGGGCATCTCGTTCCCATCTTATGTCCTCATCATTCAGGGCATATCACCACTAGGGGCATCTTGTTTCCCTCTTTCTAGCATCTTTTTCATCTTTTCATCATTTGATTACAGGTATTGGGACAATTGAAACCTCGACTCCTAAGGATCAAGCCTCATTCTGGGGATGATTCTATGACTCATAATTCGATCTTGCTATCTTTTATCAATTTTAGGTATCTAGGTGTTCTATCTAGATCCTTAAATATTGAACTTTGTTCTAGAGATAATCTTTTAAATGCTTATCAATTTTAGGTATCTAGGTGTTCTATTTGGATCCTTAAAGATTGAGCCCTGTTCTAGAGATAATCTTTTAAATGCTTATCAATTTTAGGTATCTAGGTGTTCTATCTAGATCCTTAAAGATTAAGCTTTGTTCTGGAGACAATCTTTTAAATGCTATTGCTCTCAAGTATCTAGATGTTCTATTTGTATCCTTAAAAATTAAGCTATGTTCTGGAGACAATCTTTTAAATGCTATTGATCTCAGGTATCTAGACATTCTATTTGGATCCTTAAAGGTTAAGCTTTACCACTCTTAGGTATCTAGACATTCTGTTTGGATCCTTAAAGATTAAGCTCCATTCTAGAGACAATCTTTTAAATGGTATTGATCTTAGGTATCTAGACGTTCTGTCTAGATCCTTAAAGGTTAAGCTTTGTTTTGTAGATGATCTTTCAAATGCTATCAATCTCGGGTATCTAGACATTCTATATAGATCCTTAAAGGTTAAGCTCCATTCTGGAGATGATCTTTTAAATGCTATCAATCTTGGGTATCTAGACATTCTATCTAGATCCTAAAAGGTTAAGCACCATTCTGGAGATGATCCATGCTTTGCTTTGGCATGCATCGTAGGATTCTTTGATATGTTGATAGCACTTGTGTTATCACAATAGAGTATCACGGGTTTAGTTACCTCTTCCTTCATACCTTACAACAGATGTTTGATCCATACAATATTAGTGCAGTTTATAGTAGTTGCAACATATTCAGCTTCTGTTGTGGACTATGAGGTACAACTTTGCTTTTTGCTGGTCCAAGTAATCAATCCTTTTCCTAAGAAAAGTGCTCCTCCATTGGTGTTTTTTCTATCATCAATATTACCTCCCCAATCTACATAGGTGTAGGCTCTTAGCTCAAACTTTTCACTACTCTTGTAGTACAAACCAAAGTCATCAGTTCCTTTTAGATACCTCAGTATTCTCTTCACTGCCATCAGCTAATTTTCTCTTGGATTTGTAGAAAATCTTGCCACTATTCCAACAGTTAAAGCAATGTCTGGTCTACTATGTACAACATACTACAACTTTCCAATCATTGATCTATACATTGTCTCATTCACTTCAATAGACTCATCATTGTTGGATAACTTATGTCCAGTTGCCATTGGTGTGCTGACTAGTTTTAAATCTTCTAATCCAAATGTCTTGAGTATCTCCTTGATGTATTTGGATTGGGTCACAAATATTCCATGCTTCAATTGATGTACTTGCAATCCAACAAAGAATTTGATTTCTCCAAACATTGACATCTCAAACTCATGCTTCATTTGATTAGCAAAATCTTTGCATAGAACATCTTTTCATCCAAATATTATATCATCAACAAAGATTTATGATATCAAAATGTCTTTACCTTTTTCAGCCTTGATATACAAGTTGTTGTTGTCATTTGTTCTCTCAAATCTTATCTTCACAAGATATTTGTGCAGTCTCTCATACCATGTTGTTGGTGCTTGCTTTAATCCATAAAGTTCCTTATGCAGTTTGCAAACCATATCTTTGT
This sequence comes from Cupressus sempervirens, assembly GCA_028749045.1. Taxonomy (NCBI): domain Eukaryota; kingdom Viridiplantae; phylum Streptophyta; class Pinopsida; order Cupressales; family Cupressaceae; genus Cupressus; species Cupressus sempervirens. The sequence goes on from CM053793.1 coordinate 705,726,611, forward strand.
TCTTATCATCAACAAATCCCTTCGGTTGTTCTATGTAGACTTCCTCTTCAAGTATACCATTAAGAAAAGAAGACTTCACATCCATTTGGTAGACTTTGAAACCTTTATAAGTAGCATATGCAAGTAATGCTCTTACTCCTTCCATTCTTGCAACAGGGGCAAATGTTTCCCCATAATCCAGTCCTTCTTCTTGTGCATATCCTTTTCAAACTATTCTGGCTTTGTTTCTAGTTATCTCATCATTCTCATCAAGTTTTTTTCCTAAACACCCATTGGTACCAATTGCATTCTTATCAGCTAGTCTAGGAACTAGGGTCCAGGTTTTGTTCTTCTCAATCTAATCTATCCCCTCTTCCATAGCTTTATACCGGTCATCATCTTGTAGTGCATCCTTCACTATTTTGGGTTCAACCTTGCTTAGCACAAATGATTCATTCCTTAGTCTATTCCTTGTCATTGGTTTTGCATCCTTGCCACCAATGATTTGATCTATAGGGTGATGTCTTCTTACATACTTGGCTAATATTGGTTATGTCCTTCTTTCCATGTTTGATCCTCTAGCTTTAGAGTCATTTTTCTCTATTTCATTTGGCACTTCATCATCTCTCTCATGTGCACTAATTTTAGAGTTAGAATGTGCATTTTCTACATTCTACAACTCAGCTTCTAAATGCAGCTCGGCATTCACTAGCTATGACTCGACTGACACTAAAATTTGTTGCTAATTCCCAACTTGATTGGTAGCACTATCTTCAACAATCATTCCTTCATAGAAGTATGCAAAAGATCTATAATCTTCTGATTGTTTAGTTCCATCAACCTGAACTTTTGCATGCTCATCAAAATTTATATTTGCACTCTCCACAATCTTGTTAGTGTTAGTGTTCAAACACTTATATGCTTTGTTTCTAGTGGAGCAACCAAGGAATATGCCTTCATCACTTTTTGCATCAAACTTGTCATTTCTAATATCTTGAAGAATATAGCATTTACAACTAAAGACTTTGAAATATTTAACATTAGGGGAGCGACCATACCACAATTCAAAAGCTATTGCATTTGTACCTTTCTTGACTTGGACTCTATTCAATGTGTATACTACAGTGCTTACAACTTCTCTCTAGTACTTTAGAGCAACATTTTTCTCCATCATCAAGGTTCTAGCACAATCTATCATTGATCTATTCCTTCTTTCAGCAATGCCATTCTGTGGGGGAGTTCTTGGTGCTGATGTTTTCCTTTTGATACCTTTATCATTGTAGAATATTTCAAATTCTTTTGATGTAAACTGACCTTCTCTGTCTAATCTTAGGCACTTTGGACTCTTTCTTGTTTCCTTCTCAACTCTGGCCAAATACCACTTAAACATTTGAAAAACATCATATTTTTGCTTCAAGAACATAGCAATCATCATCCTAGAATAGTCATATATAAATAGCATTATGTATCTGTCTCCTAGGTAGCTTTGCACTTCTATTAGACCACATAAGTTTGTATGGACTAACTCAAGTACTTTTTTAGAAGTGTATGTTTTTCCTTTGAAACTAGACTTAGTCATCTTCCCTAGTTGACATTTTTTGTACATTGTGTTTACATGTTTCTTCAATTTAGGTAACTCTCTAACCTTCTTCTTTTTGTTGATGCTAATCAGATTGTCAAAGTTAACATGACACAATCTTGGCAGTTTTGTTTCCAAATTCTACTTTGCAACCTAAATTGCATAATTGTGATACACTCAACAAGTTGTAGTTCAGTCCTTCAACATAGTATGCATTATCACATGAAATTTCCTAGTGAGTTTAATAGAGCATTTTCCTTTGATTTGACATGGAGCATCATTACCAAATCTAACACTACTTCCATCATATTGAGTAAAGGTAATGAACTTACTTTTGTCTCATGTCATGTGATGTGAGCATCCATTGTCTATGATCCACTTGTTATTCTTGTTTACCTAAGCAACCAATGTTGTTGCTTCATCTCCATCTTTATCTGATTCATCCTTCATGGCCACATAGACTACTTCATCATCATTCTCATCAGAATCTTCTTCAACAATATAGCATCTTTTTCCTTTTTCCTCGTAGTCTTTGCTATCATATTCTCTCTTGTTCCTATACTTTTTTCCTTCTTTGTGGTTCTTCTTCTATGTACACCTTACAGAAATATGACCCACTTCATTATAATTAAAACATATGATAGGGAGCTTACCTTTGAATTTTCCTTTGCTTCTATGGAATCTCCTAGCCAGTAGTGCTTCTAACTATTCCACATCTTCTTCATCTGTACTACTATCACTAGATGCATGTTTCCCTTTTCTTCTTTTCTTTCTTGATGTCTCCTCCTTAGTGTCTTTTATTGTCATCTTGGCCTTGAAAGCAGATTCAAGATTCTCAGGTCTATAGTTGTCAAAATTAGACAATTCAAATGCAATAAGTCTTCCCACTATTCCTTCAAAGGTTAGTGTGTTTCCTTGTACACACCTTAGCTCTTGGATAGCTGAAAATCTAATAGTATAAATAGGGAGAAGAGTTCTTAAGTATTTGATGTTGACAGTTTCTTCTTCCAATTGACCACCTAGACTTCTTATTGCACTTACCACTTCTTTCATTCTAGCAACATTTTCACCTTCCTCCATTTTCATGTTGTTGAACTTTCCTCTGAGGCTTTCTCTCTTGGCTCTCTCGACATTTTGGTCTCCTCCATAGATATCTATTAGGGCTTTCCACGTCTTGAATATAGTGTCATAATCTTTAATGTCATCATATTTTGCATAGCTAAGTGTAGAGGCAATCTCCAACATTACATGATTGTGCTCCTTCTTTTTGCTCAAATCATTTGCAATAAGAGGTCCAGCTGGATTTACATGTTATGTTCCAATTGAGGTTTGTGCATAGTCACCTAGTGATCCAATGTGCAATTTCATCAAACTCTGCCATGCAGCAATGTTGTCTTTGTTGAGCTTGGGAACTTCTCTCTTCGACATCTTGATCTTCTTGCTTCTAGTTCCTTGAAACTAAATCAGCAAATGGCTCTAATACCAATTGTTAGAAATGCTTTAGAATAACTGAGAAGACGAGGGGGGGGGGGGGGTGAATCAGTTATTCAAGGTCCAACTTGTCTAATTCAAACCTTTTCACTAAGTGTACTGAGTCCATTCAACCATTCATTCATCCAAGCTTTAACATTCCTATTCAACAAGTTACTGTAAATCAACATGCAAGCATAACACATAAAAGATCAACACATAATACAATGATTTACGTGAAAACCCAATTTGAGAAAAAACACCAATAACATGTTACTCAATTCTCACTCTTCTGAAGTGATGCCCTATGAAAGGCCTGCCCTATTAAAGGCTTACAACGCAGTGTTAAATGTGACCTTGTTAGAGGATTTAACCACCCTATTAGAAGTGGGCATGGTTAGAGGACTTTAGCACATTCACTTGGAATGCCACCTTGTTAAAGGATTTACAAATGGTTGTTAGGCCAACCTAATTCCATAGGATTTTCCTTCTATCCTAACTGATACAATTGCTAGAGAGTAACAGTTAGGGATTTAGACCTGATTATAGAATACAACTCAACTTGTAGATCTCAGATCACTTCTCAACTCTTGACATTGCCTATCTTTCAGTCTCTGTAACTCTTGATAGCTTGCCCTCCTTTCAAGCTTAGTCTCCTTGAGTCTCCATGCTCAATGTACCAATGCAATCATCTCTTCTTGACCACTTGTAGAAGTAGAGTTTCTATGCTCTGTTCTTCCTTCTCCTAGATGTCTTCTCCTTGACACCCTTCTAACCACTTCACAATTTGTCACTCTAGCAGCTCTTGCTTCTTGGTTTGTGACTTCTTAAATAGAAGTCTAGAACTTCTTTTCCCACTTGATTCTTCCTTCCTTTGATTTCAATCCATATGGATCAAGTAGGATTCATTGTATCTAACCCATATTTTGTTTCCTCTACAAACTTCTTGAATAATCTTTTTGAATTCGCCCAAAAATAGTTTACATAGAATTTTGTGCCACTAGCTCATTATCCTTATCCTCCAAATGTTCACAAAATTCAAGGTAACAACTTTGTCATCTCAAATTTGGCGAATCTTCAACTTTTTCAATAATGCAGTAGCTCAGCACTATTGAAATCCTGATGCTCAGCACACACAGTGTTACTTAGCATCAACTATGTTTTTACTAATGCTTGGCACCTGAAGTTCACTCGGCACCAACTAAGATTTTTTGATGCTCAACACCTGTTACTTTTCTCGGCACTTGAACTTCACTCAGCACTTGGAGATCACTTGGCACACACTAGATTTTTTTTTTGTCCGGCTCCAACTAAAAAATTTCTCAACTTCAACTAGCTTGCTCCGCACCCACTGATGAACTTAGTTTAAGCTTTGCAGTCAACCTTCTTACAACTTATACTTCTAATGTTTCTAAGTGTGACCAACCTCTGTATCTTTGAGTATGTTATCAATACATCATTTAATCATTTCTTAACTGATCCTTGCACTTCATTACAACTTCATAACTCAACCATTCCCTTAGGTGCTTTTGTTACATCTTGTTGATCAAATCCTCTCCATCAATCAACTAAGTGATATTACTTGGATCTTATAAGAAAATGTCATTCCTTCAAATAGTAGGTTTGACATCAATGACAAAACAGGGATTGAAAACATTTTGTTAACAACAATCTCCCTCTTTGATCTTCAATCTTCTTCTCACAATGATTTTTTCAATTAGATTTCCAACACATAGAATATTCTAAACTTAACTTAGAGGGAATACTAAGAATCAGTTCTTCATCTTTCTTTTCAATTCCACATTATTTTAACTACAGCCTTAGTAATTTCAATTTAGTGAAGAAATCTTGGATTGTGTTGACATTTCTTGGACTTAAACTAATTAGTTCATTTTCCAACATATGACCCCTCATTGAGTCTTGTCTACCAAATAGTGTTTCTAGCTCTGTCCATATTTCATTTGGTGTATCCAAAGACTAAAAGTGAAATAGCAAGTCAAGAGAAACAAACAAACACAATGTTCCATATGCCTCATCACATTTGTTAAACCCCTAAGGCTTATCTTCATCTTTATCAGGTTTAGTTTCAAGTCCCATAGTTATCCTATTTAATCCATCTTTCCTTAAGTGAATTTTCATGCATGATTTCCACTGAAAGCAATTGTATGGAGTTAGGATGGGCATATTTGTTTGATCCATGATGAAGAAATGCTAAAAAAAGAGAACCTAGTCACGACATTGCCCCCCCCCTCTTTTTACTCAATCAAAGAACCCCCACCCCCACCAAAAGAAATAAGATTTGGCACTTTATTTTAGTGCATTTACAACTACCACTAGCAAGAAATACTAAGTGGTCTTGATTTCAATGCATTACCAAAACCCTCACGAAGAGCATATGTTGAAAGTAAAACTTGGACACAATACTCAAGGAAACAAATAGCACCACTACGATCTACTCAAAAAATATGCACTTTCAAGAAATGAATTGCCTTGATATGAGGTCATATGAGAAAGTTATGATCCTTTGAAGTTTTCAAAATGAGAACTATGCAAAGTCATAGCTGAGAATTTGCAATTTTTGAAAAATTTATACTTGAAAATCAAAAATGACTACACTAGTGGATAGAGCACAAAAAAATAGCCAAGATCATAACAAGAATCATTGAAATCAGATTCTATATGGGCAAGAACGAGGCATTTGGAAACTACATTCAAATTTGTGACTGTCAATGGAGAGGGGTATGGCTATAACTTTATGTGCTCAATTATGCAAAATATACAGATTATATGCAAAAACTAAAAGATAGTGAGATGGTTTTTTAGGGCTGCGAACAAAACTTAAAAAGCATTTTTCTTTTTGATATACAAAAGATGTAGTTGTAGTGTAAATCAAATGCCTTTAACAACAAAAAATGGCCCCAACAACCAAAAAACGGCCCTAGTCACCAAAAGACATGATGAAAAGGTTGAATCAGCTACCTAAGTTGATCAATGGCATGCTGGAACTTGCAATCTTGATTGAATACACCAAATATGCAAGTTGGTTGCCATATTTGAGATTGAAACCCCAGTTTCACAACTTGTATGACAATATCTGATTTCGGTGAAATCAAAGCCAAAATATGAATTTCTCAAGCCTCTTGGACACGTTGGAACAACCAAAAATATTGCTAGTATAACTAGAAATGTTGCAATCACCCAGATTTCATAAAACACATGTGTAAATCCCAGAGATTAAAACCATTTTTGTCAAACTTTTCTGATTCTCAAGATCATCCAAAGATGTGAGAGAAGAGCATATTGGGTTTTTCAAAAAACTAGAATAAGATTTATTACCCCCTGCCCCACGAATCCCTTATAAAAGGAAATTAAAATCTATTCTTGCACATAGAATGGCTCTAATGCCATGTTAGAATCTAAAAAGATTAATAACCCAGAAAACTAGTGCAAAGAATAGATATCTAAACTATAAATGCAAATGATACAAAATCAAAATAGCAACACAGAGTTAGTCTCCAAGAGAGTAATGCAAATGCTAGAAGAAAAATAGCATTAAGAGGATGCAAAAATAAGAGAAGCAAATACAAGCCAGGTACAATGCTTATATAGGCTAGGAAAAGGGAGGAGGTGGCAACACCGTCTACTGAGGAGCAACCATATATCGGACTAAAGATAGCAAAGTATCTTCCCAAGATAGCTAATGGATGTTCACATGTAGGAAGGTGACACCTTGCAACCATTCACCTAAGAAGACATGATTTATTCACCTAAGCGAGATTAATAAAAGTATAAGAAAAATCTAGTAATATAGGGGGAAAAAAACCTACTAGGAAATAAAAAACTACACTAATAGTTTTGTATAATTACAGAGGGAAGATGTTGAGGCAGAATGTCCAACACATAACTCCAAAAAATGAAAAGGAGTTAATAGCCAATATAAATGAAGATATTTAAAAATAAATGGAAAAAATGACTTTAGAACAAGGAAGGCAACTACTCAATGAAGCAGGGATCATGGTTCTTCCTAGATAAGATTTAAGTGCCTCTTATGTTTTTTATAGTTTGATCAAGTTTGGAAAGAAGGATATGAAGCTAGATGTGTAGGGTATCAAAGATGTGATTATTAGTTCAAGATTTGTTGAAAATGATAAATCTATGCTATTATGGACCCTACACCCTCCACACAAAAGGCCACAAATACATTTGTGGTGAAAGCATTTCAAGTTCAATACAAGGATTGCATGTGCTCAATTGATCTTTTGGTGATATTATTTATGTCTCATGCATTTTGTTTCCTCAGATCAAATTTCAAGTTTGCTTTAATTTATTGTTCAATTGATTGAATGCAATAAGTAATTTTAGTTTTTGGAAAACAATAACATTGTATTGATATTTCAATCTTTGTTGTTGTCTTATTGGGCTCTTTAGGGGACTTAAATTCAGTAAGACTAAGTATTGGAATTTACTTAAGTATTCAACAGTTCATACATCATTAAATTGATAAAAATTTATCTCAAAGGGATTTATTGCTTGTCTATGAGGGTTACATTAAACATTTTAAATGATTGGTAGAAGAATGATAAAGAATCCATAGTCTATTGATTATTGTTTTGAGTCTTCCTGCTAATTGTAGAAAGGGCATACATCCAAGTGATGAAGGTTGAAAAATTCGTTATACATTTATATATTAGACCTAAAAACTTTTATCAACTTTTAAAATTATCAAAACATTTAAATCTCACAAATTATCTTCTTTAAAAAGCCTCTAGGGTATGAGGTATAGTCCTATGAGCCTTGGCTCTATAGAGCCAGAATTGCAAAGGTTCACATTCGGTCAAAGCGAAACTTGTCAATTAGCAAATTGAAATTTGGATTTCCAATAATTGGATCATCATTCCATAAGAAACCTAATCTACTAATTTGGGCACCAACAAATTGGTGACTCTACTAAGGAGTTGTATGCACAATCAGCAAAAGGTACTGGTTCTACAATATTAGAAGTATAGAGCAAGGAGTTTGTGCACTCTACTAGAGGTAGAACCAAGAAGAATAAATTTTATTTTATCCTCTATAATAGAAGTGGTGACTCTACAATTAAAAATTATATGAATAAAAAGTTGCTAGTAGTAAGAAAGTAGGATACTTTCAGAAGGGTGCTATTGAAGTTTATGTGGGGAAGGAAATCTACACATACCAGTGAGCACAAAGAGTATATTCCTAATAAGTGTAATATAAGAGTAGAAAACATGTCTAACATGATATTGGGAAATTGTGGGAAGGTGGCTGAAAAATTGAGAGATCTTTCTCCTAGTGATAGAGTTAATGGGACTCAGGCCTAAGAAGAAAACAATCTCAAGAATGAAACTCAATTTCAAGAGCATGTTACTTTTTGGAGAAAGACTAATTTATTTCAGAAAATTTATGAAAACCCCCCAAATAATCAATCCTTGGATGATAAATTTGAAGATGATGAAGAAGGTGATGTTAGACTAGGCAAAATGATAATATAATTTTCAAAGTTTATGAGGACTAAGAGAGTTTCAAGAGCTTTGAAAAGGCATGATGCAGGAGCATCTAGTGGTGTAAGGGCAATCCTATATCACCCAAAAATATGCTTAGTGATAGTTTGTGTTTAATGTTTTCATTTCTAGATACCCATTTGGGTCAAATATAGGTTCCAACTCTCACAGTTCCACTATTAATTTTTTGGGTTAGAGTTTTATTAGTTTTAAGCACCTTGGAATAAGTGTAAATGTAGAAAATGAGTTATTTTGTAATTGAGCCAAAATTATGATGAGTTAGAGGGTCTAATTTGGAGGGATGATTGTCTAGAAAAAGAATCAGGTCAAAAGGCTTTACAGTTAGAAAGTTATTATAGTTTTTATTTTCCTGAAGACCTCCTAAGAGTGCTTCAAAGTCAAATATGAGGCACTAAATGGCCTCATACAGGGCCAAAAAATGGAGATGAGTGAAGCCTATCTATATGGCTATAGAGCACTTCAAGAGATTTTTGAAAATGTAAACAATTCGTCAATTAGAGTTATGGTTCAAAAGTTATGCCTCTCGGATGTTGGACTACCATTTCTAGATTCTTCTAATTTTACACTGACTTCTAATGTGATTTTTGGAATCTTCTATTTTGGTGCTGGATGCCAACTGGCATATTCTAGAATGTATTCCTAACCCTAAACCATTTGGGGCTTATTTAAGAACATTTTTGGCATTGTAAAGGCAGCTCTTAGTGGAGTGAGAGAGAAGGTACTATGTGGAGGATTTCTTTCTTTAGAATCATATGGTTGTAAGCTCATTGGGAATTTTACATTGATAATAATATTTCCCTTTTCCTATGTGTTCATTCTAGTTTTTGGTTGTGTCTCCATCAAGTGGTATCAGAGCAAGTTTTCCTGAGTGTGTAGATAGAGTGTCGACTATGAGGCAGTTTGCACCAAGACTGTGTGGTTGTGGATTTGAGACAAGAAGATGCCACCATGAAGGGAACATGGTGGAAGAGCCGGAGTTGTTACTCCTGAGGTTAGAGCCCTCTACAGACAAGTTCAAGCATCATAGGTGGAGATCCGTAGAGGACTAAATGTTGTTGCAGGCAATGAAAGTGAGGAAGAAAATGAAGAAAAAGAAAATATTGGACAAGAAGGGGAAGACGAAGGGGAAGTCCTAAATCAGGCAGAGGAGAGGATTTTTAGGGCCATTTCTAAGCTTGGAAAAAGACCTAAAATTTATGTGGGCATGTTTTTGGGAACCCTAAATCCAGATGAGTTGATTGATTAGATCAATGAACTAGAGGAGTATTTTGAGTATGAGGATATCAGAGACCCTGAGAGGGTTAAATTTGTGAAGGCCATGCTAAAATTTGGTGGCAAGAGGTTTAGCTAGAAAGGAATAGAAGAGGAAAGGAGAAAATCACAAGGTGGATCACATGGTGGACAAACTAAAGAAGTAGTTCATTCTTTTTTATTATGAGCTTGATTTGTTCTAGAAAATGCAAGGGTTAAAGCAAGTAGGAAAATTTGTCCAGGAATATACAAAGGAATTTTATCAACTTCTTATTAGGGTAGGGCATGCAGAAGATAATAAGGAGAAGGTTACCCATTACCTCAGTGGGTTATGACCTAGCATTCAGGAGGAGTTAAGTCTGGTTAGACTGACTAGCATTAAAGAGGCATACCAGTTTGCCCTGTGAGTTGAAGAGAAGCTAAAGAAAAATTTTGATGGAAGGCAAAGAGGGCATGGTCAAGGAGGAAGGGGTGGTGGTAGATCACTTGGAGGCTAAAATGAGACCCAAAAGAAAAATGAAGATGTGGGTACTAGCAGTAATTAGAGGAACGAGGGTTTCAACCACTCCCGCGATCAAAACTGTGGAAATCAATGAGGAAGAGGTAGAGGATGTGGACAAGTTTTAGGAAGAGGAGGCTTCCATGGTACCTATTTTCATTGCAATGAAGAAAGTCATCATGCATTTGAATGCCCTCAACGACAAGGAAGGACAAATAGGAGAGTTGAGGGTCAAGCAAGGGTTGCTTATGTGGACGAAGATGCACAATCATCATATTCTAAGGATGTAGAAAGAGGAGAGGTTCTCGTAAATGAAAGGGTCTTACTAAGTGGTGAGTCTAAACCTAGACAAAGGAGGAGTTTGTTTCATACGAGGTGCAAGTGTGAGGATAAGTGTTGTGATGTAATTATTAGTTCCTGCCAAGGCAGGAATTCTTATGCATTCATGTCAATGTAAATATGAAATTAACATTAACCAATCAAATCAAAGAATTTAAAAGATTATATGTAATTTCAAATGTTTATATCTTTTTCTAATTTTTTATTATTTTATAAATCACATTTTTCATCCATTCTATTGGTCCATACTATTTTTGGTGGGGGAGAAAATTAATTTTCTTCAACAAAAAATATAAATATTTTCTAACAACTTTACCTTGCATTAATGAATGTATTAATTACAACTTTATCTTTTCGACATTTGTGACAAGTTGATAAGATTTTTTTTTTCAATAATTTTATCTTCCACCTCACACAACATGTCTAATCAATATTTATTATCGCAATCTATTAAATATTTTTAATTTCTTATTTTAAATATATTTATTATTAGTTTTACATTGATGTTTATTTTTAACTATTTAATATAACTTGTTCCTACAATTTCATGTAATGCATAAGTTAAAATTACATACATACATACATACATATATATAACTGATAATAAATATGTCTTTTTAATATAATTTCAATATGTTATATCTTTTTATTTGAATTTCTAATTTTCTTAAAACTTTGCTTTTTTAATAAAAGTAGTTAAATTATTACTATTATTTTACTTTTATAAAAATAAATTAAACAATATTATTTTTTAATTATATTTTATAATAGTGTTTGTAATATGTATAATTGATAAGTGTTACAATTTATAAATTATATCATTTATTATTATTAATATTTTTTATTTAAACAATTTATCATTTAATTTAAATACATTTAAAACTTAAATATATATTTTAATATTATATTTTATATCAAAAAAATACTAAAGAAATAACCACAAAAAAGAAATAATTCAATTCTAAAAGATATATAAATTATTATTAAGTTTTTATAAACTATGTATTAAAATTAAATAGCTATATTTTATTTCTTATTTATTACATCATATTTATTCATCAACATCAAATTTATATGTATTACATCTATTTATTATTTACAAATTTACATATTAAATTATATAGATATTATTTCATAATTAAAAATTACTTAATTTTATGAAAAAATTGAAAATACAAAACATTAAATAGTAAACCTTCTCTAATTGTGTAAAATTAAACAATTAGTTTTACTTATAAAATATTTTTATATTTGAATACATTTCATTTTTTTCTCATAGAAATGTGAGTTTTAATATAAAATTTAAATTCTTAGTTTCATTAATTAAAATATAATATATTTTATTATAACCATGATTTTATTTTGAATATTTATTTTATTAAGAAGAATAATTATATTTTCTTCTCTCTCACACACACACAACTTACGTTGGTATCACTCTATGTTACTATTTTATCTCTCTTCCTCTTCCTCCACTATATTATCTATCATTTTTTCCCCTCTGCATATATGTTTATGTTGTTATTGTTGTATACTGTTATTTATCTCTATCTATATCTCTATCCTAGTTTTTGTCCAGTGCTAATGATTAAAAATAGTGTGAGTTCCATTTGATAATCAAGATGAGAATAATATATAGTTGGAATATTTGTAATATGTATAATTGATAAGTGTTACAATTTATAAATTATATCATTTATTATTATTATTATTATTTATTTAAACAATTTATCATTTGATTTAAATACTTTTAAAACTTAAATATATATTTTAATATTATATTAATAATTATATTTTATATCAAAAAAAATACTAAAGAAATAACCACAAAAAAGAAATAATTCAATTCTAAAAGATATATAAATTATTATTAAGTTTTTATAAACTATGTATTAAAATTAAATAGCTATATTTTATTTGTTATTTATTACACCATATTTATTCATCAACATCAAATTTATATGTATTACATCTATTTATTATTTACAAATTTACATATTAAATTATATAGATATTATTTCATAATTAAAAATTACTTAATTTTATGAAAAATTTGGAAATACGAAACATTAAATAGTAAACCTTCTCTAATTGTGTAAAATTAAACAATTAGTTTTACTAATAAAATATTTTTATATTTCAATACATTTCAATTATGTCTTATAGAAATGTGAGTTTTAATATAAAAATTAAATTCTTAGTTTCATTAATTAAAATAAAATATATTTTATTATAACCATGATTTTATTTTGACTATTTATTTTATTAAGAAGAATAATTATATTTACTTCTCTCTCTCACACACACACACAACTTATGTTGGTATCACTTTATCTTGCTATTTTATCTCTTTTCCTCTTCCTCCACTATATTATCTATCCTTTTTTCCCCTCTGCATATATGTTTATGGTGTTATTGTTGTATACTATTATTTATCTCTATCTATATCTCTATCCTAGTTTTTTTCCAGTGTCAATGATTAAAAATAGTGTGAGTTCCATTTGATAATCAAAATGAGAATAATACATAGTTGGGGGAGTTATTCCAATTACTTATGGTTCTCTAGTAGCATGCATGGTATGCTTAAACATATAATGCGATAGTCCAAATGCTTCATCACTTCTTGAATGTAATGTCCCCGTTTTTGGAGGAGGTAGTTATTTATAAAGTTATCAATTAAAAAATATATTACAAGGTAAGTTTATATTTAATTAACTCAATAAAGTGATATATTTTATAAAGTCATTAAATAAAACAATCTTCTAGAGGTTGCTGGAAGAAGTGGAGGAAAAATTAAAAAGGAGACCGACCTATCAAGAAAAAAAGAATAAATAGGCTTTGAGGGCTCATTGCCTATCAAGGAGATTTATTATTGTTATTTGCTGATGTGCGTTGTGGAGCCTAGGGTTTCTACAAGTAGTCACAATTGTCCATTGAGAACAAAAAATCTTAATTGGTACGCAATTTTGAGGGTGTGAAAGATCACTTGAACTATTGCAGCTGTGTCAAGGATATTTTAGTCCTTTCACTTGTGCTTAATTGTTGGTTTGGAGTTTCAATTGGAGTTGCACTTTCATCATATCATCTTCAACAATCAGTCTCCAGCATTTGATCAATCCAGGTTCTTCATTTCAGTCTGTAGTTGTAACAAGTTCTTAGTTGAATTTAGCCAGTTAGGGTTTTTCTGCAATGTGCCATGTTGTAATGTTTCAGTGCTGAAAAAATGGCATATCATATGTAAAAACATTTGGTGATCATTAAATGAATACATTGGCACTATTTTACATCAATTATTCAAGTAGAACAATTTTTTATTCAGTACTATGCTTTTAGTAGTGTATTAAATTTAGGGATTTTTTTTTTAGTGGCTTGTTGGTAAGGGTCATTATAGTGGTATCAGAGAAATTTCCTACTAGCCTAATAGGGTTTATGCAGTCAATTTAGTTTACAAAAGAAAAAGGAAAAAAACCAAAAGGGCTCTATTTACATAGGGAACCAGCATAACTGAGAATATGGTTGAGAGACATTCCCAAAGCCCACCTAGAACTATGCGTGATGATGAGACTTTACAGCATCAGGAGAGGCTTCTACAGTCAATAGAGGCAAGTACACAGGCAATGATGGTTATGATGCAACATTTGATTGGGAAAAATAGGAGAAATAATCATAATAATGACCAGGAAGATAGGAGCATAGTAGGATCACAACATAGGACATGGTCTAAAATAGCTGACAAACCCACATGTCCTACATTCAGGGAAGAAACTCCAGCATGCACATCTAATGCTATGGTAACAGATATTGTAGATGAACTCCGACAAGTGAGGAATGAGTGGGATTCATTACCAACATATGTACAAGATAGATGGACATTTGACAGGTACTTGAACTACAGAGCTACCAAGCAGAAGTAGGCAAATAAACATAGTGAGTTGCAACAAGCCACCAACAAGTTGGTATTACCCACATTTGATGGTAGTGGAAAAATGACTGCTCAAGCTTGGATTCATAAGGTGGATACTTTCCTATCTCTGAAGACTATGACATAATTTGAAGCACTCAAGTATGCCACTTTACACTTAGATGGGGCAGCACATGAATGGTGGACACATGGCATGATTACATTGCAACACAATCAGATAACCACTTATCAGAGTTCATGGATAGATTGATAGAAAGGTTTGATAAAATAAATCCTGAAGTTTATTTTCGGGAGTTAGCCCAATTGAGATAGTCAGGAGGCTTAGAACTATTTATCAATGACTTCCAGCAGCTTGCAGTGATGGTGCCTAACATTTCAGAATGGAGGCTAGTCATTTTATTCACAGAGGGATTAATTGAACCACTCAAGGGGTGGATAAAGGCCTTTGATCCTCCTACATTACATGAAGCCATGAAGAAAGCCCATAGTATGGAACTTGCAGCTCCAGCAAACCAGTTTAGTTCAAAGGGTTCTTCATCATTTAGAGATAACAAAGGGGAATTCAGCAAGGGTAAAGAGAAGGTTAGCAACTCAAAAGGCAAGTCAGCTGCACCTTAGGATAAGGAAATGCTTAATGACCTGCATAGGAAGAAGCTATGCTTCTGTTGCAAAGGTCCATATGAGTTTGATCATGATTTTCCTATGAGGCCTAAGGGGAAGGCTAACTGGGTGATCTGGGCTTATTACGAGGGTTTGGATTCAGACAACTTAGAGCATCATGATGAGGATCCTGATGAGGCAGAGGGTGAATAAGAGGTAGATAGTGCTAAGAAAAAAGAGGCTCCAGAGCTACATTTACAGGAGGCACATCTGTCTAGTACTCAAAGAGAGGGATCTTTCAGATTTTGGGAAGTCTTGGCAGGACAAAAGGTTATTACTCTATTGGATACAGGTGCCACACATCATTTCATCAATGCACGATTTGTGGAGAGGCATGGACTCATTACTGAGGATTTTGAGGGACTGAGAGTCAAGGTAGTCCATGGATATACTCTTAGTTTTGATAGGATGGTGTAAGATCTACCTTTGTGCTTGAACAACTATAAGTTTAAGGAAGACTATCATGTGGTCAACATGGGTGACATGGACATAGTACTTGGGATGCAATGGCTACATTCTTTGAAGGAGATTACCCTGAGACTATGGAATATGGAGATACAATTCGAGGTGGATGGCAGGACTCATGTGCTAAAGGCTATCTGTAATGGTGATGTCAGGACTATCTCATTTAGACGGTTGGAGAGATTAGCCAGGCATAATAATATAGAGTGGGCGAAAATATGTGCCTTGATGCCTACCCATGAGAAGCAACATAAGACTAAATATCATCCAGATATTCAGAAATTGAGAATCAAGTATGAGAAGGTATTCAGCGAGATTCCACCCGGTAGGCCACCAAACAAAGGGATTGAGCACATTATTGAGCTAGAGGAAGGTTTTAAGCCTATCATGATCACACCATACTAGCACCCAAAATGACTCAAAGATGAGATCAAGAGGACCATCAAGGAGTTGCTAGCAATGGGACACATCAGACCAAGTAAGTCACCTTTTGCATCTTCTGTTGTTTTGGTAAAAAAGAAGGATGGTACTCTATAAATGTGTATTGATTATAGGGTGTTGAATAAGAGAACTATAAAGAATAGGTATCCCATCCCACACATTGATGAGCTGATAGATGAATTGCATGGGGCTTGTTACTTCACAAAAATTGATTTAAGATCAGGCTATCACCAGATCAAAGTTCGAGAGCAGGATATTGAAAAATTGTTTTCAGATGTCATTGTGGGGGTTTGACCAATGCACCTACCACTTTTCGATCCACTTTGAACAAGGTCTTCCACCATCAGTTGAGGAAATTTGTGATGGTGTTCTTTGATGATATTTTGATCTATAGCAAGACATGGCAGGAACATTTAGAGCACTTGGAGACAACATTGAGCATTTTACAAAGGGAGTCCTTGTATGCCAAGCAGTCCAAATGTGATTTGGGGATGATAGAATTGTTGTATCTTGGAAACATCATTAGTGCAGAAGGAGTGCGAATGGATCCTGAAAAGATCTGTGCTATTGTTGATTGGCCACCACCAGAGAACCTTACACAGTTAAGGGGGTTCCTTGGTCTATGTGGATTCTATTGCAGGTTTGTTAGTGGTTACTCACAACATGCAACACCCATGACATATTTGTTGATGAAAGGGGATTTGTGTGGACTTGGGAGGCACAAGACTGTTTTATGCGGTTCAAGGAAATAATGACTACATGCCCAGTATTAGCATTGCTTGATTTTATGAAGCCATTTGAGCTCCAATGTGATGCTTCTGGAGAGGGAGTTGGTGTTGTACTCATGCAAGACAAGCATCCTATAGCTTATGAGAGCAGGAAACTCAAAGGTCCCAAGAGATCATTCAACATATATGATAAGGAGATGTTGGCCATCATGCATGCCTTGGCCGAATTCAGATAGTATCTTGTGGGTAGCAAATTTTGTATTAAAACTTATCATAATAGTTTGAGGCACTTTTTGGGATAGCAGAACCTGAATGATCGTCAGCAGAAGTGGGTGAGTAAGTTGCAAGCCTATGATTTTGATATCACCTATGTTAAGGGGACATGAAATATTGTTGCAGATGCTTTATCCCGTAGGCCACACCTCACTTATATGATTTAGATATCAGAGGACTGGTGAGACTTGATTGTAGCAGAATATGCCAGAGACACATGGGCCTCTGATATAGTGGAGGGAAAAGTGATCGACACCAAGTACACTCTCGTAGATGATTTGATCATTTACAAGAACAGGATTTACTTAGTCCTAGGATCGAAAGTGAAGCAGTTGATTTTGAGAGCATTCCATAATTCACCTATAGTAGGCCATCCTGGGTATTTCAAGACTTATAGGTTAGTACAGGAGCAGTTCACTTGGAAGGGACTTAAGGCTGATGTTTTGCAGTATGTGCGTGAATGTCAAGTTTGCCAGTAGAACAAACAAGAGCACACTTATCCAATAGGGCTCCTACAACCACTTCCTATTCCTGACAAGAAGTGGGAGTGCATCTCTATGTATTTTATCACAAGCTTGCATAGGGCCTAGGGGCGCAATTATATCTATGTGGTGGTGGATAGGCTGACAAAATATGCTCACTTCTTCCCTATCGCTACTACATACTCAAAAAATCAAGTGGCAAAGGTCTTCTTTAGAGAGGTTTTTGGATTACATGGTTTGCCTCGGAGCATTGTGAGTGACAGGGACAATCGCTTCATGAGTCACTTTTGGTAGGAGGTATTTCAGTTGTGTGGCACTGAGCTTACACCTAGTACTAGTTATCACCCATAGACCGATGGTCAAACAAAGATTGTAAACAAATGGGTGGAAGGGTATTTGAGGAATTATGTGGCAGATCAACAACGAGCTTGGGTCAGATGGATATATCTCTGTGAGTATTGTTACAATACTACATACCATATGAATATACAAATGACACCCTTCATGGCACTTTATGGTTATGAGGGACCTAGTTTCTTATATTTGTTGTTGGGAGATAGTCGGGTACCCCGTGCAAGTGGACTATTACAGGAAAGTAAGGATATATAGTTGCTACTCTCAGAGACAACATTGCTAAAGCTCAAAACTAGCAAAATTAGTATGCAAACAAGAAGAGGATTGAGTGTAGTTTTGAGGAAAATGATATGGTTTACCTCATGTTGCAGCCATATAAGTAGTCCACACTCAAGAAGAGTGGTGCAGAGAAACTCAAGCCACACTATTATGGACCATTTAGAATCACCAGGCGAGTTGGTGAGGTGGCTTATGAGTTGGAGCTTCCCACAGACAGTAGAGTGCACAATGTGTTTCATGTATCACACCTCAAAAAGGTGTTGGGTCAAAATGTGATGCCTTCTATAGTATTACCTCCCTTGGATGATGAGGGGAAATTGATCTTAGTACCAGAATCCATTCTAGATAGTAGAGAGAAGCAGCTTCGCAGGAGAGTAATTAGAGAGTATCTAGTTAAGTGGAAAGATTTACCTGTTGAAGATGATACTTGGGAGGGAGAAGTGATTTTGCAGCATCCAACATTAAGATTACTTGAGCCCAAGCAATTTTAGGAGGGGCGGACCTGTAATGTCCCCATTTTTGGAGGAGTTAATTATTTATAAAGTTATCAATTAAAAAATATATTACAAGGTAACTTTATATTTAATTAACTCAATAAAGTGATATATTTTATAAAGTCATTAAATAAAACAATCTTCTAGAGGTTGTTGGATGAAGTGGAGGAAAAATTAAAAAGGAGGCCGACCTATTGAGAAAAAAAGAATAAATAGGCTTTGAGGGCTCATTGCCTATCAAGGAGATTTATTATTATTATTTGCTGATGTGCATTGTGGAGCCTAGGGTTTTTGCAAGTAGTCACAATTGGCCATTGAGAATGAAAACTCTCAATTGGTACGCAATTTTGAGGGTGTGAAAGATCACTTGAATTATTGCAACTGTGTGAAGGATATTTCAGTCCTTTCACTTGTGTTTAATTGCTGGTTTGGAGTTTCAATTGGAGTTGCACTTTCATCATATCATCTTCAGCAATTAGTCTCCAACATTTGATCAATCCAAGTTCTTCCTTTTAGTTTGTAGTTGTAACAAGTTCTTAGTTGAATTTAGCCAGTTAGGGTTTGTCTATAATGTGCCATGTTGTAATGTTTCAGTACTAAAAAAATGGCATATCATATGTAAAAACATTTGGTGATAATTGAATGAATACATTGGCACTATTTTACATCAGTTATTCAAGTAGAACAATTTTTTATTCAGCAATATACTTTTAGCACTGTATTAAATTTAGGGAATTTATTTTTAGTGGCCTATTGGTAAGGGTCATTACATTCAAGTTCTATAATTCAAATATTGGTATGGATATCTTTCCTCATTGTACATAATTTAAGTTGTCAATGTAGAAGGTGCAAATTTGTCTAAGGCATATGTATTGATCATAGTATGATATTAAGTACTTAGTGCCATATTGGGGACTTTGGCATCTTATTCTTGGGCTTAAATGCCCAAAGATATAATAATATAGCACAAGAACTTAACAACAAAATATGAGCTATCCTATCAAATCATAAGCGCATTTCTAGGACGAGAATCTAACAACAAAATATGGGCAATCCTATCAGATCACAAGTGCATTTCTAGACAAAAATTAATGCATTCACAATGTTAATTTAGATTCTCACTGATCTACACCTCTGCAACCATTATGCATGAGGCAGGAACTATGATGCATTGCGTCTCTTGTTGATGGTGGCAGCACCAAAAACTTGGTGTCTGAGGAGATGGTCTCTAAGCTAAAGCTCAAAAGGGAAAAACACCCCCAACCTTATCGGATTGCTTGGCTGAAGGATGATCATAAGGTCCTAGTCAGTGAACAATGTTTGGTGAAGTTCAAGATTGGGAGTTACCATGATGAAGTTCTCTGTGACATTATTCCAATGGATGTCTGCCATTTATTGTTGGGAAGACCATGGCAATTTGATAGACATGTTGTACATGATGGTCATGCAAATACATACTCTCTGCCAAAGGATAGAGTTCACCACAAACTGAAGGCCCATGATAAAGGAAGGTGAAAAGGTATACAGTAGTGCTAGGATATGTCTCATTGATGGAAGAAATTTTTTGGATGGTATGAAACATTAGCATATGTTTTATGCTTTGATTCCTAGAAGAGATAAGGAAGGTAGTAGTGAAATTCCACCTGAAGTTTCAGACCTATTAAGTGAGTATGGAGATGTCATCTCTGATAATGTTCCAGAAGGGTTACCACTAGTAAGGTAGATCAGTCATCAGATAGATTTAATCCCTAGAGCTAGTTTGCCTAACAAGACTACTCATAGGATGACTCCTACTGAAATTGAGGAGCTAAACAAACAAGTTCAAGAGCTATTGAGGAAGGGGTTGATTCAAGAGAGCCTGAGACCATGTGCAGTACCTATAGTACTAGCACCAAAGAAGGATGGAGAGTGGAGAATGTGCACAGACTCTCAAGCTATAAATTAGAATAATCATAAAGTATCAGTTCCCTTTGCCAAGAATGGACGATCTTATGGACTGCTTGAGTGGGGCTCAATACTTCACAAAGATAGATCTCAAGAGTGGCTATCACCAAATATGAATATGAGAGGGAGATGAATGGAAGACTGCATTCAAGACTAAGGAGGGTCTATGTGAGTGGTTAGTCATGCCTTTTGGATGACCAATGCACCAAGCACCTTCATACGGCTTATGAATGAGGTACTAAAGAAATTCTTGGGAAAATTTGTTATTGTCTATTTGGATGATATTTTAATTTTCAGCAAGACTTTGGATGAACATTTATTGCACATTCATAGAGTTCTTGAAAGGTTGAGGGAAGAGAAAATGTTGATTAATTTGAAGAAGTGTAGCTTTGTAAAAAAGGAGTTAGTCTACTTGGGGTTTGTTGTATCATCTGAGGGTCTCAAAATAGATCTAGAGAAGGTAAAAGCCATCTTGGAATGGCCTACTCCAAGGTCTACTACTGAGGTGAGATCATTTCATGGTCTAGTTAGTTTTTACATAAAGTTCATTAAGAATTTCAATGGCATATGTGCACCCCTGACCGAAACAATAAGGGAGGATAGGAAAGAGTTCAAGTGGACTACAACCACTACAATTAGTTTTGAATTTTTGAAGAAGAAGGTGACTGAGAAACCTGTGTTGGCACTTCCAAATTTTAGTAAAGTGTTCCAGGTAGATTGTGATGCTAGTGGCAATGCTATTGGGGCTGTATTAAGCCAAGAAGGTAAGCCTATTGCATATTTTAGTAAAAAATTGAATGATGCAAAGAAGAAGTATTCTATTTATGATTGGGAGTTCTATGCAATCATTCAGGCCTTAAAGAAATGGAGGCATTATTTATTGCCAAAAGAATTTGTCTTGTATATTGATCACCAGGCATTGCAGTACCTAAATAGCCAAGGTAAATTGAACCAGAGACATATGAAGTGGGTAGAGTTCTTGCAGAGCTATACATTTTTGTTGAAACATAGAAGTGGAAGGACTAATAGGGTTGCAAATGCATTAAGTAGGAGACAAATGTTGCTTATAGTACTTTAGGTTGAAGTGGTTGGGTTTGATGAACTCAAGAATTTGTACCCTGAGGATCCTAATTTTACTGAAGCATGGAAGGCTTGCAAAGAACCTGTTACTATAGATAGAACCTGGTGGCTAGGTTATTTGATTCACGATGGTATGTTGTTCAGGGGTAGTCAGTTATGCATTCCAAGGAATTCCATGAGGGAAAAGTTGATCAAGGAGAAGCACAATATGGGGATGGTAGGACAGTTTGGTCGAGATAAGACCATTTCCATTCTTAGAGAACATTATTTTTGGCCTCAAATGTCACAAGATGTGAAGAATTTTGTACAGAATTGTCAAGTATGTTAAGCAGCCAAGGGATTTAGTCACAATACTAGACTCTATCAGCCATTGTTTGTTCCATTGAAGCCATGGGAGGACATAAGTATGGATTTTGTTCTTCGATTGCCAAGGACACAAAGGGGTAATGGCTCAGTATTTGTGGTGGTTGATAGGTTCTCCAAGATGGCACATTTCATTCCATGCCACAAGACTCATGATGTTGTACATATTGCAAATTTGTTTTTCAGAGAGGTGGTGAGACTACATGGTCTCCCAAAGAGTATTGTTTCCGATAGAGATACTAAATTTGTGTGGTATTTCTGGAGGACTTTACAGAAGAAGTTGAGGATAGAATTGAGGTTCAATTCTACACATCATCCGCAATCTGATGGATAGACCGAAGTGGTAAATAGAAGTTTGGGCGATTTATTGAGGTGTTTAGTGGGAGTTAAGCCCAAGGGGTGGGATTTGATTCTGCCACAAGCAGAATTTGCTTACAATAACTCTATAAATAGGAGTACTGGTAGATCACCATTCCAAATTGTGTATGGGAGTAGCCCAAGGACTACACCAGAATTGAGAAAGATGGAGCAAGGGGAGAGGATAAGTGCTGAGGTAGAAGAATTTGCTGAACATATCAAGAGCCTACATGAGGAGGTCCATGCACACATCACCAAGATGAATCAACAGTATAAAGCTAGGGCATATCAAAGGAGGAGACATAAGGAGTTCCAAGTAGGGGATATGGTTATGGTACACTTACAAAAGAAATGGTTTCTAGAGGGTACTTACAACAAGATGAAGATGAAGAAATTTGGCCCCTATAAAATTTTGAAGAAGCATGACTTGAGAAATGCATATGAGGTGGAGTTGCCAGATTGGATTCACATTTCTCCTATCTTCAACATTGTAGACTTAACAAAATATCATGACGATGGTGCAGATGAGGGGTTGATGCTAGAACCATGTCCAATTCCTACTTCTAAGAAGGAGGAGATAGAAGAGATTCAGGATAGTCGTGTGGTTAGGAGTACCAAAAATAGGTATTATGAAGAGTACCTAGTAAAGTGGAAAGGATGACCAATAGAGGACTCAACTTGGAAATTAGTAGCAGAGGTTGCCCATTTGGGTTTTCCTCTACCATAAAGTGACAGGGTCACTTTTGAATCTACCCTGGTTGTCTGATGCAGGAGCATCCAATGGTGTAAGGCAATCCTGTATCACCCAAAAATATGCTTAGAGATAATTTTTGTTTAATGTGTTTTTATTTATGGATACCCATTTGGGTCAAATAAAGGTTCCAACTCTCACAATTCCACTATTAGTTTTTTGGGTTAGAGTTTTATTAGTTTTTAAGCACCTTGGGATACGTGTAAATGTAGAAAAATGAGTTATTTTGTAATTGAGCCAAAATTATGATGAGTTAGAGGGTCTAATTTGGAGGGATGGTTGTACTTGTAATTTAAAACACTCTAGAAAAAGAATCAGGTCAAAAGGTTTTACGATTAGAAAGTTATTACAATTTTAATTTTCTTGGAGACCTCTTAAGAGCACTTCAAAGTCAGATATGGGGCACTAAATGGCCTCATACAGGGCCAAAAAATGGGGGACAATGAAGCCTATCTATAGGGCTATAAAGCACTTTGAGAGCTTTCCAAAAATGTAAATAGTTTGTCAATTGGAGTTACGATTCAAAAGTTATGCCCCTCGAATGTTGGACTACCATTTCTGGATTCTTCTAATTTTACACCGACTTCTAACATGATTTCTAGAATCTTCTGTTTTGGTGGTGGATGCCAACTGACATATTCTAGAATGTATTCCTAACCCTAAACCATTTGGGGCTTATTTAAGAACATTTATGGCATTGTAAAGGCAACTCTTAGTGGAGTGAGAGAGAAGGTACTATGTGGAAGATTTATTCCTCTAGAATCATAGGGTTGTAAGCCCATTGGGAATTTTACATTGATAATAATATTTCCCTTTTATTATGTGTTCATTCTGGTCTTCGGTTGTGTCTCCATCAAGGCAACCTAGTGAGCTCCTAGAGTTGATTGGAATAACTAGGGATTAGTGTGTTATACCATCACCAAAAAGAACTAGACTAAAAAGAGAAGAAGAAAGACTTGGAAAAGGTAGAAATAGTGTTTGTAGATTTCATAAAAATTAGCCTAAACAAAGAACAAAAAATGATACAGATAAAATAGTAGATAACTATACACAATATCCACATATGACTGAAAGAAGAAGAGGGATATTGATAGAGATTCAAGAAAATTTGCAAATAATTAGAACAATAACAATGCATATAATAATAATAATAATAATGCATAAAGCTACAATGATGGCCAAAACAACAGATAACCTAGAGGAAGGAATATGAACAATAATCAGAATATGTAAAGAAAAAATAATCAACAAAATAATAGGTTGAATTGGAATGTTAGGGCTCCTATGCCATTAGAGTGGTATAGACAATTAGATTTTTATGGTATATTTGGATTTCCAAATCCCATATTAAATTATTTAAGAACTGCAATCCCCAAGTACTTTAGGAATGGAGCTATATTAGTATAAATTCATTGTATAAATTTAAATGTAGTAATTAAGAAAATGTTTAAGGCCCATGACGATGTCCTAATGAAGTTATTTGTCCAATCCTTAATTGAAGATGCAGAAGAATGGTACAAAAATTTACCTGATGGGTCTTTGGGAAGTTGGCAAGAATGTGTTGATCAACTAATTGAACATTTTGGTGACCATAATGATCATTTTTTTTCTTCACATGAATTAACTAGTATCAAGAAAAAACAAAATGAAACCATACTTGAATTTAACAAGACATTCAATAAGGTGCTAAAATCAGGTGCCAAGAGACATTAGGCCACTTGGCATGTTTCTTATGGACTTCTACATGGATGCTCTGGATTATAAAATGAACTAAGAGATTAGGATGGAAAATCTTGCCACCCTACAACAAGCTTTCAAGATTACTTTATCTTTGGAAAACATTAGAAAAGTAGCAGGCAATGGATTGAAAAGGGATGATCCTAAGTTGTTCAATCCTAAGGCTCCTAAGAAAAAAGAAGAAGAAGATAAGATTGACTAAATTCTTAACATGATGAAAGAGATGAATATGGGAAGTGGGAAGGTTGTAAGACATGCCTTATAACACTAATTGGAAAGATGTTAAACTAGTGAACACCAAGGAGACTCTAGATCCTCTCAAAAGAACTAACCATTTGGCTAATAAAAAGCCTTGGTGTGATGTTTTCTTACTGCCTCACATGGTAGACCAATGTGTAATTGCTCAAAATATTTGGGATGAGCAAAATAATGACAATGATGAAAACCCTAGATATAATGCAGTATCGAGTGGACCATGTTTGGGTGAAGAATCATTAGAGGATGACTATACAACAAATTATATATATGGAAGATATCAATTGAGTCCAGGGGTATTTCTAGATAATGAAGAACGCCCACGAATCAAAAAGTTGTTTGAGGAAGAGAAAGAATCTTATACTATTGTAGCAATGGAGTAGGTGAGAATCAATTACAAGCTAAGGAACCAAGAAATAAATGAAGATTAGAGAAAAGGGGTAGGGATATTTTCCAAGATGGGGGCTAAACAAATCAAAAGTAAAGACCAAAATATTAATAAACAGGAGAAGCAACCAAATTTTACAAATCCAAAAAATAACAAGTAGCCCAATGGTAAGAATTTCCATGATTATAATTCCTTCATAGCTCAAGCTTTATCTTAGGTAAAATCCATTGTTCTCATAATGGAAATTATGAAATTGCCACATTACAAGAAAAGGGCTTTAAAATTGATATCTAAAGTAGAAAGTCATAAAGAAGAAAAAGAAGATGCTCAAAAGATACCTAAAATATATCTAGGAACTGTTGTTAATAAGGATCCTACTCAAGTCAATTTGTTTTATTTAACTCTGCTCATAAATGATAAATTGGTAAAAATTTGAATGATTGATTCAGGAGTGGCTATAAATATTATGCCTATTGATGTGATGAAAAGTTTGAATTTAGATGTTGATATTCCTTATGGTAAATGTTATTACATGCATAACAGATCTATCTCTATTATGGGAGTTAAAAAAGATATTGATTTCAGATTTCCTTCTTGTCTTAAAAAGGTTTATAAAATTGATAGTATAGTAGTGTAGGTTCTTGCTATGTATGGTATGCTTTTGTCTAGACCATGGTCTAATTTTGTAGGAGGCAATATTCAATTAGATTTATCTAATGCAACTATACCAGTAAATGGCAAGAATATTAGGATAGACAAGGAACCCAGATATACATATTTGGTAGAAGATATCAATCCAAATCAAATGACTTGTTTGTGTGATACAAATATAGATAATTTTCAAGTAACTATCACTAAGGAAGCCTTACAAAAGGTGGATCCCATTTATGAATGCATTGACATAGATCATGATAAAGTATGGAGGATGAACTTTGATGGCTCATATTCCAAAGAAGGAAATGGTATAGGTATAGTATTTGTTTCTCTTGAAGGTGAAAATATTAAGTATTCATTGGTGTTATCTTTCAAGTATACTAATAACATAGCTGAATATGAAGCCTTGTTTTTAGGATTAAGGATCACAAATAAACATGGTATTAAAATTTTAAATGTTTTCAGTGTTTCTAATCTAATTGTATCCCAAGTTAGAAATAATTTTTTTACTGAAAAGGACAAGATGAAATGATAAAGAATGAGGTATGGGATATTGTTGAACTTTTTGGTGCATTTAACATAACCTGGATAGATAGATTTGAAAATGTTCTAGTAGATTTAATACTATTGAACTTTTTGGTGCATTTAACATAACTTGGATGGACAGATTTGAAAATATTCTGGTAGATTTTTTGGCTAATTTTGTAGTCAGGCAAGGTAGTATTCCTTATGTAGATATCACACAAATAGAAACAAAAAATAGGCTAATAGTTCTTGATAATGTGCACAATTGGCAAGTTTTTGAAGATGATAGGGACATTATCAATTTTCTTGCATGTAAAGGAAAGTATGAAAGGCAAATTATAGACTTTAATAATCTTCTAGAAGAGGTTGACAGGAAAGAGATGCTATTTGGTAAAGGAGTTATTCATGTTAGGAATAAGGTGTCTCAACCTTGTATAATTCCTATTCTTATTATTTGTTTTGTAAAATGTATTTCTTGCAAATAATGTTGATGTGTCGACATCTTGAATTGTGTGTAAGGAGATCATGACTAAAACAGTTATGACGGATTCCTATGACACATAAGAGCTATGTTAGGAAGATTCAATGACAGGTGAAGACATGTGGCAACTAAGATATTTTCTTAGAGAATGGTAAAACCCTAATATGGTTTACCTTTTGGGAGTAGCCCTAAAGTGAAGCGCATGTTATAAGCATTTTTAGGGTTGCGAAGAGATGCGATGCAAAAAAGGTGTATTGTTGGTACTGCGAGTAGCTACTGGAGTCTTCTGTTGTCGATGTTGAACTTGCATTGCAAGTGTATTGTAACCTTGTGTTGAAGATAATACATTGTGCAGGTTCTGAAGGGGTGGGGTTGTTTTACCGAAAGGTTTTTCCCCACCAGAAAATCTTTGTGTTATGTGTTCCTTTCTCTGTCTATTTTTTGTATGCATGGTTGGCTACAATATTGTTGTTTACATGATATTGAATCTGTAAGTGAAGAAGATTTTAATAGGATTTGCATCATACTTTATTTATGAGATTAGTGTAGGAAGCTGTTTCCGCACCTAAGTTTCCTTACAATTCGGTTAAAAACTAACAAAATTTCTAAAGGATTTGTAGCACTAGAAAGAGTATTTGACAACAAGGATGCCAAAGAAAAGGATACGATTACTATTAAGGATTAAAAGGATAAATCTAGGGACTAAATGCTCCCCTAAAGAAGTGTTTATAGGGAAGAAATTGACATCTAAAATTAGACAAGGTATCATTAATTTATTGAGGAAGTATAGACATGTGTCTGCATGATCATATGATGACCTCAAAGCTTATAGAGAAGACCTATTCCAACATGAAGTGCCATTAAAACCTGATGCTAAACCTTTTAGGAAAAGACAGAGGCCTATAAACCCTACTCTTGCTCCTAAGATGAAAGAGGAGCTAATCAAAATGAGGAATGCTAGAATTATGAAACCAATTAGACACTCAACATGGGTTTCTAACTTGGTCTTGGTAAGAAAAAAAAGGAATTAAGATATCAGATTATGTGTCAATTTTAGAAATTTGAACATCTCATCTCTCAAAGAAAAGTATGCTTTCCCTAACATGGAAGCATTACTATAGGAGGTTATAGGGAATGAATTATTATCCATGATGGATGAATTCTCAAGATATAATCAAGTCAAGATGAAAGAGGAGGAACAATACAAGATAACATTTACTACACCATGGGGGTCTTATGTGTATGCAAGAATGCCTTTTAGGTTAACAAATGCAAGGGCTACTTTCCAAAGAGCTACGGATGTAGCTTTTGATGGTTTGATTCATTTTTTCATGGTAGCATACCAAGATGATCTCACATCTTTTTCTAAGAAAGTAAAGGATCATTGTAAACATGGGGAAAAATCTTTAAAAGAGCTTTGGAATATGGAGTGGCTCTGAACCCTAAAAAATCTCATTTTGTTGTTATAGAAGGAAAGTTGATTAGTCATATTGTATCCAAGGATGGGGTAAGGATTTTCCTAAAAAGAGTTGTTGCTATAGATAAGATACAAGTTCCAAAGACCTTAGAGGCAATTCAAACATTCTTTGAACAAATTAACTTTGTAAGAAGTTTTATTTCAATTTTTTCAGAATTGGTAGAACCTATTTCTAAAATGATGAAAAAGAATGCAAAAATTTATTGGAATGATGAAATATTGAAAGCACTTGGAGATATAAAAAAGGCCATTAAAGAGGCTCCTGTGTTAAGATCTCTTAAGTTTTCTAAACATTTCTAGTTATTTTCTTTTGCATCATTTCATACTATAGTAGCTATCCTATTATAGAAAAATGAGGATGGTCATGAGCAGCCCATTGCATTTTTGAGCAAAATTTTGCAAGCACATGAGTTAAACTATGACATATCTAAAAACACAAGCTTATTCCCTAAGAAATGTTGTGAAGTCTTTTTGCCATACTTGGTAGATGCACAAATAGTAGCATATGTTCACAATGCTATTGTTAAAGACATTTTCAAGCAATTAGAAGTTATAGGTAAAAGATGTAGATGGATTAACCAGGTATGGGAATTTAATATAGACATAAAAGTTACAAAACTAGTTAAAGGACAAGGATTGGCCAAGTCAATGGCAAAATCAAACTTGGAGACATAACCCAGTGAATGTTAGATGGTCAACAAAGCTAAGTAAACATCTAGAGAGGTTTTCTCCCTCTTTGTGTTATATTTTATTAATAGATAGAGGTCATTATATTTTATTAGCATTATCTCAAGTTGATTATATTGAGAAGTCATTGCAAAATTTCTCTATGGAGAATGTAAAATTTGTTAGCACACCTTTGCCTAGTTATTTGAAATTGACTAAGGAGATGTATCCAAAGACACAAGAACATGAAGATAAGATGTCCAAGGTACCTTATGCTTCAACTATAGTGAGCTTAAGGTATGTCATCATGTGCACTAGGCTAGATATTGTACATGCAATGGAGTTGTTAGCAGGTATATGAGTCAACCTCAGATGAGCATTGGAATGTAGTCTAATAGATTCTTAGATATTTGAGAGGAACACCCAACAAGTGTTTACATTTTTGGGCCTCTACTACTATTTTACAAGGCTATTTTGACTCTGATTTGGTAGGGGATCTTGATACTAGGTAGAGTACTACAAGATATGTATTTAGTGTTGGTAGGTCAGTAGTAAGTTAGATTTCTTAGTTGCAAAAGGTCAATACTTTATCCACTACAAAGGAAGAGTATGTTGCTGTTATAGAGGCAACCAAGGAGATGATATGGTTTCAATTCTTCATGGAAGAATTGGGACATCCATGGAGGGATAATTATTTATTTACAAATAGCCAGAGTGTCATTCATCTTGTGAATAATTCTACTCTACATTAAAAGACAAAGTACATACATTTGTGGTACCATTTCATTCTTTCTGTTTTGGATGATGGATAGTTAAAGATAGAAAATATACATATAGATCATAATCCACTAGATATATTCACAAAGGTAGTGATAAGGGAGAAGATGAACTCCTCTTCAACTTTGGTTGGTCTTCTAGATTAAACAAAATAAAAGAACAATAGAGTCCAAGGTGCTTTTCATTCAAGTGGGAGCTATAGGTTTAGTGGTGCTATGATTAGTCTCTAAGTGGGAGGTTATTGTTGTGGAGTTTGATCAGTCTCCAAGTGGAATATTTGTGTGATGTGGAGCCTAATTAGACTCAAAGGTTAATTTTCCCCACTTTATTTGGTGCAGTTTCCCCCCATATTTTACTATGAGGGTTTGGGGGCAATAACCCCAAGCTCTAGTGGTCAAGGGACGATGCCCTTTGTGAGTTCCTAAGACAAAACCTTAGGTGGGGTCAAGGGGTAGTTCCACTTATAGGTTCCCAAGGTTGGCTTATTCTATTGGTCTACTTATTCAAGCTCTAATTTGTAAGCAACAAAAAGCTTGTATAAAATGGCTTAGGGTTAGGGATTTCATAATGTATGATGAGATTGTAGCTTCTTGTAATGGTATTGAGCTGTAAGAAATTTTAGATTATGATTAGGTTTTAATTACTAGATAATAAGAATATCAGACTCACTATTTGGTGGACGTAGCCTAGGGATTGGGTGAATTGAATTAAAGCTTTGTGTCTCATATTCTCTTCTATGTGATTTATTATTTTCTGATATTGGATATATTTGCATGTAATTTTTATTTCTATCTCATTAATCCTACCACATTTCCCCCTATTTCTAGACTAGGTTTGAGAATTCTACTTGCATAGGCTACTTATAAAGGATTCAAAGTATATCAAATGGATGTAAAATCTGCATTTTCAAATGGAATACTGGAAGAAGTATAAAATAAACAATTGAAAGGATTTGTTGACAAAGACAAGAAGATAATGATATGCAAGCTACACAAGGCACTACATCATTTGAAACATGCACCTTGAGCATGGTATGAAAGACTCCACTCATATCTAATGAGAATTGGTTTCATTAGAACTACTGATAATGGTAAATTGTACTTGAAAAGTGAATCAAAAGATAAGGTGTTATTAGTTGAAATCTTTGTTGATGATATCATATTGGAGAAAATGAGATGATGTGTAGATCATTTGTTGATGAAATGAGAAAGGAATTTGAAATGTCAATTATAGGAGAAATTAAATTCTTTATTAGCTTACAAGTTCAACAGAATAAGGATGGGATATACATTAACACTGTCAAAGTATACTAAGGAGATCTAGAAAATATTTGGGATGGAAGACTCAAGATTAGTTGGTACACCGATGATAACTAGATGTAAACCATCAAAGGAAGATGACTATACTAAGGTAAATGAGACCTTGTACATATCAATTATTTGTAAGCTACATCATGTGGTACATAGTAGACCTGATATTGCTCATGTTATTGGTATTGTGGCAAGAATTTCTTCTAATTATAAAGAGACAAACATGACTATTGTGAATAAAATATTTAGATATCTTAAAGGAACCAAATATTATGGCTTACGGTACCAAAAGAATAGTGATTTTGATTTGAAAGTGTATACTGATGTTGATTGGGCAAGAAATGTGGATGACAAAAAAAACACAAGTGGGTGAAATTTCTTCGTAGGATAAAGGTTGGTGACATCAATAAGCAATAAAACAAAGTTACATTTCATAGTTTATTGTTGAGGCTGAATATGTTGCTACTCTAATCAATTATTCAATCATTGTGTGGATCAAAAAAAATACTTGAATAGATACAAGAGGAAGCAAATGGTCCTCTAACAATATATTGTGATAATACCAATCCTATAAACATTTTGAAGAACCTTGTAATGCATTCTAAGACAAAAAATGTATCAGTCAAATATCACTATTTGAGAGAACAAGTTTAGGAGAAACAAGTAAAGTCAAAGCATGTGAAGTCTAAAGAATAGATTGTTAATATCTTCACCAAACCATTGCCTAAGGATACTTTTGAGTATTTGAGAGGTAAAAAAGGGGTTACTCCCCTATCTAATATTCATTAGAAGAAGATCCGTGTTGTATTAACTCATGCTTTATTAGATTACTTATCTATGAGTTGATGTTGGTGTTCACTCTTTAGGAGTAGCCTAAAGTTGTGAAGAAAGTGAAAGATGTGAGGAAACATAAATAATTAGTACAAGTAAGGTACAAATTATAAATTTGTAGAAAATTAGTTTTAGTTTTGAAGATACCTTTGGCATTATTGTTTAAGGGGGAGTGAATGAGAAAATGAGAATGAATGAAGAGGGAAATGAACAAAGAATTGAGGAGTGAAACATAGAAGGTTGATGGGTAGCGAAAGAAGGAGAGAATATACAAAATAAGACTAATAAAGAAGGAGAAGAATAATCGATGGGGAGACTTAAAAATAAAGAAGATGTGTTGTCAAGGAAGAATACAATTGATGAAGTTTACTGATATTGGTATTATATGGTATATTTTAGATGTATTATCATCAATGCCAAAGGGGGATATTATTACTATAGATGATATTGATACCCAAGATGATGGTAATGGTGATAAAGGTTAGTTAGCCAAGCACTAAAAGGAATATAGGAGAATTAGATCTATTTTTATTTTGTCATTGATGTCAATGCTATTGACTTATTGATTTATGTAAGTTTCCAAATCATACAAAGGATGTGGTGTTGAGAAAATAAAAGGTTGGTAAAGTTAGAAGATAAAATGATGAAGTAAGATTAAGTGTATGAGCTTAAATGGGTAATTGATGAATCAATCTTTGACAAGGTAATATTGGTTTAAGTGTTTCAAATCGTTTGTTGAAAAGTTAGAAAGATGTACAAGCTAAATATATTGGTTGGTAAGAATGTATTGGTGTTGTAAAGTGAAAAAACAAGGAATAAGAATGTGCCACCAAGATGAAAATGGTGGACAGTAAGAAAAGATATTATTTAATGGAAGTGTACTAAGCATAAGTTTGAGAACAATGTTTGTAAGTGTTACCTAGCAAGCGTGTGTTGCCAACCAAGATAATGTTACTGAGTGAGCAAGTGTTAACTAAGTAGATGATGGTGCTTGGTGAAGGAAGAAAACATGTCAGTAATGATAAATAGTTTTGATAAATAAATTGTGGGTGACATTGAGTGAGGACCTATATTAATCTAGAAGATTCTAAGGAAATATGTGTGTTAGTGAAATCTATGGATGAAACTAGTAAGGTAAGATTAGATGGAAGAGATTTAAGGAAATGTTCATGATCCAAGAATAGTTCAAGTTTCAAGGTGAATTGCAATTGGCACAATGAATAGAATATTTTTTCGAGTGACAAATACACTATATGTAAGTTGAGATGTGATCAAATAGATGAGAGGAATTTAGGGAAACCCTAATGAATGGGATTAAGTGGAAAATTAATTCCTATATAAAGGATGAGCAAGAGTATTTTATCTGCTGATGGTTGTTGATGGTAGAATAAGAACAAATGGGTGTGCTGAGCAGAGGAAAGTGTGAATCAAGTGAAGGAAAGTTTGTTGAATGAAGTGTTTGTTAATAAATCGAGTAAAGAAGAGTATGAAGAAGAGTACATATCAGAAAGGAGATTTGAATAGGAAAAGGTAGTTGTTATTTATACAGACCATTTCACTATTACTTTCTAACCATTGTACCAAAAAATCTCTTAACTAGAGAGGATTTAACAATCGTATTGATAAATACTCTATAAGGTGATATCATAACAAATGTACTAAGTCCTTTAAAAAGGCCACTTACTTAGGAGTGACAAATCTAGTTGATCTTTGGTATAAATACCCTAACAAGGTCACATTTAGTAAATATGTTTGTAACCTTTAACAAGATTGGCTATTAACCGAGCTCACTTCAAAAGAGTGAATTTCTTTGTGGGTGACAATTTTTCATGGTGTTTTTTACCCAAATTGGGTTTTTGTGTTAAACATTGGTTTTAATGTGTAATTGCATGTGTTGCATGCTATTTCGTATG
This sequence comes from Cupressus sempervirens, assembly GCA_028749045.1. NCBI lineage: Eukaryota > Viridiplantae > Streptophyta > Pinopsida > Cupressales > Cupressaceae > Cupressus > Cupressus sempervirens. The sequence goes on from CM053793.1 coordinate 705,760,872, forward strand.
CATAAAGTTGTAAACAGTTGTAAGTTGGTTGCATATTAAATCATATTAGTAAAGTTTATTTGCTGATAATTTTAATAAGGTGAAAATATTTTTAAAGGGACCTAAGACAACTAATTCAATAACATCCCCCCCCCCAAGTCTTGTACGGTAATATCCCATGCTTTCAACAATAGGTGGATCCTTTACAAATTTATCTCTTAAGAAGTCTATAGGGTCATCTTTTCTATCATAGTAGAGCCAATCTAGGATATCATACTCCATGCGTTCATCACTAAGAGAACCCTAGTGTTCAAAAGTTCTCTTATTCATATTCATGGTGCCTTTATCTATTTAGGGAAGAATATGGGAAGGTTTACCAAAGGATATAGGAGAGAGTGATGATTATTTAATGCACACCGTACTTCAAACTTGTGTTCTCCTGTTCCTTGGTTAACAAAAGTAACCTTCTTTTTAGTATTAGGGACCTTGATTTCTTCAACTTTTTCTTTTTCCTTTTTTGGAGAAGCATCAATGTTATGCTTATCACTTGTAGAAGGTTTACGTCTTCCTTGTCGAAATTGTGGAACTACCTATGCAAAGTCAATGATTAGATAGAAGTATATTTGTGCACTTTCTAGTATCCTACAATAAGAAAAGAAAGGATCTCTTGGAATATTGATCTCTCATCCCCATTGGGGAAACTCTAGGCACTAATGATAAGTACATAGGACAATAGAATTGGGTCCAAATACTCAAAAAGAAGTATCCATATTCTAATGAAGACACAATAGTTCTAATTTAGTTACCATTTGCTATAGAGGACCTCCCCACTAGGAACTACTATTTTAGAATGGAGGGATGTCATCACTTATCATGTCACATGGGAAATAAGGAATTGAAATAAAGAAAACTTCTAGATAAACTCTTGGGGAGGGGATGTAAACCATTAGTCAATACTTTAGAGCTAAAAGGTACCAAAGGGGGAGCACTAAGATTATGGGAGTCCAAAGTATTCAACTATGGAGGAGTAGTAGAATGAAATGCCATAAGAATATGAGAACAAATGCCCTTGGATGGAATTGATGCACCAAAAGATCAAAAAGAATTACCAAGAAAAATCCTAAAAGAAATACAAGTGTTTCCTATAAATAGAGAAGATAACAATGGATGGTGTAGAGTGACCATAGGAAATTAAAATGTTAACTTATGGGCTATAAAATTAAAGAAGTAACAAAATAAAATATGAATTCACCAATTAAATTCAAATGGAATAAAACCATTCTACATAAGGTAGGGCTATTTACCTTGGAAACACTATACAAGTAAATTATAATGAAATATAGATTAAGGAAAATGAGAATATATGGCCCAAGAAGATGTACTTTGTCTTTGGTAGAAGAAGAATCCATAATCATATTTTGGTAACATTGCCAATATACAAATGATTAGTAGAAGTATTTCATGAACAAGTTGAATCTATAGTGCTTGCTCCCAAATGATGATAAAAAGTCATTTAATATGTGGATGATAAAAGATATAATATCTTTTTGGCTACTTGCAAAAAAAATCCCTTCAATAGTCATATGGGAAATATGGAAAGAAAGAATATGATAAATATATTTAAAGGGGAACATGGAAAACAAAGGCCTTTGCACCAAGATTGATAAAGACGTGATAGATCTAGTAAATAATGTAATCAAAACAAAGATAAACATAGACTAATCTTCACAACTTGAGATGACTCAATTTGTAAGGCCTTTAATGAACTCTATATACCATGAATTGACAAAATAGTTGTGAAAAGAAAACTGGCCAACCCAAGGGAAATCACTATGTAGACTCCACTTGAAAAAGAATGGATCAAAATCAACTCTGATGGCAGTGAAATCACATGCATAACATGTATGCCCTCTTAAAGTCATTACTCCCATTGAGACATTTGTAATTATATAATTTTTTAATTAAAAGATATATACAAACTTTATATTGAAAAAATAAATATTATTTAATAATATCAATTTAAAACATAACATAATGCTTAATATTTATACTCATATACTTAATATTATAAAACTATAGTCTAAACTTATTGTAAAAATTTTAAATACAAAATTAATTTTATTTGAGGCCATCACAACTTTTCTTATTTTTCAAAATTTCTTAAAAAAAAAAAAATGTTTTAATTTTTCAATTACACAATTTGAACTAAAATTATATCTCTAGAAAATTATATTAACTTATCTAATTTTCAATGGTTCAACTTTATATTTTTACTATATTTCAAAACTATGTATCTAAGTGTCCTTTTAGTTTATTTATTATTTATTTTTACACATATTTATGTTAAAAAAAATCATATTTATGAATTTGGTTAATGAATTAAACTGTCCTATCTCCTCTTGACTAACATATAATATAATATATAAAGAAAGAGAAAAACATGTTCATAAAATTATATTTTTCAATATTAATTTATTTTGATTTAAATAAATTTTCAATATAAAATCTTTATGAAGAATATTATTGACAAAGCAAAAATTTAAGTTGATAGATCATAATATAAAATATGTAAAAGAAGATATCTATTATTAAATTTTTTGAGAAACAATATCAAATCTATATTTAAAAAATTTTTTGACAAGAAAAACGTAAAATACTTAAAACTTTGAGAATGATTTTAAATAATTTTGTATAACAATTACATTTTACAAAATTATTAACCAAGAAATATGCTCCTTTATCAATACCTACTCTCATAAATAACTAAATAAAGGTTTTCTTTAATGATCTGAAGTCCAAAATTCTTTATGAATGATGCATAATCCTTATCATAGAGCTAAAATTCTTTCAGAATGGTGTAAACTTCTGTATCAAATATAACAGAAATTCTTTGTATATTGCTAAAAATTTATACTAAACAGTGTAAGAAGGATGTAAAATCCCGTACCAAATAACAAACTAAAAATTCTGTAAATCAACTTAAATTTATAATTCATTGGGAAAGACTCAAAATCTTATATTATAGCTAAAATTCTTTGTAATGATGTAAATACCATACCAAACAACTTTGCAAAAATTTCCTATAAATGATCTAAAAACTAAAATTCTTTTTGAATGATGCTAAATCCTATTTATCATAGAACTAAAATTAGTTTTGAGTGGTTATTGAGAAATAATCTAGAATCCTCCATCATATGGCTAATATTCCATAGCAAAGATATACAATCCTGTATCAAATATCAAACAAAAAAATTCTATTCCATATCAAATAACTAACCAAAAAAATTCTCCATAAACAATCAAAAGATATAAAATTATTTATAAAAAGTAATGGAAAATCCTTATCATATAACTAAAATTATTTATGAATGGTAATCCATATCACAAAACCAACAAAGGAAAAATAAAAATTCTTTACAAATGATCTGAAATTTAAAATACAAAATCCTCCTATTTCACACCTACCTAAAAAATTCTCTATAGAAGACTGAGAATCCCATGGAACAAAAACCTAGCCTAAGGAATAGGGACCTAACACAATTTTGTTCTTCCCATCGCACATTAGAGAAATTGTTAGCGTAAGACCATGTCCTAACATTTTAATTATTTCCAAAACCCACCATCTCAACTCTCTCCCAGCGTATCGTGATACGTTTCCTACGTTGTGAGGGTTTAAGGGCAGGTCATGGCTTCGAAAACGAGTGAAAAAGTTACTCTTCTTCTACGTGCACTGAAACTTGAACGCGGAAGAGTGCATTGCAAGCTTCGTACTCTCTATAGAAAAGGCAGAGACCAGGCAAAGTCAGGTCGCCTTCTGGGATCCTACCAAAAGCTAATCATATCTCAAAGGTACTGCTTTTGGTCTACTGCTGGATTTTGTTGTTTAATCACTCGAGTCACTGCTTTTGGTATACTGCAATCATTCTATTGGTTTATAAGCACTTGAGCTAAGAATATAGCGAAAAATTGCACTTGGTTTTAGTTTTGGTCTTAGGTTGAAAAGAAATTGTAGTTTTTGCTTGTGGACAATGTCCAATTCATGAGCTTTCTGTTCTATGCTAACTCTTTCACGGGTTTAGTTGAATTTATGGACATTACAGTCAGTATGGTTTTTATGGAGTTATGCTTTTATGTTATTACTGAATGCGTTTGCATATTTCATGGGTTTATGGTGTTAGTGGAATTCTCAGAATTTTTAGCCAGCAGTGATTACAATGACTATTGTGATAGGCTTAGGAGATAAGATCCTGACATGGAAACTACTCGGCAAGCTCGTTTTGGATTCACAGTGGGACTTGGCCAAGAATCTCAACCAAGGAGGAGTTTTATTAAATGTCGTCTATGGAGAAATGTTTTCCATGAGTTGTAATATTTTTTTTAAGTATTTTTGTATTTGGGGGAAAACAGTATATTTGGTTTCTCTCTTTATAACACTTGGTACTCACTATATTTTTTTGTTGCAAGGAGTTTACTGTGATAGACTTATTTCGATTTATATCGTTTATGGTAGAATTTGGTTTGTAGAAATTTTGTAAAAGTTAACATGGGAATAGATTCTCAAGGATTATACAGTGACTTGTTTCAGGTCAGTTGTCTTGAATGTATTTGTATAAATTATATGCTGGTTAAATTCTGGGAATTCATTGAAGTATTATATGAGATAGATATATATAGTAGTTCAAAATGGTCCTTACAACCTAATTGGGTTTGCTATGATTATCTTTTTTATGTGTTTGTTTTGAGGTAGATTCTACAAGTTTTGCTTTATATTTCTGATTTAAATTTTTATCCTTATAGTGATGACTGCATATATTATTGTCACATAGGAAAAATGATCACTTCTAATTTTTTCTTGATTCAAGTTTTCACAAACTAGATTATACGAATAATGGCAGGAACTTTGAGAAGTCCACTTCACAAGGAGCAAATATGGAGAGAATGACAAAAGGATCACTGGTGGTATCAAGCAGGGCTGTTTCCGGACACTTTTGTATTGGAAAGATTGGAGTAGTGCATTTACCAGGCCCTAAGAAACTCTGGATCTGACAGCCTAAAGGGTTTGGTAGTGTTTGTGTGTGGTTTTACACAACTCAATTTGCTTAGTTATCTCTCATTTTTCTTCGGAGCTTTTTTTTGTATTGTTGTATCAACTACAACTCAGTTTATTACTTCATTCAAAGACAATAAATTCTGATCTTGAAGTTCCTTAATAAGTTCAATTATCAAGAACTTAAGCTTTAAAATTGAAGAATTTGCTTGAATGGATCAAGTTCTTTCAATGCCTGGGTTCCGTTTCCACCCAACTGATGTAGAGCTGATCAATTACTTTTTGAAGAGAAAAGTGAGTGGTCGGCTGCCTAGAGTTGAAGCCATTACAGAGATTGATTTATACAAGTATGAGCCTTGGGATTTACCAGGTAAGCCATTCATCTTTTTTAGTTGACTCCGATTTTTACATCAGAAAGAAGGAAATGAAATGAATTAGTTCAATGCTTACAAATCACCAATGTAGGTCAATAGGGATGGAAAGTACAATCAGTTACAAATGAGATGCATTAGACTAAATCAGGAATGGAAAGTACAATCAGTTACAAATGAGATGCATCAGACTAAATCACGAAGTGGTTAAACCCTAAATGATAAGATGTCAATATGCACATAAATATCCATGTGAGAAAGCGTAATCAATAAGTACTGTGTTTTAACATCAGAATGTCTTCATAGTCCATTTAAGACTTAGAAGGAAAAAAATCTTCATCAAATGTTTTACCAAAAGATTATTTTGCTAAGTATCGTGTTTTAGATATTTACTTAATTAAACTTGGAAACTGAATTACATTTAGATGATGTTTATGGGCCAGGAATTTTTATTCTTATTGAAAGCAAATGATCAATGAATGCTTAAGGAAATTGTTTCTCATACAATGTTGAGTGCAGGCAAATCTTGCCTACAAAGTAGAGATTTGCAATGGTACTTTTTCAGTCGTAGGGGTAAAAAATATCCTAATGGACATAAGAAGGAGCGATCAACAAAAGCTGGTCATTGGAAGACCACTGGAAAGGACAAGGAAATATATTCAGTTTCTCAACAGTCTGGAATGAGACGACAGGTTGGAATGAAAAAGACTCTAGTATACCACATTGGACGGGCTCCTCGTGGAAATCGAACAAACTGGGTGATGCATGAGTATAGACTTGAAGACAAGTTCTTGGACATGTCAGCTGCAATTCAGGTAGTTGGGGATAATCAGGTTTCTAAATTTCAAATTCTCATCATGTATGTGAATTTGGTATTACGCCGTGTGATTTTTCTCTGCTGGCTGTAAAACACTATTTTTTAAGTAGCCTAATCTCTTTCTCATTAAAAAGTTCTCCTGTTTTTGTTTGAAATCCTCATGGTCATATGAATTTATCTGTGTTTAGCAGTAATATCCGTGTTTAGCACCAATGCCACTTTGACACTCAAACCAATACCAACTTTAAGGTCTTTACATGTCTCTTATGGTAGAGATTCAAAGCCTTTTTTTCTCCCTTGAAATCATGTTACTCTACAGCTTGGATTTCTATGCTTATGAGAACACTTATGTTTAGAAATAGTTAAAAACCAAGCAGAAAAGAAACCAGAGGAGAGAAACCCAAATATGGGCTCTCAAGCTTCAATGTCCTTGACTCATCAAGGAAATGTATCAGCAAGATAACGCATCAACATTTTACCTTAAGAGCCAAAAATCACTTTGTCTCCAAGTTCAATCACCTCCAAACTGCCAAATCTTCACCGATCTGCATGACAATACGTTATACCAATCAGAGAACACACTTATTACAATGAACGGAAAAAATCACAATAATAATTTTAAGGGAGAAAGTACTATATCAAATGTTATACGTGTGGATAAAGAAGGACAATAAAGTGATCAAAATGTTTCAAGAAATCACAGAGGAGATTTAATCAAAGAAGGCAATCAAAATCTGTTCAAGAAGAGGGTGATCATCATATAATGATAGCTTCTTTAGTTATTCAAGGTGATTCAGGAGCTAGCCAACATATGGCTTACAACCAAAACATGTTTAGCTCTCTAGAAGAAGCAAAAGGTGCAAAAATATTTCTTGGTGATGATAGTTCACATAACATTGAAGGAATATGTACAATTTCAATGAATGAAAATGATGGTAAAAATTTGGAAATAAATAATGTCAATCTTGCACCTAAGTTGACCAAAAATCTTCTTTCAGTGAGTCACATAACTCAACATGGTTATATTGTGGAGTTTTATTCAGATAAGGGTTTAATCAAGAATATTAATGATGAATACAAAATAGTGGCAAGAGGAATTGAGGATAATGGAGTATACAATTTTTTAGCAAATGTTGATAAGAAGGCTTATATCACTACAGGATCATCCTTGAGTGAGCTATGGCATCAAAGATATGGTCACTTAAGCTATCAAAGTTTGACTATGCTTTCAAAGATGGATATGGTGGATGGATTACCTTGGATGAAAATAAACACAAATGTGTGTGAAGGACACATGGTTGGTAAACAACATAAAGATACTTTTGAGAGGTCTACATAGAAGGCAAGCAAAAGTCTAAAACTTGTCCATTGCGATTTTTGTGCTCCTATGTTGATTTTTTACTAAAATCACCTCCGTTGATGACATGGCACATAGGACCTCTGTTTTATTGGGTTTTATTTGTTCAAAGTTTGTGATTTCAAAGTCCTCTTGGACATCCCTCGTGTTGAGATGTAGATTATTTGCAACTGCTCATATACCATAACATCCCCTGATATGCCATTGGTCAACCAAGAAGGCCTTAGATGAAAAAATATGGAATTAAAATAATTTGACATGCTAAATACTCTTGGAGTTCGATTATCCAGGAACTCGATTTTTGCAGCAGTTATACATGTTAGAGAGCCTAATTATAAGACTGAGAGAATTCATAGAATCAGACTCAACAATGGTGTTCAAGATGAAATATACCCGAGCCAGTTTGGATCTAGATTGAATAGTCTCAATTTCTACGCTGGCAAAAATTATAATGTTTCCCTTGTCATTTCTGATGATTCTAGCTGCTTCCACATTTGGAATATTACACTTAAAAGAGCTCCCATCTGCAATTAACTTGAAATACTAATGAAAGAGATAGGTCCATTCTTCCCTGAGCAGAATATTTTGATCTATAATTTGCTGGCCATATAGGGGCTACAAGAGATATTGCTTTTAGCTACCAGTGAAAAACAATATTACTCTATGAAACATAGTAGATGCAAAAAAAAATCCAAAAGTTGACATTTTACAGCTTCTGGCATCTCTAGAAGACAGAAAATTATCTTTTCATGATGTCAAAGTTTGGGGTGATTGTATAAGGTCAACTACCCATCCTAGTCTGACATCTATGAGCTGAAAACGAAATAATAGAGTAGATAAATGAGATAGGAGGTATTGATTACATGAACACAATTTCCGGCAGGTAATCAAAGGTCTGCAAAATACATCTCCCAGTAGCAGTCAGCATAGTTTTCCATAAACAAAGATTGAGCTGGTGCTTAAGGTCTTTAATTAATGTAGGCAGGTTGGTGTAACTTATAAACTATTAATATCATAGGGAGTTCGAAAACAATATAATAGACTAATATCTGGAACAGAAGATACAAATACCATAAGCACATATCTTTGCTAGGGTGGTAAACTGCAATTTTCGACAAGAATAGATGATGTGTTGCAGAAGAAGCCCATTTATTTTTCAACAAGAACACAGTGACTATTACAAGATTCAAGAAGAGTTGGCAGATTAACGGATTTCCGGATGATTCATTGATAAACAGAGGAACAAATGTGTTCCTTATAAAGAATTACAAGGACGTTGTTTCTAAAAGAAACAACGTAGACTGAAGACGGAATTAGAAACAAAACTAGAGACAGAATAGGAAACATTCCTATCTGGACTGAAGAAAAAAGAGACGGGATAGGAAACATTCCTATCTAGACTGAAAGACGGACTATAGACAAGTAGTTGACTATTATAGAAAGTATAAGATATTATCTTAATACCCTCCCATAATGGTCAACGTACGGATGTCGGAACATTCTGGGATAATTGAGACCCTCCCTGGATCTACAGAATGTTGAAACCAAGAAGCTTTGCCAGAAGAGTGCTATAAGTTGCAATTACAAAACTTCGTTTTTGTGGAAAAAACGGTAAAACCCAGAACCTCACACAACCTTGCGTATTACAGACAACTTGAAATGATTTTTGAGGAGAAAATCAACAAACCCAGAATCTCACACAACTTTGCGTATTACAGACAACTTGAAATGATTTTTGAGGAGAAAATCAACAAACCCATGAAAAACAGAAACAGATTCAGAAGGCGAAAAATGCAGCTTCGCCTTGATCAGGAAGCTCGACAACTTGTGCTGTTGGCTGGGAAGCATTTTGCCTTGCTTGGGCAGCCAAACGTTTCCGGCACTCGAACTTCATATGGCCGAACTTGTGACAGTAATTACACTGCACATTTTGCTTCGTAGAGCCATCCAGGGATTGAGCAGAAAGTTGATGCCGGAAAGGCTGAGAAGACTGATGATTGCCGATGTTCTGTTGAAAGGATTTTGCAGCAAATGCCTGCTCTGAGGAGGCTGTAGAAGCACTGCTGCCAAACTGTTGTTTCCAACGATCCTGCTGCAGAAGTTTGGTGCATAATTCTGGAAACTTCAGATCAACATTAGTTGATGTAATGTTGAGTGTTTCTATGAAGTGCTCATAGGATGATGGTAGACTTTTCAGAGTGATGACTACCATATCCTCTTCCTCCATTTTCCGACCAATAGGTTCGAGCTGATCACGGATGTCCTTAATCTTTGTTAGATGCTCTTGTAAGGACATACGTTCATCCATCATAATGGAGAACAACTGATTCTTTAGAAAGAATGCCCGACTTTTGTCAGATGTTTCATGCAGCTCCTTCAGATATTTCCAGATTTCTGCAGCTGACTTGCCTGAAGGAATCTGTGGTAGCTGATCATCGATAACAGAGAGCTTAAGAAGCATAACAGCCTCTCGATTGCGATCATCAAACTTGTCCTGTTCTGCTTGGTCAGAGGTCGGACGAGTCTTTGTGCCTAGAACAAGCTCATCCAAACGACTATATTCGAAGATGGTTAACATGCGCTGCTTCCAATGATTATAATTGTGGCCATTGAATCGTAGACTGCCTTCCAACATCAGATTAGTCAAAGATGCCATTTGCACGAAGTTCGAGGCAATGTTGAGGCTGACCCAGAAAAAAATGACAAGTGCCCAGAAGAGTAGACAGAAAACCCAGAAGGAATCTGCAGTCGCAATGTAAATCCGCCAGCTCGAAAATCGAGGCACGAAAAATGAGGTACCCAGAAAATTCTGACGAAGACCCAGATGAGGTCTCGAAAAACCCACAAGGAATCTGTTATTTAAAAAGGAATCCGATTTTGAAAAGCTAGGGTTTCAAGCAAAAAGGCGCCAGGTCGCTAGCTCAATAAAAATAAATTCTTACTTCAACTCAGCTCATACAAAATGCGAAACACCAATCAGCAATGTGAATGCCCAAGACATGAATGTAAGGCACAGAACTCGGATGCCTAACTGCGAACACCAGTTGTTTGTAGAGCCCAATGAATACAGGTCGCGCTCATAAAAAAATTGGTCGCAAGAAAGAAACGAACGTAACGCTTAAACAGGTTGTGTGAACAATAAGACACAACACGCAGGTCGCGAGTGGAAAAGAAGCGCAGCTTGGTTGAATGCGAACGTGAACGCGAGCAGAGAACAGATATCAACAACCAGAGTGTGAGCGCGAGCAGAGAGAGGACAAAACACGCGAATGCGAGCAGAGCGAGAACACCAGTAAATCGCAATTTTAATGGTGCAATTTTCCAGTTCGGGATTTTCAGATTTTGAAAAAAACCCTAGTCGAAAAAATGTGATGATCTCCAAGATTCGAATACCCCCAAGATTCGGACAGACAAAAGTCTTCACAACAAAATTGAAACCCTAGCTAGGTTTATGTGAAAAATCTCAGAAATTTGAAGTATTTGTTCAATACTTATACCAAGCTCTGATACCATGTTACAAGATTCAAGAAGAGTTGGCAGATTAACGGATTTCCGGATGATTCATTGATAAACAGAGGAACAAATGTGTTCCTTATAAAGAATTACAAGGACTGAAGACGGAATTAGAAACAAAACTAGAGACAGAATAGGAAACATTCCTATCTGGACTGAAGAAAAAAGAGAAGGGATAGGAAACATTCCTATCTAGACTGAAAGACGGACTATAGACAAGTAGTTGACTATTATAGAAAGTATAAGATATTATCTTAATAGTGACACCTTACGACAATTTGTTGTTAAAGCCTCTTTTCTTTCACTTTTCTGAAGGTTCATCTTGTTAATGCCACCTTCCTTTGGCTCTCCAGGTTTTTAGTAGGGTGTAAAAGTTATCCTATTTGGGGGCCCTTTAGAGTCATGGCTTCTTTTGGTACACTATTGAGTTATTTGAAGCTTGCATGTGCAAATGTTTGTGACTTGCACTTATATGTATTGGGGTTAGAACCTCAATGGATTAGTCTAGTCTTACATAACTCTTGTTGAGAGGATAGAAGCAATGCCTCATACCTTGGAGTCAATCACTTCATTTGAGATTCACATTTTATTAGTATATATTTAAATTTTATTTATTTATTTTGGGTGTTCTTATGCTCCCGGAGTGAGTTAATCTGAAACCTATTGTATTGATATCAATGCACATTTGGTTGAATGAATTAAAGGAATATGTGTCAACCACTACTCTAATTGCCAAATATGCAATCAAGTTGTTTAGGAGGAAATACTCTGTAGGGTAGTTCTCTTGAAGATTGGGATACAGTATGCAGTCAACCTTATGTAGCAATGACTGTGCTTATCAATCAAGGACTTGTAGTTTCATCATTTGGATAATCATATCTATATGCTAGAGTTTTCACATCCAACAAATATTTTTGATCTATGTTTTGAGGCATAGTTGGAAAATTCTTATTTGGCAACAACTCGCCAAGCTTCAAAATATTTGTTCGGGAAAAATGGGTCAGTTTTTCAGGAAAATTCTGTAACCTAAAAAATCGCTAAAATTTAATTAAAAATACATTTTTTTGCAAAATTCAAAGAGAAGATGCATGTGATGAGTTAATTTAAGAGAACACAACAGAAACAAGCAGAGTTTAGATATATATAAATGCATAGTGGGTATTAAATCACATTCTCATTCTGAATGCTGATGGCGGGAAGCAAAATATTAAATAGTTTCTGTCAAACTAGAAGTAAATACTAAATAGTAAATACATCAATGATCGATACAATCACATCTTCCTTTTCCTAGCTTTACTAGCAGAGAAGAGAGGGGATCTAGGTCTTGAAGAGGAGCCCTGCACTGGGAGTGGGCGTGATTGTGAAGTCCGTGATCGTCAAACACTGAAACATAAACTGGTGAAGAAAAGATGATTTTTTTGCCTATATCGGTGGTCTGTTCACACGGCTGAGTCAAGCTTAAAAACTTGCCAAGTTTTTATGAAAATCTTGGTGATTAATCTGCCAGTAATCACCAAAAACTCCGTGATTTTTTCTGGAGTCGAGTAACGATTTTTTCTGGCAAAAACTCGGCACCTGCAAAAACTTGGCGATTAGTTGAAAATTGTCAATTATTCGGCAATTAGGCCAACCATGCTATGAGGTGTGCTATTTGATTAACACCAAGATATAAATCTGCATTCAGCACATCAGAATGAGCACTGGTCACTCCTAAAACAAAAGGAATACCTAATGGATCAGAATTAATATTTCTGAACAACCTTAGTCTTTTTATAAAGCGATCTGTATAAATGCAGAAGGATGACAGTGGAAGAAGAAACGATGCAACCTAGCCAGGGGAATATTTCATTAAATATTTTCTGTAAGGAAGAAATGTTGATAGGTATATAGATAGAATAAGAAGAGCAGCATATAAAGAAGGCTTTGAACAGAAATTGCATAGGCAGACCCATATGAGATCGTGGTAAAGAAACCAAAACTTTGATTTTCAGTCAAATTGATTTTGTAGTTTTGAAAAATACTATAAAAGGAATTTACTTTCAAGCTGTTAGAGGAATTGAAATATGATTGGCTTAAGGAATTCAAATTCTAGTCAGTGCTAGAATCATAATCCATGTGACTTACATAGAATGTGCAACCACAACAGTTTTGCATGTTGGCATTCCAATTCAGAAAACTTCACAATCAGTAAAACTGAAGTTGAATGGATTACTCAAGTGGAAAGGAATGACTGGGTCTAGTGCTGAGCTCTTATGTTTACCAGAAAGTTAATTTGGAAGCAATGGAGCCTTTTGTTTTCTACAAGGGATGACCAATCCCGCCAGCAGTTGCAACGCATTTTCCCTTATGAAAATCACATTATTAAGATTCATCGGAAATTTCAGAGTTTTTGTTAAGTATTTCCTCATTGTTTTGGGATGTTAGATTTTTTGAGAGGTGTTCTGAAGGGCCTTAGAAATTCAAAATGCAAATTATATCAAAAAAATGAAAATCTTAGATTCTGAAATATTGGGTTCTGATAAGTCCTACATTATGTTGGATCATCATCATTTTTACTTCGTTGGGAACAGCTGTCACAGAGCTCTCTAAATTCCTGGGAGACTTTCATTTTCTATTTTATCAGTTTTCATTTCACGCTTAAAATCTCAATAAAAGAATTGTATTTCAAGAGTTAAAAATTAGAATGTTTTGGCTTCACATCTCTCAGTCAAGATTGCTATCCGTTTCTCAGTTACTTCTGTTGATAAAGTTTTAATACGTTGCACTTTGCAGTGTCATATTTGTCTATCGGGTTCATACTTGTTCTTTAGTTCATTGTTTTCAAAAAATATTCAATTTTTGAAAGTCAGTGTGTTGTTTACCGCGTTAATATGAATAATTTTTATTATTACTTGAAGGAGTTGAGTAAGGCAGCAAGGCATTTTCATCTGATTTTGTATCAGAATATTCAACTGGTTGATCAACGTTGCCTTGAAGCAAGATTGCTTTTGAGTTACATGGTCGCTAGCATTTAACACATTGATTGCTGTCCTCAATTTTGTTGAGTGCCTTATGAGTGTTAGCAGTCACAAAATTGTAGCAACTTTGTGGAAGGTCATTTCAAATTAAGAAAGAGAGATTGTGCATTTCTTTTTGCCAGAATGATCCATTACATCTATCCAGGTTCAAATCCGCAGTTTCCACTGCCTTAGGACTTATTATACTTATTGCTACCTTTGCGAAAATCTTTGCGCAGTCGAGATGGACCTCCCTTATTTGTCTATAATCATCAGAAGCAGTACAATTAAGGACACGCCTTGATGAATTCGTGGGATCTCTTCCCTTTTACTGTATTTGAATTTTGAAATTGACTTTGGTTGCTTAGCCTTTGGTAATTTGTACAGTACATACTTTCATCTTTGTGTTGTTTGGAGGTGCAATAGTTCTCTTGAACTTCAATCCTCTTATCCTTTTTTGAATAATGTGACTCTCAATCTTAGTTTCTACTAGTAACTAGGGCAATAAATCAAATTATTCACACAAGGTTTGAGAAAATGCATCAGTTTAACAATAATAAGAGTGTTGGTACACAGATTGGTTACTGTGATATTTCACTGCACACAGGTTAGACTCACCCAACAGGCATTGACACACGTTTGAATAGTCGGAGAGATCTTTATTGATTAGTGACCATCTTTAGGGTTTGATAGTGGTAACTCCACCTTATGACAACATGTGACATTTTATAAGGATATGCTTTTGACTAGAAAACATGGAAGGCGCAGAAAAACAAAAATTGAAATGGGAAGGACAACAGGAAAAGTAGAAGACAAGAGTAACAAACACATAGACTGATTTCTGGGAAAAGATCATTGAAATAGAAAGAGTGCAACTGGGGTTTTATAAATGGAATGCAGTTACACATAAGGAAAATGCATCCAAAGAGGAATTGATGACGCACAGATCATATAACAACCTATACTATCATCCAAATTACATAAGTTAAACACATCAATTAAGAAGGAAGTGTCTGCATCTATTAATTGATAAAACATTTAAAGAAATGACAGCTAACAAAAAGAGGCAATACCCTCGCTCATAGAGCAGTTAAATCATTCTTTATTCATTTCCTAAACCGAAGAGTTCAAAACCCCTTTCTTCCCTGTACGCTGTCAAATGTACAGAAGTCTCCCCAACTAGAACTGAATCCTCTGCTTAAAAAATGAGGAGGAATACATAAATTTTCAGTCTGTAATTGATTCTTTTGAACACAATAATTAAGAACAATCACAAGTTGGATTTTCCAAAATTCCCTGGAAAAATAACCTCAGTTGCACTTTTTCACCTTAAACATGCTTTCAATCCACACACTGAATACTCCAATTTTGCCGTTTCTTAGCAATTTCTCTTCCCTTTTCTTCCTTCTTTGGGGTTTGTATCTGTAAATTCTGTACATAATTCATTTGGAGCAGAATGGCTCATGCTAGAAGTAATAGCTGGTACATTGGGTGTCACCACTGAGGATATTTAATTAAGATGAAAAATCAGAAACATATATCTTGTTTAGGTGGCTAACACCATTAATCCGATTGGCTGACTTATATTGATTTATTGTCTCATGTTCTTCTTTGGTTCACCCTTCCAGGCTTCTTGTTTGATCCATTCCCATGCATTTCCCGCTTCCCTTCCTTTTCTATTTTTCCTCATACAAGAAGAACTGAACCATTTTCCTTTCGGTATTTCATTCGGAGGAGGGCTCAAGTATTTAATGTGGTAACCTTCATGATAACCATCGTAGAGGATTGCATTATCATCATTCTCATTTACAAGAAAGGTAGTACCATCCAGGTGTGGAGATGGGGTCCATTTTGGTATCAAACAACTATAAAATCTGGAAATATATTTAGTGTTACAACATTCCACGAGATGATCATCTCTTTTTCTTTTTCCAGTAGAACACACTGTACAGTGCTATCCTCATGTTGTTTTCTTTCTACACTTTGGAAATCCCCACTCGTTAGTTTAATCGTTACTGCTTTTAGTGAGCCAATTGAACTGTTCAACAACTTAATTCTACCTCTTATGCCTAACTTAAAAATCTTGTTACATCTCCTTTACTTGCATTTTTGAGATTAAGCTCGTTGGTTGAGTTAAACATTTTGCATCTTGTTGAGGTGTTCGTAGACAACACAGTGATGGACAATGGTGTCATTCCCTTCTCATGTATGGTTGCCTGTCCATAATGCATTTTGTAGGATAAGCTCTCTTTGAGAAATTCTGTCAGACAATGCATGTGCCTTGTCCAGCTGAAAATATCTGAAAAATAGAACCTCATTGCCATTATGCTTGTATGCTATTTGGAAGCTCCCATTTTAGCATGGGCAGAGAGAATGGTAATGAGGGTTGTGGAATTTGACTATACACCTGCAAATTGCATGCTAGAGACTCTCTAATATCTATTCAATAAATCTATTTTGTGTGATTCAACAATCATTACATTCCATGAGAAGACGTGCATTCGAAGTGTTTTGTCAAATAGTTTACGTGCCTGGTCATTGTTTCCTCATTTTTGTATGCATGTCCGCCAGGGCACTTGAGTCCGAGACAACAATATCAATAGAAATTCCTTTATCTATAGCACAACATTGTAGTCTATAATCTTTTGTAAAACTATGCCGTTTGCTTAGGAAGAGAGGAAAATTATGAAGGCTGAGAAATGGTTATTAGGCAGGTTTTGATAACCTTTTTTGGGAGCCCGTGGAGGTTTGAGAATATCAAATTTCTGACAGGCACCAAAATGAATGAACAACTTAGCTCAGCCATCATCTGAAATGCTTGTCAAACCATAACATTGTGTCGACTATTACTGGAAACACAAAATCATTGGTCTTTTTAACCTTTCATAATTAAAACTTCGTGACCTACTCATATATTTTACTCGGTGATTGTTGTAATATCTCCACAACTGTTTGTGCAACTTGGTGAAGCTTTCCATTGAAATTGTAAATTCAGTTTTGAAGAGGATAATCCCACATCTTCTGATTGGATGAATATTTTCACTTGAAAGCTGGCCATATTTACAATAATCCCGTGAAGACCCCTTACATTTATTTGGCTAAAGATTGTTTAAAACTACTGTTTTAACTGTTTTTGTAACCTGCTGGACAAAATAATGTCATTTAATATCTTCCAAAGGAGCAAGGCTTTCTCCTTGAAAGTTTGCCACATTGCATTCAAAAGAAGTCTGAAGTGTCGTTATAAGAGGATTTTGTTCCTGCTCAAATACATCTCCTGATTTAATTGTTTCGGCCAGTCGAGGTTAAATTGTGCATCTGTTTCTAGCGTTTTGACCAAGTGATAGATGCTTCTCCTTCAAATATTTAAAAATGGCACACAAATTCTTCCAAGTTTGATGCAACTAGCTCGCACAAGCCTGATTAAGTGGAACATTCTTTATGATGGGTAACTATGACAACTTGGTGGGGAAAAACATGTGACACCAACATCATACGACTACAAAATTCAAATGCAGATTGATGACTTGGATTTGGTGAGCTTTTTGATGTTTATGGGCGATTAAGAATATTTGTAACCAAGAAGGGTCAACAGGTCGTTGTGACGGGCTTGACAGTCACCGGTTCTTCTGATTTGATGTAAAAAATAGGGCAAGCAAGGAGGAAATAAGCCTACGAGTTGAGTGTTGGCAGTTCATAAAAATATGTTAGCTTTCCTATTATTGATGCCATCATGGAGAGTAGCTTGGAGATTAAAATCTTTATACACAGGGAGATTCTTGAACCTCGTTTTCAACAAGGGTTGCAAATGGTCCTTCCTGCTAAATGATCATTTGTGCAGATTGTGTGATCTTAGTTTAAAACATTAAAGTGATCCCTGAAAAGCTGAATCTATGAAAATCTGAAAAACTAGAACATGATGAAGTTGAGAGAAATAGAAATAAGAATTAGAGCTTGAACTAATAATATCTGCTTTAGAAATATTATAGCAGTATCAATATCTCAGAAGTGCAGAGCATGATGTATTAGCCTAGCAAACATGTTGATATTTCTTTGTGCATTGCTGGTGTCTAGTCATATTTTACAATCAAACAATGGTGCAATATGTCATTTTAATTGCTGATTTGAGGTTTTTTTGTGTTTCTATAGGACTCATATGTAATTTGCCGAGTCTTTGAAAAGAGTGGTGCTGGACCCAAAACTGCGGAAGATTATGGTGCTCCTTTCAGGGAGGAGGACTGGAATGAGGAAATATCCGATGAAGCTGGGGCAGCATTTCCCATGGAAAAGGATTCTATTGTATGTGATCCAAACAATTCAACTTTGAGCCATGCCAATAATAGTGTTACTGCTTTCCCTGGAGTAGCTCAAGAATTGGACAACGGAGTTATTATCCTAGACAAAAACTATGGTCCTACAAATGATAATATTGAAATGCTGGAAAGTTTCCTTTCAACATGTCTTAATTGTCCAGGGGATCCAAAGCTGAACCTCAATAGAGGTAAAAATCTGCAGCAGTGGACAAATAAAGATCAGGTAATCAAGTCTCAAGGAGAGATGTTCTTATTATTGAATACGAAGTGCTGCTTTTCAGTAGCTGTAAAGTTTTGTCTCTTGCGTGTTGATTAAGTGGTAAGGTTGTATCTAATTTGTGTTTCACGTATGGCACTATGCTGAATAATTGGCATCTGGAACTGTTGATTTTGGAAATAGTCAAGAGTATGGTATGGGACTTATAGGCAGATTGTGTTGAAAACAGAGGCCACAATAGACAAGAGAGATACACAGCAAATACAGAAATTTAATCAAAGAAAACCAAACAAGTATGGATATATTGCATTCATACTATAATAGAAGTCTATATACAACTTATACCTTTTTTAACAGATCAGTCAGATCAATTTGCCAACAGAGTATACCATATCTATTTGCCAAAACAGAGTATTTGATTTTTATGTCTACTGCCAAAAATTGCCTTACAGCCAGAATACATAGAGCCCTTTCTACAAAAAGAAGTTTCCAGAAAGTGTAAAAGAAGGGCCTAGAATCATCGGACATAGAGAAGTAACGAATAATAAATGAGGTAGGTTGAGTAAGTGAACGAGTGTATGGTAGGGGAGATTAAAAAGCCAGGCTGGAAGCCACGTAATCCAATGCTTCCCCTTAATCTTCACTACCATGTATGTCCACAATACCAATACTTTTTCGAAGATGTTCAAAAACATTCTTTGCAAGAGGCTTTGTGAAAATGTCTGCCAATTGTTCTTTGGACCTGCAAAACTCAAGGCATATGTCACTATTGTTCACTAATTCAAGAATATAATGATATCTTATATTTATATGTTTGCTATGTTGATGAAGAACATGATTTTTTGATAAAGCAATTGCCGAATTATCAATATATTTTTATAGGTTCTTCTTGTGGATGTTTCAAGTCCGAAAGTACTCTTCTCAGCCACATAGCTTGACAAGCTGCTGATGTTGCTGCAACATATTCCGCTTTAGCCGATGATAGTGTCACGATTGGTTGTTTCTTTGATGCCCAAGAGATAGTTCCTGATCCTAGGTGAAAGATATAGCCCGAAGTACTTTTCTTATCATCACCTGCCCCATCACTATTTGTATACCCAATCAGCTTGTAATTATCTGAAGGTGCATATAAGATCCCAAAATTCATTGTTCCAGCTATATACCACAAAATTCTCTTTCCAGCTTTCCAATGATTTTCTTTTGGTTTGTCCATGAATCTAGAAATGAGACTAACTCCATACATTATGTTAGGTCTTGTAGCTATCAAGTATAGAAGGCTGTCAACTAATCATTTGAATGAAGTTGCACCTACATTAGAACTTTTACCATTCTTGCTAAGTTTTAAACCCAACGCAACTGGTGTAGGAGTTGAATTCACATTTGTCATTTTAAATCTTTTCAACAAATCAGTAGCGTACTTACTTTGACAAATGAAAATGCCTTGATCATTTTGATTTACTTCTATCTCAAGAAAATATCTCATGAGTCCCAAATCAGTCATATTAAATTCATTTTTCATGGCTGCCTTGAATTTGTTAATTGACATATTACCGGTGAATATCAAATCATTTACATATAAGCAAACTATCAATATTTCTCTTTCATTGCTCACTTTGACATACAAAGTTTGTAGTCGGTAGAAACTGTGTAGCCGACAGGCTCATGTTGTCAGTAAAGATTTTGTAGCCGACGGGTAGATTAGGATTGTTATGTAGCCGACGGACCTCTTCGGGAAGGTTTAGTGGGAAGTATTTATACCCCGTCTGGGATCATTGTAAATCATTTTGTGGAGCATAATGTAATGTCTTGGCATATGCGAATAATAAACGGAGTATTGATGTTGATGTTCCTGTTCATTGTCTGTGTGCATTAATCAATTAATCTATGCGGTAAACATTTGGCGCCATTGTTGGTGAACGAACTTGGGTCACCCGCGTGACAGGCGGAAATACTCACCACTATAGTGTAGTTGGTGAGCTACTATGATGTGGCTGTGAAGAACTTTTAACATGGATAACTCTGATTTTCCTGTGAATATTTTTAGTTGTTTACCGCATAGATTAATTGATTAATGCACACAGATACTGAATAGCAACAGCAGTACTCCGTTTATTATTTGCATATGTCAAGAGATTACATTATGCTCTACAAGATGATTTACAATGATTCCAGAGAGGGTATAATACTTCCTACTGAACCTTCCTGAAGGGGTCCGTTGGCTACATAACAATCCTAATCTACCCATCGGTTACAAAATTTTTAACGACAACACGAGTCCGTTGGCTACACAGTTTCTACCGACCATAAAGTTGGTTCATAGCCACACTTACTAAAACCATTATTCACAAAATAAGAGTCTATTCTGCAGTACCAAGCTCTAGGAGCTTGCTTCAAGCCATATAGTGCCTTTTTCAGCTTGTATACCTTATGTTCTTCTCTGAAAATTTCATATTCCGATGGCTGTTTTATATACACTTCTTCTAAAATACCATTCAAGAATGTTGATTTCATGTCCATCTGATAAACCTTCTAATTATTTTGGGCTGCTATAGATATAATCATTCTAATAGTGTCTAATCTTGCCATGGGTGCAAAATGTCTTATTGTATTCTATTCCTGGTTGTTGTGTGAAGCTTTTGGCTACTAGTCTTGTCTTGTGTTTCTCTACTTCTCCATCAGCATTATATTTTGTTTTGTATATCCACTTAACTCCAATCACATCCTTGCCTTTATGAAGATCTACTAAATCCCAAGTATCATTCTTTTCTACTGACTGAATTTCTTCATCCATGGTTGAAACCCATTTGTCATCTTTAATAGCATCTTCAAAATAAATTGGATCAGCATGTGCTAAGAGTGCAAAATTAATGCATAAATCATCATTTTTAGCCTCTTGTAATTTATCATAAATGTCTCTAAGGCTTCGTGTCTTCCTTGAAGTATTTATAGACCTTGATCTTAATGATGCAAGTGTTGGATTAGAGGACTCACTACTGTTAGTGCTTGCTGGAGTAGTAGTGTTTTGAGTGGTAGGTGCCCTTGTAGGTGTTTTAGAAACATCTGTTTGTGTTGTAGAATGCACATCTTGAGTTTCATTTTCTTCATTTTCTTGTAGAACACTAGCTGCAACAGTAGTTGACTTATCCAAGCTTCCATTCCATGCTTCTTCTTCTACAAACTCAACATCACGACTTATTATTAGCTTCTTTGTGATGGGCTTGTATAACTTATACCTTGAATTTTTCACTATATCTCACAAATATGCTCTTCTCTCCTCTATCATCCAATTTTTGTCTCACTTCTTGAGGTACCAATGAGTATGCCATACAACCAAATACTCTCAAATGTGCTATATTGCGCTTTCTTTTGCTCCAAGCTTCTTCTGGTGTTTTATTTATTATTGTTTTTGTTAGACATCTATTTCGTATGTATGCTAAACATGCAACTGCTTCAGCCCAATACTCATTTGGTAAGTGTTTTTCCTTTAACATACTTATTGTCATCTCCATAATTGTTCTATTTTTTCTTTCCGCTACTCCATTTTGTTGTGGAGTGTATCTTTCTATAAATTGTTTACGTATGCCATTTTCTTTGCAAAAATTCAGAAAATCATTTGATATGTATTCTCCACCTTGATCGTTTCATAATGTTTTGATAGAGTATCCACTTTCTTTTTCAACTTTTGCCTTGAATTCTTTAAAGACAGCAGTTACATCTAATTTATATTTCACAAAATAAACCCAAACTTTTGTGCTGAAATCATCAATAAATGTCAAGAAATAAAGTTTTCCGCATAAGGGTGGTGTTTGCATAGGCCCACAAAGATTTGAATGGACTATCTCAAGTGGATGTTTTGCTCTATAAGACTTTCCAATTGGAAAATTTTCTCTATGTTGCTTTGCCAAAATGCAACTCACATGTTGTCTTAAGTGACTCTTGATGGCATCCCATGGACCATTCGTTTCTTATACAAGAGTTGTAACTATTACAATAATAGATAAGATGTCTATTATTAGTTAATGGTTATCTTGTAAATATCTTTAGCTTTAGTTTGCTTTCGTTTTTTGTTTTCTCTGGAATAGAATGTTTCTATTCTTTACGATCGTTTCCTAAGGAAACATCGTCTCTTCCTTTTGTATAAATTGACCTTTCGGTCTTTGTTATTAATAAGCAAGTATTTACCAATTACCTCGTAATATGGTATCCGAGCTAAATACTTAAATTTTTTCGGAAAAATTTATAATTTCTTCTTGAAATTATTTGTTTAAATTTTTCCAAAATTATTTCAGCTAATTTCTCCAAAACCCACCTAGGGTTTTTCTACTTGGAGAAATTCCCGAATTACGGGTCTGCAAATCGCGTGCAAATCGTGGCCATTTTTTGAAGACTCGCGTTTTTGGGGTGAAAATCTGCATGTTTCTGTATCAAATCTTCATGCTCTTAGCCGTCTCAGTCTGTCATCGTGCTCTGGGAAGCAGATTTGACCATTTTTCATCAAGAAATCTGAAGTTTTTTCAAGTTTTTTTCAGCTAGGGCCGTTTTTTTTTGAAACCCTAATTTTTGGAGTCGAGACAAAATTTTGTTTGCAGATTCTTGGTGGGTTTTTTGAGAGCTCAACTGGGTTGTCCGTTTTTTCTGGGTGCCTCGATTTTCGAGCCAGCGGATTCAAAAAATGACAGCAAATTCCTTTTGGGTTTTTCGAGCTCTCCTCTGGGTCATTCTCTGATTCTTCTGGGTCTTTCGTATTTTTGCCTCGAAGAACGTGCTTTCACAGATTTTCACAATTTTTCATTGAAAAATGTGCCATGGCATCTCTGACAAATATTCTGCTCGAGCATAATTCCAAATTCAATGGTCACAATTATGGAACCTGGAAGCAACGCATCATTGCAATCTTCGAATATCGAAACACTGATCAACTTGTTCTGGGTGTTACGCAGCGTCCGACTTCTCCGGGTCCTGATCAAGATACATGGGATCTGAATAATCGAGAGGCAGTAATGCTTCTCAAACTATCCGTAGCTGATGACCAGCTTTCTCAGATTCCATCCGGCAAGACAGCGGCCGAAATCTAGACACATCTAAAAGGTCTTCATGAGACTTCTGACAAGAGCAGAGCCTTCTTTCTAAAAAACACTCTGTTTTCTATTGTCATGGATGAGCGCACCTCGCTCCAGGCACACCTGAATTGGATTCAGGAAATCCGTGATCAGTTACTTGCCATCGGTCGCAAGATGGAGGAAGAGGATATTGTGGTAATCACTCTTCGGAGTTTACCAAATTCCTATGAGCATTTTATCGAGACTCTCAACATCACATCTATTGGTGTTGATCTAAAGTTCACTGATCTCTGCACCTTGCTACTTCAACAAGATCGGTGGAAACAACAGTTCGGTAGCAGCTCCAGTTCCACCTCCACTGAGCAAGCCTTTGCTGCGAAATCCTTTCAGAAGGATAAGGGCAAGTTTCAGCAACCATCTCAGCAGAAGTCTTCTGCTCCAGCATCCGATGGTACCAAAAAGAAGAACATTCAATTCAACTATTGCCACAAGTATGGTCACATGAAGGTTGCATGTCGGAAACGCTTAGCTGCCCAGTCTAAGCAATCAGGTTCGCAACCCAAAGCGAACAGTGCAAAGCACACTGAGCAGGCGAAATCTGCCTTTTATGCCTTCATGGCTAAAAGACCCGCAGATCATGTACAATCATCTGCCTGGTACATTGATTCAGGTGTCTCTCGACATTTCACTCACCGCAGAGACTGGTTTATTGACTACCAGCCTTATTCAGATTCTGTTATCTTTGGTGGTGGAGAAGAGTACACGGTTGTTGGTAAAGGCAACATTCAAGTTCAGTCTGTTGGGAGGAAGCTCATATTCCTTGATGTGTACTATGTTCCAGGGATGGAACTAAATCTACTCTCGGTCAGTCAGTTGCTGCGACATTCTCCACACTTGGCAGTCACCTTCAGTTCACATCAGTGTATCATCATTGATCGGGCGAGTAAGTCTACTATTGCAGTTGGTCTTGAGGATCATGGTCTTTTCAGACTTACTGATTCTGGTGATTCTCAGGACTTAGCTATGGCTGCTCGGCGATCTTCCATCAGCACACTTTGGCATCAACGATATGGGCACTTAAATGTGCATTATCTCTCACAACTTGCTCGGGGTGAGCTTGTTCTTGGTTTGCCAGAGATTCAAACCCAACACCTTGGAGTTTGTGACGCATGTCAGGCTGGGAAGCAACATCGCACACCTTTCCCTAGTGGCGATTCTTGGCGAGCTTCTCAAGTACTTCAGCTTGTTCGTGCTGATATCTGCGGCCCTATAGCCACTCCTTCTGTTCTTGGGTACAGGTATTTTCTGTTGTTTGTAGATGATTTCAGTAGAAAAATGTGGGTGTATTTCCTTAAAAAGAAATCCGATGCATTTATTGTATTTCAGAAGTTTAAACCCTTAGTTGAAAAAGAGTCTGGGAAATCTATTATTACTCTTAGATCAGACAATGGGGGGGAATTTTGTTCTAATGTTTTCTCCAGCTTCTTGGATACACATGGCATCAAACGCCAGTTCACCACACCCCACACGCCACAATAGAACAGTGTAGTTGAACGTCGGAACATGACAATCACCGAGATGGCTCGTTCCATGCTCGAACATAGACATGTTCCGAAGCATTTTTGGGCAGAAGCAGTTAACACTGCAGTTTATCTGTTGAACCGGTCACCCACAGTGGCGGTCAAAGGTAAAACTCCGGAAGAGGCCTGGTCAGGTCGCAAGCCCAGAATCAGTCACCTGAAGGTTTTTGGCTCTCTTGCATTTGTTTGGATCCCTGATGCTTCACGTACCAAGTTGGATGCCAAGAGTCAGAAACTGATGCTTGTTGGATATAGCAGTCTTCACAAAGCCTACCGCCTTATTGATGTTGAGACATCTCGTCTCATATACAGCCGCGATGTAGTTTTTGATGAGCAGCGAGGACCATTCATGCCTGTTTCTCCTGTTCCTGATCCAGCAGACCAGCCTATGCAGGTTCATGATTTGGGAGTTCGGCTTCCATTAGGTCTACTGTTGGTCATTCTCCTCTCCGGCCTAAGTGGTGGGCTAAGACACTTGCTGATCTTCATGATGATGAGCTCATTGATGGGAGAACTACTCGAAAAAAGAGCAAAACTATAGATTCTGTTAACTTTGCTCTTATGGCCAACATTCACAGTGTGTTTGAACCTCAAACATATTTCGAGGCTAAAGGAATTCCAGAGTGGGAACAGGCCATGCAATCTGAACACCAGAGCCTGTTGAAGAACAACACTTGGGTCCTTTCCGATCTTCCCCCAGGGAAGAAACCCATTAGCTGCAAATGGGTCTACAAAATCAAATACAAATCAGATGGTACTTTGGATAAGTACAAAGCTCGTTTAGTGGCAAAGGGCTTTTCTCAGCGTCAGGGCATTGATTATGAGGAGACCTTTGCTCCTACTGCAAAGATGAGCACCATCAGATTAGTCTTAGCCATTGCAGCACAGTTTGGCTGGAAGGTCCATTAGATGGACGTAAAGAGTGCTTTCCTGAATGGTGATCTCCATGAAGAGGTCTACATGACGCAACCTCCTGGTTTCAAGGTTGTTGGTAAAAACCATCAGGTTCTCAGATTGGTAAAAGCTCTCTATGGTTTGAAGCAGGCCCCTCGGGCATGGTACATCAAGATTGATACGTACCTCAGTGATCAAGGCTTCAAGAGGAGTTCTTCAGACTCAAATCTGTACATCAAGACTACTGACAGTGACATCATCCTTCTGGTTATCTATGTGGATGATTTGATCATCACTGGCAGTTCGGCATCTTTGATTCAGGGAATCAAACAACACTTATGCCAGTCTTTTGATATGACTGACCTTGGGCTCATGCATTATTGCTTAGGTGTTGAAGTTTGGCAACAGTCTTCTGGTATATTCATCTCTCAGTCCAAATATGCCAGAGCCTTGTTAGACAAGTTCTGAATGCAGGATTGCAAACCTGCATCTACACCTATGGAGAAAGGTCTCAAGTTATCAGCCAAGTTTGATTCTCCTTCTGTTGATGATACTACGTATAGGCAACTAGTAGGCAGCCTCATCTACCTATCTGCTACTAGGCCTGATATCAGCGTCGCAGTCAGCTATATTTCACGCTTTATGACAGCTCCTAAGGCTGATCATTGGATGGCAGCAAAGCGTGTGCTTCATTATGTGAAGGGCACTTCTGATTATGGACTTTTGTATTCTCGGAGTTCTAATCCTAAACTCAGTGGGTTCACAAATTCAGATTGGGCAGGCTCTGTTGATGATAAAAAGTCAACATCTGGATATGTGTTCAGTTTGGGATCCGGTGCAGTCACATGGACCAGCAAGAAGCAGCAAGCAGTTTCTCTCTCTTCTACAGAGGCTGAATATAGAGGGACTGTTAAGGCAGGATGTGAAGCTGTCTGGCTTCGTCGGATGCTTGGGGATATGCAGATGTCACCAGCAGGACCGACTACTCTGTTTGTTGATAACGAAGGCGTTATCAAGTTAGCACGGAATCTAGTCTTCCATGAACGAACCAAGCATGTGGATGTTCATTTTCATTACATATGACAGCTAGTTGAAGACGGGACTATAGATCTGCAGTATGTTCCTACCTCAGATCAGACTGCAAACATTCTCACCAAGCCTCTTGGTCCTGATAAGTTTGTCAAATTCAGAGGACAGCTTGGTGTGTTAGATAGATTAACCATTAAGGGAGGGTATTACAATAATAGATAAGACGTCTATTATTAGTTAATGGTTATCTTGTAAATATCTTTAGCTTTAGTTTGCTTTCATTTTTTGCTTTCTCTGGAATAGAATGTTTCTATTCTTTACGATTGTTTCCTAAGGAAACATCGTCTCTTCCTTTTGTATAAATTGACCTTTCGGTCTCTGTTATTAATAAGCAAGTATTTACCAATTACCTCGTAATAGTAACCCTTTGAAGTTTAAATGACCAAACCTTAAATGCCACAGCCAAGATTCATTTTTGTATGAGGCTTTAAAAGTTGATTCGGATACCTTTTGCAATTCTTTTGGCTCTAAGAATCGTTCACTTTGAATTTTAAGTGGGAACATTCCATTTTGGGTCATTTCAACTTTTGCAATCAGCCTATTGCTTGGTTTTTTTAATCTAGAATCACACATTCACCATTTTCAAAATGTATTCTATATCCCTTTTGTACTAGTTGCCTAATGCTTATGAGATTGTGTTGCAATCTAGGAACATAATATACATCAGAAATTTGTTTTTCTTGATACCACTTGTAGAAACTCACAACAACTCTAATACACCTTGTGAAAGGTGGATGGACAAAATAAACTAAAATGGAAAAATACTCAAAGTGCTGCAACACTAATATATTTTATTAACCATTTTGTCCATGTCAATAACATTATAAGATGCTTCTATTTATAGAGGGCTTTGGAAGCCTCTAGATATTACTGGTAACCTAACATTCTAGAACATACTAGCAATAATTTATAATTTTATATTTCTGGGGTAAAAATTACCACACATCTCTAGAATCTTCCAACACTCCCCACTATTTCTACCACTACTATTCAAACAATGTGTTTCATATGCCTTCATGAATATGGGACTGCAGTTTGCCTCATCTATTAAGGTGTGTGACTCCTTTTGTTTTCCAAGGCTACGGCCTTTAATTTCTACAAACATTTTGTATTGGTTGAATCTTTTACCAACAATTTCCTCTTTTCCAATGATCTCTATCTTCAGCTACAGTTGGATCTTCTCTTGACGTCTGTCAGTAGTGACAGGATCCACTGGTAATCTTGCCTTATTTGTTACAAATGCCGTTGATAGGATTTACTAATAACCTTCATTAGATTCATGTCTTCTTTCAGCTACACCTTGATTGCTTTATCTGTCACAAATGGTGACAGGGTTCTCCAAATAACCTTGCTCTGCAAAATAAAAAGATCTAATTGCTGTCACAAATAATGACAAACAAATTTCTTCCTTCTTCAGCTATCCCTTGATTAGCTGCTTTTGTCAAAACAGGTGACAGGATTCTCCCAATTAATTTGGCTTTGATTCATCTATCACAAATGGTGACAGGATTTTCTTAACTAGGCTCTGATACCACTTTGTTGAAAACAGAGCCCACAATAGACAAGAGAGATGCACAGAAAATATAGAAATTTAATTAAAGAAAACCAAACAAATATGGATATATTGCATTCATACTATAATAGAAGTCTGTATACAACTTATGCCCTTTTTATAGATCAGCCAGATCAATTTGCCAACAGAGCATACCAGATCTATTTGCCGAAACAGAGTATTGAATTTTTATCTTTACTGTTAAAAATTGCCATAACAGCCAGAATACATAGAGCCCTTTCTACCTAGAATCATCGGACATAGAGAAGTAAAGAATAATAAATGAGGTATGTGGAGTAAGTGAACGAGTGTATGGCAGGGGAGATTAGAAAGCGAGGCTGGAAGCCACGTAATCCAACAGATTGCACTGATTTAATCTGTATGTTTTTAGTTAGATGTCGGTAAGCTGGATACTTTTTATAGTGATACAGCGAATGCGATGCATTTTCAAAGCCAAAATTGAGTCATCTTGATTTGGTTATAAAGATATAAGCATCATCTTGAATGACTGAGTTATGATTTTGGAAATACTTACGAGTATGGTATGGGACATAGGCAGATTGCACTGACTTAATCTATATGTTTTTAGTTGGATGTCTGTAAGCTGGACACTTTTTATAGTGATACAGTGGATACGATGCATTTTCAAAGCTAAAACGGAGTCATCTTGTTATAAAGATATAAGTATCATCTTGAATGACTGAGTTATCACAATAATGGGATGCCGAAATGTTCTATCTTAAAGATGTTTAATAATCTTCCAGCAGAAACATAGAACCTTGTTTCTTAAACAAAATAGAGGTTGTAACATTTTTGGCTTATATTTAGAGGATATTCTTATTCTTAACTTTAACATGTATTATGTTGCAGACAAAAGCAGATGAGATTTTTGAAGGTCTGGAGGATATCGATTTTTTAAGTAGCAGGCGCAAAGCTATTGAGAGCACTATGCAGGATGATAACAGTAGCTTTCATGTGAAAGGTGGTATGGACATTGGAGTGTTGGGTTTTGCTAGCTTTGATCAATTTTTACCAGACACACATGAATCATCAAGAGAGAGTCTACATGGATGTTTCTTTGAGTTGAATGACCTTGCAAATCCTGTACAGTTAGATTCTTTTCTTCAAGAAACACCTGGTAACTGGGACGCCCCGAATGGTTCAGATGATTTTGGGATTCCATCAATGGAGACTTTAAATAAGAATACCGGACCAATTTGTTTCAGTCCAAATCAATATAGATCAACTGAAGTGGCCAAAAGAACTCCGACTTCACAATATGGAAATTGCATGCTATTGGAGGTGAAGGCTTATGTTTCATTTTTGGAACTTGAAATAAATGTGATTTTGAAATCTGAAGTCTTTGTACATTTCTATTGTTTGAATGATATCGCAAAACTGACATTCATTTGGGTAATTTATTGGGATTTTCAGATCAAATATGACATAGCAGCCTTTAATTAGAGAGAGTCTTTAAGGATTAAATATCGTTCTCGCATTTTTCTTATGCATTCATGGCGTTCTGGTTTTGACAAAATTTAGCATATTATTCAACAGGGTGATAATTCAGAAATTGAGCTACTGACAAGACCACAGGCAGAATATTCAGGGACTCCATTTTGGACAGAAGGGCAATTGACAAATCCAACCTCTTCAGCAGGTGCAATGACCAAATGATTTTTTTGCCATTCTAGTTGGTGCTCTGTATTCCTCTTTTGCATGGCAACTACATCGAACAGTAATCCATTTTGTTAGATTGGATAAATTGGTTCATACTATTTACCATTGAATTTTAGTGCTTTCTTTAATATTTAGGGATTTCCACATCTGACTTATCGTCTGGTATATATTATGGCAGCATGCACGGATTGTCTCGATGTACTGATTTGATATCAGAAAACCATGGTACACAGGAAAACAAGGGGAAGTTCATGGATGGGCTTACTTGATGTGGTTTT
Organism: Cupressus sempervirens; assembly: GCA_028749045.1. Classification (NCBI taxonomy): domain Eukaryota; kingdom Viridiplantae; phylum Streptophyta; class Pinopsida; order Cupressales; family Cupressaceae; genus Cupressus; species Cupressus sempervirens. Next base: position 705,791,612 of record CM053793.1, read on the forward strand.
CTTAGGGTCCATATCAGTTTTTTTGTGGTTTTCATTTCTGGAGCCAGTATTGTACTTTTGAAATTATATAGCAGTACAATTTGCAGTGAGTGGCACCTGGTTGTCAAGCACTAAACTTTACAAGACTGGCAATTTCTGTTAAATATCGAGGGTGAGCCTCAGATAGCCAACAATCGTGTTCATTGTCAGAGTTATTTATTGTTGTTATTGTTTCTCCTGCAGATTGTGCAAGATATTTAATCAAACATTAGATAATACATTTTCTTGGATATGATTTTATCGGCACTGAGCTATTAAGTTTTATAATTATGGTTTTCCGTATGACGTGTTTGACATGTCTGATGGCAACAAGATCTGTGGATTGGGTTATGTTTGTGTTTTAACTATTCTTATATAATTTTGGGAGGAATGTCTGTCCTTAGGCTTATGGGGCATAGAGCAGCTGGATCTTCTTTGATAATTGTCTTAACAAGAGCTTTAACTAGATTTGGGTGATTAAAGGATGAATCCTCTTTCAATCCTCTTTCATTGGTGATAATATTCTCATATAGATATTGCATCTAAAGTTGATTGAAATTAGCAAGATTGTGTGTTGCTTGTTGACAATATTCAATGGTTCTTAGGGTGATGTGATGAGTGATCTTCTAGCATAGTTGTGTGGAATTTTTGTTGTGTTAAGTCCTGTATATGCATGACAAAAATATGATATTGTTATTATCACTGCATTCAGATTTATGACTTCGCGTTTTCACTTCGGATTCGGACAATATTAGTTTGTGGTTTTTTGAGCAACTTAGGTGATCTAGATTTGTCATAATTTTGTGTGGGCTTGGTAAGGATTTTGGAATAAGAAGCTATATAATTTGCTGCCAATTGTAAGCCACTTTCAACTTTATATATATATATATATATATAAAATACATTTCAATGGTTTTCTATTAAGTTTCTTTCAATTTTGTATTCTTTTTGCAGTAGACTAGGTGATTAGTTCTTTTTGTTTAGGCGGAATCTATTTTCAGTTTTAGAGTAAATCATTAATATCTTCGAGAGGGGACATCAAGATGTGAATGAATTTTTAATATTTAATGGGTTCTCAAGTACTTAGCTTTAAAAAAAAAAAATCACACGACACTTTGTGGTATAATAGGGTAGGATATTTTTAAATTGAATATGTCCAACTCAAATTGATATTTATTGTTAGTTTGTGATCTTACATTGTAATTGTTTATATGTATATATAAGTTTGTAATCTTACATAATTATTATTTATAGTTTACATATTTATTGTTTATTGTCATTCATATTTTTTAGCAATTCTATTTTTTTTTTGTCAATTATAAAATTTAAGTTAAAACACGAGTTTGATCATAAATTGTTATTGTGTAAATTTACATGGTAGTTTATAAGATTGATGGCACAATAATATTTGATAGTTCAAAAATAACTTATTTGCATCAATTAAAATAAGTGATTAGCATATTAGTTTGAGGTAAACTAGAAGGAATATTGGTAATGAATTTTATGGTACACAATTATACTCTTGTTGTAGAAAAAAGCTTAAAATAAAGAAGGTTTTCTCATCTTTTGATGATTACAATGGTTCTTTTTTTTGTTATCAACATTTATTTAGGCACTTGCTGTTAGAAAGTAAAGTCCACCAAGATAATTTGGGGAGTCGGGGTAGGAGAGAGGGGGAAGGGGAGAATTAGTTATGTTCTTAAAACAACTCTCAATATTTTTATTAAATTTGAAACATGTAAACAATAGATGGAGTAACCATAGAAGGACAACCATACACAATAACACCATATATGTTAACTAGGGAAACCATTGATAAGAGGGAAAACCCTAATGGGAATGACGCCCACAAGATAATGTGTTAGTATAAAAATTTCATGTGAAAGGATAGACCTTGTTAGGAGTCAATGAAATATGATCAGTACATACGAGCTCTTGTTTGGAGACTTTGAATCCTTGTTAGGAGATTCCAACCCTACTAGGAGTTGTGCCAATCTTGTTAGGAGTTGTGCCAACCCAAATAGGAGTTGAAAGGAGGACAATTGAACCCATTGTTCAAATAACCTTTGAAATAGTTTTCATTTGACAATCTTTCGGATAAACATATCCAAGATCTCTGAACAGACTTGACAACAACTCCTTTGCCAATACAAATCCTTTGAAGCTCACAACACACTAATCCTTATCAAGCTCTGCTTTGATCAAAAGATATTCGCATTCAAGTTCACTTATACGAGAGCTATCCGCACTGGGTCTCACTTTCAAGTTTGCATTACGAAAAGTGATCTCACTGATGATTACAACCAAGAAACCAACATTTCCTTTGTACTAAGTCCCAAATAAGTTATTGAGTTAGCATTTAGAGTTTCCCAATTTACAATAATAATATAGGACATTCTTAAGATATTACAATACAAGTTTCATTATGATAATACACCTTTTCAAGATTATCAAACAAATTGTCATCTCATAGTCTTCATAATGTCCTCTTGACCAAAATATCTTTGTCGTGTCTTCCACCTCTATCTAAGTTCTCTTAAGCCAATTCCATGCCCACGAGGAGATAGAATCGAAACATTAATACTCACTTTCCAAAAATTGTCTAAAAGCTGCCTTTAGTAAATCTTCATGACTTAGAACCAGTCTTCATATTTCCCTACACACTCATAGTTGTAGCATCTAGATATATTGATGAACATATCCTCAAGTGTGCATAAGATGACATTCAATCATCGAACTGTGCTAAACACTTCTTCCTTTGTAAATCTACCACTCTTCACAGAATAACAAGTAAGTTGACATCAATGACAAACACTCTCATAAATGCAACACAAAACCACTAAATCATGATTCCAACAATGCTAATATACCCCCCCATATAAATAACATCAACATTCATGCTACCAATCTTTCTCTTTGACATTAATGTCAGCATAGAGGAAAAACATCTAAGTACCATGAATACCAAATATATCTCTTCCTCATCTACCTTTGCTCCCCCATTCATGATGCTTATGAATGTAAACATACATCTTAGTCCCAAACAAGTTGTAAAGAGTTTTTCATGTTCAAATCATAATCATGTAGTGACTGACATGCACAAGGAAGGTGTTAATCTCCCCCATTCATAATGTTCTCTTCCCCAAAGATGTTAGTCATGTGTTACTCTCTTCAAAGGATGTTTTTTATGTACACATTTCTCTCTCCAATTGACATCAATGACAAAGGTATCATTGTGTCAATTCTCTAAGTTCAATCATTTCTAGAACAATACTGCTATTCAAGCTCAAGTGTCCAAAGACACTATTAAATTCTAATACCAAGAGTCCTTAAGGACACAACTCAAGCACAAATGCTCCCCCATAGGAGAAGCATCAAACATCCAGTCTAGATAAAGAAATAGTGTTGCTACTAGCTGGACTGATGTAATCTCTATATCAACCACTCTAAAGTAGGTTGAGGCATAACCCCAAGCATATCTCTCAAGTACTCAAATTTGTTGTTAGCCAAAGGTTTTGTGAATATATATGCTATTTTCTCCTTTGTGCTAACATACTCCTATTTGATTTCTTTCTTTGCAACTTTCTCTCTCAAAAGTGATACTTAATAGATATATACTTTGTTTTTGAACGTATAACTAGATTCTTTGACATACTTATTGTACTTGTGTAATCACAATGTATTATAATAGAACCAGTAAACTCTATTCCAATGTCCTTCCATGTTTGCTTCTTCCAAATAATCTAATTATAATTATTTTGTACTTCTACATACTCTTCTTCTGTTGTACTCTATGAAATGCAATCTTGTTTCTTTCTCAGCCAAGAAACCAATATTCCTCCCAAGAAGAATGCTCCACCATTGGTGCTTTTTTTGTCATCTACACTTCCTGCCTAATCTGCATCAGTGTATGTACATAATGTAAAGTCTTGTGATTAGTCATACCATGAACCATAATTAGCTGTGCCTTTCAAATATCTGAAATTTCTTTTTACTGTTGCACAGTGCATCTCTTTAGGATATCTTAGGAATCTTTCCATAATTCCAATTGCATTAGCTATGTCAGGTCTATTATGTGTCAAATATGATAATATACAAATCATAAATATGTACTTTGTTTTCTCTGTACTAGGAGATTCACCTTTTCTAGACAATTTACAACCAATTACCATAGGTATTCCAACAAGTTTACAACTTTCGAAACCAATTTTTTTTAACAAATCTCTAAGATACTTAGCTTGTGATATGAAAATTATATCTTTGTTCTATACAATCTACAATCCCAAGAAGTATTTCATCTCTTCAATCATACTCATCTCAAATTCCTTTTTCATTTCTTCTAAAAATGTCTTACTTCATCATTACCTTAAAAAATAATGTCATCCACAAATACTAAAACAATCTGTAAGCCATTATCATCATTCTTTCTTAGATACAAGTTGTTATCAATATTACCTTTCACAAATCCCAAACTTGTTAAATGTTTATCCAATCTTGCATACCAGGCTCTTGGTGATTGTTTCAATTCATATAATGCTTTCTTCAATTTGCAAACCATATCCTCTATGTCTACCTCTTCTTCAAATTCTCCATTTAGAAAATCTGATTTGACATCCATTTGGTAAACTTTAAAGTTCATGTTAGCTGTGTATGCCAAAAATATTCTTACTGCTTTTAATCTAGCATCAAGTGCAAAAGTTTCATCAAAATCAATTTCTTCTTGCTTTACATACCAATCTTGCTTTGTTTCTCACAAACTCTCCTTGTTCATTCATTTAGTTTCTAAACACTCATTTAGTTCCAACAATACTCTTATCTTTATGTCTAGGAACCAATTCCCGAGTCTTATTTTTTTTAATCTACTCTAGCTCTTCTTAAATAACTTTAATCCCATAATCATCTTTACAAGCTTCATCAACATTCTTAGGCTTAACTTGAGAAATCAAACACAATTCTTCACTTACATTGTTCCTTTCCATAACTCCTTTATTCACACTTCTAATGATTTGATCAACATGGTGATTCTTTGCCACATTTCTATTAGGTGTCACTTGTTTAATTCTAATTTGTGCTCTAGGCTCAGATCTATGTTTTTGTCTTTGTAATTCACTGTATAAACTAGTGTCAATTTCATAAAATAATTTGTGCTCAACATTATGATTGTTATCCCTTTGATTATTGTTTTCATCTAAATCATAGTCAAGTATTCTTTCTTGTATTGTAAACTTTTCTTCAACATTCACATTAACATTCTCAACAATATTCTTCAATCTTTGATTAAAATATCTACATCATCTACTTTTTGAATATCCAAGAAAATTTCCTTCATAACTTCTAGAATCAAACTTTCCAATATCATTTCTTTTAATGTAGCATTTATTTCCAAAGATTCTAAAGTATTTCATAGTAGGTGCATGTCCAAACCAAAGTTCGTAAGGTGTCTTACTAGTGCCTTCACAAACTTCAATCAAGTGCATGAGATCATGAAGAAATTGAAAAATTCAAATAAAATACATTGAACAAGTTCATTCCATACAAAATGACTGCTGTATTGCAGTCAAGTTTGTTATTATTGACACACACTTATTTAGATAGTAAGTAACTACTGAGTGTATTGTAAAGTTAACAATGTTAACCAAGTATTTCAAACTTTACCCAGTTTTGTAGTTGCTATTGAGTTCAAGGAATAATATTCAGTTTGCACCAAACAATTTTTACCAGGTTGGTGATTATTAGTGTAAACCAAGCTTCTTAGTGTTTACTGAGCTCCTCAGTGCAAATCGAGTTGTGCAATGCTTACCGAGTTCGTAGTTTCAATGATGTGAATCTAGTGTTGACCGACCCACTCAATGTTAACCAAGTGATCCAGTTTATATCGAGCTCGTAGTAATAGCATTGACCGAGTTATGTAGTATGAATTAAGTGATTCAATTTATATGTCGGGTTTCATAGTATTCATTGAGTCACTAGTGCAGATTAAGTTCAAACTACTTAGAATTGATCAGTATGGATCGAGCTTCTACATCTACTGAATGCATGGTGATGCCTAGCATTGACAGTGGATGCCGAGTATTAGAACCTCATTGAGCTAGTCTTCATAACCCGAGTTCCTGCAGTTGGGCTGACTTTGTGTATTTTGTGTAAACTTGTATTGTAGCTGACTTTGTTAATTTGTAATTTGGATTGGTATATATGTAATGTATTGTATCACATCCAAAGGCATGAAATGTAATAAGTAGAGGAGAAAAAAGTGCGAAGAAAAAGTCTACAGCAGTATAAGGACCAACAAAGATTTATCTATCACAACAAGGTGATTATTACACTCAAAGGAATCTCATTCAACAAATCAAGTTGCAGATTAGAGATTAGCCATAGGTTCATCCTAACAGGTGGAATAGTTAAATCCTTTCACAAGGTGGACTTAATAGTCTTTTGTAAATCTCTTTACCAACTGCATACTTCATTGTATGTTTGTAAATCCTTTTGCAAGGTGGACCTAGCAGTCCTTTTTGCTCCTAATGGGGAAGATCATCAGAAGTGACCATTGTAAGCCTTAACATGCTAACTTTATATTGTAGTACTAAAGCTTATGGGTATCATCCCCACCCTAGTTTTAATTTCTATTTGGAAGGTTTCTAGGTCACCATATTGTGTGTCAAAGTGTTATGAATGTTTTAATGCTTCCGATTTCTCATGTATGTAATTAGAGCAGAATTCACATAAAGGATTAATTGTTAAATAAGAATTAAGTTTTATAAGTTACTAATTCACCCCTCCCTTCTTAGTAACTTAGCCAATTATATATATATTTCCAACAATTGGTATAAGAGAATTGTGGTTCTTAGAGACAAGTTTAACAACTTGAGAAAAGATCAAAAGCTATGGAAGTATTCAGACTTGACAAGGCTATTGAAAATGAAAAGCTAGATTTGGAATTGGCTATTGGGAAACTCAAGAAAGCAAAGGAGTAACTCTCTCAATCTTTAAAAAGAAGAAAAATCTTGTAGCATAGATGAATGACCAACTCTACATTGAAGAAAGAATTGAAGACATCCATTCAAAAAGTAATTTAGATGAAGCAATAATAGAACTAGTAGAAAAGAATGGTACATTTCAAGAAGAAGTAAGAAAGCTAAGAAGAGAGCAAGAAATTCAATCACTAAGATTGTGTGAAGTCATGGAAGAGTAAAACAAGATAAAAGAAGAGTTAGAAGGAAAGAATAATGAAATTTAGCACCTATCTCTTTAGCATACAAACTTCATTAATCGGTTTACTAATGCAAATGAAGAAATCATGAATCTAAGATCAGAGAATGAAAGATTGCAGAATGATCTAAACACTGAAAGACAAACCAATGAGAGGATGATGAAATCTCAAACAGACATGGATAAACTAAATGAGAAAATCCAATATAGGCAGAAAGGAAAAACATGAATTGGATATATAGAAGAAGGTGAATCATCTAGGCGAGGTCGGGTTATAGACCCTATTGAGCAAGGTCAGGAGTTACTAAGTTTCATGAGGACACCGAGTCATGCATGTTCCTACGAGAATTTATTTCAAGCCGAGTGGAAGATAGTCTATCATCAACCAAGTGATCATACAAGGAATTTATGGTGATTGAAATACATAATTTAATAAAAAGGGAAAATCTAAATTCATTTGTCACTGTGAATTTTCAAGAGCTATTTGCGAAGAGCTATTTCTGTGCAACTGAGCGATTTGTGTGAAATTACTATTGAAGATTTCTATATTCTCACAACCCTACCAAGTGATGATATCCTCTAGCTGCAAAACAAAGAAAGGGCCAAAGATGTTGGTTTGAGGCATTGAATGGAAGGCACCAGACTTCAAGCTTAGTCTAGTGGTTGCAAAAACCCTAGATCCAACTAGAGCACAATCTCAGATTGCATCCAAGGTACTATTGATAAACGATATTCATTCACATTTTTGATGTTCTATCCAAGACATAGGAACACTAGAAATGGATGAAACTCTGGAGAAATTATGTGTGAATGGCATGTTAAAACCAGAGCATCAACACCTTGAAACAAAGGGTTTGACTCACATTCGACATATGCCACAAGATTTTTAGATTAAGTGGATAAGATTTATCCTCAGCCGTGTGTATAATGGGAAATTATGGTTGGAGCAACCTATTTTGACAATGAAGAAAATGATCCATAGGATCACAAGGCTTTCAATGCTAACCAAGGCAAAAATAACTAAAACCCTAAGTCAGGTAGAATTAGAGCAAAAATCCCTTGCTAAGTGGGATGGAAGGGGAATGAAGATCCGCTATGTTACTAATATGGAATTGAAATTCAGTATACATGTGATTGCACACAAGATATACACCTCAAGTCATCTAAACAATGTATCCTATGAAGTAGTGGATCTCACATTCAAAGTGGTCAAGAACAACATGTCATTTGACCTAGCATAGTTGATGTTGAATCAATTCAACAAGAACATGTAGAGCATAAGAATGTCAAATGACAATCCTTATAAGTTTGGTTCAGTCTTAATCAGTTTATTTTTCTTTGTGCAAAAGTTCTTCCCATCAAAAGGTACAATTGTGTGGAGAAAAGATGTACATGTTCTTTACCAAATAAATGAGTATATAGAAGAAATGGGAGAAAACTATGTTAGTATAATGAACAACTATTTTGATGCATTTAAGGACAAGATGAATAAAAGATTCAGGATACCTAAGAAACTTGTTGAAGACTAAAAAGATGATATTTTTTTCATGGTTGATTGTGATAAAGTATATATACAAGAAATAAGACCAAGAATTGTATGTGTTAAGCCTCTAGGTTATGAGGTTAATATAGATGAGACCAAGGATATTATTAAAGCATTATTAAATGAACCTGTTGATCCAAAGGCCACATATTTTGGCACATAGGATGAAGCTATAAAACTTCCTTAGGCGGTCAACAAAGGGAAGAAGAGAATAAAAAAGTTGAAACAAACTAGCTCCACTCTCATGTTTACTAAAGGTAAACATGAAGACATTGAAGAAGATGATGTAGAAGTCAGAAGAAGAAGAGACATTAAAGAGGAAAGGTAAGGTTATTATAATCAAACTTAAAAAATCATCTAGTGCAGTGCTCACAAGAAGGGCATCTAGGAAGAAACTCAGTAAAGAAGGAGTAGATGTGATCTTTAAACGTCCACCACCTACTTTTCAAGAAAGATTGAAAGAAATTGATTTAGGAGTCGACATAACAAATTTTAGATCATTGAAGTATGAAACTAGAACTGGAGAGGAGAAGTAGCAAGTTGAAGACATGATTGTGTCAAAGCTAAGTAAATGAAAATGTTGGAAATGCATATGATAGGCTAAGTTACTAAGAGGGGAGCGGTGAATCAGTAACTTATAAAACTTAATCCTTATTTACAAATTAATCCTTTATGCAAATTTTGATCTAGTTGGATGCATGAGAAGCTAAAAAAATTAAAACATTCATAACACTTTGACATACAATATGGTGATCCAGAAACCTTTTAAACAGAAAGTAAAACTAGGGTGGGGATGATACCCACAAGCTTTAGTACTGTAGTATAAAGTTGGCTTGTTAAGGCGTACAATGATCACTTCTGATGATCTGCCTTGTTAGGAGAAATAAGGACTGCTAGGTCGACCTTGTAAAAGGATTTACAAACATACAATAAAGTATGTACTTAGTAAAAAGATTTACAAAAGACTGTTAAGTCTACCCCATGAAAGGATTTAACTATTCCACCTATTAGGATGAACCTATGGTTGATTTTTGATCTGCAACTTGATTTGCTAAATGAGATTCCTTTGAGTGTAATGATCACTTTGTTGTGATCGATAAATCTTTGCTTCTACTTATACTATTGTAGCCTTTTTCTTCACACTTTTTTGCTCTTCTCTACTTGTTACATTTCATATCATTTCCTGCCTTTGGATGTGATACAATACATTACATATATACCAATTCAATTTACAAATTAACAAAGTCGGATACAATACAAGTTTATAAAAAATACACAAAGTTGGCCCAATTGGAAGAACTTAGGTTCTGAAGACTAGCTTGGTGAGGTTCTGATACTCAACATCCATTGTCAATGCTCAACATCATCATGCATTCGATAGATGTATAAGCTCGGTCCATACTTATCACTTCCAAGTAGTCTGAACTTGGTTTGCACTGGTGACTTGGTGAATACTGCAAAACTTGGTATATAAATTGAATCGCTTGATTCATACTACATAGTTGTTAGTCTCAAAATGGTTTTTACATTTGAGTGCCGTCACACTTAACCATTTTCTACATTGGAGCCGAGCACACTATGCATGCCGAGCCACAACATGAGCCGAGTCAAGAAATCCAACAGGGGTCGAGTGATCTTCAGGTGCTGAGTGAAGAACATGTGCCGAGTGAGGATCAGGTACCGAGTAAAGATCAAGTGCTGAATGACTTTAGGTGCCGAGCATTATACAAGTACCGAGTGATATTTGAGTGCCAAGTCATAGACAATGCCAAGCAATATAGAAATGCAACAGGAGCTGAGTAAGCCAGTTTGTTACATGTGCCGAGCATTAGGAATTAGTAAGTGCCGAGTAACATAGAATGTACATATGAGTTTGTAACTTTACTAATTCAGATGTAAACCATTTTCATGGTCGACATATGACAAATCTTGAAGGATTAAAATAATTAGATCAAATCTTTTGTATTTCCTATGCAATCTACATGCAACCAATAAGAAAAATGGAGAAGGCATGCAACCAATAATAAAAGTACAAGGAATGAATGGGAAACAAAGATTCAATATGGATCATAGATCCACATCTAACCCTAAGTCTTCAAATGTCTTTATAAGGAAGACTAAATCTCATTGCATATGTGAATGGACAAGGGTGTGTAAGGGAAACTATTTTCAAAGTGAAGAATATCAGATCTTAGAGGATTAAGATCAGAGAAAGTAGATCAAGTGCCTATATTCAAAAATCAAAGGATTGTAAGCTATCAGGTTTATTACATCTAATACTCTCTAGCAATTGTATTAGAAAGGAAACCCTATGGTGATAGGTTAGCTTAACAACTATTTTGTAGATCCTTTAAATAGGTGATTAAATCTTTTAACAGGGTAACACTTCATGTAAAGTGTTTGTAAATTCTTTAACCAGGTCACTATTGATACAGTGTAAAGCCTTTAACAGGGTAGATCATCAGAAGTGGTTAAACATTACTGCTGTAGTAATTTTGTGGGTATCATCCCCACCCCAATTTTACCTTCTTATTCTGGAGGGTTTCTGGGTTACTAAAATCTCGAGTGCTATGTGGTGATATGTGTTTTTTTCATAATTGCTTAATGTTGATATGCATGCATGTACATTTCAATATTATGTTATTAAGGATTTGTGAAAAATAGGTTAAAAGCTAGTACTTCTGATTCACCCCCCCCCCCCCCCCCCCTTTTAGAAGCATTCTTTCCATTAAGATTTTCCAGCAATTGGTATCAGAGCTGCAAGGTTCTCACAAGAAGAAGTCTAACAGCTCGGAGGAAAAGGTCTAAACATGGAAGTCTTCAAACTTGAAAAGATTATTGACAATCAAGTAATTGATGTGCAACTGGCTCTACACAAAGTAGAGGAAGCTAGGGAGGAACTGAGAAAATCCTTGAAAAGAAGGAAGGATATAGCCATAGCTGAAAATGATATAAACTACAAGGAGATTGACACCACAAAACTGTTTTCCAATGGAGACACTAAAGAGTTTGATGCAGCGATAGCAGAACTGATGGAGAAAAACAAAGTTCAAGTAGAAGAGATAAGATCTCTCAAGATGGAACATGAATCATAGGCCATAATGTTATGTGAAATCACTGAACAAAAGAAAAGAGCAGTTAAGGATAGATTCATGATGGAAGATGACAAAAGAAATCTTGCAAACAGACTTGAAGAAAAATGTACTGAAATAACAAGGATCTCAAACATGTACATGGATACACTTGCCCAAATGATGAACCTTCATCATGAAAGATATTGAGATCTCTACTTTGAAGATGCAGAATGAATAATTGCATAATGAATTGAACAGAGAAAAAGAGGTAGCAGAGAATCTCAACAAGTCAAGTGAAGCCATCAAGTACTTTGAACAATTGATGAAATTTTCAAAATCAGCCCATGATACATCAAGACTTGGATACAACAACACTGAAATTGGAGAATCACCAAAGAATGTTGAGCATAAAGGTGACAAAGGTAAGGTTTCTAAACCCATTTGTCATTACTGTAATAAAAAGGGGCATACTGCTAAAATTTGCAGGAGTAGAAGATTCAATTAGCTAAACACACCCAAGAGCAAGAGTTAGTGTCACAAGTGCAACATGCAAGGACATATGACACAAGATTGCAGATCCAAAGTCACAAGGACACAAAGATTTGATGGACATTGTCATAATTGTAAGAAGTATGGACATAGAGCATTTGAATGCAGATCAAAACCTATGTGGGCATAAAATCAACCAACAAAAACAAAAGGAAATGAAAGTCAGTACCATTTGGATTACAACACCAGGTATAACTGTCATTATTTTCAGGAATATGGACATATACCCCATAACTACATAAGAACACATTTCAAAGGGAACTATAAAAGATGGTTGAACCAAATCACATGTTTTAGTTGCTTGAAAATTGGTCATATCACCAGAAACTGTCCTACAAGGTCCAAAGCACCAAAAACTGAATCCAACAAAGAAAATAAGGGCAAAGAAAAGATTTATGTCGAGAAAATAAGAAGAAAAATGAATAAGACTTGGAAGAAGAAAGATGAGTGCAGCACATCAAGTGGAGGGATCACTTCATCCAATGGGTCAAGTGATCACACTTTATCAAACTAAGCATAAGAGAAGTGTATGGGACTGATATACAGAGTTACATCATACATCAGTCCCAAGATAAAGAAGTACTAAAAAGTATAAATCTGCATGAAACAAGATACCAAAACAAAATTTTAAATGATGATGCTGAGCGGTCTTTGGATGCCGAGTAAAACTCCAATACATGTCGAGTTCCTAACAACGATCGAGTTGATAGCTGATGCCAAGTTGAGTAACTCCTATGGAAGCCGAGTAAAGTGGAAATGTAGTACAAGCTGAGTAAAGTTAAAATCCTTCAGAAGCCGAGTTTGCAATTGAGCATTTAATGCAAAGGAAATAGGGTATATTATCGCAATTTCAATCATTTTTCCTCATCGCGATCAAGAAGAAAAGAAGAGAAAGAAAGAAGAGAAACTCCATAGCAAAGAATCCAACATTCCAAGAAGATTGCAACCTCTTACAAAATGTTTTCATCGATCTTGAGGTATTTTCATTTGCGTCGAGCTATGCAATTTCATATTTTTGTGTAAAGGAAACCCTAGTTTGCATAAATGGCTTCGAGTTCTAAGACAACTTAGGACAAAGAATCGTTTGAAGTTCAACTAGTATCTAATGAGGTTAGGTAGCCTGATTTTCACCCTATCTCTGAAGTTGCATACAAGAATGATCCCTCTGGAGCCCTTTCTTGCATACCCCCAAACGTTGTTATGGTTCAGGATGTAAGGAGATGCTATAATTGTAAGATAGGAGCCATAGGAGACATGGAAATAAGAGAAGCCTTTGCAAAGCTGTGTGTCGATGGAGTCTTGAAAGATGAATACAAAATTGCTGAAAGGAAGGGTTTAACACAAGTTTTGAGTTTTTCCAACATATTTAAAACAAAATGGATCAGACTTGTGTTGAGCAGAATTCATGATGGTAGTTTGTGGTTAGAAGATGTCCCTGTCAAAATCACAAAAATAATCATTCATAGGGTAATTGGATATCCTACCCTAGATCGGTTCAAGACCTTGAGAAGAAAATCCAAGGAGGTTATTGAAAAGAACACAGGTGCTTAGTGGAACAAAAGAGGAATGAAAATTCACACCATTCAGGATCCTCTAGTTGAGTTTGCTGTTAGAGTTATTTCCCACAAATTCTATCAATCCAGTAGACTCAACAGTGTGCCATGTATTGCAGTAGATGTAGGCTACAAACTGGTGAAAAAGGATCATACTTATGATCTTGCAGAACTACAACTACAACAGATTAATGAAAATCTAGCAGCCATAAGAAGGACAAAGGGTTCTCAATGCAAATTTGGAGCAATTCTAGTTTGTGTATTCTTTTATGTTCAGAATGAATTTACCTCTTTTTGGCAAAGTTACATGGAGAAATGATAGAACTATCATATCCCAAATTAATGAATATATAGAACAAATGGGAGACAATTTTGATACCCTGATGAGAAGCTATTTTGAGGATTTTAAGAAGTCCATGAAGCAAAGGGTGAGAATACCAGTTTCCTTAGTGGAAAAACTTATTAATGATATATGCTTCTTAGTTGATATTGACTTCACCTATATCCAAGCAACAATTCCAAAGGTGAGATGGCTAAGGCCATTTGGTTATGAGATCAACACAGATGAAGCATCTGCAGCAATAACTGCATTATTGGCAGAAGAGATAGATAAGAGTGCCCCACACTTTGGCACTTATGATGTGGTAAGGTCAAAGATAAATATGGAATTAAAAATTGCCTCCACATTGAAGAAGAAAGACAAATTGATGAAGAAAATTAAGAAAAAATTTGGTGAAGGAATAGAGGTTGAAGCACAAGAAGAAGATGATGATGAAGATGAACAAGAGCAAGGCCCAATGGAATTAACTCAAGGCCTAGGTGAAGACAAGGAGGAAGGTGCTGAGGAAGAAGAAGCCAATGAAGCACCAACCCAAGCCGAGCCAAAGAAGAGAAAGCAATAGAATAGCCTCCAGCTCAGCCCAAACTAAAGCAAATTGCCATTCCATCACCACAAAAGCCAACAACCAGAGTTACAACAAGGGCCTCCACACAAAAAACTAAAGAGGAAGCTATAAAGAAGAAAATAATCAAGAAGACACAGGAAGAGCCAAGGAAAAGAAGAAAATATGTGGCTCAACCTGATACTGATGAAGAAGATCAATCTGAAAAGGTAAGCCATTTTTCAGTTGATACATTATGTAAAAAGATTGGAAATGGAGACTTAAGCGACATAAATAAAGTTGATTTCAATAAGTTCACTAAAGATGAACAAAATAGAATAGAAGAATCAGTTTATGGAATGATGGCACAGTTCAAGTATACTCCTCTTGAACTAGATGGACAATTGCCAAATGAACTGTCTAAAATTGTAGAAGATAGATGACATTTTTGTTTGAAAATGGAGAAGGAGATGAGAGAATCAACCCTAGCAAGCATACTGCTTGATTTGAGTAAGGAGTAAATAGAGAAAGCAGTCAAAAGGCATAATACTAGGTTTACACCTAAGTAGAGGGCATTCTTCATTCTCCAAAACAAAATGGAAGAAATTGTACAAAGAACAAAAAAATCATGGAAGAATTTATATAAAAAGGTTGAAGATTTTCTTGAAGAAGAGTACAAGGAAGAAGCTCCAGCTCAGCCAAAAGAAAGAAGAAAAATGAAAGAAGAGAAGATAAAAGTAGAGAAAGGAGAAGAAGAAAAGAAAGAAGAAGAAGAGAAGAAGGAAGAAGAAGAAAAGAAAGATGGAGAGGAGAAAGAAATAGAGGAGGAGACACAAAAGCAACATGACACGGCAACAACTGAGCAAGAGCAGAAAAAAGACCAAAGTGTGCAAGACACACAATTGCCACCTTCTAGTGCCCCTCATGTACCCATCACACTTGCAGAAACTATAACAGTACAAGATGTTCCAGACACTTTTGCTCAGAACATCAATGCATTAACTACAGAGGATCTCAAAAGAATCCTTGACCAATCCACACAACAAGAAAAATTATGTATAGATCCAGTATTGGTCAGTGTGGATGAATTACAAAAACTAGTAGAAAACATAGTTAGAGATAAGGTGAATCCACAAGAACCACCTTCCTTCATCTCTATAGCTACTAGTGGTCAAATTCAAATGCCAATAGTTGTTTCATCAAGCATAATTGACACCATTGTACAGAAGTCGAGTGTAGCAAGAGATAAAGGAATAGAACAAACATGACAGACTATTACATCTGATCCTACAACACAAACACAAGGTGCACTTCCTAAAATTACAATAATTTATCAAGGTAGATAGCAGGAGGAGAAAACAGAGGAAACCCCTAAAGAGGAGGCAATACAAACATTGTTAAATTTTCCTACCTCGGGGACTCCTTCACAACAGGCAAGTAATGATGCAATGCCATTGCAAATATCAACACCAGGATCAAGTTCTACAAAAGTTGCAAGGGTACTTCACTATGGAGACCCTGAACTAGATGAGGAGATAGTCATACCAAGTTATGACTCAAAAACAATAAGCATTGATCAAATCAATGAGGTGCAGGAAGTATTGAATAGAAGAAAGAGGCAAGAGATACTTAGGAAGGAGTATAAACAAAAGCAAACACTACATGAGCTTAAAGAGATCTTTATGGATGCCTTCAGTATTCAGTCACTAGATGAGTCAAAGCATATCATGGAGCAATTATCAGATATTGTTGACTAGGTGACAAATGCAGACCAAGAGACAAACAAAAAACTTATGGAATGGTCTGAAAGAAAATTTCAAGGGAAAGTTAATGAGAAAATATTCACAGGTTGAATTGACAAAGGTAATAGACAAAGTAAAAAAGGTACTTGAGAATATATTCTCATTGTACAAAAAGTTGTGTGACTTTTCATACTTCACATAGGAGACAAGCCAAAAGATAATGAGCATGGAGAGGAATTTGAATATTTCAAGCATGTAGCTACCCAAAGATCCAGCCCAAAGTGAGAAGCATTTTGCTCAAATGCTTCACACGCAGAAAGAAATAGCTGTATTAATAGCAGAAGAGGCCACCATCAAGGCAAAACTGATACAGCTCCAATCCTCCATTACCCCACATTTAGAAGTACTCCATAAAGAATAGGTCTATGTTGAAGCTATTCTCAAGAAAGATCCTAATCTTTCTACTTCAGAAGGACTTATTCACCTTGCTACAGAGATTTCCGTCCAACACAAGTCATTGGAAATTGCTTTGCATAATTGGGATGTAGCTCTTAGGATGATTATGGAGGTAAACAACACATTTTTGGCAAAATATGGTCTTAACCCTTAAAACCCTTTGACATAAGTGTCAAAAAGGGGGAGACAAGATGAATGGGGAAGACAAGATGAATGAGGGAGACAAAGAGACAAGTTAATAGGGGGAGACAAGAGAAAAAGGGGAGCATGATATACAACATAAAATTTTGGTTACTAAGATAGCGCAGATAATGGCACAATCAACTCAGGGGGAGTTACAATAATTTTGAGGTATATATTGTAAGTTACAAAATTTTGATCAAGGTTTTAAAACCTATTATATACCTAGCAGATTAGTGAATGTACTCATAAGGTTAGTTAAGTGTTTTTATCACTCATGTCAAAGGGGGAGATTGTTAGTCTCAAAATGGTTTTGACATTTGAGTGCCATCACACTTAACCATTTTCTACATTGGAGCCGAGTACACTATGTATGCCGAGCCACAACATGAGCCGAGTTAGGAAATCCAACAGGTGCCGAGTGATCTTTAGGTGTCGAGCAGCCTTCAGGTGCCAAGTGAAGAATAGGTGCTAAGTGAGGATCAGGTACTGAGTGAAGATCAAGTGCCGAATGACTTTAGGTGCCATGCATTATACAAGTACCGAGTGATATTTGAGTGCCGAGTCATAGACGATGCTAAGCAATATAGAAATGCAATAGGAGCCGAGTAAGCCAGTTTGTTACATGTGCCGAGCATCAGGAATCAATAAGTGCCGAGTAACACAGAATGTACATATGAGTTTGTAACTTTACTAATTTAGATGTAAACCATTTTCATGGCCGACATATGATGAATCTCGAAGGATTAAAATAATTAGATAGAATCTTTTGTATTTCCTATGTAATCTACATGCAGCCAATAAGAAAAATGAAGAAGGCATGAAACCAATAATAAAAGTGCAAGAAATGAATGGGAAACAGAGATTCAATATGGATCGCAGATCCACATCTAACCCTAAGTCTTCAAATGTCTTTATAAAGAAGACTAAATCTCATTGTATATGTGAATGGATGAGGGTGTGTAAGGGAAACTATTTTCATAGTGAAGAATATCTGATCTCAGAGGATCAAGATAAGAGAAAGTAGATCAAGTGCTTATATTCAACAATCAAAGGATTGTAAGCTATCAGGTTTATTACACCTAATACTCTCTAGCAATTGTATTAGAAAGGAAACCTTATGGTGATAGGTTAGCTTAACAACTATTTTGTAGATCCTTTAAATAGGTGATTAAATCCTTTAATAGGGTAACACTTCATGTAAAGTGTTTGTAAATTCTATAACCGGGTCACTATTGATACAGTGTAAAGCCTTTAACAGGGTAGACCATCAGAAGTGGTTAAACTTTATTGCTGCAGTAATTTTGTAGGTACCATCCCCACCCCAATTTTACCTTCTTATTCTGGAGGGTTTCTAGGTCACCAAAATCTCAAGTGTTATGTGGTGATACATGTTTGTTTTTCATAATTGATTAATGTTGATATGCATGCATGTACATTTCAATATTATGTTATTAAGGATTTGTGAAAAATAGGTTAAAAGCTAGTACTTCTGATTCACCCCCTCCTCTCAGAAGCATTCTTTCCATTAAGATTTTCCAACAATAGCTTGGTCAATGCTATTACTATGAGCTCAGTACAAACTAAATCACTTGGTTAACACTGAGTGACTCAGTCAACACTAGATTTACATCATTGAAACTATAAACTTGGTAAACACTGCATAACTTAGTTTGTACTGAGGAACTCAATAAACACTAAGAAGTTTAATTTACATTGATAATCACCAACCTGATAAAAATTGTTCAGCGCAAACTAAATATTGTTCTTTGAACTCAATAACGACTATAGAATTTGGTAGAGTCTGAAATACTTCTTTAACACTGTTAATTGTATACTATGCTCGATAGATGCTTACTATCTGAATAAGTGTGTGTCACTAATAAAAAACTTGACTGCAATATCAATAATCTCCCCCTTTGGCATTAGTGATAAAAACACTTATCAATCAAAACTGAATTCTTTACAAGTCCCAAAAGCAATCTTTATTCTTCATCCCATGTCTTCAACTCAGTAGAGTATTCTATTTTTGAAATTTTTCAAAATTGTTTTTGTAAGAGATGTTTATATGAATATCTACACATGTATATAATATGATGGTATGATATTATGATGCTCCCCATACATATATGTAGAATATACTTTACACATTATATATAACATCTCATCTTCTTCCTTTTATACATCACATCTTCTTCTGTTCTCCCCTATGTACAGTATGCTTTACATGTTATATAGATTTACATCCTTAACATATGCTATATACATTTTCTCCCCCTTTTTGACATAAATGCTAAAGGTGTAATCTATATAGTAATACCAAAATGTGATAAGAAATTAGAATGTACCTTTAGAATCAGTTCCATTATCTTGTCCCAATTTTTTTGAACACCTTGTTTGTGTGAAATGCAATCTAAACCTCTATTGATAGTTCTATCAGGTGGTCTACAATAGAGAAGTTGTTATCATGTATGAGGGTTTTAGCATGTGCAATATGTTTCTACAATGCATCCATGTTTGGGAGATTCATGCCATGTATGTCTACAAGTTTAGATCTCATCTTGGCTTCTTCTCTTAGCAATTCTACCTGCATATCAGTTAGAAATCTAATCTTTGTACACTGGGTAGAAGTATAGTTCGGGTCAAGTTGCAACTGTTGTGCACTTGTCTTTAGATCTTCATCAATCTTTGAAAGTTTATCTTTGATTTCCTTGGTGAAAATTGATGTATCATAGAGTTTACGAATAAAGAAGTCATATTGTTGCAAGAGGTTTCTAGCGAGCCTAGAATACTAGACAAGTCTACTTGTTGTACAACAATCTTTTGTGCCACTAGATCCAAAACTTTATTCTCGAATTTCTTCTCTACTCTCTACAACAATTTCTCTTGTCCACTTAAATATTTGTTGAATTTATGGAATACTTTAGCTAACTGAGCCAAAATCAATTCAGAAGTATCAACCTTTGTGTTGAGTGCCTCTGCAAGAATATTCTTTGCATCTTCAAGCAATTGAAATTCTTTGTTTCTTTCCTCTCTAAGCCTCTACTACTTAGCTTTCTTCTGAAGAAGATCTCCTATTATGTGCATTTGATTAGGATTAAGATTGGAGATATCCCAATTCAAGATAACTATCTCCTCATCAAGATCAATTTCTTCTTCCTTATCATTTTCACCATCATCTTCATCCTTGTCACTAACATTAACAACGAAATCACTCTGTTTGTGAAGATTATAAATGTTTTTCCATGTGTTAGTTACATTTCTTACCATATGTTTAATGCCATTAATCAATATTAGATAAGTGTTAAATCTCAAAGTAAGCTTTTCCTCATTCTTCTTGATGGAATCTTTTATTTCTTTATCATTTAAGCTCAACATAAGTTGCCTCAGGGTCTGCTCATATATATCTTTGGCAATTTCCTTTGCATGCTCCCATTTGGGCTTAATTTTCTCCACTAGTTCATTGGGAATCTGTTGTGCAAGTTGATCTGGAGAGTATTTCCTATTGATATTGTAGTCAAGTTTGTTATTAGTCACACACACTTATTTAGATAGCAAGTATCTACCGAGAGTATTGTACAATTAATAGTGTTAACCAAGTATTTTAGACTCTATCGAGTTCTACAGTTTCTACCAAGTTTAAGGAACAATATTCAATTTGCATTGAACAATTTTTACCAGTTTGGTGATTATCAATGTAAACCAAGCTTCTTAGTGTTTACAGAGTTCCTCAATGCAAATTGAGTTGTGAAATGCTTACCAATTTTGTAGTTTCAATGATGTGAATCTAGTGTTGACTGAGCCACTAAGTGTTAATCAAGTGATTTAATTTATATTGAGCTCGTAATAATAGCATTGACTGAGCTATGCAGTATGAATCAAGTGATTCAATTTATAAATCGAGTTTCGCAATATTCACTGAGTCACCATTGCAAACCAAGTTCATAATACTTAGAAGTGATCAGTATGGACTGAGCTTCTAAATCTACCGAATGCATGACAATGCTGAACATTGATAGTGGATGTCGAGTATCAGAACCTCACTGAGCTAGTCTTTAGAACCTGAGTTCCTATAGTTGGGTCAACTTTGTGTATTTTGTATAAACATGTATTATAACTAACTTTGTTAATTTATTAATTGGATTGGTATACGTAATGTATTGTATCACATCCAAAGGAATGAAATGATATGAAATGTAACAAGTAGAGAAGAGAAAAAAGTGTGAAGAAAAAGGTTACAACAATATAAGGAGAATCAAAGATTTATCTATCACAACAAGGTGATCATTACACTCAAAGGAATCACATTTAGTAAATCAATTTGTAGATCAAAGATCAGCCACTGGTTCATCCTAACAGGTTGAATAGTTAAATCCTTTCACAAGGTAGACTTAACAGTCGTTTGTAAATCTCTTTACTGAGTGCATACTTCATTGTATGTTTGTAAATCCTTTTGCAAGGTGGACCTAGCAGTCCTTACTGCTCCTAACAAGGAAGATCATTAGAAGTGATCATTGTAAGCCTTAACAGGCCAACTTTATACTGCAGTACTAAAGCTTGTGGGTATCATCCCCACCCTAGTTTTAATTTCTATTTGGAAGGTTTTTGGGTCACCATATTGTGTGTCAAAGTGTTATGAATGTTTTAATGCTTTCTGTTTCTCATGCATGTAACTAGATTAGAATTCACATAAAGGATTAATTGGTAAATAAGGATTAAGTTTTATTAGTTACCTGATTCACCCCTCCCCTCTTAGTAACTTATCCTATCATATATATTTCCAACAATAAAAACTCATATCATGCATTGAAATTTGTGTAAATAAAGTGCAAGCTAACCATCAAATGCTCAATTCTTTTCCTTTTTTTTCTTTTGACATAGTAAGATTAGAAGTGTATGCCATGATTTTGGCCGAAAAAATGAAAATGAAAAGAAGAGACCTATTGAGAAATGATTTCTCATGAAAAAAAGAAAAAAAGATAACTCGTGCAAATAAAATTACAAAAAATTGAATTTAGGAAGTAGTCATCTTCAATCCATTTCCAACATGCAAAAAATATTTCAGATCTGAAGCTCAATCCATTTGGAAGATATGATCAAATCTTTGAAACCCTATGATTTTTTCTTTCAAGTCAATCTGCACAAGGGTTAGCCTTAAAAATCAAAATGAGAACCTTGCAAAAACACTTAATTAGATCCAATAAGTGTTGGAAATATAACAAGGAAAGAAAAATCTAAGGGGTTGGGGGTGGGGTGAATTAGTCCTTCAAAACTTTAACCATAAAATCATTCACCACACAACCATCTCACAATTTGCATGCAAACTAAAATAGCTAGCTAAACATATTCATCCATAACATGAAAGCAAATAACATTTAACATAAATATGACAAAATATATTTGGTTACCCAGAAACCCTCCAATGAGATGTTAGAAATATATAATACTAAGAGGAGGGGTGAATCAGTATTTTCAATCTTTTTACCCACAATTGAATATTATTAATTACTTTACCACTTGCATAAGAAAGTAACAAATAATGCTAAACAGTATAAACAACCATACATAAAGAGAGATCATAAAACCACATTTTGTTAACTAGGGAAACCCTAGCCAAGGGAAAACCCCGATGGGGATGAAACCCACTAGATGATTCACTATATAACGAATCCGATTAAGGATATTGACCCTGTTAGGAGTCTATGAAGCATGCATAGTGTCTCAAGTCCTTGTTAGGAGACTAGGACTTCTTAGAAGCCTCAACCTTGTTAGGAGTTACTTTGACCCTATTAGGAGTTGGTGGATCATATACAAATGTGTACAAGAAGAGCCCACTACCCTAAAATGCAACTATACAATGAGATCTTCAAGAAATAAGCATGCATACAATTATGAGATGCTGTACTTCACAAATCTTCTGATTGACAATTCTTTATACAAGAGAGACTGTGCACAACTTAATCTATATTATATCTAGCATAAAAGTGCCTCACATCATAGATCACAATTTCACATTCACTTGTTACTCTCATTTCATAAGACCATATCAACTTCACAATTACTGATCATACTTTGTTTTCATCGCATCTCATATTTTTCACATTACTTCGAAAATCAAGTTCTTTTCTTTATATCAAACATATTATTAAATTCTTCCTTAGTCAGCTCAAACATCATCATTAGAGTCGGCTCATAAAGAAATAATGATTAAAATAATAAACCAAGTTGTTAAACACATTCTGCTAATATGCTCTATTTTTGCACTATGTCATCACTACATCACTAATTCCTTCATAACTTGAGCTTGGTTGACTGTATGGACATGCACACTAGTATACGTCATCATTATGACATCATGCATCTTTGGTTAACTACACAAGAGATTATTCTAAGGGACTATTTTGTTATCATCAAAACTGTCCTGCTGCTATAACACTATCTGATACTTATACAATTTTTTACTACACATGAGTAAGGCTAATATGTAAAACAAATATGTTGTCATAAATGACAACCATAACTTACCTTATCTGATTGATTGGATATATTGCCAACAATCTCCCCCTTTGGCATTGATGGCAACATTTTGGAAAAATTGGCTAAGTCCCAAACATACTGTCATACCAATCAAAACAAATAATCACAACATAGTTAGAAACATTGTATTATGTTATGAAAGAGGTTACATCCCTTATATCTTCCTATTACAACATATTGCTCCCCTTTACAATTATAACCAACTACAATACAATTTTCCATATATCTCCCCCTTTGACATCAATGAAAAAGGTATAAAAAAATTGTCAAAATATGGTAATTGCATCAAAACTTGGAAAAGAAATCATTGAAATTGGTCTTCAACTATGCAAATGTTCTTCCAACTATCCTTTAGCCCAACTTCTGGGAGGCATAACTTTTGATTCAGGACTTTGATTGATGAACTGTTTACATTTCTGGAAAGCTCTTGAAGCGCTCTATAGCCTTATGGACCAAGTTTTCTCATACCCCATTTTTGGGCCCATATGAGGCCATTTAGTGCCTAAAATCTAACTTTGAAGTGCTCTTAGGAGGTCTCCAAGAAACTTAAAACTGTAATAACTTTCTAACCGTAAAGCCTTTTGACTTGATTCTTTTTCTAGAGTGCTACAAATTACAAATATAATCATCCCTCCAACTTACACCCTCTAATTCATCATAATTATGGCTCAATTACACAATAAACCATTTTTAATATTGGTACATATCCCAAGGTGCTCAAAAACTATAGCCTAGAAAACTAATACTAGAACTGTGAGAGTTGGAACCTTTATTTGACCCAAATGGGTATCCACAAATGAAAACACATTAAACATAAATGATCTCTAACTATATTTTTGGGTGATACAGGATTGCCCTTACACCATTGAATGCTCCTGCATAAGAATCAATAACTTTCTCCATCTTTTTCTTGGAGTCCTTTATTACTTGACTAGTTTTAACTTGTTTCATTTTCTCGGTATATTTCCCCCATTTGGGACAGTTAGAATCAACTTTAGAATGAAGGATTATTTGCAACTATCCTTCAATCAAATCCTCACTCATTTCATATCCCATGTGTTCAGTGAATTTTACCCAAGGAACTACTACCTCCATACATGTGAAATCTATCTCAACCACAAAACATAATTCATCCTTATACTTTTCTACTAGTATAGGAGGTATCTTATACCTTTGTTTCATTTCTACTTGAAAAGACTTCATTATTCTGTCAATGTCACTATCCCTGACTGCGTTAGGCCTTGACATATAACCTTGTGTGATTAGCTACATTGCGCACTCATTTTCATTACAAACTGTGATACCAGGAAACTTCTTAGTAGCATAGAAAAATATGTGTGTTAATAGGGATTCAAATATGAAAATTGTACTTCTTGATTTCTTGATTCTTGATATGTTATCCAAAATTGTGTTATGATAATATTGCACATGTTAACCTCTTTACCTCTTATTGCCAAGTATGCTACATGAAGAAATCCTACAAGTATTGAATCTATCCTAGATCCATGATTATACTTATATCCAAAAATCTTGCAAATGAGTCTCACTCCATCATCTTGAATTGAGTTGACTTTCATGTTTCTTCCATCAAAATATGTGTTGAGATTTCCCTCAACAAGTTTGCGCACATTTTTAATGTTTACTGGATTAGTACCTTGATTGCTCAAACTTTTGACCTTGTGAATTAGGTCATTGTCAATAAAAATGATAAAATCTCCTAGCCATTGAAAATCATCATGTACTCTACTAAGAATTATCCTTGTCCATTTGTTGATGTCAAAATCTATGTAGAACATGTGCTTAACTAGGTTAAGACGTTCTAGATATCTATCTTTAGGTTTCAATGACAAATCGTTATTGCACATCTTCTGAAAATCTTTATGAATCTCTAAGTCACCTATGCTTTCAATCTTACAATGAATGTATCCTCTTATATCTTCAACGTGAAGAACATTTTCCAGAACTTGCAAAAATGATCCAATGGGGTTATCAAGTAAAGAAAAAAATGGGTGTTTCTTGAAATTATACCTAGGCCTATTGCTTACATTATAAACTTCTTGCCTTTCCATTCTTGAAAGATTATGGTTAGTAATTTAGAAAATACCTCAATTTTGTGAACTAGGATTTTTGGTGACTTTGCGCGATTGCAGGTCTCTTAAATTCTCCAAATCTTGCTTCAATCTTGCACACAAACTTCACACAAGAAAATGATGTATGCAAGTCAGTTTGCATCCTTTAAATCATTCACAATTTGTACTACACATTAAATTCATGTCTACAACTAGTTTAATATATTGTCTCTGTGCAACAAAGAGTTTAATCTTCTTATATGTCCTTATCATAATCTTATCAAGCAATGCACTTTTCACTGTAGACTTCTCTCAATGTCTACTACATACTATCAATTGTACAACCCTTGATACTTCCTCTAGCATTAGTTATCAACAACTAATACTCTATTTCACTGAGACTGCTTAATTCTGGTAAGAATAGTCACTGACAATAAGTGACTTCATTGTCTTGTCAGGTACATTTTCTATAGTTGTGTGAGAGCTTTATGGTTCCTTTGCATTTACAAATGATTCCTTTAATTCATTTGTCCACTTCTTCATTTTTTTCTTCAAACTCTCATCATTTCTTCTATTGTTCCTTCTATAATTTTGATTCTTGTTTAGGTCTCTTCTGTCCATTCTGCAAAACTTCACTGTGTGTCCAAAGTTATTACACAACTGACATACAGGTACATCTCTTTTTTTTTTATTCAACTTGTCATTAGGTGTTCTACAATTCCTTGCAATGTGTCCAAGATTGTTGCATCTGTAGCAAACAATCTTTTTTCTTTCTCCACTTTCATTACTATGAGATCTTCTTCTGTTTTTGACATGTTTAGTGTTCCTATGCATCCTAATATTTGTATTATCACTATCAAATTTAGGTTTCTTACAATCTACTACATAATGACCATATTCATGACAATTATGACAATATCATTTTGAAATAGGTTTGAAAGACTTACCTTCACAATTGGCTTAATTGTCTTCAGGTTCATCACACCAAGCAAAAGATTTCTTTCTTTTATTGCCCATATCTTGACCAAATTCTTTATCATTATTAGAATGAGTGACATTCTCTTTGTCCTTGGGTGTATCGTCTATCTTGCTTAGATCCTTATTACCTTTAGGAGAATCAGGTTCTTTTCTCTCAATAGATTTCTTGGTAGATTGTCCAAGAAAGAATCCAAGTCTAGTCTTATCATAACTAGGTCTTTGTGCATATATTTATTCTTCAATCTTATCACTACTAGTATAGAATTTTTCAAGTTGATCCTTGGTTTGTACCAACTCACCTTTCACAATGGTGTTGTATTTTTCTAATTCTACATATTTTGACTTAATGGATTCCAATTCAGATGTTTCCTTGCTTAACTAGAATCTCAGATCTACATTTTTAGTTTTCACTTCAGAGTCAATCTTTCCTCCATTTTTCTTAAGACTTAGCTTAAGTTCAACTATCTTTAACTCATGTTTTAGAATCTCATTTTATTTCTTGAGATCTTCAATGTCATTATCACTAGTCTGATTATTAGGACCTTTCTATTTCAGGTCATCTATTTTGTCTTTTAATTCACCAATGTAGGCTTTTGCATCCTTGTATCTATCTTTAATGCCATCCCTTTCATTAGTAAGAAGATCAATATGTTCAGGTGCTTCTTCAAGATTCTTCTTCAATTGTTCCATATCCATAGGGATCTTATTCAAGCTATTAAGCCTCTTTTGAATAACTAGGCTTTGATACCAATTGTTAGAAATAGATAATACTAAGAGGGGGGGGGGGGGAGGGGGACTAGAGGGCTAAATCAATACTTTCAATCTTTTTACCCACAATTGAATATTATTAATTACTTTACCACATGCATAAGAAAGTAAACCAATAATGCTGAACAATATAAACAACCATACACAAAGAGAGATCATAACACCATATTTTGTTAACTAAGGAAACCCTGGCCAAGGGAAAACCCTGGTGGGGATGAAACCCATTAGATAATTCACTATATAAAGAATCCAGTTAAGGATATTGACCCTGTTAGGAGTCTATGAAGCATGTATAGTGTCTTGAGTCTCTATTAGGAGACTAGGCCTTGTTAGAAGCCTCAACTCTGTTAGAAGTTACTTCAACCCTTTTAGGAGTTAGTGGATCATATGCAAATGTGAGCAAGAAGAGCACACTGCCCTAACATCACTAGTGCATTTTAGCCTAATTTTTGACCAAAATTTTTGACTAAGTATTTTAAATGGGTTGGTTGGTCGATTTATAAAGCAAATTTTTATTTTTTATTTTTATAACATGCCTGTGTTGGTCGCAATTGTGACCAATTATTTTTTTCACAATTGCGATGCACACTGCAACATAAAACAAAAAAAAAGGGCAAAAATATATCACATTTCATTTGGTGTTGAGGGTTCCAGAGTGTTCACGAGAAGTGTGAGTTAATGGTATGTCCAAAGATTTGATATGGTTCTGCCTACATCAATCCAAGGGCACTTCAACTCCTTCACTTCCAACATTTTGCTTGCATGAGGGCATAGATTTTCAAGGGGGGTTCCAGAAGAGAGGACTCAACATTGTGTGCGATCATTGTAATAGGTAAAAGTTTAGTATGTCCTATTTAAAGATTTTCTTTTGGACTAAACATTGGTATATGTCAATAATCTTATTCAAGTCCTATTTAAAGATTATGAGGATGCACAATTTAAATGTTTGGATTGTGAATAGGGACACTTGGCTAGGGATTCATTCACTGAAATGCTTAAAACTGCCTATCTATCTTGAGTTTGACCAAGATGCAAACCCTTTCCTAGCCTAGAATTAGGTAGAAAATACCTTCAAAGCATTGTAGGACGTAGCTGCTACTACCTCTTCCTGTAGCAAATTCATGCTATAGATCAAATTTGATTCATTCCTGCTGTAATTTTTTCTTCATTTGCCAAATTCTTGTTCTATGCCTGGTTGCGTGCTTACATGGAGACACTCTTTTTCAAAACAGGTTCGTGGGTTTGAGTGTGTATATATGTTTCTGCTATCGTATAGGTCTTAATTTTGTATCTTTGAGTGTTTCTCTAAGTGTTGCAAAATAAGATGAAAAATGGAATTCAAGCATAATAAATAAACAATGCTTTTCTACGTGGAGGAATGAATGGAGTTGCGTGTGATCTGGGTAGGGCTAGCACATTGTATCTACTTACTTATCCACATTTTGGATGTTATAAATATGCATCACTGCATTCTTCCTAAGCATCTTTCTTGTGTTTTATTACCAATTATTTTGGTAGATTGCAAGAGTTTGTTAGTTTGGGTGTTGTGTATTTATAATTCATCTTTGCCATCATCATGATCATGGCTAACAACATTTCTGCATCAGCTTCAATGGTATGTGGATTTCATTTTACTTTGATTTTGATCTCTATTTAGATGAGAAAATGCTTGTTTAGGTGTAGAGAATGTTATTGATGTGTTTTTGGAACTATTTTGGGTAGTTTCTCCATGAAATACAACTTCTCTTTGAGAAAATGCTTGATCTTACGTTTGGGAATTCAGATCTTGTAGTACTAGACATTAAAGTGGTGATGCTAGGTGGTTTACTGTTGAAGTTTTGAGTAGCTTTTGTGTAGTTTTTTAAATGTCTGTCAAAGAAGATAAGATATAGAAATCACAGAGCTATGAACTTGTTTAGAGCATTAGAGAGACATTCATTATGGTGAAGAAATGAATAATAAATGAGATTATTATCAACTATAGATAGTGATGATAAATTAAAGTGGAAATATTGTAACTTCAAGCCTCATTAAGCATACCTATAATGATTGTTTTGTTATCAACGAGAAGTCTTGCTAACTTGAATGTATTCAAAAAAGTGAGTTTCATGAGTTTTCCTTGTCCATGTTGCTATTTGTCTTAGCTAGTCTTGGGTTGTAGTATATGCTGTCATAATTTTTGTTATTATGAACCACCTTTTCTTAACTATCTATTATATATAAGATGCATTCTTCAATACAAAGTTAGAAAACTAGAGGTAATAGATTGATGATAGTATATTTAAAAACAACTAATCACAAAATGTTTAGAAAAAACTCACGACCAAAGTAAAAAATTAAAAGGTTAAAAACTATTATTTCCTAAAAGAACATTTAACAATATAATTAGGTCATTTAGGTTTAGTAACAATTTAAGTAAATAAATATGAGCGTCTAAGGAATAAAATTGTATCGAATTGGGAATGAGATGGGTACACAGAATGCTGCCTATTTTTCTTACTATTTATCTACACAGCTTCAAATCGAAGCTCAAACACTCTTTTCCCCTTTAGGGTCCTTCAAAAATTTGAAGAGAGATTAAGATTTGTTTGGATACCTAGCATGACTAATTAAATTAATGGCAGTTATGTGTCCACAAATTTGACATAGACAATGTATACTCTGTTGGCAAGCATCCATCTATCTAGCTTAACTACATAGGCAAAGTTTTCAAAGCAATGTTTGCAACTGCCAATTTTGAAAAAGGTGAGAAATATTAATGCCCAATATTGGGAGGATCTAAAGAATTCCCATTTATTTTCCTCATTTCCCCCCTTCATCGCAAATTACATTTCTTCATATCACTGCTCATCCATCTTAATAAGAAGAGGGAGTTTCAGAAAATAGTGAAAGTTTCATAAGAGACCAAGAAAAGAGAGAACAAAATGGAAAATCAGAGCAAAGAGGTGGGTTATTTAAGCCCCACGGAATATAAATGCCTAATGGTGTTGTTTTTCCACAACTTTTCTGATTTACAGGCCTTTGATGGTACACAGAATGTATCAAATTCATAGAAGGATGAAGCCTGGAAGGTGAATGTATGTCTTTAGGGTTGTGATCTTGAACATGGATATCTATGTGGTAGCATGGAAGCTTTGAATGTGCCCTCAGCAGAGACACCTGTAAGACAATGGATTGCCATTCGGTATTGTTTTGAAGATTGGCTTTTCAAATATTGAATCTATTCCCTTAGAACTTATTTTCATATAATATAATAATTCCAGAGATAAAACACATGTAGCAATTAGGTAGAAAGTTTTAGCCTTTATTGTACTATTATGCTATTAATGTCAACATGTTAAGATAGATATAGTCTTTCTTGTAAGTTTATAACCTTTCTTGAGTAATGGGAACATTTTTGGAGTTGAAATGTGTAACTTTTGGAATTGATTCCGTGCATTTAGCATTATGAATTATGAAAACCATATGTCTATAATTTTTGGAGCTTGAAGATGGGGACAAAACATTCCCGCTCCACCCATCAAAAAGGAAGAAAATGGGACATGCCCATAATTTGGGAATGTTTCTATGGAGACCTCTCCATTATGGAATGCCAAAGGGTGCCTTGGCATTCTGACCCTCCCTCAACCACAGTAGGGTTGCCCTGGTATCCTAATGGTATTTCCACAGCTCTAGGAATGGGACAGCCAGATGTTTAGAAAAAGAAAAAATCGCTATCACCTAGATTGATGACCTTTAGCAGGGTTCCCCTTCTTATGGACATGGATAAATTTTTCTTGTTTTTGGCTCAAAAAAGTTGCAGTGAATGGAGTGGCAATCTTACAAACTTAATAAACATGTGCATTGGTGAGTGTCTTGAGCTACTTGAAAATTATTAATATTAAGCTACTTGGATTTGCAAGACCATAATCATCTTAATTGAAATCTTAACTTCTACACATAACTTGTCCTTGATTCTTGTTTCCATAGAGATATCTAAGATCTCTAGACATGAACAACCTCTAAATATCATCTCCTCTGTTTACAAGAAATCGATCACAAGACAGTATGAAATTTCACACATTAGAATCCTTTCATACTCATCCAAGATAGTCTCATTTAAATCTACAACCTTTTATAAGAAAAATCTATCCTAAAATTCACACCAATCTCTTCCTCCCTCCCAAGCTCCTTGATTCAAATTATCTCTTTGATGATTGTATGTCAAATAAACTAGGCTTGTTGCTCACTCACCCTTTGAGATCTTCAAATATGTTACATTTGTATTTGCCAAATCTACCATGATGACCTGAGCAAGTTGGGTTGATACACATCTTTATGCTCATTCCACCCAAGCAAGTAGGTAGAGTACTTTCTTTGCATGTTCAAGAGATAGATATTTAGAAATCTCCTTAGATAATCATTGTCCAGATATTATCAATGAACAAACTGAACTTAGAAGATGATTAAGAACTATAATAATCCTTGTTCTATTAAAAAATTAAGCCAACATCAAGTCCACTCTAATTAGATAAAATATTGTACTTCTCAGTATATCACAAAGTCTAGATACAACTCTCACCAATACTTCACCCTTCACAATATAAGAATAATGATTAAAACTTACTTAAGAGTAATAATAAGATTCCATTGAAGAGTAGTGATCATTTAATAAAAAAATCTCTTCAAAATGTATTTGTACATGGATAGCTGTTTGTGTGGCAAATTACTATAGTTTCGAGATGTGTTTCAACTTTCTTCCCCAAGCTAAGAGAGTTGATCAATAGGGTAAGGGAGCTTATGATGATATGGAGATAGAAAAAAATCAAAAAATTGAGGAGTTCTAGGTCCATCATTTGCATTCTGTATTTGCTTCTTTTGGTTTATGTGCATTTTGTTTGTGCTGGTAATTCAATTAGTTGCATTCAATTAGAGGCTTCATGGGCACATGTTGAGAGATATTTTTAGAAGATCAAACTGAGCTCAAGTTGGAGACCAGTTTTTGTTGTTCAATCCATTTTCTTCTATTTTTTGATAGATTTTTGAGTTGTTACGCCTAGATGCACTTTGTAAATGGATAAAAATATGTGCATAGTAGTTATAAACTAGTATAGGAGTAGTTATGCATATAATTTCATACATTTGCACTGTAATTTTATTTTTATGCATGGTTAGAACACTAGCTATAGTTTCTTAGTTTAGGAATTGAAGCATTATATAAACAAGTATGTACAATGTAAATAATATTGACAATTTTTTTGTAATAAAGCTTTATGCAATTGGTGCTTCACTCATGGTGTGAGAATGCTTATATCTATGTCATTTCATTTTTTTCCACATCTTGTTCAAACCATATAATGCAATCTCATCTATGAAGTGCATTAAAAGCTAAGGATTTGGAGTGACTTGTATACAATTCATTTTTTGTCATTCATTATATGGTTTGAACAAGCGTGGAAAAAAATCAGATTTTTATGATGAATTTTCTATTCACCAATCTATGTTAAACTAATCAGCAAAGATTTGGTCCTCTGAGTTGTAGTGATTTTGAGAAAAAAACCTAACTTTTAATCAACATATCTTAAATGAATTTTCACGTTGAGGCGATCCAAGTTTGATCAACTATTCTCGATACAAGTTGGTTTTGAGTTGATGGTGTAAGCGAAGGACAATTTTACCAAGTTTTACTTTATGAATTAGATGCTATTCACAAGGTTAGTTTCCTAATACTCACAATAGTACTTGCTATTCAATTGAGATAGACATGGCTCATTAGTTTGTTTGTATTCTCTTTCTATTTTGTTAAAGAAGACAACTAAATGCTAGATGATTTAAAGTTCTATGGTGTCAATAGGCTTGTGCATCTCTTGAGCCAAATTACCAGCCCTAGTGACATTTGTTGTTGTTCAAAAGTGGCACCATACTAGACTATTTGCAAACAACCATGCAGATAGGCATTCTATAGATAGACGTGGGAACATCTTGCCAAGTCTTTAGTACATAATAAAGCAACTGAATTTCATAATTTTTTTTTTCGATAGTTGATTTGTTTAAATATTGCCCATCAAAAATTACTTAGTACATCTCATCTTTTTTCTGCATAGGAGCTTGTAGTTTTGAAGAATATGATAGCAAAGAATCTGAAGAAGATATTATAGCAAAGATATATTTGGTGTTCTTTTTAAAGTGAAAATGTGACTAGAAATTTTGTATATTGTCATATTTCACTTGCAGAAAGGTCAAATTGTAAATAGAGGTGAAGCTGTATAGATTTAAGTTTCTTCTTCATTATTTATAATGCTCTCTATTCCTCCTTTGTAGCTATAAAAATACTTGTTTATTTTCAGCTTTCTAGATACCCTTTACCAAGTTTTTCAAGATTCCAAAATATCTTGGGCTGACCCCACTCTAGCATTTCCTAACTCCAACTTGGTATGCATTTTAATAGTTTAGAAATTACATAAGACATGATTTGATGATGACATCATGGTCATGGTTAATATAAGGTCATCATTTTCATATAGGTCAATGTCCCTGAGTTTCATGTTATGGACCATGACAATTCAGAGAATGCAGATTTCCAAATGAGGGAACGTGGAGTTGTGAATATTGAAGTAGAAGGTAATGATACCATGGAAGAAGACTAGGATGATGAAGATCAAAATGATCAAAATGATCACGATGATCAAGATGATGATGATGATGATGTTGATGCAGAGCTTGATGTACCTTTACTTGAGAAGGCATACCAGTCCCTATATGAAGGCTCCAAAACAAATCTTCTTGCTGTTATATTGCTATTGGTGAACTTGAAGGTTATGAATGGTTTATCCAATGTAGCAATGAAATTTATGTTAAGGTACGCCATCTTCTTTCATTATTTTACTCGTAGTTCCCTTACAATTAACATTGGGTTCATGTAGCAATTAATATTCTTTAAATTAACAAATTATATTTTTGGTCATAGGTTGATAGGTGAGTGTTTGTTACCACCATCAAACATTCTACCTCGCTCGTACTGAGAATTATCTTCCATCATGAAAGATATTGGAACAGAGTATCAAACAATACATGCATGTCCGAACGATCATATTATATATCATAAACAACATGAATTTGCAACATAATTCCCTACTTGTCATATCATTAGATATCAATCAGATCGATTAACAAAAAAGGTACCTCGCAAGGTTCGTCGGCATATTCTCATTATTCCACATTTGCAATGATTATTCAGGTGTAATAGCTTGGCACAATTTATGGATTACCATGCATGCAATAGAAGTCAAGATGACATTATGCAAATGCCTGCAGATGGTTTGACATTTAAGGAAATAGAGGAAAAATGGCCACACTTTAAAGAAGAACCTTGTAATCTCAAGCTTTCATTGGCAGAAGACAGTGTCAATCCTT
Organism: Cupressus sempervirens; assembly: GCA_028749045.1. Classification (NCBI taxonomy): domain Eukaryota; kingdom Viridiplantae; phylum Streptophyta; class Pinopsida; order Cupressales; family Cupressaceae; genus Cupressus; species Cupressus sempervirens. The sequence continues at coordinate 705,826,558 of CM053793.1, forward strand.
TTAGAGAGATGAGATCTACTTAATTGGTGTGGCCTATTTTTGTTATCAACAATAACATACCTCCTTGGTTGTCCATAAAGAGAGAGCACATAATGTTGACATTGATTGTTCCAGGTATTTTTTGATTTAGTGGTCATCTAAATTAATTTATTATTACTAATCCATTAAATGCTCATAATAATTATGTAATATTTTTGTTCATTCAACTAGGTAAGTACCAAGTTAAAGATATCAACATATATATTGAACCCCTTATCGACGAGTTGGTGGTGTTATGGAATGGGGTTACTATGTATGACATTTGTAGACCAATAGGACAAAGACAATTTCAATTTCATGCAATGCTTGTATAGACAATACATGATGCCCCTAGGCTAACACATTTTTATGTTATGTTCTCTTCTTGACACCTCTTTTTTGGTATGTCAAAGTTAACACATTTAATCCAATTATAGACGATTTTGTAGGTCTTTAGACAAAGGGAAAATTTGCATGTCCAGTTTGTGGTCCAAAGACAAAATCTTGTCATTCAAAAAGTTTAAAAAAGCAGGTGTTCGATGAGAATAAACACTTTCTGCACAGAAATCATAAGTATCGAATTACTGAAAAAAATATTTTCAATGTTCTAGAAGAGACTATGTGAAAACCACAGAGAATGACACCTCACCTATGAAAGTTGGCATACAATAAAATAAATCATTGAGGTAATGTTATTCCATTTGATGGTTTTTGTTTCAAATTTATATTTCAATATTCTATTTTGTTTACTGATGATGTGATTGATGCTTGTGAATGTCGTCAAGGCATCAATGACCAACTTCCAAAAGGAATACAAATTTATCCTATGCAATTTACTAGGTTGTTGTACTATGAGAAACTCCCAATTGTGCATTTGTTTGATCCTATGCATATTGGAAAGAATGTAATAGAGACATTATGGAAAATCTTGGATGGAAGGCGTGACAAAGATCAAATTGTCAAAACTTGTAGTGACATTGAAGAATCCAACCATGCAATGAAAAATGACATTCAATCAAATAAAAATGGAGACCAGATTGATACAAGTGCCCTTAGTTGGTTATTGTCAGAGCAGCAAAGAAATGCTATAAAAGAAGTCATAAAAAAAAAGATTTCCCACAAGATTTGCTGCGAACATAAACAATCTCATATCAAATAAAAGTGAATTTGGGCCAAGGTTGAAAACACATGATTGGCATACATTTATTAAGGTAATTCATGTTATTTTGTATTCACTATATATTTATATATTGCATGTAGTTTCAATTGCATTCTTTTATAAAATATTGACAAGATCATTTTACAAATATTGTAGTACGTTCTACCTATATCTCTCGCACACCACTTTGCCAACAATGTCAAACAGGTTATATATGATCTTGGAAAATACATGAGGTGGTTGTCATCTAAAGAAATCAATAAAGAAGATATAAAATATTGGAAGAGAAAAATTCCTCTTCTGATGTGTGAAATGCAAAAATGTCTACCTCCAAGTTTTTTCAATGCAAAGGAACACTACCTCATACATCAAGTTGAGAAGATTCAATTGTGTGAACCTATACCAACCAGGTCAATGTGGATGGTTGAGAGGCACTTGAAATTTTTGAAAGGCTTGGTTTGACAAAGAGCACATCTCGAGGGTTCTATAGTGGAGGGATATATGGTATACCAAACCATGGTGTACATTAGTGAATATCTTCCTAAGTTTGCAGCAAAGATCCATGTAGAACATATTTGCGATCCCAACTCAATTAACAAATTCAAAGGGGAGTACTTGATGGGCAAAGGTAGATTGAGGAAAGTGAGAGGTAAATCTAAGATATTATTGTAGTTAATTAATTCTTATAAATCTTCAATATAAGTTATTTTTAATTGGTGTGTTTTTTTGAAATAGGTGATTGAGAGTGGGATGCAATACATTTGTATATTGCGAACAATCTTGATTGGATGATGGAATGGATTGAACGATGTCAAAAAAATGGTTGCTCATTAACATGGGAAGGTGTTGCTTCATTGGTTATAGAAGTTCATCGTAATAGAGATTCCAATGTTATGCCGATGGTAGTTGATCTAGTAAAGGGTTTAAGAGGTGGAGAGGTACATAGAAATTTATTAATGATCATAACTCGACGTATGTTTCGTATCAACTCATGATGCAAATAATTTACACACACTTAAAAAATTGTAGGTCAAGCGCCACAAAGCTATGTACTATCATGGCCACAAATTTTGCATAAAAAGGTTGGATGACACAAAGAAAACTTGTGATTCTGGGATAAGTGCAATTTTTGAGGTCACCAATATATCATCTAGAAACAACATACATCCTCAAAAATCTCAAAATCAATACTATGGAATCTTGGATGATATAATTGAGTGTAAATTTAACACCTTCAAAGTAGTTCTATTCATCGTCAAATGGTACAGGTTATGACTAAATCAAAATGATCTAGATAGAATGGTTATTCAACATGATAATGGATTTACAATGATCAATACAAGGTCATTTGATCTAGTTAGAGATGAGCCCTATGTTCTTCCAAGCCAATGGGAGCAAGTGTTTTACTCAGAGGCTCCACATAAATAGGGTTGGTCATTTTTTGTTAGACATGATCCAAGAGGAAGGCTAATAAAGTATAATGTTATGGAAGAAGAAGATATTGAAGATAATGCAGATCAAGATGATGGTGATGACGATGATGGTGATGGTGATGATGATGATGATGATGGTGATGATGATGATGATGGAGATGGTGATGATGGTGATGATGGCAATGATGATGATGATGAAGAAGAAGAAGAAGAAGAAGAAGAAGAAGAAGATAATCAATGACTACAAACATCATCACCCCTTCTGTTGACAATCTTGCATTCCATATATAAGGGAAATTTGTTCATGTTTGTGATGTTGCCTATTTTTCATGTTATCTTCTAAGTTATTTTTAGCAAACGTGTATCATATAATTTTTAGCTAACTTAAGGTAAATGCTTATAATATTCAAGAAATTTGATTACATATTTATTCTGTTCATTTCTAATGATTACAACATATGTTATTTATAATTACCAATGTTTATATTGTGTCTAATTGTCACCCTTTTTACAAACAATCAATTGACTATAGGTACATTGTCACCCCTTCTATTGATGATCTTGCATTCCATATATAAGGTAAATTTGTTTCTGTTTACGTGTATCATGTAATTTTTAGCTAAATTAAGATAAATGATTAACATATGCAAGAAATTTGACCCGTTTGGCATGGATTGTGCACAGTGACATGGATTAGTAGGTATAAGTCAATAAATAGACATAATTTTCTTATATCTTCTTGTTTATCATTGAGCATGTATGTTATAAATAGACATATTATATAATAATATAATGTATATATAGACAAATAAGGTCCATGTAGAAATATAATTGTATAATCACTTTCAACTTACTACATTTTATATTTGTCATTTTCACTTTCCATTTGATGGATTGTAGGACCCACCAAATAGGTACTTGTCAGATCTATCTACATCGAATGAGGGAAATGAGGAAATGGTAGATGAAAGCTCTACATGTAGTATGGCTAAAATAGGGATATCAACTAGAGGTCAAAAGAATAGAAAAAAAAATTGATAAACACATGCAATATTTCCTTGCTAATGGGGGGTCATGTTCTTATGATGATGAGACCAAAGGCGACATCAAGGTGCCCTTTTGCTACACACACATTGAGAAAGAATGGGTACCCAATGAGCTACCTCAAATTAACATAGATTTTTGTGTTAATGAGAGGATATATCACATTGCTCGATCCTCATTACATGGTTTGGGCCTATTTTCCATGGATGGGATAAAGGTATGTTACAAAAAAGTTGTCAAATTGTTCAAGTATGTTAGTCCATGTTACAATTACAATGATTGGATGCAGATTGTTCAATAAAAAAAAAAGTATGTGTAGGTATGGGGTATCAGCTAATTATATACAATGGAAAGAAAATGATCAAAGTAAAAGATTTTCTATGTACATTGATGGGAGACCAAAAGCAATAGGTAATATTGCAAGTTTTATAAATAGTATGTGACCTTCTTCAACTAGTAAGCAACCCAATTGCATATTTGAGGAGCATGAGGGGAATGAAGTTTTTGTTTGTGCAATAAAATCAATAAGTGCAAGGGAATAATTGCTAATCGATTACCAGTTAAATCGCATAGATACAAACAAAGTTACTATCATGAGGGCTGTAAGTACTAGTTACCATTTTGTTAATAAGTTTTTTTTTTTGTCTATTGCTTTCAGTTAGCTGAATTTTTTATGTTTAATCTTTGTGATAGGATGATATGGATCTGAAAGATGATAAAGGTCACCAGGATGCTACTCCCTCCCCTTCTTTAGTGAGGATAAACCTTTTTGAAATTGTATAAATTAGATAGTTGAATTTTTTTATTTTATTATGTTATTTTATTTACAATTTTTGAGATTTTATGATAGTTTTACTAATATTCCTCTCACAATTTGATGTTTAGGATAAGGGTAAAGCACCAACAGTAAGTACCAAGCCACTAGCTATGCCTTCTGATGAGGATATTGCTTTAACTCCCAATTTCACAAAAATGTTGAAAAAAAAAAAAAAAAAAAAAATTTAGAAGTAATGAAAATTTTGGATGAGGGAAATATGGAATCCGAGGAGATGATGAAGAGGCTATCATATTTGAGAGCACAAGCTCATCATTATGAAGTAAGCTCCAATGAATCTTTAGTTATAACAAAAGTTCAATAAAGATTTATATTTTATAATCTTTTATGTTGTGAAGTAAAATATGTAATATGTGCAAAAATATTTTATTGATGCAATTTTTTTAAAGAGTTGTAAGAAACTTTAACTACTAAATTCTTGTTATACAACATTTTTTGGCAATTGATCCACAACTTGGTCAAGGAAAACGTGGTGAGGCCGGTAGTAGCAGAGCTCAGACTGCCACTGGTAAAATAATATTTTAGTTGAAAAGTTAGAAGGAATTTTTTATTTTGAACATTCAAAACTTCTTAACTCTTACTTTTATTATTTCAGAATGTCTTTGCTAACAATGTATTGTTCAAGTCATCTAGTGCAGGAGACTCCTACGAGGTTGACGGACACCTGTAAGAGATTGCCGATTGCAATGTCAACAACAAGGGGATGTCTAGCTGGTAAATCCTTGTTTTTCTATATTTGGTTTTGTGTTGATTATGAGTTGATAATATGTACTTTAATCTTGGGTGCATCACATAGTGTATTATTTTTTGCGTGGTAGGAGATGCACCATCTGGTACACCGCCAAATGTGGATCATAGTGCATGTATTGGTGATAATTCACCGTCATTTCCTAGAGCTACCCGTGTTTCTAGCATGGGAGCTATGTAGACATCATTGTTGATTGATGATAATGAATCAATGCCTTTGAAATGTCCTAAGATTCTAGGTACTTTAAATAATTATTTATAATATTGTAATAAGGATTTTATTGGAATACGTAAACATGATAGGAAGTGGTGAATGCAAGGGCTTTTGATGTGGAGTGATGCCTCATGACCTTCTTTAGTATGTCATATTGTGAAAGTTGTTTAATTATTCTAGAATTTATTTTTATTAGGGGTTTGGTAGGATCATCTAAATTATCAATGACCTTTTGTCTATACCAGTAATTCTCCAGTTTAGTAATTCGGTACATTGCAATTTCATGCTTTCAGTAGAAGATACTAACCAATTTTTCTACAAAGAACCAAAAGTGGGAGTCTTCTTTCATATTCAATGTTTAGTTTTCAATGATTTTCCACATCATTGCTATTGCCTATTAGAGTTTTAGAGTGCTCCCTTTCAGCTTCACTGTCTATTTTAGCAATATTTGTTTTCCATAATATCCCAGGTATGATCAGTGACAACATCAATTAAGAATGACAAAAAATGAAGGTCATGGCAAGTTATATGTATTATGAACTATATTTTTTTTCAAGGCATACTAATTAATATAGTCACAGTACATTTTTTAGTTTTAGAACATTAACAACAGGACCCTGGTAGAGTTTGACTAGTTTTAGACATTTAAATATTTTTTCCAAACTTCTTTTTTGGTCAATTTTGGTCAAGTTGATCCTCCAACCCTGAAATAGATCACTAAAAAGATGAAATGTTGTAGACGCTTAAAATTATCCCTAAACACTTTATTAATTAATTTTAATATATCCTATGACATTGTAATTAATTAATTATATTGGTCACATTCCTCTACTTATTTAATTAAATCATTTTAATTGAACGAGTTCATTCTCTTAAGTATTTAAATCTAATTTAAATACTTCTAGCCTTAATGTGTTAAATTACTTTAACACATGACCTTCCATCATCCCCTTTTTAAAATAAATTTTGTTTATTTAATCCTCACATCCTATTAATTTCTCTAAACCCATTATTAAATTAAATTTCATTTAATTTAATCTTAAGCCTAACCTAGAGCCTAGCCTAGAACCATCATTGTCATCCTCTTAAGCCTACTTCTACTCTAATCCCACTTAATCATTCCTAATCATCTCCCTAATACCCCTCATTAGCCTAAGAGTATGCTCACACATGTGTGAGATGGCATGCCTACACACTCTTGTCTCCCACTCTTCTTCTCAAATTTTCTCACACATGTGTGAGCAAACTTTGAATTCTTGACCATTTGCATGGCTCACATGTCATCTTATGTGGCATCTACATGGATGCCACCTCATCAAGCCCTCATCAAGCCCTCCCTCAAGCCTATAAATAGAGGGCTTGTCTCAAGCATTTGCATCTCCCATTATTGCATTGTTACCATGCCATTTTGAGTTTTGAGTTCTCATGCTAAGAGTTTGCATTGTAGTTTGATTTTCATAGATATTTCTAAGATTATAATAACAATTTGGTAGCTGATTTAGTTTTCTTCATGCATTGTTAGTCTAGTTTCTTCATGTATTAGCATCTCCATTTCATTTACATCTTAGTTTAGCTTGCACATCTCATTAGTTTCTTAGTTGCATTCCATAGTTTCATCCTTTAATGCCTTCAAGTATGGCTTCTCCATAGCCATTTCTTGAGGTTTCCTTCATTTCATCTAGCCTAGGTTCATATTTCATTTTCTTTCACACTTGCACATCCACTCAAGAGATTCATTCCATTGTTGTGTTTGGGAGAGCACACCAAACATACCCCCCCATCTTAACACACCAACAAGGCCTCTTATGGGTTCCTTTGTTGGGCTATAGATGTGGCTGGAAGATTGAGTTTGTTAGCTGCTTAGGGTTGCAAAACCCAAGCAAGCATTAGTTAGTGTTTTTTCCTTTCTTTTTGATGAATATTTGATACACTTTCAAGATTTTTAGCTAATGTTTGTTTGTTAACCCATTCTCCTAACAGGTCACATTTTCTAGCACACAAATGTATCTCATTTTATGTATTTGTTATTCACTATGAAAAGTATTCTTTGCATGATTCATTTTAATGGTTCTTACTATTAATTATCCCATGACATTTTTTGCAAAAAATTATACATTTTATAGGAGGCTTTATGACCTCATGTTGCGAAGATTCAGGACCACCATATGTAAAACATGGAACATCATAACTGAACTAATTTTATCCCACTATTTTTTTTCATATCATTAATTGAAGTAACATTTTTCTTTTCATTCAGGTCTTTTCTTATACTAGCTATATCTAACAATTTTGTGTTTTTTCTTAACAGGTGGAACTACCAAGATAAAAAATTAAAAGATGAGCTCATCAAAGATATAGAGCATGAGTTTGGTAGTAATATTTTTGATCATAATAAATTGTTACAAAAAGCTTCTAGACATCTTAAGGTTGTGAGGGACACATATAGGAAGAGTCTCATCCTAAACCTGAAGTACGAGCATCCTCCCTTTGTTTTAGTGAGGGATTGGAATGAGTTCATTTTGGATGCAAAAGAGAAAGGGGAATGCCCAAAAGAAAGTAAACCAACAAATCTGAAAAGGTATGCAATAGTATTAACTACTAGTACATTAATGAGAAAATTTGCGGTTCAACTTCAATATCAACAATTTCAACTAGCTCAATTTAATCTATCTATTGATGAAAGGTATGTAATTCATATGCTGACACAATTTCTTTCACCCTATTATGAATTCTCTCTAAAATTTTGGCATCTAATAAACTATGGTGGTTGATTTCACATAGAATGCCCATATACAATTGTATATATCTCAATCTGGGCATAAATCCTACATAAGATATAAATAGTGTGCTTATAACTTCACATATAGCTATATTGTGTCTTGAAAATATAGTAATGCTCAACTACATGTACCATAGTTGTATGTGTTAGTAGTATAGGTGATAAATGATATTTAGTCAGTGTAATGACAAGTACAATTTTTTTGAAAAAATTTACAAGAATTTTACTAATGTTCACTCTCCTAAAAGTAATAAGCATCACGTTCAATGCCAAAAACACAAGTTAATGACAACTGAGCACTCTCCTGATAGTATGGTGTACTTAAGTTATAGGATACTAAACTAGTATTGTACCTATAGGTGTCTAAGATGTATTTTGTCCAGCTACACTAGTACCTGATATGTACTAAGATGCATACTATTTGATTGATCGTCTACCAATCATATAGTTATGTGCAACAAAGATAAATAATGGGTGAGAGTTAATATCAAATTTGTGAAGTTTCCATAGTCCTTATGATTTCAAGATTTTTTTCCCTTTTGTATTAGACCATCTAGATTTTTTGTTGCCTACATTTTGGATCAAATTCTATGATTCATCATCAGGGCAGATGCAAAGAGAAGAACTAACATTGTTTGTAATCATATGGTGGTAAAAACACTATTAGAAAATAACTGAATATGATTTTGGTAGGAATGTTTTGGTTTGCTTTTTATGATCTATCAAATTCATTATCAAGATGAGAAATGATATGTAGATGGTAGTTGTTAATTTTCTATTTATATTTTTGTGTAGTTTAGTTTATGTTGTCATAAACCATACTATAAAAACCCTTTGATGAATATTCCTTAATTCAATCAAAATATGTTTTACTCCTCAACCTCTTAGCCCAATTATTTCCTGGAAAAATGTACCACATACAAACATCTGCATGTGGCACTAGCATCTCACAAAAAATCCGCAACTCGGTTGAATGCTGAAACATTCCACTTTCAAGTGTTTTGGCAATGTAACACCTCTGTCAACCCTCCCAGGCATCACAGATGAATCCAGACCCGCTATATTGATGGTAAAACCTCTATTTTTTTGCTATTCAATCATCGATTGAGACTCTCTGAAGCTCCTTCACAATTGCTCTAGAATTTATCTACATTGTTGCTCCTCTCTGACATGCAACAGCATATCAAAATTCTTATTGCCACATTGAGATTATTGTTGAAGTTTTGAGATCTCCCTTTCATTCTTGCAGCATTTCTGTGAAGGCAACTCTATCCTTGGACACTTGGTCTTCCTCTTCTAAAGGATTAGTAATTTGCACATTTGAAGCTTTCTTAGGTGATAATACCTTGCCTTTTATTTGGTATCTCCATCTATCTTCGTTGTCCATGGAGGTGGGAACACCAAAGTGGTGAGTTGACTACGAAAAGATCCTATTCAATCATCACAATACAAATAGAAACCTCCAAGACTTCCTAAATTAAGCCACAATCTTATAATTAATTGAAATCCAACAATTGTGTTTCTAAGTGTATTGTAGGATTTTAGCTCTCAAAAGATACTTATCCTTTGTAGTGGTTCACTTCCCACAATCTACAAGTCATGCAATTGCAAGAGATTCGATCAGTTTTTTAAATTTGTTTATTATAGATTGTTCCAAAAATTATCTCCTATACATCACGAACTCAATGGATAAATAACATGATTACACATGTCAATTAAAGGTATGATGCTATAATTTCTTCCCTTTTTTCATATTTTTGGTGAAACATGCTACTTTATGCTAAAACCTTCATACCAATATATAATAATTGACTAAGTAGTACTAATATTTATATCTATACCATCTAACATATTTCAAACTTTTCATAGGTTGTAGGACACATCAAAGGAAACAAAGGCAACACAGGAAAAGGTTGGGCAGCATAGACTTGGCTTTGGGGGATATTCAAAAATCAAAGCATGCGTTGTAAGTAGCAATAAATGAATTGCAAAGAAAAATTATTTATAAAATGAAAATAATTTTGTTAATTAATAAAAAAATGCAGGGCACTGATTTTAATCTGGAGGTGACGGAAGAACACAAAAAAATTGCCTTCAAGCAAGGCTATGCAGCGGTGGCTGAATGCTTACGGAAAGCTTCCATTGCCCCAACCAAATAGTCTCCTGCATCATGTGCATAGGTAAATATGACAAAAAAATATATTAGAAATTTAATACTTGAGCAAAAATTTATTTGATAATAATGTGCATGACATTGCAATGCAACTTGTTAATCATGACACAGATCATACACAACATCATGAAGCCCCTGATGTGCATCGTACTATCGATGGAGGTGCTCATTTTTAATTTAAAACTAATTATGTAATTATTAATACAATTTAACATCTTTCATTGAACTTGGTGTAACCTTTTTGTGTTGAGGATATATAATCATGTCGTGCTGAATGAGTGTCGGAGGATGTTCAGACTGATCATCAGGTAGATCATGTCAAACATTTAGGTAAAGAAAATCTATGTTTTGTTCTTTTAAATTAATTTTTTGTTTTATAGTTCTTTTACTTAAATAAAAACTTGTAATTCATTAATATAAAATGGTGTGAATTTAACTCATGAAGTACATTGATATTCCTCTTAGAAATTTTATGAAAAAAAGAAACAGCAAGAAAGAAAAAAAGATATGATTATTCATGAATGAATTACTCTTGAATATTGTTAATGAATATTATTCATTAATGTTGGGTGCTAATGAATATTGTGTTAATGAATTATTCATGAATGACTTACTCTTGAATGTTGCATGTTAATGAATTATTCATGAATGTTGTGTGTTTATGAATTTTATGTGTTAATGAATGTTATCATGTGATTATAATGATTGAATGTTATATTTCAAAAATGGATGAATTGAATGTTATTAAATGTTAATGGGGAATTTAGAGTGATGTTGGGGGGGGGGGGGGGGGGGGGGGGAAGGGCCAAATGAGCTTCCACCTTCACATGGTTGGCCCTGTTAAGTAGAGAATATTTAACTATTCTTGAAACCAAGTGAAGCTCAAACTTTAAAGATAAGCTTATAGTTAATAGTGACAACCAATTAGCGAGTCGAAATGAAGTTCTTCGTTACAAGTACCTTTTTAGTTTTTAAAGCACGATGTCATGTTTTAATATTGTATAGTTTTTTTCTTAAAGTATTCTTTTACTATGACAATGTAATTTATGACCATTTTAGTAACTATTCTAACATCGCTTTATGAAAAATCCTATTTTGGCAAAGATGGCGATAAGTGGTGTTGTCTATTCCTTGGGAGATTGGATTGCATATGTCTATATCTCAACATCATTTGCATGTGGTAGAAATGCATACTTACAACCATTTCATTCTACATTTAAAAACATTGATGATAATATTGCTTATTTTAATTTATATTTTTGTCTATAGTCATTATAAACGTTGTAACCTTAGTCAGATTTTATAGGCTATGAAGAACATAGTTGAATACTACAATAATTTTGTGGTTAGGAAACGATAGTGATTATTCTAAGCCAAAAGATGAGACAACTATGTTTCATCTTAAGATGGTAGCGGAGTTATTCATGTATGATTCCTTTCTTTAATGGTGATTTGGATGTTTGACTAGTTCTAAGTATGTTGCTATAGTGCCTATTCAACCTTTTCTGTGTATACTAATTTTTTGTAGTGTAAAGTGTATAATCAACATCTTTTTGCAGCTCAAATGTTCAGACAGGTTGGCAAATACTCTATCCACATCCATATTCCATAGCAGACTACCTTTGCTTGTCTTTGATAACCTTGGTTTCTTGGGCTTTTTGCTCTGCTTACGATCCTTCAAACTATTTGGTTATAAAAATATCTTGTGCCAAGATAAGTATTGCAAATCTAAAGGTAGTTTGACAATAACTCATAGCCATTGTTTTTGAATAGGATCAGTTGATTTTGATTTTAACTAAATAAATAACCATCTCTAGCAGTTTTGGTTTGAAGCATGCTAACAGTTGTTTCTTTTATGTCCTATATTTTTAGTTTAGAAATGCTTGTTGGTCCTGATGGTGAGCTTCCTAATAAGCTGCATAACTTGGAACCACGTCTGATAGAGCATGTTAGCAATGAGATAATGGACTAGGATCCCAATGTTCAGTGGGATGATATTGGTAAATTTAATATGGCTAAATGAATTGACGATAATATTATTCATGTTTATTTCTATGTACCCATTAACATTAATATTTATTTTTCCAAAATTATACTGAAGTTGGGCTAGAGCATGCCAAAAAGTGTGTGACGAAAATGGTCATATGGCCTCTATTGTGACTTGACATCTTTCAAGGTTGTCGCTCTCCAGGAAAAGGGCTCCTCTTATTTGGTCCTGCTGTAAGTCAGTCAAATTTATTCTCTGTTCTTTATATGTTGGAAATTCATTTTTGTTTACAATAAAGTACATTTAATTTTCTCTTAGGGTACTGGGAAAATGATGATTGGAAAGCTATGACAGGAGAAGCCAAAATTACTTTCTTTTATATTTCTACTAGTTCATTGACAAGTAAGTGGCTAAGTTCCTAACAAAATCATGCTTTCAAGTTCTTTTATTGTTTTGATTCTTGAATGCAGAAAGCCTTTTATAATTGTTTTTCTAGGGAAGCACTTGTGCTTAATGAAAGTCTTACATAATAAAGATAACATAAAAAATATAACAAATGGTTTCTGTTTATGAGAAATTAGACACATATAAGGCTTGCATGTGCAGGTGCAATTTCTAAAGCATATACCATGGTAGGAGTTAATGACCAACAAATTTCAATAACAAAAAAAACATTTTCCTATGATTGATTGCTGGAATTAAATATTGATTTAAGGGAAGAGTGCAAATTGAAAGAGGGTATTGGGCATCTATTATCATTTACTTTTCTATTTTGGGTGACAATATGATACTATTAGATTAGGGTATTGGGCATTTGTTATCATCATATTAGAACATGGAAAATGGTGTGAAATTGCACTTTCTTTAGTCGTGGTTGCATACCTACTACACTCTTTCATTTGAAAAATGAATAGAAATACCATATCTAGTATCTTCTCTATGTTGTATTCATTTATTGGTAATGATTCAATGTCATGCCATTTGATGGTAGCTTCTAGAGTTTCATTTAGTTGTAAGGTGTGTCTCATCTTTCCAAGTTTGTATACTCCATTTGGTAGTTTGGTATTAATTGATGATGTCTAGGATCTTCTACCTTCACTGTAGTCTTAATCATCATCCAACTTGTTGTTTGGTATTTTCCATGTTATCCTCTATTTCCATGGTCTTCAACATGGTTGTGTATTTTATCTATCTAGTTCAAAGACTCTATGCGCCTAAGGTGGAAGCCATTTAGAACTAATAGTTGGAGAGATCATGTTTCCCCCTGTAAAACTAGAAAATATCACAAGTTTAAGGTCAAGAAGGAAGAAGTCGTAACATTTTGAGTAGCAAAATATGCTTAAAGATACAGATTTAGTTGATTCTTTGGTGAAGTTTCTTATTTCAATTCAATTGATTTTGGTTGTCAACCAAATTCCTAACTCCAATGTATATTGTATTTCAGTGCTACATTTTCATAGGGATCTAAGTAAAATGATAGTTGACTATTATTTATATTTGAGAATTTGTGTTGTGCCTTACTATGATATTACTTAAAACTTATATCATTCAGATATATAACAGTTTCACAATTTATTATTGTTTTATATTTGCTTGTTGTGTTTGTTGGCACATTATACCAACATTACTTATTGTTATAATTATTGTAATATCCAACAATAACTTCATGAAAGAAGGATTTAGCATACTAATTTTTTCTGTTAGCTAGCATTTGTTAGAGAAAATAAACATATGGTCATATACATGGATATACTATTTTCATAACTTAGGCAAGAACCTACAACACAAGAATAAAATTGTGAGCCTCTTATGATTTTGGGTTCAAATCTACTAGAATTTAATAAATAATAATAATAGTAATTAATAAAAACATATAATAATAATTAATCTTAGCTTTGACCTCTTATCAATCAAAAAATAAACATCAAAATTTACTGATATCTTGTACTTACGATTTACATCTTTCACTACCATAACTAAATAGCCATTTTTAGTTATCGAACTCTTTTATCTAGTTAACTCATGAGTAATTTATCTTGCAAATGATTCTAAAAACCAAAATATGTATTTCTCAACTTCAGTTACCAAATTTGTGCTCTCATTTCTCTACAAATAGATATCAAGATATCTAGAAAGTTAATGATGCTCACATTGATAGTGAGGGATTATGCTTCTATGCTCTTCATTAATCTACAAGCTTTCTTATAATACAAGAAACCATAAAATGGTTTTTTTTTTTTTTTTTTTTAGTTTTATCAATGCATGTTCTTCATCATTGGGTCAAGTAATCTATCCACATATTTCGCCTATGCGGTACTATGATTACCACATGTAATTGTTATTTGCTAGAAATTGTCCTGAAAAATATTGTCCAGAAAAATGGATCAAGAAGATTTCATGTCTTTCTCATGGCAACTTTGGTTATTAATAATAGTGTAAGATTGGCCTCATTCTTTTAACAATTATTTTCATGTTATTTGTAGAATTTTTTTTATCATTTAAGTTTCTTGTTCTTGCAAGATGAACTATGATATGCAATGTTACTAGTGTTTGCAAATAAGTAGGATATTCCCAATGCAATGAATGCTGCAGAGATCATGATAAACTTGGGTTGCATTCTCTTAGGTAGTGAAACTTGTGAGTATTACATTCTTTGTAATTTTTAGTATTAAAAATTGTAGATACTAATCATCTATTATGCTACTTTGCATATAGTTTATCATTACTATAGTAAACGAGAAAAAATTTGGAATGTAAGTGTTGCTTGTGAAATAGCTTGTATCATGTCCTAAGGTATATAAAAAGCATCTATGATAGTTTGTTAGAAATAAATCCTTTTATTTTAGTTCTTATGGCTTTTGTTTTATTTTGTAGGTTTGAAAGATTACAGTGGAATAGGGTTCAAGAATTTTGTATTACAAAAACATCTTATTTCTTTATTGATACAGATAGATTGAGGAGGTAAAAATTTAGTTTTGATGCATACTCATATGTAGGATGAAAACTTATTTTGATGTGACATTATGTGTGTTTTGTTTCACATTTTACTATCAATTTTTTATCCAATTTAATGACCCAAAACTACTGAAAAAAAATCTGAAGGTCACAATTGCTATTAAAATCTTGTACTATCTTTTTATGTTTATCACTTACCTATCTGCAACTCCACAATCAATATTGACAGTCTCTTTCCCTCACCATGCAACTGAACTACTTTAGTTTTATTGATGCAGCTGAACTAGGAGTGCCTTTTGTGTTCTTGAGAAATCGTAAGCTTTCAACTTTTGTGAAGCCATTACGGATGCAAATGAACAACTGTTGAGTTGTCAATTTTAAGGCAATTTTTTGTTTCTATAACGTACAGTTCAATTGCTAGAAATATTTCATCTAGATTGTTAATTTCTCATGTCATTTTATACTTTGGTTGGGTAGTTCTCCTTGCATTTGTAAATCATAAATCTTTTTGCAGTCTTTAGCCTAATGACAGTTTGGTATTACATCCCGGACGATAACATAGTTGACTTAAAACTTTGTATTAAAGAAAAAATCAAGGGATACTATTTGAATTGTGGATATTTGTAAATTATGTTGGTTTTAGACATAGTTATAGTTATAGTTATTTATGCGCTCTTATGATGATGTGATTGGGACTGTAATTTTTTTTGTCATGTTTATCTATTTGAAAAATAGATGAAATTATTGGCTTTCATTCCTGATAAATAATTCTTTCCTAATTTTATTCTTCCCTACAGGAACCAAAATTTAGACGTGATGTGCCAATTATTGCAAAGGCTTTGCTCTCATAGGAGCCTTCTAAACTACACAAAATTTGAGTTGTAAAGCATAATTGCTCAGTGGAGACTCAGGATATCGTGCACATTTCTTCCTCCTTCCCATTTTTTTGTATGAAATAAATTATGTGATGAACAAAACAATAGTGTGGAGGTAGAAATGTGCACGATACCCTGACTCTCATGCACTGAGCAATTACGCTTTAGAATAAAGTTTTGTGCAGTTTAGAAGGCTCCTATGAGAGAAAAGCTTTTACAATAACTAGGATAGCTCATCAAAATTTCTACATATCTTGGTCTCAATTTTGACACAAATGCGTAGAAAGGTAAGGTGTTTTGGTCACAATTTTGAACCAAACTAGTCACCTTTGACGTCGCTTGTATGGTACTGGCGTAGAAAAGTAAGGGGTTTTGGTCACAATTTAGATGCCAAATTGGTGTAGGTTTACATCAAAATTTTGACCAGCAGTGCCCATAAATGAGGAAATAATAGTTCAAGTTGGACTAGGGAAATCGACAAAATTCACGTCAGTAAGTCCACCTTTATGAAGTCAAAATTTTGATGCAAAATGTATGTGGGGAAAAATTGACCAAAAAAGATCGACAACAAGCTTGGTCGCCTTATCAACCTACTCTTGTCAAAATTTCAACCTTTTTGCATCAAAATTTAGGCCTAAATTTACTAGTGCATGCAACTATATAATGAGATCTTCAAGAAATAAGCATGCATACAATTCTGAGATACTTGTTGTACTTTGCAAATCTTCTGATTGACAATTCTTCATACAAGAGAGACTGCACACAACTTCATCTATATCATATCTAGCATAATAATGCTTCATATCATATATCACAATTTGTCATTCACTTGTTACTCTCATTTCACAAGATCATATCAACTTCACAATTACTGATCATACTCTATTTTCATCTCATCTCATATTTCTTTAGATTACTTCATAAATGCAGTTCTTTTGTTTATATTAGACATATTATTAAATTCTTCCTTAGTAAGCTCACACATCATCATTAGAGTCATCTCATAAAGAAATAATGATTAAAACAATAAACCAAGTTGTTAAACACATTTTGCTGATATGCTCTCTTCTACGTTGTGTCATCACTACATCACTAATTTCTTCATAACTCGAGCTCGATTGATTGTACAAACATGCAAACTAGTATACATCATCATTATGACATCATGCATCTCTAGTTAACTATACAAGAGAATATTCTATTATCATCAAAACTATCCTGGTGCTGTAACACTATCTGATACTTAAACAATTTTCTTTTACAAATGAATAAGGCTAATTTGCAAAACAAATATTTTTCCATAAATGAAAACCATAACTTACCTTATCTGATTGATTGGACATATTACCAATGTGAGAAGGTAAAATTGGGGTGGTGATGACACCCACAAATCTCTACTACTATAGTAATAAAGTGCATCCAATGAAGGCTATAATGTTTGGTCATAAGCTATGATATACCTTGTGAAATCTACACTGTTAAAGGCTTAAGACTTTTTTAGATCTTACCTATTAAAGGATTTCAACACCCTATTAGAAGTGTGACTAATTAAAGGACTTAAAACTCACAATGAAGTAAGCACCCTATTAAAGGATATACAATAGTATGTTAGGACTACTCTATTAAGAGATTTAACTAGTTCACTTGCTAGAATGTATCAACAACACTCTTCCGGTTAACACTCTACTGCTAGATAACATATCACCTCTTTCCTAATGTGTACTTGATCCTTATTGATCAAATGTGTCACTTCTATCCTTTAACTCCTTTCCTTTGTTCTCCTCTAACTAATTCTATAATGTATCTCAATTCACAACTCCTTAGCCACCATGAATGCTCTGTTTGCACATGTAAACTTCTCTCTTTTCTCCTTCCACACACATACAATGTTTAGGGTTTGTACTCTTTAAGAATACCTAGGTGACTTAAGGTTAGGTATGAATCAATGATCGTGATTCACCCATTTTATCACTTAAAACACCCCTTCAATTGGCTAGTTGCATGTGCGGCATAGGGATCCTTAATATAGATTCATCCTTATCATCTAGAATCACAAAAAAATCCTTAAGTCTACTAAAAAATGGTTTACATAGAAGTTTGTGCCATTACAAACAACTATGCCCAAAACTATTTACTCGACACTTGAAGTGTCTAATGCTTGACATCCACTACCTCTTCAATGCTGTAACTCATCCTCTGAATGACTCGATATCCATTGATCACTCAACATATGAATGACTTGACATTATCTATCTACTTGGCATGAACTAAGAAAATGAATTAAGCATATTATCACTCATCTGTCAAAACCAATCCGAGAATAACAATCTCCACCTTTGACATGTGTGGAAAAAACACTTGGTCATGCATGAATAACCTTAGCTCTTAAGCATAACTCAGATAATATCTATATAGTGTTTATGAGCATTATTAGTATGTTAATAGAAACCAAATTTAAGTAAAGCTTCTACAAACTAAAAATAAATCATAAACTTCAAGATAGACAAAGGTGAGCTTTTCAAATGGGAATGTGAGCCATTAATGGACTCTCCCAATGAAATTTGCTTCCTTGTTGGTGGATTTGTCTAATTGATTGGGTTTGGTATGTATGCTCAAGATGGATGCTCAAATTTGCTTCAATGGATGTTGGGATTTGGATGTGGATGTATGTAAAAAGCTATGGAGTTTGTTCTCAAAATGGCATGGTAACTTTAGCTAATGGATTGTGATGATTTTGCAAAGGGGAAGGATCTAATTTATAGGCTTGAGGCTTGAGGGATTGAGGGCTAAGATGCAAGGATGGGGAAAAGCTCATGGAGGGCTCAGATTGCATGAGAGGAGAGCAATTGGATTGTGCTTCTTTACAACCAATTAGGGAGTGACACATGTCATAGGATCATTGGTTAGAGCAAGAGGGGTTGAGGGGTCAACAAAGGAGGCTCAAAGCTCATAAAGACCCTCATAATAGCTTGTAAGAGCAATAAATGGGCTTGTAAGAGTCATTTATGGCTTTGTGGGAGCATTTATGGCTTGGTGGTTGGGATATTTTGAGGGAAGACTTTGGCTTGGCTTAGGAAAGTCTTAAGCTTGTTTAGGATTGTGCAAATGATTAAGGGTAGGATTAGAGATGGTTTAGGATGAGGATGAAGACTTTCTAGAAGAGTCTAGAACTTCCTAGGATGAGGATAAATAAACTTTATTTATTTCAAAGGTTTGGGTTGAGGAGATATTTGTTAAAACATTTTTAATAAACATGAGGATTAATATTTAATCTTAATTAAATATTTTGAGTTGGGATTAGGGTAAGGAAATGATGGGATTAGCCTTTAATCAAAATTAAAGAAGGATTAGAAGATTTTGGAAGAGGTTAGTGGTCTTAAGAAAATTAGCCAAGTTTTGGGCAAAAAATAAATAAATTATTTATTTTGAAATTTTTGGTCAATTTATTAATTAAATAAATAATAAATAAGGAAATAATGTTTAAATAAGATTTAAACATTTTTGGGAGGGATTCCTTAATTAAATATTTTTAATTAAGATAAAGGGATTTAATGGCATAAAAATAAATAAATAAATAAATAAATTAAATAAATAATTAATTAATAAATGATGATGTCATCAGGGACTTTTTAGAAAATAAAAATACTTTGTTTTCTAAAGGATTTTTAAGTGTCTACATATAGTACTTGGCTTACATACAAAATTTCAAAACTTCAAAATTTGCAAAACTTGTGACTCATCAATCATACCTAAAAATTCTATAACTCCCCTAAGTTGACTTTTCCATTCCAAATCTATTCTAAATACTCCTATTGAGTAGGTTTCTATGCTAATTCTATTTCAGTAGTCTCTCCTTTTGTTTGGTCTCCCCCAAAATTTATTCTATCCTTTCATGGATTCTCCCCCTTTCTTCATTCTCTTCTCCTTCATGCATTCTCCCCCTTTTGACACTTATGTCATGGGTTGTACACAAGTTGTGTGTTTGCCCAAGAAAGATTTATGGACCTCCATCATAATATTTAGTGATGCATCCCAATTTTCACATGCTACCTCTAGTGATTTAATTTGTATGTCTAACTTGAAAAAAAGGGTCACTAAGCCTTTATGTGTAGAAAGGTGGGGATCTTTCTTTAGCAGTGTCTCTGCATATGCTAGTTCCTTGTGTAACACCTCCATGTGAGGGGTTAACATGGATTGGATGCTGATCAATGTAGCCCTAATATTTGCATCTTGAGCA
The DNA here is from genome assembly GCA_028749045.1 of Cupressus sempervirens. Taxonomy (NCBI): domain Eukaryota; kingdom Viridiplantae; phylum Streptophyta; class Pinopsida; order Cupressales; family Cupressaceae; genus Cupressus; species Cupressus sempervirens. The sequence continues at coordinate 705,847,014 of CM053793.1, forward strand.
TGTAAAACTGCTAATTAACCCTGTGCTGACAGTAAATTCCTAAAATGAGACTGACCTTGACTAGTAGATTATTGTAGAATGTTGTTTTCTTCAAATCTTCCTCCAAATGGTCAATGTGTCTTTGCACTTCTTGTGTGAACAAGAGAACATCACACAGCTTGGTGTAAAGATAGAAAATTGTCTCCAACATATTCTTCACACCCTCAATCTTGATTGGTAATTCAACCTAGTATACTGCAATGGCATTGGATATCTATTCATTGACCTTTGTTTGAAATTTCCTCTTAGACCATTCTAGTAATTTAACATTAGAATCTAGTTCTTCATCATTTATCTTCTCCACAATATTTTCTAATTGCTTAATGATTAACTTGGATTCATTAGGTGCAAGGAGGTTGAATGCATTAAGAAATATGTCCTTGATGTTATGAAGTGCTAGCTTCCTCCTATTCTCCTTTTTTGAGTAGTTCTTAGTGTTTCTCCCTTGCGAGAGCATCCTACAATATGCTTCTTTTCTCTATTGTGATTAATGCAAGGTCATACTTTGGTAATTAAATCACCTTATCTAAGTTGTTGTCACCATAGGATGTCACCTCATCAACCTTATCTATGCTAGGACTTGGCCTTATGCTTGTAATGGTGTAGCTTCATTACTCAGCCTATGAAGTGCATGACAAGGAGTAAGAGTAACAGTGTCTTGTAAGGTGACCAATGTTTATATTACTATTACTTCCTCTTTTTTTTTAGTCAAAACTAAATCTTTAGTCCTATCCTTCTCCTTTTCTTTAATTTATGCTCCACCTTGTGATTGTGGTGTAGGTGTAGGACTGGCTTCTTGAATTGTTTAGACTAGTGTCCCTTTTTGCTTAATTATTGTAATTGTTGGTATTAAAACATTTTATACCTTAGTGCTAATATGTGAAGGCACAATGTCCTTCCTTTTGGTATACTACAACAGACATTTTATGTTGCACTTTTATAGATTGAGAGGGGCCAATGGATAATGCTTGTGTTTTCTCCCCTATAGATGCCAAATCTACCTTCTCAATCTCATCCACACTCACCATAATAGAATGATTGCATAGTTGTGCTTTGATGGTGGACTTAGTCAATATCTTCTACATATCCTCCTCTATTAGGGCATTGATGTTCTAAATGGTGATGTTAGACACATCCTTAACCTTTACTATATCTTCTTGTGGATGGACACTTGACATATGTACTTTTGGTACATTTTGGTGTTGATGTTGCTCTTCCTCAGTTGTTTCCTTTGTAGTGCCTTCCCCATGTTCTTCCCTTACAAATTCATCATTTCTTACTTCAACTACCTCATCTTCTTTGTCTTCACCTACTTCCTTTAGGTGCTTTCTCAATAGCCTTTTGTGTTATTAGCCCATAGATCACCTTCCATACATGTGTTCTCTGCTAAACAACCTCTTTAATTTTGTTTAGTAGAATATTAAAGGCTTGATATTTTGGAGCAAGTCTTCCCTTATACTTGTTAATAGCCTTTGTCATTTCAAAAATTTCCAACTCTAGCATTACTCTTGCAAGTGTACTCTCTCAGATATTTATTTTAGTTGTGAGACTATATTGCCATCACTAGTAAATTTGGACCAATTTTTTGAAGTGTGTCCATCAAAATTGTGACTCAAAAATGTCAAAAAATACTGTCCCTAAATTGGAGTCAAAAGTTTGATGCACCAGATGGGTGTCAATAAATCAATGACAAAATCCATCAAAAATTATTGCCATCATTGTCACATGATAGCATCAGATAATTACTTTAGACCTTTTTCTCTCAATATAGACATAAATTTTTCTCTGAAAGACTTTAAGGAGCTTGGAGAGAACATGGATCTTGGGGTTTATTTTTTATTTTTTCCCAAATAAGGATTATAATAAATTAAAATTGGAAGAAACTCTTGGTATCAACTAAATAAACTCTATGATATGTGGTTCCTAATGCTCTCATACCCCTCTAATCTTGGATTCATCTTTCATCCTATGATCTACATTCATTCACCTTCATTTGACTTGTATAGATTCATAGCTCATACTTGTAGAGATTCTCATAAGATATTGAGAGTAACAAAGATAGTATAAGAAGCTTAAAGCCAATAAACTATTGAAATCTGATTGAAAAGATCATTACTGAAAGAGATTATTGAAAAAGGAAGATTTTTGAAGTAGAAAATGTATTTCAATCATTGTTTTGTCACCGATGTCAAACCTTCTATTTTCTGGTAAGACAATTTCTTATAAGATTCAAGTACTATCACTTAGTTGATTGATGAAGTGGCTTTGATCAATAAGAGGTAACAATAGAACCTAGAGGAAATGTTGAGTTATGCTTATGTAATGAAGTACAAGGATCAATTAAGATTGTGATGATATGACATATTGATAATCTACTTAATGTTGCAAAGGATGAATACACTTAGAAACTTTAGAGGAACAAGTTACTCAAAGACTATCTGCCAAGCTTGACCGAGTTGGTTAGTAGTTGCCAAGAAAAGTTAGTTCAAGCCAACCCAAAAATTAGTTGGTGCTGAGTAAAAGGAAATTCTAGTGTATGCCAAGTAAAATAGTTGATGCTAAACAAACACAATAGGTGCTGAGCATTAGTAAATCATAGTTGATACTGAGCAACACAGTATGTGCCGAGCATCAGAAGATTAGTAATGTCGAACTACTGAATTATTAGAAAAGTCAAAGATTTTCCAAATCTTAGTTAACAAGTTTTCTTTCTTCAATTTTGTGAACCAAGTGGAAGATAAAGATGTTGAGCTGGGGGCACATAATTTGAGGTAAACAATTTTAGGTAGATTCTAGGAGAAGTTTCTAGAAGAGATAAGATATGGGGTAGATACATTGTATCCTACCTAATCCATACAAGCCCTAGAATGGACAATGGAGAAAAAAGTGGGAAAAGTATTTTAATTTCCTATTTAAGGAATGACTGGTCATGAAGAAAAGTGTCAAGAGGGAGATATTGAGAAGGTTAGAGAAGACTAGGAAAGAACAAAGACAAGGACTCTACTTCGTCAACTGATCAAGAAGGCAATTGCATTGGCATACCAAGCAAGAAGGCTTAAGGAGACATATGCTTGAAGGGAGAACAAGCTATCAGATCTGAAAAGAATGAAAGCCAAGCAAATTGAGGAATGAATTGTGATATGAAATCAACAACATATAGTTGTAAGTTAAATTAGATCAAGCTCTACTATTACTCTCTAAAAATTGTATCCATTAGGGTAAAATCCTTTGGATGAAGGTTGATTTAATAGTCATTAGGAAATCCTTTAATAGGGTGGCATTCCAATTGAATGGCCTATATTCCTCTAACAAGGCTCACTTTTAACAGGGTGATAAAATCCCTTAACTGGGTCACATTTAACAATGTGTGTTGTAACCTTTAATAGGGTTGGCCTTTCACAAGACATCACTTCAGAAGAGTGAGAAATGAGTAGCATGTTACTACTAGTATTTCCTTAATTGTTTTTCCACGTTAAATCATTGTGTCAAATGTGTTGATGTCTTATGTTTGCATTTCTACACGGTTGATTTAACAAGAAGCTACAAGTTTTAGTGGTTGCATGTATATGAATTCTTTATGGGTTCATTGAGTTGAGGAGAGGAAATTTTTTTATTAGTACATTAGGACCTTGAATAATTGATTCACACCCCCTCTCAGTTATTCTAAAGAATTCCAACAATTGGTATCAAAGCCATCTGCTAAGAAAGACTAGTTTGAAGGTACTAGAAGCACAAAGATAAAGATGTCAAAGAGAGATGTACAAAAGCTGAATAGAGATAACTTTCCTACATAGAAAAGTTTGATGAAGGTGCATCTTGGAGGGATTTAAGATCATGCACAATCCACCATCACAATAGAACATGTTGACCCTACTAGAGTTCCTACTGTCAAAGATATGAAAAAGAAGAATGAATGCAATCAAGCAATGTTAGAGATTGCCTCTACCCTAAGCTATGCAGAGTTTGATGGCATCAAAGGATGTGCCACTACAAAGAAGATGTGGGATGCCATGGAAATCATCTATGAAGGAGACAAGAATGTACAAAGAGCCAAATCTTAAAGATTGAGAGGTAAGTTTGATGACATGAGATTGGAGAGAAGGTGAAAACATTGCTCAGTATGTTGCTAGAATAAAAGAAGTGGTTAGTGTAATTAAGCATGCAATTGGTCAAATAGATGATGACACCATTTTTAGAAAATTCCTAAGAATATTACTGCCTATTTATGCCATTAGAATATCAACAATCCAAGAATTGAGATGCATTCTAGGGAATGACCTAACTCTTGAAGGTCTAGTAGGTAGACTCACTGCTTTTGAGCTATCTAACTTTGATAGTTACAAACCAAAGAGTCTTGAATAAACTTTCAAGGCTAAATTGATGTGTCTAGTGACACTAACACATATGAGGAAGATTTTGAACAATTGGAAGCACTATTAGATAGGAGATTCCAGAGAGGAAAAAGAAAATTCAAAGGTAAGCTACCTATCATTTGTTTCAATTATAATGAAATAGGTCATAATGCTACTAGATGTCCAAAAAAGAAAAGCCATAGAGGTGTTGACAAGTTCAAAGGAAAAAGAAATGAAGACAACAAAGATTACAAAGACAAGGAAAAAAGTGCTACATTGCTAAAGAAGATGATTTAGATGAACATGATGATGAAGTTGTTTATGTTGCAATGAAAGATGAATAAAATGAAGATGAGGTGATTGCACTTGTGAAAAAAAATGATAGATGGATCATTGATAGTGGGTGTTCACATCACATGACTGGAGATAAAAGTAAGTTCATTACCTTAAACTATTATGATGGAAATAGTGTTAGATTTGGTAATGATGCTCCATGTTTGATAAAAAGAAAGGGTTCCACTAAACTCACATAAAAGATCTCATGTGATAATGCTTATTATGTTGAAGGGCTAAATTATAATCTATTGAATGTATCACAATTAAACAATTTGGGATGTAGAGTTGAATTTGAAAACAAGAATGCCAAGATCTATAGCATAGATGAGAAATTGATAGGAAAAGGATATCAAACTAGAAGCAATCTATTTTACCTTGATACAGAGGATGCTACTTGTCTTATTGCAAAATTTGATGATGTATGGCTATGAAAAAAAAGGTTATGTCATGTTAACTTTGACAACCTAATTAGTATTAGTAACATGAGAAAGGTTAGAGGTCTTCCTAAGTTAAAAAATCCTAAAAATATAATATGCAAACAATGTCAGCTAGGCAAGATGACAAGGTCAAGTTTTAAAAGAAAAACCTACACCTCTAAGGAGATACTAGAGATTATTCATAATAACTTGTGTGGACCAATTGATGTGTAAAGCTACAAAGTAGAGAAGTACATAATGTTGTTTATAGATGATTATTCTAGAATGATGATTGTCATGTTTCTAAAGAAGAAATCTGGTGCTTTTCAAATGTTTAAGTGGTAATTGGCTAGAGTTGAAAAAGAAATAGTAAAAAATATGAAATTCTTGAGATCACATAGAAGAGGAGAATTCACATTGAATAAATTTGAGATGTTTTGTAATGACAAAGGGATCAAAAGATAGAAATCTGCACCTAGAACACCTCCAAAAATGGAATAGATGAAAGAAGAAATTGGTCTATAATGGACTATGCAAGAACACTCATCATGGAGAAGAATGTTTCTTTAAAATACTAGAGAGAAATTGTTAGTACAACTATCTATACCCTGAACCAAGTACAAGTCAAGAAAGGTACACATTCTACACTTTATAAAAAATGGTATGGATATCCAGCTAATGTAGAATAATTTAAGGTATTTGGCAGAAAATGTTACATTCTTAAGGATGTTAGAAATGGAAAACTTGATGCAAAAAGTGAAGAAGGCATATTCCTTGGTTACTCCACAAGAAGTAAAGCTTATAAGTGTTTAAATACTAACACTAACAATATTGTGAAAAGTGAAAATGTAAATTTTGATGAGTATACAAAAGTACATGAGGAAGAATCCATGAAAGAACTAGAGGTATACAAATCATTTGTTTATTTCTATGAAGGAATTCTTACAGAAGAAGAAGAAGCCACAAATCAAGTTGGAAACCAAAAATAAGTTTCAGTGACTACCGAGTCTCACCCTATGAATGATGAGCTACATTCAGGAATTGAGCTGCATTCAAATACTAAGTTACAAAATGAAGAAATTACACATTTTGATTTTGAGGTCAGTACACATGAAAGAGATGCTGAGATACTTGATAGAGATGCACATAGTGATACTAAAGCTGAAAGACAAACAAAGGAAACTAGGACTGATCCAAGATTATCCAAGTATGTCAGAAGACATCATCATGCTGATCAAATCATTGGAAATAAAGATGCAAGGCCAATGAAAAGAAAAAGAAGAATAAGTGAATCATGTCTACTAATCATGAAAGAGCCCAAAATAGTGAAAGATGCATTAGAAGATGATGACTGGCATAAAGCCATGGAAGAATAAATTGAGTATATAGAGAAGAAAAAAACTCAGAGTCTACTCCCTAGACTAGAAGATAAAATGTGATTGGAACCAAGTGACTGTTTAGAAATAAATTAGATGAAAATGGAGAAATCACAAGAAAAAATGAAAGATTGGTTTGCAAAGGATATGCACAAGAGGAAGGAATTGAATATGGGGAGACATTTTCCCATGTTGCAAGTCTGGAAGGAGTAAGAATTTTGCTTGCATATGCTACTTACAAAGGATTTAAGGTCTACCAGATGGATGTTAAATCTACATTTCTGAGTGACATACTAGAAGAAGAGGTTTACATAAAACAACCAAAAAGATTTGTTGATGTTAACATTAAAGACATGGTATGTAAATTGCACAAAGCTCTATATGATTTAAAACAAGAACCAAGAGCATGGTATAAGAGACTTCAAAAGTATCTCATAAAAATTGAATTTGAGAGAACAAATGATAACATTAATTTGTACATGAAAATAGAAAAAGGTAAAGATATTCTATTATTTGAAATTTTTGTTGATGACATAATATTTGGAGGACAAGATGCTCTATGCAAGGATTTTGCAAAATAGATGAAGCATGAATTTAAAATGTCAATGTTTGGAGAACTCAAATTCTTTGTAGGACTACAAGTACACCAGATGAAGTATAGGATATACATTACTCAATCAAAGTACATCAAAGAAATATTAAAAACTTTTGGAATGGAGGATTCAAAACTAGTAAGCACACCTATGACAACAGGACTCAAATTACCCAAGAATGATGATTCAGCTGAGGTAAACCAAACAATATAGAAATCCATGATTGGAAACTTGCAATGTGTTGTCCATAGCAGACTTGATATTGCTATAAGTATAGGGATAGTTGCAAGATTTTCTATAAATCCCAAGGAAAATCATTTAATGGCTGTGAAAAGAATAATGAGATACTTGAAAGGTACAAAGGAGTTTGGCCTATATTACAAGAAGGATGGAAATTTTGACTTAAGATCCTACACTGATGTTGACTAGGTTAGTAATATAGATTGCAAAATGAGAACTAGTGGAGGAGCACTTTTCTTAGGCAAGAGACTAGTTACTTGGACTAGTAAGAAACAATGTTACACATCATAGTCTACTACTAAAGTTGAATATGTTGCTATTGCTATAAACTACACAAACATTGTATGGATCAAGCAGCTACTGAAAGGAATGAAGGAAGAGGTCACAATTCTAGTGCTATTAATATATCAAAGAATCTAGTGATGCATGCAAAGACAAAACACATTGCAATCAAATATCATTACTTTAGAGAGGTAGCAGAAGATAAAGAGTTGAAGATGGAATATCTCAATACAAAGGAGCAAATATCTAACATCTTCACAAAACCACAGCCTAAGGAAGCACATGAATACCTAAGAGGAAAAATAGGGGTTATACCCCTATCAAAAGAAATATAAGTAACTAGAGATCTGCCCTCCATCAAATAAAAATGATTGCCAAAATGTTACAAATTGATGCAAAGGATATTACTTTAGGAGCTACCTAAAGTAATCAGAATGCTAAAAGCTCCAAAATAGTCAAAAACAAGGTGATAGAGGGAGTAGTTAGTCAAAGATGCTAAAAATGCTAAAGTCTGTATCTGCATGACAAGATGTAAAGATGATATGTCTTTGGCATTGTTGTCAAAGAGGGAGAAAAAGCATTAAATTGATCACCATCAAAAGGAAATTCCAAAGCAGATAAGGGAGATATTCTACTAATCAATAGGTTTATTGTTCCAAGAGGGAGCAAGTACAAAGAGGGAGAAATTGATCAGAAAGGCAGATAGAATATCATAAAAAGATTCTACTGATCAGAAAAGGAGAAAGCATACTAGAGATTGTTATCTCAGAGGGAGATAAATGCTGATGTTGTTGATTAGAGGTAAACACATGTATAATAAAGGAGAAATCTTAATCTACCTAGTGTGTACACTAATATGTTAGCAAGAAATACTAATCTATTTAAAAACCAAAGCATTAACTAACAAAATCAATATAAGCTTCAAGAGAGACAAAGTGAGGTCCACAAATGAGAATATGAGCCATGGATAGGCTCTCTCAATGAGGATGATCACTTGATTTGGAGATGTTTCTATTATGTGGATTTGAGATGTATGCTCAAGATTGGTGCTCAAATTTGCTTCAATGGAGATTATTGGATTTTGGATGTGGATAATGGATGTAGATGTAAAATTTTTTCTCAAAATGGCATTATAAATTTACTTGATGGATTGTGATTAAAATGGCTTCAGAGGGGATTCCTTAAATAGGCAAAGGGCTTGAGGAATTGATGGCTAGGATGGAAGGAAAGGACAAAGCTTATGGAGGGATCATATTGAATGAGAGGAGAGCACATGGATTGTGCTTCCTTATAGCCAATTAGGGAGTGACACATGTCACAGGGTCATTGGTTAGAGCAAGAGGGGTTGAGGGGTCAACAAAGGAGGCTAAAAGCTCATAAAGACCCTCATAATGGCTTGTAAGAGAAATAAATAGGCTTGTAAGAGCAATAAATAGGCTTGGTGGTTGGGATATTTTGAGGGGAGACTTTGGTTTGGATTAGGAAAGTCTTAAGCTCATTTAGGATTGTGCAAATGATTAGGGGATGGGTTAGGCTTGGGTTAGGATTAGATTAGGAATGTTAGAGATGTGCAAGTGGATGGTATTGATGAGGGTGGGTGAGTTAGTGGCTAAGATTAGTTAGTATGGGTGGATGGGGTGGATTAGGCTAAATGGAGGATTTAGGATAGTTTATGGGATATTAGATTTGAGGGTTTTATTTATTAAAGTGATTTAAATAAATTTGGGATTTGGAATTAGATAGGAGAATAGGATTTAATTGATAAATGATGTTATTTGATTTATCAATTAGGACTATAGATGATTAATTAAATTAATCAGCTAGGGGATGGAAAAGGTTAATTAAATAGGAATTTAATTAATGATGCCTTTAGAGATAGCTAAATAGGATTACCAAAGCGGTGTAATCAAATTTAGGTGTCTACATTTTGCGCCTCTTTGAAATAGTGTTGAGACAACACTATTTCAAAGAAGTTCAAACGGAGATGACATGAGGAAGATTTTTTAGCAACAAAGTTGCCCCAGTCTCGAATAAGAAGAGGAGAGACTAGACTTTTTGTACACTAATATGTTAGCAAGAAATACTAATCTATTTAAAAACCAAAGCATTAACTAACAAAATCAATATAAGCTTCAAGAGAGACAAAGTGAGGTCCTCAAATGAGAATATGAGCCATGGATAGGCTCTCTCAATGAGGATGATCACTTTATTTGGAGATGTGTCTATTATGTGGATTTGAGATGTATGCTCAAGATTGGTGCTCAAATTTGCTTCAATGGAGATTCTTGGATTTTGGATGTGGATAATGGATGTAGATGTAAAACTTGTTCTCAAAATAGCATTATAACTTTACTTGATGGATTGTGATTAAAATGGCTTTGGAGGGGATTCCTTAAATAGGCAAAGGGCTTGAGGAATCGATGGCTAGGATGGAAGGAAAGGAGAAAGCTTATGGAGGGCTTAGATTGAATGAGAGGAGAGCACATGGATTGTGCTTCCTTATAGCTAGTCAAGGAGTGACACATGTCATAGGGTCATTGGTTAGAGCAAGAGGGGTTGAGGGGTCAAAAAAGGAGGCTCAAAGATCATAAAGACCCTCATAATGGCTTGTAAGAGCAATAAATAGGCTTGTAAGAGTCATTTATGGCTTGTAAGAGCAATAAATAGGCTTTGTGGTTGGGATATTTTGAGGGGAGATTTTGGTTTGGATTAGGAAAGTCTTAAGCTCATTTAAGATTGTGAAAATGATTAGGGGATGGGTTAGGATTAGATTAGGGATGTTAGAGATGTGCAAGTGGATGGTATTGATGAGGGTGGGTGAGTTAGTGGCTAAGCTTAGTTAGTATGGGTGGATGGGGTGGATTAGGCTAAATGGAGGATTTATGATAGTTTAGGGGCTATTAGATTTGAGGGTTTTATTTATTAAAGTGATTTTAATAAATTTGGGATTTGGAATTAGATAGGAGAATAGGATTTAATTGATAAATGATGGGTTATTTGATTTATCAATTAGGACTATAGATGATTAATTAAATTAATTAGCTAGGGGATGACAAAGGTTAACTAAATAGGAATTTAATTAATGATGCCTTTAGAGATAGCTAAATAGGATTACCAAAGCAGTGTAATCAAATTTAGGTGTCTACATTTTTCCCCTCTTTGACATAGTGTTGAGAAAACACTATTTCAAAGAAGTTCAAACGAAAACAACATGAGGAAGATGTTTTAGCAACAAATTTGCCCCAGTCTCAGATAAGAAGAGGAGAGACTAGACATAGAGATGCCCCCTCAAGAAGGCGGCAAAGAGAGAAGATGAGTCTCGATGGCTTCTTGAAAAGCATAAGAATTTGAGATGAGTAGAGACATAGATTGGCAAAGAGAAGGGGCTGAATTAGTGTGAACTCTCACTACGGGAGAATGATAAAGGGAGGTTAGATTCACAAAAGGAAGAAAGCATAAGATGTTCTAGGAGTGGGGGGAGGATGAAGGAGTGGAGTGCTATAAAAGGAAACTAGGAGGAGGGGATGGATGATGGGAAGATAAAGTGGTGCAACAGGATTTCAAAGAGTCATATTGATGGAAGATGGGCTGTGGAGATCCCGAGGACTAGGATTGTGGATCTCGAAAGATGAGGCGTGGTGGATTGATTTGATGGATGGATCCCTAAGACTAAGACTATGGATCCCTAAAGCTAAGAGTGATGATTGATTCTAAGAGATAACTATTGCACAAGCAGGGGTGGGAGGGATGGATGTTGGATATGGATTGGGGATAATGGAGATGAAGGGAATCCATTGAAGCATTTTGAGAGGGGGGATACTTCAAAGAGAAGTACCACCATGTAGTTGAGCACTAGATTTAATATAGGAATGTTGGTTAATTTCCAAGGTTACCAAGAATAGCAAGGCCTATTCACCAACTTTCCAGAGGACTGATGAATTGACTTAAAAAAAAAATGCAAGGATTTCCAAATCATCGCACATGAATCCCAAAGGAAGCAGCATGGAACCGACACTGGGTAACCCACAAGCAGAAAAGAAAAACAAACAAAAGACCTGATCAAGACCTTGCACTCAAATTGCCCCATTTGTAGCACACCATGATATAAAAGATCATGGCAACCATGAGGAGGGAACAACCCAAATCACTTGGAAGAGATACGTTAAGAACCAAAATTGAAATCTCAAAAAGAAAAGAAATCAAAAGAAAATGTAAATCCATAAAAAAAGTTAACCTTTTCCAAAGAGATCGATAGGACTGGATATTGACGGACCAAGATCAGATGAGAGGAAGGATGCATCCTACAAGGATCTATCAGTAATATCAAGGACTAGGATGAGCTGGGAAAGCATAACTCTTTAGGACAACATTTTGATGACAAGGGATCTCGTACAAGGATTCACTAAAGCACCTAACCTAAGAGAACTACAAGTTACGATCAAGCATGAACTGACACGAAGAGAGGAGAGATATACAATGAGACTAAGAAAAGGACTAATGTGCAAGGAATATACAATTGATAGATCAAAGGATGTATAAGGGATTACCAGACAAAAGTGTAGCGTAATAGGATAGTGGCAAGAAAGATAAAGATGAAGAGATAGTGGATGAAAGGTTTGGGATGAGAAGATAGTGGATGAAAAGCTTGAGATGAGGAGGTAGAGAAAAAGTTTGGGATAAGGAGATAGAGGGGATGAAAAGCTAAAAAGAAGAAGATGGTTTGTGAAAAGCTTAAGATAGCAAGGGTGAGAAGCTCAAGATGAGGAGAAAGCAAGAGAAAAGCTCAAGATGAGAGGGTAGTGAATGGAGGCTCAGGATGAGGTGATAGTTGATGGAAAGTGTAGGATGAGGGATAGTAGAGGGCTAGGTACCAATGAAAAGGGATGTACCAAGTGATGGAAATATGGAGGTAATGCTAGGAGATGCAAGAATAGATGAAAAAGGGAACAATGGATAGAGGGATTTGGGTAGAGGAATGCAAAAAGATAAGGATTGATGGAATGATGGACACAACATGGTCTACAAGGAATAGAGTGCCCCCAGTTATAATATGCTATTCAAGAGGATTTTTTTATGAGGGATGTGGTAGGATTGGAAATTGTTGAACAAGAGGATGAGGGAAATAGATGGAAGCTAGGATGTGAAAGGTTAATGAGGTAGAGGATAAGGAGGATGGGTGGATGAGGCCAATGGAGGGATTGGATGGATGAAGGAATGGGTAGATAAAGGATAGGTGTATACAAATTTTGATGGAAAATGGATGTCGAAGGGATGACCAAAAGCATGTATCGAGTGGTGGACTTTATTTCTATCAAAATCTGAAGGAGGATGGTGGGTGAAATGGATAGGATGTGGTTGATATGGTGGGATGAGTTGGGTATGATGGGTGATGGAATGTGCCCCCAAGTGTGTAGAGCATTTGGATGGAGGGATTACGCATGACGCTTGTTTGTCAAGTTTTCACCATGGTACTTATCCAAGGTGCCTGAATTGCCAAGTTTTCACCATTGGATAATTTTTTTGTTTTTTGTTTTTTTTTTTTTGTCTTTTTTGATGCATTTTTACTCATAGATGTTGGTAGGATGGATGGAAAAGGATTGGATTGAACAAGTGGAATGGTGGGTGGGAGTTTGGGAGATAATGGATGGGAAGACATAAGATAGGTGGGTAAATGAATGAGGAAAATGGAAAGATCATTATTGGCACACACCTTGAGAGGTGATAAAGTAGTGGGAAAGATGGTATTGAGCAAGGTTGAGGAGAAAATGGAGGAAGAGGAAGATAAGGACTAAAGGTAGAGTTGGAAGATGAAGGATGGGAAATTTAGGATAAGAAGCATATGGACTAGGAGTGGGTTGGGGGGATGAAGGATGCATATATAGGTATTTGGATAAAGGATGGATGGATGAGGCTTTTTGAGTAGCATGAATGGATGCCAATTGAGATTTTTCTTTGAGATGCATTTCTTTTATGAGTATCTTGGGTATCCACATGATTTTTGACTTTTGCAGCTTGGGCCTTTGTGGCCTCTTGAATTTTCTTTGATTTGGATCAAATGTTTCTCTTCTTGAACATGTATTTTAGAAGGGACATGTCAAGACTTGGATTTTTGTGGATTGGATTTATACTTTGTATTTTGGCATCCAATATGCTTTTATTAGCCATGGTATGGGAACAAGAGAATAGAGAAGATGGAGGGATAATGGATGGAGTGATAGGGTTTAAAGGTTGGAAGGGATTCAAGGGTGAGTGCCTTTGATGATCTAGCTGGTGGATTTGAGGGGATGGAAGGATAGATTGGAACATAGGATATGGATGGATATAATTGCTCAAAATGGATGAAGGATATGGGCCCAAAATAGATGGGGGAGATAAAGGGTTTGGATGAGGTATATAAGGACCCAAAATGGATGGAAAGGGTGGGGGATTTGGATAAGGGGTATATGGACCCAAAATGGAGGGTTGGAGATAAGGAGTAGGATAAGGGCCCAAAATAGATGGAGGAAAAGATGGATGGGAACTTTGGGGTGAAGATGTAAGGACTTGGGACCCTGCAAGGATAGAGGGGATACCAACATCTAAAGATACACTTTTATTTCTTTCTTTAATATGATGTTTATTATTTGGAACACAAGATGTGAGTCCATTGTTAGCTAAAGGAGTCGAAGCTTCATATATGATAGTTAGTTCTTTTTTGATGGATCTATCATCATGGATTATGGGAGATGTATGATCATGGAGTAAAGGGGATGGAAGGATAGGATCTTGAGTTGGATGGATCGATGGAAATAGATCTTGAGATGGAGTAGGTAAGATGGTAGGATTCAGAGATGGAGGAGATGGTAAAAGTGGATCATGTAGGGGAATAAGGGGGATGGTGGGATCTTCTGTTGTGTTGAGGGATATTTCAACATGCTTTTGGATAAGATTTTGACATGAATGGATGGGAGTGGATGGTATGAAAGGAGAAGTATGGATGGTCTCTTTAAGTGAGGTAGATGGATGGGTAAGAGGTTTTGCAATGGGGATGGTTTGATGGAGGATGGACTCATTAGGTTCACTATATGCGATTTGGGTAATGCTAGGAGGAGGAGATGTGGATGGGATTTGGAGGGATTTTATGGATGGGAGGTAGGATATGGAAGGGGTTTGATAAGTTGGGTGGATTAGATAGGGATGATAGTGATAGGACAATGTAAGAGGAGTGATGGGTGTGCAAGATGGAACTGCTTTGGATTTCCTTGTAAAATTCCTTGGAGATGGGTGTGTTGGACTAGGAGGAGTAAGGGGATTGGGGTGATATGTTGTATGACTAGGATTTTTTGGAGGATTTGGAAAGGGGTTTTGAGGATATTGGGATGGTGGATTTGGGCTAGGGATGCAGCTAGTAGAATTGCTCTGAAATGGTGGAGGCTGGGAGATGAAGGTTTAGGAAGATGGAGGTATGACTGATGTATAAGAGGAATATGTGGGTGCAATATAAGGAGGAGGTAAGGATGAGGATAATAATGGATTTCCTTTGTCAAAGGCATGGTAAGGAGTACTAGGGGGTATTTTTTGAGGAAGGATAGAGCAGTTGGGAGGAATGTTTGGATTTTGGGGGATGTTGGGGGTAATATCTCTAAGGCTTTCAATATATCCATCGTAGTCGACAAGATCATCATCATCTTTGGAAGAGGATGAGGTGGGAGAAAAGGTGGGATGAAAAAACTCATCATAATAGGATTGTGACATGATGTTTTAATGATGAGTTGGATGGGGATGAAGGATGAATATGGAAATGCAGATTAGGATAAGTTGGGAAGCTCAGATTTGGATTTGGATGATGAGTTGGGTAGGGATGGAATGTTACACAATCAAGCCATGGAGAAAAAAAAGAAGATTTAATGGAAGACCTTAGGAATGATGGATACTAGAGGAAATCTTGAAAGATTGGATGAATCTCAGATGAGGCAGTGACTAAGCTAAGTATGCCTTTCATTTGGGTTGAATGATTGACCAATAGTTGGGTTGTTGCGAATGGACTTGCTAACAACCATTTCAAAGGATAGACAAGTGATCTCTTTAGCAAAAAGATTTGATTTTTTTCTAAAACATGGGGAGGATGTTGAACACACAAGCACGTCAAATACACCAATAATCCTATAAGGTTTTCTAGGATATACAAGATTAGCTAGGGGTGTCCTCGATATACACAAGGTATGTGAGGCCCAAATTCGTAGATGAAACCAAAAAGATGTCACATAGCCGAGAGGAGTAGTAACCCACTTCTCCTCTTTCACTTCTCAAGGGTATAAAGTTCCTTGAGGCTTAGCTTGAGTGACAAAATCTTGATCCCAAGAGAGGTGTCTTTGGATTCACCTCTCGATCTTTATATTCCGCCAAAACGCTGGAGTTGAGGTCGTCCCAAGGGGTGATGAAATCCCCAAGTAGGGCCCCTAAAACTAAAAACAAGGTTTTGGATCCTAGTCTTATGCACCCAAGATGGCCTGCAAAGGTGACAAGGGGAGAGAAGATTCAAATGACCTTGGGCTAAAAAGCAGAGTTCTTTCACCAACTGATTCTTAGATTGTCTGATCTATTGAAAACACAAGTGATTAAGACATAGATGTTCAATTCCAACTTGACATCATCATCAACATAATGGAAATCGAGAGATCATCAACATAAGTAAATCACGTGCATGAAAGCTTTTAAAAAGGAGGGAATAAGAACATTTTCACTTTAGAGCATTCAAGATTGGATGAAGTTTAGTTTAAGTACCACAGTTAAAGTGTGTTGATTTGCAATGTTCTTTAATACCCAAAATAAAATGTTTATCACATTCATTCTTTTTAACCTTTAGCATCCAAGATTGTGTTGATAATGCATTCCAATGAAAATGTTATGTTTTTAATCCATGACATTCAAGATTTTATTTGAGCAACATGCATTCAAAGACAAGTGTTTAAACATTCAAGTTCATTTTAGCAACATGCATTAAACCATGTAAGGAGAACCTGCAAGAAATATGGTTAGTAGTTTCATAGATGCTCCAATCTGCAAAGCTACAAAAGCCAATTTGATTAGTCACCAAGAATCTCAAAAATCAAAGCTTAAATATGGGAAAAACAAAATCAACTTTTTTTGTTCTTTTTCATAGGCGTAAAAATGCTTAGAAAAACCTCTACTCTATGGAACCACCAAAAGTTAAAATTTGATTTATACTTTTAAAAAAAAAAAATTTAAAAATAAAAATATGATTATTATTTTATTATGATAAAGATATGACAATAAAAACTACAGAAAACTAGTTAGAATAAAAACATGCACCAGAAAATGTATGAAATTTCAACCAAGTAGTTACAATAGAAAACTCGCAAGTTTAAGCAATGATCTCACAGGTTTAAGCAGTGATCCTGTAGGTGCAAGAACGTGGTGAAAGGTCACAGGAATGTGACACAAGATTGTTAAAAAAAAGATAGGAAAATAAGGCCGCGGGTTAAAAGGTTGCAGAGCAATTTCGCAAAACAACAATCCCCCAGGCAAACTTTAGAGCGTTCCTACAGATATATAGGTTAGTAGGTTTGAAGGAAAAGTAGAAAATTGGTTTTCTGTGATTGACTACTTTGGACCACCATTCCTACAAGTTTTAGTAGTGATCCTGCGATCACAGATTTACGTTCCAATAGAAAAATGTTTGGCAGGGATGCAATTTTTTTTTGGAAATGTGGTAGAAACTAGTTGGGGATGAACAATGAACTCATAGTTGCGAGTTTGCATTCTCACCAAAAAATAGCCATGTTCCCACGGTCGTGGGATCACATTCCTCGAGTCGTGGGATCGCAAGATAAGATGGTTTTAAAGTCTTCAAAAATGAAAAATGATGAGATGGCAGGGAGCGCGATTTCCAAAAGGTGACCTATGTACTTGCAGCAAGATCATAAAATTATCACAAAAACACACAAGAAAACAAGGTTAATTTGGTTAGTTAACACAAAAAACTCAAAAAATGATTAGATTGACCCAAATGCGGGGTCCCACCAGGCATGCCAAAATGTATACACTAATATGTTAGCAAGAAATACTAATCTATTTAAAAACCAAAGAATTAACTAAAAAAATCAATATAGATTTCAAGAGAGACAAAGTGAGGTCCTCAAATGAGAATATGAGCCATGGATAGGCTCTCTCAATGAGGATGATCACTTGATTTGGAGATGTGTCTATTATGTGGATTTGAGATGTATGCTCAAGATTGGTGCTCAAATTTCCTTCAATGGAGATTATTGGATTTTGGATGTGGATAATGGATGTAGATGTAAAACTTGTTTTCAAAATGGCATTATAACTTTACTTGATGGATTGTGATTAAAATGGCTTCGGAGGGGATTCCTTAAATAGGCAAGGGCTTGAGGAATCGATGGCTAGGATGGAAGGAAAGGAGAAAGCTTATGGAGGGCTCAGATTGAATGAGAGGAGAACACATGGATTGTGCTTCCTTATAGCCAATTAGGGAGTGACACATGTCACAGGGTGATTGGTTAGAGCAAGAGGGGTTGAGGGGTCAAAAAAGGAGGCTCAAAGCTCATAAAGACCCTCATAATGGCTTGTAAGAGAAATAAATAGACTTGTAAGAGCAATAAATAGGCTTGGTGGTTGGGATATTTTGAGGGGAGACTTTGCTTTGGATTAGGAAAGTCTTAAGCTCATTTAGGATTGCATAAATGATTAGGGGATGGGTTAGGCTTTGGTTAGGATTAGATTAGGGATGTTAGAGATGTGCAAGTGGATGGTATTGATGAGGGTGGGTGAGTTAGTGGCCAAGCTTAGTTAGTATAGGTGGATGGGGTGGATTAGGCTAAATAGAGGATTTAGGATAGGTTAGGGGCTATTAGATTTGAGGGTTTTATTTATTAAAATGATTTTAATAAATTTGGGATTTGGAATTAGATAGGAGAATAAGATTTAATTGATAAATTATGGGTTATTTAATTTATCAATTAGGACTATAGATGATTAATTAAATTAATCAGCTAGGGGATTGCAAAGGTTAATTAAATAGAAATTTAATTAATGATGACTTTAGAGATAGCTAAATAGGATTACCAAAGTAGTGTAATCAAATTTAGGTGTCTACACCTAGTAAGAGGGAGTTACAAGAAAGAAACTCAAAGGGAGTCATAAGGAAATAAGTTTTGTAACCTAATCAGAAGAATGAAGTTGCTGATAGAGGGAGCAGTTTTGATACAAGTTTTCTTTTTGGTATTGTTCTACAATTTTAACCTAGTCAATCTAGTTGAACAAATTGTTTTACTATCTAGGTGACTTGGTTGATTAGTTTGGTTTGCCATAAATGCTAAAGATGGAGATTATTGAAGTATGATTGAAAAGATCATTGCTGAAAGAGATTATTGGAAAAGGGAGATTGTTGAAGTAGAAAATGTATTTCAATCATTGTTTTTTCACTAATGTCAAACTTGCTATTTTCTAGTAAGACAATTGCTTATAAGATTCAAGTACAATCACTTAGTTTATTGACAAAGTGGATTTGATCAATAAGAGGTAATAACAACACCTAGAGAAAAGGTTGAGTTATGCTTATGTAATGAAGTACAAGGATCAATTAAGATAGTGATTATATGATGTATTGATAATCTACTTAAGGTTGGAAAGGATGAATACACATAGAAACTTTAGAAGAACAAGTTACTTGAAGACTGTCTACCAAGCTTGACTGAGTTGGTTAGTAGGTGCCAAGAAAAGTTAGTTCAAGTTGAGCAGAAAACTAGTTGGTGCTAAGTAAAAGGAAATTCTAGTGTATGCCGAGTAAAATAGTTGATGCCAAGAAAACACAATAGGTGCTAAGCATCAAAAAATCATAGTTGATGCCAAACAATGCAATATGTGTCAAGCATAAAAAAATTAATAATTCCAAGACACTACATTATTAGAAATGTCAAAGATTTTCCAAATCTGAGTCGACAAGTTTGTTTTCTCAAATTTTGTGAAGCAGGTGGAAGATAAGGATGTTGAGCTAGTGGCACAAAATTTGAGGTAAACTATTTTGGGTGGATTCCAGTGGATTCTAGGAGAAGTTTCTAGAAGAGATAAGATATAGGGTAGATACATTGTATCCTATCTAATATGTCCAAACCCTAGAATGGACGATGGAGAAAAAAGAAAGAAAAGTATTTTAATTTCCTATTTAAGGAATGATTGGTCATGAAGCAAAGTGTCAAGGGGGAGACATTGAAAAGGTCAGAGAAGACTAGGAAAAAATAGAGACAAGTACTCTACTTCATCAAGTGACAAAGAGGGTGATTGCATTGGAATACCAAGAAAGAAGGCTTAAGGAGACATATGCTTGAAGGGAGAACAAGCTATCAGATCTAAAAACAATGAAAGCCAAGTGAATTGAGGATTGAATTGTGATTTGAAATCAACAAGATATAGTTGTAAGTTAAATTAGATCAAGCTTTACTATTACTCTCTAACAATTGTATCAATTAAGGAAAAATTCTTTGGACTTAGGTTGACTTAACAGTCATTAGGATATCCTTTAACATGGTGGCATTTTGAATGAATGGCCTAAAGTCCTCTAACAAGGCTTACTTTTAATACGTTGATAAAATCCCTTAACTGGGTCACATTTAATAGTGCATGTTGTAACCTTTAACATCATTGGCCTTTCGCTTGGTTTTGAGAATCCTTTCATATTCTCTACTTAACAAGGCCAACCACATGAAGTTGGAAGCTCATTTGGCCTCTGCCAACCTCCCTTCCCCCTATAATCACTCTAGAATCCCCATTAAGAACTAAGTAAATATTTCATTCATTCATTTTAGAAGTATATCATTAAATCATTATAATCACATAACATTCATCAATAATTCACGAACACATCAATCATTATAATCACATAACAATATTCATATACATGACATAAAATTCATCAAAATTCATAAAAATACATCAACATTTATCATCAATAAGAAAGATTCATAAAAATCCTTTAATAAGAAACATTCATCATCATAAAAATCCATTAATAAGAAACATTCATAAAAATTCATCAATGCATTCATCATCAAAAATTCATAAGGTTTTCAAGATTCATTTCTTCTTTTCTTTTTTCTTTTTTTGAAGATAAAGGCTAATAGGAACATCCTGAATATCTTCAGCATCCTATGTCTCTTGTGGTTATGATCTTATGACATGAGGCTTCCTCTTATTTCATTGAAGACAAGGCTGATGCACACTTACAATAACAAATAAATGTTAGAGTAAATAATTAATAATTAATAATTTATTATTTTACTTAAGCTTACTTAGGTTAATGCATTTATTTATTAGTTGTAGTCTAAGAATTGTTGACAACATAGGAATTTGTTTCTATCTAAGTCATACTTAGGATTGAGGACATTCCGCCTTTTGTGGACATATTCTTAGTTGTCAACCTTATCATCTAGCACTTTCTAGCTTGTTCTACAAGATTCCTTGAGGCCTTTATATTTAGGCTCTTGCGTTGTATTTTCTAAACAAAAATCTCATTTTCAAGGCATATTGTATAGCAATATATTTTTCTTTGTTTGCAATATCTTCTCTCTCAGTCCATTTAGTTTTTCCAAGCTCCACCTCTTCCTTCTTTGGTTTCCCTTTGATAGGTTATTTGCATGTAGGTAATCTTGGTGAGCTGTGAAGTTGGCTTTCATCAAATTATACATGGTATTAGAGCCTCCCTACTACTTCTTGGCTGAAGGATTTTTGAAGCTGTGATTTAGAGACACAAACTCCAGTTTGTTTGTAATTTTTTCTTTAATCCAAGGGAAGAGAATTTTTTTTTAGAGAACTTTGGGCCTAAATAGACATTACCATTGAGTTTAGAAGGCCCATTATAGTTAGGATCCATATAAATTTTTTCCATTTTGGTGACAAGAGCTCTGAGAGGCAATTTTTTTTTAGTTTGGGTGCCATACAGAGCTATATAGATGAATTAATTGCATTTTTTAGTTAAAAAAATTGCAGCACTGTAGCACTAGCCATCGACCACTATGGTGCTACCTATACATTGCAAAGGCACCACCATCACTAGTAGCACAGTCATGGGGCAACCACTGTGCGACCACTACTCCCTCACCATGGCCACTCAGTCGACCTGTCGCCCTCCCAACAATGCCCCTAGTCTTCTCCACCCTTGATGCCACTCTATTTTGCACTCCATTGAAATTTGCCACCTCTTCACCACCTACTAGCACTATGCACAATTAGAAACCTTAGCCCACATGGATCTGCATTTCCAAGATAGTTGGCACTAGTACGTGGGTGCCATGTGGCACAGGTGCCATGTTGGCACTTGGCACATAGACCCTGCCATGTCACCTGCCACATTAGTACCATGCCACATGGCCCCTTTTTTACTGTGATGACTATGGAGCTATCAATTTTAAGCTTGTTATTTGCTAACATTAGCATGATGTCAACCTACATCAGTGACCTACTCATGGTTTTTTGGCCATAACTTGAGCATACAAAGGTATTTTTTTGATCCAAAAGATGTGCCAAAAAGCTCATTCTAAGATGGAGACATTGGTGTAGGTATTTTTAAGTTTTGATGTAGTTTTTTTGCCCTTTTTTGTAGTCAAATTTTGAAGTTCTATTTTTCACTTCGGCAAGCTTTTCTTACCATTTTTTGAAAACATTATATTTTTGGAAAGCTAGTTTTGTCATCTTTTCAGAAATGCTATCATTTCCTTCAAATTCTACCCCATGCTCTTTCTATCATGTTTTTATCATTTTTTCTCTATGGTGGATATCTTGGGTGTTCCAGGTCCAAGGATCATTTTCATGGCATGTGATCTTTTGTTTTGGGCTGTACTAACTTTTGTATTAGTTTTTTTTTTTGATCATTGTAGCTATCATTTGTAAGAATCTTTATGCAAATGTACTAAGATAAAGTGCCACTTTTGCATTTTGGGTTTATGAATATTGTTTTGAGACAATTGTAGTTGCATTATTTTATAAAGCACCACGAGGGGATAGTTGTTTGCCACTTTTGTGCCCTCTTCTTTTTTCACTCCATGCAACATTAGTGACCGTGTCTTTATAGGTGTTTGTACCTCTTCAACTCTCTCATCGTTCTTGGTTCTTTTTGTAGAGGATTTTGACCCACCTTTTCAATTGCCTATCATCTCACCCCATCTATATTAAGGGGGGTTATTTTTTGTTCTAATGCTTCCTTGGTTCAATGGTTCAATAGTGTGAACTATGTATTTAGTATTTGATCCTATATACTAGGTAATTGTAGTGGCTAGCTACCTATGCATTTTAGTGAGATGGATCATCTACCATATATACATGCTCGGTTCATGCCTTCTTCCTCAATGGAGTTTCTTCAGATCAACAGTTTCTTTTTGATGACATAATTTGTGGCTTCTTTATTCTTTAGTGATGCTCTTCGTGATCTTCTCTTGTTCCTTTTTATGGGACATTCCTCTAGTTGGAGGCTTCTTTAGTCCTTCACTAGATTTTCTTACCTCTTTTTGGGGGAGGGTTTTTCCCATGAGGTTTTCTCTCTTTCCCCTTTTTTAGAGGATTCATTTCTTTGCATTTTTCATGGGTACCTAACATGGCCTCATTTCCAGTACCCATTCTGCATTTCATCTTAGTTTTTGTGAGCTTAAGGAATTTCCCTAAGTTGGACGTAAGGGGGCATGTTAGAGTAAATAATTAATAATTAATAATTAATTCTTTTACTTAAGTTTACATAGGTTAATGCATTTATTTATTAGTTGTAGTCTAAGAGTTGTTTGCAACACAAGAGTTTGTTCATATCTAAGTCATACTAATCTCCTCACCTTAATTGAGGACATTCCATCTTTTGTGGACGTATGCTTAGTTGTCAACCTTATCTTCTAGCACTTTCTAGCTTATTTTACAAGCTTCCTTAAGGCCTTCATATTCAAGCTCTCTCATTGTATTTTCTCAACTAAAATCTCATTTTCAAGGCATATTGTATAGCAATACATTTTTCTTTGTTTTAAATATCTTCTTTCTCAGTCTATTTAGTTTTTCCAAGCTCCACCTCTTCCTTCTTTGGTTTACCTTCGATAGGTTATTTGCATGTAGGTGATCTTGGTGAGTTGTGAAGTTGGCTTTTATCAACTTCTACAATAAATGTGTTTAATTCTAAACTTTTTTTTAATGTTATAATTATTTCATTAATCTAAGGAACATAACAGGGATTTTTGTTTACTTGATAGTGCCACATCATCCACTATCACATTTTGTTAAGCCGCAACCTCAACATGCTCAATACTAACATCACACTCTGCATACTAAAAAAATATCACATAAAGGTTGCACCAATTGCAATTTAAGATGTTAAATTTTATTTATAATTTCATGATTAATTTTCAATAGTAATTGAAAATGTACTTGTATCATTATGATACACATTGAGGTATTCATCATGTGTAGGATCTATGCCTTTGTCATCATGAGTAGGATCTGTGCCAGGAGTAGTAGGCTACAGTGATATGTCATGCAAACATTTTTATCATTGTTCAAAATTAAGTTCAAATATATTATTTGTCATGAAGTTCTTAGTTATCATTATTATTCATTTGGCCTATTTACCCATGTGTCAACAACTGCACCAAAATCTTATACACCTATTTGGCCACTAGAATCTATGTAGTGGCGGGCAACCACTACTTTATAGCCTTGCTTGAAGCCAATTTGTTTGTCCTCTTCTATGGGTACTAGATTAAAAAATGCCCTAAAATAATTAATGTATTGCTTATTTGTAATTTTATAATATATATATATATATATATATATATATATATATATATATATATATATATATATATATATATATATATATATATATATATATATATATATATATATATATATATATGAAATTTCATGTACTACTACTTACAAGTTGTGAGTGAATTTTCATATATCCATTAGAGCCAAGATGGTGTTGACCAACCTTCTCTTTCCTAGCTTGTGTCACCTTCGATGTGTCCTGCAAACTGTATATGTAAAATTTGAAATATGTTAAAAATATGTTAGATTATATAAATCTATAAATGAATTAAACATGTAAATTTTTAAAAAAAAGTAATGGCTCAAATTGCCCTCTCTTAGTATGAAATAATCATGATATTATTCCATACCTTAATGATTGGCTATGATACATGATCTTTCTCTCCTATGTTATCTTATAGCACTACTATGAAACTTCAATGATTGTTCACTTTTCTTAATGAATCTATTGCTTTTTCCTTCACTCCATACCTTTTACTACTACAACATTCCTCAAACATGCTTACGGGTCATGTGAAAGGCATTAAAAATGATCAAGAACCTGCTTGGTATATTGGATATGTTCTTATAGTGCAATGCACTAACCTTCTTATAAATAACATGTAATGAAAAAAGGCCTCACTGCTCACTGTAAGATAGTAAATATTGTGCAAATTTAGAATGAAGAATACATTGATTGTATGATTCTCACTATATGGGGATTAGGGAAGGTGTTAATTGTTTCTTGGTTGTCTTGATAGTTATCTTATGCATTTGAATCATAACCATTGCTCCTTGTGAAGAGTTGACCACAAATCGACATTTTAACTCATTTTATTGCAAGCAAAAATAGTGAATCAACATTCTTGAAAAACAATTTGACAGAGGCCTAGTTATGGTGTGCATGTGTGTTTGAAGGTTGATATATTTTCATGAGATGTTTAAGATTCTCTTGGAAGGATGAAATAGAGGAGATACTAAAGTTTATGAGAGATATACCTATTTTTTCCAAGTGGTGGGTCAATTCCTTTATCCCTTAGTCTCTTCTCTTTTGCATCTTCAATGATTTCATTCCACTCCAACTGTGGCACCATAGGATGATGCTCATACTTTGGGTTGAGATTTAGAGCCCTTCTGTACTAGTCTCTCATAGTCTTTAGATGTTTCTAACCTTTTTTTAGAAGTTGGAATGTATTCAAAATATTTTGACCAAAGAATTCCTCCATAGTTTTTATGAGATGATCTAATAATTCAGGGGCTTGGTCAACTCAACTTTTAACAAAAAACCAAATTGTTAGATTAAAAAATTAGTTCAATATCTATACTTGAATATATTACAACAAATTGATGAATAGAAAAATGTAGTAACCAATTATATCAAGCTACGTACCTTTACGTAATGTGGGCCCAAATATATTCAATTCTAAATCATAAAAAGTTTCATAAAAAGATCATTTCCTACAAAATCATCACCACATCATTAGTCAAAAATGAGTTATGAATAAGAAAACTACAATTACACTCTAAATAATTACAATTTTAAAGTACCAAGAAGCTTAAGAAATTTTAAGGGAATCATATCTTTCTTGGCCATCGACAATGATGCCTCCAACTCTCTAGTACAAGTAACACAAGCTGCTCTACGAAAGGCTGGTAAATTATTAGCAATATTGGTATTAGTTCTATCATCACCATGAGAAGGTGTACATATCCTACACAAAGTTAATCAATGTCATAGTATACTCAAATGAACAAGAAAGTACAATTATTATCATATTTAACATATAAAAAAAATAACAAAACAAGGATTTACCATCTCTAGCTACAATAGGTGTGGATGTTTGCATGCTCCTTGTTGCCGATCCTGCAGTCAACCTAAAAAAGAGTCATACAAACACAATATATTTTTCATGTCCCCTATCAGGAGAAACTCTCCACCCATGATTTGTTCCAAATAAATATTATTAAGTTGAGGGTAAGCATTATACCACTATAAGAGGAACCAGTCCTATAGCAATATATCAAGAGCAACATATCATCATATCATAATAAGAAATATTTGAAAGATAATTGAATGTGTTTAAGGATAAAAATTAGACACAATAATATCAAAGATAATGTTATATCAAAGACAACTACCAATCTCATTAGATAAATAGTTCAAATTAAAGATCATCCTTGCATAATTGTTATCAATCATATCATAAACAACAGAGATAATCTTAACATTGTTGCATTGGACTAAGTGCAGATATATAGACCAAAATCATCTTACATATACCTAATTATTGTATCAAAGTAATAGTGGCATTGTTCTCATATATCATATAAATTATATAACATAAGAACAATCATTTAAAAGTGGTACCGTAAACTAGTTTTCTTACATCAATCATTACTGATTTGGAGTGTTACTTGAGACTTTAAGGAAAAAAATCTCTTACAATTGAGTTTTTTAAGTTATTTGTACCTATTTCCCACATTTTAGTAAAAGGAGATATTACATCAAGGGCATTATCAATGAGGAGCTTGTAATGAAAAAGACACAAATGAATTTATATGTATTTGTAAGTTTTTATGACAATGCTAACATAATCATATCATAGGCAATGATAGAAAGTTTTAGACTGACTGTTATGTACAACATAGATATTAGAATCATATCATCATAGGCTCATGGACATGGAATTGGTCAAGAGGATATATATTTAAGACTATATCATCATAAAGGTTCAACAATTATAATTAGAAAAGATATATGAGTTTTCCACATATAGCTAAGATAACATATTAGGAATGAGTATCAATTATAGAGTAATAATAATGGATTGTATCAATCTTAAGTATTGAATAATGAATACAAGTCGTTAAGTAAAGGAGAAGAGTGAACATGAAAATAGTAATATAAAACTATCAATAATAATCATGAATAAAATAATATCCCTTTTGATGATTGAGAATTGAAATCACATACTTGTAGGATGAACACAAGTACCCTCATTAGGTGGAAGAACTCAGTGTGGTCTCAAAAAATCCTATAAAAAAACATACATATTGTGGTTCATGATCCATAAATTAGTATAAAACATAAAGTTTTATTGAACTATTGTCATATCAAAAGACTCATTTTTTCTTACTTCCAGACAATGTGCTTTATAACACAACTCATTTCTTGTGGCCTCTTTCTTTTCTATTAGATTTGGATCCATGACAAGCCCAATAATTTGTAGATTGACATTCTTCAAGGTATTTTTACACAAGCTAATAGGGTCATTGCTATATGTGATGTCATCATAACATAATACAATGGCTACCATATCAGCAAGTAATTGTTATTGTGCAATATGTTTCTTTCCCTTTCCCTATGAATCTATTGGGACAAAAATTATCAGTAAAATAATTAAAAAAATTCCAAAACCTTCAACAAAGTAACATAATAATCTAACATTTTGTAAAATTACAATTGCATTAATTTTTATACAAAAGGTTTATCTGCATTGGAGAAGGGGTGGGAGCAACACCCCCTATCTTTGTCATTTGATGGATTGGCCATGTCACCTTGTGAGAAAGGATATATATAAAAACATCAGCATAATCAAAGGAATAGTTGACTTAGCAAAAAACCTTATTTTAAAATGGTATATTGTATATTAGAGTTCTAATTGGAAGTAATTAGTTTAAATTTTACATATGTAATACTCTCAAGTCCCATGATAGTAACTTTCTTTGTACCTATGTGATTCAAATTTTAATCTATTAGCAACTCTTCCCATAAACTTATTGATTTTATCACACATACAAAACCAGGATTTCCCTCACACACCTCAAAAATGCAATTGGGTCACTTATTAGTTGACCTAGGACATGTACTATTTATAAATCTTACAATGTTCCCTATTGCTTTTGGCCTTCCATTAATGTACATAACAAGTCTTTTACTTTGATCATTTTCTTTCCATTGTTGATAATTTGGTGACAGTGCATACCTATGCATACTTTTTTATATTGAACTATCTACATCCAATTTTTGTAATTGTAATAAGGTCCTACATACTCCATCAATTCAACAACCTTTTTATAACTGACCTTTACTCCATCCATGGAAAATAGGCCTAAACCATGTAATGACGATGGAGCTATGTGATATATCCTCTCGTTAACACAAAAATTAGTGTTATTGGAGGTAATTCCTTTGGCACCCATTCTTTTTGAAGATGTGTGAACCTCAAGGAAAACTTGGTGTCACCCTTTGTCTCATCATCATAAGAACATGAACCCCCTTGAAAAAGAAAAAATTGCATGTGTTTATTGATTTTTCTTCTAATCTTTTGTACCCTAGTTTTTATCTCTTTCGTAGACCTAGTACATATCTCATTGTCCTCTTCTATTTCCACATTTCCCTCACTCGAGGAAGACAAATCTGACAAGATACCTATTTGGTGGTACCTAGAGCCCATCAAATGAGAGATATAGTTGAAGGAGAAAAATATTTTTCTATAAAATGAAGTTAATATTGATGAAGTTTTCCTAAAGTTAATGTCAAAGGTAAAGAGAAAGAAAGCATGTAATAAACTTATACCTCCTGATCCATATCACTTTGAATGATCCTCGTTAAAGGGGTATAGTTTCCTACATATGTAAATCATTTTTCTTAAGTTAGTTACAAATTACATGATACTTATGCTAAAAATTATGCATAGAACATAACATGAATGATATGCATACATCACAAAAAACATAACATTGTATATTTTTCAATTGGTTACCTCTACAACAAACTGATTATAAGTAATCAACCCCTAATATATTTCCATTGATCATGTCATTTATCATATTCTTTGTCTATCTCATCATCATGAACATCATCATTATTGCCATCATCATCAAAATTGTTAGAATGACCATCATCAACATCATGGTCATCAGTATGACCATCATCATTGTTGTCATCATCATCATCACCATCACTATCGCCACATTATCATCTTCACCACGACTACCATCATCATCAATGCCATCACCACAATCATGAACATCTTCACCACCACCATCATCATTATCTCCTTCTTCATCTTTGGCATCATCATCATCTACTTCATCTTCTATTTCTTTAGTATCTTCTTCTTCAATCACATTATACTTGATCGGTCTTCCTCTTGGATTGTGTCTATCGATAAATGACCAACTTAGTCTATGTGGAGAAAAAAACTAAAATAGTTTCTCACATTGGCTTTGAAGAACATACGACTCATTTCCAACTGGCTCAAATGACCTTGTATTAATAATTATAAATCCATTATCATGTTTAATAATTATATCAAGATCATTTTGATTTAGTCATAGATTGTACCATTTGACATTGTATAGAACTTGTTTGAAGGAATTAAAATCATACTCAATTATATCATCCAAAATGCCATTATATCTAGTTTCTGATTGTTGAAGATGCATACCATTTCTAGAAAAAATTTTGGTGACCTCGAATATTGCAATTATCTAGAAATCACAAGTTCTCTTAGTCTCATCCACCTTTTTATGCAAAATTTATAGCTATTGTAGTACATTGCTCTGTAGTGCTTGACCTATTATTTTTCAAACATGTCAAAATTATGCATCCATCCTTGAGTTTGGGTCATGATAGATTAACTTATATGCACCTTTCCACCTCTTAAACCATTTGCTAGATCAAATACCATTTGTGTAACATTGAGATCTCCATTATGATGAGCTTCTTTAACCAATGAATAAACACCTTCCCATGTTAATGAGCAACCATTTTTTTGATATTGTTCAATCCATACCATCATCCAATCAAATATTGTTTGCAATATACAAATGAAGTGCATCCCACTCATGAGCAACTATATAAAATAAATAGACCAGTTAGAAATAGCTTATATTGATGATGAATAATAATTAACTAAGTATAATAACATCTTATAACTATCTCTTACTTTCCTCAATCTACCTTTCTCCATCACATACTCCCCTTTGAATCTGTTCACGGAGTTGGGATCCAAAATGTGATCTACATGGATCTTTGATGCAAACTTGGAAATCTATTAACTAATATAAATAATGGTCTAGTAGACCACATATCCTTTGACCATGGAACCCTCAGGATTAGCTCTCTATTTAACCAAACCCTTCAAAATTTTTAAGTATCTCTCAAACATCCATATTGACCTAGTTGGTACAAGTCCACACAATTTGATCTCCTTAACTAGATGTATGAGGTAGTGTTCTTGTGCATTGAGAAAAGTTGAAGGTAGGAACTTTTGCATCTCACACAAAAGCTAAGGAATTTTTATCTTCCATTGCTTTATGTCTTTTTAATCAATTTATTTAGATGAAAACCACCTAGATGATATTCATCATGCAAAAATATATTAATGAGACTAATAACACTTCTATACAACAAATATAACAAATAACACTTCTAACTTCACATACTTCCCAAGATCATATATAATGTGTTTGACACTCATGTTGTTGAAGTTGTGTGGGAGAGATATAGATAGAACATACTACAGTAATAATAAAATGATATTTTCAATATATTATAAAATAAAACAATCAAAAGTACATGATGTTTTACAAATTTTTTGTAAATAGACAAGAACATGACTTACCTTGATGGAGGTATGCCAATCATGCATTTTTAACCCTGACCCAAAATCACCTTTCTTTGAAATCAAACTGCTATGTTTGCAAAAAATCCTATGGGAAATTTAGTTTTTTTATGGCTTCATATATGGCATCAGTTTGTTGCTACGTTAATACCCAAGAAAATGCACTCATATTAATCCAATTTTCATTTCTATTTGATTCAATGAAAAAATTCAATTCATCATTGGATTCATCAATGTAATTGAAAATTTTGATAATTTTTTCTTTGTCATGCCTTCCATCCAATATTTTCCATAGTCTCTCTATTACATTCTTTCAATATGCATAGCAACAAACAAATGCACAATTGGGAGGTGATCATAGTATGGCAACAGACTAAATTTTCTAGGATACTTTTTAAGTCCTTTTGGAAGCTTCTCATTAATTCCTTGATGACCTACACAAACATAAACTATATCATCAGTAAACAAAAGACAATATCCAAATTTAAATTTCATAGAAAAACCTGCATCAAATGGAATGACATTACATCGGCAATTCATTCTATTGTATTCCAACTTCCACATGTGAGGTGTCATTCTTCATGGATTTGATGTTGTCTCTTCTTTCACATTGACAAGATGTTTTTCAAAAATTTAATACTTATGATTTTTGTGGAGAAAGTGTCTATGCTCATCGAACACCTACTTTCCTAAATAGTTTGACTGGTGAGATTTCATCTTTGGACCACAAATTGGAGATGAAAATTTTCTCTTTGTCTGAAGACCTACAAGATCATGTATAATTGGATGACATGTGTACTATAAGATTCATATTTATAATTATCACATGCAACTTAAATATATAACAAATAATATGCATTAACAATTTTACAGACCACAAAAATGTGTTAGTCTAGGGGCATCATCTATAGTCCATACAAGCATTGCATGGAATTTAAATCACCTTTCACCAATTGGTCTAGAGATTCCATACATAGTGGACCCATTCCATAACTCCAACAACTCATCAATCAAGTGCTCAAATTCATATCTTTCACTTGGTACTTACCTAGTTGAATGAACATAAACAAAACATAATTATTATGATGATTTTGATATTGTGTTTAAAATTAATTTAGATGACTATTAAATGAAAAAATACCTAGTACAATAATTTCCAACATTATGTGATCCCTCTTTATGGACATCAAAGGAGGAATGCTATTTTTAATAACAAAATAGGCTAGACCAAGTAAATAGATCTCATCCCTCCAAATGGACTGACATTGTGTACTACCATGAAAGCTTTAGATTACAAGGTTCTTTTTTAAATACTGGCCACCTATCTTCTATGTATTTAAATGCAAAACCATCTACAAGAATTTTCATATGTCATCTTAACTTCTATTGCATGCATGGTAGTCCATAAATAATGCCAAGCTAGTACACTTGAATAATCATTGTAGACATGGAATAATAAGAATGTTCAAAAGAACCTTGTGAGGCATCTTTTTTGTTATTTGATATGATCAATATATACTAATGTGAAAATTAGGGAATTCTATTACAAATTTATGTTGTTTATGATATATAATATGATCATTGGGACATGCATGTATTATTTGATACTCCATTCCAATATCTTTCATAATGGTCAATAATTCTCGGTAAGAGTGAGGTAGAATGTTTCATGGTGGTAACAAACATTCACTTATAAACCTATGGAAAAACATTGATATTAATATAAAGAATAGTAATGGTATGCTAATATAGAAGATTAAAAAATGACACTATATCTTAGCATACATGAGATTGCTACATTGGATATATAGTTCATAACATTGAAGTTTACCAACAACAATACAATGAAGAGAAGTGTTATTTGAGAGCCTTGGTACAAGGGCTCGTATCACTTTTCAATTACATGTATATCAATGTTCTCTTCATCATCATCATTAGATGCATGACTATGATTGTCTTCCTCAGCTTCATTAGTTGT
This sequence comes from Cupressus sempervirens, assembly GCA_028749045.1. Classification (NCBI taxonomy): domain Eukaryota; kingdom Viridiplantae; phylum Streptophyta; class Pinopsida; order Cupressales; family Cupressaceae; genus Cupressus; species Cupressus sempervirens. The sequence goes on from CM053793.1 coordinate 705,880,055, forward strand.
ACTAGTAAAATCTTCTTTAATCATGTTCTTTGACACATTATCAGTTGCACTTGTAGACACCTAAAATCGTTTAGAAAATAAAGTATTTTTATTTTCTGAAAAAGTCCCTGATGACATCATCATTTATTAATTAATTAATTAATTAATTTTTATGCCATTAAATCCCTTTATCATAATTAAAATTATTTAATTAAAGAATCCCTCCCAAAAATGTTTAAATCTTATTTAAACATTATTTTCTTATTTATTAATTATTTAATTAATAAATTGACCAAAAATCCCAAAATAAATATTTAATTTATTTTTTGCCCAAAACTTGGCCAATCTCCTTAAGACCACTAACCTCTTCCAAAATCTCCTAATCCTTCTTTAATTTTGATTAAAGGCTAATCCCATCATTTCCTACCCCTAACCCCAACTCAAAATATTTAATTAAGATTAAATATTAATCCTCATGTTTATTAAAAATGTTTTAATGAATATCTCCTCAACCCAAACCCATGAAATAAATAAAACTTTATTTATTTCCTAAAAAACCTTTTATCATCATCCTAGGAAATTCTAGACTCTTCTAGAAGGTCTTCATCCTCACCCTAAGCCTATCCCTAAACCTACCACTAATCATGTTTCTTGCAGGTTCTCCTTACATGGTTTAAATGCACTTGAAAAATGAGCTTGCATGCTTAAACACAATTTTCTTTGAATGAATGTTGCTCAAACACAATCTTGAATGCCATGGATTAAAATTATTTTTTCTTGGAATGCATGCTTAAAGAAAACAAAGTCAATCTTGAATGCAAATGATCAATTCACCATTGCAATATCTCACACTTCAATTTTTGGGCATAAAAAAAACCTAAATCCACATTTTTGTAATCTTCTAAGTTATAAAAATTAATAAAAATGCTTGGAGTAAGTTTGTAGTTGGACTCACCCTCTTTAATCACCCATCATTTTAACCATTGGTTGCAATCTCAGTGCCATCTATGGGGATGGGTCCACCTAAGAGGGTGTTAAGTGCTCCACAAAAATCAAACTCCACTTACTTGGGTTTTTATTAGTTTTTCTAAGTTAGAAAATTTCTTGAATGCGCATTAATCTTGCTAACACTTCATTTGGGCATAAAAATTGAACAACTCTTGACGTGGAGAGCCTTCGGGCGTGTGCTTGACAATCGAGTTTCACACATCTTTGTTTTGGGCTTAAAACAAAATCACACCAACTCTTGAATTCCTTAAAGGAAATTAATCGACACTTGACGTGGAGGGCCTCCGAGCGCGCGAGTTTACTTTTGTTGACCCTAAATCTTCTTGATGTATTCATTCTTTGATCGATTTTACTTTTGTTAAACACTTCAAGTTGGAATTGAACATTGTCTCTTAAACATGAGTGCTTAAAAAGTCTAGATCAGCACACATAAGAGTTAGTTGGTAAAGGAACAAGCATGTTTTTTAGCCAAAGGTCATCCAAGTCTTCTCTCCCCTTGTCGTCTTTCGATGCCATCTTGGGTGCATAAGATTAGGATCCAAAATCTTGTTTCTCTTTTTAGGAGGCCTACTTGGGGATTTCATCACCCCTTAGATGACCTCAACTCCAACGTTCTGATAGAGTATAAAAATCAGGAGGTGAATCCAAAGACACCTCTCTTGAAATCAAGATTTTGTCACTTAGGCTAAGCCTCAAGGAACTTTATACCCTTGAAAAGTGAAAGAGGAGAAGTGGGTTACTGCTCCTCTCGGCTGTGTGACATCTTTTTGCTTTCATCTATGAATTTGGGCCTCACATACCTTGGATATATCGAGGACTCCCTAGCTAAACCAACTATCAACCTTGCAGACAACCATCTAGGGTGTTAATGTATTTGAAGTGACTGATCGAAACATTTGTAAAACACACACACTCCTTGGCAGAAGTATCACATTCTGAGAATCAAAACTTCTATCTAGTTGTTTCTATCTATTGCTTGATCTTTTACTTATTGAATGAATGTTTGCCAAACTTGATCGATCTTAGCTTAGGGCACACTTAGTGTATTCACTGCCTATTCCAGAAGTTGAACAAGTTGAAGCAAAACAATTAAGATCTCTCAAAGCCAAGCAGATTCAAGAATTTATGTCAGAACAACCCAAACCCAAACAAAAGTTTCAAAAATCCAAACTCAAGCCATCTCAGGCATACCAAGAACTTTCAGCCAAGAGAAAGGAAATAACACCAAGCCCTCAAATTACCAAACTCCACAAAGCAGAGGACAAAGCTGCCGATGAAGCCCTTCAAGATGCCTAGTTAGATCACACAATCCAACTTAACCAACATCCAAGAGTTAACCCTACTTATGCATTACCAACTAGGCACGATTTCTATGATTAAACCCCCTTGTTTCTCCACATCTTCTTGCATAAGCTTCACTTTAGAGTCATCTTTGTAGGAAAGCCAACCATGTTTAGTCATCCCCTTAAGCATTTTAGCTCATCCATCTCATTTAGATCTTTGCCTTAGAACCAAACCAATCCCCTAAAACCTAGCTAGCATCCCAAAAGCTTAATCCTCACATCCAAGCCTTCAAAATTGTTGTCACTTTGCCAAAAGTTTTCCATTCTTAACATCTTCCAAATCCAACAATCTCACCAAGGTTATCCCTTTGATAAAGCTTTGTCTAGGGAAATCTAGCTTTGTCACTTGTTATCCCTCATCACCTTGAGCTAAAGGTTGGGATCCACAAGTGGTCAATCTCATGTTCTTCCTAAAGGATCATCAGTCTATCCTTAAGTTGACACAATCACCACCAAGCTTGCACATAGGAAAGCAGACCTTTCATGCTTTGGCAACATATCTTTGAAGTTAGAATCCCCAACCCAATCCTCCTTAGGTTTTGTCATACATCTTTGCCTCAACCTAGGAAATCATTTGCATAGAAAAGCCTTCCCCCTTTGCATCCATCAGCATTGTTGCATCTCATCCTTAGGAACATTCTGCATTTTCATGCCACCCGTCACTTGTTTAGCCAAGAAGAAGAAGGAAACAATGGAGCCCTATCATTTGGATCAAACAACATCGCTCCCCTTGAGTACCCAACCATCCTTCAGCCTAGAGAAAGCTATACCATCACCTACTGACATTGAAGCTTTCATGAACCAACCAAGAAATGAGGTATTGGTGAACACCATTATAGACAAGAACAAAGAAACAATCATGGCTAACTTTCAAAGGGACAACATCGGAGCCTTCAAATTTGGAAGACCTCACCCCTTATCAGATCCATATCACCCCTTGTTTGAGCAACTCCCACCACCCATAGGCTCTTATGATTCAAATTATCCTCAATATGTGCCAAAAGAAGAGCCTCAAGCCAATCCATATGATCCAACTAACCCAAACATACCATCCTCCACCCAAGTTGAAATGTCCATTCCGTAAGCTAATCCAGCCACCACCACTCCACCATTGATCCATACCACTCCATCCCAAACCTCCTTCACCCAAAACACCTCACCATTAACTCCCTTCACTATTGCTATTGCTGCTCCCCAACCCAGCCTTCAAAATCCACCCATCTCCCAAATCAGTGCTAGCATCTTTGGCAAACCTCAACAATATACAATAAGGATGCCACCCATGGGGCCAAGTAATCAACCCTTCATCACCCCCAGCTTGTTTACCTCAGCTCAGAACACAATTCCATCATTTCCACTAGGTCCTTGGAGCTTATTGCCATCAGCCACAAATTCACAAGCTACTACCCTCACTCCACAAAGCTATCAAACCCCACAAGCTACTACCAATGTTCTACCAAGCTCTCAAGTGACCCAAGCTCCTTCCACCACTCTACCAAGTTTTCAAATCCAACCACCAAGCTATCAAACCCCATCAGTTCCATTCCCAAGCTTTCAATTCCCACCACCTCCACCACCAACTAATCCATTACCTCCTATCACCAACTAGTTTTCTATGCCACTTCTAGGAGGAAATCCACCACCACCAACCACCAATTACTTGGCCTCTTTTGCCATGCAGATACCTTCCCAAATGGGGGCACAACCCACATATATTGGTCAAACTCCTCAAATCCAAAGGCAAGTTCCACAACCTGCCCAATCCTTCCCCAAAGCTTCACAAACATCTTATACCTTACCTCCACAAAGCAATCCATTTATCCCACAACTAGCTTATGTTCCTCAATCCCTATCCCAAATCCCATACTAGCAGCAAGCCTCATAACACATGTAGCAATATGTGCCACCTCCACCTCAGCAACCCATCATCAACCATTCAGTTGCCCAAGCCATGTACAATCCCTACCAACCCATACCTCAAAGCCATCCATATTCTATTACCCCATCTAGCACATACCTACCTCAAGGCACTCCTACCTTGGGGGTAACCCAACCATCAACCATTAATTTAGAATGGGAAGCCATGAAGAAAGCTTTGAAGAACATCCAGGAGGGAAATGATCCAAAAACCTTCAAGTTTTAGAATGTGTGTCCTTGCCCATTTGACAAAGCCATTACCATGACACCATTTTCCAAGCATTTTGAGACACCCAAATTTGACAAATTTTGAGGAAAAGGAGACCCTGTCACACATATCAAAGAATTTTACATGCACTGCCAAGAAGTGGCATATGATGACATCTTCCTCTTGTATCTCTTTCCCAAAAGCTTGGCCGGACTAGCTCTTGTTGAAACAGAGTTATCAGTAGTTGATCTTGTCCACACTAAGCAAAAAATTGGAGAAAGCATTCCCAAATATTTGAAAAGATGGCAAACCCTTACCACCCACATATCTTGCACCTTGCCAGAGTGCCATTTGGTGAAAATGTTTATTGATAATGCCCATCCTAGCTTGGCTCACCACATGACCATGAACTATTTGCAAACCTACAAAGATATCAAAGATAAAGGAATGATCCTTGAGCAAGGACTCATTAAAGATGGCATGGTCAAGATTTACAAGGAAGCCAACTAAAATCAATCACATTCCAATGAAAAGTCTAGATATTGGAACAAAAACAAGTACGTTGCAATAGATGGCATCACTAACACACTACATGTGAATATTGTTGGTCCTTCACAAAACCAGTCCAACCCACCATATCAACCAAAAAATCAACAAGCTATGAACTACAAACAACAGAATAACCAAAGCTATCAAAACCACAATCCAAGACCCAACTTCCAAGGGTCTAGCAATCAAGTTAATGCCATCAATGTAGCTGCAGGGAAAAAGCCCAGATTCCAACCTGCACCTAGAAATTATACACCCCTTGGTAAGCCATTGGATGTCATTTTTGAGAAATTAGTCAAGGAAAACCTCATCAAATTTCCTCCTACCTAGAAAATTGACCCAAGCCAATCCAAAGTTGCATGGTACAAAGATAATGAGTACTACAAATTTCATAGGGTAAAAGGTCACACTAGCCTCATATGCATGAAACTGAAAGATTATGTGTAGGACCTCATTGATTGGAAATAAATTACCATTGGTTCCCAAACCTCTCCCAATGCAGGCTTACATATCTATCAAAATGCTTTTCCCCCTCACAACAACCAAAATCTTGGAAAAGCACCTATCCAAACCAACAACAACAACACCAACAACCGCTAGCCAAACCAACAGAATGGGAAGAACAATGACCACACTTCATCCTATATAGATTATGGTAGCCTCATAGGTTGTATATCTAAGAAAGAGCCTTCTGTCAATGCTATCAATATCCAAGGACCAAACAATGAGTGTGCAATCACCAATCGAAGAGCACAATTTAAAATTGCAGGCCCACGAGTTTCACCAGCACCATCAGCTCCATCAAAAAGCTAGTACAATATCTTTGAACACCTTGGGAACATGCCAGCCAAAATCTCCATTTTAGACCTTCTTCGCACCAGTCCTGTATACAAAAACATCCTTGATAGTGCTCTCATAGAATCCCATGTCCCTTCAGATATCAACGCTACTAATTTTTTAAATCTTGTTGGACACCTATCCTCCTCATGTGCCCTATCATTGAAACCCACTAACATACCCGTGGTTGAGCCAGATCACACCCTTCCACTCCACATAGCCATTATGGTATCCAATTTTGCTGTAAAAAGAGTAATGATAGATAATGGATCAGCCTTGAATATTTGAACCCTAAAATTCATAAAACAAGTTGGGTATACTGAGGTAGATATCATCAGTGAGGTTATCACCATCAAAGCTTATGACAACTTGGAAAGAATCATAGAAGGAACTATTTTGCTGCCAATCAAGGTTGGGTTAGTCATCTAAGAAACACTCTGCCATGTTATTGATCTAAACCTACCATTTAACATCCTCCTCCATCGCCCATGGATTCATGCCATGAAAGCCGTTCCATCCACTTACCATTAGTGCCTCAAATTTTTGCATAAGGGAACTAAGGTAACCATCCATGCCGATCCAGAACCCTTTGCTTACTACAATGCGATTGAAGCTTCATATGCAAACCATTGCCTTGGAATTAATATTAGCACAACCATCGCCAACTCATCCCACACTTGTAATGACCTAGAAACCATCCTTGCCTCCACCCTATCTACCATGAAGATCAATAACAAAGGTTGTGAAGAGTATAGTCTATCAGATGCATTTGTTGTTGGGGCACTCCCACTTGATCCACATGCCCATGGATGACTGACATATCACAAAGCTAAGGAGAATCCACCTCCTCGATACAAATAGTTTGGCCCAACAACCTTTGTATCCTTAAAACTCCCTCTTCATGAAGAGCTCACTCTAGATATCAACAATTGGTTACATAAGGATGCACCTCCAATAAATCAAGCATGCCTTGATCACTTCATCCAGAAGTATCCCCAAGAACATAAGCTCATCACTAACAAATGGAACTATCAAGGTGGTGGTCTAGGACTAGAAGAAAGAGGCATGGAGTGCCCCATCGACACACATAAGTGGGAATCGAAGTCAGGTCTTGGCTTTTACATACCCACAACTGGGGGCACCAATGAGAATGATCATGCTTTTTCAAAAATTCACTGTGACCTTGTCAAAATTGAAGACATTCTTGAGGAAGTTGAAAAGAGAGCCTATGACAATATCCTAGACCAAATCTTCCTCGGAGACTCTGTTCTTCAAGAACTATCCATCCATTTCATTGACCTACCACTTGCCCATCCAAAACTCATAGATTGGGACCAACCAAGTGTCATACAAATTGATGAGTTCACATCAAAGGAAGCACTTCTAAGATTCATGGGAGCTGAAACACCTCACAAGAAAACAAAGTCAGATTCTACCTATATCTATAGGCTAGATCCCAAGGGGTATTTTGGAGAAAATCCCCAACCTAGTTTCGATACACCCAAAACTAGAACTAAGGTGAATTTGAGACTAGCTAAGGTAGTGAAGAGAACCCCTTAGTAAGAAAATCCAGAGTCACAAGAAAAAAATGAGGATATAGCATTGCCTCCTCAAGATAATCGACCAGAGGTGTCTTCTATTCTAGTTGAGGATACTAGAGAAGTCAACATCGATTCTTTAGAGATCCCTAAACTTGTTCACATTGCTGCATCCCTATCACAAGACCAAGCTGACCTCCTCTTTGAGGTCTTAAGAGAGAACATTGGCCAATTTGCATGGTCATATCAAGACATGCCAAGACTAGATCCAAAGCTTTTAGTTCATCATCTTGCAGTCGATCCAAAGATCAAGCCCGTCAAACAAAAGCTTAGAAAAATGTACTCCAAGGTGGCATTACTAGTCAAAGCTGAATTAGAAATAATGTTAGTTACTAAGGTTATCTGACCTATTGACTACTTAGAGTGGATCTCCAACATGGTCCCCATCACTAAGCCTTTCGGTGACATCAGAATCTACCCTGATTTCAAAGATCTTAACAAAGCTTGTCCAAAAGATGATTTTCCCTTGCCCAACAAAGATATGATTGTAGATCTTACAGCTAGACATGAAATTTTGTCCCTCATGGATGGATTTTCTAGATATAATCAAATCAAGATTGTAGAAGAGGATCAACATAAGATAGCATTCACTACCCCTTGGGGAACCTTTTGTTACAACATGATGCCTTTTGGCCTAATGCTGGGGCTACCTATCAAAAGGCTATGACGACCATTTTCCATGATCTTATTGATAGCATTTTGGAGGATTATGTGGATGATATCTTAGTTAAATCTCACAACTTCATGGATCATCTTGCTGACCTCAAGAAAGACTTTGATAGGTTAGCTAAATATCATCTCATGCTGAATCCTAAGAAATGTGTCTTTGGAGTCACATCTAGCAAGCTTCTAGGCTTTATAGTTTCTAAATGAGGTATAGAGATCAACCCCAAGAAGGTCAAGGCTATCTTAGACATGCCTCCTCCTCAAACACTGTGACAACTTTGCACTCTTTAGGGAAAGCTTTAATCCGTTGGTTGCTTCATCTCCTAGCTTGCAGATAAGTGTACACCATTTGCACATTTACTAAAGAAGGATGAGAACTTCAAGTGGGATCCTTTATGTCAATGCAGCTTCGATCAACTCAAGTAGTATCTTTCCAATCCCCCTATCTTGGTTCCACCAATTCCTACTTGTCCCTTGATCTTGTACATGTTAGCAATGCCTACTTCTCTAGGGGCATTTCTAGCACAACTTGATGACTACGGCAGAGAAAGAGCCATCTACTAAATTAGTAGAACCCTAGTTGATTATGAACTCAATTATACTCCTATGGAAAAAGCTTGTTTGGCAGTTTTTTTCTCAACTCAAAAGCTTTGCCACTACATGCTAAGTCATACCATCCAACTAGTCTCCAAGATTGACCCTCTCAAGTATATGCTCTCCAGAACAATACTTACAGGCTATTTGGCAAAATGGGTTATGCTCCTTTGCGAATTTGACATCTAGTATGTGGACATAAAGGCAATCAAAGGGTAGGCTATAGAAAATCACCTAGCTGATGTGCCTCTAGTAGATACATATCCTTTGATCATAGAATTTCTAGATGAGCATATCTATCTAATTGAAGAACAACCCCCATGGAAACTTTATTTTGATGGCTCATACACATCTCATGGATCAGGGGAAGGAATATTGTTGGTCACACCTCAGGGAGATTGTATTCCAAAAGCCTTCAAGCTACAATTCCCTAGCACCAACAATATAGCTGAATATGAGGCTCTCATAGCAGGATTAAAGATAGCTACAAAATGGAACATCACTGAGTTAGAAATCTTTGGTGATTCTCAGTTCATCATCAAGAAAGCCCTAAATGAATATCAAACCAAAGAAAAAAAGCTATTACCCTACAAAGAGCTATTTGATTAGCTAACCCAACATTTTACAAAGCTTCAGTTTACACAAGTGCCTCAAATACAAAACAAAGCAGCAAATGCTATGGCTACTATCAGCTCACTCTTGGAAATTCCCCAAGCAGCTACACAGTATAAGTTTTTAGTCGAGCAAATCCTCACACCTGCCTATGTGAATGAGGATTCAAATCATGTTTGTATCTTGGTTGGTCCCCAATCCACTTGGTACCATGAGATTCATGCTTACCTTAATGATGGTATCATATCCCCTCACCTCACATGTACCCAATGCCAAAAACTCATCCAAAAATCATCCTGCTATATTATCATAGACAATACCCTATATCGTCGGGGTTATCATGATACTCTCTCTCAATGTTTAGATGAAAATGAGGTTGTGATGGCATTAAAAGAAGTACACTCTAGACTTTGCGGTGCCCACACGAGTGGTATTGTCCTAGCACAACAAATGCTTAGAGGAGGCTACTATTGGCCTACCATTGAAGAAGACTCCTGTGACTTTGTCAGAAAGTGTCTCCCATATCAGTAGCATGCAAATTTCGTTCACACTCCAGCACAGGATCTACAGCCTATTGCACCACCTTGGCCTTTCACTTGTTGGGGCCTTGATCTAGTTGGAGCTATCACACCCCTCTCATCTGATGGACATAAATGGATAATAATAGCTATAGACTATTTCACTAAGTGGGTGGAAGCAATCCCCCTAGTCTTAGCTATACGAGTTTAGGTCTCCAAGTTCATCTTGTACCACATTATTTTCCGCTTTGGTATCCCATCCACCATCTTCACCGACCATGAAGGTAACTTTGAAAATCTCAACATGGAAGAATTATGCACTTCCCTCCACATCCATCACCACTTTTCTAGCCCATATTTCCCACAAGGTAACGGCCAGGCAGAGGCAACTAACAAAACCCTCCTCAAAATCCTTAAGAAAGTTGTCAATGATTTCTGTCACGATTGGCACCTACAAATAAATCCATCCCTATGGGCCTATCGAACTTCCTTCCATACATCCACAGGAATAACTCCATACTCCTTAGTCTATGGTGCTAAAGCAGTACTACCCATAGAGGTTGAACTTCCCTCCTTGTGCATATCTTTGCGAGGGAAAATATCAGATGAAAAATATAGAGTAGCTCGACCCACCCAGCTAGATCTCTTAGACGAGAAGTGAAAACAAGCCTATGATCATCTCACAATCTATCAAACTCATCTCAAAAGGAATTTCAACAAGAAGGTGCTTTCACAACACTTTCAGCTGGGTGACATGGTCCTCAAAGAAAATATGAAAGTCCAAGCTGATCGAGAAAAGAAAGGCAAGTTTGAACCTACCTGGGTTGGTCCTTATGTTGTCACTGACTCCTTTGGCTCTAGAGCCTATCAACTATCTACACCAAAAGGAGAACTCTTGAATGATCCTACTAACATCATTCATCTCAAGAAGTTCTATGCTTGAAGATCCTTGGTATACCCAGCTTTTGAAAAATACAAAAAAAAAATAGTGAAGAGAAATAAGCGTTCAATGGTGCAAACTTGGCAATTCAAGCACCTTGGATAGGTACCTTGGTGAAAACTTGGTAATTCATGCACCTTGTGTACTAAGAATAATCCATTATCTATCACTATCCTATCCATATATTCACCATCCCATAAAACACCTTCTTGTTCCCTTGGTGTTCCAACCAAATATCCAAAATCTAATGAAGCTTGTAAATACCCCTTGTACAACTTGTAAATCTTGTACCCTAGCTTGTAAATCCTATATCATCCCTTGTATCATATCTTGTATATCCAAATCTTGTCCAAAGCTTGTACCATATTCCAGCTTGTATTATATACCAAAGCTTGTATCCTAGCTTGTATCCTATCACATGCACACAAAGAACCCCATTTTCACTTACGCTTTTCGCAAACCATCTACCTATCCGCCTATCAACTATTACAGACATCCCACCCTTCACAAAAATTTCCATCTCACAAAACCAAAACATGAACAACCTTGTACATTTATAACATATCTTGGTATGTCAGCTTGTACATCCTCTTTAGCTTAGTCCCATTGTATCTATCTAGCTTTCGTGTCAGTTCATCCTTGATCAACATCTTGCACACATTGCACAACCCTTGGTTAGCTATTCCAATGCATCCTTTAGCTCGATCTCCTATCACCAAAGTGTTATCCTTCTTAGTTCAGCTTTCTAGATGCATCAATCATCCAGATCCATCAGCTTAGGTGCTTTGCGATAGATCCTTATAGGATATAGCTTTCCTCATGTCTGATCTTGGTCCGTTAGTACATCATCCCACCCATCTCGTTGGCAAACGGTTCTCTTTTGGATTTTTGCTTTCTTTTGATTTGGAATCTTCCCTTTTGGGTCTTGAAATATCTTTTCCAAGCAATCTTTTTGTTCCCTCCTCATGGTTGCCATGATCTTTCATATCATGGTATACTGCGAAAGGAGAAATTTGGGCGTAAGGTCTTGATCAAGTCTTTTGTTTATTTTTCTTTTCTTCTTGTGGGTTACCCAGTGTCAGTTCCACTCTGATTCTTTCAAGATTCATGTGTGATGCTGGGGTAGTCCTTGTGTGTTTGTTTTGAGTCAGTTCATTAGTCCTCTAGATGGTTGGTGACATGGCCTTGATGTTCTTGGTAACCTTGGCAATTAACCAACAGTCCTATAGCAAATCTAGTGCTCAACTACATGGTGGTACTTCTCTTTGAAGTATCCCCCCGCTCAAAAAGCTTCAATGGATTCCCTTTATCTCCATTATCCCCCATCCATATCCAACATCTGTCTCTCCTACCCCAACTTATGCATTAGTATCTCTTTGAAATCTTCATTTTTAGCCTTAGGGATCAACAATCCTAGTCTTAGGGATCCACCAATCAAATCAATCCACCAAGCCTCATCTTTCGAGATCCACAATCCTAGTCCTAGGGATCTTTGAAACCCATCTTTCGCTAATCTGACTCTTTGAAATCCTATTGCATCAGCTTTATAATCCCCTCATCCATCTCCCTATCTTGGATTCCTTTTTATAGCGCTCTGCTCCTATCTCCTCCATTTCCCCTGACGTCTTAAGCTTGCTTCCTCTTGTGCCTCTGACCTCCCTTTATCATTCTCCCATAGTGAGAGTTTGAGCTAACTTCATCCCCTTCTCTTTTGCCAATCTGAGTCTCCTTGCTCATCTCAGATTCTTGTATTTTTTAAGAAGCTGTCGAGCCTCGCTTTCTCTTCCCACCACCTTCTTGAGGGGGCATCTCACAGTCCATTCTCTCCTCTTCCGCTCTAGCCTTGAGCATCTTATTTTCTTATCTTTGATTCCATGCCACTTGCGACATCACATCAAAGAGGGGAAAAATGTAGATAGCTAAAATCCTTTAGAAAATAAAGTATTTTTATTTTCTGAAAAAAGTCCCTGATGGCATCATCATTTATTAATTAATTAATTAATTTATTTTTATGCCATTAAATCCCTTTATCTTAATTAAAAATATTTAATTAAAGAATCCCTCCCAAAAATGTTTAAATCTTATTTAAACATTATTTCCTTATTTATTAATTATTTAATTAATAAATTAATCAAAAATCCCAAAATAAATATTTAATTTTTTTTGCCCAAAACTTGGCCAATCTCCTTAAGACCACTAACCTCTTCCAAAATCTCCTAATCCTTCTTTAATTTTGATTAAAGGCTAATACCATCATTTCCTACCCCTAATCCCAACTCAAAATATTTAATTAAGATTAAATATTAATCCTCATGTTTATTAAAAATGTTTTAATGAATATCTCCTCAACCCAAACCCATGAAATAAATAAAACTTTATTTATTTCCTAAAAAACCTTTTATCCTCATCCTAGGAAATTCTATACTCTTCTAGAAGGTCTTCATCCTCACCCTAAGCCTATCCCTAAACCCCCTTCTTAGCCTAATCCACCCCATCCACCCATACTAACCAAGCTTAGCCACTAACTCACCCACCCTCATTGAATGCCATCCACTTGCACATCTCTAACATCCCTAATCTAATCCTAAACCCAAGCCTAATCCCCTCCCTAACCTTGTCACACAAGTTTAAGACTTTCCTAAGCTAAGCAAAGTCAACAATCTCTAGAATATCCCAACCACCCAACCATGAATGCTCTTACAAGGCCATAAAGACTCTTACAAGCCCATTCATTGCTCTTACAAGCCATTTATGAGGGTCTTTAAGGCCTTGAGCCTCCTTTGTTGACTGATCCTTGCCCACTCCCTGATTGGCTATAAGGAAGCACAATCCATGTGCTCTCCTCTCATGCAATCTAAGCCCTCCATAAGCTTTTTCCTTTCCTTCCATCTTAGCCCTCCATCCCTCAAGCCTCTTGCCTATAAATTGGATCCCCTCCCAATCCATTTCATCACAATCCTTGAGTTAAAATTATAATGCTAGTTTGAGAAGCCAAAGCCCTTAACCATACCCTTATAATGCCAAATTGAGATCTCACAAAGCTACCAAATTGCCATTACCCATCCCCACCATTGAAGCAAACTTGAAGCCCTTTGAGCATACATACCAATCCTTTATATTAGACTCATCTACCAAGAAAAGAGCTAATTACTATTGGGAGAGTCCATTCATTTGGCTCACATTCCTAATTAGGGGTTCCTCTTTAGTCTCTCATATATGTTATATTGATCTTGTTAGATAATTCTTGATTTCTAAATAGATTAGTGTTTCTTGCTAACATATTAGTGTATCCAATACCAACATCTTCAACTACGTTCTCTTTCTTAGGATCATCTTCTTCCATGGGAATATTACTTTATGCTTTGATATTCACACCTCCATGTTCCACTAGTTTCAAAATCATTTCCCCCTTCAATGTGATCATGTTTCCTACAATGTCTCTGAGCTGATGTGATTAGAATTCTTTGATTCTTTAAAAACTTATAGTTTTTGCAAGGACAATACCATTTTCCATCACCATTTCTTTTAAATTGAGACCACAATCTAGCAATTGTCACCCTATTTTTTTCTGGGTTCATATTGTTAGGTGTGGAATTTCTTCACAAGAAAATATTTGGGCTATAAAATTATAACAAATATAAACATACAAGCATTAGTAGTATCTTGTATATAATTGATAATAATTAAATAATTAAATATTACTATCTCTTTAGTACAAATGACATCTAAAGAAATCAAACAAATTATACAATGTAAATATTGGTATTGATTTTAAACAATATAGCAATAGCATTGATTCTAAACTTCATTCAAATTGGTAGAATGATTTTGAACTATTACATCTACAAGGTAAGAGAGAAAGTGCATACAACATTGTGATGATCCATGCTACCAAACTATGTCCAAGGTGTCTACACACTAGAGTCATACTCTACTTACAAGGTTGCTTGCATACCCATATACATGGGATTGAGACCCTTGAACTACTCACTCTAAAAAATATGTAGTTTTGGTTTCTAATTTTTTTGATGTAACTATATTCCTAAACCATTGGTGAGCTTTACTCACCTAATACAGTTCTTTACCATCATACGAATCAAGATATTTTCTATAATTATAATCCTATAATACCCTAGTGTAACCTTTGTGTTGTAGTTTATAGTTAATGTAAGGTTAACCTATATATGTCCTAACTCAATCCTTAGATAGTTATGTTTAAAAGCTTGTGACAATAATCAATGGGTCTAAATAGACTAGTTAAGTTAATGCTACCTGAGAAAAGTTGATTGTTCATTTTATTGTACTTAATTTGATAATAATTCTATAGGAATTTGTAATCAACCTAGCTAATTGACAACTAGACCAATTGACCTATATACATCCTAACTCATTCCTTATATAGTTATGTTTAAAATCTTGTGGCCATGCTATGTGTTGAGTGAGTTTTATTGTTTATATACATACATACATACATATATACATACACACACATATATATACATGTACATATACATATAGATATGTATATATATGTATATACATACATACATTCATACATACATCAACCAAAAGGGCATGACAATGAAATCCTAGATCTTGGTGCGAGGGCCCTAGGTCCTAAATAAGGTGGTTAAACACTAGGTAGGGTAGTATCGAAGGTCAATAAGCATGCAAGTTGACACAAGATAGTTTAGGAAATCTCAAACATACATTTAAGCAAGTTGTTTACATGTTGTAATAAGGTTATATGCAAGTCAAATGTTGGTCAACAATTGGTCAAACATTTTGAGTTGACCAAAAATATCCATTTTTATATTTTATAATCTTTTTGCATATTGTGGTATAGTTTTGAAGGCACGTTGAGTCTTTTATTTGAAGTTTGTGTAAAAGTTGTAAAAATTGTAATAAAAATTGTCATGCAACTTTTTGCAATTTTTCTTGTAATCTAGAAGTCTAATAGTTAGATCATTATTTTTATCAAACATGGAAGTATAAAGTTTTAAGGTCAATATTTTTGACCTATAAATTGATTATCTTCAACCTAGTCTAGGGTTGGAATAGTACTATACAAATTTGGAATGAAATAGAAATCCTTTTGGTGGGAACATCATGCACAAGCAAATTAAATCTTTCTAAAATATGTTTGCAAAGTGATAATCAATTGTTGTTATGTGTTTAGAAAGTTTAGTTTTTGAGGATTAATGAATACAATAACTTTTTATTATCAAATAGGATGTGTTGATAGATTGTGATTACATTGCAGAGATTAGATACAGACTGTATATAGATTTAATAAGAAAACCTCTAGTTTTTGAAAGATTTATGAGTTTTGTTCATTATTTTGGTTATCTTTAAAGAAAAGTAAATCTTGAACAAAAAATGGCATTAACCTATGATCCAATCTTCCACTTTCATGCTTTGATTTAAGGTTTCTAGAAGTGTTTCCATTTATATTTTGTTGACTATCATAATAATCTCTAGTTTCTAGGCAATTTTGATGACTAAATTATGAAATAGTCATTCCATGAATGTAAGCTCTTGATTCTCATGGAATGGCTTGTTTCCAATACAAGCATTATAGAAACTAACAATTATACATGCATTTGAAGGAGGGAATGAAGTATTTTGGTGATCACCGTAACTAATTTAAGGAATTTTACGTTGAAATTACTGGTATGTTACAACAGTAGCACATTGGCCTTAAGGGGTGGCTAATTTTATGTTAGATTTTATCTACATATGGTAAGGACAAGGTGTCCCATCCATCAGTTGTTGATGAAAGTATTGGGAAAGAATAGATTGAGGAAGCCCTAGTTTTTAAGGGTGTTGAAACACAGATTGGGGCTTTTGCACTTGCAGTGTCTATAAAATCAAATTAATTGCAGATTCCTTTAATTCCACTCATTTTATGAGAATGTGGAGAACCTTGAAGTTTGTGGGTAATTTTCACTCATAGTTTCTTTGCAAATCCATCATATAGGAGGCCTAAATTGCTGATCAAGCATTGAAATAAAGACTATTTTCCAAAGTAACCCTATCTATCCATTTTGACATGTTGAAGTATTCAATAAAGGGTATAATTGATGTAACCCTATAATTAAGTGATCATAATTTTCCTATTTTTGTTGTATGCCTGAGCAAATAACTGATGTAGAGTTGTAGCTTCACCAAGTTTATGTATACACATTTGAATAAATATACCACTTTTTATTTTTCTTTTATTTTATCTAACCTAATGGTCTAATAGATTTGTAAGATTGTACTTGTTGCGACTTTTGAAGAATAAGAATCTGTGAGAAATAAATTGTATTTAATATTGAATCCTATATTTTTTTTCTAAAGCTCCTAACATGGATCTTTCTTTATCCAACGATTCAAAAATTATGTTTTAGAAATTGCATTAGCTCTGCAACTTCAAAGGAGTTAATAAAAAACTGTTACTTAAATGTTTTTAGTAAAACCCATGTGCCTATTTTTAACTTTTGTTTTTCTTTTCCAAAAATATGTATATCATATGAATGAGAGAAAATGCCATCACAAATTCACACTCTGTATTTAAATAAAACTGTTAAGAATTGTAGATTTCTTGATAAATTGGCCTTAATGTTTACACTGACAATAGTTATTTGAAAAGAATGCTTCAAGAAAAATAGAAAGAGTATGTCTGCAAAAAAATTAAATATCAAATTAAGGTTTATCCCTGTACCATCCAACTCAATGACTCCATACATCTCTGGTAGATAATTTTCAATGGGTACATTATAATGAAATAAATGAGTTTTAGCTATCAATCAAAAGGAAACAAAATAGAACCATTTTCCTAATTGGCAGGGCTACTAGGCCTATCTTGTGTATTTTCTAGTTTAAGACCACAATGAGTTTGTGGAAGGGAGTAACCAATTCAATCACCTTATAATTGATATTTTAAGACCACTCAAACCACCTTTGATCATAGTATAGGTATTGGAAAATCATTTAGGTGTTGAAGGCATTAAAGGTCATTTAATTATATTGAAACTTGTGGATTTTTGCTTTTTCCTTACTCTTGCTAATCTGGTCTTCATCCCACCACAACATATGCATACATACATATATTCATACATACATATATACATACATACATATACATACATACATATATACATACATATATTGTCATACCCTAAATTCACCCAGGCAAAATATAACCAATGATTTTTATTTTTATTTTTAAATGTTGAACAAGGGATAATACACATGTATCTACACATAATAGAAGTACTCATTTGAAATACATGTAGGTGAAGTATGCAATTCAAGTTTCTTAAGGATATTAGGTTATCACTAACTTGATCCTAGGTTGGAGGCAATATGTAGCAATTGTTTGGTACATTGATACCTTAACTAGGCCTTAGGTGATAGGGTTAGGATGCTAGTATTCCAAGTCAAAGTTTAGGGTTACATTTTGGTTAGACGGAGGTGTAGAAGAGTTCATCACCTTACCATTAAGCATGAATAATTTTTTTGTTCATTTCATACTATTTTATTCCTAATAGTGTGTGCTATATACAAGATGCATTGGGTTGTAATAAGGTGGTACTAAGTTAATTGTTATAGTTATTATTATGATTTTTAATATTAATAGGGTTTATTACTTGCATTAAGGTTATATTAAAAATAACAAGATTACTATGTTTACTATCATTCGTAGTGATTGGTTATATCTACTATTTTATTTCCACATTAAATGATATATATAGTAATTAATATATATCAATTATTGATTATTTATACTAATTCTAAATGCTACTATCTTATTATGTTTTTAGATATTAACAAAAAATGTTAATTTAATAATTCATTATGGTATACTAATCTCTAACTAGACTAGCACCATTTACTAACTCACTAATCCTAGAATTGTAACAATATGTCATACTAACTAAATGATTGCATCTGTATAATCCAATCATAATCTATGCCCCATTTCCCAACCTTCCCATCCACTAACTATTACTTGTAATCTTACCCCTAAACATTAGTGAAAAAAACATTTAACTAACAACACACACTTTACACATAACATGAAATAATTGAAACAATTTACTACCCACTACCATGTTACCTACCCATTTCTAATTTCCTACATACAACATGAAATAACAAACAATTAAATAAAATTAACTTACTTAATGTCCCACTACCCATCTACCACTAACATATATAGGCTATTTTAACATGTTAAACATAATTTTATTATCTACATACCCACTTTACCTTTATCATGCAATTCTCACATGTTTAAATTCTACCTTGGTCTTCCCTTTTCACTCCCGTTACTCCCGATGAATTCCCATGTTTGGGATCACCTGCCCTCGCTTATCCCTCCTTCCAAGTTGATGTGACCTTGGTCCCATCACCTCCTATTACACCTAAAAGAAAGGGTTAAGTCAGCAAACAAATGTAAAAAGTTAAGCTTTTTTTTTTAAGGTGGGGAAATTATTCAAGGAGGGTCTAACCTATGTCAGTGAAAACATCATGTTCCAAGCACCTTCTAGAGCTTTAAGAAAGGATGTTGGTGCCATGGGTGGTGGTGGGTGTATCACCTAGTTTAGTAGTGCAAATTGAAAACTAACTATTGAATGAAAGCTTTAACCATACTAAACATGGAAAACACTTAAGATAGGACCAAAGAAGACAAACTTGAGGAAAGTAGAACAAAGATGGTAAACTCCTCGAATGCTTCTCATGATAACGAAGCTATGCCCCTGATGGGAGGGGATGTATGCTCACTTTTTGCTCAAGCTTCCAATGGATAGGGTTTTTTACCAAGTGTGTGTATGGGTGAGGGTTTCAAACAAGGGAGTCATGGAGGTATTTAAGCATTATAATGGTATTTTGGTAGTTTCTAAGCTCTCAAAATAGCATTATAAATTTGAATGAAAAGGTGATTTTTTTTTAGTGAAGGAGGGAGGTTCAATTTATAGGCCAAGGGTTGGAGGAATGGAGGTCCAAGATGCAAGGATGATGAGATGGTGAGGGAGGGTCAAGATGTACTCAAAAGGGAGCACAAAGATTGTGCTAGTTTAGCACCAATGGGGAGGTGACACTTTTCACAAGGAGGATGAGTGTGAGAGAATAGGATAAGGGTTGGTCAAAGGCTTGATGAGTGTGGTTGAGTATGCAAGACTCATGAATGAAGGTGTAAGAGCCATTAAGAGGAGTGTAAGAGATATTTGAGGGTGATTTATGTTGGAGGGTGAGGGGAAGATATTTGTTGACTTTAGCTTGGGTTAGCAAGTCTTAACCCATGTTTATGATTGTGCACAAGATTAGAAGAGGTTTAGGATTATCTTAGAAGGGGTGTTAGGTGTTGAGTGATTTAGCTTTGATGGGATGGGTTAGTTAGGAGGCTAAGTAAGTTTAGTATGGGTAAATGGGTTGGATTAGGGGTTAGGATAGGGTTTAGGGAGGCTCTTAGAATTTTATTAAATGATTTATTTAAAAAAATGGGGAGTATGGAATTAAATTGAATAGATTTAATGATTTATTCAATTTAATAGGGAAAGAGGGATTTAATTGATAACTTGATGGGTGATCATTTGATTTTATCAATTGGACTATAGTTAATTAAATAAATTAATTAACTAGGGGATGATGATTAATTAATTAAATAGTAAATATTTAATCAATAATGTCCTAGGGGATGACTAAATATGATCATGTATTGATGTAATTAGACTTAGGTGTCTACAGTGGGGACCTCCTGTCCTCCAAATCCATTTATAATTTCACTTTATGCTTTGTTTTTGAAAAGATAGTCATCTAGTTAGTGGGCTAGAGGTAGGGTTTACGCATGATTTGCTCTTTTTTTTTTGTTTCTCCCTTGATTGGTTATAGTGTTCACTTTGATTTCTTTATTTACTTTATTTTATTATTTTTACTTTGATTTGGTGTGATAGTGATCTGAAAGTCACATGACTCAAATGAGTCCCTATTTGCAACTTATAGGATAGGTACTTGAGACGTTAAAGTATTTCCTCTTAAGATATATATATATATATATATATATATATATATATATATATATTTGATGTACTAGATTCTAGGGTATATTCTACTTATTATTTTATTGCTCTGTATTATGGGGAAGGAATTATTTTTCTTCCCAATACATTTTCCAGAGAGCATAATATGTTCCAACAACAAGTTTTCCTCTTATTTTTTGGACCAAATATACATTTCCAAGCTAGTTTCCTCTTAATTCCACCATGGAATTTTTAGTGAACATATTTGATGATTTCATGGTAATTTCTTACCTAGGAATTGATTAAAAATTGAAACCCAAATGATCTAATTTTCATACTCACAAAATGAACTATCAAAGTATGGGAACTTTGTTCCATTACACAACCTGTGAATTTACAATGCAACATCTATGTTTTGAATTGATCAACTATATCTAAAATGTTCTTCCACACAACATTTATGAAATGTTCTAACACATGATTTATAAATAACATAAGAAGAAGGATCATATTACATAACTTCATCCTAATACATCAAATCTCATAATGAATGTTTTCTTACATGTAAAATATATACCATCTCTCAATCTTTCCTTTCACAATTTCAAACAATAAACAATGATAAAAATTCTCTTTTTTGCTACAATGAAATCCCAATGGGAGCTTGATATCACAATACATTTGAGATGACATGAAACATTTGTCTCTCTTTACACACTTGATTTTTCAACTTTGTCAAGTGTCAAACCCTAATATCTTCAAGGAATCCATCTTCACAAAACTTGCATACACACAAACTAGGAACCATGGAGGCTCACCTCCCATCCTAGACTTTAATGAAGCCACCCATTGAGCAGGGGAAACAAGGCCCAAATGGGATTATACACACACATCACTTGTTGCATAAACACAACACATAACATGAAAAAAATAACTCCCATGGCTTGCACATTGATTCACCATTATAATCATTTCACATTGGGTTAAGGTGGACTCTTCAAAGAGGAGATATCATAAACAAACATAAACATCATATTGAAATTGCTTTTGCCTCTCAAGGCCATCATTAAAAAAATCTCCTCCTTCTTACACACAAAACCCCTTGTATCTCCCAAAACAAAAAAGGTATATGGCTTCAATGGAGCCCATACTCCATGAAAGAAAACAACTCCTCATCATGAGGTAAATTTTCTCAACTACAATGTTGATTGCAACTAATCCCTTCACCCAAGGTTTTTCTTCCCTCCCAAGGGTGAGTGAATCCTTCACACCCATGATCACATTCAAAATTAAAATCCAAGCAAGAAAATCAAGAAGGAAAACCAAGAAATATTCATGAACATAATACACATTCACATTGCCACAAAACAATACCAAAATCCACAATGCAAAGATTCACAATATAATGCATGCTCCATTGGAAAAGCCTCCACACTTGCAAATTCATTTTGCAATACTAAAAGAAAAAAATGAAACATGGTTTGAAACACCAACCTTGGTCTAGGCTAAAGGAAATGATAGTTGTAGTAGAGATCCTTTAATATCCCTCCAAAACCTTACTATCTCTAAACTTAGAGAATGGGTGATCAACCCACTAATTTTTCACCACTCCTCTAAAAAGACACCCTTCTAACCTTTTTTTAGTAGGAACATCAAGCCCCCTATTTCTTACATTTTTGCCCCTTTAAAATAAGAAAGCTTGACCAACTAGGATTGTGAATATACACTCATGGGGAATCCCCAAATTTCGAATTGGTTCAAGAGTGCATTGTTTAAAGGGTCCCCTGAGTTAGCTAAGCACTAAAATGGTTGAATTTAGGCCCCTAACATGTTATACTACCATATGAGTGGCTTATTTTCAATAAAATGACACTTCAGTGTCACATTTAGGCCCCCTAAAATCCTTGACAAATTGAATTCAAAAATCAATATGATGGTGACCCATCCTAACACTCTCTCCGAAGTGGGTGTACTTAAGCATTTATTGAAAGAAAAAAAAAAGACTAAGATTAAGTGACCTTATGGCCAACACCCTAGGTGAAATGTCATTAATGCATGGACAATTACAAGTGTCAAGTGACACAGTAGAATGAATTACACTTCACCATGATATGTCTCTAATGAATCTTTATATTAAACATTTCCTCATACAAGAAAACTTACATTACAAAACAAAATACTTTCACAATGAGGCTTTTGAATCTTCCAAAGATTTACCTTGGTTAAACTGTGTTCATATAGGTTTGGAACTTGTTTCCCCCCAAGAATTTCCATGGTCCCACTTCCTGCACATTAAATTTGAGCATCAGTTGTCCAAGGAGGTCATATAAAATGTATATCATAAATGCATGATTCAAATTTTACGAAATCCATATTAACATTATTCAATTTAAATTCCCTTTCCTAATAATTTCAATTAGATCATTCAAGATGTTAGAATCTCAAATCTCCATATCATAAACCATCATAATAAATCTACATATCATAAATCATCATATTCAACACAGATCCACCTATTGAACAAAGGATTAAAAAGATTCTCTTTTTTGAGGAGGAGAAATTACCATCTACATATTTGTGTGTCCCCTTTTTCATGGGTAGTAATAAAGCTTCTTATTGGAAAAATATAGTAGATAGAATTAAAGCTAGAACAATGGCTTGGAAGGTAAGATGGCTCTCTCTATCTGACAAAATTCTTTTAGTTAAGTTTGTCTTATCAGCTATCGTAAATTATTACTTCTCTATATTATCAGCACCTAGGTTTATTATTAAGAAAATTGAAGGCATTATTTAGGGTTTTTTATGGATAGAAAATATATTAGGTAATAGTAAAATCCCTCTCATCTCATTAAAGGAAATGTCTTTAAAGAAGTATCAAGGTGGGGTTAGTCTTCCTAATTTGGCTTTAAGAAATATTGCTTTTGGAGGAAAATTAGTTTGGTCTATGTATGAGAAAGAAGAGGCTAAATGGTGTAGGATCTTTTAGAGAAAATATTTAGATTCTTTTGACTCTTCTAGAATTTTCACTAAAGATCACTTGCCTAAAGGGTCAGCTATTTGGAACTTCTTGGTTGAATCTTGAGATTTAGTTGCTAGATATTTGACTTGGGAAATTAACAATGGTTTTAAGGAACTTTTTTGGCAAGATTCATGGAATGGCCTTCCTCTTCTTTGTAATTCTCCATCCTTTGACAATTGGATTACAATTTTTTGTGCTGAATGGGGCCCTATGTAGCTGATTATTTTCAGTTTGTTGATCCAATGTTAAGTAGAGTTACTTGGAAAAACCCAGACAAGTTACCAATTCCTAATCAGATCAAAAAAGAATTTGTTAGTATTTGTAAATCAAGGACTATTTTAGTGTCTAATCTCCCAGATATACTAATCTGGACCTCACACCAAGAGGGCAGACACTTAGTAAAATTAGGTTACATAGTTTCCAAGAACCTAGAAATTGGATACAAGTCATTTCGGGCATTTAAATTTTGTTGGAACCCAGTAGTCCTACCAAAATTAGGAAATTTTTCATAGCTAGCTTTAAAAAAGAGAATTTTGATAGGAGAAATGCTATCAAAATTGAATGTTGTTTATAATATGAAATGTGTTTTATGCATGGAGGTAGAGGAGAATGTTGATCACCTCTTTGTTCAATGTAAATTGACATATCAATGCTGGATCTTCATTCTTCAAAAAATAAATTTTAGGATGCCCCTTCCAAAGATGTTATGGGATATGTTCCAAGATTGGCCAACTCTAATTAATCAATCTTATTACTCCTGTATTTGGAAGTGTATCCTAGCAATAGTTATTTGGGAAATTTGGTGGGAAAGGAATAAAAACATTTTTAGAAATCAAACTTTGACATTAGAATCTATCTTGTTAGCTTGAGAAGTTGCAGTGGGGGAAGTTGTGGTAGCCTATATCAAAAGAACCTCTAAACATCTTATTGTCATAGGTTGGGATATTGCTTTGGCTAATAGATGGGCTTCTTTACCCTCTCCATCTTACCAACTGATTACATTTGGTGGTCCTTGTGAGAAATTTAATAGAAAGATGGTTAAATGGATTCGTCCTACTAGGGGAGTTTGTAAGTTAAATTTTGATAGCTACTTGAGAGGTAATCCTTGTGAATCAGGAGTTGGAGTGTGTATAAGAGATCATAATGGGTGGGTTTTGAGTATGTTGGCTCAAAATATGTTGATTGGTAAAGCTAAAGCCATGCCACTCTTACTTGGTTTAGAACTGGCATTTCAACTAAACATAGTTAATATTCACATTGAGGGGGATTATTTAGTGGTTATTAATTCATGTGTAAATAAAAAATTAGAGAACTGGAAGTTTGGTTATATTCTGGAAAAAGCTTGGGAAATGATTGATAAATTCAAAGTGGTTTTCTTCTCTCATACTCTTAGGGAGGGAAACCAAGTTGAAAATAATTTATCCAATATTGGTTGCAACTTAAAGATTACTGAGGTAAATATTATAGAGTTTATACCTACCAACTTTCCCACTTTATTTTCCTTAATCTAGCAAGAGAAAACCCTTTAATACCAGTTTGATCCGTTTATCATTTTATAATGTTTGCACATAAAGAATAATGATGAATTGATATGGACTCCTGATCAGGAGGGGAGATACTTAATAAAACTAGAACTTGGGTATTTGGCCACCTCTTCTCAACAAGTAGATTTGAGAAATTCAAGGGTGTACAAATTCTATTAGAACTCAATAGTTTTCCAAAAGCTAGCTCTTAGAAAGAGAATTTTGATAGGGGAGAGGTTGCAGAAGTTGAAAATTGACCACAACTCTTATGTGTGATGTGCTTTAGTATTTACCGAGTGACTATGATGTACTCTAGTGTTGTTGGAGATGCTCAGGTGTAGCTTTTTGCCAAGTGACCTAATTTAGTGATTGCTAAGTTTCTTAGTATAGAGCTGGCCAAATGACCCAAGGTAGAGTTGATCAACTTCGGTTGGGTTCATTCATTACCAAGTGACTCAGTACAAAGCTGGCCAAGTGACCCGATGAAGAGTAGATTGAGTTAGGTTAGGTTCTTTGATTATCAAGTGATGTGGTACAAACCTAATGTAAAGTTTCCTAAGTGTGAATGGGAACAATGATTGCCAAATTAATTTTGTCTAGTATTTACCAAGTGAGATGGTTAATGCTGGTTGAATTAATTGGGTCTAGTTATAATCGGGTACAAAATATTAATTGGTTGTTTGTGCCAATGTTTAATATGGTTAGTATAGGTTTGCTATGTTTATGTCAACTTGTAATTTTAAGTTTGGCACAAGTTAATTGAAGATTTGATAGTGGATTTGGAGATTTATGAATTGCAAGTTGATAGAAATGGTACATTACATGGATGAATATGGGAGTTTGAGATCATTTCATGGTATTTGAAAGGTGGCTTTTAGTATGTTTGTTCATTAATTGCTTGTGTGACGAAGCTGGATAAATATGCAGCTTTGTCTTCAATTTCTCTGGTGTTTTTTGAATTTGGAATCATGGTTATTTAGGAAAGTGAGTGCAGATATTTTAGAGTGTTCATTTTGGGGAGAGAACATGAACTCTCATGGTTTGGTAGTGTGCTAGTAAATGAGTTAATGGAAGTTTTGCATATAAATTGTGATGTTAACATGCATTATTTTAGAGAAATTCTAGGTTTAGCACCTTTTTGTTCAATGCGGCCACCAATATTTTTCCCATCTCATGTCTTATCTTATTTCTTTAGTTATGTTACTGACCTCCTCCAAGATTTGAGTCTGGTGGAAGGTGTTGTAGATAAGCTTGGTTTTTGTAATCTAGTTGGAATGGAAGGTCTTAAGAGTGCTCTTCATAAGTATGTATTAGTAGTGGGTGTGTTACCTTATGTAGGGGTGAGTGGATTTTTGCAAGATAAGGGTAATTTAGAATTCTTAGATTTTGTGGCATCCTTTTCCAAAGCTTTGGGTGGTGGTAATTTAGGAAAAATGGAGCATTTAATTTGGTGCTATAGAGGTTATTTATCGTAACAGGCTTGTAAAGAGTTAAAAGGCAAGGCTAGAGTAGTTGATGAACTTATAATGTGTGATCATGACGTATTGGAACACATTGAAATGGTGGGGTCTTTAGCTAGGTAGCCTATTAGTATTATGCAGATTGATAACCCATTGGGCAGGTTGGACCTCTCGGTAGAGCTGGAACCTTCTCAAATGGAGTGGGAACCATATTGACTAACTACATACTTGTATAGTTGGTTTTTTGGTGAGAGTAGTAATGGATAAAACATGCCTTCTACTAATTCATGGTTTCATGGTCTCATGCTAGTATAATTGGGGAGATTATTTTGCTTTTTATTTGGATATGTAATACTTTTTTTGCATACCAATTCAAGGCTAAGGTTGTTGGGATGTAAAGTTGTCAATTTCACAATTTTGTTCTTAGTATGAATTCAAGGCTTTTTGTGAATGTGTGAATTTATATTATTCACAAATATAACTTTCAGTGAAGAAATAAGTATTGTAGAAATGTATAGTTATACTCTAGGCAAGTCTTGTAATTAGGGTAAAGACTGAAGGCTTTCTTGCAAAGTTCTTCCCTTCATGAACCCTTGAACTAGCTTTATTAATATAATTATATTACCAGTGGCTTGCCACCTTTCGCCAAAAAAAAAAAACACTTAACATTTATCTACATATCATAAATCATCATATTCAATTTAATATTTTGCATTGCATTATAATCTAATACTATCATGTCATAAAACTACATCCATATGTGTTGGATCATTTCATACATAATATCAGGTTCTTAGTGTATATCATAATGTAAAACACTAATGAAGTATCAAAATCAATAGATAAAAATATCCACTATCCATGTAAGTCTTGAATAGCTGTCAAAATATTAAATTCTTGAATATAAAAATGTAAATAAAATGTCTATGCTATGATGGGTTAGGGTGAGGCCTCACATGCTCCCCCTAGGCATGAACTTCCTCCTAGAGTTCATAAAAAAGATATGGGTACTAAGTCTTCATTTGGGCTGCATCTTCCCATGAAGTCATGACCTCATCATAACAATCCCACTAGACCTACCCTAGTCTAGCTCTCTACCTTAAAGAGTGAGGGTCCATCGAGACAAAATGTGAATGGGCTCTAATGCTATCTATTTGTCTAAATCCACCTACAAAGCATCCCAATCTATGATGTGAGACTCATCATAAATATACCTCCTTAATACATATATATGAAATACATTGTGAATGTGAGATAGGTTAGGTGGCATGACTAAATGATAAGTAACTGGTCCTATCTACTCCAAAATCTCAAAAGGACCTACAAAGTGAGGTGCTAACTTAGAGCCTTTTCCAAAATGGACTGGGCTCTTATGTGGTCGCATTCTTAGAAATAATCTCTCACCAACCATGTGCTCTCTATCCACCCTCTTTGCATTTGCATATTTCTTCGATCTATTTTAGACTTCTCTAAGGTGCTATCTAATCAACACCACCTACTGATCCATGTCCTTGACTAACTATGGCCCTATAGATATCCTGTCTTCAATCCTATCCCAACTTAGGGGTGTCCTACAAGGCCTACCATACAAGGCTTGATAGAGTGTCATGCCTATGGAAGTGTGATGCCTATTGTTATAGGAAAATTTTGCAAGATGGAGGTACTCTTACCACTTGAATTGGTGGTCCATCACATACATCTGTAGCATATCTTCTAGAATTTGGTTAATTCTCTCTATTTTCCCATCTTTCTAAGGATGATAGGTTGTACTAAAGTTAAGCTTGGTACCTAGTGATGTCTGAAATTCCCTCCAAAATGATGAGGTAAATAAGGAATCTCTATCAAAGATTATCTTACAAGGAATGCCATAGAGTCTAAAAATGTCTCACAAGAAAACCTGTGCCACTGTGGGTGCTATGAAGGTAGTGTGAATGGGTGAGAAGTGAGAAACTTTGGTCAAAGTGTCAACCGTCACCATGATGGCATCATGATGACAAGAAGACATCAAAATAACAACAATGAAGTCCATAAAGATAGTGTCCCACTTCCACTCAAGTATCTCATGTGGCTACAAGAGCCCACCTAGATGTCTGTGTTCTACCTTACACCCTTTGACACTCTAGGCATTTGGCTATGATGTTAGCAATCTACATTCTTATCCCTGGCCAATGATATAATTGTCTTAAATCTGCATAAAACTTCTAGACATTGAGGTGTGCTGCATAGGGTTCTCTATGAGCCTCTAAAATGATGAACTCATGTAAGTCACTTGAGGATGGTACATAAATGTGCCCTTTACGGTGTAGTAATCCATCTAGACCCAATAAAAAATAAAAAAACTTCCCTCTAGGGGTCTCTGAGAATGGACTAACTGGCAACCTTTTGCATAAAATGCATCTTCGAGAATGTGGTGCAGTATGCACTCTGTCAAATCTATCTCAATAGTCATAGAAGATATCCCATGTCATCTCCTACTTAAGGCATCTAAAACTATAGGGTAAGTGCAAGAAGTTGGGTCTCACTTTTGGGCAAAAAGTGGAAGTGTTTTTCCTATTTTTGAAATTTCTTGTCAATTGATGTCAAAATTTGAGGCATTTAGAGATTGAATATTAAAAAACTTTAGAAATAAAACATTTTGTGTTCAAAATATAGTTTTTGAATATGTAATTTATTTGTATACCCATATGATAGATTTTGTTTTTGGTATATATCTTTAAAAACCACTTTTTCAAAATGCCTATTTTAGGACCATACCACACTCGTGTACGAACACCATAATTTGAAACAAATAAATGAATTTTTATAAATCCTTTTAAAGGGAGTTACCTAATACACCTAAGATTGATGACAATATTTTTCCATAATTTTTTATTTAACAATTTTTTAAAATTAATTATTAATTGGCTATAAATGTAAATTTTAAAATGTCTCATGTATGGACACCATAATTTGATCAAAATTTCACATTTTTCAAAAATTCTTTTTATAACCTCGAAAAAATTGTATGTAGATTGATGAAATATAAATTAATTTAAGAAAAATTATAAAATAAAAAAGTTATTAAAGTCTTAGTGAATTTCACTATTTTGCATTTAGTACCACCTTTCATTAAAAAATAATGCAAAAATAGTAAATAAAATCATAGCACTATAAATTTTATATTTCTGAAATCAAGACAATGAGAGCTCTAATGGGTTTTTATTTAATAAAAAAATTTGATCAGGAAGACCCTCTAAAAATTATGGCAAGGCATAAATTTGTTAGTTCAATGCCTTAGCCAAATCTTGAGAGGTTAAGGCATAGGCTTGGTCTCACCAAGCCTATCCCAAACCAAAATTTGAGGTAGGAGAAAAAAATCCTACCCAATGTTGTAAGAAACATGTACCAATTATTTAAATTCAAACAACGGGTACCTATTTTGAAAAAGTCAAATCAACATACAAAATCCCCTCAAAAAAACATAATTTTAAATTTTTAGAAACAAGCACCCATTTTTTACTTTTAAAAAGTGGGTACCCATTTGTAAAAAATACAATTTTTTTATGTTTGAAAATTAAAAATGAGTAACTGATTTAAAAAAAATGTGTACCCATTTTTTAAATTTCAAATTGGGTGCCTGAGCCTAGAATGGGTACCCATTTCTAAAAGAGCATGATCTCTATCCGTGGACTTCCATGAAATTGAGACCAAACTCCTTGCTTCTACCTTACATTCTCCTTTCCCTTAATGTAATCTACATCAAAATCATACTCACATAAAAACTCCATCCATCTTCTCTGTTGGGCATTCAGATTTGGCTGTGTGAAAATATACTACAAACTTTGATGGTCTTAATGAAGTTCAAAGTGATGTCCTAGAAGAAAGTGGTGCCATCTTTCCAAGGCAGGAACTCCTACTACAAGCTCCAAATCATGGGTGGGATAGTTGAGCTCACGAGTCTTGAGTTTCCTGAACTCATATGCTATGACATGACCATCCTACATGAGAACAACTCCAATACCATCTAGTGAAGCATCTATGCATACTACAAAATTTGATGAAGGATTATGTACTACTAGAATTGGTGCACTAGTGAGTGCCCTCTTGAGCTCTTGGAAGGCCCTCTCACACTTGTCTATCCATTCAAACTTCTTCCCTTTCCTTTGCAAGAATGTGATGGGGTGAGCTACTCTAGAGAATCCTGCCACAAACTACCTATAATATCCTACTAATGCCATGAAGCTTCTAACTTCTAAGACATTAGTCAGTGCTGGCCAATCCATGATGGACTATATCTTGGATGTATCCACTATGATTCTATCTCCTAATACCACATGATCTAAATAATGTACTTCCTTCTTGAAGAAGGCACACTTGGACAAACTACCATATAGCTGATTCTCCATTAAGCATTACAATACCTACCTGAAGTGTTCTTCATGTTCCTTCTCATCATGTGAATATATCAATATATCATCAAGGAACACTACTAAAAACTTATCTAGAAATGTATGAAACACCCTATTCATAAGGCTCATGAATACAACTAGGGCATTTGTAAGACCAAATGGTACCACTATGAATTTGTAGTGGCCATACCTAGTACAAAATGTGAGCTTATTTATGTCACTTTCCACAATTTACAATTGATGATATCCCAACTTCAAATCTATCCTAGAGAATACTTGGGCACCTTACAACTAATCAAATAGGTCATCGATTCTAGGGAGCAAGTATCGATTCTTGATCATTACCTTATCCAATTGTCAGTAGTCAATACACAATATGAGTGATTCATATTTCTTCTTCACAAAGATCATCAACACACCCTAAGGTGACACACTAGGTTGGATATGTCCCTTCTCCAAGAGTTCCTTCAATTGAATTTTAAGTTCATTGAGTTCATGTGTAGCCATCCTATATGGAGATCTTGAAATGGGCATTTCTCTAGGCACTTGATCTATGTGGAAATCAACTACCATAAGTGGTGGCATACTGAGAAGTTATGAGGGAAACACATCCTTGAATTCCTATAGTATCAAATAGTCATATAAGGAAGGTTCCCTCTCATCTTCTCCCTCTCTGCTACTGATAGATACTGAAAATAACTGACATCCCTTTTGTAGACACCACTTAAGCTACATGGCAAAGATCGTATGAAGAGACACAAGCCTTTGTACCACTAAAATCACCATAGGAGTACCACAATCATAAAAAAACTCAACTTACTTTTTCTTGCATTCCATCTTAGCATTATATGCATATAGCCAATCCATACCAAGGACTACATCATATGATCCTTGGGGGGTAACTCAAAGATTTGAGGTCATATTCAAGTTTCCAATTTGAATTTGACAAGCATGTATAATGGAATTGACTACCACCTTAGCCCTAGATGCTAATTCAACTTTTAATTATCATTCTACCTACTACCACCTTAGCCTAGATGTCAATTCAACTTTTCAATTATTGTTCTACCTAGCTGCCACTAGCCCACAATGCTCCACTACAAATAGAGATACAAAAGAATTGATGGCTCCAGAATTAAACAACATAGAAACCTTAATACCTCTAATCATACCTGTAGCCTCAATAATTGTAGCCTAATGGTTGGCTTGGCAGTTATCAACTTCTACAAATACCTTGTGGGTTCTACCCATGTCTCCTACCATAGGCTCTAAAGTGGCTCCCAGCTGATTACTAGCTACCTATCCTTGAGGACACTCTCTAGCCACATGTCCCATACCACTGCAAGAATAACATGGCCCATGAGTCTAACTATGAACACCTTGTGACCTAGGCTATTGCTGACCACCTCTCTTGTTGGATCCACTATACCCACCATGGAAGGACTCCTGAGTCCTAGCTAGCTATGCATATGGAGCTTGTGGCCTATGATCTTGTTGGGACCCCTAGGACTACCATTTCTTGGGCTTAGAGCCTTGATACCCTTGTGATAAATTTTTCCTTTTATCCTATTGTTACTTTTGCTAAACCTATGGGGCCTTGGAGGACCTTGTTGACTAACCATGATTACCCTTCCATGAGGATTTATGTTGTCCTAATTGATGGGAGTAATTGTGGTTGTGGAAACTATCTCAAGATTCCTCTTCGTTACAAAGATCTTTTGCAACTAATGTTTTCTAAACTACTTCCTTGACGGTTCTCAAAAAATCTAGGCATACCAAAATCTAAAGAGACAAGTTAAGACACTTGGTGAATAGATAGATCCATAGCTTCTAATCATTCATGTACTTGACATAAGGAAGGATTTCTAGGAATCTACTCTTGTACTATGCTATAGTAAGGTCCCTCTACTATAGGTCATTGAACTCCTTAGTCTGACTCTGTCTAAAATACTTTGAAAGATACCTATCTTTGAATCTAGCCACAAATGCTTCCTAGGTAATTTTTTCTACTCTAACTCTACCTATGGTCTCCTCCTATTTCCACCAATTGGAAGCATTATCTTGTAGTAAGTGGATGACAAGTTGGGCCTTCATATTTCCCCCATATGGCCACAACCCAAAGCACCTCTCTAAACTCTGTAACCATGCCTCTTCCTGTGTATTATCTATGGTTTTAATGAAAAGAGGAGGTTTGAGCTGGATCAAATCCATAATCTCACTCCCTATGTCTCTGGGTCCTCTCACTAATACTATTGGTGGTTTGATATGATGAATCAAGGCTTCTTCCTAGTCGCCTTGTCCCTTTGCATCTCTAGGTGGGGGGCTCTTGCTTCTTTCCCTATTATCTTCTCTTTTCTCCCCTATTATTTGCTATTCAAGCCATGGAATTATAGGTGGCACCCTCTCCTACACTACTCTAATAAGATTCTAAATGGCTGCAAAGAGTTGGTTAAGATCTTGAGGCTACTTGGGTGGAGATTCACCAATTCCACATCTTGCCCCTCCAGATGCCACTTGTGCACCTCTAAGGCCTCTAGCCCTCCAATGACCATTACAGGTAATGTTAGGCATCCTACACACAAGTTCTAATTTTAATGAGTTAAGCATAATGAATTGCTCTGATACTAGAATGTCATGCCCTAAATTCACTTAGAAAAATATAACCAATAATTTTTTTTATATGTTGAAAAAGAGATAACATATACGTATAATTTCATAATAGAAGTACTCATTCAAACTACATAGAGGTGAAGTATGTAATTCAAGTTTCTTAAAGATTTTATGATATCACTAACTCGATCCTGGGTTGGAGGCAATATGTAACAATTGTTTGGTACATTGATACCTTAACTAGGCCTTAGGTGATAGGGTTAGGATGCTAGTATTCCAATTCAAAGTTTAGGGTTACATTTTGGCTAGATGTTGGCGTAGAAGAGTTCATCACCTTACCATTAAGCATGACTGATTTTTTATCGTTCATTTCATATTGTTTTGTTCCTAATAGTGTGTGCTATACAAAAGATGCATCGGGTTGTAATAACATGGTAATAAGTTAATTTTTATATTTATTATTATGATTTTGAATATTAAGAGGGTTTATTACTTGCATTAAGGTTATATTGAAACTTAGAAGATTACTATGATTACTATCATTCATAGTGATTGGTTATATCTACTATTTCATTTTCACATTAAATGACATATATAGTAATTAATATATATTAATTATTGATTATTTCTACTAATTCTAGACGCTAATACCTTATTATAATTTTAGCTATTAACAACAAATGTTAATTTAATAATTCATTATGGTATGCTAATCTCTAACTAGACTAGCACCATTTACTAACTCACTAATCCTAGCATGATAACTATATGCCATACTAACTAAATGATTGCATCTATATAACCCAATCATAATCTATGAACAATTTCCTTACCTTCCCATCCACTAATTGTCACTTTTAATCTTGACCGTAAATGTTTAAAAAAAAAAACATTTAACTAATAATACACACTTTACACATAACATGAAACTATTAAAACAATTTAGTAACTATCTACTACCATGTTACCTACCCATTTCTAATTTCCTACATACAACATGAAATAACAAAATAATAAAATAAAATAAACTTACTTAATGTCCCACTACCCATCTAATCATAATGTCTATAGGCTACTTTAACAAATTAAACATAATTATATTATCTACATACTCTAGGAAAATTTCCATGTTTGGGATCACATGCCCCCCCTTATCCCTCCTTCGAAGTTGATGTGACCTTGGTCCCATCACCTCCTATTGCACCTAAAAGAAAGGGTTAAGTTAGCAAGCAAATGTAAAAAGTTAAGTTTTTGTTTTTCAAGGTGGGGAACTAATTCAAGGTGGGTTTGATCTATGTTAGTGAAAACATCATGTTCCAAGCACCTTCCAAAGCTCTAAGAAATGATGTTGGTGCCAAGGGTGGTGATGGAGACCTCCTATCCTGCAAACCCATTTATACTTTCACTTTATGCTTTTTTTCTTGAGAAGATAGCCACCTAGGTTAGTGGGTTAGAGGTAGGGTTTAGGAATGATAAGCCCTCTTTTTTTTGGTTTCTCCCTTGATTGGCTATACTGTTCAGTTTGATTTCTTTATTTACTTTATTTTACTATTTTTATTGTTATTATTTTTACTTTGATTTGGTGTGATAGTGACCTGAAAGTCACATGACTCAAATGAGTCCCCATTTGCAACTTATAGGATAGGTGCTCAAGATGTTAAAGTATTTCCTCTTAGGATATATACATTATTCTATTAATATTTGATGTACTCGATTCTAGGGTATATTTTTCTTATTATTTTATTACTCTATGTTATGGGGAAGGAATTATTTTTCTTTTCCATGCATTTTCTAGAGAGCATAGTATGCTCCTACAACAAGTTTTCCTCTTAGTTTTTGGACCAGATATACATTTGCAAGCTAGATTCCTCTTAATTCCACCATGGATTTTTTTGTGAACATATTTGATGATGTGATGGTAATTTCTAACCTAGGAATTCATTAAAACTTGAAACCCAAATGATCTAATTTTCATACTCACAAAATGAACTATCAAAGTATTCAAACTTTATTCCATTACACAACCTATGAATTTATAATGCAACATCTATATTTTTAATTGATCAACTATATCTAAATTTTCTTCCAAACAATATTTATGAAACATTTCTACCACATGATTTACAAATAACATAAGAAGAAGGATCTTATTACATAACTTAATCCTAATACATCAAATCTCATAATGAAGGTTTTCTTACAAGTAAAATATATACCATCTCTCAATCTTTCCTTTCGCAATTACAAACAATAAACAATGATAACAATTCTCTTTTACACTACAATAAAATTCCAATGGAAGCTTGATATCACAATACATTTGAGATGACATGAGACATTTGTCTCTCTTTACACACTTGATTTTTCAACTTTGTCAAGGGTGAAACCCTAATATCTTCAAGGAATCCATCTTCACAAAACTTGCATACACACAAACTAGGAACCATGGAGGCTCACCTCCGATCCTAGGCTTCTATGAAGCTACCCATCGAGTAGGGGAAACAAGGTCCAAATGGGATACATACACACACATCACTTTCCATTGTATGAACACAAAACATAACGCAAAATAAATCCTCCCATGGCTTGCACATTGATTCACAATTGGAATCATTTCACTTTGGGTGAAGGTGGACTCTTCAAAGAGGAGATGCCATAACTAAACATAAACATCATATTGAATTTCTCTCTCAAGGAAATCATAAAAAAATCTCCTCCTTCTTACACACAAAACCCCTTGCATCTTCCAAAACAAAAAAGGTATATGGCTTCAATGGAGCCCATACTCCATGAAAGTAAACAACTCCTCATCGTGAGGTAAATCTTCTCAACTACAATATTGAACCCAACAAATACCTTCACCCAAGGCTTCTATTCCCTCCCAAGGGTGAGTGAATCATTCACACCCATGATCACATTGAACATTCAAATCAAAACAATAAAATCAAGAAGGAAAACCAAGAAATCTTCAAGAACACAATACACATTCACATTGGCACAATACAATACCAAAATCCACAATGCAAAGATTCACAATACAATGCATGCTCCATTAAAAAATCCTCCACACTTGCAGATTTATTTTTCAATACTAAAAGAAAGAAAATGAAGCATGGTTTGAAACACTATTAATTTTGGTCCAAGATAAAGGAAATGATAGTTTTAGTAGAGCTCCCTTAATATCCCTCCAAAACCTAACTATCTCTAAACTTAGAGAGTGGGTGAACAACCTAGTAATTTGTCACCACTCCTCTAAAAAGACTCTCTGGTAACCTTTTTTAGTAGGAAAATAAAGCCCCCTATTTCTTACATTATTTTCCCTTTAAATTAAGAAAGCTTGACCAACTAGGATTGTGAGGGTGCACTTATGGGGAAACCCAAAATTTGGAATTGGTTCAAGAGTGCTTTATTTATGGGGTCCGCTAAGTTAGCTAAGCACTAAAATGGTTGAATTTAGGCCCCTAACATGTTATACTACCATATGGGTGGCTTATTTTCAATAAAATGACTTTTCTGATCACATTTAGGCCCCCTAAAATTCTTGACAAGTTTGAATTCGAAAATCAATATGATGGTGGCCCATCCTAACACTCTCTCCCAAGTGGGTGTACTTAAGCATTTATTGAAAGAAAAGAAAAAGACTAAGATTAAGTGAGCTTATGACCAACACCCTATGAGACATGTCATCAACACATGGACAATTGCAAGTGTCAAGTGACACATTAGAATGCATTACGCTTCACCATGACATGTCCCTAATGCTTCTTTATGATCAAACATTTCCTCATGCAAAAAAACTTACATTATGAAACAAAATACTTTCACAACAAGGTTTTTGAATCTTGCAAAGATTCACCTTAGTTGAACTATGTTCACATAGGTTTGGAACTTGTTCCCCATAAGAATTTCCATTGTTCCACTTCCTACACATTAAACTCGAGCATTAGTAGTCCAAGGAGGTCATATAAAATGTATATAATAAATGCATGATTATAATTTTATAAAATCCATATTGACATAATTAAATTTAAATTCCCTTTCTTAATCACTTTAATTAGATCATTTAAGATGTTAGAATCTCAAATCTGCATATCATAAACCTTCATAATAAATATGTATATCATAAATCATCATATTCAATTTAACATTTTGCATCGCATTATAATGTAATACTATCATGTTATAAAACTATGTCCATATGTGTTTGATCATTTCATACATATTGTAGGCCTTATTTTTTGTTCTTGGCATATGTTGTCCCCCACAGTAAAAAACTTAATGTCAATTTGAGAAATTGGTAATTCTTAGTCAAAATCATAGTTCAAAATTCTTAAGTGATAAAATAAAACCCTCATTTTGTGCCCTAGTTTTCAAAGAGGTTTTCATTTTCAAAATAGCGCAGGATATATTTTACCCTAAGTTTTCTATTTATAAAGATCACTTTATTTTTATTTTCTATGATTAGACCTCTTATTTTCCAACCTTCCTTAACTATGGTCATGTTTCCTAGGCATTAATATGAAACTTTTTAAGCTTAGATGAGTAATTCTTGCCAACTGTCAATCTCAGTAAGATCGACAGATGGCACTTACCCACAAGATGGAGTTTCAAGCTATTTAGCTAATGTGGGAAAGTGCTTTTGAGCCATGTAGCATTTGTTGAAGACATATCCTGTTTGCTTCATAAAACTTTGACATGTTCCATTTTGCTATAATCTCATTGGTTGGCTTGCTCCTAATGGGTTGTTCTATTCTAATTTCTAATGCACCATTGATCTTTTCAAGATCAATGAATGATTCTTACCCACAAGATGAAGATGAGAGATTTTTAAACAAAGCGGGTAAGTGCCTAGTTGACATTTGGCATAGGGTGATTTCATCACCACATTCTCTAAAAGAAGTTATTGCTACTAATAGGTGTCATATGCTAGTGCAACAAGTGTAATGCATTCATTGGTTGAGGTATTGGAATTGATGTTACCTAGTGTAATTCTATTCCACCATTGATCTTTTCAAGATCAATGGATAGTGCTTTCCCGCTATCCTGAGTTGCAAGATTTTTAAACATTGCTGGCAAGTGACACAATGACAAATGTCCATAATGATGTAATCAATGGTGTATCACATAATTTGAAAGGTGTAGATCATTCTACCATTGATCTTTTCAAGATCAATGGCCAATGCTTACTCACTTTGAGAAAATGATTGATATTTAAATAATGTGGGGAAGCACCAATAGGAAATGTAGCAGATGATGATGTCATGGATGCACCCTTTTCAAAGGTAATAATGAAGTCTCTATCATGGCAATTATTAGGACACATTGGCTAGAAAGAAGATAGGCTATTGGTTGATTTAGCTGACTTGGTGCAATAAAGGTGCAAATATTTGCGATCATTGATCTGCACAAGATCAACGATTAGTGCTTACCCACAATTTGAAGTTGCATGACATTTAAGTAATGCCGAGAAGTGCCAATCTGATGCATGGAAAGGGTGGGACCAGTTGTGATAGACATTGGTTGACTTATGCCAAATTGGATAAATCTTTTGTAATGGAATGCTAGTTGGGTCAAAATATTAATTTTCTTATTTGCAAGATGCTTTGAATCTTCATAACCATTGATCTTGAGGGGATCGATGACTGGCACTTACCCACATCTTCAAAATGCTCAAACTTTAACCAATGCAAGAAATGCCTGCTTGACACATGACCAGGGTATTCAAAGCTTTAAAATAGTTTTTCCTTTTAAACAAAGCCCTCTGATGCTATGAGATTGATGGATGAAATTCAAATTTGAGCACGACATAAAGTTAATGGCTAAAGGAAATTAATATTGCTTAGAAATGCTTTGTGTGATCTTAATGCCCTAGTATAATTTGAAAATTTTCTATTATTGAACCACAAAATTGCAAAGAATTCTTAGAACACAAGGTTTTTTAGAGCTAGGGCACAAAATTATGCAAGGTCTTCAGTGAATTACAACACAATTTACAAAGAAAAGGAAGCATAATTCAGCAAGTAACTAGTTTGTAACTACTGAAAATCAAAGAATTAGAATTGTGTGAAGTTGAATTTTTCAAAAATGCCTCCACAAATGGAATTCTCTGTTCACATTGATTATCTTAAAAGATCTATTCATGATGATTTCCTTGAATAGTTTCCACCATCTATACATGAAATAAAAATAGGTAGAGAGCTTATTTCAAAACCCCCTAGGTTGGTTGTGAGTGAAGGTTTTTATGATAATGCCAATTAGTTGAGAGATGCCAAGGTTTCTATAGGAGGGTTAGAGTTGTTTTAAAAATGGTTTGCTGAACGCAACCTTAACACCCGTTTGAGTAATGGTTGGGAATTTAATATTTGTAAATTAGTAGTTCCTGGGGTTTTCTTTGATAGTGATCTATTATCTAATATGACCAAAACATATGACCATATCACTAGAATTTTAAAGAATCATGCCAGAGACAACCTGTTTAGGGTTTCACCTAAATTGATCAATGATATTTTTAAGCTCAACCCTAACCATGTAGTTCATAAGCCTATTGAAATGGATGATTTTAAAGTAAGATATGATGCAAAAAGGGTGTATTTGAGAGCAGGGCTATTGCAACAATATATTGTCAAGATTGGGTCACTACCCTTGGTCACACCAAGCACCCCAAGGCCATTAATGAAGAAGTATTTTAATCCTAGAGCCCAAGCTTTATATTTCACTCTTTGTTAGATATTTGGGATGGATGAGGAGGATTACATCCAAGGTTCTATTGTTCTTATTATGGCTCAGACATTGTAGTTTGGAATGAGCACTATTCTTGATTTTGCTACTTTCCTTGTAGAAGAAATTCATAATGGTTTGGTGGGTATATCTCAAGGTAAGGTGAACATTCCCTTTTGTTGGTACTCCATGTTAATGCACATGTGTCTTTAAAAAGGAGTTACCTTTTTCTCTAAGGCAATGAAGCTGGAGCTAGAAAAGTATGGAGAGAAGCTCCCAGTTTAGCTATGGAGTGCTGACATGACTTGGGAAGCCAGGGATGCTAGCTATGTCAAATTTTACAAATATTTTGCAACAAGGCTTAGATTGCTCCTGAGAGGGGATAGCCCAAGAATTTCATAACCTCTACTAGAATTAATCAGACCTAAGGACCATCCTAAGGGACTTCTAGTCAATCATAATTAGGGGGACATAATCCCATATAATGTTTCTACAATGATTAGAGTTTATGGTTTTTGGGGGAAACATCATGTTTTACCTTTCCATGTACCTCTAAAGATAGGAATTGCAGAATTGCTTTGGTAAATTGGAACCATTGATCAGAGGGATATGATCGGCAAAGGTAAAGGAACTTTCTATCCTGTTGTCACTGTGGCTCATGATTTTGTCTTTGTAAGAAAAGGATGAAGAAACCTTAGTTTATTTTTGAATAGATATCACATGGTGGAATCCCATGAAAGATATATTGATCTAGAAGGATTCTATGAACTCCTATAGGAGAGGAAAAAGGCTAAGGTTATTACACATGTATACTTTCCTAAAGATATTATGAGAAATATTTTTCATTATAGGAGTAGGAAGTTATAAAAGAGAAATGTATAGTCTTTAGCAAAGTCTTAGAATTCATTAATGCTTTTAACCCTGATTATAATCCTTTGAAAGATAAAAAGTATTGGGGGGCTAGAATGAATGTATTAATGAATTATTTTTTTGTAATAATGCAAACTATGAATGAGAAGAAGGCTACCTTTGTTAAAGTATATCCTGATAAAGCAACAAAGGTTTAGAGAAGAATAAATAGAAGGATGATAGTTAGGCCAGGTCAATATACATTACAAAGAAGGGTAGGATATATTGTGGCTCACAATATATAGCATGTCCCCCCTTACAAAAGGTGAAGACCAAAGAGTCCACCTGCTACCAGTGCATCTAAGAGACATAAACTAGAACAAGGATCCTCTTCTCATGTGGAAGAGCATTTAATAACTCAAACACCACTTTGAATAGAAGATGAAACATCTTTAAGAGAAAAATTAAGACAAATAGGTGGGAAAGGAGATATAGTTGTTACTACTGCTGATATGGAAATAGGAGTGCCTGAGGAGCCTCCTATGCCCTCCTTTGACCTCACCATTGCTGATTACAAAGGTAAGGAGATAGATCCTATTATAGCTCAAGCTTCTCAAAAGTTCATATGAAAATTTTGTTAAATCTAGGGCTTTTGCATAATTTTTGTGGAGAAGAAACATAGTAAATTTTGAGGAGAAATGTCAAAGGATAAAGGTAGAGCAGCCAAATAAGTCAAACTCTAACATTGAGGAAGAAGTGAAAGCTAATTTTTTGGAGGATTTTTGCCAGTTAACACCTGAGGCTAGAAGGTAGTTGGTTAGGGAGTCAAGAGTCTTAGTTTTGCCTAAGTGGAATATAGCTAATGCTATGATTTTTAATTCCATTAGAAAGGAGAAAGATGTGCAATGTAAAATAGAGGAATAAATATTTCAAGTGCAGAATATACTGGTGCTCTTACAATATATAGGGCTGATGAAGTGGATATTCAATAGGTTACAAGAATGGCTAAAGAAATGTTAAAATTTGGGGATGAAGTGGCTGGAAAAGAAAGAAGTAGATTCTTAGAATTCAATGCCAAATTTGAAGAAATACTTATGACATATGAGGAAAGAGGAAAAAAGATACAACTATTGGAAAATCAAATATCTCAATGGATAAACAACTTGGAAAGAGGAAGACGGGAGAATCTAGTAGGTCAAGAATTGTATATCCTCAGCCCCCAATTGGGCCATTTAAATCCATTCCCATTGTTGAAATAATAGATACCCACTAGAGGCCCAAATTTTATATTGCTGAAGAATTTGAAGAAGAAAAGAACAAATTGTAGGAAATGCATGTAGAACTAAATAATCAGTATGAAGAGAAACTTAGGCAAACAATTTTGTATTTAGTAGATAAAATTGATTGGTCAACATTTTATGATCAGTTTGTAGGAATTCTAGATATGTGGGATAAGATGAGGATAGATGAAGGCATATTAAAAACCATTATTCAAAAATAGAGTGAGGGAGATAGTGATGTCACTTCCATGTGTATCTCCATCATCCAGTTGCCTTGTGATTAGATTGAGATAAATTTTGATATGGTTAATAATCTAACATAGTTTAGTGAAAAAAGAATTTCTATTCAAAAGATGATAACAATTTGTTTGTCTAAATATATGGCAGAAAAGTTTGATCTCTTCCAGAGTGCATTGAAAAAAGTTGACAAAATAAAAGAAAGGGATGAAAGGGGAAAAGAACTAAATGAATTTTTGTGCCCAAGAATGAAGAGTGTCATAAATGAAAAATGGCATGTACTGTCGATAATAACCAATTAGGAACTTGGCAATGTACAATTATTCTATAATGCCATTAGGAAAGAGTTTGTTTGAATTGAAAAGGTTGGAAATTTTGTAATAAAAAAGTAGAGGGAGATCTTGAATTTTGATTGGCCTGATGACACTATTTTTAACAAATGGAAAGAATAAAATTTTTCTTCAAAATAGATGGTAGGAGACAATGGAGCAAATGAATATTTAGAAGTAATTGTTACTTTAATAGTTCATGGTGAAGATAGTGGAAATGCCTAGGTTGAGGTTAACTTGCAGGCATCAAAACAAGACACAACACTAGCAAGATAGATAGCCACATATTCTGAGGAGTCAAAATAATAAAAGAATAAATCATATAATTCATAGTTTTGGAAGTGTAACAGAAAAATGGCCCACCTAAAAGAATATTTTGATGTTAAGTTTTTTTATTACATACATTTTTGTCTTTTTGTGATCGTTATAAGATGTAAATATCTTTTGTCAAAAGGATAGCTATTAGTTCTCTATGCCTGAAGCTTGTTGCATCTCACATTATATAAGTGAGATTATAGGGCTAGAGAAAGGGTCCAAATTATTATCTTTTTAAGTTCTTTACTAAGTCTATTATGTCCAATTTTTTGTGTATATACTTTATGATATTTTTCTCTTTAAATTTATGAGAATGTCATAGTGTGACAGGATCTAGATTTTTTTAAAAGGAAAATCTATTTTAAAGCTTTGACTACCTTGGTCACATGTCAAGAAAATTCTTCCCCACATTGATTAAAGTTTGAGAATTTAGAAGATGTGGGTAAGTGCCTATCATTGAACGCCTCAAGATTGATAGTTATGAAGATTCACATCTTGCAAATAAGACAATTAATATTGCAACCCAATTGGCATTCCATTACAATAGCTTTATCTAATTTGGTATAAGTCAACTAATGTCCATCACAACTAGTTCCACCCTTGCCACACATCAAATTGGAACTTCCTTGCATTACTTAAATGTCATGCAACTTCAAATTGTAGGTAAGTGCCAATCATCAATCTTGTGTAGATTGACAATTACAAAAATTTGCACCTTTGTTGCACCAA
This sequence comes from Cupressus sempervirens, assembly GCA_028749045.1. Lineage (NCBI taxonomy): Eukaryota > Viridiplantae > Streptophyta > Pinopsida > Cupressales > Cupressaceae > Cupressus > Cupressus sempervirens. The sequence goes on from CM053793.1 coordinate 705,924,287, forward strand.
GTTAGATAAATCAACCAATACCATATCTTCTTTCTAGCCAATGTGTCTTGATAATTTCCATGATAAAGACTTTTTTATTACCTTTGGAAAGGGTGGATCCATGATGTCATCATCTACTACGTGTGCTATTGGTGCTTCCTTGCATTATCTAAATATTGATCATTTTCTCAAAAGGGGTAAGCACTAGCCGTTGGTATTGAAAAGATCAATGGTAGAATGATCTGCATCTTTCAAAAGGCATGAGACAACATTGATTACATCATCATAGTCATTGAGGTGCTTTCCCACATTGTTTAAAAATCTTGCAGCTCAAGATAGTAGGAAATCATTGTCCATTGATCTTGAAAAGATCAATAGTGGAATAGAATTACACAAGGTAATATCAAGTCAAATACCTTGTCCAATGAACACATTACAATTTTTGCATTGGCATATGACACTTGTAAGTAGTAATAACTTCTTTCAGAGAATGCGATGATGACATCACTCTGTGCTAGAGGTCAACTAGGTGCTTACTTGCTTTGTTTAAAAATCTCTCATCTTCATCTTATAGGTAAGTGCTGATTTTTGATCTTGAATAGCTCAATGGTGGATTAGAAATAATAACAAAACAACCCATTAGGAGCAAGCCAACCAATGAGATCATATGAATATGGAACATGTTAGAGTTTTATGATGCAAACATGATATGTTGTCAGCAAAGGCTATGTGGCTCAAAAGTTCTTCCCCACATTATCTAAATAGATTGCAACTCCATCTTGTAGGTAAGTGCCATCTGTCAATCTTATTAAGATCAATGGTTGGAAAGAATTACTCATCTAAGCTTAAAAGGTTTCATATTAATGCTTAGAAAACATGACCATGGTTAAGGAAGGCTTGGAAAATAAGAGGTCTAACTATGGACAATAAAAATAAAGTTATCTTTATAAAAAGAAAACTTAGGGTAAAATATATCCTGTGCTACTTTGAAAATGAAAACCTCTTTGAAAACTAGGGCACGAAATGAGGGTTTTATTTTATCACTCGAGAATTTTGAATTAGGGTTTTGACTAAGAATTACCAATTTCTCAAATTGACCCTAGGTTTTTTATTGTGGGGGACAACATATGGCAAGAACAAAAAACTAGGCCAACACATAATATCAGGTTCTTAGTGCATATCATAATGTAAAACACTGCTGAAGTATCAAAATTGATAGATAAAATAATCCACTGTCCATCTAAGTCTCGAATAGCTATCAAAATATCATATTCTCAAATATCAAAATGTAAATAAAATATCTATGCTATGATGGGTTGGTGTGAGTCCTCACTTACATATATACATAGATAAATATACATACATACATACATATACATATACACCTACATATGCAATTTTATCACCTCATTTAACTAACTTTACTTTCAAATGAAAATTTAGGAAGTAAAATATTTAGTTACAATTTTAAAAAGAAACTAAATTTTTTAGTGGAGAGCATCTTGCACAAAGAATATGGCTTTGTTTTATACCATGAAGGCATAGAACCATTTAATTATCACAGTCAAGGACACTTTTTTTGTTTAGTAAACATGCTTTTCATATTGAGTTTCTATACCACAATTTCACAATCCTACTTAACTTAAAAATCTTGGATGACTAGGTCTTTACAAAATCCAATTGAGAAATTGGGAAAGATATTCTAAGGAGGTTATCATACCATCTCTATTGCTCTGATGAAAGAAGGTAAGAATGTGAATGTAATTAAAATGAGGTATTCTATATCCTTTGTAAATTTTTTTTCCTATTTCCTTTTTTGTTTTTTGAATTTCTTTCTATGCTTTGTTCTTTGTATGTGAATGTTGTTTTAGAGGGTGATTTGAATGATTAAGAAAGTTGGAAAAAAAAATTACCTTGAACCCTTACAATGAAAATGAAAATTACCTTGAACCCTTACGACCTTGAAATTAAGTAAGTTACAAATAGAAGAGGATGAGAATGAAAATGAAAATTACCTTGAACCCTTACAACATTGAAATTAAGGAAATTACAAACAAAAGAGGACACAAAGAATGAAAATTAATGCATCAAATTTACCTTGATGCCACTAAAAATATCTTAATTGGTCACACCTGAAGCCTCCCGCCCACACTTTTCCATGTGAATAAATGAAGTTTCACTTTTTTCTTGTTTATATCCCTGTTAACATCAAAATTTTGATGCCAAAAGTAACTTCCTCAAAATTTTGACACTAAATTTAAACACCATTGAAATCTTGACATTATCAAGATCAAAAATAAAAAATAAAAAATTTGACAAGCCAAATTGGCTTGCCCTAAAAAATTAACATAAAAAATGATCCCCAAATGTACTAGTGGGGGGTGAATTCATATTCTACAATTTTTTTCATGCAATTGCATATTATTAATTACTTTTCAACATGCATATAAAAGTCAACCAATAATGTTGAGTAGTAAATTAAACCATACACAAAGACAACTCATAACACCATATTTTTCTAACTAGGGAAATCCTAACCAAGGGAAAACCCTAGTGGGGACAATACCCGCAAAATGAACCACTAAACAAAAGAATCATGTTAAGGATATTGACCCTATTAGGAGTATATGAATTACATATATTTAGGTCATTGTTAGAGGACTAGGCCTTGTTAAAAGCCTCAACCCTATTAGGGGTTGCTTCAACCCTATTAGGAGTTGGTAGTACAATTATAACTATATGTAGGAAGAGTCCACTGCCCTAACATGCAATTTTACAATATAGTGCCTTTATAAAAAATGAGATAGATACAAAATCATCCTTGTTGTTGATTATTGTACTTTTCATAGCTCTAACCTAATATTAGAATTCACATGATAGATTTCTCATACAAGTATGCATATCACATACTCAGTTTGCACATACATAATATATTTTACATTCACATTACAACACATCCACCACATCCACACACTTTGCATATAATGATTATTTACTTATACTCTTTTCTTTCACAAAAACACTTGTACATTCATCTTGATACATTCAAATATTATACTAACTTATGATAAACATTTAGGGTGTCATCCCAACATAGTTAAATAATTATTTCATGACCAAAATAATTCCCTAACACTTTATTCCTCTATTACAGTTACTCTATTCTACTATGTATACTACCTTTACTGTGTCGAAATGAGATTGTTGAAGTGAAGAAGATTGATGAAACCTAATGGAACAATCATTATTTTTGACTAATGTCAAACCTAGTACTTTTTGGTGAGACAATTTCTTACTTTTTTTTGAATGCTATCATTTGTTTGATTGATGAAGAGGATTTGAAATGATAGGATAACAAGAGTAACTAGATAAAGGTTGATTTATTAGGGGTATAAAAGAAGCATTAAGACTAAGAAAGAAATTGATGATAAAGTGTATTGTTTATCTACTTAAGTCTATAATGAAAGGATACATGAGCAAAAACTAGAATGAGGCTAAGTAAACAAAAGTGTTTACCAAAACTAACCAAGAAAATAGTACAAGCCGAGAAAAGTTAGTGTAGGTCAAGAAGATATTTGAAGTCAAGTAAAAAAATTCAGTCTATGTTGAGAGAAGAAAATTATTATGAGCCAAAGTGAAATTTAGTTGGTGCTAGGTGAAGACAATTAGTATGTGTTCAGCACCAGTAAAGACATAGTGGATACCGAGCAACCCGGTTTTGGTTAAGCATCAGAACATAATGTTTGCTGAGAAAATAGAGTGTTATTGCTAAGTGCTAGTAAGAGTTTTAGATAAAAGATTTAACAAATCTAATCCAACAAAGTTGATTTCTTGAGTTGTGTGAAGTGTATGGAAGATTTCTATGACAAATTGGTGGCATAGAATTTAAGATAAAATATTTTGAGGTGAATTCAAAGAGGATTGTAGAGGAAGCTTCTAGAAGGGACCAAAATGGAAAAGTGGGTGGATTCATTGAATATTACATAACTATAGAATGGAAAATTGAGGTTAAGCGGTAAAAGACCCAAATTCTCTATGTATGGCAATAGCAGGCTAGAAGCACTAGTTTTCATATGTGAGAACCTAAGGAAGATAAGAAGTCTAGGGTATTGCTTCATATGGTGGCCAAATAGAAGAGTCTAAAATTGGCTTGGAAATAAATAAGGGCTAAGAGGATGAATGCTTGAAGAGTGAAAAAGATGTCAGAGATGAAGTGGATGAAAGCCAAGAAAAATGAAGGACTGAATGCGAGATCGATAATCTACAATTGAGTTGTAATTGTTGTTAGATCAATCCTAATCTTGCTCTCTAATAATTTTATTAGTATGATTGAATCCCTTGGATTAAGGTTGTCCTAATAGTCATTAGTAAATCATTTAATAGGGTGACATTCCAATGGAATATTTTAAATTCCTCTAACAAGGCTCCCTCCTAATAGGGTTATTAACATCCTTTAACTAGATCACGTTTAATATTGTGCATTATAAAATTATCATGGTTGGCTCCTCATATAGATAAATTCAAAAGAGTGAAAAATTGGTAGCATGTTACTAGTTGTTTTTTCCAAACTAGGTCTCCACATAAAATCCTTGTGTCAAAATGTGTGATTTATTTTGTGGTTTTGCATGTTTACATTTCTGCAAAGTTATTTTGACATAGGACATCAATATAGATATGTTTAATGTATTAAATGCTCAAGGAATTCATAAGGATAAGTTATAGTATTGAAAAGTTTTATGTGTACTTTAAATGGACCTTGGATAATTGATTCATCCCCCTCTCAATTATTCTAAAGTATTCCAACATACTAGTGTTTGACTTGTAACTTCATCTTACTGTCTATATTGATCTTCACTTCTAGGTGCATCATCATGACACTCTATTCTACCTATCCTTAATTGTGTAAGTGCCAAATATCTTTGTAACAGTTACAATACAAAGAATTGTCTCTACTCTAGTAGAGAAATTGTCTAATACTTATTTTCTATCTCTGACTTTAGAATCTTCAACTGTATATTCTGCCATCTCACCCTAAGATATATGTTGCCATAAATGACAACCCTAACTCATCCTACCTAATCATATTTCCAACACACAACTTCTCCCCCACACATACATAGGAGTTTTCATGCCATCTCTACTACATACATAGGAGACACTTTCTTGTCAACCATAGGAGATGTCTTTCATGTTCACAATCTCTCCCCAATTGGAGGATATTTTTCAACAATTTCTTCTTATTATGAAAGAGAATGTTTTTCATGTATACTTCTCCCCTACTGACATCAATGAAAAATGTGTCATTATGTCAATCATCTTCTCCTAGTCTTCAATCAACTCAAGTGTCCAAAGACAATATTCTAAATCAACTTAACAAGAGTCCTTGATGACTCTTCTCATTATAAATACTCCCCCATATAGGAAGCATTAATATTTAGTCTAGTAAAACAATAGTGCTTTGTAGCACTGGACTAATGCACTTTATGTATCATCTAATCAGAAGTAGGTAGGTGCATAACCCCAAGCATACCTTATAATTACTCAAATGTATCTTTTGGCAAGGTATTCATAAAGATATATAAAATCTTCTCTTTTGTACTTACATCCTCTAATCTGATCTCTTTCTTGGCAACTTTTTCTCTCAAAATATGCTACTTAATAAATATATGCTTAGTCTTAGAATGGAATACATGATTCTTAGACATACTCACTATACTTGTGTTATCACAATGTATGATAATAGGTTCTAAAACTCTATCCCTATATCCTTCAACATTTTCTATCTAATTATAATTATTTTTTGTTGCTACATACTCTACTTCTACTATACTTTGTGAAATAGAATCTTGTTTCTTTCTTAGCCAAGAAACCAATGTTCCTCCAAGAAAAAAATGCTCTACCACTAGTTCTCTTTCTATCATGTATACTACCTACCCAATCTACATCACTATAAGTACACAAAGTGAAATCACTTGATCTATCATACCATAGACTTAAATCAATTGTACCCTTTAGATATTTGAATATCCTTTTTACTATTACATAATGAGAATCCTTAGTATCAACCTAAAATATTTCTACTATCCCTTCCACATTTTCTATATCTAGTCTTTTCTGAGTGAGATATTGCAAACCTCCAATCATATATCTATACTTCTTTTGTTCAATTGTAGGTGTCTCATCTTTTCTAGATAACTTGTGACTAGTTATCATAGGTGTACAAATATGCTTACAACTTTCGAAACCAATTTTTTGGAACTAGTATTTTAAATACTTTGCTTGTGAATTAAAAATACCATCACTATTTTCCACAATCTATAAACCAAAGAAAAACTTCATCTTACCAATCATACTCATCTCAAACTCATTCTCCATTTCATTAGCAGACTTATCACTTTCTTCATCATTACCTCCAAATATTATGTCTTTAAAAATATTCCAATGCATTAGAAATTTTTTTAGCACTCCCCTCAAGACTTATGACAATGGCTTAACTACCTCCCATGTACTATAAGTTGAGTGGTTGTATTGGGCATTAACATATTGATATTTTGATGCAACATCAACCCCACTCTAACAAGTGGTATTTGAGCTTGGTCACAGGTTTGAATCCTCAGACCCTTGGGTAATGTTGAGGTAGATATTGTTAGAAATTTTTTCAATGCTCCCCTTAGGATTCATGACAAGGGCTTAACCACCTTCTTTTTACTATAAGTTGAGTGATTGTATCAGGGATCAACAGATCAATCTTTCAGTGCAACGACAACCCCACTCTAACACAGTGATCAATAATCCATTCTCAATTTCTTTTAAATAAAATTTAGTATTTGTCATACCTTTAGCAAATCCCAATTTTACCAAATATTTATCTAATCTTGCATACCAAGTTCTAGGTGACTACTTTAAACCATACAATGTTTTCTTCAATCTCCATATCATGTCCTTTTATTTTATCAAAGGAAATCATTTGGGCTACTCAATATAAACTATTAGAAATAGTGAACACTAAGAGGGGGGTGAATTAATATTCTACAAACTTTTTCCCACAACTAAATATTGTTAATTAATTTATAACTTTTATATGAAAGTAAAACAATAATGTTGAATAATAAATATAACCATACACAAAGAGGACTCATAAAACCATTATCTGTTAAATAGGTCAACCTTGGCCAATGAAACAGCCCAGTGGGGATGACACTTACAAGATGACCCACTAAACAAAAGAATCTTGTTAAAGATATTTACCTTGTTAAGAGTCTATGAAATACATATAGTGTCTCAATTCCTAGTTAGAGGACCAGGCCCTGTTAAAAGCCTCAATCCCATTAGAATTTTCTTCAACCCTATTAGGAGCTGGTAGATCAAATATAATGTATGCAAGAAGAGCCCACTTCCCTAACACACAATATATAGATAAGTTTTTTCACAAGAGTAGATATACATACAATAGTGTCTTACTATTGTATCTCACACTTGCTCTAATCATACATCAAATTTCAAATCACATTAGGATTGCATGTCATTTAATATTTATTCACATTCCCACTTCCCATTATCTATGTAAGATATGATCTTTACTTATATCTCCCAAATTAAAAAAAATCTACTTAGTTAGCCTTGATGATTTTAGACGCTTGATAAATTATAAAATTAATTAGGGTAAACATATAGTATGTCCATCCAACATGACCAAGTAATTATTTTATTTCCAAAATAATTCCTTAGGCCATACACTCCAATTAGTTGTCATGCTCTTTTTTGTTCTATTGATTACCTAAACTAGTAATTTAACTATAACTTGCATTGTATAGTTTGTACCCATCTTTGCATTGACATACATCATCATGACACTGTCATCTATCGATCTTTAAACACACATGTAAAAACTCAAACTTTTTTGTCTATACATACTATATTTGTCTCTGCATTGCTTCAACTTGTCTAACACTTAAGACAATTTTCTAACTCTGATTGCATAAATGAAATGCTAAATATATGTTGCCATAAATGAAAACATTCAAACATCTATCTAGCCATATTTCCAACAATATACCCTTTGGAATTGATGAAAAAATTTGGAAAAATTGGCTAAGTCCCAAAATGATGTCATACAAAACAAAATAAATACAAAAAATAATTACACAAAATTGCCTTGAAAATAGACAATTTTATTCATGTTTTGATGGATTATTACATTCCTTATCACTCCTTTACATAGGTAATCTCCCACTTACATAAACATATACATACACAATTTTCCTTACATATACTTCTTCCCCTTTGACATCAATTACAAAGGAGTTAAAAATCTCTATACAAAATTGTGTTGCCTTTCTCTGGTCAACTTGATATTCTGGCTACAATTTGCAAAACCAAGTTTTAGTCTCTCAAGATCTTTCTTCTAGTTCTCCTTATCTGTGTTAGATATATTGATAAGTGTACAAAGTGCATATGATGTAACTTCAACAATGCTCAAGTTAGTATAGGAAAATTATCATAGGAGGTCTTAGCTACAAGACAGTCCTCCAATTTCCTCTGCAAAATACTAATTTTAGGTGAAAATACTTCTCTAAGGGTACATAATCTTTTGATTACTTCCTCCTTATCAATTTCAATGCCTCTTATAGCATTGTGAATTTTCTCCATTTCAGTTCCAAAATTTTCATTATTTTCCTCTAGTAGCTACAATCCAGTATTGAGTGTTTGAAGCTCAGTTATTTGGCCTTTGATTTGATTATCAAAATTTAATAGGTAATTATATGACATTATGGACTATCCATATAACTTCTTACCTTCATTTGTGCTCTTCCTTAACTCTTTAATGTACATATCTAATGTTTTTAGAACATTTCTAACATTTATGCGTACTATATCAAATAGTGATGCATTGTTCTTTACTTGTGCTTGTACTGAAGCAATTTTAGAAAAGGTTATGAATTCTTCACCAAAATATTTCACCAATTCTTTTTTATTTTTCTGTAAATATGGATTTGTAATAGTTGTGTGGACTATCTTCTACATTCTCTCCAAGAATTATGTTAGCATTCTTTCCAAAGATTTCACTTATTTTTTTCTTTTCAAGTATTATTCTCAAGGAGCTCATTAGTCCTTTTTGATCATCATCATCATCAAATACTATTGTTTTTGTTGCTATTACTAGAATTGCTACTAGAATTAATGCAACTTATTTTAGTTTTGTACTCTTCTTTTCTTTCTCTTGTCTTCTTTTCTCCTTCTCTTCTTCTCTCTTACTTTCTTCCTTAGCTTTCTTTCTTTATTTTTCCAATCTCTTCTAATTTTCAACTCTTTTTTCTTCTATCTCTTTTATTCTTTCATCTTCTTCCTTTTAATTTCTCTTCTCTACATTTTTTTTTTCTTCTCCATCATCCTCTTCATCAAGCTTGAGTAGGCTGTGATATTACCAACAATGTTAGTTCCATAAACTACAAATAGATTTTCTTTGGCATCAACTATTAAATGTGTACTATCCACTTGCATGGATTTAGTACCAATAGCTATGTTAGGAGGTGAATAGGTTTTCTATGTCTCTTCAATTTGTTCTTAATCATCACAAGGAGTGTTGTCCTCCACATAAACTACACTTTTAGTTTTAGGTTGCATGCTCTCCTTGGTGACTTTAGGCATGTAATTCATATATTTTACTATTGATTCTTCTATTTCTTTCCTAACTTCTTCATAGTTTCTCAAATAAGAAGAATTTCTCTTATTTTATTCCTTAGCTGTGGTTCAATAACTTCTAAAATTCTATTGATGTTTTTCTTTGTGAAAAATTTATGCAAATTTTTAATCATATTTTCTCTCAATTTAGTGTTTACTACTTTTTCCTTCCTATTTAGAAATCTATTGTACAAATCTTCTAGGATCTTATTTTGGATGCTATCAAATCTCTTATTCCTCAGAATCATGTCCCTTGCAATAGCATTTTCTAGCTATTTGCTATCAATTTTATTATACAAACTATAATACTTATATTTTTTTTCATTATCTATAATCTTCATATTTAGATTTTCTAACTTAGGTTTCCAAGCTTTCTTATCAATTGGTGTCCTTCCTTCTCCAACCACCTACTGAACTAGATTCTCTTCAATTTCTTTATCAAATTCCTCAAAATCACTAGTATGCAGTGCCTTTCTTCTCTTTTAGTGCAAGAGCACCCTTAAAAGGCTCCTACCATTCCATTTTTTGTCTAATGAACTTCTCTTAAGAAATATGGGAATACACTAAGAGCATATAGCTTAGGCCTATGCGTCGAGGCTAGGATGGGTTTAAAAGGTTCCTCTTTGGTCTTTGATGGGAATGGTTTCTTAACCTTAGGTTGATATCATTCTAAGTTCTTTTTTTTTCCATGTTGGTGAAAGGTTAAGTTAGGAGTCTTTGTTACATTTGAGCATATGTGTGCCTTAGAAGAACTTTCAAGGTGGTTTATTTGCTTGGAAGACTACAATGATTAAACAATACAATGTTGTGCAAAAACTGTCACCATATGGAATAGATGTCATTAAGAGTGTGGAGGTATTAGATGAAGTAAGGTGGTAAAGTTTTCACTGCCAAGGATTTTTTGGGAAGACCTAAAAAATGGTCTTAAAATGTGGAAACAAATAATGCTACTCAAGAAATAAAAATTGCTCCAAAGTTGCTAGCAACTTTTCCCTTTGTTGCAAAAAGGTTTACTTTGTAATGTGGCTAGAAAAAATCCCTAAAACCTATTCACATAATGTGGAGGAACCTATTTAAGGATGGAAGATACCTAACCAAGGGTTGGAAATCATTTTTCTTGTATAATAGCATACTGTTGTAGCATAGACAATAGACTATGACTAATTTTATAACATTGTTTATTATTGTTTGGTAGTAAATCACATTGTAATTAGAATGTTTTAGGATGAAATAGTTTGTGAATGGTTTATTCTCCATTTTAGGTGCATTAGTTTAAGTTTTTGTTCAAGTCTCATAAGGTTTTCTAAATTTCTTTAAAGGTACCTGTGTGCTATTAGTGTTGAAGTGGTTAATGGATAATGGGCTGAAGTTCTTGTTTCCACCATGTGAAAACCTTGCTTCTTTGGATTCCAAGACTAAAGATCCTAATTTTTATTATTATGTAAGCAAGGGCCTAGAAAAAAAGTGCTGAGAATTCTTTGACAAAGCCCTAGGCGAGATAGACAATGCCTGACTAGGAACAGTCAACAAAGAAAGAGTTCTCAAGTGCAAAGCAGGAAGAGCCATGACTTTCACTTTTGAGGGAATAATGAGGAGTATGTAAAGGTTTTATATTGAAGAGGAGAAGTGTTTTTAAGTTGTGGAAGGTGCCTTAAAGGTGGGGACAACATGCAACCCTTGAAACCCTCCTAAACCCTCATTTTTACCATTATTGTTGTATGGCCTTTTGGTGGCCCAAGACCCTAAAACTCCTTGAGTATAGACTTTGTGTAGAAAATGTTCTTAAGGATAGGTTTGTTGAATCTCTATGGGAAATAAGTTATTAACCTTATAAATATGGGTGGATGCCTAATTAGGGGCTCTTCTAGTAGCCTACTATAAAGGAGCTAGGTAATTGAGTATGAGCCCATTGTCACCATCAGTTCCATCATGCTAAAAGTGGTCTAATAACACCTTTTAAACTCATGAAAAGTTTGGTTGACTAGGGAGAGATATGGAACCCTAGTAGACCTATATATTCCTTTTGGAGGAATTGCATTCCTAGGAGCATAAGTGAGCCATGAAGAAAGATTTGATCAATTAACCTAGTGCTAAGCAAGGTTAGGGGATTCTCTAGGTAGAAGGAAATCCTATAGAAAAATTGAGGTGTTTGAAGAACACCAAGATCCTAGTGTGTATTAGTGGCGTATACTAGTTAGTCTACCCTAACTCTCCCCATCAGATTGGTATTAGAGCCTAGTTAAGGTGTGGGACAAAGTAAGTACAAAACAAGGTGAATGTAATCACCTAGTGAATCCAATGATTCTAACACAATGGTAACCAATGTTGAACTAGCCAATAAGGTAGAAGAGAAAGAAGAAGACAATAGGTCTTTGAGAGAAATATTAGCACAACCAAAATAGTTATTGAGTGAGGTCCAAGACACCATAGATAAAGTCAAGGACAAGATGGGGTAGAAAGAAGAGAAGGAAGCTAAAGAGAAAGTCATTGAGTTGGAAGAAGAAACTCTAACACTAGATCACATTTTACTAGAATAGCCTTTCTTGAAGGTAATCAGGACAATAAATAGTAAAGCCTTGGAAGGTATTCCTCTATTCAGTGACAAGATGGATCTTGATATCATCATTGAATGGATTGGAGGAATGGAGAACCATTTTGAATGTGATTTTGTCTCTGATGCTCAAAGGATCAAAGTGGCAAGGTGAAGGTTGAGAGGCACTACTCTAACCTAGTGGAAATTTGTTCAAACAGAGAGGGAATAAGAAGGTAAAGGTCCTATTGTTACCTAGATGGGGATGGTGGCTAAAATCAAACAAGACTAGATTCTTGAAGAATATGAAATATAGCTACATAGGAGGAGAACAATCTGAGGCAAAAAGACATGGATGTGCATTCTTATATTGAAGAATTCCAAAAGCTATGCTTGAGCTCTAAAGTGGTGGAAGATAAAAGTATTAGGTTGGAAAGATATCTAAATGGAATCAAATGGGCTATTCAAGAAGACATGAGCCTTGTCACTCCTAAAATAGTGCATTGATGCTATCAAATGACCCTAAAGGTGGAAGAGAAAGGGAAAAGAAAGCAGAACCATACTTCAAAGAACAAAGGAAGTGGTAGAGATTCTAGAGGTCATCATAGAGGTGGATCTAGTAGAGGTGGTGAATCAAGAAACCAAAGAGAGAGAAGACTCTTGGAACAAAGTTTTGAAATCAGCACAAAGGAATCTTTTGGTAGAGGAAGGGGATCTCAAGGAAATAGAGGAAGAGGAGAAGGAAGGAGTAGCTCCTAATTTTTGACCATGAAGTGTTACCAATGTGGATAGCTTGGACATCCTACCTACAGGGGTCTTGACAAACCATCAACCTCTAGTAATGGGAAGAGAGTAGATTATGCTCAAGAAGATGGTAGTAGCTCATGCACTAATGAAGTTAGCAAATTAGAATAAAAAATGGGTGAGAACTTGATGATTGGAAAGGTACTCATAAGGCAGCCCAATTAGAGTGACCCTAAGAAGAGTAGGGCTCTTTTTAGAGTCAGGTGCAAGATTCAAGGAAAATTTTGCAAGGTCATAGTGAATTTAGGATCTATAGATAACATTATATTAGAGGAGGCAGCAAAGAGGATGGAACTTACAAAGGTTACCCATGCAAATCCATATAAGGTGGGTGACTTGGTTGAATCAAGAACAAAGTGTACTAGTTAATGAGTAGAAATAGGTTGAGTTTTCTATTGGAACCTATAAAGACAAAGTGCTTTGTGATGTCTTACCCATGGATGTATGTCATCTTTTATTGGGAAGACCATGGCTATTTGATAGGAAAGTGATCTATGATGGAGAAGAAAATGCCATTTCTTTCAAGAAATATGGAAGGACTTTCAAAATTCAATCCTTAATAGAGAATGAAGGGAAAACTTCTAAGACACCTAGTGTGTTACTTAGTAGTGGCAAAGAGTTCTTGCAAGCTTTACAAGATGAGGATACCATAGAATGTGTATGCACCCTAAAATGGTCACCTAGACTATGGGCCCCAATTATTCAATTGATCAATTTATCAAATTTCTTGATTCAATGGTTTGCAATATTTTATTAAATCAATTTAAATCAATTTCCTTGATCAAATTCAATTTTTTTTCTTTCTAAGGTTGATCATTTTATCCTAAGTCTTATTTAATTAAAAGAAAATCTCCCTTTTAATTAAATAAAATAAGTCCTAATTTAATTAAAATAAAACCTCTCTTTTAATTAAATAAGTCATCCACATTTAATTAATTAAGAGAAAAACCCCCCTTTTAATTTAATTAAATATTTTCTATTTAATTAAAATAACTTGCTCCTTTTTAGTTAAATAAATCTCCACTTAAAGAGGAAATAAAATAAATTCTTTTATTTAATTTCTCTACACTTAAATGCACATATTTCTAAGTGGGACTTATCTTTCCACTTTCTTCTCAAGCACTCCTCTTTTCTCATTAGTGGATCCTTATTTCACATGGATCATTATTTCTCCACCCTTGATTAAATCTTTTTCCTCTCAGTCTAGATCATCCAATCTTTATAAGAGAGATGCCTCTCCTCATTTTGGATACCCAGGATGATGCTATTGTTATGCTACAGGATTGAAGAGCAAATTTTGAAGAAGTTTTGAATGCTAAAGATTTTGTGGAGAAATTATATCTTCTTGTATCATTCTCTCTTGCACCCATGGCTTTTATCATGGGCTTTTATCATTGCATTTGAATATTAGTTTAGAGATATATTTGCTTTCATAGATTAGATCTTGCTTTGTTTTGCATTGTTATCATTTAGATTAGTTTTCATTTTCATTTGCATGCATATTTTTGGATCCTTTAATCTCTTGTTTCATGGTGTACTTGCATGGGCACAAACTAGGTCAAGCTGAGGGCCTCCATTAAAAACCCTTGCACTCCATGAATAGAGAGCTATGAGTCACCATTTGAGACCTCATTTTTGAGTAATCTTGAATATAATGACTCATAGAAGTGTGCTCACATTTTAGGCATACAGGATGTACCATTATGGTGAAACCAAAGGAGGAAAAGATGAAATTGCAGCCAATACCATGTAAGAGAGCAATCGGCCATAAAATTGCTTTTGTACCTGGTGCTTCTTTTCCTAACAAAGAAGCCTATAAGCTTACTCTGGATTAGAATAAATAAGTGGCAAGACAAGTGAAAGAATTATTGGATCAAGGGCTGATTAAGAAGAGCATTAGTCCATGTATAGTCCTAGTGATATTAGTAGAAAAAAAGGAGGAAAATGGAGGCTTTGTATAGATTCAAGGGCTATTAACTGGATCACTATCAGGTATAGATTCCCTATTCCAAGAATATAAGACTTGATGGATTGTTTAGGAGGTGCTATATACTTTACTAAGCTGGATTTAAAGAGTGGTTATCACCAAATTAGAATCAAGGAGGGTGATGAATAGAAGACCACCTTTAAAACCACAGATGGATTGTATGAATGGCTTGTAATGCATTTGGGCTTACAAATTCCCCAAGTACTTTCATGAGATTAATGAATGAGGTCTTGAAGGAATTCATAGGTAGATTTATAGTAGTGTATCTAGATGATATACTCATCTATAGCAAAAAAGAAGAAGAGAACCTTGAACATTTAAGGTTGGTCATGAAGAGACTCTAGGAAGAGCAAGTAGTCATCAATCTAGAAAAGTGTGCATTTTTGCAGAAAGAACTAGTTTATTTGGGCTTTGTAGTATCCAAGGGTAATCTAAAAATGGACCCAACAAGAGTGGAGGCAATATTAGATTGGCCTACTCCTAGAACAAGAAATGAAGTGAGAAATTTTCATGGCTTAGCACAATTTTATAGAAAGTTTGTGAGGAACTTTAGTGGGATTTGTGCACCAATACTAGACACCATCAAAGGAGGGCTAAAAAAAAAGTTCAAATGGACTGAGGCAGTAGAGAAGGCATTTCAAACATTGAAACAAGAGGTAGCTACAAAATCCATTTTAATCTTACCTACTTTTGATAAGTTATTCACTATTAAATGTGATGAAGGTAATGTAGTTGTAGGGGGTGTATTGAGTCAAGAAGGAAGATCTATGGCATTCTTCAGTGAGAAAATCAATGAGGCAAAGATGAAGTATTAAACTTATTACTTGGAGTTGTATGCATTAGTACAATCTCTCAAGAAGTGGAGACATTACCTCCTACCCAAAGAATTTGTTGTCCTTACTAATAACTAGGCTTTGAGTTATATAAACACTCAAGATAAGCTTAGTAACAAGCATTTGAAGTGGATGGAGTATCTAAAATCTTTTATATTCACAATCAAGCACAAGAAGGGGTAGCTCAACAAGGTAGTAGACACCTTGATTAGGAAACTTTTGACTATCCAAGAAGTGCAACTACAAAGAATTGAAATAGAAGGTTTTAAAGATTTGTATGAAGAGGATGAATACTTCTCCCAAGCCTAAAAGGTATGCCTAGAGTTTGAGAATCATTTTCATAGTGAGTTTCTAGATTATACCCTTCAAAGTGGATTTTTATTTAAAGGTGATCAGCTATGTGTACCTAAGGGATCAATGAGGTAAAATTTGATTCAAGAGAAGCATAATCGAAGCTTGAGTGGAAATTTTGGCATAAAAAAGACATTGGATTTAGTACAAAGATACTACTTTTGGCCTAAGTTAGCAAGAGATGTATGAATATATGTTGAGCAATGTAGAATATGGAAAAGAGCTAAAGGAGGTTCAAGAAATGTAGGAATCTATCAACCCTTGCCAATTCTAAATAGGCCTTGGGAATGTGTAAGTATGAATTTTGTGGTTGGACTCCCTAAAAACATATCAGGTATGGATAAAATTTATGTTGTAGTGGACAAGTTCTCTAAAATGAGTCATTTTCTTCCATGTAAAACTACTCATGATGCAAGTTATATAGCACATTTTTTCTTCAAGGAGATAGTTCAGATTCATGGAATCCCTCTAAATATTGTGTTTGATAGGGATATCAAGTTCATGGGTCATTTTTCGCAAAGCTTATGGAAAAGGTTGGGAACTAATCTATCTTTCAATTCAATAGACCATCCTCAAACTGATGGTCAAACTAAGGTCATCAATAGGGTGCTTGGAAACTTGTTAAGGTTCTTAACAAAAGAGTATGGGTAGACTTGAGATCTTGCTATACCTTAGGTTGAATATGCTTACAATGATAGTGTCAACAAGACCACAAGAAGAAGTCCTTTTGAGATAGTGTATGGAAGACACACTAGAGGAGTGAGTGAGTTAAGAGACTTAGGTCCAATGGAATTAAAGAGTATAAAAGCTGAAGATTTTATCCAAAATATCAAGAAATTTCAAGAACAATTGAAGAAAACCATGTTTGGGTCCACTCAAAGACTCAAGGCCAAAATGGATGAGAAGAGGGAAGAAGTATAGTTTAAGATTAGGGACTATGTCACAGTTCACCTTAACAAAACAAGAATACAACAAGGTATCCCCACTAAGCTCTAGATGAGAAGAGTTGGTCCATGCAAGGTTCTAGCTAAATATGGAGAGAATGCATACAAGGTGGACTTACCATTAGACCTAGCTATCTCACCAGTGTTTAATGTTGCAAACTTGATCAGATTTAAGGGAGAAATCAGTCAACAAAGTGCAACTCCACCAAGGGTCCTCCAAGACATTGACACCAATGCCATGCCCAAGAAGAAGGCAGCCAAAGCAGAGAAAGTTTTGGAATCTAGAGTAAAGAAAGCTACAAAGCATCAAGTTTATATGGAACATCTGATAAAATGGAAGGATCAACCTAAATCTAAAGCCACCTAGGTTGAGGAAGGACATTTTAATAAGTTTGGAATTGATCCAACTCTTCTTGATCCAAAAGAGCCCTAGTTTGTGCTAAGGGGGGAGTATGGTGTAGGTTCACCCTTGTAAGGCTCCTACCATTCTATTTGTGGTGTGATGAACTTCTCTTGAGAAGTATGTGAATACAATAAGAGCCTATAGCCTAGGCTTGTGTGTCTAGGCTAGGATGGGTTTGAAAGGTTCCTCTTTGGTCTTTGATGGGAATGGTAGCTTAACCTTAGGTTGGTATCATTCTAAGTTATTTTTTTTTCCATGTTGGTGAAAGGTTAAGTTAGGATTCTTGGTTAAATTTGAGCATATGTGTTCTTTAGAAGAACTTTCAAGGTGGTTTATTTGCTTGGAAGACCACAGTGATTAAACATTATAATGTTATGCAAAAATTGTCACCATATGGAACATATGTCATTAAGAGTGTGGAGGTCTTAGATGTAGTAAGGTGACTAATTTTTCAATCCTAATGATGTTTTGGGAAGACCTAACAATGATCTTAAAATATGGAAACAAATAATGCTACTCGAGCTATAAAAATTGCTCCAAAGTTGCTAGCAACTTTTCCCTTTGTTGCAAAAAGTTTACTTTTTAATGTGGCTAGAAAAAGGCCATAAAACCTATCTACATACAATGGAGGAACATATTTAAGGTTTCAAGATCCCTAACCAAGGGTTAGAAATCATTTTGGTTGTATGACACCGTACTTACAATATAGACAACAAACAATGACTGATTTTATAACAATATGTACTGGTTTTTAGTATTGTTTGGTAGTCAATCACATTGTAATTATCATCTTTTATTGCATGAAATAGTTTTTTAATAGTGTATTATCTATTGTAGGTGCATTATTTAAAGTTTGTGTTCAATTTTTGTATGGTGTTTGTAAATTTCTTTAAAGGTAACTATGTGTTGTTAATGTTGAAGTGCTTAATGGATAATGGGGTGTATTTCTTGTTTCCACCATAGTAAAACCTTGGTTCTTTGGATTAAAAGACTAAATAACCTAATTTTTATTAGTATGCAAGCAAAGGCCTAGAAAATAAATGCAGATAATTCTTTGACAAAGCCCTAGGTGAGCTAGGTAATGCTCGGCTAGGAACAATCAACAAAGAAAGAGTTCTCAAGTGTAATGCAAGAAGAGTCATGACTTTCCCTTTTGAGGGAATGATGAGGAGTATTTAAAGGTGTTATATTGAAGAGAAGAAGTGATTTTAAGTTGTGGAAGATGTCTTAAAGGTGGGGACAATAGGCAGCCCTTGAAACCCTCCTAAACCCTCATTTTCACCATTATTGCTATACAGCCTTTTGGTGGTCTAAGACCCTAAAAATCCTTGAGTATGGAATTTATTTAGAAAATGTTCTTAAGGACATTTTTTTTGAATCTCTATGGGAAAGAAGTTAGTAATCCTATAAATCTAGGTGGAGGCCTAATTAGAGACTCTTCTAGTAGCCTACTATGAATGAACTAGGTAATCGGGCATGAACCCATTGTCACCTTGAATTCAAACATGCTAAATGCGGTCCAATAACACCTTTAAAACTCATGAAAACCTTGGTAAGACTAGGGAGAGCTATGGAACTCTAGTAGACCTATATATGCCTTTTGGAAGAATTGCATTCCTAGGAGCATAAGTGAGCCATGAAGCAAGATTTGATCAGTTAACTTGGTGGGAAGGTTAGGGAAGGTCAAGGGATTCTCTAGGCAAAAGGAAATCCTATAGACCAACTAAGGTGTTAGAGGAACACCAAAATCCTAGTGTGGATTAGTGGCATAGACTAGTTAGTCGATTCTAACTCTCCCCATCATCTTTGGGGGACCACTTTTGGTTTTATTGACCCATTTATTGGAGGATGGTGTTGGTTCTTTCTTGAACTTCACTGATCTCTCTATTTTCCTCTATACAAGTCTTGTACCCTAACTCATGAAACCTGCCTAACTATTGTATATGGTGTAGTAGGTATCTATAAAGTAGGCTCTGCTACTTTTAGTCCTTCATATGACATTGTAACAATAATTGGATAAGATTCCAACACCCCACTTTTCCCACTGACTTTCATCTCCATTGCTATGCCTTTGATCTCATTAAATTCTTCCCTTGTTATATTGGATTTATTAAGAATGGATTCCATCTTCTTCTCCATATTCTTTTTAATCTCTTTGCTATGAAGTTCAAAATGAACTTCCCTTATCTTCTCATCATTAGTACCCTATCTTGGACATTCATTTTTCCTTCATGGCTATAGAATAATTTGTGCATATCCTTCAATGAGTTTGTTGCTCATTTCATACCTCATGGGATCAATAAACTTTACCCTAGGATCTACTACCTCCATACATATAGTATCAATCTCTACCATGAAACATATCTCATCTTTATATTTCTACACCTTAGAGGGAGGGATTTTGTATCTCAACTTCATCTCAAATTGGAAGCTTTTCATCATTCTATCAATGTCATAATCTTTGACATTCTCTAATTTGGCCTTGTAGCACTGTGTAACCATCTTCATTGAACATTCATTACTATCCCAATTCATCATACTAGGGAACTACTTTTGTTGCATAGAAAAATAAGTGTGTTAATAGAGATTCAAATCTAAAAACTATATTTTTAGACTTCTTTAGCTTTGCATAGTTTTCCTACAACTGCATTTTGACAATCTCACACATATTTAATTTCTTTTTCTCAACTACCATTACATAAATTGCATGCATGAATCCCACTGGCATAGAGTTCACTCTAGAAATGTGATTCATTTTATATCCTATAAGTTTTCTCAACACTTTGACTCCTTTTTCTTGGATCATGTCAACTTTCATATTCCTTCCATCAAACTTAGCATTCAAGTTTGTCTAATCTTTCTTTCTCATATTCCTATCAATAAATGGATTAAAACCTTCATTTCTTAAACTCATGAATTTATGGATTAGGTCATTTTCAATTAGGATATACACATCATCTACCAAAACATTTCTTCATGAACTTGACTTAGGATAATTATGGTCCACTCATGATTATCAAATTCCATGTAGAACATATACTTAATCAGATTGAACTCATTCATGTATGCATACTTTGATTTTTGGGTTAGGTATCCATTACATATAACTCCTAAATCATTATGAATATCTTCATCTCCTACACTCTCAAATTTATAATGAATGTAACTTTTAAAGTCTTAAATGTGAAGCATGTTTAGTAAGATTTGAGAAAACACTCTTAACAGATCTTCTATGAGAAACAAATGGTTGCTTCTTGAATTTATATCTAGGTCTCTCACTTATGTTACACACTGAATAGCTTTCCATACTGCTAACTATGATGTTCAAAATTACAACTTAAAGCTTCATAAACTACCTTTAATATCATGATTTAGCACTTCTTCAACTTCACACTCAAACACTTTACTTTGCACTTGAATTCATTGTCAAATTGCTCATTAATTTTCTCCAAACTCTTCACACAATAAATTGGTACTAAATTTTGGCTTGGTCTTTTGTTCTTTCCATATGTTGTACCCCATTAAAAAAAACCTAGGGTCATTTTGAAAAAAAATTGTAGTTCTTAGTAAAAACCCTAGTTCAAAATTCTTGAATGATAAAATGAAAGCCTCATTTTGTGCCATAGTTTTCAAAAGAGGTTGTCAATTTCAAAATAGTGCGGGATAAATTTTACCCTAAGTTTTCTTTTCATAAAGATCACTTTATTTTTATTTTTATTTTCCACAATTAGACCTCTTATTTTCTAAGCCTACCTTAACCATGGTTGGGTTTCCTAAGCATCAGTGTGAAACTTTTTAAGCTCACATGAGTAATTCTTGCCAGCCATTAATCTCAGTAAGATCAATGGATGACATTTACCTACAAAATGGAGTTGCAAGCTCTTTAAATAATGTGGGGAAGCACTATTGAGATAGGCAGCTTTTGTTGATGGTAGATCCTAGTCACTTCATAAAACTTTGAAATGTTCCACTTTCTTGTGATCTCATTGGTCATTTCTTTCCAAGTGGTCAATCTTTTCTTAGTTCTAATGCACCATTGATCTTTTCAATATCAATGGTCAGTGATTTACCACAAGATTGAGTTGCATGAGTTTTAAGTAATGTGGGGAAGTGCTGTGTTGACACCTATCCAAAGTGACGATAGACAAGATGTCACGTGTAGCTCTCAGGTATGTTTCTTATCCACCGTTGATCTCAGCATGATCAATGACCAATGCTTACCTGCAAGATGAAGATGAAATATATTTAAACAAAGCTAGCAAGCACCTAGTTCACATTTGGCATAGGGTGATGCCATCACCACATTCTCTAAAAGAAGTTATTGCTCTTGATAGGTGTCATATGCCAGTGTGACAAATGTAATCTATTCATTAGTCAAGGTATTTGACTTGGTATTACCCGACGTAATTTTCTTCTACCATTGATCCTTGGTAGATTTATAGACAATACTTTCCCACTTGATGAAGTTGCAAGATCTTTAACTAATGCAAAACCTATCCATGCTGATGTAATGATTGGTGTTCATGTTTCTTGGAAGGTGCAAACTATTCCACCATTAATATTTTGAAGATCAATGACTAGTGCTTACCCAATTTGAGAAAATGATCGATATTTAGATAAAGCAGGGAAGTGCCAATAGGACACATAGCAGATAATGACATCATGGATCCACCCTTTTCAAAGGTAATAATGAAGTCTCTATTGTGGCACTTGTCAAAACATGTTGGTTTGAAAGGTGATATTCTATTGGTCAAATTAGTTGACTAGATGTTATAAAAGTACAAATTTTTGTGGTCCTTGATCTGTGCAAGATAAAAGGTCAGTACTTACCCACATTATGAAGTTTCATGACATTTAAATAATGTAGGTAAGTGCTAATCTGATGTGTGGCAAGGTGGGACCAATTGTGATAGACATATGCTAACTTGTGCTAGGCTGGAAAAAGGTGCTAAAGCATAATGCCAGTTGGATCTCAATATTAAAGGTTTTTTTTCAAAGATGGTTAAATCCTCATGACCATAGATCTTTTGGAGATCAATGGTAGGCAGTAACCCCCATTGTCAAGATGCTTGAACTTTGAACAAAGTAGGCAAGCACCTATTTGACATTTGGTTAGGATTTTTAAAGTTTTAAAATATTTTTTCTTTTAAAAAAAAAGTTATTTGATGCTCTGAGATTAATGGATGAAATTCAAACTTGAAGCACTACATGAAGCTAATGGCTAAAGGAAATTAATATGGCTCAGAACTCCTTTGTGTGATCTTAATACCTTGGTATAATTCACAAGTTTGCCATTATTGAACCACATAATCACAAAGAATCATTAGAGAGCAAGGGTTTTTAGAGCTAGGGCACAAAATTTTGCAAAGTCTTTAGTGAAATTATAACAAATTTTATATAGAAGAAATGATAATTCAACACTTAAGTAATTTGTAATTGTTGAAAATCTAGGAATTAGAATTTTGTAAAGTTAAATTTTTCAAAAGATGCCTCCATGAAAGGAATTCTTTGGTCACACTGATTATCTTAAAAGGTCTATGTATGATGATTTCCTTGAACAATTTTCACCATCTGTAAATGAAATAACAATAGGTAGGGAGTTTATTCCAAAAAAACCCTAGGTTGGTTGTGGCTAAGGGTTTTTATGATAAGGCCTATTGGTTGAGAGATGCCTAGGTTTCTATAGGAGGGTTAGAATTGTTTAAAAAATGGTTTGCCAAGCATAACCTAGACACCCCTTTGAGTAATGTCTAGGAATTTGATATTACCAAATTAGTAGTCCTTGGGGTTTTCTTTGATAGTGATCTATTGATTGATATAGCTAAAAAATATGACCACATCACTAAATTTGTGAAGAATTATGTTGGAGAAAATCTTTCTAGGTTTTCAAATAGATTAATTAGTGAGGATTTTAAGCTCAAATATAACCATGCCATCCATGAGCCTATTGACATGGATGATCTTCAAGAAATATATGATGCAGATAGAGTATATTTAAGAGCAAGGCCATTGCAACAAAATATTGCTAGGATTGGGTCGCTACCCTTGGTCACACCAAGCACCCTAGAGCCACTGATGAATAAATACTTCAATCCTAAAGCCCAAGCTTTATACTTCACTCTCTTTAAGATTTTTGGGATGGATGAGGAGGAATACATCCAGGGTTCTATTATTCTTATTATGGCTCAAATGTTGTAGTTTGAAATGAGCACCATTCTTGATTTTACCACTTTCCTTGTAGAAGAAATTCATAATGGTTTGGTGGGAACATCTCAAGGTTGGTCTTAGATGGTTTTTACATTTGAGTGTCAACACACTTAACCACTTTCTACATTGAAGCTGAGTACACTATGTATGCCGAGCCATAGTTGGTGCCGAGTTAGAATTCCAATAGGTGTTGAGTGACTTCAAGTTTTGGGCATTATATGAGTGCCGAGTGACATATAGGTGCCAAACAATAGTTGATGCTAAGCAAGTGAGAATGCTTCATGTTTCAAGAAAGACAAAATGTAATAGGTGCCAAGCAAACCAAAATAGTGTATGTGCCAAGCACCAGTAGTCTAATATGTGTCGAGTAACACATAATCAACATATGAGTTTGTGCCATCACAAACTCAGATGTAAACCATTTTTGGAGCTAACATAGAATGATTTTGAAGGAGAAAAAGGATAAGAATGAATCTTTTGCATTTCATATGTGATCAACATGTAGCCAATCAAAAAAATGGAGAAGACATGCAACCAATAAGAAAAATGCAAGGAATAAGTGGGAACTTAAGATTCAATATGGATCATAGATCCATACCTAACCATAAGTCTTCATAATATTTAAAGGAGGATGAAAAATTCATTATAAGTGTTGTGGAAGAGAATAGTGTTTGGGTAAAATATAGAAAAATTTCAATGTGAAGAGAGAAAGACTTAGAGGAATAGAGTAGCAGTTGCATATCCAGTTGATTAGAATAGTACAAGGGACAAGGGACATGATCAGATATCAAATCTTAGAGGATCAAGACTAGAAGGAGTAGATCAAGTGCCTGAAATTAGCAATTTGGGAATATAAGCAATTAGGTCAAAGGTTTCTAATATTTTCTTGCCATTGTATTAGATAGTGAAAACCCTATGTTGATAGGTTAGCTTAACAACTATTTTGTAGATCCTTTGAAGAGGTGACTAAATCCTTTGACGAGGTGACACTTCATGTAAAGTGTTTATAAATCCTCTAATCATGTCACTATTGACATAGTGTAAAGCCTTTAATAGGGTAGACCATTAGAAGTGGTCAAACAATTATTACTGCAGTAATTTTTGTGGGTATCATCCTTGCCCCAGTTTTACCTTCTTATTCCTGGAGGGTTTTTGGGTTACCGAATCTAGTGTTATGTGTATGTGTTTTCTTTATTTTTACTTAATATGTTTACATGCATGCATCTTATTTTTAGTTATTTGATTTAAAGGATTTGAAAAGGTTAAAAGTGAGATACTTCTAATTCACCCCCCCAGAAGTACTCTTCCCATTTTGAACATTCCAACAATTGGTATCAGAGCTCTAGTTCTCATAAGGAGAAGCATAAAAAATTAGAGAAAAGGTCTAAACATGGAAGTCTTCAAACTTGGGAAGATCATAGACAATCAAGTGATTGATGTGCACCTCACTCTACATAAATTGGAAGAAGCTAGAGAAGAATTGAGAAAATCCTTAAAAAGAAGAAAGGATATAGCCATAGCTGAAAATAACATACACTACAAGGAGATTGATGCCACACAAGTATATTCAAATGGAGATTCTAAAGAATTTGATGCAACAATAATAAAACTAATGGAGAAGAATAGAGCACAAGCTGAAGAAATTAGAATACTCAAGCTTGAACAAGAATGACAAGCCATAATGCTTTATGAAGTGACTAAACAAAAGAAGAGAGCCATTGGAGAGAAGGACATGATAGAAGATGATAAAATAAATCTTATCAATAGACTAGAGGTGAAGACAATTGAGTTTGAAAGGATCTAAAACATGCAGCTAGACACCTTAAGCCAGATGATGAATGCTCATCATGAGCTAAACATGCAGAACATTGAGATTTCCACCTTGAGAATACAAAATGAGCAATTGCAAAATGAATTGAAAAGAGAAAAGGAGATAGTAGAAAGCTTCAACAAACCCAATGAGGCTATCAAGTACTTTGAATAGCTACTAAAATCACCAAGGTCTACGAATGATACTTCAAGACTTGGTTACACTAGCATTGAACAAGGAGAATCATCCAAGACTGTAGAAGAAAGGAGTAACAAAGGTAAGAACACTAAACCTACTTGTCATTTTTGTGGTAAAAAGGGACATACCTCTAATGTATGCAGGAGCTAGAATAGTCATCAACATGATAAGCCTACCAATGCAAGCTTTTTTCACAAGTGCAAATAGCAAGGACATCAAAGACATGAATGCAGAACTAGGACCATGAGGACACCTAGATTTGAAGGTCACTTCTATAACTACAAAAAAATATGGACATAGAGCATTTGAATGCAAATCAAAGCCT
This sequence comes from Cupressus sempervirens, assembly GCA_028749045.1. NCBI lineage: Eukaryota > Viridiplantae > Streptophyta > Pinopsida > Cupressales > Cupressaceae > Cupressus > Cupressus sempervirens. The sequence goes on from CM053793.1 coordinate 705,950,339, forward strand.
ATGTGGACATCTAATTAGCCTGCATAAGGAAACAACTATGGTCATCACTATAATTGGGATTACAACACCAAGTACAACTATCACTATTGTTAGGAGTATGGACACATTCCTAAAAATTGCACAAGGACACATTTTAGATAGAATTACAGTAGATGGTTAAGTCAAACTACATGTTTCAGTTGCTTGAAGACTAGACATATCAGTAGGAACTACCCAACAAAGTCAAAAGCACCCAAGAAAAAAGTCAACAAAGGAAAAGAGAAGGTTGATGTTGAAGAAATAAGAGGGCAAATGAACAAGACTTGGAAAAAGAAAGATGAGTGTAGCACATCAAATGGAAAGATCACTTCACCCAAAAGGTCAAGTGATCACACTTCATCCAACTAAGCAAAACAAAGATATATGAGACTGGTATGCAAAGCTATATCTTACATCAGTCCCAAACAATAAAGAAGTAATACAAGGAAGAAATTTGCATGAACAAGGATGCTAAGTCAAAATTTGAAGTTTTTACCAATACTGTCAAACTATCCTTAGATGTCGAGTAAAGCTCCAATGGATGCTGAGTTTCTAGTAGAGATCAAGTTGATGGTTGATGCTGAGTTGAGATATGTTAGTAGAAGCTAAGTAAATCAAATATAGTGGGAGCCCAGTCATGTTGAATCCTTCAAGTGCCAAGTTTACAGCTGTATGCAAAAAGCATTTAATGCTAGGTTTTGATAGGTATAAGGCTGAATTTTGATCATTTTCACACCATTAAAATGTAGATAAAAGATGAGACAAGAGTAGGAGCAATCTTATAGCAACTTTGAAGCCATTTACATTGATCTCAATAGTGATTCAATTGCATTTCAATGATCTAAGTTATTTATCAAGTGCCAAGCTATGCAGAGTTAAAGTTTTTAATACATTTAAACCCTAGTTCGGTATAATGGCTTCTAGTTCAAGAAAACAAAAAGGAAAGGAGGGTAATGAGGTTCAGTTAGTGAGTAATGATGTGAAGCAACCCAAATTTAGGCCAATCCTAGAAGTCACCAATAGAAATGACCTAGCTGGCACATTTTCCATTATCCCACCAAAAGTTGTCATGGTGCAAGATGTGAGAAAGTGTTATAACTACAAAATTGGTTCCATAGGTGATCTTGAAATATTCCAAACTTATGAAAACTATGCAACAACAAGATTCGAAAGGAAAGATTATAAATAGTCAAGAAAAAGAGTTTGACCAATGTCCTTGTTTACCCTATAGGATTCAAAACTAAATGGATACAGATTGTTTTTAGTAGAATTCACAATGGCTGTTTATGGCTAGAAATAGGACTAGTAAAGATCAAAAAAAGGATAGTGCATAGGGTTACGGGTTTTCCAACCCTAGATCAACCTAAGACCCTATCCAGTGATTCCAAAGAAATCATTGAAAGGAATACTGGAGCCAAATGGAATAAGAGGGGTATGACTATTGATACTATCACTGATCCTCTTCTAGATTTTGCTGTGAGAATAATATCCCACAAATTCTATCAATCTAGTAGATTGAACAATGTGCCATGTATAGTAGTTGATGTAGCCTACAAACTAGTGAAGAAAGATCACACATATGATCTGTCAAATCTTATGTTGCAGCAAATTAATGAAAACCTAGGAGCAATAAGGAGATCAAAGGTAGCTCAATGCAAATTTGGTTCAGTTCTTATGTGTATATTCTTTTATGTTATGGAAGAGTTTCCCTCTATATGAAAGGTGAATTGGAACCCTAAAAAAACTACAATTACACAAATCAATGAGTTTATTGATCAAATGAGTGACAATTTTGAGGCACAAATGACAAGTTACTTTGAAGATTTTAAGAAATACATGAAGCAAAGGATTAGAATACCAATTTCCCTAGTGGAAAAACACATAAATGGCATATGCTTCTTGGTTGACATTGAGAACACCTGTATCTAGGCAAAAATACCAAGAGTAAGATGGTTAAGGCCATTTGGATATGAGCTTGATATAGATGAAGCCTCAAAAGCAATCATAGCATTACTTGCAGAAGAGATAGACAAGAAGGCTCCTCATTTTGGAACATATGATTTTTTCAAATCAAAGGTTGAAACTAAATTAAAGATAGCCATTATTATCAAGAAGAAAGATAAACTAGTAAAGAAGATAAAGAAGAAATTTGGAGAAAATATTGAAGGAGAAGCAGGTGGTGAAGAAGAAGAAGAATAAGTAGAAGGAGAAAGTGAAGAAGAAGAAGAAGAGCAAGGGTAAGGCCCAATAGAGTTAACCCAAAGTTTAGGAGAAGACAAGGAGGAAGGTGCTAAGGAAGAAGAAGCCAAGGAAGCACCTACAACTACCAAGAAAAAGAAGAGGAAGGCTAAAACTCAGCCTCTAGCTCAACCCAAACCCAAGAAGGTCACTATGCCAGTTCAAGCTAAGCTTTCTCTAGCAACAAGGGCTACTACAAGGGCATCCACACAAAAGGCCAAGGAAAAATCAAAAGACAAGAAGAAGGCTAGTGAAAAACTTTTTGAAGAGCCAAAGAAGAGAAGAAAGTATGTGGAATAGCTAGATACATATGATGAAGAAAGAATAGAGTCAGAGGACCACAACCAATTTAGAGTGGTAAGTCACCCTCCAAAGTTTGCAATTGATAAAATTTGTGAAAAGATTAGGAATGCAAACTTAAATGATTTAAAGACTCTTGATTTTAATAAGCTTAGTAGAGAAGAGAAAAATAAAGTAGAGGAATTTGTGTATGCCATGATGGTAGAATTCAAAAACACACCTCTAGAACTTGACAATACGATGCCCAAGGAACTGTATGAGATAGTTGAAAATAAATGGCATTATTGTCTAAAAATGAAAAAGGAGATTAGAAAATCTACCTTAGCCCAAGTAAAGCATGACATAACAAAGGGTCAAATAAAAAAGGAAAATAAGAAACATGGTGGCAAATTTTCACCTAAGTATCGAGCCTTTAGCATCCTACAAAACAAAATTGAGGATGTAGTGAATAAATCCACACAATTGTGGAAAAAAATTTATAAGATAATTGATGATAAGGAAGAAGAAACAAATAAGGTAGAGACTAGTGCCAAAGAAAAGATAGAGGAAAATAAAATAGAAGAGAACAAAGGAGAGGAAGAGAAGCAGAAGGAAGCAACAACAAAAGAAGATGAAGAAAATAAGAAAGAGGAGGAAGATAAGAAAGTTGAGGAGGATAAAGGAACGAGAGAGGAGGAAGAAACACAAAAAGAAGATATGGCAACAACTGAACATCATCAAGAAGAGGAATAGAGTGTGCAAGACACACAAATGTCACCTCCTAGCCCTCCTTGTCTTGGAATTAAAGATAAAGTAACTAAGAGGAGGGGGGGGGGGGGGGGGTGTGAATAAATTACTTACAAAAATTAATTCACAAATCCCTTAGATGTCTTAATGATCTAGTTACTACTTTTATTTGGTAAACAACTGCTGTAACTCGGTAAATTAAACTATTACAATCATGCATGTAACTAAAAATAAAGTGAACACAAGAGACACTAGATTTAACATGGAAACCCAATATGGAAAAAAACACCAAGTAACTAGTCACCAATTTTTTACTCTTCTGAAGTGAGCCCTGTTAGGAGCCAACCCTGTTAAAGGTTACAATACACAATGTTAGGTGTGACCTTATTAGAGGATTTAATCACCTTGTTAGGAGTGGCCTTGATAGAGGTCTTTAGAACAATTCAACTGAATTGTTACCTTGTTAGAGGATTTATAAAATGGTTGTTAAACCAACTCTGTTAAAAGATTTGAAATCATTGCTACAATGGTTAGAAACCAACAATGAATTGACCTGAACAAGATGCAACTAAATTTTTTGGATATAGGTCTCTATTTAACATCATTAGATCCTCCTTGATCAAATATGACTCTGCTGCTCCTCAATGATCTCTGATCATTCTTCAAATTCACTTCCACAATAATCAATTTTCATATCACATTAACTTCTCATATCTCCATACCATACATCTTTGAATTCGCAACTTGACTTCTTACTTATACCATTTAGATTGTCAAGTAAGCTCATTTACATGTTACATTTACCAATAAACTATTCAAAAGTTGGCTACAAATATTATTCTTTAGACAAATAAACGTCCTTTACTAGCTGACCCTGCTCGATAAATACTACTTCTAGGAATTTCCAAAGTTAACCTTCTTGACTCGATTAACATTACAATATCTTAAAATCCTTTGGCTGTCGAGTTTACTCAGTAAGAACTATTTCTATCATATTTTCTTTGATTACCGAGTGAGCTCGATAAGAACTGCTTTTGTCATATTTTCTTTGATTATCGAGTGAGCTCGGTAAGAACTGAATTTTTTTGATTACCGTGAAGGCTCGGTAACCAACTGTCTATTGCCTTGCTAACCTTCTGAGCTTGGTAGACACTGTCTATTGCCTTGCTGACCTTCTGAGCTTGGTAGACACTGTCTATTGCCTTGATGACCTTCTGAGCTTGGTAGACACTGTCTATTGACTGATATGACATTTGTGTGACATGAAAGACAACACACAATTGAAAAATTGTATCCAAAACCTTGATGCAAGCGCATCCTAGACTCAAATAATTTTGAAGATTCAGAATTCTACATGGATTTTAAATGGTTATTTTTAATAATGTAATGACTTGGTCTTAGTTTACATAGCTATTAGTATAGTTAGTTGAGTAGAAGTAAGTGTCTTGTTTTAATAAAATAAATGGTTTATGTAATCAATCATAAAGAACCGATTAGAAATTTGGTTGTTACAAGTCAATTTTAAGAAGTAGTTATCGAGTTATCTTCTTTTGAATATCTTTATATATATGTAATTAAAGAAACTTGAGGAAGGGGATGTTAGAATGAAGTAGATGTTAAGTGTCAAAAAAAGAAAATAAAATGTAAGGAGATAGCACTTAATAGAAAGAAGAATTGAATGTTTTGTTTGGAAGTTTAGTTATGGAATTTCTTATTCATGTTTATTGTTTAAAAAAAAATTTTTAGAATGGTTGTACCAAACTAAAAAAGGACTACATGAATTTCTAGATATTAAATCAAATTAGAATCATTTGTTACTTGTAGTTTGAGTTTATTAGAATTTGAATCATTTATCTATGTTTGGTTGAATTGGGGTTTTAAGGAAGAAATTTCAAATTTTATTAACAGAGCTTAATAGTTTATGAAGCCAATTTTATTATTTATCGATGAATTGAATTCGAAGGCCTTTAACTATTGATACAAATTAGTTATTGGTTTCTGTATTGTGGAAGAGGATTAATGATTATTGGTATTCAATTTTGAAAAGTTATTTATGAGAGTTTTGTGAATGGTATTGGGTTTGAATTTAATAATTGTTGAATCAAGTTCCCATTTTTCATTGGCAACCAAATGAATCAAACATTCATTTCATGCTCTTGATTAACCTTTCAAATGAGTTTTAAGTTTGTTTCAAGAATCGTGATACAAAATTAGTGCTAGTATAGATCCAGAGTAGAATAGTCTACTCTTAGCAGTTGGTTTGTATTCAATGCAACTAGATTGGGTTATTTTGAAGAATATTTAAATTCTTGAGAGTATTTAATGTTGTGGGAACTAGTATGAAACTATAGTCTTAACTTGTTGTTACACCAATGGAAATCAATACCATTCAATGGAATGGATGTTAAGACAATATCATAATAGATTACAAGCATTTTGATTTGATACTACTTAGTGCAAGGTAGTAGATCCACATGGACCCATGAGCAACATAATTGTTAAAGCATTTTAGTGAAGGAAGTTGTAAGTCATTAGTGAGTTGATATAGTTCGGGTGATATTGGAGATGCCATTTTTGTATTATAAATTTGGCATTGAGAGAAGTTAAATGAGAATGATCATGCTTCAATAAACTCACATGATGATACCAACCTAAGTCTACAAAGGAACCATAAGACTGCATCATTTATCAAAGCTTGGTGAATCACCGATTGGTTGAGTAACATAACAGTGAGCCAATGTTGTTATATTGTCAAGTTATTATTATTATTGCTGTTATATGATTGGAAATTGAAATGATAATGAACCTATGATCAATATTTACAAAGAAGAATAATGAGAATGCAGATTTGAATGGATGATTGGAGTCCTATCTGCATTAGGCGGTATCAGAGCTCAGAAGATTCTGAGTATGTGATATGGAAAATATCACTAGGATGTAGCAGTAAAGATTATGTTTTCTTGAATATGTTTTTCACAAGATTTGTAGATAAATTTCCAAATTTTCTTTGATGTTTAAGTATTCTTGCAATATATTTTTGTTGATAAGTTGACAGATTTTCTTGGTGCTAAGTACCCATTTGTGGATGATTGTTGGGGGAGACCAAATTCAACCTTGCTAATTGGATTTGTGTCCTTCACAAGAATTTATAATTGTTGGATCAAAAACAAGTTATATTCATGGAAGGAAAAGAAGAAATGTCATAGTTGTTGTTGAAATTAGATTCTTGGATTGCCTATGAGGAAGCAAAAGAGAAAAACAAGTTACATTCATGGAAGGAAAAGAAGAAATGTCATAGTTTTTGTTGAAATTAGATTCTTGGATTGCCTATGAGGAAGAAAAAGAGAAAAGGAGAAAAGAAGAAGCAAGAAGAAAGAAGATTGAAGAAGACTTAATGGCATATGAAATGAAGTTAGATATGATGAAGAAAAGAGATCAAGAGATATTGGAATTAATTGAAGCCCAGATAGCATATGAAGAAGCCGAAATGAAGAAGAAGTCTTGTCCATTGGAAGGAAAAGAGGAGAAAACTAATGCTAGTGAGGAGCAGATGGTTGTGGATGAGCCTTGTGTGGAGAAGGTTCTAGTTGAAGATAAAGATACTAAAATAATTATTGATTTGGGTGATAGTGATATGATTCTAGAAAAGCTTGAAGATAGTAACATGGTTGATGGAATGATAGATGAAATGATCATATAGAAAAATGCATTTAATGTTTAGGATAGCATGGAGGATGACATGAAAATTGTTCACAATATAGGATTTTTTGTAGTGGGTGCAAATGAAGATAATTTTTAGTGGCTAGAAATGATGATGAAGATATTTTCTTGGAGGATCAATTCAGTGTTTATGTTGCTGGAGGTGAATTATTAGTTTTTTCTAACATATTATATATAGGTAATGAAGACACCTATTTGGTGAATCCTTTTGCTGATGTATGCTTGGACTTTGAAGATTTGGTTTGGAGAAATATTTTTCCTTTGGGAGAATATATGCACAAGATATTGGCATCAAATTTTCTTGCCGGAGACCACATACCACCTTGGAAATGGAAGTCTAGAAAGAAGGCTAATTCAAAGGGACTTGAATTCTTTTGTCGTGGGGAGCATGATACAGGTGCATCCCAGACTCAAATAATTTTTAAGATTCTAGATTCTACATGCATTTTAAATGGCTATTTTTAATAATTTAATGGTTGGGTCTTTGTTTACATAGTTTTTAGTATAGTCATTTGAGTAGAAGTAAGTGTCTTGGTTTAATAAAATAAATGGTTTATGTAATCAATCATAAAGAACTGATTAGAAATTCAATTGTTACAAGTCAGTTTTAAGAAGTAGTTATTGGGTTATCTTCTTTTGAATATCTTTATATATATGTAATTAAAGAAACTTGAGGAAGGGGATGTTAGAATGAAGTAGATGTTAAGTGTCAAAGAAAGCAAATAAAATGTAAGGAGATAGCACATAATAGAAAGAAGACTTGAATGTTTTGTTTGGAAGTTTGGTTCTAGAATTTCTTATTCATGTTTATTTAAAAAAATATATTTTAGAATGGTTATACCAAACCAAAAAAGGACTACATGAATTTCCAGATATTAAATCAAATTGGAATAATTTTATATTTATGGTTTGAGTTTATTAGAATTAGAATTATTTATCTATGTTTGGTTGAATTAGGGTTTTGAGGAAGAAATTTCAAAGTTTAGTAACAGAGCTTAATAGTTTATGAAATCAATTTTATTATTTATCGATGAACTAAATTCAAAGGCCTTTAACTATTGATACAAGTGAGTTATTGGTTTTTGTATTGTGGAAGAGGATTAATGATTATTGGTATTCGATTTTGAAAAGTTATTTATGATGTTCCCATAATGGTATTGGGTTTGAATTTAATAATTGTTCCCATTTGTCATCGGCAACCAAATGAATCAAACATTCATTTCATGCTCTTGATTAACCTTTTGGATGAATTTTAAGTTTGTTTCAAGAATCGTAATACAAAATTCTTGTTGATATCAATTCAAAGTAGAATAGTCTACTCTTGGCATTTGGTTTGTATTCAATGCAACTAGATTGGGTTATTTTGAAGAATATTTAAATTTTGAGAGTATGTAATGTTTTGGGAACTAGTATGAAACCATAGTCTTAACTTGCTATTACACAAATGGAAATCAATGCCATTCAGTGGAATAGATGTTAAGGCAATGTCATAAAAAATTACAAGCATTCTGATTTGATACTACTCAATGCAAGGTAGTAGATCCACATGGACCCGTGAGCAACATAATTGTTAAAACATTTTAGTGAAGGAAGCCGTAAGTCATTGGTGAGTTGATATAGTTTGGGTCATATTGGAGATGCCATGTTCGTATTAGAAATTTGGCATTGAGGGAAGTTAAATGAGAATGATCATGCTTCAATAAACTCACATGATGATACCGACTTGAGTCTGCAAAGGAACTGTAAGACTGCATCATTTATCAAAGCTTGGCAAATCACCGATTGGTTGAGTAACATAATAGTGAGCCAATGTTGTTATATTGTCAAGTTACTATTATTATTGTTATATGATTGCAAATTGAAATGATTATAAACCTCTAATCAATGTTTACAAAGAAGAATAATGAGAATGTAGATTTGAATGGATGATTTAAATCCTCTTTGCATCACTCCTTCACTAATCCACTTTATAGGCATAGTTATGCACAAGCCCTATATTGGTAAGTGTAGATGAATTATAGAAGGCAGTAGTAGAACCGCAAAGAGAAAAGGTGAAACCAATGGAACTACCTTTCACTTATGCAACTACTAGCACTAAAATTTTAATGCTTCTACCACCTCCAACAGTAGGTGATACATTATAGAAGCCAAGTTCAAAGGAAGGAAAATCTAATGAGAATGAGGATACATCAAAGGAAAAGGAGCGGGCTTCCATACAAACATTGGTAGAACTAAAAAAAATTGGCACTCCTACAAAGACCCTTCAAAATTCGAGCACTGAAACCATACCATTACAAATTTCAACTCCAGGCTCAAGCTCAACTAGAGTGGCTAGGGTACTTCATTATGGAGACCTTAAATTAGATGAAGACATAGAAATACCATTCTATGACTCCAAGACCATCACCATGGCTTAGATCATAGAAATGAAAAATGCATTAGACAAAAGGAAGAGGTAGGAGATACTCAAAAAAGAGTATAAACACAAGCAAGCATTGAATGATATTAAGGACATCTTTATGGATGCCTTTAGCTTGTAGTCACCAGATGAAGCAAAGTCCATAATAGAGAAACTATCAGATATAGTTGACCATGTGACCAATGAAGACCAGGATACTAATGCTAAACTCATGGAATGGTCAAAAAGAAAATTTGAAGGGAAAGTGAATGAAAATATATCAAGTGGTATAGCACTTGAATAGGTTGAGTTGGCCAAGAAAATAGACAAGGTCAAAGCTGTACTTGAGAACATTTTCTCATTGTATAGAAAACCGTGTGATTTTTCTAACTTCACACATGAAACAAGTCAGAGAATAATGAGCTTGGAAAGAAATTTGAAAATTTAGAGCATGCAACTGCCAAAGGATCCAACTCAAAGTGAGAAGAATTTTGCACAATCACTTCAAACTCAAAGGGAGTTAGCTATACTCATAGCAGAGGAAGCCAATATAAAGTCTAAATTGATGCAAATTCAATCCTCTATCACCCCACATTTGGAAGTCCTCCACAAGGAGCAAGTATATGCAGAAATTGTTTTAAAGAAAGAACCAAATCTTTCTACCCTTGATGGACTTGTACACCTTGCTGTAGAGATTTCCATCCAACACAAGTCACTTGACATATCTTTGGAGAATTGGGATGCAACTCTGAAAATAATAATGGAGGTAAATAGTAATTTTTTGGCTAAGTATGGTATTACACCTTAGAACCCTTTGACATTAGTGTCAAAAAGGGGGAGATTTATGTTTTAGGGGAGATATAAATTTTGATTACATTCTTTCATTCATTTTGAGAATAAAAAGGAAAGTTTGTAGATAGCCAAAAGGGGGAGATAAGTAATAAGAAAAAACGTGGGAGATACAATTTTTTTGGCAATCATATGGAAGATATCTCTATTCCATATAAGATCTAATACAAAATGCAAGAATTTCATAGCTCTAATAGATCAGATAACCCAGGTATAAAATACAAGAATAAGGCAAAAGAAAAAGACTATCAACATAGAATTTTGGTTTCAAGAATGTCAAGGCACAATTAGCTTAGGGGGAGTAACAAGGTATTTTGAATAAGTTTTGAACAAATTTTGAAATTTTGTACATATAGAGAAGGGGGAGATTGTTGGTCTTAGATGGTTTTGACATTTCAGTGTCAACACACTTAACCACTTTCTACATTGAAGCTGAGTACACTATTTATGCCAAGCCATAGTTGGTGTTGAGTCAAAATTCCAACAATTGCTGAGTGACTATAGGTACAGAGAATTATATGAGTGTCGAGTGATATATAGGTGCCAAGCCACAATTGATGCTGAGCAAGTTAGAATGCTTCATGTGCTGAGAAAGACATAATGTAATAGGTGCTGAGCAAACTCGGATAGTGCATGTGTCGAGCACTAGTAGTCCAGTATGTGCTGAGTAACATACAATCAACATATGAGTTTGTGCCCTCACAAACTCAGATGTAAACCATTTTTGGAGCCAAAATAGAAGGATTTTGAAGGAAAAAAATGATAAGAATGAATCTTTTACATTTCCTATGTGATCAACATGCAGCCAATCAGAAAAATGGAGAAGGCATGCAACCAATAAGAAAAATGCAAGGAATAAGTAGGAACTTAAGATTCAATATGGATCGTAGATCCATACCTAACCCTAAGTCTTCATAATCTTTAAAAGGAGGATGAAAAATCCATTGTACGTGTTGTGGAAGAGAACAATGTTTCGGTAAACTATAGCAAAATTTCATTGTGAAGAGACAAAGACTTAGAGGAACATAGCAACAATTACATATCTGGTTGATTAGAATAGTACAAGGGACAAGGGACACGATTAGATATAAGATCTTAGAAGATCAAGATTAGAAGGAGTAGATCAAGTTGCTAAAATAAAAAATTTAAGGTTGTAAGCAACCAAGTCAAAGGTTTCTAATACTTTATTGCCATTGTATTAGATAGTGAAAACCATATGTTGATAGGTTAGATTAATAGCTATTTTGTAGATCCTTTGAAGAGGTGAGTAAATCCTTTAATAGGGTGACACTTCATGTAAAGTATTTGTAAATCCTCTAACTAGGTCACTATTGATAGAGTGTAAAGCCTTTAATAGGGCCAACCATTAGAAGTGATTAAATAATTATTGCTACTATAATTTTGATGGGTATCATCCCCACCCCAGTTTTACCTTCTTATTCCTAGAGGGTTTTTGGGTTACCAAATCTGGTGTGATGTGTATGTTTTTGCTTTATGTTTAATTAATATGTTTACATGAATGCATCTTATTTTTAGTTATTTGATTTAAAGGATTTGAAAAGGTTAAAAGTGAGATACTTTTGATTCACCCCCCCTCTTAGAAATACTCTTCCCATTTTGAGCATTCCAACAAAAGTAAGGTAAATAGACCCTTTTACTGGTACTACATGCTGATGCACATATGTCTCTATAAGGGAGTTACCTTTTTCCCTAAGGGAATGGAGCTGGAGCCAACAAAGGATGGTGAAAAGCTACCAGTCTAGTTATGGAGTGTTGATATGACTTGGGAAGCTAGGGATGACAACTATGTTAGATTTGATAGATATTTTGCATCAACACTCAGATTGCTCCTGAGAGGGGATAGCCCAAGTATTCCACAATGTCTACTAGAATTAATTAGACCTAAAGAACATGCAAAGGGACTTTTGGTTAGTCACAATTGGGGGGATATAATTCCATACAATGTTTCTACTATGATTAGAGTTTATGGTTTTTTGGGATAACCTCATGTTTTACCTTTCCATGTATCTTTGAAGATAGGAATTACAAAATTACTGTGGAAAATTAGAACTATTGAAGAAAGGGATATGATCGGTAAAGGTAACGACACTTTCTTTTTGGTTGTCACTTTGGCTCATGATTTTGTCTTTATAAGGAAAGCATGGAAAAATCTTAGTTTATTTTTGAATAGATATCATATGGCAGAATCCCATGCAAGGTATATCGATCCAGAAGGATTCTATGACCTTCTAAGGGAGAGGAAAAAAGCTAAAGCTATTACACAACATGTATACTTCCCTAAAGATTTTATCAAATTTTTTTTTCATTACAAGAATAGGAAGTTAGGAAAGAAAAATGGATAGTATTTAGCAAAGTTTTGGAATTCATTAATGCTTTTGAGCTTGATTATAATCCTTTAAAAGATAAGAAGTATTGGGGGGCCAAAATGAATCTATTAATGAATAATTTTGCTATAATGATGCAAACTATGAATGAGAAGAAGGCTACATATGTTAAAGCATATCCTAATCAAGTAGCCGATGTGGAGAGAAAAATAAACATTAGGATGATAGTTTCTCTAGGCTAGTATACCTTAAAAAGGAGGGTAGGATATATTGTGGTTCAAAATATGCAACATGTTCCCCCTCACAAAAGGCCAAGACCAGAGAGTTCACCTACCACCAGTGCACCAAAAAGATAGAAATTAGAAAAAGGATCTTCTTCTCATGTGGAAGAGTATTCACCAACTCAAACCGCAATCTGAATAGAAGATGAATCATCTTGAAGAGAACAATTAAGAAAAATGGGTGTGGAAGGAGATATAATTGTTACTTCTACTAATCTGGAAAGAGGAGTACCTCAGGAGCCTCCTATGCTCTCCTTGGACCTCACTGTTTCTGATTACAAAGGTAAGGAGATAGATCCTATTATTTTTCAAGCCTCACAAAAGTTTATAGATGATGATAATTTTGTTAAATATAGGGCTTTTGCACAATTTTTGTAGAGAAAGAATATAGGAAATTTTGAGGAGAGATGTAAGAGGATAAAAGTAGAGCAACCAGGTCGACCAGACTCTGACATTGAGGAAGAGGTGAAGCCTAATTTTTTGGATGTGCAGTATAAAATAGAGGAAGAAATATTACAAGCACATAGGGGAATAAAGTTTAGTAATGACCATCAAGACCTGGTTATTTGGTCAATTGAAAATAGGAATAAGACAAGAATGCAAGAAATTTCTAGTGTAGAACATACTAGTACTCTTAAAGTATATAGTGCTGATGAAGTGGGTAGTCAACAGTTTATGAGAATGGCTAAAGAAATGCTAGAGTTTGGGGATGTGGTTGCTGGAAAAGAACAAAGAAAATTCTTAGAACTGAATGCCAAGTTTGAAGAAGTACTAAAGACATATGAGGATAGAGGAAAAATGATACAATTACTAGAAAATCAAATATCCCAAATGGATAAACAACATGGAAAGAGGAAGATGGGAGAATCCAATAAGCCAAGAATTGTATATCCTTGGCCACCAATTGAGAAATTTAAAACCACTCTCATTGTTGAAATACCAGACAACCCATAGAGGCCTAAATTCTATACTACAGAAGAATTTGAAGAGGAGAAAATAAATTGTGGAAAATGCATGTAGAATTGAATAATTAGTATGAAGAAAAGCTTAGGCAAACAATTTTGTTCCTAGTAGATAAAATTGAGTGGCCAACATTTTATGACCAGTCAGGAAGAATCATAAAAAATATGGGATGAAATAAAAGGAGATGAAAATAACTTGAGACCCATTGTGTAGAAATGGAGTGAAAGAAGTAATGATATTACTATAATGTGCATATCTGCCATCCAATTACCATGTCATCAAATAGAGAAGATTTTTGATATAATTAACAATCTGAAGGACTTTGATGAGAAATGGGTTTCTATTTAGAAAAGAAGAACAATTTGTCTTTCTATGTACATAGTGTTTGACCTATTTTCTAGTGCCCTTAAAAAGGTTGATAAAATAAAAAAATAAGAATAATGGGGAAGGGAATTAGATGAATTATTGTGCCAAAGAATGAATAATGTTGTAGATGAAAAGGGTCATATACTATGGGCAATGACCAATGAAAAGCTGGTCAAAGTGCAATTATTTTATAATGTTATTAGAAAAGATCTTTGTTGAAATAGAAATAGTTGGAAATTTTGTAATAAAAGGTGCAGTGGGAAATCCTAAATTTTGATTGGCCTAATGAAACTGGTTTCAATAAGTGGAAAGAAGAATTTATGTCTTTAGAACAAATGGTAGAAGATAATGGGGTAGACGAGGATGTAGAAGTGACTGTTACCTTAATAGTTCATGATGAAGACAGTAAAAACACCTAAGTTGAGGTTAACTTGTGGGTACCAGAACAAGACACATCACTAGCAAGCTTCATAGCTACATACTCTGAGGAGTCAGAGTAACAAAAGAATAAATCATGAAATTCACAGTTTTGGTAGTGTAACAGAAAAGTAGACCACCTAAAAGAATATCTTGATATAAAGTTTTTTCTGTTACACTCAATTTTGACCTTTTGTGATAACTGCAAAATGTAAATACCTTTTTTCAAAAGGAAAGCTTTCAGTTCTCTGTGCCTAAAGCTTGTTGCATCTCACACTATATAAGTGAGATTCCATGGCTAGAGAAAGAGTCTGAATCATTTTTCTTTTTAGTTTTTACTAAGCTTGTTTGGTCCAGTGTTCCTAATGTATACTTTGTGATATGTTCTTTTTGCAAATTTTATGAGAATAAATCAATTTGGCAAGATCTAGATGTTTTGTCTTGCGTCATTTTGAGTCTTATCTAATTGTATACAATTTTTAAAGGAAATTAATGAAAAGCATGGACTGTCCCCATTTATGGTTTTGCTGAATTTTGTCTCCAATTCTATTATCTGGCTATTTTGAAGTTGTAAGAGCAAAAGCTTGTCCACATGAATGCAATTAAATCAAATTGTATGTTAATTCACTATTTCTTTTAATTCAATGAATTAAGTAAATGCTTCATTGATGTTGATAAGATTGCCATGGTAATAGGAAAGATATTGATAAGCATGAAATTTTAGTGAGAATTGATGAGACTAGAATATGGTCTATTTTGACATTTCATTTTCAGTTTAATTTACAAAATTTCTAAAGACTTTGATGTTCAAGAACATGATTTTTATGATGATCTTAGTCAAATATGTGCATAATTACTTTTCAAGATCAAAATGAATATGTTGTGAAAAGATATGTCATTTAATTACAAAATAGTGTGAGAATGATGCTTTCTCTTCCTTAGCTAGGTTGGGTAGTTCTCCTACAGCAATGTGACATAGGGTAAACTAATTTAGATAGCATGTTTTGAATAAGTTTTGATGTACATTTTTATTTCTTTAGAAGCACTAATAATTTGCACATATAAAAGAAAGGTCAACTCAACCAAATGGGAATCAAAGTGGTTATTGGCATTATTATACCAGCCTTGAGCAGAGGGAATTTAGGGTTCGTGAGCTCCTAGATTACCATTCTTATTAGTGCTAGAATTAATGCACTAGTTGTAATAAACAATACTATTAATTTATTTGATAGTTGATGAGTCTAAAATCTAAGAATTTTGTTCCTAATCTATGTTTTTAAATAATTGAAAAGTCTATATTCCAGAAGAGGAAAAATTTTGTAGTCACTTTTAGTAGAAGAAGTTTTGTTGAGTATTAAATATAATCTTGTTGTTCATCAATATGTACATTTTCCCATTATTATGAATAAAAGGAACATTTCAAGTCTTCATATCTGAGTTATTTTGCTTCACTTCTCTATGGGGGCCCACACAAGAAGTGAACTATTTAGTTAACGTACGATTTATATTTAGTTATTAGAACCAAGGTAGACTTTGTTGTTCCTACAACCACTAATAATAGAACTAGTGGACTATTCCTACAACATAGGTAGTTGAAGTAATTCTCATATGTATTTTCATGATTTGTTAAAATAGATTTGATTCCCATCTTTAGCTTAGATTTCTTGTAGCTTAAGAATTTGAATTTCCTTAGAGCAATTCTTAAGTCAAGATAAGTTTGAAGCATATATTTTGCCAACACCATTTCAAGTTTATGTCCCTAGTTAATAAATTAAATGAGTCCAAATGAGTTTGGTAAGAACCAGTTGAGATTTCCAATCTTGGGCTAAGTAGCTCATTGCTATAGGATTTTGATCCCTTCCTTTGGCCAAGCATTTTTGGCATTGTTGTCAAGGATGGTGTTAATTCAAACTAGTCTTTTTGGCTGATAGAGATTAGCAATAAAGAATCATGTTATTCATAGAAGAAGAGACCACTTAGGGAGATTCCTTCCTCATCATAATTAGGAAGAGCCATTCAATGATTTTCAGCCTGAACCAGAAGAACCCCAAAAGGAGAACAACTTAGATGAGCCCTTTGAAAATCCATTTGTTGACATTAATGATGAATCAAAAGAATCACTCCACCTAAATGAAATTTTTCATGAGCCTAAATATCAAGATAATCCACTAGCCATTGTTATCTATCAAGCACCACATCTTCCTGCAAGAATGGTTGTGCCTACCTTTCCCTTTCTTATTCCCCCTTAGCAATGGAACCAAAATTTGAAGAACATACCTATTGCTGCAATTCCCAAATTTTATGGCTTAATTATAGAAGACCTTGAAACCTTTCTCTTTGAGTTTGATATCCTCTGTAGGAGTTATGACTACACAACTAATGCCCATTAGATGAAATTGTTTCCCTTTACTCTAAAGGATGCTATCCTACGATGGTTCATGGGGTTGGGTGCAAATGCTGTAGCAAATTGGACTAAAATAAGTAATTTGTTTCTTCAAAAGTATAAAGAATACTGTTGAGGACAAGATATGAAGGGGGATGACATTTTTAAAATGTCATAAAAGGAGGGTGAAACCTTGGAAGACTATGTTTCTAGATTCTTGTTTAATGTGCAATGGAATACACAACATAACTTAAATGAAGAATCTAAAAAGCATCTTTTTCTAAGAGGTGTGCAAGAAGAAAGTATGGAGGCCCTAGACCTAATGGCTAGAGGTGATGTTACACAAAAAATTGCAATGACATCAAGGAGATATGTTAGAACTATTCAAGAGCCACTATAAAGAAAGGTAGAGGATTAAGGAGCCTAACATATAAGACCAATGGTGGGTCAGGAGTATCAAAGATGGAGTTATCCAATTAGCTATCTAATTCCAAGAAAGATATCATTAATGATGTTTCTGCTCAATTGGACACCATGCAAGTTCAAAGGAAAAAGAATAAAGAAAATGCCATGTTGACTAAATTTTGCTCTCATTGTAGAGAAAGGAAGAAGAATTGCACATGGAAGACCATTGCAGTAGTAAACACACAACCAATGACCATAGAGTTTAAAGCAATTGATGAGGATATAGAGAAGTGATTTATGTTGCTCAAAGGGCACCATGTGCTCAGAGAAAAGGTATGCCTCAAGACCCTCTAAAAAATTTTGGTTACAATGATAATTAGTGGTAGGGTAATATTCCCTCAAATTCATTCCCTCAAGGAAAAAATTGGAGTAGTAATTGGTCCAAACAACAACCCAAGTATAATCAAGCCTACCATCAACCACCTCAGTATCCCCAACAAAATACTCAATAGCCTCAACAAAACAACCAGTATCCTTAGTGGCATCCTAATCAACAACCACCTCAGTAGGGGCCAAGCCAACTACCTCAACAATAAGCCCTAATGCCTCAACCTCCTACAACTAATGCTAGCCGACAAAAAAAACCATAACTTCCTGCTAAAGCAACACCAAATCCCAACAATAAGCAACAAGCTTATTCTCTCTAGGTTAATGATATTCATCTTAGGTCTGGAATCAAATTGCTTGGACCTAAAGGACCTATTATGATTGAGGTCACTTATACTAAAAATGGTCTAGCAAGTCAACTAGTTGATGTTCCAATTTTCCCATCTATGCAAGCACCTACTCCTCTATTTCCACAAAGGTTAGTCCCTGCAACCCCATCTAAACCAAGCCCTGTAGTAGCTAATCTCCTAGACCAACTTAAGAAAATCACTATATAGATTCCCTTATTGGATGCAATTAAATAAATTCACCTTTACAATAAAACATTGAAGGAAGCATGTGTCAAGCAATCTATTAGGAAGAAAAAATATCCTCCTACTATCCATGTGTTCAATCAATTTTCTAATTTAATGTTGAACAAAGCCCTGACACCTAAATATTCTGATCCAAGAAGTCCTGTTGTTACCATACATGTAAATGACATCCAAATTTAGAATGTTTTGATTGATCTAAGGGCCTCAATTAATGCCATGACCAAAGAAGTCTTATTAATACTTAGTATTATAGGATTAAGGGATACTCCTATAATACTCTAGTTAGTAGACAAATCAATTGTCAAACTTGATGGTATGATAGAAGATATCATTATAACCTTGGAATCCCTAGATTTTCCTTCAAACTTTGTTGTGCTTTTATTGAGAGGTACCCTTGGAGGATATCCATTAATCTTTGGGAGACTGTGGTTGGCTACTAAAAATGCATGCATTGCATGACAATCAAGAAAAATGACAATATCAAATGGTACCAACACTAAGAAGTTAACTCTATACTCCCTTGCACAACCTCACCTAGATGTTGACCAAGTTTCCCAGCCAGAACTTGGTGATGAACTTCTAGAAATTAATTTTGTTCAACAACTCATGATGCTACAAAGAAATCCATTTTTTGTGTCCCAAGAGGAAGATGATATATTGGCAACAATCCTTACTAATCCATATGATTCTGAGGAGTCTACTTTTGGAACTCTTGCTAGCTCCTTGCAAATTGTATTTCCTAAATGTGATGCACCTTAATCTCCTACATCACCTAATTACCTTAATACATTATTACCCTATGAAATTAAATCCCCAACAATAGCAGAGGTCTTAATGATGAATAAGGTAAAGAAAGAAAAAATTTCTACAGGAAAAGAGCTAAATATTAATAATGAACTTACTGCATCTTAGATGGTAAGCATTATTAAACTATTGTAAAATAGTCATCAAGACTTTGCATGGGACTATACTAACATGAAGGTTTTAGATCTTGGTCTTTGTACACATAGGATATTTATCAATCTAGAGTGTAAGCCAGCAAGACAACCTTAGAGGAGGGTAAACTAACATTAAAAGACACAGTCAAATAAGAGTTTCCAAAGCTTCTTAATACTGGCTTTATCTATCCTATTTCTAATAGCTAGTGGGTGTCACCTCTAGTTATTGTTCCAAAGAAGGGGGGAAAATGGAGAGTATGTGTGGACTATAGAGAGCTTAATAGAGCCACTAAAAAGGATTATTTTCCCCTTCCATTCATTGATCAAGTGCTAGATAACTTAGAAAGAAAAATATATTTTTCATTTCTAGATGGTTTTAGTTGGTACAACCAAATCCAGATCTCTCTTTAAGATCAAGATAAAAAAATGTTCACCTATCCATGGGGAACATTTGCTTACTCTGTCTTACCATTAGGATTATGCAATGCCCTTGCAACTTTTCAGTGAGTGATACTTAGCATATTTTTTGACATAGCTGTAGATTGTGTTGAAATCTATATGGATGATATCACTACTTATGGTGACACATTTGAGCAAGCTCATACTAACTTGGAAAAGGTATTAAAAAGGTGTTAAGAAAATAATCTTTCTATTAATAGTGAAAAGTGTTATTTCGTGATGGAAGAAGGAGTTGTTCTTGGACACTACCTTTCTTCTTTTGGAATCCAAGTGGATCCTACAAAGACTGTTGGAATTACTAATCTACCAATACCAACCAAGAAAACTGATGTTAGAAGCTTTCTTGGACATGTTGGATACTACAACAGATTTATCAAAAATTTCAGTAAGCTTGTTGCTCCTCTGTATAACCTACTTAGGAATCAAGTTGGGTTTGAGTGGACACAAGACTTTGAAGTAGCATTCCAAAAATTGAAGTATGTTTTGACAACAACACCTATTCTGAGAGGACCTAATTGGAAACTACCTTTCCACATTCATATCAATGCATTTGACACTACTTTGGGGGTAGTTCTTAGAAAAAAAGAAGGTACTATTGACAATTCCATTTACTATATTAGTAAGAATTTGTAGGGTGCTGAGCTAAATTATAGTGTCACTGAAAAATAATTGCTCACAATTTTGTATGCACTCAATAAATTTTTTCATTATATTACAAGTTATGAGGTTGTTGTCTACACTGATCATTCTACTATAAAGTACTTGATGAATAAACTTGCTATCTTTGGAGGATTAGCACATTGGCTACTCCTCATGAAAGAGTTTAATGTGAAGATAATAGATAAACTAGGTTGAGCCAACATAGTAGTAGATTTTCTATCATGACTTAAACTACCTGATGATCATCTAGCCATAGATGATAGTTTTCCTAATGAGCATTTATTTTCAATAGAAAGTTATAACCCATGGTTCACAAATATAGCAAATTACCTTGCTATAGGAAGAACACCACCACACTTTTCACCCAAGCAAAGCCATCTCTCGGTGGAAAAGAGTTTCAATTTCTCATGGATAGCCAAATTAATGTTCTACACTAAACTAGATCAAATAATCCGCTAGTGTGTAAGGGAAGATGAAACCTATGACATATTATAGGCAATGCCATGATGAACCATGTGGGGGTCATTTTGTAGCAAAAAAGAACAACCTATAGAATTTTAACAACTAGATACTACTGGCCTATTCTTCATAAAGATGCAACATAGTATACAAGAAGATGTGATCAATTCCAACGCATAGGAAGACCCACTAAAATTGATGAAATGCCCCTACAACCACATGTGGTAGTCACTCCTTTTGACAAATGGGGTATTGAATTTTTTGGTCCAATAAAGCCCTCTTCTCATGGTAAATCATACATCTTGGTATGTACTGATTATGCAACTAAATGCTTTGAAGAAAAAGCTATGGCACATTCAAGAGATCACAAAGTAGAAGATTTCTATATGAGTGCATATTCACTAGATTTGGAGTACCTAGAGAAATTATCATAGACCAAGGAGCTCAATTCACATCAAACCTGATTGCAAAATTCATGAAGAAGTACATGATCCATCATGGTAAATCTTCCCCATACCATCCTCAAGCTAACGGTTAGGGGGAAATCAAAAATTGAGAAATTGAAGCCATCCTCACTAAAAAAGTTGCTATTCACAAAAGGGACTAGGTTACCAGGCTTCCTGAAGAAATTTGGGCTTATAGGACTACATGGAAGAGCACCAATAGATTTACTCCATTTGAATTACTTTATGGTAAATCTGCATCCATGCCTATTGAATTTGAACACAAGTCTCTAAAAACTACTTTAGAGTTAGATGTTGATCTTTCCAAGGCTTAATAACATAGGTTACTGCAGTTGAATGCCCTTGATGAATACTAAAAAGCTTCCCTACATAGTATAGAGGTAATCCAACAAAAATGAAATAAATGACATGATGAGTTCATCCATGACAAGAATTTTTTTATTGGAGACTGGGCCCTCCTATATGATTCCTATTATCAACAAACTCTAGGAAAATTCTAAACCTACTGGCTAGGACCATATGAAATCATTTCTAAGTTCAAGAATGGTGTAGTGAAACTCTCTACCATTGATCCTATACATTCCAAATTACTTGTTAATGGACACAGCTTAAAACTCTACCATAAGCCATCTGGTCATGAAGAGTTTTTCTAGCAATTTCAGTCATCTTCTAATCCTACTATTCCTGCAGCAGCTACAAATGAGTTTCCTGCTCATTTGTTGTCTCCTTCCTAATCAACATTTCATTTATCATAATAAATTACTTTCTTTGTGAAAGTATTTTCTCCATAATAATTTGACCTCACTTTATTTTTTCTCATCTTCCACCTCACCTCAACCTTCATTGACTAGCATGACAATATCAAATGCCAACACAACTTTGCAGGTCCATACACATACTTAAGTTTAAAATTTTTTCTTAATATGTTGTTCTATTTTTAGTTACCTTTGTCACTAGCAATTGCATGAGCCATTGCCTAATTTAGTTGGGGGGAGGAGTATTATTATCTCATTCATTTTTTTTTGTGATCATTAAATGTTCATTATTCTTTTTATGTTGCCACATGATAAAAAGAATAATGTGATGTGACTACTACTTTTATGTCGCACATTTTTGTGAATTAGTAAGTATGTACTTAATGCAGACTTAAGTGGTATTTAATGCTAAAAATGTCAGCAACTTAAAACAAGTACTATCACTTGTCTTCTCATCTTGTTATGAGTTTTTCTCCAATTTTGAAATTGCTCCTGTAATCACATTAGAGGAACAATGGGGGGTGGCTTGTTGAGAAGGGAACTAGCTGACCATACAATTGGGAGACCTAATTTTCCTACAGTGCCTAGGGTTCATATTGTCCAAATTGTCTACCTAGAATGAGGAGCTTGCCTTCAAATTCTTGTGAATGTTGATAGACGGTTTTGCTACAGTTAAAGGAATAAGGGTTTTGTTTTCACCCAAGATCGCAACAAAGACAATGCAATTGCTACTAGAAGGAGAAATTTTCTTAGATACATTAGATGTAGTGTTGGCTAGAGCCCAATTTATAGTGCACACAGACCCATGACTTCAGATAGACTAGAAACAAGGTACAGTCTGCACATCTTTACCACAACCATTTAATGAATGTGCTATCTATGTGGCAAAATATTTTACTTGTGAGGGGAGACATTCATATTTGCATGCCACACATTTCAAATTTTTGAGTTGCTTAAGACATGATGATTTCCCTTTAAATGTCCCTCATTTTATGTACCATATTTTGTTGAAAAGATCCACTGTAGTACAGAAAGGAACCCCAAAGTATGTTTCACACCACTGTTTTATTAAGCTTATCATAGAAAAAGCTCGTAGGGAACAATTTGGAATACCTTGGGATGATTTTGTTGAAAGAAAAGTGAAAAACCCTGTTAGGCAACCTGAGAAGCAAATTGAAAAGGAAAGAGAACATCAGGAAAACCCTATGAACCCAACTCTAGCCTCTTCTTCAAACAGACCCAGAATGTCATAGAGAACTTTGATTTCTGCTCCCACAACTTCTACCTTTGGGTCAGGCCCAAAATCCAATAAGGGTAAAAGGAAAGTTAAAATTTCCCCAAATGTTGACTCTCCTACAACACCTAGGGTTCATAAAATGAAAAAAAGGGGGAATGTACAAGAAACACCTTCAAGATTTCTTGTAGCTTTAGAGGTAGCAGAATTACCCTCTATGTGGTGAACCTAAAGAAGTTAATCATCATAGAACCTGACGAGGGTGTGTATTTTCAACCCCCTATGTTCTGGTAAAAATGAGAATATCATTAAAGAGGGTGAAAGTATAGAATGTGTACCTGTAGCAATAGGAACATCCTATAGCTAGCCACCCATTATCTCCATAGATTCGGATATAGAAAATAGTGTTTCTATTGAGGTTCTAGATTACCACCCTCCTCAAAGAGAAAAATTTCATGAAGAGGATGTTGGAATAAATTTTAATGTAATTAACACCATTGTTGAACAAATTCTTTCATAAGGACTTGATGCTTTAGCATCTGCAACCCAACAAACTATTCCTAATGATCCTTCATCTAGGGCACAAGTTACTTTTAGTCATGGTTCCATTATTTCATTGTTGAGAATCATTTAACAGTTGTCCAATCAGTTAATTCAAGAGAGGGAAGAATGGAAAATAGAGAGAGAGAGAGAGAGAGAGAGAGAGAGAGAGAGAGAGAGAGAGAGAGAGAGAGAGAGAGAGAGAGAGAGAGAGAGAGAGAGCTTAGAGAAAATTATCTTCAATCAAACTTACGATTTGACTAAAAAGGATGAGGAGATTAAGTAATTAAGTGGTAAACTTACAAAGGTTATTTCTGTTGGGACTGAAAATTGCATGGTCAATTTTTAGTCACATATTGAAAATTTTGAGAAATTGAGCCCCATAAATGCTTTTCGTGCACATGTACCTGGCTGTATCTTTGAGGCCCATGAGGTGTTTAATGCTTCTAGCACCTTCCATTCTATATATCCACTCATTTTATGAAGTTAAACTGCTATTCTGAGTCATTTTGTGAAGTCTTGTTTTGAGCGTTTGCCAAATCTGCATTTTACCCTAAGTGTCAAACAGCGATAACAGGCTATGTTTGCATCTGAATATCTCGCACCTAGAAATGTGTCATGACTTTCCACTTTGGGAGTATCTAGTATCCATACTCAAGAACCTATGTTTTAGATTTTGAGTCATTTCAAGTCATTTTACCTAGGTTTTGAATCCCTCAAAGTTGGTAGTTTATTGTTTTCATGCTGATGCACATTTGCAAATTGTGCATAATTCTAGGAAGCCCTATTTGATGAGTTATAACTTTGACCCAGTTGACCAAAATTTCAAAATTCCTTTTGTGTTGCATTGTAGATGTCAGAGACTTGTTATGTTTCAAGTTTCAACTTATGATGAATCCGTTTGATTAGTTTTGAAATATGATTCCAAACACAATTTCTATCTTTTTACTGGTGTCATAAAGTGCAGATTATTTGGTACCCCTATTAGTGATGTTATATCTCATGATCCATGATAGGTGAGATCAAATGGATTGTACCCCTGTATTGTCCTCTAAAAATACTGAAAGTGTGTAAGTTTTTAGGTCTTGACGAATCCATATGCACACTTTTCCAGGTCAATTCCATTTGCAAAAATCACTTTTTTGACATTGTTTTCGGTCAGCAATTTTGAGTAGCCTACTTTGACCACATATCATTCATGTCCTATTATTTGCGATAAGTCCAAATCATAGATCCATACTCTCCTCATGACAGTGAACCAATGCCCCAAGTTTTGTTTGCCCAAGTGTCCATTTGCCCAGTTTTCAAAGCCAAATCCAAACCCATTTTATTGCTTTTTAACATGTTTTCTTGTAGGCGATTCTAAGAAGGCAACTTTGATAGTGAATATCTTTTGACCTTGAATTCTTCATGAGATGAAATTCGATAGAGTGCAAGAGTGCGGAGTAGAGAATCAGTGTGTCAATTTTCAGAGCCTAGTCGGGTGTTTGGATCAGTTTTTAAGGCCAGTCGAAGGACCTCCTAGCACGAAATTCATAGTTTGCAGAAAGTGATAAAATGAGTTTTTAATGGTTAGTGATTGATCAAATTTGATTCAAATCAGTTTGAGATGATTAGTGGGTTAGTTTGATGGTTCAGATGTTTGAAAATGATTTTTTTTTTAGTCAAACCCACTTTGGGGCTCGATTGATTCCATTAAATTAGTGAAGTGTCATGGGGACTGAATTATTTTGATTATACTATTGAAGTTAAAATGTTATGTGACCAGCACTATGGATAAAAGAAATACTTGAGATGGTAAATGGAAAGGAAGTATACTTATGTGCTTCTTTAGTCCAAGGAAACAGATAATGTGAAACCTGAAATGAAACTTCATGGAAAGCAGGAAGATGAATTAGGAAAATTGGATAAATATGGGAGAATAATGAGAAGAGACACAAATGATAGTGAATAAGATGATATACCTCCTACTGCAAAATTTTAAGAGGGATTCTAGTTGGAGTTCTTGAAAATTTTCAAGTGAATGAAGAGCTACTTTTTGAGAATTGAACTACTAGACTTCTTTAAGGTCAAGATTATAAGTATTTATTGTCTGAAGATGAAGGGTGGGAAATAACTTGAAAAGCATATAAGATCAAAGCCTAGAAAACAATAAGAACATTGGATAATTAAGAAAGATTATCTTTCAAAGAAGGAAAACCTTTACACTGTACATTTGGGGAGAGCGATCAACCATTTAAAGCATAAGTTTTAAATTTTCAACCTTCAAGAAATTAACAATCCAAAAATAGTAGGCTAACAATGAATGCAGGCTTGTGGTAGGAGGTCGAGTATGAACAAACTTTTAATTGTGATCATTCATTTTTTTAACACATGGATTAAAACCCCAAGTTGCAAGGATTGTTTTGTACTCCCTACTATGGAATAAAGGTCAATTTAAAACAAAGACTCCACATTCAAATAAAAAAATCACCATAAAGTCCATAGACTTGGGAGGAGATGCTAATGGTGGATGTTTCAAGTCAAACCAAAGGACTCCACACATAAAGAAAAAAAATTGATGCTAAGTTTGAGAAAGGAGCTTGTGCAAGGCCAATCATGTCAAATTTATGTTATGGAAGCCCACACAAACCAAATAGCAACCCACGGCTTGGACTTCCATGCAGGGGCAGAGCCATGCTAGAGACAAGGATTAACCATTGTAAAATGATAATTACCCATGCCTAGTAGTAAGAAAGCTCCACATTTGTACTAGGAGGAAACATAGGGGAGATGGCCATTTAAAATGGCAACATGCAATAAAGAAGACGTAGGCAAATAAAAGAGGAGTAGCCCACGAAGGGCCAAAGCTCATAGCTTTGTAAAGGGAGTTCACACGCATGAAAAGGTAGAACACCCAATGCAAGATTAGAGGCAGTGTTTGAATAAGAAAGAGCTCCCCACACACAATTTGAAAGCCACCCAATGAATGCCCATGATAGTAGGAGAATGGGGCACCCATGTCTAAAGAACCCACCCACACATGAAAAAGGAGATAGCCACCAATGAAAATGCAGCCTGCGTGGAAGGAGTCCATGCATTGAGAACATAGGTAGTGTTGAAGAAAAAAGTAGAATGAAATAAAATAGGGAAATGAGCATGATCATGCGCATTGGGTAGGAAGCTCATGTAATAAAGGAAGAGTCAGAATATAAAAAGAAGAAGCCAGAGATCCATGTTGGGAGCACAGAATCCATGCATGCAAAGGACAAAGCCATAGCAATAAAAAAGAGAAGCCGCCATGTAGAAAATAGTGGAGTGATATGGTGAACCTATTTGTCCCACATTCATTATGTGGTAGACATTTCAAGTATTTAAAAACAACAACACATGCATTATAAAATATCTATAAGAATAAGGCTTTTTGAAAGCCAAGCCCGCACGTAGTGGACCCTAGTTCTTGATTGACCAGTTGGTGATAGACAAATTTTTTTGATGTAGAACACACAACAAAGTCACCAAAGATAAAGCTGCCAGAAAAGTCAAAAATCCAGCTAGTCACTACCTCACTAGCCAAAAAATCCTAGGTTTTCTGGTTAGCGACATAGCGGTTCACCGAGAAGCCTCAAAAATTTGGCAAAAGTTAAATGAGGATGTGGGTCTCGTTAGTAGATGCAGTAAATGAACCAGATGGTGACACATGTAAGATCATGTGGATGTTGCTATTTCACCATAGGAAGATGCATGATGGTTAACTATAGTGACATGGTGAGGGTTGATGTGGTGACGACATGTGGCAGTAGGTCTCGGTAGCACTGATGAGGAAAATGTGAGTTTTTGCCAATAATGGAGCACCATGTGGAAACAAGGTGGCAATGACGAGGTAGGTGTTGACTGGGTGATAACAGAGCAATAGGCAACCAATTAGGAGATGCCACATGGCAGCCCGATGGCATCTAGTGGGCTCGGTGAGGAAGAAGGAAAAAATTGAACAGTATACAGAGTAATTTTAAATAATTTTTTGAAAAGAATGTGCATGTTCATAACTAAAAAATGCAAAAGTGGGCATTTTTTCTAAAGTATAAACTTTAGAGATTGTTAAAATTTTTGAATTTTAAAATTGCAAGCCAGAGTTTCATACGAGGGGGATATTTTTCAAATTGAGATTCTGAAGGCTTTTGGTAGGCAAAATATGTGCTCCAATATACCACCAAAATTGGGAAGATCTGAATTTTTCGAATATGAGGTTGGTTTTTGTGCAGGTGCTCACCAGTTCAGTCTGTAAGCCAATTTGTGACTCCCTTAGTAGAATGACCAAAATTCGTCACTGATCATCAGAATTGGTCATGAGGTAGATATAAAGGTTTGGTGAAGTTTAAAAGTGAAGAAAATCAATTTTAATCAGTTTTCTTGTATTCTTGAGGCCATTTCAACTGATTTTTACCTTTTACCTTGAGTTCACTTTTACCTCAGAATCAATTATGATCTTTCATCATGACATTTCTGAGATATTTGATTCCTTTGAAAGAAAATTGGAAAAGGGATCTGATAGGTAGTTGAGGAGAGAGATTAGAGAGAGTGTTTTCATGGCAAAGAGAGGGAATTTCATGTGGATAGATGTCAATTGCAGATTCAATTCGAGAATTCCTTCCTCTATATCAATCTCATACTTTCTCATTGTATAGGTTCTAGTTTCTAGGAAGAAAAAGTTCATTACTATGAGACCATTGGTTCCAATATTTTGACATGTTTCCTTGACTGTGACACCATTCTTCAGCATAATTCTCTCATGTGAATAGCAATAGTGCATATAATACAGCAAGTTATGATATGTTAGGTGTTTTCATGTTTTAATTTTATGCATCTGAATGTATAATTTCAAGAAAATGAATACATATGAGCAATAATTTCACTAGTTTCATTCTGGTTCTTGTCTCCTATCTTAGCAATCTGTAAGTCTTATGTGGTATTGGAACAAAGATCTAAGATCCATTTGCATCCCCTTCAGGTTGTATGTTTGATGTATTTTTCTATTGGACCAAAGGGCCAAGTAAATGCTTGATATGTTTAACAAGGTTACTGGTTACTTGAGAAGGATATTTTGTGAGAATGAGATCTAAATGAACATTGATGTCTGAATCACAAGGTGATTAGATAGATCTGATGTTGGGGCATACAAAATATGTCCTGATGTCACAAATGTATGTTTTGAATTCATAGAATTGCCCAATGGATTAGGCACTGATCAGTTATAGAATCACTTGTTATACTTCTGCATATTTAAGATTGTGTTGAATCAACATCATTAGTCAAATGTTTCCCCTTTCATGTTGAAAGTTATTCAATGTTAACCTACACTTAGCTTGGCATTTTCATGAGTTATGTTCTTAGCTATTTCATTCTTGTGATTTCTTGGTTAAGTATAGAGGAATTTAGGGGTTTTATCTGTTATTCTAGATTCTGATTATGCTCATTGCACTAGTAACATAATTGGATCCTAAGAGTTTCACCCGCCTAGGTTTGCAGAGCCTAAAGTGAAGAAGGAGTGTAGCCTTATAGTTGGCCTGAGTTCTTGGTGAATTGTGTCCATTATTGGAGATATCTGCCCATAGATGTAATCTTACCTTGTATACTTGGTTATTAAAACACTATTAAATCAAGAGCCAACAATTGCCATGATTCCTGAATTAATGTCTTGTCGCTCTCCTTCCTCTATTTATGCTCTCTTTTTGAAAGAACAATTTCTTAGTTATTAGATGACTTGTGTAATACAGGGAAAGAATCTAGCGTTGAATACTCCTCATGAAACCTTTCAAGCCTTTCATACTGCCCCTATAGTGATTAAAAATCTACTCTATGAACTCTTGTTACATAATTTAGTAGTCCCTAATGATACAGATTGGAATCCTTTGCCTTATGTGGGTGATATTCAACTCAGGGCATTAATGTCTTGGATCCAATATGAAATCAATAGAGAGCATCAAGCCCACTAGTTTAGAGAATTAGACTATGAGGCTCCACTTCTTCTCAAGCCTAATGCCAAGGATGCTAGAACTATGTACTATGAATGGATGAAAATTGCTTATTCAAAACTTGGCAACTAGGTTATCTGTCCTTTAAGAGATGCAACCTATCAAGAATATAAAGCTATGGAAGATGTAGATCTCCTTACAAAAAAGTATGGGAATCAGTTGCATTGGATAAGATTGAATGAAGACCTACAAAAGAAAGAACCTCATTCTCCATTAAATTTTATCATGGCCACTCGATGAGTACCTTAGTATATCAAGTTGGGGGAAGAAAGGAAAAATGATTAGATCCCTTTAAATTTTTAGCCTCCACTATTATTATCCCCATTGGTTACTAATCAGCAAGATTTAGAGGTAGTTGATATGATAGAAGAGCTTTGCAGGTGGGAAAAATATAGGGAAAGTAAAGGTTTTCACTAGAACATTGCTACTAGAGGTAAAGGGTAGAGTATAGCTTTAGATTTCAGGATGGCTACAAGGGTGAAGAATTTTATGTTTCCTTGAGGACAAGGCAAAGTTTCAGTTGGGGGGAATGATGAGACCAGAATATGGTGTATGTTAACATTTCATTTTTAGTTTAATTTGAAAACTTTCTAAAGACTTTGATGTTCAAGAACATGATGATTATGATGATCTTAGTCAAATATGTGCATGATTAATTTTCAAGATCAAAATGAATATGCTGTGAAAAGGTATGTCATTGAATTACAAAATAGTATGAGAATGATGCTTTCTCTTCCTTAGATAGGTCAAGTAGTTCTCCTATAGCAATGTGTCATAGGGTAAACTAATTTAGATAGCATGTTTTGAATAAGTTTTGATGTATGTTGTTATTTCTTTAAAAGCGCTAATATTTTACAGATATAAAAGCAAGGTCAACTCAACCAAACAGGAGTCAAAGTGGTCACTGGTGTTACTATACTAGCCCTAAGTAGAGGAAATTTAGGGGTAGTGAGCTCCTAGATTACTATTCTTTTTGGCACCAAAATTAATACACCAATTGTAATAATTAATACTATTAATTGCTTTGATAGTTGATGAGTCTAAAATCTAGGAATTCTGTTCCTAGTCTATGTTTTTAAATAACCAAAAAGTCTATATTCCAGAAGAGGAAAAAAGTTTGTAGTCACTTTTAATAGAAGATTTTTTGTTGAGTACTGAATACAATCTTGGTGTTCATTAGTATGTACATTTTTCCATTATTATGAATAAAAGGAACATTTAAAGTCTTCATCTTTGAGTTATTTTGCTTCACTTCTCTATGGGGGCCCATACATGAAGTGAATTAAATAGTTAACATAGGATTTATATTTAGTTATTATAACCAAGGTAGACACTATTGTTTCTATAGCCACTAATAATATAATTAGTGGACTATTCTTGTAGCATAGGTAGTTGAAGTAATTCTTAGCTATATTTTTGTGCTTTGTTAAAATAGATTTGATTCCCAGCTTTAGCTTAGATTTCTTGCAGCTTAAGCATTTGAATTTCCTTAGAGTAGTTCTTAAGTCAAGATAAGTTTGAAGCATGTATTTTTCCAACACCATTTAAAGTTTATGTCCCTTGTTGATAAATTAAATGAGTCCAAATGAGTTGAGTAAGAACCACTTGAGATGTCCAATCTTGGGTTAAGCAGTCCATTGCTGTAGGATTTTGATCCATTTCTTTGGCCTAGCAAGAAATATTTGGTATAGGAGCACATAAAGTAAAAGAACATGAGAAAGCTAAGATTAATTTTTTGAGATATTTAAATCCATTTGAGTCATTTATGTTGTGTTTGAGTCAAGATGTAAAGGTTATGAAGCCATTTTGTCATGAATTTTAAAAGTTGTCAATTTGTCCTAGTTGTCCTAATAAGGTCATGAATTGGTCAAGAGGTAAAAATATGTTTGTAAACCCAAGGAAGGATAAAAATATTGTAAATGGTGATTAATATTTCATCATGACATGTTTTTAAGGTTGGAACAAAGTTGTGAGGTCAAAATTTCTAAAATGTAAAAGTTGCTTAAATGTTGCAAGTTTAAAACTTTGCAAAAAGTGCAAAAAGGGTTAAAGAGTATAATAAGTTGGTTCAAAAGTTAGTTGAGAAGTTATAAACTATAAAAAATAATAAAAAATATTTTTAATGGTTTTTCAAAATTAAATTAATGAGAATAAGGTGAAGAAAGAATCATTTTAGAGAATTTTGGCGTCTTCAACTATTGCTATTTTGATTGGTTTTTTAAGATTTGTGTTGGTTCTAGGCCTTGTACAGCCATGTACAGCATGGAAACCCTATATAATATATATATATTTGGATAGTGCTATGAGTTATATTTCTTTTATCTTTGGTTTGGAGTAATTTGATTTAGTTTTGAGGAAGTTATGATCATTTTGGTGAAAGTTACAATTTCAATTTTGAGAACTCTTGCAAATAGTCATGTTGTAGCATTTAGTATGAACATAGATTGATGGTTCATGAAGTCTAAATATATTCATTGTAAATATATGTGAATGAACTTACATTAAATTTTTTTTTGAGACATTGTTATGAATATTTGAGTGAAAACTGGTTTTTAAATGTCTTCAATGGTTTTCCAGGAAAATATTTGTGCTTGTACAATGATTTATGTATTGGATAAACTAATGGATTATATATTTAGAAACTAGACTCACAAATAGATAATTTGGAATTGGTTTGGGGTTATTTGGATTTATTTTGAGAAAGATATTTGATGCCCTAGGAAGGGTTACTGATTTTATTTCTGGTTTATGACAGAGAAAATGGGTCTAAGTGCAGAGACTATAACTTGCAATGGATTTATTATTTTTGGATAATATTTGGATATTTTTTATTATTAATAATTTTGAATAATAAATACAAAGGGTTTGGAAAGAAACATTGAATATTGAAAATTATGAACAATGGAATCAGATATAGAAATCAGGATATGAGAATGGAGAAAAGGTTGATATTTTTGTGTTGGAAAATGCTTTGTTTTACCTTGTAAGATGCCTCTAATTATGGAGTTCATTTAATGGATTTTGAAGGGATAAAAATTTATCCCACTAATTGGTTTATTTTAAGATTCTCTTCATCACTATTGATAGTGTTGGTTGTAATGCAATCAATCAGATCTAGGAATTGAATAGACTCTAAATCCTAATGGATAAGACACTAATCTAATTATTTCAATTTTCATATGGAAAGGTCATAGATAAGAATTAGGATTAAATTCAAAATCAACTTTATTTTACTATTTTAAGATTATTAATTCTTGTCAACACTCATTTTCATTTGATCTCTAAGTCTTATTTAGCTACTATTGTCAGAAATATTTGCAAACCTAAGGAGAATAATGACCAAATCTACTATTAAGAGATGTGTGCTATTGTATAGTGTCATGGAATAGGAAAATTTGTATATGTGATATTATATTGAAAAATCTTCCATCCCTTAGGTATACCCAACTTGGTTCTGTAGAGCTTAAAGAGTAGAAAACCAATCTTAGTTTTGTTGAAGTTGGATCTAGATAAGAAGCATACATAATTGTTAATGGGAAGTACCTAGTCCCTAGATTTTGTGAGTATTATTATCTTGGTATTGAGGTTTTATTATCTTGGTATTGAGATTTTTTTGCTCAGCAGTTGAAAAACACCAACACTAAATATCTTGCTTGCAATCCTTAAATTATTTCAAATTTAACTCTGTATTAAATGCACATCTCCTTCATCTTCAAAAGATGTCACTAATTACTAGTAAACTTTTTTTCTTCCATATGACTTGTTGTAATCATAAAAAATCTTGTGCACTTGACCATAGCTTCCCATCTATGTCATCTACCTTATACTAACTATGAAACTTTTAATTCACAATCTATCACTAGTCCTGATTAATTGAGACACTACCTCTTATGGAAATGCTTAATTCAGATAGGACGAGTCATAAAGAATTTATGGCTTCAATTTCCCATTATCTCTATCAAAATATTGCTTCTCCAAAACTATATGATAACTTTCTAGATTAATAGCTTTCACAAATGCTTCCTTGAATGCATCAACATGCTCTTTGATTGCTTCCTACTAGCTATTGTTGCTACCATTATCATTTCTCATATCATTTCTATTATTGTTCCTTCTGTAATTAGGGTTGCTATTGAAGTTCCTTCTATCCATTCTAAAAAATCTTGTTTGTGTCCAAAGTTGTTGCATAATTGACATATAGGTGCATTCCTTCCTTGATTGGTTCCATTCTAACTTTTAGGTTCTCTATAGTTCCTTGCAGTATGTCTATAATCTTTACACTTGTAACATACAAACTAATTGTTTTCACCATTATATTTCCCTCCACTATTAGGTCTTCTTTGCGATCTTCCTCTTTCATTACATATAGGGTTAGTATTCCTAAACATTCTAGTATTCCCATTATTACTATAAAACTTAGGCTTCTTAAAATCTACTACTTTATGTCCATAACCATGACAATTATAACAATATAAACTAGTAATAGGTTTAAAAGACTTACCTGTGTAATCCATTTTCATATGACCAATTCATTGCATATGAAATGTAAGACCTGCACGAGTACCCTATTTTAGATTATGAATGTGCTTAGGAGTTAATTAGAGTATGATGGCCATTTTGTTACTAGAAATTGTTTATGAGATCTTAGCAGAGACTAAGCGGACTTCAGTAATGATAAGTGTAATCACCATTAAGTAACTTTAGAAGGAATAACTAAAATCACTTGAACATGAAACTCTCTAGGTTCAATCTAAGGACTTGATCAAAGATTGCTAGAATAGCTCCCTAGCCAAATGCATTAACATTTCCTCTTCTAGGGGATAACAATGAATGTAGGTTAAGGCGGCAATAAGACATATGATTGCATGTGAAACTTGTGTTTAAAGAATGATGACACACTTTTGAAAACATGCTAATAGATTGAGGAAATTAACCCTAGAAACTTACTCACAAACCCCTCGTAGGGTGATAAAGAGATATTGCTAGGAATGTCAATATGTCTAACTTGATGGACTATAGAAGTTCATAAGGCTGCATATTAGTGATTTTCACCTAAGACATGTGTACTGCAATCCATTTTATATGTTTTGATTGTTTAATGGATTATAGGAATGGTGACAGTCTTTAGAACAGTAATTCATTATGTTGATGGAATGATGATGTTTTGAATATGAATCAAATGAAAGTTGATTATATGTGTATTTAAATGAAGTTAAATGCATATGTTAATGTGTATTATATGACATTGGATTTATTCTGCACTTATTTGTATGTCCTTGAATATTATTTTATCGAGCTACTAATGTTTAAGTTGAGTGTGCAGGAAAGTTGAACCATGGAGATAAATGGGGGAAACAAGGTTCAATCTTATGTGAACACAGTGAAGCCAAGGTGAATCTTTGGAAGATTCAAAACCTTGTTGTAGCGTGTTTATTTCATAATGTGATTGTGCATGAGTGTAATAGTTAGAAAGTGTGATTAATTAGAGACATGTCATCGTGAAGTGTAAAGTGTTTTAATGTGTGTGTGTGTGTGTGTCATTTGACACTTGTAATGTTTAGGTGTAAATGACATGTCTAATAGGATTCTTTGGCATGATGTTACTTAACCTGAGTCTAATCCTCATGACAAAATCAATTAACCCACCTTGGAGAGTGTTAGGAAGAGTCACCTTCATGATGGAAATTAAAGTTACAAGTTGATAGGAACTTTAGAGAGCCTAAAATGATTGCCAAGTGTTAATTTTGTGAACATAAGTTACTCACATGGTAATAGTATGGGTTGGGGGTTTAAATATAAACATAAGTTGGTCTAGGGAACCTAGGAGACCCTAAAAAAAGTCATTTCTAAGCCAATTCGAAAATTATATTGTAACATGACTTCTTACCTCATCACACCACTTGGATCATTTCTTATTGGTGGAAAATAAAAGAAGGTAAGAGGGGTAGGTGAGGAGGAAAGTGAAGGCCTTTATAGGGAGCTTGTGCTAACCTTGATAGTTGCTTACCCACTCTCTAATTGGAGAGACACATAGGGTTATGGAGGAGTAGTTTAGAAGCCAAGTAAAATAGGAAGAGCTCTGGTTAAGAATTTCAAAGCCATAGTTGATGGAGGTAAGTGCTTCATGCCATGGTTCACCCTTTCATGAAGTTGAAGTTAGATATTGTATGAATGCTTCTCGTAGGATCTATGAGTGTAGTATGGAATCATGTGTTGTCATTGGAGTTTTGTATTGTGTTGTGTTGTGCAAGTGTATGTTGTTTTATGTAATTTCTTGAGGTTTTTCTTGGATTTCTTTGCATTGTTGAGTGTTGAAATTGTACATGGGTGTGAAGGCTTCACTCACCCTTGGGAGGGAAGAGCAAGCCTTAGGGTGAAGGGGTTAATTGGGCTCGAGATATAGTTGAGAACCTTGGAGAATGGTATCCATTGTATTCCATATGCCTTCATAATTTGTTATGGACAGTATGGAGAGTGATGGTGTGGAAGAAGGTTGATGAAGTATGGAAATTTAGTGATGCTTTGGTTGATGGTAGTGGGATTGGAGGATGCTTGTGAAAGCCCCGAAAGGGAATGAAAACTTGATGTTTGTGAATAGCCCCGAAAGGGCATGAAATTATTGTTTTGTGAAAGCCTGAAAGGCATGGAAATTGTTGTTACAAATGTTATAGGATATGGAAAATCTCCTAATTGACAGCCCACCTTCACCCAATGTTTATGATTCCATGTGTGAATCATTGTGCAAGCCTTGGTTGGGAGTTGTAAATGTGATGTTAAACTAAGATGTTCCTATTGTTTTTTTGTTATTGTGATGATTTTTGTGTGCAACTTGGTTGAACCTTGTTTCCCATAGCGTGGGGGTGCTCTCCTTGAGGCCTAAGTTGGGAGGTGAGCCTCCATGGTTCCATATTTTTTTGTATTTATAGGTTATTTGATGTCTTGGATGCTTGGAGATTAAGAGGATGTCACTGCCTAAAAGAAAGGAATGTTGTTGTAATTGGTTTAAAAAGGGAGATGCAATCTCCAACTTGATATGTGTTTTCTTTTGTGATCAAGGTGTTTGGTGTTGTTTATATCCAATTGGCAATAGAGGAATTGAGGAAACATCTGAGTATGTTAGCAAGGTTTTTCCATTTGTGTAATACTGTTATAGTGACTCCACCACCTTTTTGTGTATCTCAAAAATTATTGGAGAAAGTTTTCTATATTGTGTTTGAGGATAAATTATCTTGTTCCTTCAGTTATTGTATTCCTGCATTTCTGTGTGGATAGTAACAATGGATTTTAACATCATGAAGGAATGGTAATACTAAAAGATTTGAATTATGGAATGTTATTATTAATTCAGTCTTATTGTACATTAATTGTATATACAAGTTCTTTTGTAAAATGTATTCATAATGTAAAGAGTGGAGGAGCAAAGGTTAAAAGAATTCTTTTAGACCATAGATAATATGTTTTATCACTTACAAGATCATAGCAAGAATATATAAAAGACACCTTAGAAGTAAGGATAGAAATTCAAAAGGTTGGCATAAATGCATAAGTGCATACTATTAACCTTGCTGTAGGAGCTCATTTACATTCTGGAAAATATATGGGAAAGAGAATAATATTTTTCTCTTGATTACAGATGAATAAAATATTAGTGAGAGAATATGCTTGGCATTCTATCTAGAACCCTAGGTGTCTTAGGGTTAACACTAAACTCTCTAAACTTACCCTAGTTCCATTATTCAATATTTGGAGAAAGACATATACTCTTAGTCAAATCAGATTAAAAGTACTCATGTAGAGAAAAGACATAAAATAGATACTAAAATAAAAGTGAACTTCATATAAGTCGCCCACCTCAAGAAGAAAGGAAACTAAGTCAATAATATAATGAATGTAAAGCAAGGAAAAAAAAAAAAAAACATTGTCCCACATGGAGTCATCTTTCCTTGATGTCAAAAAGGGTGTGCTCTAACCTATGTCAGACTTGGTCCTCTCTTGGGCACCACTTTTGTTTTAATAAGGAAGAAAAAGATTAATTTCAAACTTTGGCAATTATGCCCTCTAATCCACCTTCACCTTTGGAAAAAGGACACACTCTCTTAAATGCTTTCTACCTTATGTTGTTGCACCCATCTCCTTGACAAGATGTGAGATGTGAATGGGATTAAATCTGCTAACTTCCATCTACCCATGCCTAGGAAGGAGGTAAAGGTTTGAGAAAAACTCTTGAGTTTGGAATAAATGTCACGTAATGCTAGCCACTTGGTTGAATGGAAAATGATAGCGCTGCCATGTTTGTAATGAGATAAGTGTTTAGACAAAAATAAGATTTTAATACAATTTAAGACTGGTCAACAGTCGCTTTCACCCTAGGTGCCAATTTTGTGCTTGGAATATGGACGCATTTTTTTGGAAGATTCTCTCCACACACGCCTAGGATTTAGGTTAAAGTTTAGTATAGGAAAGTTAGTTGTAATGGTTATATGCTAAGATTTGGTATTAGGATATAGGAAGTCTAGGATGATAATATTCACATTATTATGGTTATGTGTCA
Organism: Cupressus sempervirens; assembly: GCA_028749045.1. Lineage (NCBI taxonomy): Eukaryota > Viridiplantae > Streptophyta > Pinopsida > Cupressales > Cupressaceae > Cupressus > Cupressus sempervirens. The sequence continues at coordinate 705,988,799 of CM053793.1, forward strand.
TAGTTGTAGTATAGGTAATTTAATGAAATTAATTAGTAGATATGTTATTATTATATTTTGGTAAATAATAACAATACATATAGGGTAAGAAATTACCTTTGACTTTAGTTATGAAAGAAGAATTAGGATAATTGGGGTATAGTTTAATGGATAAAATGTCATTTTGTTTTAGTATAGTAAAAATCTTAAAGAGATTAATAGAAGTCATTAATATAAGATTTATGGGAATAATGTAGAGTTATTAATTGGAATTTTAATTTATTAGAGGAAAGAAATAGGAATGTTACCTTTGTTTGTGGGAATTGAGTTAAAACAAATAAGAATAAGTTTGAAATAAAATTTACATAGAATGTTCATGTCAACAATAGTCATGAAGCTTGGCTATGACTAATATCCACATAGATATATCAATCAATGTTATAAATCACTTTGCAAAATATCAAAGTATAAGTATAGTAAATTTACTAAAGAATGACATCCATCAAATGCAGTCTCCAATTAAGTTAGCCAATGTTAGTGAACAAATTAGAATGGTAAACATGATAACATCTATATATCTAAAATATAGAGTGAGGAAGAACCGATATCATGAAGGCAAAATCTATGACTCAGTATAACAATGTCGTGAATTAAAGAATAAGGATGAGTTAATTGATGTTATGTGTTAGGTTTAAAGGTAAGTAAGTAAAGGTTAACCTTAACAATAATACTAATATAAAACAAAGTTTTAAAAAAAAAATTTGTTGTGGTTGTGTTGGTTGCCTTGTCAGGTTCTGGGCATGACATGAAACATCTACCACTAAATTCATGTCTAACTTCCTTGGATTATTCAACTTGCTTAGGCTCATTAACTTGCTCTTTCTTCTTTGGTTTATCATGTTTCATAGACAAATCAACTAGTTTAATCTCTTTAGATACTTCAGTCGTTGTGCTTGATTCAATCTTACTCAGATAAGATTCTTTAGGGGACTCAACAACAAGATCTAGTTCTTTTCTAATTTCAACTTTCTTGGCTGATTTTTCTCCAATAAAATATCCAAGGTCAGTCTTATCATTAGAGGGCCTCTAGTAAAATATATGCTCATCAATTTTCTCACTAATAGAATAAATATTCTCTAACTATTTTTTTTCTTATGTAAATTCTCCTTTCATGTTGTATCTTTCTAACTTAGCATGTTCTATTTTAATATATTCTAATTTAGATGTTACTTGACTTAACTAGGATCTAAGGTCTACATTCTCTTATTTTAGACTAGGTTCGATTTCTCAAGAGATTCTTCAAGGTTTCTCTTTAACTATTCCATATCCATAGGATCTTACTCAAGCTATTAAGCCTCTTCAAAGTAAATGTAATGTAATACCAACTATTAGAAATACATAATGCTAGGGGGGGGGGGGGGGGGGGTGCTGAATCAATATTCTAAAAAATTTTGTCCACAACTAAATATTGTTAATTACTTTATAACTTGCATATGAAAGTAAACCTACAATGTTGAACATTAAATATTGTTGGTGTAAATAAGTATTTACTTATTACACTTACTTAAGTTTTACTTAGGTTAATGCATTATTTAATTATTTTACATTATTTTATTATTATTTTAGGTGAGACACTTAGGAGTTTGTGAACTCTCATTGAGTTATGCAACTCTAATTATGCACATGGTGTCTACAACACAGGACTATGCATCATTCACTGAGTTGTCATGATGACAACACAGTTATCAACACTCCTCATTTAGCACATGTTGTCTACTCCACTGATTTGCATGCTACACCATTGTAGGCTTATCCTCACATCATCGCACTTAATCTCATGCTTAATGGAGGATAATCCATATCTTGTGGACATGTGCCTGGTTGTATGACATATCATGATGTTGACTTCTATGCATTCTAGAAGCTCTCCTGAGGCCTTTATATTCAGGCACTCTTAGTGTACTTTGAATCAGGTTATTGAATGAATATTGTCATTTTGATCAAACTCTGTCTATTTTGGTCTACTATGTTCTTGTGTTGAATTCTTTAGTTCTTGGGTGAATTCTGGCCTAAGCCAAATTCTTATATGGTATTAGAGCCAAGGGAGATTCTCATCACGTATCCGTTCGAGACTGTTCATGCTTCAGCACCTCGACACAAATCTGGAGGATCCATAGAAATTGAGAGCGTCTAGAGCTAGATCTGACCTCTCCATTGCATCTGGAGTGTCAATTCAGTGAAGATTGACTATAAATTTTCCTATATTGGGTGAAAGTTGATCGTGAAGTAAAATTTTTTTGCAAACCGGCACCCGGAGGCACCGATTCGCAATTAGGTATGATCTAATTCGATCTGATTATATATATTTTCTGATCAGCATTTCATTTATTTGTCTATAATTCTACTATATTTTTTTGAAATTATTTTTTGATTTTGAAATAGGGCATATATGCAGAGGAAAAATTTTGCCGAACCAGGTAGTGACACCCTGGCTCGGCTATATATATTGTTGGCAGAATATTGTTCTTTATATTTCGTAGGATTATTATAATACTGTGAGCTTTGTAATATCATTTTTGGCCTTTACTTATTCTGGCAGACAGTGAAAATTGATCGTTTCAAATTCCACAACCAGCGAGGAAGACCAACAAACATCTGGCAAGGCTTCACTTGACTTGAACCCCTGTGTGCTTTGTTTATAAACAACACACCTTCCCCTTGCCTACTGAATGTGGGACTATTATCCCCACACTCTGGCTACACAAAAGGGCTTCCAACAACCACTACTCAATATTCTAGAAAACATGTGATAGCCCAGCTATGGAATTTTTCAGGGACCTTGACCTCATCAGTCGCCATGCAGACACCACTCTGCTGCATAGTCACAAGCAATTGGACACGTGGCTTAACCTCAGTTGCCCATGCCACCACAATGTCTCTGCCATGCGACAGAGTTCTATTCATAAGTTAGTACAATCCTTGTCAGCATCTAAGTCAGCAACACATCAGTGTACCATTTTTTGCCTTGTCACATGTCCGTACAAGCCATACAATGTTGACATGATTGACACATCATGCTGACATCATCTTTGGTCAAGATTCTGCTAACATCATCCCGTTTACATGCCTAAAATTGATGCCCTTCTAGACATCAAAATAGGCCAAATTATAACTACTGCGATAGCCATATGACTATCAAATTTAATTCCATCCTTTGCTAATGCAACCCCTCACCAAATTGATTTTGGTTTTTTTCTCTCCAACTTCAAGAGGTCATAACTCACACATCTGTACTCCAAGTCAGGTGCAATTTTTTTTGAAATTGGGTAGAATTTTCTAAATTTTTTAGTGGTGTAGCTATTTTCTAGTTTTGGCACATGGATTGGTCAAAAATTGTATTTTTTGATGACTATACCTGGATAATCTTACATTTTGCAACTTGAAACACTCTATATGGGCACATCTAGAGTTGAAAATAGGTTCTATTTTTTTTTTAAAGTGTGTATTTTTTTTTCTACTTTCTAGATCTAGCATCAGATTGTAGTGTTGTGTGGAGAAAATTGTCACTTTCACCAATAGGGCCTTTCTTTACTTTGTAATGCTTCAGAATTGTAGCACATTGTAAAGTTTTAGATTTGTACTCTATTAAGAGGTCGTAATAGGAAAAATTAGAAGTCCACAAAGGCTAAAATTGGCAAGTGGCCCATTGTAATTGCACTACTGATAAAGTGCCCAAATCATCTATTTTGGGGGGGTTTCTTGATTTAGTGAAAAGGGGGGGGGGGGGGGGGGGTGTTCTTGGTGTTGTCTTCTCTCTTTTCTACATATTTCCTTCATTTTCTACATTATGGGAAACTTTAAGTTTCCTAAATTAACTCCTCATAACTATGCTACATGGTCAATAAAAATATTGTATCACTTAATGCATAATGGAGTTTCACAATATGTAGATGATACTCTTCATAAACCAATAGGGATAATGTATCAGCAAGTGAAATTTCTAATTGGGTAGCCATGGATAGGAAAGCCCTAGGTGATATATGTTTGGGGGTAGATGATAAAATCATGTATCAAATTAAGAAATGTACTACATCCAAGGAAGCTTGGGATACCCTCGAAAGCCTTTATGCTAAAGTATCTGAAGAGGATGTTTTCAAAATTGAAGATGAGCTTGTATCTTTAGATCCTAAGTCATATGACTCAATACAAGACTTCATCATCAAGGTGAATGAATTAAGGACAAAGCTTACTGATTGTGGGAATTCTATCAAAGATGACAGATTGATCTATCTCATTCATAACAAGCTGCCATCAGAATATTCCACATTTGTATCTTCTTTTAACACCTCAAAGACTACCTTAGGGACTGCCTACAAGAAAGTCACTTTTGATGAATATGCTAAACTATTGGATGATGAAGAAAAGAAGTTGAAAACAATGGGGACTCTCAAATCACCTCAGTCCAAAGCATTGGTGGCCAATGAGGGTTCTCAACATTCAGCTAGACAGTCTTCAAATAGAGGAAAGGGTAAGAAGAAATGGAAGAACAAATATGAGGATGAAAAAAAGACAACACCTCAATCCAATCAACAAGGAAAGTCCTTGAATTCCACCAAGAAAGGGGACAACAATAATAAGGAGAAGAAGAAGTGTGCTTATTTCAAGAAAATGGGTCATGAAGAGCATGAGTGTTATCTCAAAAAGATTGATGAGTTAACCAATATCATGAAGAAACATAATGTTCCATTGCCTAATGCTTACAAGGAGAAGGGATCTTCTTCAAATTCGATGGGCAAAGGGAAAGCACTCATGGAAAATGCAAACTCTTTAAAGGAATGGATATTTGAATCAGGTGCCCCATATCACATAGGTTCTTCAAAGGAGGATTTTTCTTCAATGAAGCAGTCCAAGGTACTGCACATCTTCATGGGGAATGATAGCAAAATGGAAGTTGAAGGGAAAGGAAATGTGGAGATGGAAAATGTAGAGTTTCAAGAGGTTCTCTATGTTCCAAACCTAAGTTTGAATCTCCTTTCAATCTACCAAATCACTCACCTCAGAGATGGACATAGAGTTGAGTTCCTTCTAGACTCAATAAAAGTGCACAGTCTTCAAGATAATTCCTTGGTTGCAGTGGGGAAGGTGAATGATCACAAGAGGTTGTAATCTTTCTTGCATTTTGTACGCAAGCCTCCTTCAAAGGCCTTGTTATCACAATCACATTCAAACATGCAACTATGGCATGAGCGGTATGGTTATCTTGACTATCGCTATCTTCAGCGACTTTTCACATACCACATGGTGAAAGGTCTACCTCAAATCAACTTTTCTAAGGGTGAATCTTTAATAGATTCAGTGGATATGCATCTAGAGGGGAAGTTACAAAGAGGGAAGTCTTCAAGAGAAAATAGTTTTCTACAAATGGTTCACATGGTATTAGCAGGTCCTTTTGCATTCAACTAGGGTCACTACATACTCACTTTTGTTGATGACTTTTCAAGGTTTACTTGGGTCTAATTTTTGCATAGTAAGAATGAAGTGTTGGACAAGTTTCTAGACTTCAAGGCTCATGTAGAATAGAAATCCAGAAAGGGCATCAAAGTACTCCACATGGATAATGGAAACATGGATGTGAATAGAAGACTTAAGGAGTTTTGTAGACATGAGGGAATTGATCTTCAAACTCCTTCAACATTCAGTCCACATAAGATAGATGTTGTAGCATTGAGGATTAGAACTCTTAAGTCTATGGAAAGTTGCATGATACAAGCCAAGTCTCTATATCCATCATTAGAAGTCGAAGCAATCTCAAGTGCCACTCACATTCGTAATCATTCTCCTCATCCAGCCTTAGATGGAAAAACTCCTTTTGAGGCATGGTGTGGTAGAAAACCTATTGTGACACACTTTAGAGTCTTTGGTTGTCCTGCACGGGCAAAGAGATCTTCTGGGGGATGCAAGGAATAAACATCTTGACCTTGTACCTTCATTGGTTATGAAGATGGTGTGAAGGCATACAGACTTCTAGATCCTAAGTCACATCAGATATTTGTGGAGATGGATGTACACTTTGAGGAAAGTTCACCAAGCTTGTCCTCTACTCCTCTTTGTAGATCATACAGTGTGGATACTAATAGTGACACTAGCGATAGTGCTTCAACAGATTCAGACACATGGGGTTCTATTGACAGATACAGTGAGAGGTCACTTCATCAGTTTAGTCGACATGCATACATCACCACAGTGATAGGTCCACAATAGAAGGGTACATCTAGTCTTCCAGATATAGGTTCAATGACATATTTGGGGGATAGTATTCATGATCTGTCTCTTCTTCTTGATGCAGAATTACCTTCTTCAGTTGTCATGAGGGTTCCATCTGACTCTCTTGTTCATTCTCTACATGATCAATTGTCATAGATTGAAATGATTGTGGATACTTATGACCAACAGTTGCAATAGGGTTCTTCATTAGTTGCAGAGATAGACAGTTCTTTGGGATAAGTTCTTTAGCCAGTTGAGCAAGTTTTAGAGACATCACTTATCCATGGGATTCTTTCCACACACAGTGGAAGCATCTAATTTGTACCTTTGGCATTGTTTCTTCCTAAGGGGAGGAACACCATTCTGCAGTCTTGGATCAACTTCTTCATCCGTGCAGTCACTATTTAGCATTCTTCTTTGGGGGGGGGGGGAGCCTATCCTATCTCTCTTCCTCTTCTCATCATTCTCTTATGTATATATTGGATGTATGTCATAATGGGGGGGTCTTGATTACTCCACCAATCAATGCATCCTTCTTTATCTCTCTTTTTGGGGGAGGGTTTTTCTCATGAGGTTTTCCCTCTTTCCCCATTTTATGGGAGATTGCATATCATTGTGTACATGGGTACCTAACATGGCCTAGTAGCTAGGACCCATCCTTGGATTTCATCTTAGATTGCGTAAGCTTAAGAGCATTCCCCTAAGTTGTACTTAAGGGGGGGTGTTGGTGTAAATAAGTATTTACTTATTACACTTACTTAAGTTTTACTTAGGTTAATACATTATTTAATTATTTTACAATATTTTATTATTATTTTAGGTGAGACACTTAGGAGTTTGTGAACTCTCATTGAGTTACATAACTCTAATTATGCACATGGTGTCTACAACACAGGAGTATGCATCATTCACTGAGTTGTCATGATGACAACACAACTATTAGCACTCCTCATTTAGCACATGTTGTCTACTCCACTAATTTGTGTGCTACACCATTGTAGGCTTATCCTCAGATCATCACATTTAATCTCATGCTTAATGGAGGATAATTCATATCTGGTGGACATGTGCCTAGTTGTATGACATATCATGATGCTAACTTCTATGCATTCTAGAAGCTCTCCTGGGGCCTTTATATTGAGGCACTCCTAGTGTACTCTGAATCAGGTTATTGAATAAATATCATCATTCTGATCATACTCTATCTATTTTGGTCTACTATGTGCTTGTGTTGAGTTCTTTAGTTCTTGGGTGAATTCTGTCCTAAGCCAAATTCTTACAAATATAACCATACATAAAGAGAACTCATAACACAAATATTTGTTTACTAGGGAAACCCTGACCAAGGGAAAACCCCAATGGGGATGATGCCCACAAAATGATCAACTAAATAAAAAATCATTTTAAGGATATTGACCCTATTAGGAGTCTATTAAATACATATTATGTCTCAAGTTCTCGTTAGAGAACTAGGTCCTATTGAAAGCCTCAAACCTACTAGGAGTTGGTAGATCAAATACAATGTATACAAGAAGATCCCACTACGCAAACATGCAATGTACAAATAAGTTTCTTCACAAGAGAAGATATCCATACAATACTATCTTACTTTTTTATCCCTCACTTACTCCGATCATACATTAGATTTTGCATCACATAAGGCTCACATTTCATTTAATCTCTCTTCACATATAGTTTGCATCACATTTGCACTTCCCATTATCTACACAACACATGATCTTTACTTATATCTCACAAATTAATAATCTATGCTTAGTCAGCTTTGATTCTTTTACACACTTGATCAATTATAAAATAACTTAGGCTAAATATCTAGTATATCAGCCCAACACGATCAAGTAATTATTTTATTTCCAAAATAATTCCTTAATCCGTACACTCCAATTTCCTATCATGCTTTATTTTACTCTACTAATTACTTGAACTAGTAATTTAATTATAACTTGCATCGTACAGTCTGTACCCATTTGTGTATAAACATACATCATCATGAAAATATCATCGACCAATCTTTAGCTTCTCATGTCCAAACTTAAACTCTATCATCCATACATATTATATCTATCTCTACACTTCTACAACATGTCTAACACTTAGACAAATTTCTAACTCTGATTGCATAAATGAAATGGTAAATATATGTTTCCACAAATGACAACATCTAGACAACTATCTAGTGATATTAAAAACATAAAATTCTTCATCAATTTTTGCATTCAAAAATACTAATTTGACATCCATATGGTACACTTTAAACTTTGTACTTACTGCATAAGCCAAGAACATTCTTGCTACTTCCATTTTGGCAAAGGGGGGAAATATCTCTTCATAATCTATACCTTCTTTCTATGAATATCATTTGCATACCAATCTTTCTTTATTCCTCACAACTTCACCTTTTCCATTCATCTTATTTCTAAATACTCATTTAGTGTTAGTCTTAGATTAGTTTTGACAATTGAGTGTCAACACACTTAAGAAAATTCTAAAGTTGATGTCAAGTATAATATAGATGCCAAGCTATAGTATGTGCCAAGCTAGAAATTTAATAGGTGCCAAATTATTCAAGTGCTAAGAAAGTTTCAAGTGCCGAGTAATAATTGATGTCAAGCTAGTATATGTGTTGAGCTAGTATAGGTGTCGAGCAAGACATTGTTACTATAGGAGTTGAGCAAGACAAAACTCCAAAATGAGCTGAGCATCAACAATCAATAAGTGCTAAGTAACATAGAATCAATATAAGATTTTTTGCCCTCACAAACTCAGATGTAAACCATTTTTGAGCCAACTAAAGATCAATCTCAAAGGATCTAAAAGATAAGATCGATCTATAACATTCCCTATGTAATCAACATGCAACCAATCAAAAAAATGGAGAGAACATTTAACCAATCAAGAAATATGGAAAGAATTGAGTGAGAAAAGATGGATGAATCTCAATCAAAGATTCATACCTAACCCTAAGTCTCAAAACCTTTATAAGGAGGTCAAAACCTCATAATTCATGTCTGTAAGAGGTCATGTGGGAATGCATGAGTGGATGCCAGAGAAGTTTTGGAAGGGCTGAGAAGACTTAGAGGAAGATCAACATTGCAGAATCAGTTGGTCAAGAATAGAGTATCAGGACTTTGAACAAAGATATATTAGATCAAGAAGGATCAGATTAGACTGAATATAACAAGGGTCTAGAATTAACAATTGAAGATTATAAATCATCAGATCAATACATTATATTATACTTTCTAGTCATTGTATTAGGAGAATGAAAATCCTATGATGATAGGTTGGTTTAACAACCATGTTGTAAATCCTTTAACATGGTGTAAAGCCTTTAATAGGGTAGGCCTTTCACAGGGAAAACCATTGATGGTGGTCAAGCTTTGTAACCTTAACCAGTTACATATTGCTGTAGTGATAAGTTGTGGGTGTCATCCCCACCCCAGTTTTACCTTCTCATTTTGAAGGGTTTCTAGGTGATCAAATCTTATGTTATCTATTTTCATGCATGTATTTATTTTCATGTTAATTAGATGTGTTAGATGCATGTGAATAATCTCAGTTAAAAATTTTAGAGGGTAAAGTTTGTTAGTTTCGATTCACCCCCCTCTTAAAAGTAAATCTTCCCAACTGTAAACTCAAACATTTAGTTCCCATAACATTTTTATCTTTAAGCCAAGGAACTAATTCCCATGTCCCATTCTCCACATTATAATCTAATTCTTCCCTCATTTCTTGAATCCAATGATCATCCTTACATGTCTCATCTATTATTTTTAGTTCATCTTGATAAATAAACCATAATTCCTCATGTACTCTATTTCTTGTGATCACTCCTTTGTCTTTACTTCCAATAATCAGATTTGCAAGGTGATTCTTTGTCAAATTCATATTTCATGTAGGAGTTGCTATCTTAACTCTTATCTCTTCTCTTGGTTTTGATCTATGTTCATCTATTTTTTCAACAATTTGAATAACATTTTTCAAATCATTGTTAGTCTCAAAAAAAATTGTAGTATTTTCTTGATTAGTCTTTGGATTAACCTCTTCATTACAATCATAAATAATAGTTACAAAATTCATTTCTTATAATACTTCCCCTGTCTCAACCAATTAAAGATCATTATCTTTATCATCACTATTATTCAAGAATATTTCCATACTTTCTATAAATTCTTCATCATCATTAGAAATTGAATCTTTTCAAGTTTTCCTTACTCTCTTAGGACATCTGGATGAAAAATGACCAAACCTTTACATGTCCAAAAAAATAAATCATACTTTCTAGCTCTTTTTTTATGAGCACATTAATCCTTTCTTTAATATTTTTGTCTACTTCTATCTTCATTTGTGCTTCTATTCTATTGTATGGAACAAAAAGATTCTAGATTTGGAAACTCAATCTTTTGTTTAGTACATAATTCTGATATCTCACCAAGGAACTCCATCTTCTAAATATCAAAATTAACTCTATCAAACTTTGGGCTTTCTTTTCTAAAGTAACCCAACATTGATCTCCTAAATTGGGTAAGCTTTTTCAAGGACTTGATGCTCTAATACCAATTTTTAGAAAGTAAAGTCCACCAAGATAACTAAGTGGCGGGAGGGGGGGGGGGGGGGGGGATGAATTAGTTATCCAACTATTCTAACATTTATCAACCTTATTAATCCTTAATAATGTGAACAAGATAATCAACAACAATAGGAAATTATTAATTCACAATAATACTAGATAGGTTAACTAGGGAAATCCTAGATTGGAGGGAAAATCTTGGTGGGTATGGTACCCAAAAAATAATGTGATAATATAAAAGTTCCTTGCTAGCATATTAACCCTATTAAGAGTCAATGCAATAAATTAAGTACAAATTAGTCCCTGTTACGATACTTTGAATTCTTGTTAGAGAATGGACCCTATTAAGCGTAAATGAAATAAATTCAATACAAATTAGTTCCTATTACAAGACTTTGAATCCTTTTTGGGAGATTCCAACCCTATTAGGAGTTGTGCCAACCATGTTAGGAGTTGCAGAAGGAAGATGGAACCACTATCCAAACTAGTTTAGACGAAAAAACTACTAGAATCACTATCCAACTAGTCATTGTATTATTCCTTTCATAATAATAGAAATGTATAGCTCCTTCTATGTCCTCTAACAGGTCCAAACATCTTTTGATATTGATACTAGATCACTAACTTTGTATCCAATAATCCTTTGGATCACTTACTGACATTAAAAAAATGTTTTTCGTATCACACTTGAATACTTCAATCACTTACACACTTCAAATAAGGAAATTATAATTCCTTTATACTATATCCTCAAAATAATTCCTTGAGTTAGTCCTGAGGTTTCCCCAATCAATTATAAAAGTACCTCATTAAGATATTACATAACATTACATCTTTTTATAATTACAAGTCACTATCAATTTACAATCTTAATAACTTCTCACACATGAGACCTTAGAGCTTGTGCACTCACTAATGTCATCATCAGGTTGTCTTCTATCACTTTCTAACTATTCTCATCATGATTCTATCTCTATTAGGAGATACAATCCATACATCACAAATCACTTCTCGAGTACTATGCATACATAGTATCCTCTATAAATCAGTCATATCTTCTATATTCCTTTAACTTACTCCATGCACACTTAACCAATTCATAAAGACACAATGTAGAAAATATTCTTAATTGGGCTTGAACTAATCATTAATACTATATCCATATGACCTCATTATCTATCTACTACTTTGCCAGTCTTCACATAAACAATACTATGTTGACATCAATGATAAATAGAGTCATGAATGCAAAAAGTCAATCATGATAACTGTCTCCCAATTCTTAGGGTACTGACATAAGGAGGATGATGGATAACTAGGGCTAAAGGAACACCCAACTAGCAAAGTCACCAGTAAGAACAACAACCAAAGGAGATAGAACAGAAACACAACACTAGTACAACAATCAATGGTGATAAAAGAGAATTTTTTTATTGATTCATCAATTCATCCACATACTATTGACCTTATGGTCAAATAATTTTTTAGTTATGACTAAAAAATTAATTAGATTGATTTTCTACATTTCTACTGAGCTCTATAGTTTCTATTGAGCTTCTCATACAACTAGCAGTGTATACCAAGTATTTTAGTTCCAGCTAAGCTTCACAGAGTCCCTCAAGCTTTGTAGAGTCTATTAAGCTCGATGGTGCAAATCATGGAGGAAGTAGTATTAACCAATATTTGTAGTATTAACCAAGCTTATAAGTGTCTACCAATCTAGTACTGTTAACAAAGAAAAATGTAGTATCAACCGAGCTTTTTTGTGTCAAACGAGTCCTTCAGTGTCTACCAAGTTCTTCATTATTGAACAAGTCACCAGGTGTTAACCAAGTTTGAAATACTCTAGAGTGATCAATATGGATTGAGCACAAGTGTCGAATGAATGCTAGAGTTTTCTAAGTTGACAATTTTTTTGAGTGTCAGGATATCACTTGAGTGGTCTTCAAAACCTAAGTTCTAAAAGTGAGTTGACTTAGTGAAGATTATTGATTTTGGTGTTGTAGCTAACTCTAGAAGGTAATTTATTGGATTGGTATATATGTAATACATCTTATCACATCCAATATATCAAATAGTAACAAGCAATAATAAGCATAAGTGTGAATTAGAAGAAGGATACAAGAAGTATAAGTAAAAGAAAATTCTTAACTATCATAGAAAGGTGATCACTGTATTTCAAAGGAATATAATTGAGAAAAGAAAGTTGTATATTAGATATTAGTCATTGATTCATCCTAATTGGTGCATCAGCCAAGTCCTCTAACAAGTTGGACTTAACAGTTCTTACAAAATATTGTGTCAAGTGTTATGAATGTTTTATTGCTTGTAGTCTTTCATGCATGTAATTAGATCAGATTATATTGTAAATGTTTTTGGAAAATTAAAGTATAAGTTTTATTGGTTTCTAATTCACCCCACCCCTCTCAATCACCTAGTCTATACTAAATTTCCAACAATTGGTATCAGAAAAATTAGTTCTCACATCAAAATTTTAGTAGCTTGAGAAAAGATTAGTATCAATGAAAGTATGTGGACTAGAGAAAGCTATTGAAAATGAAAAGTTGGATCTACAATTGGCCATGAAATATTTCAAAAAAATAAATGAGCAACTCTATCAATCCTTGAAAAGAATAAAATATCATGCAACACGGATGAATGACAATCTCTAAATTGAAGAAAGAATTGAAGACATTTTCCATTACAAAATTTTAGATGAAGCTAATGCAACAATCAAAGATCTACTTGAAAAGAATTATTCTCTTAATGAAGAATTTAGAAAGAGGAAAATAGAATAAGAAATTCAATTAGTTAGAACATGTGAAGACATGGAACAAAAGGAAAAAGACAAAGAAAATAAAGTATTACTAATTGAAAAGATAGAAAAATAGGACAATGAAATTCATGAAATATCTATTCAGTAAGAAGATTTGATTGATCAACTCAATGATGCAAATAAAGAGCTTATCAACTTGAAGAAAAAGAATGAAAGATTGTAGAATGACCTCAACATAGAGAAACAAACCAATGAGTGGATATTGAAATCTCAAGAAAGCATAAATCAATTGGACAAGAAAAGTCAATTTAGACACAAAGGAAAAGTTGGATTAGGATACACAGAAGAATGAGAATCATCTTAGCAAGGAGAAAAAAAGAACAAAATGCCTAGTTGGAATCACTGTGGAAAAATAGGGAATACATAAAACAAGTGTTATAGAAATGGAAAACCAAGATTCAATCGAAAGTATTATAGTTGTAAAAAGTGAGGACATAGAGCATGTGAATACATAGAGAAACCTAAGTTTGAAGGAAAGAATTTCAATTACCACAAACAAAGGCATAAATCTTCAAACTGCAAGACCAATAAATGGAACCTAGCAAAAAAAATTGTGAATGCTATTTTTGGTTGGGATTATAATACATGGCACATATTTCACTATTGTGGTGAGTATGGGCACATTGGAGAAAATTACATAAAAAATCACATGAGGAATAGAGGCCCTACAAAGAGATGTTTTTTATATAAAAAACTTGGACATCTACCTAAAAACTATATGAACCAAGGTAAAGTTGAAGATGATAAGAAAGAAAAGGCTAACAAAATTAGAAGTCAAATGAGGAAACAATGGGTAAATAAATCTCTACAAAATTCAAATCAAAGTCTTGAAAATATTGACACTCAAGTCAATGAGTTGGGTAACTCAAAAATTTCATACTAGTTAGACATGGAGATCAATGGAACTATGATACTAAGGAGATATCTCATATTAGTTCTAGCTAGCAAGCCAAAAGATCCATATTAACATTTTAGATGTAGTAGGATCACCAAGTTAAGATGAAACTTGAAGTTATGTTGCAAGACCTTACTGAGCATGGTTGGGTTGCCTGACCTAACTGAGTTTGGATGCATATGGTGAGTTGGAGACTCAATTGAGTTGAAGACTTTACTGAGTCAAAGTTATGTTCTGAGTGTTGAAGGATTAGATGAGTTGGTAAATCTATCACTAAACTAGCTGTTGTACAATGCATTATGTTGACTTTAAAGATAGAGTTTGGTTAAAAGGAAGAAATTGAAGGTTATTGTTTCATCACAAATTTTTAGAGAAAAGAGTAAAGAGTATCTTTTAGCCCCTGAGAAATTCAGAGAATATTTGTCAAAATATATTCCTACATTTGAAGCTTCACCAAGAAAAATATCACCTTCCAGTAGAAAAGTGAGGAAAGGTTGAGAAATATTGGTTTGAGGTGTTGATTGTAAAGCCCCAACTTTTAAATTGAGTCCAAAAGTTGTAGAAGATCTTGACCCAGTTGGGGCTCAATCTAAAATCTCTCTTAAGGTACTCCTAATTCATGATATCTAGTTGTTTTATCATTGTTCAATCCAAGAATTAGAAACCCTAGAATTAAACCAAGCATATGAATAACTATGCATGGATGGAAGTTTGAAACCTAAGAACAAGCATTTGGAAGCAAAGGGTTTGACCTATATCCTACACATGCTCATGAACTTTCAAGGAAAATGGATTAGGTTTATTCTTAGATGAGTCCATGACATGCACCTATGGCTTGATCAACCCATTCAGATCATAAAGGAGATGATTCATAGAATCATAGGGTTACTTATGCTCAATAGGGCAAAAACTACCAAAACCCTAGGTTGGGTTGAAATTACAAAGAAAAATCTTGTGGAGTGGCATGGTAGAGGTATGAAGTTGAATGAAGTCACTGATATGGAAATCAAATTTGGGATACATGTTATTTCCCATGAAATCTACATTTCAAGAAGATTGAATAGTGTCCCTTGCAAATTTGTTGACCTAGCATACAAAGTGGTCAAGAGTAACCTATCTTTTGACCTTTCAGAGTTGCAGATCAATCAAATTAGAAAAAATATGTATATAATCCAGGCATTAAAGACAAATCCTTGTAATTTTGGATCACTCTTAACTTGTTTATTATTTTATATTCAGAAGTTTTTCCCTTGGAAATGTATTGTGGCATGGAAGAAGGATATACCTACTATATAAAATATAAATGAGTTTATAGCTAATATGGGAGATGATTTTCAAAGCATCATGGATGCATACTTTGAGACATTCAAGGAGAGAATGTAGAGAAGATTTAAGATTCCCAAACAGTTAGTGGATAACTATGAATAAGATATATATTTTCTTATGGATTGTGACAAAGTGCATATACAGGCAATAAGGCAAAAGATAGCATGGTTTAAACCTCATGAATATGAGGTGAATATTGATGATAAACGAGACATAATTGAGGGTCTTTTCAATGAGCTAATGGACACCAAGGCACCATACTTTGGTACCTATAAAGAAGCCAAGACTAGGATTTCTTTGGAAATCAAATTTCCTCAAGCCATGAAGAGAGGAAGAAAATAGGTTAAAAAGATTCTGAAGGAGAACAAGATATCTAGTTCCCATATTATGCTAACAGAAGGCAAGGAAGATAATGTTGAGAATAGGAAGGAGAAGAGGAACCTATAGAAGAAGAACTTGAAGAAGATGAACGTCCTAAGAAAAAGGGTAAGGTTATAGTCACAAGGGCTACAAAGTCCTCCCCTATAGTGTTTACAAGAAGACCTACAAAATCTAGAAAGAAGCTCAAATTGCATGATGATGATGAAGATGAATAAGAAGATTAGGAAGTGACATTCAAAAGGTCTCCCCTTGGCTCACTAATTATATTTTAGTGATTCATCAACCAAGCATGTTGAAGATTAGACAAGTTGATGTAGTATTATTAGAGAAGATTTTATATGTATTTGTATATCAAGTACATGGAAACTACATTGGTTATTGTCATTGGCATAAGATGTTAAAGAGGGAGAGTTTGTTATCATATATCAGAGAAAGTTTTGTGAATGGTTGAGATGTCAAAAAGAGAATTTTTTTGTCATTTTTTCTTATCAAAATTTTTGTATTGACATCTTAAGGGATCTTAGGTTTGTTTTTGTGGTAACTGATTCACCCCTCTACTATCAGTTACTCCTCTTATATTTCCAAATTTTTTTATAATAGGCTAACTTTATATTGTGGTACTAAAGCTTGTGGGTATCACCCCCATCCTAGTTTTAGTTTCTATTTGGAAGGTTTCTAGGTTATCAAATATTGTGTTAAGTGTTATGAATGTTTTGTTGCTTTCATTATTTAATGCATGCAATTAGATTAGATTATATTTTTAAGGTTTAATTGGTGAATTAAATTGTAAGTTTCATTGTTCCTAATTTACCCACCCTCCCCCCTCTCAGTCACCTATTCTATACTACATTTTTAACACATAAATTTTGGAATCACAAGTGGAAAGAGTAAACTTCTGGGGGGGGGGGGGGGGGGGGTGTATTAGTAGTTTAATCTTGGACCCATAAAACTTTCACAATTCATTCATCACATGCATTAACAACTAAGCTAAAGTAATGTGTAAAGCATATGAATCTAAAAAATATAACCATGTAAGCATTCCCACACATAACACCAGATATGATTACCCAAAAACCTTCTAAGTGAGAAGGTAAAACTAGGGTGGGGATGACACATACAAATCTTCAATACTGTAGTAATAAAGTGTATCTAATGAAGGTTACCATTTTTTGACCATGAAACATGATCTACCTTGTGAAAGATATGCCCTATTAAAGGCTTACAAAGACTATTAGGTCTCACCTTGTTAGAGGATTTCAACACCTTGTTAGAAGTGTGCTTTGTTAGAAGTCTTCAACTTACAACTAAGTAAGCACCCTGTTAAATGATTTCATACATCCTGTTAGGTCTACTCTGCTTAAGATATTTAATTGAAATCACCTATTAAAATGTCTTAGCATAGATCCTATGATTGGAACTTGCTTTCCTGATAATAGATCACCTCTAAAAAATGTCTAATTGATCCTTCTCGATCAGATGTCTCAATGTTGTGTCCTTTTCTTTATCCTTTGTTCTTCTCTAACTAATTTTGCAATTCACTCTTTCTTCTAAGTCACCTAGAATGCTCTACATGCAAACTATCTTGTTTGCTCCTTCAGTCCCTTCCACATTTGCTCCCTACTATCATATTGAGTATAGGGCTTTGTCCTCCTTAAGAAGACATAGGTGGCTTAGGGTTAGGTATGAATCCATGGCTAAGATTCATCCATTTTTCCACTTAATCCTTCCCATTTTCTGATGGGTTACATGTAATTGCATAAGGAATCCAAATAGACATTCTTCCTTATCTCTAAAATATCAAAATCTATACTTAAGTAGGCTCAAACATGGTTTACATAGTTGTGTGTGCCATTAAAAACAAATATGTCAAACGTGTGTAACTTGGCATATCATGTTTATGATGCTCAAGATGCACTATTTTGTATACTGTGACTCAACATCTAAATTACTCAACATCCACTATTTACTTGGCTCCTAAATCAATCGACATGGTCTATCTAATCAACACTTGAGTGACTCAACACTCATTTCAACTTAGCATGGTCTAATATTTACATGTTGCACTCAACATGCATTTCTATTTTGGCATGAACTAAGTAAATAGCTTAAGTGTATTGACACTCACTTGTCAAAACCAATCTGAGATCAACAATCTCCCCCTTTAACATGAGTGTCAAAAACACTTAAATATACAATATTATCCTTAATATCTTGAGCATAGCATATCCATGACTCGACTTATATACAAAACTTCAAAATTTTGTACTAACTTGTATACCTCAAAATTTGATAGCTCCCCTGAGTTAATATGTCTATATTGTATTCAAAATTCTATGCTTCTCTCTAAGTAAAAGTGTCTCTTGCTAATACACTTTGACTTCAATATGCTATGATACTAATACTCTTTCATCTAATATGCTCTCTCTTAGCTGATATCTATTCCTTTTTTTGTTATTTTTTCTCAAAAATGTATATCTCCCCAATAATATAACTCTACTCTATTATATTTTCTACTACTATGCTCCCCCTTTCTTATTCTTCTCCCTTTTTTTCATACTCCCCAATATTGTATGTCTCCCATATTATATATCTTCTTTTTATTATATCTCTTCCTTTTTGACACTTATTTCAAATGGGTTATACACCTATAGTGTGTTTGTCCAAAAAAGATTTTTGGACATCCATTATTATCCTTAGAGATTCATCCTAGTTATCACATATAACATCAAGTGACTTAATTTTGATTTCAAGCTTGGCGGAAAGGTGTACTAGACCATCTAAAGTAGAAAGATTGGGGTCTTTCTTCAATAGTGTTTCAGCATAGCCTAGCTCCTTTTACATTATCTCCATATGTGAGATGAGGTAATTTGAATTCTTGTCAAGTTGGCTCTAATATTAGCCTCATCTACTATTAAGATAGCTAACTAACTTTGTGTCTAAAGAAATGTTCTAAAATGCTTCTCACTCTAAGCTAGATTTGATGGTAGTCTTGCACCTGATGTTGATATTTGACTTTCTAGACTCAGAATGTGACTTTTGGTCTCTTGGGTGAAGTGTGTAGGATTACATAGTTTTGGGTAAAATGAGAATATATTCTCAAGTACCTTATTCAAATCCTCAAACTTTTTTGCTAATGCAACTTGTTGTAGTGCTATCTCACTAGATATTTTCTCATTTACCTTGCCTTGAAACTTCTTTTTAGACCATTCTAGGAGTTTTGCATTTGTGTCAAGGTCTTCATTGCTGACCTTTTCCACTATATTTTTTAGTTTTTATATTAGTGGCTTGGTCTCTTCAGGAGTTGGTAGGCTAAATGAATCTAAAAAGATGTCCTTTATATATTGAAATGTTTGCTTCTACCTGTGTTCTCTCTTAAGCATTTCTTGATGTTTCTTTCTTTCTAAAGATTGTTGTACAATGCCTATTTGTTCCAATGTCATAGTATCATAGTCATACTTTGGATCTTCATCAAGAGTTATATCTCCATAATATCTTACCTTTTCTACCTTTAATGAGCTTGGGCTTGGCACTGAGATCTGCAATGGAATGGCTTTTGTGCCTAGCTTCTAAAGAACTTGTATAGAAGGAGTACCAGATGTTGGTAAGGCTACTAGTGCTTGGATGGCTACTTGTTCCTTCACCTTTGGTTCTATCCCTTTAGGCTTGCCATGATCTATTACCATGACTTAGCTAGAACCTTGTTCCTGTCCTATAGGTACAGATGAATCTATCTATCCTATTTCCTTTTGTTGACCTATAATGGTGTCTTTCTCTTCTATTTTCTTCTCAAAAATATCAATTTTAACACTTGTATCTATTGGGATTATAGATGGAGTAATTGAGAGGGGGGGGGGGGGGGGGGGGGGTTTGAATTAGTTACTACAAAAGAAATCCACAGATCCCTTAGATGTTTTAAATAACTAGTTACTACTGATACTTGGTAAACACCAAAAAAAAATGCTGTAACTTGGTAAATTAACTTGTTACTAATCTTCAAGTATTCATTCATGCAAAAGTAAATAAAATGAACATGAGAGACACTAGATTTAATGTAAAAACCCAATATGGGAAAAACCACCAAGCAATTAGCTACCAATTTTCACTCTTCTAAAGTGAGGCCTGTTAGGAGCCAACCTTGTTAAAAGTTACAATACATATTGTTAGGTGTGATCCTGTTAGAGAATTTAATCACCTTTTTAGGAGTGGCCTTGCTAGAGGTCTTTAGAAAAATTCATCTAAATTGTCACCTTGTTAGAGGATTTACAAAAATGGCTATTAAACCAACTCTGTTAAGAGATTTTGAAATCACTACTACAATGGTTAGAAAGTAACAATGAATTGATCTAAATAAGATGCAACTAAATTTTTTGATTACAGGTCTCTATTCTACACTATTAGATTCTTTTCAATCAAATATATCTTTGCTACTCCTCAATAATCTCTGATCATCCTTCAAAATTCACTTACACAATAATTAGTCTTCCTTCTCATTTAGATTACATCAAATCCATCACTTACACTTAGAATTTGCAACTTGACCTCTTATATATACCATTCAGACTATAGAGTGGGCTCATTCATAAGTTGCATTTACCAATAAACCATACATCAGTTGGCTACAAATATTACTTTAAAAAAATAGACTTTATTTCATAAAACAATGAAATCCTTCACTGGCTGACCCTGCTTAGTAAATACTACTTCCAAAAATAATTCCTTGAGTTAACCGTCTTAACTCGATTAACATTGCAATATCTGCAAAATTCTTTGGCTACCGAGTTAACTTGTTAAGAACTAAATTTCCTTTATTGTCCATGAAAGCTCGGTTAGAACTATTTCCTGCACTATTTTCTCTTGATGATCGAGTTTTCTTGGTATCAACTAAATTTTCTTTGCTAACCTTTTGAGCTCGGTAGACTTTGTCTTTTGCCTTGCTAACCAACTGAGCTCGGTAGACTCTATCTTTTGCCTTGCTGAGCAACTGAGCTTGGTAGACTTTTTCTTTTGCCTTGTTGACCAACTGAGCTCGGTAGACTCTGTCTGATGACTAATATGAAATTTTTGTAACATCAAAGACAACACACAATTGAATAATTGTATCTAACAATCTCCCTCTTTGGCATTGATGGAAACACAACATGTCATAGAAGAGGGAGAGTATACTGTCATATCTTTCTAAAATTTGCAAGACAATAAGAGATTGCATAAGAGGGAGAGATTATTATGAAAATAGGTCTTTACTAATAGAATACTTCACCCTCTTCCTCAAATACAGTAATCTCCTCTTTCATGATACTCTCTCCCTCTTACAAAAACTCTTATTTTCTTGCAAATTTTAGAAAGATATGATAGTATACTCTCCCTCTTTGACAACACATGCCAAAGACAACAGAAATCCAATGAATATAATTGTACTTGATGTATTTATTCATATGCAATGTGTTCATTACTTTGTTGCATCAACTGATAGATCTTTAATTTTGTTTCTATTGATGCATCACTAAAACTGTATTTTAGTGAGCTTTAGATAGGGGAATGACCCCTAATTTACCTCTTAGATACAAGAATGCATCCTTAGGTAAAGGCTTTGTGAATATGTTAGCAGCTTGTTCCTTTGTATAGACATATTCCAATCTGATTTCCTTTTCTTGTACCAATTCTCTAACAAAGTGATACTTTATAGCAATATGCTTGGTCTTTGAATGCATCACTGGATTCTTGGATATGTTAATTGCACTTGTGTTGTCACAAAACATAACATCAGGTTCTTTGATTTCTTGCTTCATACCTTCCAATAATTGTTTGAACCACATAATTTTTGAGCAGTTTACTGCTGCTGCAACATATTTACCCTCTGCTATGGATTGGGATGTATAGTTCTACTTTTTACTTGTCCAAGAAACCAACCTCTTTCCAAGAAAGAAAGCTCCTCCACTTGTACTCTTTCTGTCATCAACATTCCTTACCTAATCTGCATCAATGAACACTTTTAAATCCAAATTTCCTCCAAGTTTATACCATAATATTTAGTTCCTTTTAAGTATTTCATGATCCTTTTGATTGCCATCTTGTGATTTTCTTTTGGTTTTGCTGAGAATCTTACTACAATTTCTACTATGAGAGAAATGTCTAGTCTTGTGTGCACTAAATACTGCAACTTTCCAATCATAGATCTATACAATTTCTAATCTACTTCCTTTGATTCATCATCCTTGGTAAGTTTCAATCCAGTACACAGGAGTTCCAACTAGTTTGCAGTCTTCCATACCAAATTTTTTTAGTATCTCGTTGATGTATTTAGATTGAGTGATGTAGATAACATTCTTACTTTAATGAATATGAAGACCAACAAAGAATTTGATTTCTCCAAACATTGACATTTTAAATTCTTTTCAAAGATCATCATTTTCTATGAACAAAGTATCATCTACAAATATTTTTGCCAAAACAATAATGTTATCTGGTCCTTCCTTTATGTAAAAACTACTATTATCATTAGTTCTTTGAAAACCAATCTGAATAAGATAGTTATGAAATCTTTCATACCATGATCTAGGTGCTTGTTTTAGATCATACAATGCTTTATGCAATTTGTAGACCATGTCTTTCTTGTCTGGATCAACAAAACCTTTAGGTTGTTCAATGTAAACCTCTTCATCCAATATGGCATTGAGAAATGTTGACTTGACATTCATCTGGTAAACTTTGAATCCTTTGTATGTAGCATATGAAAATAAGGTTCTAACACCTTCCAATCTTGCAATAGGAGCAAAAGTCTCTCCATAGTCTACACCTTCTTCTTGAGAGTATCCTTTGCATACCAGTCTAGCTTTATTCCTTGACACCTTACCATCTTCATTTAACTTGTCTCTGAATACCCACTTAGTTCCAATCACATTTTTGCCATTAGGTCTAGGTACAAGAGTCCATGTTTTATTTTTCTCTATCTATTCTATCTCTTCATTCATAGCTTCAATCCAACTTTCATTTTCTAATGCATCTTTGACATTTCTAGGTTCAAAATAAGCAAGTAAACAGGTGCTTTTCAGCTTACTTCTTGTCATTGTTCCTTCTGATTTATCTCCAATGATCTGATCTAGTGCATGATGCTTCCTGACATACTTGGCTAACATAGGCTCCTTGCCTTTTAAATGACTTGCATTTTTATCCTTCTATGCTTCAACTTCTGGTTCTAGTTTTGGTTGTTTAGGCTCAGTAGGTGTTGATTTGATAGCTTCTATTTGGAACTCGAGTTCTTGGAACTTGGTAGGTATTAGCTCAATTTGAACTTCTTGCAACTCAGTTATTGAAGACTCAGGAGTTGAAGATTTTTGATTGACAGGTGTATTTGGCATTGTATCAAGTTCAATGTAAAAAAATCTCCTATAATCTTTAGGTTTCCTTTTGCATTTTTCTTTAGTTCTTTCTGCAAACTCATCAACTTTCACATGTGCACTTTCTATGGCTTCGTGAGTAGACAAATTCAAACATCTATAAGCTTTACTTTTGCAAGAATATCCCAAAAATATTCTTTCATCACCCTTTACATCAAATTTACCTTTTCTAGATTCTTTCAAAATATAACATTTGCTTCCAAATAATTTTAGGTAACTTACATTGGGTTTGTAGCCATACCATAACTCATAGGGGGTTTTGAATAAGTATTTTTTCAACTATACTCTGTTCAAGGTATGAACTACAGTGCTAATAGCTTCCTTCTAGTATTTGATAGCAATGCTCTTCTCAATCATTAAGATTCTTGCATAGTCCATGATAGATCTATTCCTTCTTTCAACATATTTTGCAATGTTTTCATCCTCTCTCATCCTCATTTGATCAAATTGTCCTCTCAAACTTTCTACTTTGGCTCTTTTCACATTATCATCTCCTCCATAGATATCTTTCAACTTGTTCCACATATCAAAAGTAGTTTTACAATCTTTGATGTCATCAAATTCTTGATAACTTAGAATAGATGCTATATCTATCATCATGTTGTTGTGAGTCTTCTTTTCAACAATATCATTGATAGATAATGTACTAGTAGGTTTTGCATATTTTTCATCAAGGTACTTCAGTCTTGAATCACCAATAGAAGCCAGATGAAATCTCATCAATCCCTACCATGCTGAGAAGTTGTCCCTATTAAGTCTTGGAATTTCCCTCTTGTAAGACATCCTGATCTTTATCCTAGATCCTTGAAATATTTTCCTGAAAGCACCAAAAGCTCTGATACCAATTGTTGGGATTATAGATGGAGTAACTGAGATGGGGGTGGGGGGGTGAATCAGTTACTACAAAAAAAATCCACAGATCCCTTAGATGTCTTAAATAACTAGTTATTGCTGATACTTAGTAAACACCAAAAAAAAAATGCTATAACTCAGTAAATTAACTTGTTACTAATCTTCAAGTATTAATTCATGCAAAAGTAAATAAAATGAACACAAGAGACACTAGATTTAATGTGGAAACCCAATATGGAAAATACCACCAAGTAACTAGCTACCAATTTTCACTCTTCTGAAGTGAGCCCTGTTAGGAGCCAACCTTGTTAAAGGTTACAATACACACTGTTAGGTGTGACCTTGTTAGAGGATTTAATCACCTTGTTAGGAGTGGCCTTGCTAGAGGTCTTTAGAATAATTCATCTAAACTGTCACCTTGTTAGAGGATTTACAAAAATAGATATTAAACTAACTCTGTTAAGAGATTTTGAAATCAATAATACAATGGTTAGAAAGTAACAATGAATTGATCTAAATAAGATGCAATTGAATTTTCTAATTATAGATCTCTATTTTGCACTATTAGATCCTTTTCGATCAAATATATCTTTGTTGCTCCTCAATGATCTCTGATCATCCTTCAAAATTCACTTACACAATAATTAGTCTTCCTTCTCATTCACATTACATCAAACCCATCACTTACACTTAGAATTTGTAACTTGACCTCTCATATATATACCATTCAAACTATCAAATTGACACATTCATAAGTTACATTTACCAATAAACCATACATCAGTCAACTACAAATATTACTTTAAACAAATAAACTTTATTTCACAAAACAATGAAATCCTTCACTAGCCGACCTTGCTCGATAAATACTACTTCTAGAAATAATTTCCTAAGTTAACTGTCTTAACTTGATAACATTGCAACATCTGCAAAATCCTTTGGCTACCGATTTAACTCAGTAAGAACTAAATTTCCTTTATTGTCCATGAAAGCTTGATTAGAACTGTTTCCTGCACTATTTTCTCTTGATGAATGAGTTTTTTCAGTAGCAACTAAATTTCCTTAGCTAACCTTCTAAGCTTAGTAGACTCTGTCTTTTGCCTTGTTAACCAACTAAGCTTAGTAGACTTTGTCTTTTTCCCTTCTAACCAACTGAGCTCGATAGACTCTATCTTTTGCCTTGCTGACCAACTGAGCTTAGTAGACTCTATTTGATGACTAATATGACATTTGTATAACATCAAAGACAACACACAATTAAACAATTGTGTCCAACAATATCAACCTTGGTGGATGTATCTATTATTGTTTGGATTAAATGTTGTACAAGAGTAATTGAAGGGATAATGGAAGGTGGTTTTTGTAAATTCATCTTTTCCCTTGTAAAATTAGTTATCGCTTTCTACAATTCCTCTACAATAACCAAAACTAGATTTTCACAAAGTTTAGCTTGGAGTGTAGACCGATATAGTATTTTCTTTAAATCTTCTATAATTAGTGGATTGATATTTTGAGGTGATGCATCAAAAACATCCTTTATAGTTATTGTTTTAGTAGTTTTGGTTGTGTCATGGGGAGGATTGACACTTGGCACTTGTGTGTCCTACACACTCTATTCATCTTGCTATTGTTTAGCTATTGCATTATCAACATCTTACTATTCTATCTCTTCCCCAACTATATTATCCTCATCATCATCTTCCTTATCATCATCTTTACCTTCTAGAGGGTCAGCTTCTCCTTGCTTGTTAATGGTCAACCCATAAATGAGTTACCATATTTGTGTTGACTTTTTCACAACATCCTCAATATTGGCACTACTTGGCCTAAAGTGGTTACCTTGATTTGTCTTTCCAAATTTAGACAATAATGCCATTTTTGCTCAACAATATCATATAGGCTTTTAGGTATCGAGTTGACAAATTCTAGTGTTGTATTCTTGAACTTTGACATCATGGCATATAATGCCTCTTCCACTTGGGTTTTCTCTTCTTTTCCCAATTTATCAAAATCAGTATGTCTAAAACCTAATAAATCAACATTTCTCTTGACATTTTCATATAAGTTATAAAGATCTGAGAGAGGATTGTGACTTACCACCTTGGATTGAATGATATCATTTAACTCTATCTTCTCTTCATCAAAATCTAGTTGTAGCACATACTTCCTTCTCTATCTGTTCTATTCCTATCCTCCTTGCTTTGTCTTCTTGGGTTTTTCTTTAGCATTTTGACTAGTTTCACATGTGGTGGCTCTGGCGGTAGGTGTAGTGGGCTTTTCTTTGTTGACATAATGCATGTTGCACACATTGCATAATATTGTTATATTTTATTATTTAATTTTATTATGTAATGTTGTACCTAGATGGACGTGCAACATGTAAAGATTCCCATGGAATATTCTTGATGAGTTGTACTGTAACATTGTGAAATATTTTATGTAATTATTTAATATTGGAGAAAAGAATTAAATGCCCAATATTAAATGTGGGGTCAGTGGGTTAGGTAGCACATGGTTTATGTAATACCACTTGGTGGTTTTGTGGGACTTGTTATCATTTTTTATGCCTCGCCAAGATTCAAATTTCAAATGTTTTACCCGCCAACAGCTAGTGTGCAGAGTTAATATTATTTTAAAATACTCGATCAAACCTTATAATATGTTCTGCGGCCTGCAAGTCTTCCATCGTCAAATCTAAAGAATATCTACAGTTGGCACTCTCTCACCATGGGAAGTTACATAGTGGATACGTTAGCAACATAGCGCCCTTTTGCTGCATGTCAGGTGGGTCCCCTTTTCCTCAATTGTTTCTCTGGTGTCGAGCTTTTCTAGTTCCATGGTGGGCGCCATGGCACTATCAAAAAATTTGAGCTTCTCACCATTAGCAACATAGCACCCAGATGAAAAGTGATCTTGCGGCAAGGTTTGGAAGTATGGTGGGTCCTAGGTGTGCCCTATCAGATATTGGTGAGGATTTTTCAGACACATTGGCAATAGATTCATCTTTTCATTGGCTAAGTATGACTGCGTGGAGTATGGGTCCTACTTTCCTTGGCAGGCTGCAGACAGGGGTTCGTCAGACAGTTGGCACGTGGGCAATTCCTATTGGCTATGCATTGAGAAGTCAGATCTATCTTTCTCATTGTTAGATTAGTTCAAATCAATGATGGGTGCTATCTCACTATGGAGAACTACAAGAATTTTAACCATAGCAACATAGCACCTTGGTGATGTGTGGCATGTGGGTTCATTTTCATCTCGTGGGCTGCAGGATGAACAGGTGTCTTGTCTTCTGTGGCAGCTGTCAGACAGGTCAGAGTACATAGGTAGATCTTATTGGCCCATCTAATTAACCAGGTATGTAGTCCTACAAAGAGTTTGAGTGTCGTAGATGTGAATTTGATCCACAGTTGAATCATGTTGCTATTGAGAGTTGCATGATAGATACCCATAGCGACATAATGCCTTGGTGACACATGGCATAGATGATGTAATGGGCCCACCCTTCTTCAAAGTGATAGCACATCTCATCCTTAGTGGAAGTTGTCAGATGGGTCAGAATATGGTGGCATTTTTCATTAGTCCATTCGGCCAGCTCAAGAAGTAGTTGTACAATTTTGTGGACCACTATAGATCTAAGGCAAATCTATGGTAGGCGCTATCTTGCTATGGAAAACTACGAGAATTTTAACCATAGCGACATAGCACCCTTTTGCCACATGGATTAGGGGGCCAAGTCTTGCCAAGGTATGTGTGCCAAGGATTTCCAAGTGTCATTCGAGTGTGGTGCAGTTGCCGAGATGACACCAGGTATGATGGGCCCAGGTAAGAACAAGCATAGTATTATGACGAGTCTTCACGATTGTCAAATTTCAGAAAGATTGATGGTTGGCATTATCGCGCTATTCAAAGTTGCACACTATATACCACAACTACATAGCACTTCAGTGAGACATGCAAGGGGGTCCCGTGTTATCTTGTGAACCTCAAGGATGATGCTAGGTTATGCCAGGTAGATACTAGGTGTGTTGACAACATTTCGTGGGCCCAAAAGTTGAAAAGAAAAGTGTGGAACACGATGAGTCTCCATGATCGTCAGATTAAGAAAGATCAATGATGGGCGCTATCTCGCTATGGAGAGTTGTGAGAATTTTATTCATAGTGACATAGTGCCTTGGTGACACATGTCTTGCGAGCCTAGCCAAGGTTGACAGTTAACAACTAGCAGTTAGTGTAATTGTCACAGCTGAAGTTGGAAGAGTTGGTGCAGTTAGTGATGAAAGAGATGGTCAACTATGTAGGACTTCCAGGAGGTGGAAAAATAAAAAGATGCTATTGGTCCATGTGGTCCATCTTGCTTCTAGAAATAGGTTGACTCACTGACTCTGCTGATTCACAAACCAAAAATGAAGGTAATCAATTTTGTTGCATGATTTGATCTTCATGATCGATTCCAACTACCATGAAATGAATGCAGAATGAGAAGAACACTCCACCACCCATCTTTTGATCCATCTACTAGGTTAGAGCATAGTTATGACACCATTTTGGTCTTCTTAGGGCCTTGTTCCAAATCATTATGTCTGGATCTGCATCCAGATTAGATTTCCCCTTGATTGTTCTTTGCAAGACTTAATGGTAGGTAGCTGCAAAGTCACTTCAATTGGAAAAGATCTCAGTTATGCCTGAATTATAAAGACAACTTTTGTAGATTTTTTTAAGGTGGACCTTTCTTTGGCTTTTCTCTGCTATTGCTCTACAATTCTAGTGTAAATTCCCCTGTGCCTTTGAACTATATGATTCTCTATTTTATCTCCTTCAACCATTGGTATGAAAGTGCAAGAACTCTTTGCCTTCTTCATTGTTTTGTGAAAGTCTATAATCTGCATGATTGTATCTCTATTGGCTTGTGAATGATATATAAGTGAATCTCTCTTTCCTTGTGTCATTCATCTTGATCATCTTGATCTACATGTGGTTATTTGATTAAAGCAAGTCTGAATGTGTATATCCTTAGTTTCATTCTGGTTCAATAGTGCATATATGGGTAGAGATTGGTTTGAAAACTCTATTTTGGTGCATCACCTCTTTAGATTAGGCTAGGTAGATTTGTTTCATGCTCCCCTTCTCCCTTTTCCTTTCCAAGAGTAGTTAGGTGCACCCTAATAGTAAGAGGAAGCTAACCTTCTCTGGAGACTCAACCTCACAGTTCAAGTCCCATAGCTTGGAGGTTGTTTCCATGTTTCACTAGGTTGTCCTCACACATAGGCTCTGGAAAAGGGTGCAAACCTAAGTGACAATAGTTTTTGGCATTCCTGGTGGGACTCATTTCAAAAAATTTCAAGTCTACTAGTGTCAAAAGGGAAGATTTCAAGATTAATACTGAAGAGATAGTACTAGCTTCAGTGTTTAAGCCTTCAAGAGGCTCATTCTTCAAAGTACTTGGTGACTCTGAGCTTCAAACACATATCCAGACCAAAGTTGCAGTGATTCATGCCTAGGGCTGAGATAAGGACATCTTCTAGAGGTAATTTTCAATACCAAGAGCTTTCACTTTCAAACCCTAGAAGAAGGAAGACTAGAATATCCTTATCACTAGTTAGGAGCACAATAGTAACAAATACTCCTACAAGATCTATCTCTACTCCTCCTCTTGTTAGATCTCAGCCTAGACTACCATAAGCACATATCAATAGATCACTTGTCTATATGACATTTCCTAGAGATCATACTTTTTCCACCTTTAATGGTGGGATCCCTCTCTTGTTAGCCGAAAGACATGTCATACCAGTAGCTACACTCAAGAGTATACCAAAATTTACTGGTGAAACTTCTATCTCCCCCTCAGAACACATTCAAGAGGTTGCAAATGTCTGCAATATCCATGGCATTATAGAGGATGATGTTGTAGTTGGGCTCCTAGCCTCATCCTTGAAAGGAAAAACACTACAATTGTATAGAGCTTTAGCTCATGGTTCTATAACAAATTGGGATAGATTAGGAGTAGGATTGTGCAAACATTTTGAGGATAAGAGTGACTATTTGTCACTTTTAGAGTAGTTGACTACTATAAAAAGAGCCCCCCATGAATGTATGACTGATTTTAACTATAGATTCCAAAATACATGGGATAGAATACCTCTTCAGTAAAGCCTACCCCTGGTAATGCCTTCTTGCATTACCTTAGAGCTTTTAACAATGACATTGCCACTACAATCCAAACTATGGGAGGAGATACCTTGCCTAACACTTATGACATAGCAATAAGGGTGGAAAACATCTTCATACAAGGAGGTAAGTTATTTCCAAGGCCTCTTATGCCTTTCTTCCTTGATGTTCCAAATCATCAACCAGGAATGGCTCCCCTTCCCACAACTTCTATATCACAATCCTTTCCTCTAGTCCCTCAAGCTTCCACATCCTCACATGGGATAGATGAAATCAAGGAGATGATGCAATCTATGATGAAAAACATGGACAAAAGAGACAAGAACCTTGATAAAATATTGCAAGATCAAGGGAGGAAGTTAGAAGACCAAGGAAGGAGGCTGGAGGATAATTTCTCTATGATTTAGAAAGTGAGCAACAAAGTGGTGATTTTAGAAAGATAGAAAGCTCAAGGTAGTAAGCCTCATCAATTGCAATATCAATTTTTGAATAGTGGTAGGCCTCCAAATCCTAATAATTGGAACTATTCTTTTGATCAGAGTAGGCAGGGTGGCCAGGCTTCAACCTCAAATGTAAACCAAAGTAGGGCCATAGTCCATCAAAACAATATGGATCAAGATCAAGATTTTTGTCCCTATTGTAACTACTCCTATGCCTATTGTATGTGTCAGAAGGTTGAATCTTATTTGGTCTTGACAATGCAAGAACTTGCAGCAAAACAAGCATACAAGGAGGACCAATTTAAGGATGCCTCAGATATGAAAAGACAGGGTGATTGCTCTTTTATGAATCATCAGATGGAGGAGCATTGTAATGTAAACCAGGATTCCATTGCTCATAACACTAGAAGCAAAAGAAGAGCTATGGAAGATGTTGTCCCTCCTCCTCCCAATCAGGCCTCAACTTTGAATGTAGTACCTCATGAGCAAGCAACAAATAATCAATCAAGTGCCTTTTAGAAGCAAAGGCAAAACCATGGTAGAAATGATACAAGTGATCTTCAGGCCATCCCATCACAACCTCATACAGTTGCAGCACCCAAGGTTTCTACAAAAATACTTGCTATGCCATTTAGTGTGGTAGAGAAAATGAAGAAGACAAATGTGAATATCTCCATGTGGGATGCTGTTGCTATTATACCAATGCAAAGGAGGTTGCTACAGAAAGAGTTAGAAAGAATTGAACCAAAGGATCAGATACCTAGCATGGAAAGTACCACAAGCCTAGTACAACCATCAAGGGAAGAAGAAACAAGTAAAAGGGTTAGACCTCCTCCATTCTATGTTTCCCTAATTATAGGAGGCAAACTAGTCCATAATTGCATGATTGATTCAGGGGCTAGTAGTTTAGTGATGCCTAGGTGTGTTGATGATGGTTTGGGAATGAAATATGAGCCCATTGTTAGGAATGTATTATAGTTGGATGGTAGTACTGCCAAGACTATAGGGATCCTTAGGAATGTGGAGATGGCCTTACATGCATGTCTTGGTTGTACTGTAACCCAAGATATCTCTATTGCTGAAGTCAAGCCATATTTTGCCATCTGTCTATCAAGAGACTTTACTTCCCAAATAGGTCATTTCATATCTTTTGATTGGTCATATATGTCTTTTAAAATGAGATATGGAGCCAATGCTTCAATCAAAGTAGAGCCTCAAGCCCTCCATCATACTAAATCTTACAACCCCAACCCCATCAACATGAATTGCCCTATTCTAGAGATGGACAAGAATGACATAGTGAAGGAGCCCACCACTCCCCTGATAGAGATACCTAATTTCTTCTTGGATGAGTGGGCTGTCACATATCAATTTGACCCTATGTCAGAGATCCTTGAGACAGGTCTTGGTATATATTGTATATTGGAAAAGGATGCCCTAGTTCCCAATCTTGTGGATGCTAAAGAAGATGAAAGTAGGATATGGAGTATGTACTTTGATGCATCAAGGAATAAAGATGGATCAGGAGCTGGTGTAATGTTAATTTCCCCTGCACAAATAAGTTATTACTTCTTCTTTAGGCTTCAATTTAGTTGCACCAATAATGTGGCTGAGTATGAATCCTTGATCCAAGGTCTCTTACTTGCTCAAAAAAGAGGAATTCAAGCCTTAAGGGTCTATGGAGATAGTGAGTTGGTGGTTAATCAAGTGAGAAATTAGAATATCACCAAAAATGGTTTGGGATTTGCTCAAGTCTTATAAACATAGAGTTTGAGATTTGCTTGAGGGTTTCAATGCATTAACATCCAAAGCATCCCTAGAAAAGAAAATAGACATGCTGATAGACTTGCAACAATAGGTGCATCTTATGATGTGCTAGGGAATCTTGAGGAGGAGAAGAAGCAACAAATCAAAGTGGTAGTAAGGCTTGCCATCCCTAACAATAACACCCATTGGCAAGTGTTTGAGTTTGATGAGCAAATTGTCAGCTTCTTGCAGAATGAGGCATAATTTTCAGAAGGAAATCAGTGAAGACTGCAAGATCAGTATGGTGATTAGATCATTCATCTTAGTTCTAACAAGCTGCCTAAAGGTCTCATTACTTTAGAGAGTTTTTTTAATCCTAATGATCAAGCAAAGGGCAGGGCCATGAACCTAGCTGCTGATGAGGGTGATCATACTCCAGTCATGGTTGCTGATGGAAAATCCTTAAACATGGGGAAGGTATGTTCTGAAATTGAACAAGAAAATTTTATTCATCTATGTCAGGAATTTAATGATATATTTGGTTGGACATATGATGACTTAAAGGGTTTTAACCTAAGGTTATTTCAGCATACCATAGATTTAGTTGATGATGCAAAACCAATAAGACCAAAACAAAGATCAGTGAATCCCAAGATTGAACCATTAATAAGAAAAGAGATATCCAAGTTGATTAAGGCCAATATAATTTTCCCTATCAAGCACTCATCATGGGTAGCAAACCTTGTCCCTGTTAGGAAGAAGAATGGGGAAATTAGATTGTGTGTGGACTTTAAGAACCTTAACCAAGCTTCCCTTAAAGATCACCATCCCCTTCCTTCTATGGAGAAAATTTTGTCCAAGGTCAGTGGTTCAAAGAGATTCTCATTTCTTGATGGATTCTTTGGTTACAATCAAGTGCTGGTTAAAGAGTCTAATAGACATAGGACTACATTTACCACTAAATGGGGTACCTATGCTTTTTGTAAGATGCCATTTGGGCTAGCCAATGCAGGTGCTACATTTCAGAAGGCAATGGAGATGTCCTTCAAGAAATTGATTGATAAGTTTGTCTTAGTCTACCTTGATGATATCACTGTGTATTCAAAGGATGTAGATGATCATTTTCATCATCTTAGATAGATATTCTTAAGATGTAGAGAGTTTGGGGTTTCCCTTAACCCAAGCAAGTGTTTCTTCGCTACTAACCAAGCAAAATTATTAGGACACATTGTATCTAAGGATGGCTTAACCATTGATCTAGAGAGAAAAAAAGCAATACTTGCTCTCCCTCTTCCTAAACATAAGAAAGGGCTACAAAGTTTCCTAGGTAGGATAAATTTTGTGACAAGATTTATTCCAAATCTTGCTACCATGGTGAAACCTCTTACAGCTATGCTTAGGAAAGGTATGGTCTTTGCATGGACCAAGGAAGGGAAGGAAAGTTTTGAAGAGATCAAGAAAGCCATAGCCTCAGCCCCTACTCTCATGAACCCAAAATTTGAGAAGGATTTCATTCTTTATACCTTAGGTGGTGAGTCAAGAATTTCTATTGTCTTGACTCAAACAAATGACAAGAATGAAGAACAACCCATTACTTTCTTTAGTGAAGGGCTTAAGGAGTATGAAGATAGGTATAGTTATGTAGAGAAGCAAGCCCTTGCAGTCATCAGAGCTTTAAAGAAATTTAGACACCTCCTATCCCATAACAAGATTCATTTGTTATTACCCCATGCCAATGTGAAGGATATCCTTTTGAGCAAAGATATTAGTGAGAAAAGAGCTAGTTGGATTACAAGAGTGATGGAATATGATGTTGATATCTAGGTCATTAAGTTGGTAAGAGGTAATGGATTGTGTAAGCAGATGTTATCATCTCAAGAGCCTGATGAAGAAGTTGTCATGGTATTAACAAAAGAACAAGAAGCAAGAAATGATGGCCCAAGGAATTGGATGGATGACATGAAGGATTTCTTATTAGGGAATGGATACCCTCAAGGATTAGACAAAGCTAAAAAGAGATGGTATAGGCTACAGTCAATTCCTTATGTCATAGTTGATGATATCCTTTTTAGAAGAGTTTTTAATGGAGCCCTATTAAGGTGCCTTGATATAAACTAGGCTAAAAAAATGATCAAGGAACTTCATGATGGTCCTGATGGTGGCCACTTCTCGGTTAGAAAAACTGCAATGAAGATCATGAGGGCTGGTTATTACTAGCCATTTCTGTTCCATGACTATTATAAGTATATAAGGAAGTGTGAAAAATGTGCCTTCTTCTCAGGAAAACAAAGACTTGCAGCTCTTCCCCTCCATCCTATCTAGGTGGATCAACCTTTTTCTCAGTGGGGGTTGGATTTCATAGGCCCTATTAATCCTCCTTCCAGTTCTGGTCACAAATGGATTTTAGTTGCTACAAATTACTTTACCAGGTGGACAGAGGCAGTGGCATTAAAGGATGCCATTGAATCTTTAGTTGTTGAATTCTTTGATGGAATTGCGACCAGGTTTGGTGCCCCTTCAACCATTATTTCAGATAATGCCAAGTCTTTTGTTGGAGCTCAGATTTGTGCATGGGCAGTGGATCATAATATCTATATGAGCACATCCTCAAATTACTATCCTCAGGGTAATGGTATGGCTGAGTCATCCAACAAGAACCTATTAAAGATCATGAAAAGGACAATAGAGGATAATCATAGGTGTTGGCATAAGAAGTTGAAGACTGCACTGTGGGCTGACAGGATAACACCTAAATGATCAATAGGGAATTCACCATTTGTGTTGGTATATGGTAGAGAAGAAAAGCTTCCAATTTCATTGGAGTTCCCAGTCCCGAAACTAGCCCATCAACTGGAGTAGATTGAGGATGATGCCATGATAGTAAGAATGGCAAAATTGATGGAGCTAGAAGAAAAGAGAAATTAGGCCATGCAGACCCGAGAGGCACACCAACAATAGGTGAAGAGGAGTTTTGACAAGAAGGCTAGGGTTAGAATCTTTAGGGAGGGAGATTTGGTTCTGAAGTGGCATGCAAATAGGGAAAAACTACAAAGACACTCAAAGTTTGATGCATTTTGGAGTGGTCCCTATCTATTTATCAGTTGCAAGCAGGCCAATGCTTTCCAGTTAAGCAAGCCTGATGATGAGATTCTACCCATCCTAGTCAATGGGATTTATCTTAAGCCATGTTTTTGAAAAGGTTTGGGGTTCCATGTATATAGTTAGTTTAGTTCTATTTTTTTTTGTTGTTCCCTATTTTCCAAGAAGTGCACAAGCACAAGGTTGTCTCTCTATGAGATAGCAAGTTTTCAAAATTTTGAAGATTGTAGGGAGTTTTGGTCTCTGGTTCCAGTTGCAGAGATAGAGATTTTTGGATTTTTATCTCAAAAGTAGGGTTAGGGTTTCACAATGCATAGGATCTACATCTTTTTGACTCTATAGCCCAATGGATGCTTTAGGCCACTGGTCTTATGCATAGAAGGCTCGCATCCCCTGTGAGTTGCCAAAAATGTTATCATTTTTTACGCCCCGCCAAGATTCAAATTTTAAATGTTTTACCAGCCAACTACTAGTTTGTAGAGTTAATATTATTTTAAAATACCTGATCAAACCTTATAATATGTTCTATGGCCTGCAAGTCTTCCATCGTCAAATCTAAAGAATATCTACAGTTGGCACTATCTCGCCATGGGAAGTTGCACAATGGATATGTTAGTGATATAGCACCCTTCTATTGCATGTCAGGTGGGTCTCCTTTTCCTTGATTGTTTCTTCGGTGCCAGTTTTTCTAGTTCCATGGTGGGCACCATGGCGCTATCAAAAAATTTGAGCTTCTCACCATTAGGGACATAGCACCCAGACAGAAAGTGATCCTGCAATAAGGTTTGGAAGTATAGTGGGTCCCAGTTGTGCCTTGTCAGATATCGGTGAGGATTTTTCAAACATGTTGGCGGTGGATTCATCTTTTCATTGGCTAAGTATGACTGCATGGAGTATGGGTCCTACTTTCCTTGGCAGGCCGCAGACAAGGGTTCGTCAGATAGTTGGCACATGGCCAGTTCCTATTGGCTATGCACTGAGAAGTCAGATCTATCTTGCTCATTGTTAGATCAGTTCATATCAATGATGGGTGCTATCTCGCTATGGAGAACTACGAGAATTTTAACCATAGCGACATAGTGCCTCGGTGATGGGTGGCATGTGGGTCAATTTTCATCTTGTGGGCTGTAGGATGAACAAGTGTCTTGTCTTCCATGGCAACTGTCAGACAGGTCAGAGTACGTAGGCAGATCTTATTGGCCCATCCAATTAACTAGGTATGCAATCCTACAAAGAGTTTGAGCATCGTATATGTGAATTTGATCCACAGTTGGCATCGTGTTGCTATTGAGAGTTTCACGATAGATACCCATAGCGACATAATGCCTCGGTGATGCATGGCATAGATGATGTAATGGGCCCACCCTTCTTCAAAGTGATAGTACATCTCATCCTCAGTGGTAGTTGTTAGATAGGTCATAATACAGTGGCATTTTTCATTGGTCCATTCAGCCAGCTTGAGATGTAGTTGTATAGTTTTGTGGACCACTATAGATCTAAGGCAGATCTACGACAGGCGCTATCTCGCTATGGAGAACTGCAAGAATTTTAACCATAGCAACATAGCACCTTTTCGCCACATGGATTAGAGGGCCAGGTCTTGCCAAGGTATGTCTGCCAAGGATTTGCAAGTGTCATCTGAGTGTGGTGCAATTGTTGAGATGGCACTAGGTATGATGGGCCCAGGTAAGAACAAGCATAGTATTACGATGACTCTTCACGATCGTCAGATTTTGGGAAGATCGATGGTTGGTGTTATCATGCTATTGAAAGTTGCACACTATATATCATAGCGAAATAGTGCCTCAGTAACACATACAAGGTGGGCCCGTGTTATCTTGTGAACCTCAAGGATGATGCCAGGTTATGCTAGGTAGATACTAGGTGTGCTAACAACATTTTACGGGCCCAAAAGTTGAAAAGCAAAGAGCAAAACATGACAAGTCTCCACGATCGTCAGATTAAGAAAGATCAATGATGGCGCTATCTCGCTATGGATAACTGTGAGAATTTTATTCATAGTGACATAGCACCTTAGTGACACATGTCTTGCAAGCTCGGCCAAGGTTGACAGTTAATAGATGGACGTTAGTGTAACTGTCGCAGCTGGAGTTAGAGGAGTTAGCACTGCTAGTGATGAAAGAGATGGTCAACTATGTAGGACTTTTGCAAGGTGGAAAAATAAAAAGAGGCTGTTGGTCCACATGGTCCATCCCGCTTATAGAAATAGATTGACTTGCTGACTCTATTGATTCACAAACCAAAAATGAAGGTAATCAATTTTTTTGCCCGATCTGATCTTCATGATCAATTCTAACTACCATGAAATGAATGTAGAACGAGAAGAACACTCCACCACCCATCTTTTGATCCATCTACTGGTTCAGAGTACAGTTATGGCACCATTTTGGTCTTCTCAGGGCCCTGTTCCAAATCATTATGTCTGGATCTACATCTAGATCAGATTTCCCCTTGATTGTTCTCTGCAGGACTTAATGGCAGGTAGCTACAAAGTCACTTCAGCTGGAAAAGATCTTAGTTATGCCTGAATTATAAAGGCAACTTTTGTTGATTTTGTTAAGGTGGACCTTTCTCTGGCTTTTCTCTACTATTGCTCTGTAATTCTAGTGTAAATTCCCGCATGCCTCTTGTAGACACCTAAAAATCCTTTAAAAAATAAAGTATTTTTATTTTTTGAAAAAATCCCTGATGACATCATCATTTATTAATTAATTATTTAATTAATTAATTAATTAATTTTTATGCCATTAAATCCCTTTATCTTAATTAAAAATATTTAATTAAGGAATCCCTCCCTAAAATGTTTAAATCTTATTTAAACCTTATTTCCTTATTTATTAATTATTTAATTAATAAATCGACCAAAAATCCTAAAATAAATTAAAAAATTATCTTTTGCCCAAAACTTGGCCAATTTCCTTATGACCAATAACCTCTTCCAAAATCTTCTAATCCTTCTTTAATTTTGATTAAAGGCTAATCTCATCATTTCCTACCCTTAATCCCAACTCAAAATATTTAATTAAGATTAAATATTAATCCTCATGTTTATTAAAAAAGTTTTAATAAATATCTCCTCAACCCAAACCCTTGAAATAAATAAAACTTTATTTATTTCCTAAAAATCTAATTTATCCTCACCCTAAGAAGTTCTAGACTCTTCTAGAAAGTCTTCATCCTCATCCTAGGGAATTCTAGACTATTCTAGAAAGTCTTTATCCTCATCCAAAGTCTAGACTCTTCTAGAAGATGTCTTTAAAACTAATCATAATCCCCTCCTAACCATGTCACATTCCCTAAATATGGGTTAAGACTTACTAACTCAAGCCAAAGTTAACAAATATCTCCTCCTTCACCCACCCTCATTAAATGCCATCCACTTGCCTATCCCTAAGCTAATCCTAAACCATCCTAATCCATCTTCTAATCATTTGCACAAGCCTAAGCAATCTTAAAACCTTCCTAATCAAGTCCAAGTCGAAATTTCTCTCATCACCCTCAAAATATCTCAACCATAAAACTTTATGAAGTCCACTAGGTCATAAATGACTCTTACAAGCCCTTTTATTGCTCTTACAAGTCATTATGAGGGTCTTTATGAAGATTTTATCCCTTGAGCCTCCTTTGTTGACTCATCCTTTCCCTTTCCTCCATCCTCTCACCATTTGACATGTGTCACTCCTTGATTGGCAATAGGAAGCACAATCCATGTGCTCTCCTCTCATGCAATCTGAGCCCTCCATAAGCTTTTTCCCATCCTTGCATCTTAGCCCTCAAACCCTCAAGCCTCTTGCCTATAAATTGGATCCTTCCCCTTTGCAAAATAACACAATCCATGAAGTAAAGTTATAATGCTATTTTGAGAGCCAAATCCATACTAAAGCCATCTATCCACACCAAAAATCCACAATCATCCATTGAAGCCTTTGGAAGCATATTGAGCATACATCTTATCCATTTAGATAAAGCCACTCAACAAGAGAGCTTCTCATTGAGAGAGCCCATTAATGGCTCATATTCTCAATTGAGAGTTCATCTTAGTCTATCTTGAAGTTTATGAATTTTTTTTAGTTTGTAGAAGCTTTATTTAAATTTGGTTTCTATTAGCATACTAACATTTCTCATATACTCTTTGCCATTGGTATGAAAGTGCAAGAACTCTTTGCCTTCGCCATTGTTTTGTGAAAGTCTGTAATCTGCATGACTATATCTCTGTTGGCTTGTGAATTATATATAAGTGAATCTCTCTTTCCTTGTGTCATTCATCTTGATCATCTTGATCTGCATGTAGTTATTTGATTAAAGCAAGTCTGAATGTGTATATCCTTAGTTTCATTCCAGTTCAATAGTGCATATATGGGTAGAGATTGGTCTGAACACTCTATTTTGGTGCATCGCCTCTTTAGATTAGGCTAGGTAGATTTGTTTCATGCTCCCCTTCTCCCTTTTCCTTTCCAAGAGTAGTTAGGTGCACCTTGATAGTAAGAGGAAGCTAGCCTTCTCCAGAGACTCAACCTCACAATTCAAGTCCCATAGCTTGGAGGTTGTTTCCATGTTTCACTAGGTTATCCTCATGCATAGGCTCTGGACAAGGGTGCAAACCTAAGTGAAAACAGGACTTGCTACTATATAAGCAGCCACAAGGGTAGTTTTGTAGACAAGAGACAAGAAGAAAAAAAGGCAAGAGTTGAGCGGGACAAGGCTTGACAGGTTAGCCAATGGAGCATTTGTAAAGGTTGGAAGCATGGCATGAGATGTGTGGATTCATGCTTGTTCACATAGTTTTCTCGGTTGTGGCTATGGCCATGAAAGCTTCCATGGTTGTATGGAAATGGTATTTTTTCTGAATAATATATGGTGATGGATGCTTTTGGAGGATGGGTTTTTTCCTCAATGAGGGTTTCCCAGGGTATATCTTGTGTCACAATTTTTTGGGTATGTTGTCTATTCTCTTGCATGTGGATTTTAATTCCGTGTTTATTCTAGATCTATTATGGGTTATGTGGAAATGATTATATTCTTTGTTGCCAAGTTTCCTTACAAGTGGTATAAGAGCTATGGTTTTATTATTGTAACCCTAGATTGAATCCATGGGAATGCATGAGAGGATAAAAGAAAGGGCAATATATATGAATGATTTATTGCAGATCTAAGGGCTTTGGGATTTTTGTTATGATGGGATGTTAAAAGATGTGGGCATGTGAAATTGTTGGACAAAAGGGTTTTTTAGATGTTTCATTTTAAATGAGGGTTTTGGGGGGTAGCTTGCAGAAATGACCTCCTGGGTAAAAACATACCTCACCATTGGATCCGGGTCGACATTTCCATAAATTTTGATATATAATATGCCCTAGTTTGGCCATGTTTAGAAGAAATGAAAGAGTTTTTTGGTTTCAGCCCATGATGGCCATCAAATTTAATCCCGTCAAAATTTTTGTCACAAAATAAAAATTAAAAAAATGAAAAATCATAGTGAAAATGGTAAAAAGACTACCTTAGTAAAATGGCCATAACTTTCTCTCAAATTATTGGATTTCAGAGTTATTATAGGCGTTGGAAAGCTAATTTAGAACACTACAACATGGTAGAGGTTTGGTTTTATGATTTTGATATTTTGTCAAATTTTAAGAGCCCTAAAGCTAGATGTTGTTTATTTTGAGCACGGATTAGGGCATAACTTGGGCATACAAAGTCAGATTTTGGAGTTCAAGTAGTCAATGGAAAGCTCTTGGAGAGCTCTACACATTGGTTTAGATTTGGTGCAAGTTTGGCATGGTTTATTTGGTGATATATTGATTTGAACAATTTATAGATATATTTTGACTATGGTAACATGGTGAGTTTATGGCATTGAAGATTTAAGATTTGATGTCATTGTATACTTAGTTCATTAGTTAGATTGGTCTCATGATGATATGGTTATCAATGTTTGATTTGGATATGTATGATGACTTGTTGGATCTACAAGTTGTGCAATATTGTAAGTGGTCTATACTTACAAGTTGCATTTATGGCTTGGTTATGAGTTCTCTTTGCCCATTGATCTTTCATTATTGATGCATATTCAGATTGGTGGCTTGGATTTGGGTTGTCTATGCCCTGAGTCACATGATTTGCTAATTTTTTCTTCATGCAGAAGGGATGAGATGTTGTTACCAAGTATATTCATGGTGGAGGATAGTGGTTGACTATTTTATGCTGATAGGTTGGACACTTTAAGAGCCGGATGCTCGATTCATGGATGTGATCATGGTGTCATGGATTTTGGCATGACATGATTGGTTATATAGGTACATCCTTGATGTT
Organism: Cupressus sempervirens; assembly: GCA_028749045.1. NCBI lineage: Eukaryota > Viridiplantae > Streptophyta > Pinopsida > Cupressales > Cupressaceae > Cupressus > Cupressus sempervirens. The sequence goes on from CM053793.1 coordinate 706,031,097, forward strand.
CATTAGCTTGGATTTTCTGATTCAGTTATGGTGGTATATCTTCTTGGTTGAGGATCATGGTTATTTGGATTCTTTTGAGGAGCTCATGATGTGCATTTTGAGTTCTTTGATGGTTTGATGCCTTGGTTGATTCTCATGGTTAGAGGATGATTTTTTTCATCATATTGTCATGGATAGCTTGGATACATGGTTTAGTGGGAGCTTGTGATAGTGATGGGGTGATAATGTTGGATTAGTTCCTAGCTTGGTTTGGATCTTAATGTATGAGATGGATTTTATGATGCCATTAGTGACTTGGGACCATATTTGAGTGGGATTTGTTGGCATTGATATATTTATTGAGTGTTTTCAGATGTTGGAGGTTTGTCTTAGATCTTGTTGCTGTAGAAGCGTCTTTGACATTTGCATGGTGCACTTGTTATCTTCATGGTGTGTGAAGATGGTTAGATCTTGAGGACTCAAGGAGTTCTTGGTTATGTTCATGGTGTGTGGAGATGGTTATTCATAGTATGTGAAGATGGTTTTCTTCATGGTGTGTGGAGATGGTTGCATTTTGAGGACTCACAGGATTCTTGGCAAAGGTGCGGTTTATGCTTTTATTTGGCATGCTATCTTTGGTATGAGTATGGTTTCATTATTATGTCATGGTATAATCTTGATACATGTGTAGAGTTGTGACATGTTATAGTATGTTCATATGGAGCATGTTATCTCTTTTGGTTGAGATGGTTAGATCATGTTGTCATATTTATGTTCCATAGTTGGAATTTTGACATTGATCTTGATTTAGTTTCTTGGTATTGAGTACACTGATCATAAGTTGGATACTTCATGATATTGCTATGTTGCATTTGGAAGTTGCATGGATTGATTGGTTACAGGTGCTCATGGATACTTAGAGACGGTTGTGATGCTATTTCTCTTTGATTAGAGAAGTATTTGTTGGGATGGTTGATGGTTTCAGCAAGAAGTCCGAGGGGCAGTCACCTGATATGGAATTGAGAGGAGATTGTTCTTAGATGAGTCTTGGTTGGAGACTTTGGTATCTTGATGAGCATTCTCATTCCCCACTCTTGGTCTACTCGGCGGTTTACTACTTGAGAGGTATAGCCCATTGTTTCTCTCAGTTGCATTATATTTATGCTTGTCTTTCATGGATATTGATCTTGAGCTATGGTACATGAGTTAGTTCTGGAGGGTTCATTTGAGAGATGGTTTAGCATTTGTTATCTCCATGTGTATATGTTGTTATGCTGGTTGAGTTTGGGAGATGGTTTTATATTGGGCATTTTATTTGGATTAGGAATGGATTTTCCTTGGTTTAGGAATGGTTTATTGAGTTTCATCTTCTTGTGAGAGGCTTACATCCATGATTAGTTATATGGTACAGTTTGGGTGTTGTTGAGGCTTCTTATTGGGGTTTTATGGAGGAGGTTATACTTGCATAGTTTGCATCTAGTGGGGTGTTTAGAAGGACATGGTATAGGTTATGATTTGTATGGTTTCTCTAGTCTTGGTTATCTTCTTAGATGTTTAGTTTTTTCTACATTGGATTTGAGATTGGTTAGAGATTGTGATCACTAGTTTGTGCTCATGTATGTCATGTGAGAGATGACATGGTTATTACTTTATCTCTTTCCTCTGTTGGTTGTGGAGAACTTGGGAGAGCATTGGAGACTTGTTATGAGAGTTGCTCTTGCAGAATATTAGTTTATGTATTGTGGATGTCCTTGATACTACATGGATTCACTTCTTTGAGATGTGTTGAGTGGATTGGTTATAGATTTGATATTATCTTTTGTAGTGGGAGCTTCTTGATATATATATGTGGTAGGTATTGCTCTTGAGGCTTGTGATTGAAGGTTGTAGATTGGATATGTCGGTGATATGAGATTCACTTGTTATACCTTTGAGGTATGGATAGTTGGATGGGTTTGACATTTGCTGTGAGTGTTATTTCAGCTATGGATATTTTGACAACTATGAATACATGTGATTACCTTTGGATCAAGTTTTTGTGCTTGGAATTTCAGTTGGTATAGGATTTTATGATCTTCTAATGCAATAGGTTGGGTGGCTTTCTCTTTGGATGGCTTCTATGTATGTCCAGTGGCAATGGCATAATAAAAGGTGAGATCATTCATGTTTGAGATGCTAGATACTTTAATTTTTTTGTGGGTACTGGGATGGAGCGCTTTGTGTTTTTTGATCCATGATGGTGGATGTGCTGGGAGGGATTGTTCTCTTGTTCATTTATGTGGCTATGGATTGACCCTATGCAATGTATACAACAATTGGGAGATTGTTGAGATAATGGGTGTTGCACACATTGCATAATATTGTTATATTTTATTATTTTATTTTATTATGTAATGTTGTACCTAGATGGACGTGCAACATGTAAAGATTCCCATAGAATATTCTTGATGCGTTGTACTACAACATTGTGAAAATATTTTATGTAATTATTTAATATTGGGGAAAAGAATTAAATGCCCAATATTAAATGTGGGGTCAGTGGGTTAGGTAGCACATGGTTTTAGCACATGGTTTATGTAATACCACTTGGTGGTTTTGTGGGACATGCTACTATATAAGTAGCCACAAGGGTAGCTATTGTAGACAAGAGACAAGAAGGAAAAAAGGCAAGAGTCGAGCGGGACAAGCCTTGACAGGTTAGCCAAGGGAGCATTTGTGAAGGTTGGAAGCATGGCATGGGATGTGTGGATTCATGCTTGTTCACATAGTTTGCTCAGTTTTGGCTATGGCCATGAAGGCGTCCATGGTTGTATGGAAATGGTATTTTTTCTGAATAATACATGGTGATGGATGCTTTTGGAGGCTAGGTTTTTCCCTTAATGAGGGTTTCCTAGGGTATATCTTGTGTCACAATTTTGTGGGTATGTTGTCTATTCTCTTGCATGTGGATTTTAATTCCATGTTTATTTCAGATCTATTATGGGTTATGTAGAAATGGTTGTATTCTTTGTTGCCAAGTTTCCTTACAGGCTTGCCTAGGTTTGATAATTTTCTTTTCCTTGGCCATTGGTTGTGACTTTTCCTTCCTCTTCTTTAACTCAACAAGTGTAGGTGCTTCCTCAACTTCTTTTTCATGAACACCTTTAGTCTCCTCATCTTCTTTTTCTCCTCCCATGCCTTGAGTAAAATCTAGGAATTCTTGAGTTTGAGGTTCATCTTCTTCTTCTTCATCATCTTCTTCTTCATCTTCATCATCATCATCTTCTTCTTCTTCCTTGACATCCTCTCCAAATTTGGCTTTCAATTTCTTTACCACCTTGTCCTTGTTCTAAATTATAGAGGTAGTTTTCAATTCCATGGCAATCTTTGATTTCACCATCTTATAATTTCCAAAGACTTTTGCAGTCTTATCTACTTCCTTTGCAAGTAGAGCTATGATGGCTACTTAGGCTTCATCTATATTATCTCATATCCTAAGGGTCTCAACCATCTTACCCTTGGTGGGGTGGATTACACATATGTGTAATCAACATCAATAAAAAAACATATATGATTATAATGTTTCTCCACTAAGGATACTAGTATTCTTAGTCTCTACTTCATTAACTTCTTGAATTTTTCAAAGTAACTTGTCATTATGGGTTCAAAGTTTTCTCCTAGTTGCTCAATGTAATCTCCTATTTATACTACAACTAGCCTATTAGTTTTCCATCCTACTATTCCAAATGAGAGAAATGTGTTATGTACATAAAATAATATGCAAATTAGTATAGAACCAAACTTGCATTGTGCACTCTTGGTTTTCCTTATTGGTCCAAGGTTCTCCAGAAGTTGTTGGAATTGGAGTTTTGCCAGATCATATGTATGATCTTTCCTGACAATTTTATAACCAACATCCATAGCTATGTTGGGTACACTATTTAATCTACTAGATAGATATAATTTATTTGGGATTCCCCTTACAAAAAATTTTAGCAATGGATCGATGATGGTATCGATAGTTATACTTCTTTTATTCTAGACTACTCCAGTATTCTTCTCAGTTACTTCCTTTGAACCACTTCTAAGTTTCTTTGGCCGATCTAGGGTTGGGTAGCCAATAACCCTATGAATTATTCTCTTCATAATATTGATTGATCCTCCTTCTAGCCAGAAGGAACCATTATGAATTTAGCTTAGCACAATACATATCTACTCAATTTTGAATACATTTGGAATGTCTAGGGCTCGTGTTAAACCCTTTTTATCAATAATTTTGTTAGCTTCTTTGAAAACATAGTTCTTACATAATCTATTGTATGCACATCTTATTTCCATGTTTCCTATGCTTCTTATCTTGCAATTATAGAATTTCCTTACATCTTGAACCATTATCACATTTGGTGGGATTATAGACAATGCACTAGTAGGGTCTTGTTTGTAAGAAATGTTAGGAATGACCTCAAATATAGGCTACTTAACTTCATTATTGACTAGCTAAACATTCAAAACTTCCTTCCCTTCAATATTTTTTGAACTTGATGCCATTGTGACAAGCTAGGGTTTATGAAAATTTAAACTGCGTAGCTCAACTCTTGATAAATACCTTTGAAAATCTAATGAACTAGAAATGAATCACTACAAAAATCTTCTGCAATCACTTCTAACAAATTTTCAGGTCACTTCTAGCTCTTGTTGCTCTTTCTCAATTTTGAAATGGTGAAAAATGAGCTCAAATTGATCATATACCCTTTGAAAACCTTGCATTTAATGCTAAGTATTTACACAACTATAAGCTTGGCAATAACTAATTTTTGGGTTCATTCAACATCCATTGATATTTCTATCACTCAATAGCTACTATGAGTTTGACATCCACTAACTAGTTTGATAGCTTAGCATCAACTAACATTCCACTCGACACATATAAGAAAATTTTCATACTTAGCAACAACATGAAAAATTTAAAGATTTGTCTTAAATTTCTAATAACATGTTGCATCTTAACTTATGCTAATGTATTCTTTTTTGTATTATCTACTTTTGGAACTGATGTATGATATAACCTTCAAATGTCAGTCTCACATACCTATTGTTTACCTAGTTTGATGAGGTGTGATCACTTGACCCATTGGGTGAAGTGATCCCTTTTCCATTTGATGTAATGCAAAAATATTTCTTTTTCTATGTCTTATTCATCTTATTTCTGGTGCGTTCAATGTTTTCCTTGCCCTTACCTTTATTAAATTCACAACTTGGTGCCTTTGACCTAGTTGGACAATATTTACTGATGTGACCAGTCTTCAAATAGCTAAATCATGTAGTTTGACTCAACCATGTTTTGTAATTGCCATGGAAGTGTGTCCTAATATTTTTCATAGGGATATGTCCATATTCTTGACAATAATGATAGCTATATCTTGTGTTATAATCTCAATTATAAGAATTTCCATTGTTTCTTACCTTGTTTGATGACCACATGGACCTAGATCTACATTCAAAAGCTCTTTGTCCATACTTCTAACAATTGTAGTAATATCCTTCAAATCTTTGTGTATGCATGGTCCTATTTCTACATTTATATGCTTGATGACCTTTCTTGTTAAACTTATGACAATGAATCATGTTCTTAGGCTTGACATTCTAATTTGTAATCTTGCTCCTACATATATTAGCAGTTTGTCCTTTCTTACCACAATTATGATAAATAGGTTTGGAATTCTTACCTTTGATGTTCCTTTCTTCTATAACTTTGGATGATTCTCCTTCTTCTGTGCTTGTGTAGCTCAATCTTGATGTATCATTATTGGATTAAGGGGATCTCAATAAATTTCTCAAAGTATTTGATGGCTTCATTTGACTTGTTGAAACTTTCAAAAACTTCCTTTTCTCTCTTTAGGTCACTCTGCAATTGTTCATTCCACAACTTCAATGTACTTATCTCAATGTCCTTGACATTCAATTCATAGTTGGCATTCATCATTTGACTTAGAGTATCCAATTACATGTTGGAAATCTTGGCTAGCTCTATTAAATTTTCTTTTAGTCTGTTAGCTAGAATTATTTTTTCTTCTTCAACTATGGCCTTATATTCCATAGCTTTCTTCTTTTTTCAGTCACCTTACATAGTAGTATAGCTTATGATTCTTTCTCTAGCTTGAGATTTTTTATTCTTAGCTTGGACTCTATTCTTTTTCATTAAATCTACAACTTCTATATCAAATTCATTGGAGTCACCATTTGCAAATATCTTGGTAGTGTCTATTTCTTTGTATAGTGTCTCATTTTCCACAATAGCAATATCTTTCCTTCTCTTCAAGGATTTCTTTAGTTCCTTTCTTGCCTCATTCAGTTGATTTAGTATGAGATGTATTTCAAACTCCTAATTTTCAATAGTCTTTCCCAACTTGTAGACTTCCATTTCAAGATATTTCCTCAAAGCTACAAAGCTTCTCTTTTGGATAACAATGCTCTGATACCAATTGTTGGGATTAAAAGTGGAAAGATTAAACTTCTAGGGGGTGGGTGAATCATTAGTTTAACCTTGGACTCATAAAAATTTCACCATTCATTCATCACATGCATTAACAAGTAATCTGAAATAACATGTAAAGTATATTTATCTAAAACATATAACCATGTAAGCATTCACACACATAACACTCAATATGATTACCCAAAATCCCTCCAAGTGAGAAGGTAAAACTAGGGTGGGTATGACACCCAAAAATCTTCACTACTATAGAAATAAAGTACATCTAATGAAGGTTACAATGTTTTGACCATGAAACATGATCTACCCTGTGAAAGGTCTGCCTTGTTAAAGGCTTACAAAGACTATTAGGTCTTATCTTGTTAGAGAATTTCAACACCCTATTAGAAGTGCACCTTGTCAGAGGACTTAAAATTACAAATAGGTAAGCACCTTGTTAAAGGATTTCATACAAGATTTTAGGACTACTAGATGCTTAAGAGATTTAATTGAGATCACCTGTTAAAATGTCTTAGCATAGATCCTGTGATTTACACTTTCTTTCCTGATAACATATCACCTCTAAACAATGTCTAATTGATCCTTCTCAATCAAATTTCTTAATGTTGTGTCCTTTTCTTCATCCTCTATTCTTCTCTAACCAATTTTGCAATTCACTCTTTCTTCTAAGTCACCTGGAATGCTCTGTATGCAAACTATCTTGTTCACTCCTTCAGTTCCTTCCACATTTGCTTTATACTACCATATTGGGTCTAGGGCTCTATCCTCCTTAAGAATACTTAGGTGGCTTAGGGTTAGGTATGAATCTATAGCTGAGATTCATTCATTTTTCTACTTAATCCTTCCCATTTTCTAATTGGTTGAATGTAATTGCATAGGGAATTCAAATAGAGATTCATGCCTAAGAATTTAACCAAGACCCCTTTAAATATTTGCATAGCTACAAGTCGACCTGTTACAATTACCAACTAAAATTAACCATTATGTTAAATTAAAACCAAGCTAGAAGTCATCTCTAAACAAATATTAAATACAAAAATTAATTTTAGAAGGTTGGCCCAAACTAGAACCATACATAGATAACTTGGCCAAAGAAAGACAACGGAAAAACTAACACATGACAACATTTGGCACATACATGAACTCGACACCAACTTGGAAACTGTATATAAATCAACACCAACATGCACCTACGATCCATAGGAACTCGGTAATAACTAAAAGGTTGGCAATAATTGTGAACTCAGAAACAACAAGGAATTTAGTACCAACCAGGAGATCACAACAAATAAGAGATTGACAACAACAAGGAGCTTGACAACAACTAGGATCTTGGTAGAATCAAAGATCACAAAAGCAATAGAGAAACAAGGCAAACATGGAGGATATCAAATCAACCCAAGATGCTCCTACATCAGGCAACTCAGGTTGAAGAGAAATGATTCTCCTAAATCATGCAAGTGTCACAACCTAAGATGAATCCAACTCCAATTGAGAAGTCCACTTATCATCTTCAACTAGTCTATTCTTCCACTTCACCAAATATTCATAGTAATCATTTCCTCTTATAATTTTACCAACTCTTTGATTCAATACTTTTTCAACCTCTTCAATCTACTTCTTAAGATAATCATCTGATACACCAACTTCATCATTTGACTCATGATTCTTATAAAAATTAGAAACATTAAATATAGAAGATATATCCATGTCATTAGGTAACTCAACTTCATAAAAATTACCACTTTCAAACTTTCTTAAGATCTTACACAGTCCAAGCTTCTTCATCTTTAGCTTACTATGTGTTCCACTAGGAAAACTACCTTTCTTCCAATGAACCATCATATCATCATGAACTTAAAAAACATGACATTTTCTACAATTATCAGAATTCTCCCTATATTTCTAATTTCTTTGGTCCAAACCCAACTTTAATTCCTTATGAAAATAATCCATAAAGTCAACAAATTCTACCCCTATAACACTTCTTTTTTCTTCACTAGCAACATCCCTCAATTTAGGTATCCCTCTAGGCTACATTTCAGTAACAATCTCAAAAGGAATTTTCCCTTTACTCCTATTCATAGAATTATTACATGCAAACTCAACTTGTGTCAAAAAAAAATCCTAATTATGTGGTTTCTCTATAACTAGACATCTCAAAAAATTACCCAAGCTTCTATTCACAACCTTTGTCTTCCCATCTATCTATGTATGGAATGCAGAACTAAACTTTAACTTAGTACCCATCTTCTTCCACAAAGTCTTCCAAAAGTAACCAACAAAATTACTATCTCTATTTGAAAAATACTCATTGGTAATCCATGCAATCTAACAATATCTTAGAAGAAAATCTCAACAACATACACAACATATGATGTCTTATTACATGGTATGAAATCAGCCATCTTAGAAAATCTTTCCACAACAACAAATATAGAATCATACCCCTTTTCTATCTTAGATAATCCAAGAAAAAAATCCAAACTGATATCACTCCAAGGTTTCTAAAGAATAGAAATAGACGTATAAAAACTAGTTTTTTGACTTACTCCTTTTGCAACTTGACAAGAAACACAAATCTTTACAATTTTCTAAACATCCTTATACATTTGTGGCCAATAATATGTAACCTTCAGAAAACTCAATGTCTTATCAATTCCAAAATGTCTAGGCAATCCACCACTATGTTTTTCCTTAATCAAATTAACTCTCATATCACTTCTAGGTATATATAACTAAATTCCTCTGAACAACATAACTTCTTGAATAAAATATAGATCATACTTACTCATGTCATACCTTATTTGAAATCATTTTTATCTCCTCTCATTGTCTCATTCATAGCATTACACACATAACTGAAATTCTTTATAAACTTCTTATAAAAACTAGCAAAACCATGAAATGATATTACCTCACCCACATTCTCAAGTGCAGGGCATTCCAAAATTGCTTTAACCTTCTTAGGATCCATTCTCAAACCATCAGCTAAAATCACAAATCCCAAATACACAATCTCCTCTTGCATAAAAGAACACTTCTTCAAGTTAATCATCAATTTCTCCTCTTTCAATCTTTGTGATACTTGTCTAACATGCTCAATATGCTCCTCCTTAGTCTTACTAAATATCTAAATATCATCCAAATAAATAATCAAAAAATTATCAAAAAATATCTTGAGAACCTCATTCATCAACCTCATGAAAGTACTAGGTGCATTAATGAAACCAAAAGGCATTACCAACCATTTATAGAAACTATCTTTTGTATTAAAAGTAGTCTTCCATTCATCAACTTCTTTGATTTTGATATGATGATAAACACTCTTTAAATCAATCTTGTCAAAATACTTTTCTTGACTTAGACAATCCACTATTTCATCTACCCTCAGAATAGGAAACCTATATTTCACCATGACCTTGTTAATTTCTATGGAATCAATAGACATTCTCCATTCTTCTTTGGTGCTAATATAGTATGTACATCACATGGACTCAAACTTTCTCTGATCAAACCTTTCTACAAAAGCTCATGCACTTGTCTGTTAAGTTTTTCATTCTATGTAGGTATCAATCTATATGGTACTTTATTTAGAAAACTAGCTCTAGGAATCAGATCCATAAAATGACTTATAATTCTTACCTAAAGTAAACCATTAGGAATATCTTTTGCACCAAATTTTTTTTATACTCATCTAGAAATTTTTCAATTTTTACTAGTGTATAGCTAAGTGGGTCTAAAAATTAACCACACACTTCAACGTGATCCTTATATGGTAGAAACATCCCATAATGAACATGGGATTGTTTACCCAAAATGATCCAACAAATCAATTGTTTCCTTCTAACTAATTGGATTTTGTTGTCCACTCTTAGAGTTGAGAGATCAACAACCAGACTACTAGTACAAAAGATTTTAATCTATATGAAATGCGAGATTAAACTAGATGATAAGAATATTAATTTGAGAATAAAATAAATAAATTAATCTAGCTGTATGCATTTTAAACTAGATGAAATTTTAAATGTGAAAGCAATAAGCTATGAATGCAAATGATTGAGTAAATAATTTGGCATTAATTTGATACTATTCATGTGCATCCTCATAATGAGAAGTTGAGGGTTTCTTAAATATAATCCAAGAATTTGATCAATAGTCAAGATCAAATAGAATGAACAATCGAGATTGAAGATGAGATGCTGTTAGAATTTGTGAAATGGAAATTAACTAATTGTTCTTGAGTGTGATAAGGAGTTAATTGGCTTAATTCTTTTTCTAATTCCAGTCTGATCAAAATTTCCAATTTTGAACTAAGAGAGAGAATAATAAGAGATATTTGATTTAAAAGGTTAAATATGACCTCATAAATGAAAATCTAATTAATTGAATAATTAAATTCAATAATTAGAATGAGGATATTTATTAAATAAAATATATTTAATTGCCATATATATTAGCTAAAATGGTGACTTCAATTTAATCAAAGCACTACAACTTATAATTAAATTAAACTCAATTAATAGGTTTAATTTAACCAATTTAATTAGTGTTTAGGAATTAAAAAAGTATATGATCAATGCAGATTAATGATTTCCTACATTTGACACTAAGGTCAAGTAGTGATTATCAAAATCAAAATTGCCTAGTACAATAGGACTTTAGGTAAGATCAATAGGCCAAAATTTGTTCAACATACCAATGTCCCAATTTAGAGGTATTGAATTTTCCCCTCTTTGAATGAATGTGTGAGCATCATGTTTGATTCAAAGAAATTAGAAGTCTAAGAATATAGACCAAGAAGTGAGATTGGTTCTATGATTGATGATAGAGACTAATTAACGAGATTTTTAAGATTATCTCCAGAATGAAGTTTAACCTTAAGGAATCCAGATAGAACACCCAGATACCTATAGAAAGAACAAATATTATAGAAATTCATAGATTTTTTCCCAGAATGAGACTCAATTCTTAGGAGTCAAGGTTAGACTTCCCTGATACCTATCCATTTGAAACTAACAAGTTTAACCACAATTTCTAGAATTATCCATAGAATGAGGCTTAATCCTAAGGAGCCAGGGTTAGACTATCCTAATAAATGTCCATTAAATAGTGATTTAAAGCAAGAAATTATAATTATCTCTAGAATAAAGCTTAAATCTTAGCAAGAATTGGAATTATCTCCTGAATGAAGCTTAATTTTGAGCAAGAATTTAGAATTATGACTAGAATGGAGCTTAATTCTCTAGAGTCTAGATAGAACATTTGCATACTAGTCCATAAAAGATAACAGGACCTAATCATAAATCATAGAATCATCCCTAGAATGAGGCTTGATCCTCAGGACTTAGGGTTAGATTGCTCCAATACCTACCCATTGAACTATGATATCGACTGTTATGAGTATGATTAGTTGATCAAAAGATGAGATAGGTGAAATATGATGCCAAATTGAGGGAAAAAAAGATGCTCTGAGTGATGAGATTCCCCTAGTGATTATGACATAATGTTAAGACTGATTTGAAGCCAATTTTGAAAGATTTAATGATGTAATCATCTTGCTCCCTTAGGAGCAAAATCAAAAGATGATACACTAGAATAATGATGTAGAGTAGTATATTTGAAGATAAAGATGAAATCAAAGATTTAGAAAAGAAAGAAGAAAATTTGGAGTTGATTCAGAGTGATTTTGAGGTCAAGAAGACCAAGTTTGACTTTGGTTGACCAAAGTTGACCAAAGTTGACTTCTTCAAAAAGTTAGAATATTTTGAAGAGAATATAATTTGAAAAGATTCCAAGAAACACAAAGTATTAGAAAAATGGATTGCATGAGTATTTGATTGTGTTGGTCCCAAAAATTAGTGTGAATTTGAGTTGTTTAAGTTTGTCAAGTTTCAATTTCAATCTTGAAAATGAGTTTAGAGGAGCCAAATTAGCTGGGGGTTGATTTTCATGTCAATCAAAGCAATTTGAAAAATTAGGTCAAAACCTATATAAGGGCCCAAAGGGTAATTTTCAAATCATTTGTGCTTTTTCTCTTTTGTAAAGAAGGACCTTTGAAGCAAAATGGTGGCCCCTATTCATACACATCGATTCAAGCATTTGAGGTGACATAGTTGACCAATAGACTATGAACCTATGGTGAGTGATCAATTGCACTCCTTTCCATTTAAAATTTCTTGCATTTCCATTATTTTTTCATGTTTTCTCATGTTTTAAAATTTGGCTACCATCGGGTATCACACATAAACTTAATTTTTCACACAATCTTGTAGGCTTCCTCATGCAAGGAAGTACCAAAAGGTACTTTCTTGTGTAGGGTTATGGGTTTCCTCTTACGGGAGGTACCCATGTCTCATGCAAGAGATCCTAAATAACATTTTACTTTCACTTTTTGTAATGATGTTTCTCACACAAAGAAATGAAAACTCATGGGAGAAAGTGAAAGTTTGCACAAGAAAATTAAATCTCATGTGAAAATCTTGTGATGTGTACAAAAAAATTTGTTGTCAAGAACTAGATTTTTTGTCATCATTTTGCACTTTCATTAGTCAATTTTACATTTCTTGAGTATGTTGTAGTGCATTGGAAAATAGTATAATATTTCACATGTCTAATACTGATCATGTTCATGTTGTTTTTGTGTTTCCAAGTTAGCTTTCTAGATGTCTCATTCAAATTGCACTATCCTACCATCGGGGAGCTAATTCTTCAACTAGATGCCAGAGAAGTGTCACCCATTGATTCTCTTGGTCTATCCCATCTATGTGATATCCCCAGTCTGCGAGTGAATCATAGATTACTCACAACTCTTGTTGAGAATTTTAATTTGGAGGCAAACACTTTTCACTTACCTCTGGGAGAGATGACCATCACACTGGACAACATCTACTACATACTACAGATACCCTTCCATGGGCTACAAGTTGAGTATGGCATGCAATCAAGACTAGGTACATTGGCACTAAGGGCCATCTTTCAGGAGGATCTCATCATGGGTAGATCCATCACATGGGAGGAGCTAGTGCAAGTATATGGGCCCACACATAGGTTGGTATTAGTACTTGGTGTATTCTTTAGTTTCTTTCTGATGCCTAGTAGAGGTCAGCATAGGTTGGAGTGTGGTTGGGGTCAGATGCTATAGAAGATGCTTGTAGAGCCAATATGGTTTGGGTGGGGTCAATGTATGCTAGCCCACATGTTCCATGAGATGTATGAAGTCATATATCATGAGAAGAAGAGCATGTCTATAGGAGTTTATGTTCTACAAGTGTGATCATGGGAGAACTTTCCCATCATGAGGTCTATGTGCACTAATATGAGATAGAACCATGAGCCATACATCTATAGATATAGGGGGAAGATGACCTAGACAACTCTGGATAAGACTGAGCAATAGAGAGGTTAGCTCAATGTTATAGTAGTAGTAGTATGGTGGCTGTGGAGGGAGACAGAGGTATGTGATAATGTACAAGTGGAGCTTGGTCATATGTTTTTCTCTGAACCATTGATTAGTTAGTCAATCTAGGTGATTGAGAGATTTCCTTTGACATGCATGTGGTAGTAGTATGGCTAACCAAATATATATCATAGGAGTAGTGTATCTACACCTGCTTAACCTTAAAGGTGGAGAAGGGGTGGTCTGTTTACTTAGACCCTGGGAGGTTGATGATCAATGTACACTCCCTCACCCTGACATGGTGGGATTGCATGGTCACAATTGTAGATGGGGGGATGACTCTAACATATAGAGAGCATTTTTTAGTCATCCTTCCCTTGATTTACAGACCTAGTGGGGATGATAGTGCATGTATAGCTAGTGCAAGCACCACCACCACCACAACAACAACAACAAAAAAAGCCACTACAACAACTGCCATAAGAGCCACTACAGTAGGCACAATAGCCACCAAAAAAACCAAAACAACAAGGTCTAATACCACATACAAGAAATCTCTTAATCCCTTTGTATCAAATGAGTTTGGATCTAATATTGGTGGGAGTGGGATAGGACATAAATGTCCTCAAGGAAAGATGCATACTTTGGGTGCCTTCAATAGTGATGCCCAGAGGTAGAAGGTGGAGGACCAGCCCAAAGAGTATGCAGAGCATGGAGTGGGTGATGAGGAGATGCAAGATCAACCTACTCCTGCGCCATACCATGATGCTCTAAGGAGGACTAGGGAGTAGTTGAGAGTAGCACAATAATACAGAGGGAGATCTAGGACCTACATGAGTAGTTAGAGCAGCAATGAGAGGAGGGTCAATTATAGAGTGCTAGTGTAATCTACTACTACACATGATATATCATAGTAGTACATAAGGTTGTAGATCAAATGCCTAGATTTTGAGTATGCTAGAGCATTAGATAGAGTCCATCAACTAGTGAGACTAGATGCTCCTCCTCCTCCTCCTTCACTTGAAGATGAGGGAGAAGGAAAAATTTAACTTTCTCTCATCTAATTTTGTTCTGGGTATGTATCAATTGGTGTGCCAACACCATTTTGTATCATTTTGAGAACAACAATGCTCGAGTAGCGCTCATTTTTGTATTGTTGTAGAGTTGACTCTACTAGAGATATTGATATATATGAGATCATTCATTTGATTACCTTTGCATGTGTCCATTTTATTTTATAGCTGTCATCCATGAGATGTGAATGCTATGATTGATTGAATGAAAAATGATATGATGTATGAATGCATTTTAGATGAGATGAATATGAGAATAGGTATATGAAATGAAAAATGTGAATGAACTAACATCTCATGCAGGTTTTTATTTTTTTATCAGTGATAGGTATCCCATGAAAGTGAAGAGGACACACCAAGGAGATGAATTTTTGTGTAACCATGAAGGAACATCAAACTTTGGAGAAACTAACAACCTCTCATTGTGAAGGAGGCAAGTAAAGAAATGATTGAACCATGTGCTTATTCAAGTGGAGTATGTAATGCAATACTATGCTAGATGCAACCCTAGGTTTGGTTATTAACCTCATAGAATTATGATCATTGAGTGTTTAGCTAAACCCCCAAATGTCATACAATTCACTCTAACATTGCAATAATGAGAATATGAATATGATATATGTCTTAGTTTTTTTGGGGATTAAAGATAACCATTAAGGCACAAGAAGCCAAAATGACTAGAACATTTTCCCCTTTTAACGTGGCAAGTTAACATAAACATCAGAGCATAAACACTAGGATGACAAGAATGTTTCTTGCATGAAAACACACTAGACACATGAGAGATCCTTCTTATGCTAATTATTTAGTAAAGATTCTATCTGCAATGACCCTTGTGTTTATAACCTAAGATAGAATTGTGTTAGGTATACTCACAATGACCCATACATTCACTTAATAGGATGAGTATCAATATTTACTATAGCATAAATAATTCACTCAAACAAGCAAGGAAAACAACCAACCTGACTAAAGTATCTATATAAAATGAGTTGAGGTACAAACAACCATCCAAAACAAGATAGAGCCTCTTATAGTGGACACCCATTTTATATAGACATTTCAGATCATTGGAACTAAACCATCAAAAAGAAAGCAAAGAAAAGATCATCCCCCCAATCGTCACTTCTCTAATCAAAAGAAACATCCTCAAGTTGCTCAAAGGGAAATGAAAAAGTAGAAAGAAAAAGTAGAAAAGAAAAATCTTAGCATAACACAAACCATGTCAATATTTCCATGTCTGTGTTATAGGATTGATGTCAAGTGTTGATGTTCAAAACATATGTGAAAGAAATCTCTTGAGTAGGAGGATGACACTAGATAGAATTAGTTAGGAAAACTAGTGATTGATGTTAGAGAGAAATCTTATTTGAGAAGAACCTTAGTAGGAAACTAAGAAATAGTAGGTAGACACTGTTGGAAAAACTAGTGACTGAAGCTTAAGAGATCTTCTATCAGCGGAATCTCTCGAGTGACACAAGTGACAGTAGGTAGAAAAAGTTAGAAAAATTGGTGACTAATGTGAAAGAGATCTTCTATGAGAGGAATCTCTAGAGTGACACAAGCAATAGTAGGAAGACATAGTTAGAACAACTAGTGACTGAGATGACAAAGTCTTCTTTGAGAGGAATCTCTATAGTGACACCAACAATAGTAGGCAAACACAATTAGAACAACTAGTGACTGACATGAAAGAGATCTTCTATGAAAGGAATCTTTGGAGTGACATGAATGATAGTAGGAAGACATAGTTAGAAAAAATGGTGATTGATGTGATAGAGATATTTGTTAAGAGGAACCTCTAGAGTGACACAAGTGATAATTGGTAGATGTAGTTAGAACAATTGGTGACTAACGCACTAGAGATCTTTTTCAAGAGAAATCTGTATAGTGACATAAGTGATAGTAGGCAGACATAGTTAGAATAATAGGTAATTGACATGAAAGAGATCTTCTATGAGAGGAATCTCTAGAGTGACACAAGTGATAGTAGGTAGACTAAGCCAAAAAAATTGGTGACTGATGTAACAAAGATCTTTTTCAAGAGGAATCCTTATAGTGACACAAGAAACAATAGGTAAATGTAGCTAGAATAATTGGTGACTAATATGATAGAGATATTTTTTGAGAGGAATATCTATAGTGATACAAGTGATAGTAGGAAGATGCAATTAGAAAAATTGGTGACTGATGCAAAAGAGATTCCTATGAGACTATAGGTTGTTGCCCCTGAGACTATGGTATGATTCAACCCATGGATGCATGAGCAAAAGTAGAAAATGAAAGTAAGAAAACAACTATACAAGAGCCAGAAGATGCACTATGAGATGTAGCATTTAAAACAAGAGTGCCTATTTACCAAGATTTCACCTTCTTGGAAGAGATATTTTTTTTGCTACCATGATGCCTATTTGCCAAGTTTTCATCAATTACACTTTTTTTCAATTTTTTTGTTCTTTTTTGGTATTATCAAGGTGCCTATTGCTAGGTTTTATTCAAGATAATGTTTTTTAGGAATTTTAAGTATGTACAAAGAGATTTTGAAAGCATGTTAGCTATAGAACCTCTTAAGATGAAGAGTGTTGATCGGTTCCTTGAGTTATTCCCCCTTAGTTGTTGAAATTTGGTAAGCACCAGATCCAAGCACTGCAGTAACTATGTATGGACTAAGCCAGTTGGGTTCAAAATTTCCCTTCTATACATATTTTTTTAATTTTTAGGGTTCTCCCTTAGGAAAAGATCACCCACATGGAAGTCATGTGGCTTAACTTTCTTGTTGTAGCTCTTAGACATGCATTTTTGGTAAACTCAAAGATGATTACATACCACTTACAATGTCGATCTAATAGTTCTAGCTCTTGAAGCTGATATATTCTATATTCTTCATCAATAATAGGCCTTTCATGGAGATTCTCAAAGTAGGAATCTGAACCTTGATAGGAAGCACAACATCCACGCCACATACCAAAGAAAAGGGTGTTGTTCCTATTGGAGTTCTAATACTTGTTCTATAAGCCCATAAAGTAGGCTTAATTTGAAGGTGCCAGTCCCTTCCAGATTTGTTGATTGTACCATTTAAGATCTTGAGGATAGCCTTGTTGGATGCTTCCTCTTGGCCATTACCCTAGGGGTAATAAATAGAAGGCCAATGTGTTGGAATTCATAAGTGGAAAGATTTACTTTTGAGAGGGGGGTGAATTAGAAGTATAAAACTTTTAACTGAAATCAATACATGCATGTAATATATCTAATTAACATGAAAGTAAAGGCATGCATGAAAATAGACAATGCAATATTTGATCACCTAGAAATCCTCCAAAATGAGAAGGTAAAACTGGGGGGGATGACACCCAGAACTTATCACTACAACAATATGTAACTATCAAGGTTACAAAGTTTGACCATCAACAATGGTCTACCATATGAGAGGCCTACCCTGTTAAAGGCTTCAATACCCTATAAATGGCATACCTATCTACAAGATTTACAAACATTCACTTGGAATGTCACCCTGTTAAAGGATTTAAAAAATGGCTGTTAAACCAACCTATCTTCATAGGATTTTCATTCTCCTACTATAATGGCTAGAAAGTATAGTAGAATGTGTTGACCTGATGACTTACAATATTCAATTACTAATTTCAAATCCTTGTTCTATCCAATCTAATCTAATCCTCCTTGATCTGATATGATACTGTTCAAAGTGCTGATACTTTGTTTTGTTAACTAATACTGCAATATTGTCCTTCTTCTAAGTCTTTTCACCCCTTTCACTACTTTGAAACTTCACTAATATTCACTCCTTGCATGCATTCTCTTCTTGAATTCTCTCTCATATGCTCTCACACTCTACTAAATTATGGGGTTTCAACCTCCTTAAAAAGGTTTCATGACTTAGGGTTAGGTATGAATCTACGATTGAGATTTATCCATTTTTCTCACTCAAATCTTTCCATTTTTCAGATTGGTTGCATGTTGATTGTATATGGAATGAAATAGATTCAATCTATGTGCTGGAAAAATGTGCAAATTGCTAGAAGCCAATGGAATCAAGCTAATTTAAAAGAAATTCAAAAAAGCGACCAACAAACCAAAATTCCAACCACCTCTAATACTCAACAAGGGAAGCTATGTGTAGCCATTGTTGGTGTATCTCTAATGGAGGGTATGTTTGGTAAGCTCTCACAAACACAACAATAAGTAAATCCCTTGTGTGGAAGTGCAAATGTGAATGTGAGTGCAAAATGAATGTGCAATATGATCCTAGACTATATGAAAAGAAGAATACTTTCAAGATATGACTATGGAGGAAGTCACATTCAAAGGTATTCTATGATGGAATGAACATGAAATTATGATAACTATTTAGAGATGCAAGCTATAACTAAATAAAAACTAAAACTAGAATGTAAACTAAATATGCAAGATGCAAGCTATAACTAGAATGAAAGCTAAACTAGAATGTAAACTAAATATGCATGCACAACAAAAACTAAGATGCAATACAAAATGTAAATCTTACCAACTATCAAATCACTAAGATGCAGCCTATGAACTCCATATGAAAATGTACCTATAATGCAAGCTCTCAATGTGGTGATTCTAGACTCAAAGTGACAACGTATCAATGCAATCCAATAATCCTCTATATGAAAATGTTTGAGACAAGGCTTCTATTTAAAGACTCTCAGGAAACATCTAGAGGGTGTCTAGAATATAAAGATAAGGATAAGGATTAACAATTAAGCACCTTATCTCCTTATCTCATATCTTTGGTTGGGAGGATAAAATGATGAGGTGGCACATGTGTGTAGAAAGTTCTCAAGTTGTAGACACCATATGCTTAAAAAGAAATGCAAACCCTTATGATGACAACTCATAAGAGTACATGTACTCTTAGGCTTATAGATTAAATAAAATAAAATTTAATTTAATTTAGGTCTAGAAAAAATTAATAGGATATGGAGGATTTTAAATAAATAAAATTTATTTTAAAAAAAGGGAAAATGTGGAGGATCATGTGTTAATTTAAATTAACACATTAGAGCTAGGAGTATTTAAATTAAATTTAAATACTTAGACAAAAATGAACTTATTTAATTAAAACAATTTAATTAAATAAGTAGAGGAATGTGACTAATACTAATTAGATTAATATAGTCATTTAGGACAATTTTTAGTGTATACATTTTTGCCCCTCTTTGATGTGATGTCAACATGACATCATATCAAAGAAAATAAAATGAAGGTTGCCCCAAAAAAAGAGGGAGAACCCTGATGCCCCCTCATAGAAATTGCACAAGAAATACAAATTTGGGCAATTTTCGTGAAAATGTCTTGGAACAGAAAGAAGGGAAAGAAAGAAATGAGAAAAATAGGATGAAAATATGGAGAAATCATGAGACAAACACGGCTCAAAGCGGAGAAGGGCGCAAACGAGGTCCACAAGGCCTACATAAGCCTCCAAGGGACCCATAGGAAGGTCATTGTCACACCACGAGAAGAGCATCCAGAGCAGCTATGGACCTGATCGAGAGATTGCAGCTTGGTGAGTGCGTTTGGGAGCACCAGAGACCAGCCGCGATAGGGGCACCGGTGAGTCATCTGATCCTCCTGGTAATTTGATAAGTAGATTAGGTTAGAAGTATTTATGATGCCCTAAATGTGGCAAAAAATGATCCTAGGCAGAGATGATAGTCTCCACCTTGTCATCTGTGCAGACGACAAAGAAGGGATACCAGCGCCTGCGAAGATGACAAGGAATATCCTGTCGTCTGCGCAAATGCCAAGGCTGTGACAAGACCAACAAAGATGATAGACCTTTGTTTGTCATCTGCACGATAGGGACAGTGGCCTCAGAGATGATAGACCTTGCCATGTCATCTTCAAAACCGAGTGGAGATGATAACGCATTTTGCGTAAGAACAGACCAACATCTCCAGGTATTGGCATCTGTGATGATCAACATCTCTGCCAATTAGCATCTTTGTCGGATGCAACAGAAATGAGAAATGGCAAGCATGAAATGCCCCATTCTGAAGATGAAAAGACTGACTTACTGCATGTCCATGCTGCAGGAGGACACGGTGCTCTTTAGGTCACAAGAGCACTATCTACCGACTATGGTGATATAGGAGAGACTCACAGATGCGGATTAGGGACACGTGCGGTTGTGTGGACTGGAGCACGTCCACAAGTGGCTAGACTTGAGAGCTCACACAACATAGCTATCGGCTCTCATAGAGTGATGGAATACACCCACATGGAGCTTCCATCTACCGACAGGGGAGGCCACCGTCACTCTCCTAGATGTATGGCAGATCCTGAGAGTGCCTATCAGAGGCACATATCCAGAGTATGTAGTTGAGGGAGCTAATCCCTTCCTAAGAGAGTGTTTTGGTAGGCGACGATAGAGACTACCAGTACAACGATCCTAGTTATCTTGGTGGGGAGCCTTGTAGCAGAGACTATCGAGACTGGCGGTATATCTAGCCTCTTTGATATGGCAGATGCTACCAGATCATGCAGGGCATGGGTGGCCTATTGGCTGGGCACGGGTGTTGAGCACCCTATTACAAGAGGATGGCAAGGTCTACTGCTGGGGATAGACCATCTTAGCAGAGTTATACCATGATTTACACATGTGTGCATACCAGACACAATGCACTATGGGACCAAGAATGACACTATTGATGGTCTGGTCTTGGGAGCACATCAGGGTTACTCGACCCATCACATGGAGAGAAACCAAGCAGCCTGGAGAGCCATATGCATGCAGATATTGGCCTCCTATCTACTATACATCGACAGAGTCAGTGGGATTCTGGTGCAGGTGCCTAGATGAGATCATCATGTTTGACTGGACTCCTTATGATGGAGTGGAGCACTAGGGGAGAGTATAGGCAGCAGAAGGTGAGGATGATATAGAGGATCAGATGTTTCTCCCATTTACTCAAACCGATTGCCAGATTATTGGTCGATTCATGCACATGATTATGCGATATATGCCTTCTTGGGTGCGACGACAGTTTGGGAACAACCAGGATGTGGTTCAAGATAGATTCTTGTATCATGTAGTGACTCGTGAGTATGGTCGGCTGTGGGGTCGAGGGACGACACTATGATTTTCTCGGGTATCATGGTTACCACTGGATAGAGTGCCATGGGTTCATGATCAGGACAGGGGAGATGCTGGTATGACACCGACACATGCACAGTGGTGGGCAGCACACCAGCCAGTCTGACTGACAGTGCCTAGAGTAGTTCCACTAGCAGAGCAGGAATAGGGAGAGGGAGATGGTGTAGGAGATGGGGGACAGGTTGCTATGGTAGTAGTGGCAGCTTAGGGAGCACAGCAAGGACCACATGGTCGTAGGGCAGTTGCTAGGAGGGGTGCCGTAGCAGCACAGGTGCCACCACAGAGGGGACCTCAGATATAGGCATAGGCATAGGTACCACCCCAGAGGGGACTTGAGGTGCAGGCACAGGCATAGGTACCACCACAGGTGCATCCACAGAGATAGGTACCGGGAGAGGAGCCGAACATAGTCAAGGCTGAGCGGGATAGTCTATGGGCAGAGGTTGCTAGGCTACAGGCAGAGGTACAGCTGTAGAGAGTCAGAGCAGAGAGCACACAGGAGGCACTAGTAGCTTTATAGGCACGAGTGGATGTAGGGGCTTTTGTGGGTATAGCAGTGTGTGCTGATGCTGAGGAGCTAGCAAGATTACAAGGAGAGGTGGCTACCTTGCATACCGAGCGAGCGACATATCAGGCTCAGGTCGATGAGTATCGCAGGCAGCAAGACATAGCGAGGAAAATGGTTATGCCGGAGGCCAGCATGAAAGTGATGTAGGAGGCCATCTCAGCTAGGTGATCTGAGGCATGAGCAGTATGAGAGGAAACCTATTATAGGTCACTGTATCATGATGCCGTGCCTGCCGATCAGCGGCAACCTGATTTTGAGAGAGGGGCTAGTTCCTGGACCACGGGTGGCAGAGCCAGATCAGAGCAGTCAGTAGGGTAGAGCTAACCACCTCAAGGGGGTGACACAGGAGGAGCAGGACCCTCATAGCATGGCTACTAGATTTTGTATAGAGATCTGATATTTTGACAGATATGTGCAGATGATGCATTTGTACTATATGATTCTATATGTATTTGGACTGTACAGACATTGATTCTTTTGTGATATATATACATGACATGAGTTGATGATCCTATATGTGTATGAGTGTTTATGATGCATACGTATGGATTTTATGTGATGCTTATGAGACTGACATTTATGATGCAGGATGTGATGTATCTTTTCTATATACTATATGATGCTTAACATGTGTGATGCAGACTGGCTAGCGATTATGAGACTTATGCACTATGATATGTATGTGCCCTTAAATGTAATTTTAATGCTAAAATGAACTAGACTATCTAATGAGCACTAAGAAATGTAATTTGACAAGTAAACTAATGCAATCTATACTGAACAATTTATGTAACTTAAAAGGATGAAAAATGAACACTCCATCTAAAGATGCAATCTAATGAATATCTGTCAAAATCATCATCCATAAAGATCTAGGAGCATAGCATAGGAGGAGGAAATAAATAGAACCTTGTCTCAAGCACAACTCGAATGAAACCCTATATTACATGGACCCTAACTAAGTGAAAACAAGGGATTTTGTTGTGTTTATATGGAGAGCACACCATTATTTTTATTTTTCAAAAGAGTGCCTGCATTATATGCTATAGAAGCATAAATGTTAAAACTCCTTTGCGTAATTGCCCCCATTGTGGCAGGCATTAATATCCGAGACAGACACACAATAAAAACCATAAAAGACATAAAGAAAATATGACAAACCAAACAAAAGAGACCTCATGACCAAGTAGTCATTTATCTCACAGTTCCTGCCAAGAGCCTTAAGTCTGAAAAAGTGAAAGTCCCCATATCGCCTACAAGAAGGACTCAACCTATGGGGAAATGTTGAATCAAGTGTTTTGTGATAATATAATTGTGTGATTTCGGGAGGGGTTGTGAAATGAACGAACTTCCCGAATCGTCAAGCCTCCAAAAGTTGATTTTATGTGTATCCAAGTGTGGTCACTATCGTAAGAGCGTGCAACAGAATGTGATTAGACAACCATTTGAGAGGAAGCATGCGAGAATGGAAATGAAAATGAGGCCTTGCAGACAAGAGGTCTTTTATTGGATTGAGCAACAAGCGAAAGACTAAGTACTACTCTACACAAATGGAACGAAGGAATGAAAGAAAGGGTTTGGATAGACAATGGATTGGCTTTTTTTTTTTTTTTTTTTTTCAGGACTTTTAAAGACTGTACAAGATCTACAAATGCTCAATCATAAAAGCGCTTGAGATGCTGAAGATTTACAGGTTCAAGGAGCAGATCCCCCTCAGGTGTAGCAATCTGATATGCCCTAGAACCATATTTGGCTGTAACAATGAATGAACCTAGCCAATTTGCCTCAAATTTTCTTTTCTTTTCACAGTTCTAGAGATTCCTCATATTATGTTGTAGTACTAGATCACCCACTTCAAATTCTCTCGGCTGGACCCTCTTATTATATTGTAGTTGGAGGCGGTGTTGATACACGTGGAGGTGGTTAAGGGCACAGAGGCGTCTCTCATCAAGGAGTGCCAACTCTTGCAAGCGAGCAACTCAGTATTCTTCATTGGATATGAGGTTTTGTAGAGAGACTCTAAGGGAGGGTAACTCAATCTCAATGGGTAAAATGGATTCAAAACCATAGACGAGGGAGAATGGAGTGGCTCCTGTAGGGGTGCGAATGGAGGTTCGATAGGCCCAAAGTGCGGGAGCAATCTGGATATGCCAATTATAGCCAGTTGCATCAACAGTTTTCTTTAGGATTTTAAGGAGGGTTTTATTTGTGGCTTCAACTTGGCCATTGCCTTGAGGGTAGTATCTGGTGGAGAAATGATGGGTTATTCCAAATTTCTACCATAATGTGGCTACCTCCTGGTTTTTAAATGGGGTTCCATTATGAGAGATAATATCTTGAGGTATACCAAAGCAGCAAATAATATAGTTTAAGATAAATTTAGAAATTTTCTTGCCAGTAATGTAGGTTAAGGGAATGGCTTCAACCCATTTCGTGAAATACTCAGTTGCTGCAATAATATACTTGTGGCCATTAGAAGAATTAGGATACACTTGACCAACAAGATCAAATTCCTAGCGGGAAAAGGGCCATGGTGTGATGGTAGGTTGCAAGTCTTGGGCGGGAGCATGTATCAAATCGCCATGCTGTTGACAAGGGATACATCTCTTCACAAAATGATATGCATCTGCTTCCATAGTGGGCCAATAATAACTTGTCCTAAGAATCTTTTTCGCTAATGTAAAGCCACTAGAGTGGGCACCACAAATCCCTTGGTGAACCTCTTCTAACGCCGTTTTGGCTTCATCTAAATTGTGACATCAACGGAGGGTTCCATCAAAGTGTTTCCATAAAAGGGTATCACCTATAATGGTATAGTGAGTGGCTCGGCGAATAAAGGTCTTACTTTGGTTTGGATTGAGGGTTATGGAAATAGTTTTATGACGTAGATAGGCAAAGATATCTGCATACCATGGAGACTCAGGACCAACAATCGCGCACACCACTTCAGAATCATTCTGTTCATAAGCAGGAGTAACAAGATTCTCAATGAGAAACTCACATTTTGGACTATATTTTGGCATGGCAATCATAGAAGCAATAGTGGCCATGGCATCTGCTACTTTATTATTAGCCCTTGGAACTTGTTGAAAGACAATTTCTGTAAAGTGTTGCTTAAGATTCTCAACTATTCGGAAGTAGGGCAGCAATTTCTCATCTTTGGTGTGATATTCATCAGTCACTTGTTTGATAACCAGTCTCCAAAGACAAGAAGATTCTTAATATTCCATTTAATGGCTTGACGCATTCCTGTCACTAATGCTTCATACTCAGCTATGTTATTTGTACAAGGGAGTGAAATTTTTTAGGACTTAGGAATTAAATCCCCTTGTGGTGTTACAAACAAAACTCCTGCCCTAGATCCCTTTTGTGTAAAGGATCCATCAAAAAATAGTTTGCATGATATACTAGGGGCTATAGTCATAATGGTATCATCTGGAAGGTCTGCCACAATAGGGTGACTGCCTGGAAGAGGTGCTTCAGCTAACTAATTTGTGATTACTTGTCCCTTAATAGCTTTACGATCCTTATACACAATGTCAAATTCACTTAGGATTAAGACCCACTTTGCTGCTCGAACAGTGAGGGTGGCTTTTGATAATAGGTATTTGAGTGGATCAATTTTGGCAACAGGAAATGTAGTATGATTAAGCATATAATGGCGTAGTTTCTGTGTATAAAAGACTATGGCCAAACATGCTTTTTCAATAGGAGTGTAATTCAGCTCATAACCAACTAGTGTTTGACCAAGGTAATATATGGCTTGTTCATATCCATTATCATCTAATTGTGCCAAGAGTGCTCCTAAGGAAACTGAAGAAGTTGAAATGTACAAGATCAATGGTTGTCCTACTACTGGAGGGACTAAGACTGGAGGATTAGTCAAATATGCCTTAATTTGTTCAAATGCTTTTTGGCACAAGCAATCCCATTGAAATTGATTTCCTTTACGAAGCAAATGTTGAAGTGGATGAACTTTATAAGATAACTGTGACACAAATCTTCTGATTGATTGTAATCTTCCTTGAAAACTATGAAGCTCTCTTAATGTGGAAGGAGGAGGCATATCCATGATGGCCATTACTTTTGCAGGGTGTACTTCAATTCTTCTTCTGGATACAATGTAACCTAATAATTTACTAGATTTGACCCCAAATACACATTTTTTTGGATTAAGGCGCACTTTGTACTTTTCCAATCTTTCAAAAATAGTAGTAAGGACATCAATGTGGGCTTCTCTAATCTTGGATTTTCCCAAAATGTCATCAACACAGTCCTCCATTATGATGTGTAGAAGATCATGGAATATGGTAGTCATCGCAAGTTGGTATGTGGCGCTAGCATTTTTCAAACCAAAGGGAATGACTTGATAACAAAAGGTTCCCCAAGGCATGATAAATGCCATCTTATGTTGATCTTCTTCTGCAATCTTGATTTGGTTATAACCAGAAAATCCATCCATCAAAGACAACATCTCATGTCCAGCCGTCAGATCCACTATGATGTCTATGTTGGGTAGTGGAATATCATCCTTAGGACATGCGAGATTCAAGTCTTGAAAATCAGAACAAACATGAATGCCCCCAAATGCTTTTCCTACCAAAACAATATTAAAGACCCACTCAAGATAGTCAATGGGTCAAATGAACTTTGCTTCTAGCATCTTTTGTAATTCTTCCTTGACTAGAAGTGCTACCTTAGGATGCATTTTACTCAAATTTTGTTTTACTAGCTTAATTTTGGGATCAACTATCAAATGATGTACCACTAAATCTGTATCCAATCCAGGCATATCTTTATAGGTCCAAGCAAAGTTGATCTTTCCTTTTTTCAAGAATATTGTCATAGCTTTTTGTTCTTTAGGACTCAAGGTGGCAGCAATGTAGGTAATCTGTGGATTATCTTCTGTTCCCAAGTTTATTGCAATGGTGTCTTCATTTAAAATGGATGACTTTTCTGGTGGCAAGGATCTGAATGGAAAATTCAACTCTCCCTCTTCTGGTGCCTCTAGGAGGTTTTCACCAGAAGATGCATCCTTTATTTTATCTTTTTCCTCATCCAAAAGTGCCCTAGAAGGGTTTTCACTAGAGGTTGTTTCTTTGATTTTTTTATTTTTGTTTTCTTTTTCACTTTTGTGATTAAGAGAGTTGATTTCGCTACCAAAGTAGGATTTTTCATCATATTGGATCTCATGCTCGTAATCTCGAAGGTCTTTAAGGCCAAAAAGTGCCATCACTACCTCATTAGACTTACAAATGTCCAAACTTGGTGGTGTATTTTGAAGGTCCTAGTCTATTATGTTAGGGTTTGTGAGAGGTAGATCAACGGATGAAAGGTCATTTACGGTAATGGTATGGACACAATTATTTAGGTCATCTTCGACGTATTGGAAAGGCACTTTGAAGAATTTCTCCTCTTCAGTCTCAGATTCCAGTTCGGCCAAATAGTTGTCAGCAAAGGTAACCTTAGGTTTGAGGGAACCCAAACCGCATCTTTTAGGATAGCTATTAGCTTCTAAGGGTTTTCTAATTCCATTTTCATTTGGGCCAAGACTAGTACCCTGATATCCCATGTTTTTAACAATGGGAAGTGCTTTGACACATTTGTCCTTAGGAAACTCCACAGGTTCATCTTTTCCATCATAATATAGCCAATCCAAAATATTATCTTCCATGTGTTCATCACTAAGGGAACCCCAATGTTCAAATGTTGTTTTTTTAACTTGCATGGTTTCCTTATTAGTAGAGGATGGCAATTGTGAAGGCTTTCCAAGGGAACGAGGGGAGAGTGGTAATTGTCCCACACACAAGGCATTTTCAAACTTATACTCTCCCATTCCCTAGTCAGTAAAGGTAGTCTTTTTCCTTTTAGTGCTAACTTTAGCATCCTCAACTTTCTCTTTTCCTTTACGGGAATTTGAACTCTCATGGGCTACTTTTGGTACTGTATGGGAAGCAGTTTCTTTAATGACAAGAGACTTAGGTATGACTACAAAAAACTCACTTATGGGACAAAGATTTACTGGAGTACCTTCCAATCTTCTACAAAATTCAAAAGGTGTGGGATCCCTTGGAATTGTAACTTCTCTTCCTTGGTGCGGGAATTTCAAACATTGGTGGTATGTGGAAGGCACGGCTTTGAGAGTGTGTATCCATGGTCTACCAAGCAATATGTTATATGGAAAATCTAAATCTAGGACATGACATTCAGTATTGATAATGGCTGGTCCAACTTTGAGAGGCAACATAATAACTCCTTTTGATTCTCTTTCTCTTTCATCATATGCCTTTATAGTAATTCTTTTGCTAGAATCAAGGAGATCCTCTGGAAGTCCTAGGAAATGAATCATCTTTAATGTACAAAGATTTAAACCGGATCCATTGTCTATGAGGACTCTTTTTATTTTATGTTGTATGAGGACTTCAATATGGAGCAACATATTATGGTTGGGATTGGGAGCTTGGAAATCTTTATTTTTGAAGACCAAATGTTGTTGAGCGGCAAGGTTTCCAATTATGGAAGTGAATTGGGAGGCATTAATATTATCAGGGACACGGGACTCTAAAAGGGCCTTTTCCAAGATTTTCTTATGTACAGGCGAGAGGGTAAGAAGCTCAAGGATGGGTATTTGTGCAGGAGTCTTACCTAGTTGGGATAATACATCATAGCGTGAAGTGGGCCTTTATGAAGTGGATGGAACAGCAGGTGCATGTGGAGCTGGTGAATTATTGTTATTAGGAGTAGCTGCTTGCAAAGTGAGTCTTCCACATCGAGTGGTTGCATCACAATCAGCTGCTTGTAAGACAAGGGTATTCACATGAGTGTCTACCCTTTCGATGTGACCACACAAGGAGTCAAAACCACATATATCGTTAGTATCTATTTTACCACACAAGGAATCAAATCTTGATATGTGGTTAGTAGAGTAATCATAAGGTATAGCGTTTGATATGGAGGCTTGATTCATATTATTGTTACCATCATTGTGATCAAGAAATGGCTTTTGAAATATTTTCAAATTAGCATTTTTAGAGGAAGGACCTCCTTCCACTTCAATTTCTCCATTATCAACAAGATTTTGGATAAACACCTTGAGTTTGAAACACTTATTGGTATCATGTCCTTTGACGCGATGGTACTTGCAATATTCATTTTCTTGATACCACCTAGGTTTTGGTTGATTTTCATCAAAAGGACGTGTATTAGGAAACACCATCAAGTTATGATCTACCACCTTTTGAAAGATGGCTTCCAATGGTTCACGGAAGTTGGTGAATGTCCTATTTCAATCATAATCACGATTGTAATTGTTAAGCAGAAAGAATCGAGTTTGCTGATTACCCTGGTTGTCTTGATTTGAGTTATTATTGTTACGGTTGCGATGACTATTGTTGCTACCTCCTCGAAGGTTTTTGACATCCGTAACACCATCGTGTGTAACACCCCTATTCTTAGACCATGATCTAGGCTTGTTATCATTGTTCGATTCATTATGGGAAGATGAAGAACTATAATGTTTGATGGTGCCTTTTTCTAAAAGTCCACTTTCAATGTTTTTACCCTTTTTGATTAGAGTAGGAAAGTCCTCAGGACTCGCCATTTTCAAGTGAAAGGACATTTCAGGTATCAAATTTTTGATGAACATATCTACAAGATGAGAGTCCTCAATTTTGTATGGAATACGACTAGCAAGATGTCTCCATCTTTGCAAAAAATTGGCAAAAGTTTCTCCATTTCGTTGCTTAGTATTACAAAAGTCACTTAATGAAACCTGATTGTCCGTGTTGTAAGAGTATTGTGCTATGAACTTATTTGCCAATTCATCAACAGTAGTATAAGAATCCTTAGGCAAATTTATGAACCACTCAAATGCAGGGCCTCTGAGGCTTCGTGCGAAGAGTATCTTAAGGTAATCATCACTGTATGCCACCTCTTGACACAAAATATAGAACTCCCTTACATGTGCAATAGGGCATGTTTTTCCCATATATTTGTCAAACTTTGGAATCTCAAAACCAACTGAGAATGGAGTAACAGGAACAGATTTATCAAAAGGACAAATCTCATCAAGAGACAAGTGTTTTACCCCTTTATTGTTTGTGCTGCGCAACTCATTTTGTAGTTCATGAATCATTTGAGTGAGATGTGTTACTTCAGAGTTTGTTTGGGCTTGTGACTGCTGGGGTGGTGGAGTTGCTCCATTTGAACCACCATGTCGATATGCACTCATTGCATTTGGCGCCAATGTAGTTACCATGGTCGTAGGCACATGCAACTGAGGTGAAGGTGTAGGCTATGTAGAAATGACCATTGGTTGAGTTGGTGCTTGACTAATACCAAGGCCTCCTACATTTGAAGTTGTTGAGATGTTTTGTGGAGCATTAGCATATGTGGAAAAATTTGATAGAGCATTGATGAATTGTTGAAAGATATCAGGGTTGATTTGAAGCGTTGGTTGTGGTAAAGTGCTAGATGTGGGCATTGCACTAGTTGTCACTGTAGGTCCTTTTCCTTTGCTTGATGTTGGTATTGCACTTGAACTAGGTGCTAAGGGAGCACCACCTTTCTTGACTTGAGTAAATAGGATGTTCTCATCAAAACTTGTAGGAACGTTAACACCATCCTTGATCAGATTTAAGAATATGTCTGTCTTGTTTTCCTTAATGTATTTCTCCATCATCTCTACATTGTAAGGGTCTGCAAGGAAGGTCTTAACCTCACTAGAAATATCACCAAAATTAATAGGGTCTTCATCTTGGTCTACTTCTTCATCATTATCACCTGGATTGCCATTATGAAAAGGTTGTTGTGGCTCTTGGATATTAGGCATACCAAGGTTCGGATTAGAGGGAATCACATCCCCTAATGAAGTTTCAGCTAAGGGAGGAAGATTCTCCATTTCTAATTGCTTTGTTGATTCCCACAAATGTGTTTTGGGGTTGAATGTAAACCTTCCTGATCTTGTGTTTACCATACAAGAATGGCCAAATGATGAATGGAGGCTTATGAGAGAAATAGAAAATGAAAATGAGAGCTCTTAACCTTAGATGATTAGTGGGTCAACTACCCAAATTTGAACAAGAGACCTTAGTTTAGCAAAAAAAATGATATTGAAAGATAATAGTATCCTTTTCTTACCAAAGATAGTCAAATATGATCCTATAGGCAAGATAAGACACCAAATGGATCACTTACTATTTGGAGACTGACTTGTGGTCCCAAATAAGCAAGGTAAGGTATTGAGTGAACTGCTTACTATTTGGAGATTGACTTGTGATCCCAAATAAGTAAGACTTGAGTATCTTTCTCTTACCAAAGATAGTCAAATATGATCTTATAGGCAAGATAGGACACTAAATAGATTGCTTGCTATTTGGAGACTGACTTGTGGTCCCAAATAAGAGAATGTGATTAGGATAAGGTGTTTTCTTATGGATGTAAGGTCTAATGTCACGATAGAAAGATGTTTTTTTTTTTTTAGGTTTTTAGCTCTCTTAGAAGAAAGTTTGAAGATTGGAAGAAATGGAAATGAATAAGAAAGACGAATGTATGCTGGCCACTTATATGGTTGATTCAGTTTTCATTTACAGGAAATAAGAACCTTGGGTTTACACCTGGGAAAGCAGACCAGTTCTGAAGTTTTCCGTTATAGGTGATCCTGTCGTAGCGGTATTGCCTAGCTTCTTCTTTTTGAATGTCCTTGATCGCGTAGATGAATTATTTGTCACCGTGGTTTAGTCTTTTCCTTTCTTTGTAGACAAGGGGTTTGGACAGTTTGACTTTCTTATGCTTGGTTTGGTTGACTTTTTTTGGTCATGGCAAGAACAAAACAAGACTCAAACCTTTTGACATCAAAAATAGACTCAACCAAAATTCCAAATGTGACTCTAATGCAAAGACTTCCAAGAAATGACTGTGAGTCAAAGAGACCTCACCTAACCTATCTTGGTGCAAAGGTTGCCTCACAATTTCACTAGTTTTTTTTTTTTTTTTTTCGGCTTGTTTGAAGTTTTTGTTTTGTTTTGTTTTTTTTTTTTTTTTGATTTATTTGAAAAAACACACCAAACACAACAACAATCCTAATAAGGCTAATACTAGGCTATACAAGGCTTAGCTAAAGGGCGTCCTCGATATACACTAGGTATGTGAGGCCCAATTCTGTAGATGAAAGGAAATACTGCCACACAGCCGAGTGAAAACGGTAACCCAATCTCCTCCTTCACTTCCCAAAGGTATAAAGTTTTTTGGAGCTTAGCCAAGAGTGACAATATTTACACTTCCAAGAGAGGTGTCTTTCGATTCACCTCCCGATTTTTATACTCTGCCAGAACGCTGGAGTTGAGGTCATCCCAAGGGGTGATGAAATCCCCAAGTAGGCCTCCTAATAAAATGAAAAACAAATCCACTTATTTTTTGTGCACCCAAGGTCACCCAAAGGCGCGAGGGGAGAGAATACGTAAGTGGACTTGGGGTTTAAAAGACACTTGTTCGTTATCCACAAAAATTTAAGTTTGCTACTCTAATTGAAGACACGCATATTTAGAGCATACAAGGTTCTTTTCAACTTTAAATAGCAGAAAATAAAGTACTAAAAAAAAATGCTGAAAATGAAAATGCTGAAACGAAAATGCTGAAATGAAAATGCTGAAAGGAAGTTAATTTTCCTTAAGGCTTTGAATGTGAGTTCATTTTAAGGCCCAAATCCAAATGTGCTCTATACTAAATGTACCCGTTTAAAATGCTCTAATTTCAAATGTGACCTAGTTTCTTTTGCACTTTAGTTCATCCTCTAACACAAATCCTCGACCTGCAAACTCACAAAATGCTCAAGAAAATTGTTAACCGTTAGTTTAAATCTTGATAGTCACAGATGCCAATAATTGGAGACACTAAAACATGAAGACGACAAAGAACAGAATGTAGATGACAAAACACAAAGTGCAGAGTGCAGATGCCAGAGTGTAGAGTGCAAACGCCAAACTGCAAAGCGCAAATGCCAAAATGCAGAGCACAGATGCCAAAATGCAGAGCGCAAATGCTAAAATGAAAAGCACAGATGCTAAAATGAAAAGTGAAGACGCTAAAATGAAAATCAGAGATGCCAATTTTAGATCGTGGACGATAGATCACAGAGCAAAAATGATAGAGAAATATGCGGAGACGACAAAACCCTAATGTAGACGATAGAATAAGTAATATGTAGACGCAAAAAGAAAAGAACCTAATTTTTTTGATGGTGGCACAGATGCTTGTTCTTGGAGCACTGATCTGCGGAGATGATGATATGCGTAGACGCGCAACGCAAGCGACACTGTCACTATCAGAGATGACAAAACGCTAATCCGAACTGTAGAAAATTGTATTAGCGGACTTTTGAAGCGAGATCAGGGACGTGGGTCCCATCGGGCATGCCAAAATGTGTGCTGAAAAAATGTGCAAATTTCTGGAAGCCAATGTAATCAAGCTAATTTAAAAGAAATTCACAAAAGCGACCAACAAACCAAAATTCCAACCACCTCTAATACTCAACAAGGGCAGCTATGTGTAGCCATTGTTGGTGTATCTCTGATGGAGGGTATGTTTGGTATACTCTCACAAACACAACAATAAATAAATCCCTTGTGTGGAAGTGCAAATGTGAATGTGAGTGCACAATGAATGTGCAATATGATCCTAGACTATATGAAAAGAAGAATACTTTAAGATATGACTATGGAGGAAGTCACATTCAAAGGTATTCTATGATGGAATGAACATGAAATTATGATAACTATCTAGAGATGCAAGCTATAACTAAATAAAAACCAAAACTAGAATGTAAACTATATATGCAAGATGCAAGCTATAACTAGAATGAAAGCTAAACTAGAATGTAAACTAAATATGCATGCACAACAAAAACTAAGATGCGATACAAAATGTAAATCTTACCAACTATCAAATCACTAAGAAGCATCCTATGAACTCCATATGAAAATGTACCTATAATGCAAGCTCTCAATGTGGTGCTTCTAGACTCAAAGCGACGACGTATCAATGCAATCCTATAATCCTCTATATGAAAATGTTTGAGACAAGGCTTCTATTTAAAGACTCTCAGGAAACATCTAGAGGGTGTCTAGAAGATAAAGATAAGGATAAAGATTAACAATTAAGCACCTTATCTCCTTATCTCATATCTTTGGTTGGGAGGATAAAATGATAAGGTGGCACATGTGTGTAAAAAGTTCTCAAGTTGTAGACACCATGTGCTTAAAAAGAAATGCAAACCCTTATGATGACAACTCATAAGAGTACACATACTCTTAGGCTTATAGATTAAATTAAATAAAATTTAATTTAATTTAGGTCTAGAAGAAATTAATAGGATATGGAGGATTTTAAATAAATAAAATTTATTTTAAAAAAAGGGAATATGTGGAGGATCATGTGTTAATTTAAATTAACACATTAGAGCTAGGAGTATTTAAATTAAATTTAAATACTTAGACAAAAATGAACTTATTTAATTAAAATAATTTAATTAAATAAGTAAAGGAATGTGACTAGTACTAATTAAATTAATATAGTCATTTAGGACAATTTTTAGTGTATACACAATCTTATCTTTTAATCCTTTGAGATTCATCATATGTCAGCTCAAAAATAGTTTACATCTTAGTTTGTGAGGGCACAAACTCTTATGCTAATTTATGTTACTCGACACTTACGGATTACTGATGTTCAATACATGTAGAAATTTTTTCTTACTCAACACATATAGAAATTTTTTCTTGCTTGGCACATATAGTAATTCTATCTTTCTTGGCACCTATAGTTTACTCAACACATATACTGGCTCAACATGTATTAGTCACTTGGTAGTTGAGACTTGCTCGGCACTATCTATCAACTCGGCATCTGAATGACTCAACAGTTGTTGAATTTCTAGCTTGGCATCTATTGTGACTCAACACCTATATTATGCTCGGCATCAACTTAGAAAATTTCTTAAGTGTGTTGACACTCAATTGTAAAAATCAATCTAAGACCAACAATCTCCCCCTTTGACATGAGTGTCAAAAACACTTAACTAGACATTATGAATCTAATCTCTTCGAGTGTAATATAAATTTTGTTCAACATATATACAAAATTTAGAAAAATTGTTCAAAATTTTGTGAAGATACCTCAAAATTTGTAAACTCCCCCTGAGTTGATGTGCCTTTGCTGTCTCCCAAACTTCTCATGCTAGATTTGTCAAATGCTAATTTTGATACTCTTTATCTTTGCCTTGCCTTGTCATTCTTTATCTATCTACTTTGTACTGACTCCCCTTTTCACACATCTTCTCTTGTAGTTATTGGATCCTTTTGGCATTTCTATTTTTCTCAAAATTTCTCAAAATTTATCTCCTTATCTCCCCCTTAGTTTTATCTCCCCCTTTTCTATTATAATCTCCCCCCTTTTTTGATACTTATGTCAAAGGGTTCTATACATTAACTAAATATTTAGCCAAAAAGGATTTATTTACCTCCATTACTATCTTGAGAGCAACATCTCAATTTTCAAGTGCAATTTCCAATGATTTAAGTTGTATGGTTATCTCTACTGGAAGGTGAACTAAGACTTCCAATGTAGAAAGATTGGGGTCTTTTTTTAAAACATTCTCAACATAGGCCAATTCTTTTTGCAAAACTTTCATGTGTGGGACTATGGCAGATTGAATTTGTATCAACTTGACCTTTCTATTTGCCTCATTTTTTGTTAACAAAGCTAATTCCTTCTGAGTGTGAAGCGTAATTTGAACATGCTTCTCACTCTAAGTTGGATCCTTTGGTAGCTACATGCTTGATATTTTAGTATTCTTCTCCAAGCTCATTATTTGCTAGCTGGTCTGTTGTGTGAAAATTGACGGGTCACACAATTTTGAGTACAATGAGAATATGTTCTCAAGTATTGCTTTTACCTTTTCAATCTTCTTTGCCAGCTCCACCTATGATAGTGCTATTTTACTTGGTATTCTTTCATTAACCTTTGTTTGGAACCTCTTTTCAAACCATTCTAATAATTTTGCATTAGTATCAATGTCTTCATTCTATACCTGGTCCACTATACCATATAGTTGCTCCATAATTGGCTTGATTTCATCACGTACTAACAAGCTAAATGCATCTAAAAAGATGTCTTTTATTTCAATCAAAGCTTGCCTTTGTTTATACTCATTTCTAAGTATCTCCTCTTTCTTTTTCTTCTTTAGTGCCTCTTGCACTTCATTTATTTGATCAATGTTCATGGTTGCATTAGGAATGACTATCTCTTCATCTAGAGTAGGGTCTCCATAGTAAAGTATCCTTGCAACCTTTGTAGAGCTCGAGCCTAGTGCTAAAATTTGAAGTGGTATAACTTCAGTGCTCAACTTTTGAGATGTTGTAGTTGGAGTCCCTATTGTAGGAAAATTTATCAATATTTTTATTGCCTCTTACTCCTTCTCCTTTGGGGTCACCTCTTCTATTCTTCCTTAATCAATTACTATGATCTTTGGGGGTGTACCTTGTTCTTGTGCTCTAGGAACAAATGTATCCATCTGTCCTGTTTGATCCTTTGCTTGCTCCTCAATAGTTGTACTAACTACAATTGTAGACTCAACCTTAACTAATACATCTTGTGTAGCTTGCTCTTGGGATTGTCCAATTGTAGCTATTGGGATATGAGAAGGTGGTTCTTGTGGATTCACCTTATCCCTTGTTCTATATGCTATTTCCATTTTTAGTTCTTCTACACACACCAAGATTGGATTTGTACATAATTGTGCTTGTAGTGTAGTCTGGTGAAGAATCCTTTTAATGTCATCTACAATTAGTGGATTTATATTTTGACCAGAATTGTCAGGAATATTTTGTATAGTTACTATATCTACAAGTGTGTGAGTTGCATGTGGAGGACTTGGAGGTGGCAATTGTGTGTCTTGCACACTCTATTCTTGTTGCTATTGTTCAACAATTGACATATCATCCTTTTGTCTTCCCTTCTCCATTGTATCATATTCCTTTTCTTTTTCACCTTCTTCTTCCTTATCATTGTCCTCTTCTTCTTCATTATTTCTCCCTTCAAATAGATCTGCCTCTCCTTTCATAGTTCTAAGGCCATAAATTAATTTCCACATTTGAGTGGACTTCTTCACAACATCCTCAATTTTATTCTAAATAATATTAAATGCTCTATATTTGGGTCAAAATTTTCTCCCATGCTTCTTATTTGCCTTTCTTATTTGTGCTTTAGTGAGTTTAGGCATTACTTGAGCCAATGTTGACTCTCTTATTTCTTTTTCCATATTGAGGCAATAATGCCACTTATTTTCTACAATGGAATATAACTCCTTAGGCATTATATTGTCAATTTAGTGTGGATTGTTCTTGAACTTAGCCATCATAGTGTAGACTAACTCTTCCACTATGTTCTATTCTTCTCTAGTCAACTTATTAAAGTCAATGCCTTTTACGTCAGATAAGTTTGCATTATCTCTAATGTTATCACATATATTTTCCAAATCAGACTTAGTGGTGTGACTTACTTCTTCGAATTGGCCATTATCATCAGACTCTATTCTTTCTTCATCTAATTCAGGAGGTACAACATACTTTCTTCTTAGCTTCTTCTTGGCTAGACCTTCCTATTCAACAACCTTTTTCTTTTCCTACTCCTTAGCCTCCTTTATTGTAGCTCTTGTATTTTCCTTTGTAGTAGGCTTTACTAAGCTTTGGTTGTCTTCTTGCCCTTGGGCTGAGCTATAGGCTATTTATGAGCTTTTCTCTTCTTTGGGTTAGGCTTGGTAGGTGCTTCCTTGGCTTGCTCTTCCTACTTGGCACCTTCTTCCTTTTTTGCATCCTCTCCCATGCCTTGGATTAATGCAAGTGACTCCTAGCCCTATTCTTCTTCTTCATCTTCATCTTCTTCTTCTACTACTTCTGTTGTCCCTTCACCAAATTTAGCCTTAATCTTTTTGACCAGTCTTCCCTTTTTCTTTAGGGTTGATGTAGTTTTCAATTCCATTTGAACTTTGACTTAACAACATCAAAAGTGCCAAAAGGTTTGGCACTTTTATCAACTTCTTCTGCAAGTAGAGCAATTATTGCTACATAAGCTTCATTATTGTTGATTTCATATCCAAAAGGCCTCAACCATCTCACCCTTGGTATTGCTACTTGGATGTATGTATAATCGATGTCCACTGAGAAACATATGTCATTAATGTTTTGCTCAACTAATGAAATAGGTATTCTAAGTCTTTATTTCATAAACTTCTTAAAGTCTTCAAAGTAGCTAGTCATTATAGTTTCAAAATTTGCCCACATCTGCTCTATGTATTTAGTGACTTGTACTACTATTGACCTATTTGTTTTCCAACTTACCT
This sequence comes from Cupressus sempervirens, assembly GCA_028749045.1. Classification (NCBI taxonomy): domain Eukaryota; kingdom Viridiplantae; phylum Streptophyta; class Pinopsida; order Cupressales; family Cupressaceae; genus Cupressus; species Cupressus sempervirens. The sequence goes on from CM053793.1 coordinate 706,070,119, forward strand.
TTCCAAAAGAGGGGAATTCATTTTGAACATAGAAAAATGTGCATCTCAAAATTGTTCCAAATTTACATTGAGCACCCTTGGACCTTCTTATGGATCCCAAATTCCCCATAATCTATTGCAATTTTAGTTTAGCTAGATCATATGTATGATCCTTCTTGACAATTTTGTATCCAACGTCAACTATAATACAAGGTACACTATTCAGTCAACTTGACTAATAGAATTTATGGGATATGACCCTAACAATAAATTCTGCAAGAGGGTCTCTAATTGTGTCAATGGTCATCCCTCTCTTGTTCCACTTCGCCCAAGTATTCTTCTCTATGGCTTCTTTAGAGCCACTTCTTAATGTTTTTGGCCATTTTAGGGTTAGATACCTAGTTATCCTATGTATGAATCTTTTGAATATTTTTATTGGTCCACCCTCTAACCATAGGCATCCATCATGGATTCTACCTAGCATAATTCTTACCCTTTCTATTTTAAATATGGTAGGGAAATCTAGGGCATGGGTTAAGCCCTTCCTCTCAACAATTTGAAACTCTTCATTCAGTACTCCATTCTCACAAAGTTTTTTATATGCTTCCCTAATCTCCATATTACCAATAGCACCAATCTTACAATTATAACATCTCCTAACATCTTGTACCATCACAACTTTAGGAGGAATCATGGATAAAGCTCCGACAGGATCATTTTTGTATGCAACTTTGGGAATTGGTCTAAAATCTAGTTGTATCACTTCATTATTGACCAATTGGACCTCAAATAATTCTTTGTCTTGGGGTTTCCTAGAGATAGATGACATATCTTCAAACTAGGATTTCAACATAAAGAAATTTTATAACTGTGTAGCTCAGCACTAGTGTAAATACCTTGAATTGATGAAATGATGTTGAATCTTGGTTGGAATCTTTGAAAATGCTTCAATATCTACTTGGAAACCATTTCTATGCTCTTCTTTCTCTTTCTCTATGTTCGTGATAATGAAAAATGATCAAAAACTTGACCATATTGTTGGGTGATGCGATGCGCTCCCCTGCCCATAGGTGGTTAATTATGTGGTGTTCCATGTTCACTAACAGTCATGGCTTTTGGTGCAATAACAAATGGGCCCTAAAATTGGTATTAGAGCCTAGTTTTGGCTTGGTTATGGGTTCAAATCTCCCCGGTGCCTTCTCGACCCACATAAGCACCTGGTATGCGCATCGAGGGGGAGATTGTTGGGTGATGCGACATGCTTCCCTGCCCATAGGTGGTTAATTATGTGGTGTTCCATGTTCACTAACAATCATGGCCTTTGGTGCAATGGAAAATGGGCCCTACACATATACCCTTCATTTCATAGCATTTAATGCTTACTATATATACAACTATCCACTTGGCTCCTTAAGCATTTCTATTTCACTCAGCTTCCATTGATTTTCCAATCACATGAGATATACACTAGAGTTTCCCTTGTTTGGCTTCCACTACTAACATGGCTTCTACTAACTTTAGCAGACAACTCGGCATATACTAGTACTTTACTCGACATTTGAAGACAACTTTTCTTGCTTGGCAACAATGCAAAATTTTTGAAGTTTTAACCTTACATTTTTGTTCATGTTGATCTATCCTTTTTATTACTAACTTGTCTTGGAATTTGTGTATGACAAAGCATTTGAATATTAGTCCCACACACCTTCTTTTTCTTAGTTGGATGAAGTGTGACCAATTGACCTTTTAGGTGAAGTTATCCCTCCATTGGATGTGCTACTTCCATCTTTTCTTTTCTATGTTCTATTCATTTCTCCTTTGATGTGTTCAACATCAGCTTTATCTTTTCCTTTGTTGAACCCAAAGTTGGGTGCCTTTGACCTTTTTGGGTAGTGCTTGCTGATGTGGCTAGTCTTCAAATAACTAAAGCATGTAGTTTGGCTCAACCATCTATTATAGCTTCCACTAGAATGTGTTCTTATGCAATTTTTAGGGATGTGTCCATACTCTTGATAGTAGTGACATCTATGCCTAGTGTTCTAGTCCAAATTATAGGAATTTTCATGACTTTTTCCTTTGTTTGATGACCATGTAGGTTTGGATCTGCATTTAAAAGCTTTGTGTCCATACTTCTTGCAATTGTAGAAGTGACCTTCAAATCTTGGTGTCTTGATGGTTCTAGTTCTGTAGTCATGTGCCTAATGACCTTGCTTATTGCACTTGAGATAGTGACCCATGTTTTTAGGTTTGTCATGCTAATTGGCATTCTTTCTCTTGCACACATTAGAGGTATGTCCCTTTTTACCACAAAAATGAAAAGTGGGTTTTGTGTTCTTACCTTTGTTATTTCTTTCTTCTGCAATCTTGGATGACTCTCCTTCTTCAATGTTAGTATATCCTAGTCCTAAAGTGTCATTGCTGGGTCTTGGTGATTTTAGTAGCTATTCAAAGTACTTAATGGCTTCATTAGGTTTTTTGAAGCTTTCTACAATTTCTTTCTCTCTTCTCAAGCCATTTTGCATCTTCAGTGTGGAGATCTCAATGTCCTTGACATTTAGCTCATGATGGGCATTCATCATTTGGCTTAGGATGTCTAGCTGCATGTTGGAAACTCTTTCAAGCTCAGTTGACTTTTCCTTCAATCTGTTGGCTAGGTTTCTATCATCATTTTCTATCATAGCTTTATCTTCAATGGCTTTCTTCTTCTGCTCAGTCACTTCACAAAGCATCATGGCTTGAGATTCTTGTTCAATCTTGAGATTTCTAATCTCTTCTTCTTGAGCTCTATTATTCTCCATCAGATCTGTAATTGCTGCATCAAACTCCTTGGAATCTCCATTGGCAAACACTTTTGAGGTGTCAATTTCCTTGTACTATGTATCATTCTTAGCTATGGCGATTTATTTTCTTCTCTTTAGGGATTTCCTCAGTTCTTCCCTAGCTTCTTCAAGAGAATGTAGAATGAGATGTATTTCAATCTCCTAATTATCTATAATATTCCCAAGCTTGTAGACTTCCATTTCTAGATATTTCCTTCAAGCTGGAAGGCTTCTCCTTGGAAGAACTTGGCTTTGATACCAATTTTTGGAATTCACAAGTGGGAAGATTTACTTTTGAGAGGGGGTTGAATCAGAAGTAACAAACTTTAAGGGTTAAAATTTTTAATTGAAATCAATACATGCATGTAATATATATAATTAACATGAAAGTAAAGGCATGCATGAAAATAGACAACACAATATTTGATCGCCCATAAACCCTTCAAAATGAGAAGGTAAAACTAGGGTGGGGATGACACCCATAACTTAGCACTACAATAATATGTAACTTTTCAAGGTTACAAAGTTTGACCATCAACAATGGTCTACCCTGTGAGAGGCCTTCCCTATTAAAGGCTTCAACACCCTGTTAAAGGTGCACCTGTCTAAAGGATTTACAAAAATTCACTTTGAATGTCACCCTATTAAAGGATTTACAAAAATGGTTGTTAAACCAACCTATCTTTATAGGATTTTCATTTTCATTATATAATGGCTAGAAAGTATAGTAGAATGTGTTGACCTGATGACTTACAATCTTCAATTGTTGATTTTATATCCTTGTTCTATCAAATCTGATCTAATCCTCTTTGATCTGATATGATTTTGTTTCAAGTGTTGATACTCTATTTTGTTAACTGATACTATAATGCTATCCTTCTTCTAAGTCTTTTCACCCCTTTTTCTACCTTCAAACTTTCCTAATATTCACTCCTTGCATGCATTCTCTTCTCACATAATCTCTCATACACTCTCACAAACTACTAAATTATGGGGTTTCAACCTCCTTAAAAAGGTTTCATGACTTAGGGTTAGGTATGAATCTACGATTGAGATTTATCCATTTTTCCTGCTCAAATCTTTCCTTTTTTTTGATTGTTTGCATGTTGATTGTATAAGGAATGAATTAGATTTGATCTTATCTTTTAATCCTTCGAGATTCATCATATGTAGACTCAAAAATGGTACATCTTAGTTTGTGAGGGAACAAACTCTTATGTTGATTATGTTTTACTCAACACTTATTGATTACTAATGCTCAACACTGTATAAATTTTGTCTTACTTGGCACTTATAGAAATTCTATCTTTCTCGACACATATAGTGATTCTATCTTTCTTGACAACTATAGTACTCAACACATATATAGGCTCGAAATGTATTAGTCACTCAATAGTTGAGACTTGCTTGGCACTGTCTATCTACTTGTCATCTAAATGACTCAATACCTATTGAATTTCTAGCTTGGCACCTATATTATACTCATCATCAACTTATTAAATTTCTTAAGTGTGTTGAAACTCAATTTTCAAAACCAATCTAAGACCAAAACAATGTTGCTTGATTCTAAACTTTGATCACAACTCTCTACGATCCTTTTTTTAAAACTATCCCTTATTATCAATTATGATGGAGGATGGTACACCATACCTATGTATGATGTAATTTAGAATGAATAGAGCTATAGTTTTTCCATATTCTATAGAAAGAGGAACTTCCTCCACCCAATTTAGTGAAGTAGTTTGTACCTATGATAATAAACTTGTGTCCATTTAAAGAATAAAAATGAATCTAACCCACTAGATCAAAGGCCCATTGTTGAATAGCCAAAGTGGAATAGATGGAATTAGCTCTCTGGCTAGAGCATGGATCATATTTCCATGGAGCTGACACTATTTATAGGACTTTGAGTATTTAATTGCCTCTTGATCCATATTCAGCCAAGAGTAACTAGATCTGATAAGTTTATGAGCTAGTGTCAAGCTGTTAGAGTGAGATCCAAAAATGCCCTCATCTACATCAATTAATGTGTGTTTCAACTCATTGCATTCTAGAAACCTGAGGAGTTTTCTTTTAGGACCTCTCATAAAAAAGTTATCAACAATAATAACATACCATGAAACACTATAGATAAGGTGACATTTTTCATTATGGGTTAGATTTTTTGAAATTATTTGGTCATGTAGGTAAGAGTAGATATGATGGTAGCAAAATGATTTTTATCCTACAATAGAATAGATCATCTAAGATTTAGGTGAATTATAGGTAGGGTAGAGTAACATCTCCAACAAGAATTCATGTCAAAAATCATTGTCAAGCATCTGTAGCATGGAAATGAGAGTAGCCATTGCATCAACCACTTTTTTGTTGACCCAAGGAATTTGCTAAAAAGTGACATGAGAAAAGTATTTTTTTAAATCATCCATTATTTGATTATAAGGTATCAAATTCTCATCTTTTTTTTGGTACACATCACTGACCTATTTGATTATGAGTTTTGAATCGCCAAAGATATTCAATTCATCTACTCTCTATTTAATTGAAATCTTCATGCCATTGATTAGGGCTTTGTATTCTGCAATATTTTTTATACAAGGAAAGAGAATCTTGTAAGCCTTAGGCAATGAGTACTTCTGTGGTGTTATGAATAAGATCGGAGAATCAGATCCTTATTGTGTGAAGGAACCATCAAAGAACATCACCCAATTTTGATGTGTGAGTGTTAAAATTAATTCATCTAGAAAGTCAATGTTTAGTGGAAGAATACTTTGCTTTAGTGCTTCTGCTAGTTGATCAATGATTGCATGTCCTTTGATAGCCTTTCTTTCAACATATTTAATATAAAACTCACTTAGTATCATGACCCATTTGGCTAACTTCCTTGTTAGAGATGCCTTGCTAAGTAAGTACAATTTCAGCAACCAGTCAATTTTAGCAACCAGTCACATAGTATGAGCAAGCATGTAGTGTCACATAGTATGAGAAAGCATGTAGTGTCTCAACTTTTGAGAAGCAAAGACAACCACCAAACATGCCTTTTCAATGATTTTATACTTCATTTCATAAGAAATCAATGTATGATTGAGATAATATATAGCTCATTCCTTGTTATCTTTGTCCTCCTAAGCTAGCAAGATTTCAAGAGGTGACTCTATTACTGAGATCTACAAAAAGAGAGTTTTCCCATAAATAAGAGGCATCTAGATTTGTGGATTAGCAATATATTTCTTTATCTATGTTATAATCTGATCATAATCTTTGTTCTAGTCATATTTCACCCCTTTATGCAGAGTCTTAGTGAAAGGTTGTGACCTATCTGCCAATTGTGAGATGATTCTGTGAATGGATTGAAATCTTCCTTGCAAGCCCCTCATTTGAATGATATTATAGCATGGAGACATTTCCATGATTGCTTGAAATTTTTTTGGGTCCACCATGATTCCATTTATAGAGACAATGCAAAGAAGTAGTTTCCAAGAATTTACAGAAAATGTACATTTCTTGGGGTTTAATCTTAGACTAAACTTATCCATATGATCCAAGATGGGTACCAAATCTTGAAGATGAGTGTTGCATTGTGTACTCTTGACCAAGGTGTCATCGACATAGTCCTCCATCATCTTATGCATCATATCATGAAATATTTTTGTAACTACCCTTTGATATGTGGCACCGACATTTTTCAGACTAAATGGGACCACATTCCAATAGAAGGTGCTCCATGCACATGTGAACTCAGTTTTCTCTTGGTTGTCTAGTGCAATTTTAATTTGATTATAACTAGGAATTTTTTCCATGGGTGAGTACATTTCATATCCTTCTATCATATCCACTATTATGTCAATGTTGGTGAGTTGAAAATCATACTATATATATGTTAAGTTTATATCTCAAAAATCTATACAAAATCAGATAGATTTATCATGTTTGGAGACTAGAATAATATTTGAAATCCATTCAGCATAGTCAATAGCTCAGATGAAACCAACTTTTAGAAGCTTCTTCAATTCAACTTTAGCAAGTAATTTTACATAAGGATACATTTTCTCAAGCTTTTTCTTGACTGGTTTTACTCCTAACACAATATATAAATGATGCATGATGAGATCAAGATCCAAGCCTAGTATATCTAAGTAGGTCCATGTGAAATTTATCTTTTTCTCTTGGAAGAAGGCAATAAATTCCCCTTTTTGTTAGCAGATAAAGATTGTGCAATATATATCATATGAGGCTATTCCTTTATTCGCAAGTTGATTGGCTATGTTGGCTCTATCAACACTAATGATCTCTCCTAAAAATGAATAGGAAGTGCATCAAATATCTCATCCTTAGGTGCCTTAGAGAGGTTTTCACCTTTGGATACATCTTTTATTTTTACTATTTTAGGTTCTGATACTAGCACAATGTAGTTTTCACCATTGAAACTTCTATTTCTTATTCTTTTAATTGTGTGACTGAGATATTTGATGTTAGCTTTAGTCATATTGACACTCTATTCACTGGTGGAGGAAATTACTATCTTGACATCATTTAAGTAGCAGGCAAGAGCATAGTCATTCTAGAATGTAGGGACTTCACTAGATGTATTGGAATTCTAGTATATGAGCTTAGAATAGGTGAGTGAGAGAGATGTGGTGAATTCAATGGCATTTATGGTATAGTCATCAAATTCTTGGACAAGTAATTTGAGACCTAAAGCATTTTTGTCCAAAGGTGCATTTGAATGCCTTTGAGTTCTAATGATAATAATCAAAGACTTGTTGACACTAGTTAGACGAGATTCATTTTACCAAATCCTAGATTGTTTACCTACTTCAAGCTGATTTCAATACATGAGAACTTGATCTATATCCCTATTTGTAGTTTCCTCAAAGAAAGAATCAAATTCATACTCTCAAGAATCTATGTTACACGGAGTTAGACTATAGACTCCATGATGGGAATGCATTCTCCACTTTCATTATCATCTTGGGTTTTACAAAGTTGTTCAAAAACTACACTATGACTAGACTCTCCTTGCTCCTATTGAATACAGAGAGGACTAGTAGTGTTTTCAAAAGAATCATTTTCAATATCCATAGTGTTAGCATGTGGTACAAAGTCATCAAGTTCTGCAAAGAATTTAGCAATATCAAATGGAATTGGATAAGGATAAGTATCCTCATCATTAGAACTATCCTCATGATTATCTAACTCATTTTTCTACTCATATTTAGATGAACTTTAAGATTCTGGTATGAATTTATTAATCCCTAGATGGAAGGGAATCTTCTTGAAACCTAAACCTATTGTATCTCGAGACCTTCTAGCTATTTCTTTGATAGGATCAATCAAGCCATTATTGTTACTTCCAATTGGACCATTTACTTTGTAACCAAAACATTTCATATGCTTAAGTCCTAGACATACATTTTCAAAGTAATCTCACAAAACTATTTTTGTGAAATGTATTGGATTTTCCTCTCTATATATCCATGTAGTGATGGCTCTATATTCATCTTCCTCTTCTAAAGGTTTAGTAGCTTTAACAAAGGTACCATTTAACTTAGTCTAACACTTTAGATGGCCTCCCATAATGGTGGGGAGACTCATGAAGAGATGTTAGAGATAGAATAGGTTCAATGTGATATTTTCCCATCCTAGTTTCTTTTAGCTTGAGTAACTTCTTGGTTTGTTTCAGCTTATCATCATGATGATCCATAGATTACCTATTAGGAGGTACAAATATTTCAACATGTTATAGGTGTAACTAGTATTAGTAGGTTTGTTAACTTTAGAGCCTTGGAAAGGAAAATTAACACATTGTTGGTATGTTGAAGGCACAACTTACATTTCCTGTATCCATGGTCTCCCTAATAGGACATTATATGCTAGTTTAACGTCAAGGACTTGAAAAATAACATTTCTTTCCACTAGACCAACCTGAAGAGTCAAAACAACCAGACCGAGGGATTTGTGCTTGAATTTTTCATATGCCTTAATTGTTATTTTTTGACGAGGATCAATAAACTCTTTAGAATATCCCAATTTCTTGAGTAAAGTAGTAGAATATATGTTTAGACCAGCTTATCAATGATCACATGAGATACACATAACTTCAATGTGCAGTGGTTGGTTATGTAGATCACTCAATGAATTATCATCCTCTTTAGAAAAAGACAAGTAGTGAGGTGAGGTTAGGTGACCCACCATGGATTGAAACCTATCAAGATCAAGATCTTGAGGTATGTTTGCCTCATTGAGAGCTTTGTCAAGAATATTCCTATGAGTAGGTGAGATTTTAAGTAATTTAAAGATTGTTATTTGAGTGCTCATCCATTGCAATTGATGAAGGATACTAGAGTTGGTAACTATGGAAGATGTTGTAGCTTTAATACCTTTTCTAGATGGTCCACTAATAGGTTTATCTTTGTGTTGATCTATCTTAGGAACAGAAGGTGTAGGGATTTTAAGTACTATCTTGGCATGAGAATGTATAACAACATTGACACAAGATTGTGTTGGTACTTGGTCAGTTGCAGGAGATGTAGCACCTCACAAGACAAATAGTCTCTTAGGTTTCATATTATCATGTTTTCTTTTAATTGTGATAACATCATAATGTTCAAAGTCCACAGGTTCAAACATGTTGATCACATCATCATCATAGGTGTATGTATAGTTGACCTTGTTATTTTTTCTTAGTTTAGAGGTTTCTCCATTCTCATAGGGTGGAAATGACTACTTAAAATCCTTGTGATCTAAATTCTTATTATGTCCATCCACAACAATTTCACCATTGTAAATTAAGTCTTGAACTTTATGACATAGGTTGATGTAATTTCTTATTTTGTGAGCCTTGTTCTGATAGTATTCACAAAATGAACTCTCATTCCACCATGGGGGTCATGGTTGTGGATCATAAGGATGAGAATTATCTAATGGAGTAATGATCTTGTTTCAAAGAAAGGTCTTATAGACCACATCAAGAGGTTCACCAAGGGGTGTGTACTCTCATTTTTTTCATGTAAACCAAGATGGGTACTTAGTTTTATTACCAAATGTCTTGTTATCAGGAGGAGATTTGTTAGCAATCTTAGATGCTTTAACATTGTCTGTGAGATTGAAATTCTCTTAAGTAGGTTTGGGAGTAATATTACCAACTACTCCATCATGTACTACCTCTTGATTCTTGTTCACATACTTGGATTTATCATTACTATAGGTATATCCTTGCTTAATGTCTTTTAGAAGGGTTATCTCCCCACTTTTGACCATGAACTCCTCTATTTAGATAGCTTGTGTAATCATATCTTCAATGGTGCATGGACCTTGAAGTTGTACTTTATACCCAAAATCGGGCAATAGATTATCCATGAAGATGTCAAGCTTTTTCATTTTAGGGATCATTCATGAATACTTGGTATAAAATTGTCACCACCTCTAAATAAGTGTGAGAAAAAGTTCTCAAATCTTTTATTTGAGGTTATAAAGATTGTGTGTATTGACTAGATGTTGTATTTTGTGTGAGTATTGTTGGATAAACAAATTAACCATCTCATCAAATTTTTTAATACCAGTAGGTAACCTTGAAAACCATTCCATGGATTGACCACCTAGACTCCATGGAAATAAATTTATAATGTTTGATTATGTATGAGCTCCATGGACAAAGCATCAAATTCCCTCAAATGATCTTAAGGACTAGATTTTTTGAAGTATTTATCATATTTGGGTAACTCAACTCCTCTTGGAAAATGAGGCATGTCCAAACTTTCGTCAAAAGGAAATGGACAAATGGTGTTTAAAGTTTAGGTTTTTTGTTGGTTTATCCTTGTCATGTATCATTTGGGCTAGTTGTTCTTACATGGCCTTCAGTTGGTTTTGTAACACAGATGTTTTAGTTTCTACTTCTTCTGTGACAATCATTTCAACATTAAAATGGTGAGGCATTTTTTCTTCTTCTTGAGCGAGCTTGAGAAAGTATTTCTCTTTCTATTTGTTGAGCAAGATTTCCATCACTTTCTAAAAGTTTTTCTCCTTAGGAAAATTTTCTATGTCTTTGGGAGGTATCTATTAAATGTCCTAATACTCATTCATGTAGTTGTAAGGTCATTTATTCTTTTATTTCTTTGGTGATCTTGTCATCTACTATGCTCTCTATTTTCTTGGTCCTAATCAACCATTTTAGGAGTGTAGAAGGTTTCAATGTATGTTGGTTGAAAAGGTGTTCTCAATGAGAATTCAATTGTTTTGTTTGAAGATGTACGTTTTCTGTCAATTTTAGGATTCTCTTGATATAAGGTACTCCTAGTTTTCTGAAAGTTTATGGAAAACCTTCTTTGAGAGTGAGGTGGAGTAACAGGTGAAAGAAATCAAACTCTTCACTAGATTAAGAATGTGTATAAATAGGGAAGAGACCTCTACCACAATTTTGACCTCTAGCTCTACCATGTCATGGTCTATAGGGAGAAAAAAAGTTTCTAATCATTGTGGCAATAGTCATAGATAATGATTTAAATTTTTTTTAAAATAGGGATCACATTAGAATGTTATCTCAAGAGTAAGAAAATGTGTCATATAGCTAGGTATGAATAGTCTGATAAATGGATATAACAACCAAGAGTTGTGGCTACTATGACTCAAGGTATAATGAACACAAGAGAATAAAATAGAACAACCAAGTGAGGAGGCTAGTTCATGTGTAAATAACAAGTTGTCAACTAAGCAAGAAATTAGAGTTTGACACTATTGTAGATAGATAAATGACTAAGTTTTTTAGACATAGATTGGACTTGGATCAAGTTTTGATGAGGGAGCTCAAAATAGTTCATTGTTTTGGATAAATTTAGATAGACTCACATGAGGAAATGACTCCAGGGCAAGGTAATACAGATAATTAGGTGAGAAAACACCTCTAGTAGAGAAATCCTAACAATTTTAGGATAAAATCTCACCTAAAAGTACAATGAACTTGGCAAGAATTCTAAATAGTAATTTTGGACTTGTTTTCTCATGTGAAGATGTGAACAAAGCCATGTGAGGAAAGGAGCATCTGACCAAAATGATAGGTTTTTGATTCAAAATTCAATATTTTGGAAATTTTTCATGCAAAGATTCACAATAAATGACCCAAGGAAATGTAGAGAACCCCATGAGGAAATGAAAATTGATAGTTTTCTCTTGTGAAGTTTTGCAGAATTGGAGGCAAGAAAATGAAAAAAAAGAAGAAGTTTGGATTGTATTTGAAGATATTTTCTATGATTTTGACAGCTTTTGAATAGAGGATTGATAGTGTTTGTAAGTATCAAGTAGATAAGGACATCATTTTTAGATTTTGGACATCAGTTTTGTTTGCAAGTAGATAGTTGTTTTTTAGACAAGGGATGCAAGCAATAATCTCAAACAATCCAACTGAGGACAAAGAAACTTAGAAGGATGTGGGAGCCTTTACTTTTTTTTTTTTTGGATAACTTGGAAAATTTATAGACTCGAAAAAGATACTCTTTATCTCTATAACCTAAAATGGTAGAGGAAGAAAAACCTTTGTCTCACAACTTATGTGCATGCATTTACATCACATAATCATGTTATCGCACTAGAGGGCACCCATGTTTTTGGTGTACTCCAAGGACACTATATATATATATATATATATATATATATATATATATATATATATATATATATATATATATATATATATATATATATATGCTCAATGGGCACCATTGTGGTAGAGGTCAAGGATGTATACCACTTTCTAGCATCTAGGTACATGCCTATGGTGAGTATCTACTAGAGAGATTCTTCCCCCTCCTTGCACAAAGATTATGCCCCCTTTTAGATGTGAACCAGGAAGAAACTATTGAAATTTTTTTACTTGGATTCTATTCATATAAATCCTTGGGGGCTTCAAAAATGATGTTGAGGCCAATAGCCCACACAAGCATCTATAAGTGTATGCACTTGACTATCAAGACTAGGTGTAGCACCAACTAGTGTAATAGAAAGAGCCTCTTCTTGATATGTGATACTAGAATCAACAAGAATAAATTAACATGAATTTGGAGTCTTTCACTCTACAAAGATTCTTTATTATAGTGAGTTAGAATCACCACCAAAAGGTGTGTGCTCACTTGGGTCATTCCTAGAGTTTGGATCACTCTAGAAGGCCCTCTAATGGTTGACTCAAACTAGTCACTTAGATTTAAGGGTTAAAGTTTATGATTTTCCCAAAGGGAAAAGAGCATACCCCTCTACCTTGTTAGCTTACCTAAACACACAGAACATGTTTATCACTATGTTAGTTATCAATCCCAACATATCTTTTCTCAAGATTTGGATTTTCCTAAAAGGAAGTCATCATCTTTTCATAAATATGATTTATATGAGAGAAATGTTATCTTTCTTATCTCTCTTGAGTACCCATCTTCCAAAAGCATTAAGGTTTCTAATTTACTCTTGAGCATACTCCTCTATTTCTTTATCTAGAGCCTTATAAAGTTCACAAGCCTTATTAAACTATGCGTGTAAGAAAGCATTAAAAAAACATAATGTTTGAGTGGGATTTAATTCATTTTTTGACATGTGAATCTTTGACCAAGTGTCCTGCAATCAAATCATTAATGTTGTTTGTGAGTTCATGATAAGATATCTTTGAAAAATGATCTGCTCACCACTATTACAGTATCAAAAATTAGAAATTATAAACCAAATGCTTTAAAAAAAAGTGTCAAATTAAAAAACATCATGAAAAACATAACCTCCAAATTAGGAATTTCATTTTATTGGTGTAGAGTTTTGCATGAAGTTGTACATAGACCCACGTGAGGAATGAATTTCTTGCATACAATAGTGTACTTTCTTGAGTGAGGAAATGCAAAACTGTAGGCAAGATCTATGTTTCTTTGCATGAGAATTGATCATATCATGTGAGAAATCACTGAATTATAGGGAAAAAATGTTAGAAAAATAAAAAAACCAAAAATTTATCAAAAGTGGAGGATATAAAATTAGTTTTTCAGGTGTCACAGTGGGTGCCATAAACGTATGTGCTAATTGTGGGCCTCTGAATTAACCATACACTTCAACATGATCCTCATATGCTAGAAACATCCCAAAATGAACATGGGATTGTTCACCTAAAATGATCCAACAAAATGATCTATTACCTTCTAATTAATTGGATTTTTCTCTCCACTCTTAGATTTGAGAGATCAACAACCAGACCACTAGTATGAAGGATTTTATTCTATATGAAATGCAATATTAAAATATATGATAAGAATATTAATCTAAGAATAAAATAAGGAAATTAATCTAGATGCAAACATTTTAAACTATATGAAATTGCAAATGTGAAAGCAATAAGCTATGAATGCAACAATTTAGCATTAGTTCAATACTATTCATGTGCATCCTCATAATGAGAGGTTGAGTGTTTCTTAAATAGAATCCAAGAATTTGATCAATGGTCAAGATCAAATAGAATGAATGGTTGAGATTGAAGATGAGAAGAAGTTAGAATAGAAAATTCCCTTGTGAAAGGGGAGTTAATTGATCATTCTTGAGAGTGATAAGAAGTTAACTAGCTTAATTCCTTTTCTAATTCCAATCCACTCAGAATTTCCAATTCTGAGATGAAGAGTAAGAATAATAAGAGATAATTTTTTAGAAGGTTAAATATGAACTCATAAATGAATAATCTAATTAATTAAATAATTAAATTAAATAATTAGAATGAGGATATTTATTAAATCAAATATATTTAATTCCCATACATATTAGCTAAAAGGGTGACTTTAAATTAAACAAAGCACTAAAACTTATAATTAAATTAAACTTGATTAATGGGTTTAATTTAGCCAATTCAATTAGTATTTAGGAATTAAATAAAGTATATGATTAATACAAATTAATGATTTCCTGCATTTGACACTTAGGTCAAGTAGAAATTATTAGAATCAAAATTTACTAGTACAATAGGACTTTAGGTAAGATCAATAGACCAAAATTGGTTCAGCATACCAATGTGCCAATTTATGGGTATTAGAGATGGTATTCAACTTCTACTAGTTTCTACTACTCAACCATTGCTAACTATCACTCAACTTCTACTAGTACAATTTGGTTTCCTAGGAATTATAAAAAATAGACTTGATTCTTTTTCACTTTCTTTTCAAATTGCTTTTCATTAACCATGCAAATCTTCATAGTAATACAATTAAATCTCATCTGGTGTTTCAATCAAAGGCAACAATATTTTCTTTCTCCCATTTATCCAAAGAGTATAGTGATTCAATCTTCCATCATGTATAGCATATCTATCAAGATCTACCCAATGAAATATGACAACAATCCATAGGCAGAATTTCAAATAGAACTTAATCAAAATAATGTCCAATCTTGAACTTCACAATACATTATTCACTTACCAATATCTTATCCTCATATTTGATCCATGGAACATGATAGGGTTTAGGATGCTTCAACCTCTACAACTAAAAATTTGTAACCAATTCTTTTGATGCAAAATTTATAAAACTTCCACTATCAATGACAACCTTGCAACATTGTCTAGCCATCTTACATCTGGTTTTGGAAAGACTTCTCCTTAGGATAGGTTCCTCATCACTTCCCTTATTACATAAGGTTCTTATCACCATTATATTTTCTCTAGCCTTAGGTCCACTAGGTGAACCCTTAATGTCTCCTTGAACCACAACATTACTATTACCTTATCCACTTTTAGAAGATCTACACTCAAATGGTCTATGCCCTTCTTTACCACATCTAAAATAATCTCCACAAAAACCTCCTCTAGAATAATAACTATCTCTTCATTGGTAGGAACTAGTACCTCCTCAGTAAGAATAAACACCTTTCTACTTGGTCTTTCCTTTATCGTCATTCTTCCATTCAAATTTTTTGTTATCTTGCATAGAATTGTTAGATCTGCCACCTTCTCCATAACATCTATCTCTACCTCTCTAGAATCTACCACATCTATCTCTTTGTCTTTGTTCATGCTTCTTTGTTAAGATCTCCTAAACTTTCAAGGCATATTTTTATGCTTTCTCCACACTTTCCAATTTCACAAAACGTATCTCATCTTGAATCCCAGATCTCAATCCATTTATGTACCTTGCAATTTTTTCAATGTCATCATCCACATATCTAGATCTAATGTCCAATCTATATAATTCCTTCGTATACCCCTTCACATTTTTTACCCATGTAAAAGCTTCGTATAATTTTTTTTCAATGATTTTCAAGGACTCCCTTTCTAGCCTAAGTTTTGAACTTTGAGCCTTAAACTTTATTGAGTTCAATGTTCAAGTTTACTAGTTCCTTTTTCTGCAGGGTCTATAAGTGCCGTTCCTTTTCTTTTCCTTTAACTTGAGCTCTAAATTAATTAAGTTCAAAATTTAAAGTTTAACCAACTTTTCCAAATGGTTTCTTAGGATTGATGTTAACATAAAATTTATCAAATATTGGAAGCTTTTGAAACTGAACTTGAAACAATCATTTTCTTTTAAACTTCATGGTTCATCATTCATGTCCTTTTTTATGAGGTTAATGATGGTTTCATGTTCATAAATCCCTATAATCATTGGTTTTGAACTTAAAATATTAACTTCTAAATAGTTCAATGTGTCAGTTGATGAGCCCACAACATTCACAAAAACTATCAAGTGGGAATACAAAGATGCATCAAAATCTTTCTAAAAAAGTTGAAGTGACTCCTTGTGATAAATGATTGGTATGAAGAGCATGGAAATATTTGTTACAAAAATAATCTCATCAAATCATTTAGTGCTATTTTCAAATTAGTACTTCCCATATCAAATTATGATGCGAGTATCCATTTAAAGGATTTTCTAGGCTATTTTCCTTTTTCATTATGATACCAGCAATATGGTAAATACTCACCCTTTTATGGAGTCATAGATAGTCTAGAATAGAATCATTCATTCAAGTAAATTTTTATTTCTCCAACATAGTGAGTTTGTTTTACCTCCTTAATGGTTACTATTACTTCTTTCACTTAAGAAAGTAACTCTATTAACCTCCTCAATTTCCATTTTCTCTTAACTAGTTCTTGAAAAAGATTGTTGAGGTTTATTTTCATGGCTAGTTCTTGCCCTAAGTTACCAAAAGAAAAGAGTGTCACCTCCCTTACCAGCTTATTTCCCACACTAAATAATACCTTTCTTTCTAATGAGGACATTAAAAAAATACTATCAAGGTTTTCCAAGCCAAATCCCAGTTACATTACTAAAAATATAGCTAATGGTGGATTACTATAAGCCACCAATTTTTTAGAATCAATACTTTCCCTAGAACTAAATTTAGAATGCAGAAAGAAATATGACGTTACCAAAATATGCATTAGGACATATCTTAGAGAAGTTCTTATCTATATAAATAAGTTTACAATCATGGGTGCTTTGAGGATTCCACCATAGGAAGAATATGAAGCCTAGACAATTAGTCTCTCATGCATTAAGTTTTCAGTAGACCCAAACACGGTTAGCAATGTTATTGATAAAAAGTGGTTACTCAAGCTAGAGAAAGGGGCGTTTCATCTTCCTCACCCATTGACAAGAGGATACATGATTGCTGATATCAAATATGTGATTACCCTCCTAAACAAGGTCAAGGAAAATCAACATGCCTTTCATTGGGAGAACTGGATGTACTTCTTTGTTTAATCCATCTTGAGTGATTTAAAAAAATGCATTGTCTGGGTGGAAATCATAGCCCATAGATTGCATCTAGAGTATCTAGTTTCTATATGAGGTCATACTTGTTTTATGTCCTGGTATATTGTAAAGAATGGGTCAGACTTCCTCATACAAGTTTGGTAAATGATATGCCTATGTATGAATATTTCCCCTCTTTGCAAAGAGAAAAGAATTAGGATGATTTCAAGAGAGTGAAAGATACCTTTCTTTCTAAATTGGGCTT
Source organism: Cupressus sempervirens (assembly GCA_028749045.1). NCBI lineage: Eukaryota > Viridiplantae > Streptophyta > Pinopsida > Cupressales > Cupressaceae > Cupressus > Cupressus sempervirens. The sequence goes on from CM053793.1 coordinate 706,087,869, forward strand.
TGAGCTACAAGGGAAGGAGTAGTAGAGATTGATAGAAGAGGACAAATAATTCATATTGATCTATGGTAGTTTCTTCACCTAGTTCTCTAAGGTCACATACATCTAAGTCGAAAGAAAACTACTTAAACTGCCCAAGAATTTTTGAGAGAGATATGTTCTAATGGAAGTCTACAAGCAAGTAGCTAAGGTTGATAGAGGCTATGAGGTTTGAAGAGGTTTTGGTTCTACCTTTCCTATAGAACTCAACCACTACAAATGCAAAACTATACAAGATGCCTTTGATCTCAAACATGAAATGAATTTGATTAACCTAGAGGCTCATACTATTTTCCTTGAATTTGATGAATTTTATTTACTCAGTCCCTATTTGAGTTACAACTAGAGTTCTCACATATCCCTCATTTAGGAGACTTTTGGGCTAACTATGATGATGATTATGAACTCAAGAATAGGTCATGGTCTAGACTCACCTTGAACAAGATAAAATAATTTAAAATTTAGATGAATGTAAAATGGATAAGAGAAGAAAAAGATGAAAAAGTGGTTGATCCTTTTTATATATGATAAACTAAAGCCTTTCCTCTACTAGAAATAGATAGGGATTCACCTGAGGAAGATGACTTGCAAGCCAGGACCAATCTAGCCAGCATGAGAACTGAAAATTTCTTAAGGAGAAAAGACATTCAAAAAATGAAAAATGCAGAGCGAGCCTCAAAAGAAGCCCTCATTAGCTCTCACTTATACCTATTCATGATACTGATAAGGATGTCACCTTTACCTTTGTAGCTATTTTGAACCTTGAAGTTGAAGTTGCACCTAGGGTTCAAAGTTTAGTTCAACACATAAGGGTAGCAATGTAGACTCATTCTCGCATCAAGAAGGAGAAAGCCCAATAGGTTATCATGAAGGATACCTATATAGACCTAATCAAGGTTGAATTTGTGCTAGAAACTTCTTGAAGAAAGAACAGAAGAGCTCTTGGATCAAAGTGATCAACTACCAACATATGATGTTAATGCCCAAGGTTCAATGATCACCAATTATGCCTCACTTACTTTACAAACTCCTTTATCCAAATGTACCTCCTTAGCACCAAATTGGTTGGACATGTTAGTGAAAAAGAAAAGGAGCTTGGTGCCCATAAGGATTTTAGTTGAGGACATGGTTGGGAAATGTCTGGGAAAGAAAACCAAAGTAAAAAATATGAAGATAGAAACTATATTGTGGGTTGATGAACAGACAGGGGATTGGGTTGCTAATGTGTTCAAGACATACAAGGATAGAAATATTGAGGAAATCATATGTCAATACTAAACTATAGAGAAAAGAGTTCTTAGGCTATGCTCCAAAGCTGTGGATATGAAAATATTGGATGCAGGACATGCCAAGGTCACCACTTATATCTAGAAATATTGGAAGGAGAAGAAAGAGCTAAACTAGTCAATTTGCATGCTTGTAGAGTACATCCATAATCTACAAAATGTAGAATCTAAATGCCAACCCCAAGCTACTTCCATGATTGATGTGACTTCCCTAGATAATCAAATTCATCAACCAAGTGAAAAGTGATAGGTTAGTCTCTAAATCCTTTGATGAATGGCTTGAGTCAGTAGTTTTCCATGAAGTCAGCTATATAGCTCACTTAGAAAAAAAAGGTGAAGGATGAATAAATGATAGCCAATCTAGTAGAAAAGTTGAGTGTGTGGTCTAAAGAAAAGGAGAGATGGGAGGACATCATGGCCTGCATCACAAAAGTTCAAGAGTATTGAGTAGATAAGTTTTTGGTTGACAAGTAGAACTCTAGGATTGATGCAGATTTATTATATGTCTCCAAGACCAACCTGTTGGCTCTTGATTTAACAGTGTTTAAACAACCAAGTATGCAAGGCAAGAATACATCTATGGGTAGCTATCTCCAATAATGGACACACTTCACCAAGAACCTAGGCCAACTATAAGGCTATACTCCTTCTGCACTTCAAGCTCTGCAAAACCTAGGCAGGTAGACCTATAGATTCTTTATATGGTACCAGTTATGAAAGCATACATTGAATCTAATGTAAAGTAGATAAGAACCCCTAAATCTTCTATACTTACCCAGGAATCACAAGCATGAAATAGCTAAGAACATACTTCATGAAACTGGCAAGCTAAGTGCGGGTTAACATTGAATAGCTGTCAACATAAAAGGGAAACATGATTTAATATGTTGATATCAACAAGACCCAAGTATGAGCAATAGAACTTAATGATCCTATATCTGATCAGTGCCTTATCTATTGGACAATTAAATGAATCATAACCATACATCTCCTAGAAACCTTAGACGTATCTCTACATCAAGATCCCTGATCTATCTTTCACCTTGTGAATAGACATCTGCTACAGAATGAATCTCATACTCAGAACATCCTATCATGAAATTTGCAAACCCTGTGACAAACATCAAGCAATTACATAGTTCTTTGCTCTATCAGCAAGATATTTTAATCACATACATTCCTAAATGAAATGCAACCTAATCTATGCTCTTTAATCACAAATTAGAAGAAATAATAGATCCATAATTAGGAGACAAGATTCAGACTGAACTTAAAACCTTTGCTTCTCTTTATTTGCTTTCCTTGAAACCAAATACATGAAAGATATATAGAAATGACTCATGAAATCACCTAACTAGAATAGAACTATATGCATAAAACATGGATGCTTCTTAATACAAGAGAGAAATGATGGGTGTGTGGCTTTCACAGCCTGAGCAGAGCTCCAAGAATTGGAAATAGAAAGCCCACCAACAACCTATTTCAGAGAAGAAGAAAGAATATGTATGGAGAGGAAAATTCTCAGATTAAATTTGCAGTCAACAAGTGTACCTTCAAAATTCCCCTCAAGAAGATGAAAAAAACCTCTCTCCCCCTTCTCTCTACAACTGTATATCATATCTAATCCTCATCATTTGGCCTCTACCAGGCAAAAATATCTCAGAAATATGATAATGAAAAGCATGTAGCTGATCCTGATGTAAAAGTGAATTCGAGGTAAAAGTAACAAATCAATTGAAAATGCCTTGAGAAGACAAGAAAACAACCTCAAGTTGATTTTCTTCACTTTCAAATTGCAACAGACCTTTAAAACTGTCCTCTAACAAATCTTAATCATCACTGAAGAACTCAGCCTGTTCTGTCGCCAATGCCTCTAATTTCACAAATTGTCCTATAACTTGAACCAAGAAGCACCTATGCAAAAAAAAACTCTATATTTGGGAAGTTCATGTTTTCCTGGTTCCAACGGTATATTGGAGTGCCCAATTTGGTTTAAAATTACCCTAGATATGGCTGTTTGAAGTTTCAAGCTCTGTTCATAGGTTTGCACATTAAAATGCCAAAATTGAAAAATTAAAAATAATCTATAGTTTGAACTATAGAATATTTAAGAACTAAAAACAAATTTTTCAAGTTTGATTGATTCAACGTGCACACATGGGAATATTTTTGAATTAAAAATTTCCTTTTACCCTCTAGATAATCAGATAATGCCACTTGTTAACCTCTGACTTGCTCTGACCATCACAATGCCACATCATCAAACACAGGACCTATTGCCACATGTCATTTTCTCGTTAACTCGCTATTCTATCGCATGAGCATCTCTCTCATAGCGAGTTAACGACCACCCTCGAATTATCCACGTGTCGCAATTCCCTTTCATCTAATAAGTGCTATAGCAACTTGTCAGATTTTTGACTTTTTTGGCCGAATTTGAATTTTCCAGCGAACTTGAATTTTTTGGCAACGTTTTTAGATTTTGTGTCAAAATTTAACATAGGCATCTTGCCAGCTGGCCAACCACGCGTCCATGCACATGAGCTGGCTTTCACAAAAGCCTCTTGTCTTTTAGACATTCTAAGATGTGTAAGCCTTTGTATTTAAAGACATAAGAAAATCATTTCCCACTCAATGTGGGATAATACCTGCTGTATTTGCCTAAACTCCCCTGTAGATGCTGATTTCTACACAATGAAGAGCTATCCAGCTCCTTTGGCATGAGTTTCTTATTCTAAACATGGAGCTCCATCTTGCTGGTTGTTTTTAGCTATGAATCTACAAATTTTTCATGGTAATGGTCATTTCTTATGCACATGGGCAGTTATAATGCAGCTGCCCCCTTCAAAAATGTGGATGCACCTTTGGAGAAGCCATGGGCTTGAAAAATGGGGGGTGTTTGCTTCCTTTTTTATGCACATATGGTCTTTTATTCATTGCTTGCTGCAAAAACGTGAATAACATGCTACCTTGAGCTTTGTTTCATCAACAAAATATGTACATTCTGCTAAAAATGTGGACTACTCCTTCCTCAATGCCTATGGGTTTCATTCTACCATATTAAATTGCTGCTTCTTCATACATAAACTGCTGTGCTATAACAAAAATCCACCATGATAAGCTAAAAACAAATGCTGCCCCAATAGTCCCCATCCAACCTTCTAAATAACTAGCTGGCTCAATAACATGTGGATAAAAATGGTAACCAACACAATGTAAGTACTGGATGCCACAATGCTCTCTGGCTGCATAAACTTATGGATGTTGGAAATATTCAAGATATAACAGTTTACTGAGAGGGGAGGGGTGAATCAGTAAACTTAAAATCTTAAATTAACCAGTAAAATATTTAATCACCTAATCTGTAGTATGTAGACATTCATAACACATAAGCACAGAGATTTTGGTGACCCAGAAACCTTCCAAAATAGAAAGTAAAACTGGGGTGGGGATGAAACCCACAAATCTTCTTTACTGCAGTAGGAAGTTAGCCGGTTAAGGCATACAATGATCACTTCTGGTGATCTGCCCTGTTAGGAGCATAAAGGATTGTTATATCCACCTTGTTAAAGGATTTGAAACATACTTCATAAGTATGCACTCTGTTAGGAGATTTAGTACAAAGACTGTTAAGTCTACCCTGTTAAAGGATTTATAAAAACTGATTCACCTGTTAGAATGAAACAGTGGATCTGAATACAACTGATTGCTGATAAGATCCGCTACGCTCTGATTGTCCTTGATATGACAGATAAAACATTTCTGCTCCAATGCTGACCTTGCTGAAAACCTTCAAAATTCAGCTTACATGCTTTCACACACATTCTTCACATACTTCATATATTTTCACATACTTTTAGAATGATACAATATATTACATATATATACCATCCAAGTTAGAACTACATGCAATGGTCGGCTGAATAAAAGTAGACAAAATTTAACTGAGTCGGCCAAATAGCAAAACAAACTCGGTAGAACAAACTTCTTTGTTTACCGACTGAGCTCGGTTAACACTGAGTCCTATGTTAACTGACCAAACTCGGTTAACACTGCATCCGTCTTTACTCGGTTAATATTGAGTTCTTAATTAACCGACCGAACTCAGTTAATGCTGAGTTCTTAGTTAACCGACTGAACTCAGTTAATACTAAGTTCTATGTTAACCGACTGAACTCGGTTAACACTGAGTTCTTCTTTACTCGGTTAATACTGTGAGAAAAGTGTTGTCACTAATGGCAAATAACTTTATGCCAACAATCTCCCCCTTTGGCATTAGTGACAAAAACAATTATGTATCAAAGTTTATGTACAGAAATTGACATACATTTCAAAAAGTTTCCAAAATTGTAGATCTTATTAGATGTATGTCTCCCCCATACAATATGCACAGTATTTACAGATCAATACATATATCTTTGCACGGATAGCTCTGAAGTTCTGAAGTTCTGTCTCCCCCTTTTTGACAATAATGCCAAATAACATATATTTACACTGAGATTTCAAAATGAGAGAGAAATTCTGAATGTACCTTGAGAATAAGAGCCAAAGTCTTATCCCAATTTTCTTGCAAAATTTTGCTGGAGGAGAGTGCAATTTGAATTTCTGCATAAAGTTCAATCATATGATCTGCAACTGAGAAATTGTTGTCATGAATCAATGTTCTGGAATGAGCAATATGCTTTTGCATTGAAGTCATGATAGGAAGAATCATATTCTGGATATCTATGAGAGTAGACCTGATTCTTGCTTCCTCTCTCAGCAATTCTGCCTGTTTCTCCGACAAAAATCTTATTTTATGATGATGGGATGAACTTGTACTGAGGTCAGATTGCAGCACTTGGGCATTGACCTTCATATCCTCATCAATTTTATTCAACTTTTCTTTATATCTTTGGTATACTTAGTAACATCACAGAGTTTTCCAAAAAGTGAAGTTAGAATATTAAAAGAATTCTCAAAATTATTCAAAATTGTAGACAATTCTACCTGATTTAATGCAATATGCTGAACAATGTGCTCAAGCACCTTATTGTCAAATTTCTTCTATGCTTTTTCAATCAACTTTGCTTGGCTGGAGGTATCATCATTGAATTTGTTTACAGCCTCTTCCAACTGAATCAAAATGTGTTGAGTAGAATCTACTTCAACACCTATAGCCTCTATTATAATATTTTTAGCACTCTCAATGATTCTATATTCCAGATCTCTTTCATGCCGTAGCTGTTTCTGCCTAGCCTTCTGCTCTAATAGCTAACTGAGCATTCTCATTTCATCAACTGATGCTGTATCAAGATCTATTTTAGGAAGGATAATGTACTTATCCAAATCAATTTCCTCATCCAATGTCTTGCTGGAAAACATGTATCTTTTTGCTTTTCCAGCAAAGACTTCATCTTGACCCTTGTGAACTGAGACGATAGTTGATGAGGCAGGGCTGGCTAATAAGACTGGAATAGGACTATGTAAAGGAAGACTAAGAGATGTGCAAATGGTATCAAAAGTTGATGTTGCTGTACAGGATGGAGTGGAAGAGCTAATAGTTGCCAAAATTTGATTAAGAGAAGTCAAAATTGTAGTATCTGTAAGTACACTTATTATACATTCTGCAGCAGAGGTTGATGTGCATGATGAACTTACTGCAGAGACTGATGGAGACTCGGTTAATGAAGGTGGCTGCAACTCGGTTAATGAAGTGATTGGCACTTGCATAGATGGTACACGGAGCTGAGAGGACTTACCAGTAGAAGCTATTTCCATAGTTGATGTAACTGTTTTGGATGGAGAGTGTGGAAGAGATGCAATGACTTCAGCTGCAATTTGTACTGGATCTTCTTCCACCTTTGCTTGTTCATCTTCTTTCTCCTCCATTTCTTTTTCAGCTTCTTCTTCCTCTAACTCTTTCTTAGCCTCTTCTTCCACTTCTAACATGATTGAATGAAGATCCTCTGGAATATCTTCAATATCATCATCATCTTCATCATCATCACTGTTGTCAATGTCCTTGATTTCAACAGTATCATCACTGGATTTGTGTAGATGATAGATGTTTTTCCACATGTTTGTTGCATCATTTACCACATGCTCAATGTCTTTGACAAGTATCAAACAGGTGTGGAATCTAATCATCATATTGCCTTCGTGATCTTTCAGTGATGCTTTCACTTCAGCATTAGTGAAACTCGGCAGGAGATTCTTCAGTGTCTGCTCATAGATGTCTTTTACAGTCTTGGTTGCAATTTCCCATCTGATTTGCAACCTCTCCAATAGTTCTTTGGAGATCTAGGAGGCTATCTAGTCTGGTGAGTATTTCCATTTACCCATCTTGTTCAGTACCAGTTCCTCAATCTGCATCTTTTCTTGTTCTGTTCTGGTTTCAAACTTCAATGCTTTGAAGTTTGTGAAGCTAGCACCTGCTTCTAATTGCTTCAATCTATCCTCAAATGTGAGTGGAGGCTTAACAAGTACAGGTTCTTTCTTTCCTTGTCTTGTTCTCCTGGAGAAGACTGCAGAGGCTTGCCTTTTAGGTTTGGTGATGATCACCTTGCCTTTCTTTTTTTGAGGCTCCTTTTCCTTGTCTAACTCGGTTTCCTCTTCTTCTTCTTTGTCTTCTCCTTTGCCTTCTGTTATCATAAGAGAGCCAACTTCCATCTTCAGTTGGGTTATCCTTCTCTTTCCTTTGCTAATGGCCTGAGGAATTTTAATTTGGAGCTCAATTCTGGCCTTAGCTTGATCATATGTTCCAAAAATTGGTTGCCTTGGGTCTACTGGTTCATTCACCAGTGCTTCTATGATATCCCTGGCTTCGTCAATTTTTACCTCATAGGGAAGAGGTTTCACCCATGCTACTCGAGGCCTAGCTGCCTGAATGTATACCTTGTCGCAATCTACCATGAAGCATATGTCTTCCTTGTATTCTTCAACCAGTTTGGGTGGAATTCGGAACCTATGATTCATCTTTTCCTTAAATTCTTCAAAATAGTTATCCAAAATAATATCAAAATTTTCACCTAGTTCTGCAATGAACTCGTTTATCTGATAAAGAATTGGTATATCTTTTCTCCATACTACTGATCCCTTTGATGGAAAAGATTTCTGAATATAGAAGAATAAACAAATCAAAAGCGAACCGAATTTGCAGGGATTGTTCTGGGAGGTTCTAATGCTTTCCATATTCTTATTGAATTGGAATAAAAGTAATTCTGATAAATCAAATTCTAAATTCTTCTTCACTATTTTGTACGCCAGATCCACAGCTTCACAGGGTACACTGTTTGGATGGCTTGAACTATAGATTTTGTGAGCAATGACGTGAATGCCAAATCTCAATTCGACGTCAGCTACAGTATTCAGCTTAAATCCCCTACCATCCCATTCTGCTTGGGTCAGTTTCTTCAATTCCTCCTGACCTAGGGTTTTGGTAGACTTGGCTTTGCTCAGTATGGGGAGTCCAGTAATTTTGTTAATCATTTTCTTTGTGATGAGCACTGGTTGCTCTAACCACAATTGGCCATTGTGAACTCGACTGAGTACATACCTAACCCATTTAACTTGAAATTTCCTTGGCAAGTGCAAAATGTGGGTTAACCCTTTTGTTTCAAGATGCTTATGTTTGGGTTTTAGGTTTCCATCTATGCTCATTTCACCTAGGGCATTATCAATTTCTAGGTTTCCAAGTTCTTGAATAGAGCATTTAAAATGAGATCTTATATCATTGACAAGAAGTACCTTTGAAAGAATTTGAGATTGAGCACCATTAGGGTCCAGTGATTCTGCAATAGCTGGTGCTAATTTGAAGTTTGGCACCTTCCATTCCTCTCCTCTAACCAGCATTTCTGAGCCTTTCTTAGTCTTAGAGCTTCCACTTCCGGATGCCATTGTTACTTGATAGGTGTAGAAAAATTCTGAATTGATTCTTTCGCTCTTTTGAAAAATTCACTCGGAAATGTCTTAAGCTCGCTCTGAAATTGCAGAAAATACCTTAGCTCTTTGTTCGCAGTAAAAATTTAGATCAAATTTTGCCCCTTTTGATAACAAATTTTCCATAAATGTTTTGGTACGATGGCAGAAGAAATGACAGGTTGTCATCCACTAGCTCGGTAGATATTATCAACTCGGCGATCGAAAGAAAATATTGAAGTACCGACCTTACTCGGTTGGGTCACGAATCGACCTTGCTCGGTTGACACAACATGGTCAATGAAACTTAGTTGTGACCGACCGAACTCGGCAAAGTCTCTTACCGACTCAACTTGGTAACTGCTACTCGGTTAATGAAGCTTTGTTACATCCAACCAAACTTGGTAAAGTATTGAACCGTCCTGGAGTCAGAGTGTATCTACAATACTAATTTGATCCATCTTCTTCCTTTGGAGCTGCATAAGATAAATCTTGGAAGATGCAGTTCCAATGTTTCTTATATGAATACTAATTGGAAATGGTAGAGTCACCCACCTCTTGAGTGACACTCCTATCTGACTTATCTTGTTCGGTAGATTTTGGAATCCATTGCTGCTTCATTTGCTTTCGAATGTTATCTGCTTTGATTTTCTTTTCATCTTCAATTCTTTTGATATTCATGCAATTTTTGGCTATATGACCGAGTTCTGTACATGTATAGCACCTTACAGTTGTGTCCTTTTTCCTTAGGTGATGTTTGGCACAATTCATGCCAGTATGTCCATACTCTCCACAATAGTGACATCTGCACCAGGTGTTGTAGTCCCATTCGAATATGGCTTTGACAAGTTGTTCAGCTAGATTGAATGATTTGGATTTGCACTGGAATGCCTTGTGACCATGCTTTTTGCATTTGTAACAATTGCCTTCAAATTTTGGTTTTTCTTTACACTCATTTGCCTTGTGACCATGCTGATTGCAGTTGAAGCACTTACCATTGAATTTTGCTTTCCCATTGCTCCAGCATTTGTTTGATGTATGACCTATCTTGCCACAATGATTAAAAGTGGATCTTTTATTCCTTTGTTCACCTTGCTTGGAGGATTCACCAGCTTCCTTGTATCCAAGACCAGCTTTGCTTGTTTGTTTTTGAAGATTCTACTCATTCAATTGATTTACGTCTACCTGAGATTTCATCATCCTTTCATTGACTTGCCTTTCAGAGATTAGGTCATTTTCCAAGCTTTCATTGATTTGTCTTTCTGATCTCAAGTCATTCTGTAGACTTTCATTGATTTGCTTTTCAATGTTCAAATCATTCCTTATTCTTTCATTTTGTGCTCTGAGAATCCTGATTTCTTCATTTGCATTGGTGAGTTGGTCTATGAGATCTTCATACTGATGAGTTTGATTGCGGATTTCATGACTTCTATCTTCCATTTCTTCTTGTGCTTTGTTTCTTTGATCCAAAGCTTCACAGAGCCTGATTGACTGTATTTCTTGTTCTCTCTTAAGCTTTCTTACCTCTTCTTGCAGAGATCCATTCTTTTCTAGAAGTTCTTTGATTGCTTGGTCAGCTTCTTCTGAATTGCTTGATGGTAACAGGTCTTCAATCTTCACTTCAACATACTGATGATCATTCATTTGTTTTGCAAGATCCTTTCTTCTTTTTAGGGATTGAGAATGATGTTCCTTTGCTTCTTTAAGTTGAACCATGGCCATTTCAAGATCTAACTTTTCATTTTCTATAACTTTCTCCAATCTGAATATCTCCATTGACTTTGATCTTTGCTCAAGCTGTCAAGCTTTGTCCTGAGAACCAAGTTAGCTCTGATACCAATTGTTGGAAATATTCAAGATATAACAGTTTACTGAGAGGGGAGGGGTGAATCAGTAAACTTAAAATCTTAAATTAACCAGTAAAATATTTAATCACCTAATCTGCAGTATGTAGACATTCATAACACATAAGCACAGAGATTTTGGTGACCTAGAAACCTTCCAAAATAGAAAGTAAAACTGGGGTGGGGATGAAACCCACAAATCTTCTTTACTGCAGTAGGAAGTTAGCCAGTTAAGGCATACAATGATCACTTCTAGTGATCTGCCCTGTTAGGAGCATAAAGGATTGTTATATCCACCTTGTTAAAAGATTTGAAACATACTTCATAAGTATGCACTCTGTTAGGAGATTTAGTACAAAGACTGTTAAGTCTACCCTGTTAAAGGATTTATAAAAACTGATTCACCTGCTAGAATGAAACAGTGGATCTGAATACAACCGATTGCTGATAAGATCCGCTATGCTCTAATTGTCCTTGATATGACAGATAAAACATTTCTGCTCCAATGCTGACCTTGCTGAAAACCTTCAAAATTCAGCTTACATGCTTTCGCACACATTCTTCACATACTTCATATATTTTCACATACTTTTAGAATGATACAATATATTACATATATATACCATCCAAGTTAGAATTACATGCAATGGTCGGCTGAATAAAAGTAGACAAAATTTAACTAAGTCGGTCAAATAGCAAAACAAACTCGATAGAACAAACTTCTTTGTTTACTGATTGAGCTCGGTTAACACTGAGTCCTATGTTAACCGACCGAACTCGGTTAACACTGCATCCGTCTTTACTCGGTTAATATTGAGTTCTTAATTAACCGACCGAACTCGGTTAATGCTGAGTTCTTAGTTAACCGACTGAACTCGATTAATACTAAGTTCTATGTTAACCGACTGAACTCAGTTAACACTGAGTTCTTCTTTACTCGGTTAATACTGTGAGAAAAGTGTTGTCACTAATGGCAAATAACTTTATGCCAACAATGGATAGGAAAATTAGTAGCATAGGTGTATATTTGTGGGATTAGACCCAAAAAAAATATTGTTGTTGTAGATTTTATTTCCTCAGACTCCCCCAGATGTAAAAGAAATAGATTATTGTAAGGGGAATGCTGATTTCCATCAAAATGATTATAGATCTTTTGGAGGTACATTCCCAACATTCCAAATCTTCAATGCATCAAGATCAATAGTTAATTTGCCAAGAACATGCAGTAACGTTATTAGAAGTTCTTCAAGACTTTATCAATCTCCTTTGTTAATTAGCAATTTTGAAAGGTTTATAATGATTAAAATCATTATAATCATTGTCCCTTTTCTCTTATGTAATTGTGCATAACCTTTCCCTTTTTAGAAAATCCTTTATTTTCCTTTTAAACAATTGACATCCTCCTATTTATCCCATGATTGCAATGTAATGACTAGAATTAGAACAATCACTAGAATATCACTTTAAAATTCTATTTTAATCATTTCCGCACTAGTGTAAAATTTGTGTTTGGAGGCCCGTCAGGTGGCTATAAAAACTGACTCAATCAAGCAACCGAGCCATGAAAATTTGCATGAGTGTTGAATCCTACATGCTTTATCATACTACAAATTTTCAGCCCATGATGAGTTTCCAGTCAAAATATTTTAACTGCCAAACATCCATACTTCAAATATCTTGCAAGCAAACAATGTTAAAAAACATAAACTGGGCTCAGGTTCGACATTATAAACTGAGTTATTGACCACTTGGGGTTCTAAAAACTAGGATATAGGTTCTTTGCCATGGAGAGAATATAATTCCATGTTTTGGGCTCATGACGAATCACAGCGCACATTTGGCAAATTTTTGAAAATAGGCACTTGAAAATTTTAACTGAGAAATGTGTCAAAAAGTAATTTTTAGCAAATGTACGGACATGTGAAAGTATGTAGAAGGATTCTTCATGATTTAAGAACTGGCATACTTCAGGGATTTTTAGGACACAACACAATGGTACAATTCACTTCAGCTTACCAATCACAGGATCAAAGTTATAATGTGCCAAACAGGGATGCGAATCAATCTGGATACCTTAGCCGTAACAAAACAATGCAAACTAGGTTTTTAATCATGTTAGCAAATTGATCAAATGGATTCGTCATGATCTCAAAATTGGAACATATGAATGTTTGACCCCTGCAACACAATGCAAATTTTTTTTTTTTCATTTGGGTCAACTGGGTCAAAGATATGATTGGTTGAACAGGGCTTCCCAAAATTGTGAACTAGTTAAATGCACAAAATAGTAAATGACCAACTTTGCGGGGTGCGAAACCTAGTCAAATGAATTCAAAATGACTTGAAAATTGAAACATAAGCTCTCTATTATGGAAACTAAATATACCCAAAGTGGCTAGTCATGAAACATTCTTGGGTGAAAGATATTCAGATGCAAACTTGGCATCTGATCACTATTTGACACCTGGGCAGAATTGCAAATTTTGACACTAGCTCAAAATGGGACTTCGCAGAATGGTTTGAAATGTCAGTTTCACTTCATAGAACACATAGAAGCACTAAATTAAAAGTGTTAGAAACATTAAACACCTCTTAGGCCTCAAACTAACAACCAAGTACAAACTAATTTAAAAGTATTTAAGGGCTTGATTTTTTCAATGGTTCTCAAAATTGACCACACAATTTTTAGTCCCAACACAACCTAGAATGGAGGAACATGGTCATTGAATAATGTTTAGAGGAATGTTCAGATCTATTCAAAGCACTCAATTATCTGAAAGAGATCTTACATAATTATGTAAAGTGTATTGAAATGTTGAGATCTTAGGTAATAAAGACTAGTCTGCTAAGGACTTGAAGCAGATAGAAACAACTTTCTAGGATAAGCTACAAGCTATAAAGGACAACAATAAAGTCTTTTCTATGAGTTTCATGGTCATTTCCCAAATAGATTTAGTGATCATAATTAGTGATGATCATTTGATGATGTAGATTGAGAAGATGGAATATGTCTTTTGGGTTATCACCATATGGAGGCTATGAATGGAATAGCTAGAAATTCCAAAATAGAAGGAAATTTTGGATTTTGAAGTCACCTATAAGGATTGGAAAGTTGTGGGTGGCAATGCAACTTTTGGGAAAGGAAAGCCAGGAAATCCAATCAATATTTCAACTATTTATCTTAGAACTAAGGCTTCAACCCTTTGATCTTTTAGTTTCAAAACTTAGTTTCTTTATGGTTCTAGGATTAATTATATTAAATTTGATTGGAGTTAGTTTTATAACTATTTTATAATCCTTGCATGGCTATATATTGTAAGACTCTAAATGTTTTTCACATTGATACTCTAGTGATTCTTCTATAGGAACTTAAGTTGTTAAAGTAGGTTCAAACTGGACCATTTTAGTAATTCTATTTATGTGAACAAAAAATAGAGATTTTTTTTTCATATTAGTTATAGATTGTTGGTCATTTGTGATCATATGGTTTTAGTAATTAGAATTCATTTGATAAGGAATATTTTCTTGATCATGATTAATGATGATGTTCTCTATTCCATAAATAGTTCTTAATTATATTATTCAGTGGAATCAATCACCTTTATTTTCATTTGATTTCTAATATTTATTTGATTAAGTATTTGGTCTTATAACTGAAACAACATTATTCTTGCAATACTTTTGCATAAGAGATGGAAACACATTTCTAAAAAGGCCTTAGTTCTTTCTTGTTAAAATATCTCACCTGATCAATTATTTTGAAATAAAAGAAATTATTGTTCATCATTTAAGGAGGTATTTGTGCCTCAAAATGGAGAGAGTTCAATTAAAGGAACTCAATTGTTGTGGAAGTTTTTCTTGTTCATCACCTTTTATACTTCATTTAAAAAAAAGGAAAAACTGTTCACTACCAACAATCATGTCTCCTTGTCTCAAATTTTGAATCTTTTTCAACAAGCTAACTTGGTAATCAATATGAAGGAATCTATTCTTTACCTTGTTCACCATTTTTGCCAAGTCTTGATCATCTCCTTTCCTCTTCTTTCTCTATTAGTCTGCAAATTCTCCCACCATAGTAAGGCATGACCCTTCAACCTAGTAACTACAATTTTCACCTTCCTATTATTAGGAGTATTTTCATACTCAAATAAATTATCCATATGAGAAATCCAATGAAACATAACATTAGTGTCCAATTTTCCATCATAAGTAAAAACTTCTATAATAGACTGCATTGAAGTTTTCCTATACAATACTCTCAACAATCTTGCCTCATCTTGATCTTCCTTAGGTTCTAGATTAGGGTTTGGTGTTACTACTTCATCATCACTCACATCATCAAGACACAATCCTCTCCTCTGAGTTCTCTCTACAACATCAAATTTGGTTGTAATTTGTCTTAATGTATCCAATGTGGAATTTTCACAAATTCCTCTACCTCGAACCATCTTTACAATTAGGTTCTTTCAAGATCATAATCCTCTACAAGTTGTAGATCAAATCCTCATATTAGCTACTCCATAACTAAATCAACTCAGGGTTCTATATGATCCAATCTCCACAAGGATGAACCTCAAGCTTTGATACCACTTAATGTATGGAGGATAATGGATAACTAGGGCTACAAATGTATATGGACATTCCTAGTTAGTCAAGGGCACACTTCATCCTTGCTAATCAAGGCATAGAATCTATGATCCTTTTGAGATCCCAAAATAGGTCACAAATCCTAAAAATTAGGAATAGAGTCCAAGATATAGTTATTTTGGTGTGGAGAGAATATTTTTAATGATTAGATCAAGGAAAGGGGGAACCTAGGAGGATAAATCCTATCTCGATCTTAATCAAATGAAAATAGATTTTTTTAAAGAGTGTCTATTATGTGTTACCCTAATTCTATCTAGGAAAAATGTTAGAATAGGGAAGAAGGAATAAAATATATAAGGAAATTGATGATTTCACAATAAATAGGTGCTAAATATTTATTAAATTGGGGCACTTCCAATTGAATATAGTAAATTTAGCCCCCAATTTAGCGAGAGTCTAGCTCAACCCACACTTGTAGATAGAGAAAAGAAGAAAAAGAGAGGAATCTAACGAATGGTAAGCAACTAGAAAATCACTTAGTCCTAGGGAATAAACCTCCAAGATTGATGATCCTAACTCCACATCTATGCACTGAAGTGAAAAGAAAAAAAAGAAAAGAAACAAAGATAGAAATACAAAACAAGAGGTTAGTACTAAACAAATGAAAATCAATAAACGAAATAAACCTCATCTAAAGAACAACTAACCCACTAATATCAATATTTGGAAAGCTATCACAAGAGAATAAGTGAGGACATAATAAATGAAAGATAAACATCATTAATAAAATAACTTTAGGATCTATCTCTATTAGAATTAAATAAAAGGAGAAAGAAGGGATAGAAGAAGTGATTACCTCTCCCTAGTTGAGTGTCGACCCTACTTTGAATCACCAAAAAAGCCACTATGAAAGATGGCATTGAATGGTCTAACAAGTTGGTAATCCACTAGTCAACTCACCAAAGTTTTATCCTTTGTATCACCATTACATTTCTTTGTCAGAAAACCATTTTTCATATATGGGACTTAGCATGTTGTGCTTGAAAAAGTTATTAATATTTGGACTTAACAATTTTTTATGTGTTACCCATATATAATATTTAGCAAAAATATTTGAATGGATCACCCATATATGGGACTTAGAAAATTATTAGGCATTTCCCACATATACACAATTTAGCATATGTGTTTGTGTGTGAAAAAGAGAACAAATTGAAGTAATAAATGCATAGATTTGATAATAACTTTAAAAACATACCTAGAATATAGGGATAAGGTACTCTAATCCATGCTCATAATCAACATTTTCTACCCTTGAGATAAAAGACTATGTATAAGGAGGGCATATTTATTTCCCCCCTAATCATCATGTCTAGGTAATAAACATGAGAAGAAAGAGAAAGATCATACCTACTTAACACAACAAGGAAATATATTTAATGTAATAATGTGGACTATGTTCATAGAAAAGATCCTCAACTCTTCTCAATCTAAGAACACAAGAATAATATGAGAAGGATATATCACTTATGGAAAGAGTAGCCATAAAAGGGAGAAATATTAATCATAAGACATCCACCTAAGATGAGTGCTTGATTAAGATAAAATCTCCAAAAAATGAAGAGGAAAAAAGAATAAGAATGTACCTATGCAACCTTTTTTTTTTGTGTGTGTGTGTGTGTGTGTGTGTGTGTGTGTGTGTGTGTGTGTGTGTGTGTATTATGTGATCATATAATCAACAACCATAAGAAGATACACATTCACATTAACACTAGATATGTTAACTAGGGAGACCCTTGATCAAAGGGAAATCCCTAATGGAGATGGTACCAAAAAAATGAACTACTAATATATAAGTTCCTTATAAGAGGATGGAATTTCTTAGAAACCAATGAAATATATTCAATACATATTAGTCCCTATTAGGATTCTTTGAATCCTTTTTAGGAGATTATAGTGCTTGCCCCTAGTTTGCATTTTGTTATTATTGTTGAACTCTTTTAGGCTAGTTTTATGCTTGATGATTAGTAGCATTATTTTGAGGTTATTAGTTATTATTTTAGATTCAGTTGTTATATGATGATATTACTTGATACCCTATACTTCATGTATGCATGATGATTATTTAGTGTTTTTAGTTATTGATGATGATTAGTTAGATGGATTATCATATGTGTTCACTTATGGATACTTACCCCATACTACATGTGTATGGTGTGCATGTATGTTTTCTTTATGTATGACATTTTTGATGTGGTTAAGAAAGGGAGTTGTAGTCACCTACTAGTTGGGATCTACACGATGCACCACTTCCTATCATTTCCTATTTAGCTTAGAATATTGTGTTTGTACATTTGTGGACTTTATGCAAGTTGCAGGTACCGGGTATTGACTTCCCTGAATTTCCAAGATAAGTGTACCCTATTGCATTATCTCAATGGTAAAAGAGGGGAGATAAATTCTTGAGTCCAAATCCTAACCTTTAAGCCATTAGTCCTAGAAAAATTAGGACAAGTATCTCAGTTGACTACCTTTCAAATGCATCAAATGACATTACTTCATGATTATAACCCTTTAGTTTGATTTCGTATGTGTTTTTCTATGATAGGTTTTCGTATTTTATTCTATGAGTCTTTGGTGATTTATCTACTAATTAAGTCTAATTAAAAGATTAAATTAATGATTTAATTCAATAGAAAATTATTATGATATTTTAATATTTAATTATATTTAATTAATTTTGAAATTAAATAAATAAAAGAACTAAATTGGAAGATAAAAGTTATAAAAATAATGTTAGAACGTGATAATATTAATTTAATTTAATAATAATATATTTAGAGTTCACTTTTAAATAAATGCTAAATAATATTATTATTTAAGTTAATAAATATTTTATAAATTAAGTTTCAAAAATAAATTAAATAGTGAAAAGATATTAATTTATTAAAAGCTTTAGATTGCATGATGTATGCATGAGATTAAAATATAAGAAATTAATTAAAAAGATAAAACAAGTGAATTTAATAAAGATATCTTAATTGTATAAAGTACACATGAGATTAAAATTTAATAAATTAATTTAAAGAGAATTCAAGTAAAAGGTAAATAAAGTTATTTTATAATTCTAAAAACATGCATGAGAAAATATAAAAGAAAAATAAAGAAAAGATAATGAGGAGTAAAGTCCGGTGAGCGGAAAGTTCTCTAGGGTGAATGCACAATTAGTGCCCAGATTTTAGGAGAGAACTCCATATCACAATTTGGGGTTCATTTTTGAGGGATGGGAATTTTTAAAGTGAATTTTGGAAGGGAAATTTTGGGAAAATTTTTAGAGAGAAGTTCATGGATAGAAGCGAATTCTCTCACAAATCTTCTGGGTGTTGCAATTTTAGCATCAGAATCCAGGTAGATTCTTATGTTTTGAATTGCACAATTAATTACATTATTTAAATAATTATGTCCTCTTCATGACTAAATATTGTAAATCTGAGTTTCTCAGTGACAAGCTTGTGAATATTTCAATATTGTGAATTATTGAATGCATGTTAATATCTCTGTGTTCATAGAGATTTGAAATATAGTAAAGGAAAAACCTCATTATGCAGATTTTAGGAGTCTCAATTTTATTTGGGAAGGGGTTGGAATAAGATTTTTTTTTAATTATTCTTTCATATGGATTGTTGGCATTAAGTTATTATTGCCATTAGTGACAACACTTATCTGTATCAGTATAGCTACCGAGCTCATCACTCAGTCTACAATGTATACCGAGCATTCAGTGGTTACCTTGTGCATTCATCACTTAAGCAATTTACACCGAGCTTCACAGTTCACATCAAGCATTCAAGTGTTAACTGAGCTAAGTATAGCTACCGAGTGAATGTGCAATCCAGCAATGTCTACAGAGTTTACAGTGTTTACCAAACTTCATAGTGTTTACCGAGTGATGGAAGCACAGTGCTTACTGAGTGATGAAAGCACAGTGCTTACCGAGTAATAAAATTCACAATGCTTATCGAGTGATGAAAGCATAGTGCCTACTAAGTGATGCAAGTGCAGTGTTTATTGAGTGAAAGCAAGGTAAATGAAGGATTCAGTTTTACCAAGTGACACTACATCTACTCTCCAATGGTTACCGAGTTCAAAGCTATGTCAAGTGATTAGTATGGACTGAGCCTTCACTCCTACCAAGTGCATGACGATGCTGAGTAATGCAATGGATGCCGAGTATTAGAAGGTCACCGAGTCAGTTTAGTGAACCCGAGTTATTTACTATTTGGCCGACTTAATAATATTTTGTTCACTTGTGTTTTAGCCGACTTTGCAATTGTAATGATTGGAATGGTATATATGTAACGTATTATATCATTTGCAATGAGAGAAAGTATGGAATATATGTGTGACAAGAGTATCAAAATAAGCATGTAATTTTTTGAGAAGAATGAAAGCAAATCAGCAGAAGAGCAGAGTATTCAGCAAGGTCTACAAGGAGCAGTAATGATTCATTAGTCACAAAAGGTGATATATACTTCAAGGATCTAATCAAAAAATTAAGTTTGTAAGTAGATCCACTATTTCATCCTAATAGGTGAATCAATTTTGTAAATCTTTTAATAGGGTAGACTTAACAATCTTTGTATAAATCTCCTAACAAAGTGCATACTTCAGTGTATGTTTGTAAATCTTCTAACAAGGTGGACCCAACAGTCCTTTATGTTCCTAACAGGGAAGATCACCAAAAGTGGTCAATGTAAGCCTTAACTGGCCAAATTCATACTGCAGTAACAAATTTTTGTTAGTATCATCCCCACCCTAGTTTTACTTTCTATTTGGAAGGTTTTTGGGTCACCAAATCACTATGTACATGTGTTATGGATGTTTGATTTCTCATATATGCAGTAGATTAGATGAATGAATGATGAATGGTTAAAGTGCTAAATTGTTTAAAGTTTTTAAGTTACTGATTCACCCCTCCCCTCTTAGTAACCTATCATATCTTGAATATTTTCAATAATTGGTATAAGAGCTTTGTGGTTCTCAGTATAAAGTTTGACAGCTTAAGCAAAGATCAAGGACAATAGAGATATTCAGACTTGACAAAGCTATTGAAAATGAAAAGATAGATCTGGCATTGGCCATGGCTCAACTCAAAGAGGCTAAGGAGCATCTTTCTCAATCCCTAAAGAGAAGGAAGGAACTTGCAAGACAAATGAATGATCATCAGTATGTTGAAGAAAAGATTGAAGACCTTTTACCTTCAAGTAGTTCAAATGAAGGTAATGAGGTAATTAAGGAACTCCTAGCAAAGAATGGTTCCCTATAGCAAGAAGTAAGAAAGCTTAAAAGAGAACAAGAAATTCAATCAATCAGGCTATGTGAAGTTTTAGAACAAAGAGATAAGGCAAATGAAGACTTAGAGGTAAGAAATAGACAATCCCTTTAGCATGAAGACCTTGTAAATAAACTATCTAATACAAATGAAGAAATTATGAATCTAAGATCTAAAAATGAAAACCTGAGGAATGATCTAATCACTGAAAGACAAATCAATGAAAGCTTAAAAAGTGACTTAAGATCTAAAAGAAAAATCAATGAAAGTTTGGAAAATGACTTGATCACTGAAAAGCAAATCAATGAGAGAATGATGAAATCTCAAGCAGACATGACTCAATTAAATAGGCAAAGTGAGCAGAATCTTTATAGACAAAAAGGCAAAGTTGGACTTGGTTACAATGAAGAAGGTGAAACCTCCAAACAAGGTGCCCAAAGGAATCAAAGACCTACTTGCAATCACTATGGTAAGCTAGGTCACACATCAAATAAGTGTTGGAGCAATGGAAAAGGTAAATTCAATGGTAAATGCTACAATTGTAGTCAGCATGGTCATAAAGCTAATGAATGCAAGGAGAAACCAAAATTTGAAGGCAATTGTCACAAGTGCAAGAAGCATGGTCACAAGGCATTCCAATGCAGATCCAAATCATTCAATCTAGCTAAAAAACTTGTTAAAGAAATATTTGGATGGGATTACAATACTTGGTGCCGATGTCATTATTGTGGAGAGTATGGACACATTGGCAAGGACTGCTCAAGGCATCACTTGAGAAAAAGAGACACAATAGTAAGATGTTATACATGCACTGAACTCGGTCATATAGCTAAAAAATACATGAATATAGGAAGAGTTGAAGATGAAGAGAAGGCTAAAGCTGAAAACATTTGGAAGAAAATGAGACAACAGTGGATTCCAAAATCTACTGAGCAAGATAGTTCAAGTGATGGCAATGTCGCTCAAGAAGTGGGTGACTCCATCATTTCCAATTAGATTCATAAAAGATCTAGAACTGTATCATCAAGCTATATCCAGAGCAATTCCAAATGTAAGAAAGTGGAATGATCAAATAAGTATTCCAGATACATGAAGATCAAAGAAAACATATCTTTTGACAAGTTGCATCTACTGAGGGAAGTCAGTTGAAGACCTTACTGAGCTAGGTCGATAGCAACTTAAAGTTTTTTTTCGATCATCAAGTTGCAAGCTTCTACTGAGAAAGTAAATGATAGCTTGTCATGTCATCTCAGCTACCTTCATACCAAGCATTTATGGCAAAATTTTTGTCAAAAAAAAGGGGCAAAATTCCATTTCATTCCTCATCACAATTTTAGAGCTAAGAAATTTCTAGTGATTCCCAAGCAAATTCCAAGAAACTCCAAGATAATTCAAGAAATTTTGAAGTGCATAAATTGTTCAAGATTTTCTTACACTTACCAAGCAGTAATGGCATTTGCGAGTAGCAGTAGCACAAAGATGAAAAGAGGTTTAGAAATGCTAGTAAAGGGCACAGAATGGAAAGCGCCCAACTTCAAGATTGTTTCGACTGTTGTAGAATCATTGAACTCGAATGGAGCCCAATTTAAAATTCCACCTAAGGTACTTCTTATCAATGATATTCAAACTCATTTCAAATTTTCTATTCAAGAAATTGAAAACCTAGAGATGGAAAATGCCCTAGGAGAAATGTGTGTAGATGGTTCTCTGAAACCTGAATTCAAGCATCTTGAAACCAAAGGCTTGACTCATATCTCACATATGCCTAGAAGCTTCCAAACCAAATGGATTAGTTATATTTTGAGTGGGGTGCACAATGGGAAATTGTGATTAGAGCAGCCAGTGTTAATCACAAAGAAGATGATTCACAAAATCTTGGGTCTCCCTATGCTTAGCAAAGCTAAAACCACCAAAACCCTAGGTTGAGAGGAGCTATAGAAGCAAACCCTAGCCGAGTGGGATGGTAGAGGTTTGAAGGTTAACATTGTATCTAATGTCAAACTAAGATTTGGCATTCATGTCATTGCCCACAAAATCTATAGCTCCAGTCGATTGAACAGTGTACCTTGTGAAGCTGTGGATTTGGCCTTCAAAATTGTAAAGAAGAACCTTGAATTTGATCTGTCAGAATTATTATTGAGACAACTAAATAAAAATATGGATAGTATAAGGACTTCAAAGAATAATCCTTATAAATTTGGCTCTCTATTGATCTATTTACTTTTCTATGTTCAAAAATTCTTTCCATCAAAAGGAACAGTAGTATGGAGAAAAGACATTCCAATTTTGTATTAGATAAATGAGTTTGTAGCAGAAATGGGTGAAAATTTTGATAGCATAATGGACAATTATTTTGAATATTTCAAGGAGATAATGAATAACAAGTTCCAAATTCCACCAAAACTAGTTGAAGACTACATAGATGATGTATGTTTTATGGTTGACTGTGATAAGATGTACATTCAGGAAGTTAGACCCCAAGTTCCATGGGTAAAACCTTTTCCTTATGAGATAAATATTGATGAGGATAGGGATATCATTGAAGCACTAGTCAATGAGCTAGTAGACCCAAGGCAACCAATCTTCAAAACTTATGATGAGGCAAAGGCCAAAATTGAGCTTGAAATCAAGCTACCCTAGGCCATAAGCAAAGGAAAGAGGAAGATAGCCAAATTGAAAATTGCTACTGGTCCTCTTATGGAACAACCAAAGAATAAAGGTAAGGTAACTATTACCAAACTTAAGAAAAAGCCCACTGCAATTTTCACCAGAAGAACAAGAAAAGGAAAGTAGGAACCTATACTGGTCAGGCCACCACCCACATTTGAGGAAAGGCTTAAACAATTAGAAGAAGGAGCTAGCATCACAAATTTCAAGGCATTGAAATTTGAAACAAGAACTAATGCTGAGAAAATGTAGATTGAGGAACTGGTACTCAACAAGATGGGTAAATGGAAATACTCCCTAAACTAGCTTGCCTCTCAAATCTCCAAAGAACTATTTGAGAGATTACAACTAAGATGGGAGTCAGCCACTTAAATGGTTAAAGACATATATGAGCAATCTCTAAAGAATCTTCTACTGAATCTCACTGGAGCAAAAAGAATGTTGTGAATGATGCAAAAAACATGTGGCAAAATATCTATCATCTGCAAAAGCCCAGTGAAGATCTAGTGGAGATCAAGGATGATGATAGCAGTGATGATGATGATTTTGAGAGCACTCCATCCATCACATTTACTCCAAGAGATTTGCATACACTTATGGAAGAAAAAGGGGAAGAAGACAAGGAGGAAGAAGCAAATGAGGAAGAAGAAGATCCAGTCAAAATTGCAGCCAAAGTGATTGCATCCCTTCCTCACTCTCCACCAAAGGCCATTGCATCCACTATGGAGATAGCTTCTACAAATGAGATTGTGAGCACAATAGTCACATCAATTGCTCAATCTTCACCGGCCACCTCCTAGCTCCAGGTATCTGAAATACAGATGCCAAGCACTTCATCTACTGAGCTAACTATTACTTCTTCAGCTACCAAACTAGCCTCCTCAACTCCTTCATCAACAACAAGTGTACCAATAAGTTCCATAATTTTGTTTTCATCAGTTCCAACTAGTTCTATAGTTTTTTTTCCATTAGCATCAACTATATCCACTTCCACTCCAATTAGTTCAGATACTGCTATGCCGAGTGTATCATCATTTTTGGGAAGCATTCCAATTTTTGATTTGGCTAATACTTCTATTGGCATTCAATCCTCAAGTCCTATCCTAATTTTTAATACTAGTCCTTCCATCTCCACTATTGTGTCTATTCCTAAAGTCAAACCAATCATCACAGAAGTAAAAAAAAGCATCCATTAAGACTTCTAATCACTAGAAAGGAAATTCTAGAAGATATTGACTTAAACAAAGAGATAGTAATTCCAAAGATTGACTATGAAAATGCTACCATTGAAGAAATGAGGTTATCTAGTCAACTAATAGAGATGAAGGCTACGCAGAAGCAGTTAAGGTTTGAAAGGGATAAAGAATATAGAATAATTGAGAATGCCAAGAATATTATTACAGATGTTATAGGTGTTGAAGTAGATTCTACTCAACACATTTTGTTTCAGTTAGAAGAGGTTGTACATAAATTCAATGAGGATTCCTTCGGACTAGAAAAAATTATTGAGAAAGTAGAAAAGAAATTTGATAATAAGGTGCTAGAGAACATTGCTCAAAAGATAGCAATAAAGAAAGTTGAATTGTCAACATTTTTGGGAAGTTTTGAAAATTCTTTTAATAATGCAGCATCACTTTTTCCTAAACTTTGTGATGTTTCTAGCTTCACCAAAGAAATAAAAGATAAGTTAAACAAGATTGACATTGATATGAAATCAAGTGCCTCCAAGCTAAAGGTGGAATCCTCCTCTACAACCTCCCATTACACCAAGATCGGATATTTGGTAGATGTACATGCATAACTATTGAGAGAAGAAGCAAGGATCTGGTCTACACTCATAGACATCTAGAAAATGATCCTTCCTATCATGGACACAATGCAAAAGCATCTTTTACATTGCAAAACATTGGTCTAAGATCAAAACTTCTCAATGGCTGATCACTTGATCCAATTATCAATAGAAGTTCAAACTGCCCTCTCCACCTATCAGATTCTACAACAAACATGGGATAATACTTTTGCAACTATTCTTAAGCTACATCAAGAATTCATATCTCATTTTGGTGTAGCCATATAAATTTTATATATGCAGTTCTTTGGCATTTTTGTCAAAAAGGGGGAGAGATTAAGAGATTTAGCATAATAAATGAGGAGAGTCATCACTATAAGTGATAGGGGGAGTTAGCACTCATTTGAGTTAGCATGTGTACGTAAGTATCTTTGTATATAAAAATGTATATGCAACCAAAATTCATTCGGTCAGGTTATGTACACATATGTTTTGGCTTATAAGTATTTTTATCACTAATGCCAAAGGGGGAGATTGTTGGCATTAAGTTATTATTGCCATTAGTGACAATACTTATCTATATTAGTATAGCTACCAAGCGCATCACCCAGTCTACAATGTATACCAAGCATTCAGTGGTTACCTTGTACATTCATCACTTAAGCAATTCACACCAAGCTTTGTAGTTCACACCGAGCATTGTAAGTGTTAACTGAGCTTCGCAGTTCACATCGAGCATTCAAGTGTTAACCAAGTGGAGTATAGCTACCAAGTGAATGTGCAATCTAGTAGTGTCTATCGAGTTTATAGTGTTCACCGAACTTCACAGTGTTTACTGAGTGATGGAAGCACAATGCTTATCGAGTGATGAAAGCACAATGCTTATCGAGTAATAAACTTCACAGTGCTTACTGAGTGATGAAAGCAACGTGCCTACCAAGTGATGCAAGTGTAGTGTTTACCAAGTGAAAGCAAGGTAAATGAAGGATTTAGTTTTTACCGAGTGACACTACATCTATCGAGTCTCCAATGGTTATCGAGTTCAGAGCTACGTCAAGTGATTAGTATGGATCAAGCCTTCACTCCTATCGAGTGCATGACAATGCTGAGTAATGCAGTGCATGCCAAGTATCAGAAGGCCACTGAGTCAGTTCAGTGAACCCAAGTTATTTACTATTTGGCCAACTCAATAATATTTTTTTCACTTCTGTTTTAGCTGACTTTACAATTGTAATGATTGGAATGGTATATATGTAATGTATTATATCATTTGCAATGAGAGAAAGTATGGAATATATGTGTAACAAGAGTATCAAAATACGCATGTAATTTTTTGAGAAGAATGAAAACAAATCAACAGAAGAGAAGAGTATTCAGCAACGTCTACAAGGAGCAGTAATGATTCATCAGTCACAAAAGGTGATATATACTTCAAGGATCTAATCAGCAAATCAAGTTTGTAAGTAGATCCACTGTTTCATCCTAATAGGTGAATCAATTTTCTAAATCCTTTAATAGGGTAGACTTAACAGTCTTTTTATAAATCTCCTAATAGAGTGCATACTTCAGTGTATGTTTGTAAATCCTCTAACAAGGTGGACATAGTAGTCCTTTATGCTCCTAATAGGGTAGATCACCAGAAGTGGTCAATGTAAACCTTAACTAGACAACTTCAAACTGCAGTAACGAAGTTTTGTTAGTATCATCCCCACCCTAGTTTTACTTTCTATTTGGAAGGTTTCTGGATCACCAAATCACTATGTACATGTGTTATGGATGTTTGATTTCTCATATATGCAGTAGATTAGATGAATGAATGATGAATGGTTAAAGTGCTGAATTGTTTAAAGTTTTTAAGTTACTGATTCACCCCTCCCCTCTTAGTAACCTATCATATCTTGAATATTTTCAACAATGGATGTGGTATTTGTTAGACTTAATATTAATTAAATTTTAAATGTGACTCAACATCTTGGAATCCTTAAGGAATGTAACCTGTTATGTATGCTTTTAGTTGTTTGTATGTGTTTGATGTGTATGATTTATCTTTTTTGTTCAATTTTTTTTTTGGGAAAATTTAGTAAAACTTTATGTTATTTCTTTTGGATCCCTTGTTGGGGCATTACAGAGATTGCAACCTTATTATGGGTTGTGCCAACTATGTTAAGCATTGTAGAAGTAAGATGGACCCACTGTGCAAATAGATTTAGGGCAAGACCACCAAACTCACTATCCAAATTGCCTTTGTATTATTCATTTTAGAATAATAGAAATGCAACTTGAACTCTTTCTCTATCCTCTTAATGTGCCAATACCACATCAAATACTTCTTATATATCAATATTAGATCTCCAACTTTGCATTAAAATGATCCCTTTGATTACTTGCTTGCATTTACCAACTATACATATCCAATATAATTCCCTTACAACACATATACACACATCATAATTCATCACAAGGAAAATAGCCTTCCTTTATACCATGTCCTCAAAATAATTCATTGAGTCCACCTTGAGGATTTTTTAGATAATTACAATAGGAACTCATTAAAATAATATAATTCATTACATCTTTTCATAATTGAAAAATAACATGTGTGACCTTGGACCTTTATACTCACTGAAATCATCATCAAGTTGTCTATTGTCACTTTCTAACTTTTTGTTGAGATAATGGGTGTTTTACACATTAAATTAAATTTTTAAATTGTATTATTTTATTTTATTATGTAATGATGCACTTAGATGGGCATGCAACATGTAAAGATTCCAATGGGATATACTTGATGAGTTGTATTGTAACATTGTGATAATATTTCATGTGAATATTTAATATTGGAGAAAAGAAATTAAATGCCCAATATTAAATGTGGGGTTGGTGAGTTGGGTAAAAAATGGTTCATGTAAAACCGCTTGGTGGTTTTGTGGGACTTACTACTATATAAGAAGCCACAAGGGTAGTTCTTGGAGGGAGAAGAGGAAAAGCAAAAAAATAAGAGTCAAGTGAGACAAGGCTTGATAAGTTAGCCAAGGGAGCATTTATGAAAGTTGGAAGCATGGCATGGGATGTGTGGATTCATGCTTGTTCACATGGATTTCTTAGTTATGTCTATGGCTTTAAAGGCTTCCATGATTTCATTGCAATGGTATTTTTGTTAAATAATACATGGTGATGGATGCTTTTGGAGGTTGATTTTTTCCCTCAATGAGGGTTTCCCAGGGTATATCTTGTGTAATATTTTTGTGGGTATTATTTACAATTAGCTAATAAGGATATATAATGTCATGCCCAAAAATACAAGAGAAAAAACAAATGCAATTTTTTAATTTATTGACCACCTCATTCAAAGTCTCTACCAAGAAAGAACCAGCAAGAAAACTTGACATCGTTGCCACTTCAACAATAAGTTAATTACATTTTACACAAGATTTTCAATCCTAAGGAGAAATCTCCTCAACATAACTGAATTTCAATAACAAGTTAAATTTCCTTCTTGGCCCTTAACAAGGGATCCATTTCAAATTTTACAATACATTATGGTGTTCATGGAGAGAATGAAAACTAATCGAGAGACAACCAAACATAACATCAAGACAAAATTAGACATACACTTCCGTCTTGGGTTTACACAATAGGTTCATAATTTAACCAAACTAGGGAGAAGATGGATTTCTCTAATAGGAGATGTCAGATACAACACCAAAATTGGTGCCCTTTTGGGGCTAAAACTCAAGAACTTTCATTCTTCCATTCTTACATTCCAAAACTCATACGTGGTATGTGCTAAAAAGTAGGGGCCCATAACACCCTACCCTCTCTCCCTCTTCTCATCCTAAGAAGAGACTCTACACTATTAGAGTCCAACTAAAGACCTTTCCCTATACATGGCCACTTTTTTCCTATTCGAGGATGAGTAATGCCAATACACCCATACAATCCTTTTGAAATTCAAAGGAAAGATATTTAAGAAAATCTATTTCAATCCCTCCCAACATACTCAACACACACACAAACATACATAAGCAATAAAACAGAAACATGAAGCACAACATAACAAAATGAGGTGAAGTATTCCTACTTTCAAAATCAGGTTATGAAAAATGAACAAATTTGAAATGAGCTTGATTTCCTCTCCTTCTCCTCCAATTCTGAATTGCACTTTAAAACTAAAAGTTAGGTGAACACTCAAAACCCTCTCAAAATTGCCTCTAAATAAGATCCTAAACTCAACCACCTCTAAATGCAATAACTCCCCCACTTGCCCAAAAGTTCTAGAGGCTTCTAACTCAACTAGACCTAAGGGTAACCTCAAGGTGGAGTTAAAGTTCCCAACCCATGATGAAATCAATCAATTTTTGCAATAAAGTAAAAATTGGGTTTTTGAGTGACCATAAAAGTCAACAAAAGGGGCTAGTGGGGTGGAAAATACTTCCAACCCATACCCATACCCCTTGGTTACTTAGATTTCTTGATTTTAGGCCTTTAGAATGTATTAGGGACCTATCAAAAGTTAGGAAATTTTAGGACTATCTAACAACTTTCAAAATGTAGATTAAACACTAATCTAGATCAGGGATAATTACTCTCAATTATAAGCTAATTAGAAAAAAAGGTCACTAACTTAGTCCAACTTAGATTTTTAAGTTATTCGGTTAACCCTAACTATCATGGAATGCTTATACAATTCACAAGTGTCAAGTGACACTATTACAAACACTATTACAAAATATTAACATT
Source organism: Cupressus sempervirens (assembly GCA_028749045.1). Taxonomy (NCBI): domain Eukaryota; kingdom Viridiplantae; phylum Streptophyta; class Pinopsida; order Cupressales; family Cupressaceae; genus Cupressus; species Cupressus sempervirens. The sequence continues at coordinate 706,118,049 of CM053793.1, forward strand.
TACTTATTACAAAATAATACATTCATTCAAACCACGATACAAATAAAATATGAACAATGGGGTTGTATCTTTCATCAGATTTAACCCTAGTTTCCACAAATGGTACATAGGGTTCACTTTTGTTTCTCCATTAAATTTCTCGGCTAAAATATCCTGCATACTCATTGCACACATTAGTAGCTCAAGAAAACCACATGCATATATGTATATAATTCATTAGGGAAATAACATAAATTAAAACATCCATCTTTCAAATAATCAGTTGTTTATCTCATTTTACTCATATTCTCAATCATTAAAATTGCATAATCAAAGTGTTAATTCTGTATTCACTCACTACATCAATATACATGTTCATAAAGCATTAAATGATGAAAAAAAATGTCTAAAACTAAAATATCACACAACATGAAATAACATAATATGTTTAGTGTATCCGATAGTGTCTCAACATATTGAGTCATAAGTATCAAAATAATAAAGTATCAACTATGTTATGATGGGTCGGGGTGAGGCCTCACATATAATTGTTATCATTTATGGCAACACATGATATACATGCTTACAAGAAACCTTGGAAATAATGATACTTAGCTTTTGATATCAAATAATTGTCTAAGAATGAACTTGGTATACAACAATGTATTATTTTTTTGTAACTTGTTGCTAATATCATATTATGACTAGTGAAGTTATATGGTGATCGTATACATGTTGATGATGGTGTGTATAACCTTGGAAGTTAGTATGGACTATACAAAAATGAGATATTCATATTTTACCAGTGAAACATGATAGGGAAATTAAAGGAATATAACTATTTTGTTTACAAAATAATAAATATTTATCCAATTAGGGCCAACATCCTAGATGTTTACTCTAAGTTAAAAAATTGTATTATGGTCTTAGCTGACCTAGCAAAAATTTGTGCAAAGGCATGGTTTTTATGCAAATGACATATTGCAACAAGAAAAGTAACTATGATGTAAGTTGTGCAAGTATTGTGATATGTGAACTTACTATAAAAGTGATATATGTAAAGTTTGTGAAGCTATTTTGTGATTTGAGATTGAACTGAGAAAGAATCTATATTCCAAAAGTCTAATTGATTATTTGGGTAGTGAGATCTTCTTGTAATTGGAAGTGCATGTTTGGGTAGTGGGATCATCTTGCATCTACTGTACTACAAATCCTAATAGAGTTGGCACAACACCTAATAGGGTTGAAATCTCCTAGAAGGGAATCAAAGTCTTCTAATAGGGACTCTCTATACTAAATTTCCTCATTGACTCCTAACAAAGTCCATCCTCTAACAAGGAACTTATATATTAGTATATTATCTATTGAGTATCATCCCCACTGGGGTTTTCCCTTGGCCAGGGTTTTCCTAGTTAACAAAATATGGTGTTATGAGTTATCTTTGTGCATTGTTACTATTACTATTCAACATTAATTTATTACTTCATTATGTATGGTTTAAAGTAAGAAGTAATATCTAGTTGGTCACTAAAGTTTGTAAATTACTTATTCACCCCCCCAATATTTCTTATTTCTAACAATTGGTATTACAACACAATTACTCATAAGGGAATTAATAGATTGAGTAAGATCCTTATGGATATGGAATAATTGATGAAGAACCTTGAAGAGACACTTAAACAAATTGATCTATTTACTAAAGAAAGAGATAAGCTAAAGGATAGATATGAAGACACTAAAGTATACATTGGACAATAAAAGGAAAAGATTGACCATCTCAAATCCAAGCCCAAATTTACTGAATTTGAAACTAGTGATGATGATTATTTAAAGTTCAAGATAAACTACAAGATCTTGACATGTGAATTAAAGACTGAATCTGAAGTTAAGTCTAAGGAGCGATCCTAGCAAAGTTGAAACTAATTTGAAGACTAAGAATGCATATCTTAGAGCAATTTTGGAAAAGAAGACATCTGAGCTTGAAACATTAAAAGAAGATCATGAAGAACTTCATAAGTATAATACCATTATGAAAGGTGAATTAACTCAGTGCAAGAAAAAACTTGAAAAATTTAATTCTAGTAGAGAAAATCTTGACGATTCAATGTCAATATAGAGACCTACTTATGATACGATTAGTCTTGGTTATCTATTTAACATGTTTGCAAGGAAACCTAAGATTAGATCAGATCCAAAAGAAAAATATAAATTTGATGATAAGTTTGAATCAATTCAATCTTCTGATAAACGTAAAGAAGTTTGAGAAGACAAGGAACATGAAATTTTGGATGAACCAAAGCAAGTGGAATCTCCTAAGGAAACAAAGTATGAATTTAGAGGCAAGTTTTTTCCATGTATTGAAATAGGCCATATCAAAAGAGATTGCACAAATAAGTCATTTAATCATGTTAAGGAGATTTATTTTCATAATTGTCATGGTATGGGTCATAGAGAAAATGATTGTAGGGAACTTAAATATGATAATGATAGAAGGAATAGTAGAATGTCTAAAAATACTAACTTTGTAGATAGAAAATGATCCAACGAAAGGACATCAAGAGAAGGAAGACCTTCTAAGAAAATAAGATAGATCATGTGTCATAAGTGTAACAACTTCAGACACATAGCTTAGAACTGTCATGCACCTAATGATCATCAGAATCCTAGAAGCATAACACTATTATGTAAATTATGCAACAACTTTGGACATATAGGAAAGTAATGTAGAATGGACAAAAAATTTAGAGATAGAAGGAACAATGGAAGAAACTTCAAAAATAGAAGGAATGATAGAACGAACATCAAAAATGATAGAAGGAACCATGAAAGGAACTTCAGAACTAACAAGGATAATAAGGAACAAAGAAATATAGTCAGTGAACTTTGAGAAGAACTCAATGAGGCATTTGTAAAAGGATTAGACATCTCAAAAGAAAATCTAGAAGATGATGAGATAGGAAAATTGAATTTAGTTATCAAGTTTTATTCAATTAAGTTGAATTAAGCTTGTTCATAGTACTAGAATTTGAAAACTTCATTTAGAGATTGAATTGTGGGTAGAGAAGTTGGGAAAGTTTGTATCAAGATAAGTTTAGATGGTACCAAAGATTAATTGTAATTTGGAGCTTATCTAAACTAGTTACAAAGGAATTAAGGGTTACTATTATTATAGAGAAAGTCAATTATATAGTAGAAGATGAAAATATGTTATTGTAGAGAATTTCATAAAGAGAAGTCTTAAGGATCATTTTCATGATGGAAGAAAGCTATGGAAAACTTAGGGGAGCATCTAAAGACTGAATAGAAGATCGTGAACAATTATTTGATTTCAAAATGCGACTGAAAATTTTTTCATGTTTGAAAAGTACACAATTAATGCAAGTTCAAGTTGATGGAATAAATGGAGCATAGACTTGATTTCTACTTCGTTGCAAATACATCCAAAGTAGAGAGCACTCAGAAACAACTTGTTAAGGTGATTTCAAAGAAAACCCTATTTTCAGAAAAAGAAGAAGTTATTTTATCATTTATCCATAGAATTTATTTTGATATAAGGTCCATATTTGTTAAAATCATGGATATGTCAGTAGTTCACAACATTGAGAATGCAGAGAGACCAAAATTGAAGGTTGTTTTTGTGAAACCCATAGAAGGAAACCCTAACTTAAAATTACCTATTACTTCAAAAAATGTAGTATATTTGGAAGATATAGGAAGTTATCTTACTAGTAAGTTTGAATCTATTGGGAGTGAGTATATGAACAAGGATATGGAATTAGTTTTCAATCACGATATGATTGTGAAACCCAAATTTGAACACTTAAAGGAACTAGACCTATTCACATATAATTTTACCATGAATTAGACATAGATGAGTGGACACAAATTATATTGAGTAGAATATATGATTCAAAATTATGGATGCAAGATAGTGTAGTTGATATTTTAGTTGACCTTATTCATGAGGTAACTAGTCTTAGTAAAAAAGGAAATGTACCCATAGGTGAGAAATTGATTAAGAAGAATGTTGAGAGTTATACCAAAGAAATTTATAATGGAAAGGCCATGGTTATCAACACCATTAAGCAAGATGATGTAAGATTCCTGAGTAGAATCATTGCCTACTTTGTATGTACTGTAGAAAAAGATTTAGTATGCAAAGAACATTAACAATAAAGTAAACATTCACAAACTAAAACTAAATTCACATATATGTTTAGACAAAGAAAAGAAAACAAGAAGTGCAAAACCTAAAAAGAGAAAACACGCCATGCTTTCTTGATTTTGTAGATGTGTCCTTTGATGTTGATGTATGCTCAAGATGCTCAAAGTTGCTTCAATGGTGGAGATGGGTAATGGCAAATTGGTAGCTTTGTGAGCTCTCAATTTGGCATTATAAGGGTATGGGTATGGCTTTTGGCTCTCAAAAGGGCATGATAACTTTTCTCAAATGGTTTTGATTAAATGGCTTGGGAGGGGATTCAATTTATAGGCCAAGGGGTAGAGGGATGGAGGTCTTAGATGCAAGGATGGGGAGATGGTTAAGGAGGGCTAAGATGAACTCAAAGGGGAGCACATGGATTGTTCTTGTTTAGCACCAATGGGAAGGTGACACTTTTCACAAGGAGGATGAGTGTGAGAGGGTAGGGTAAAGGGTTGGTTAAAGGCATGATGAGTGGGGTTGAGTATGTAAGAGAGATGTAAGAGGAATGAGTGTGGAAGAGGGAAGAGTGTGGAAGATGGATGTAAGAGTCATGAGTGGGCTTGTAAGAGTCTTTTATGGTTTGTAAGAGCACTCATGACTTGGTGGTTGGGATTTTTGGGGGGAGACTTTGGTTTGGTTTAGGAAAGTCTTAAACTTGTTTAGGGAATGTGACAACATTAGGGGGTGGATTAGGCTTGGGTTTAGGATTAGATTAAGGATGTTAGAGATGTGCAAGTAGATGGCATTAATGAGGGTGGGTGAATTAGTGACTAAGCTTGGTTAGTATGGGTGGATGGGGTGGATTAGGCTAAATGGAGGATTAGAGATAGGTTAGGGGTTTTTAGATTTGAGGATTTTATTTATCAAATAGATTTATTTAATAAATGGGGATTTTTGGAATTAGATAGGAGAAAAGGATTTAATTGATAAATAATAGGTTATTTGATTTATCAATTAGGACTATAGATGATTACTTAAATTAATCAGCTAGGGGATGGCAAAGGATTAATTAAATAAAAAATTAATTAATGATGCCTTTAGAGATGGCTAAATTAGATTATCAAAGTGGTGTAATCAAATTTAGGTGTCTACATGTACAAGTTCAAAGATTGATGAATTATCAGTCAAATTCATCTATGCATCCTACAAGATATGTGTTGGGAAGGAACAAGTTAATCTTAGTGAAATACTAAGAATGCAACTTCTTGAAAAATTAGAAAAGATCAAGAGGAATAAGAATGGTGTGTTTAGATTTTAGTCACTAATTAATCACATATTCTTTCATGTGCCTAAAATATTTTCATATTTTTCAGTTACAGAGATTGAGCAGTGATAGATGTATAATGAAGAAGATTACAAAAATGTGTAGAAGACATCTAATAGATAAGATATTGGATAGTGGGAACTTGATAATGAAGAAATTTTAGAATGAAATGAGACAGAGATTCAAAATTGCACTTAAAATTGTAGACAGATTTAAGGAAGATATTTGTGCTATGGTTGATATAGATTTTACTTATATTCAAGTAGTTAAACCTCGAGAAACATTTCTTGATCCCTTAGGTTATTAATTGAGTGATAATATAGTAGTTGGATATATTGATTTATTATTGAAATTAGAGAAGGACCAAGCATAATACAAATTTGGAACTTATGATAAGATTACATAGTCAACTCATCAAGAAGATAGAAACTATTATGAAACAAGGTATACTAAATGTGCAACCTTTGTCAGTATCTATTACAGAGACATCTTCGGAATAGAGCATTCCTTATGAAGTAGTGTTAGATATTCAGACAAGTGAATTGAAGAAAAAATTAGAGAGATTAGTGGAAGTTGTGACCAAAAAGACTAAAATGGTAAAAAAACAAGCCACTAGACCAAAAAAGAGACAAAAAGATATTGTTGACAATTGTTGAGTCTAGTGAAGAAGAAGAAGAACTGTTGGTCTCAGATTGGTTTTGACAATTGAGTGTTAACACACTTAACCAATTTTGAAATTGATGCTAAGTAAAATATAGATGCTAAGCTCTAGTATGTGTTGAGCCAAACATTCAATAGGTGTCAAGGAAGTTTCAAGTGCCGAGTCACTATAGGTGCCGAGTCACTATAAGTGCTGAGTAAAGTATATATGCCAAGCGAGAAAAAATTACTATAGCAGCTGAGCAAGATAGAATTCCTATATGTGCCAAGCATTAGCAATCAGTAAGTGTTGAGTAACACAAAATTAGCATATGAGTTTGTGCCTTCACAAACTTAGATGTAAACCATTTTTGAGCCAACTCAGGATGAATCTCAAAGGATCTAAAAGATAAGATCAAATCTATTACATTCCCTATGCAATCTACATGTAGCCAATCAAAAAAATGGAGAAATCATACAACCAATAGGAAAAGTGTGACTATTTGAGCAGGAAAGATGGATGAATATCAATCATAGATTCATACCTAACTCATATTCTTCAAAACCTTTATAAGGAGGTTGAAACCCCATAATTCATGTGTGTGTGTAGGAATGTATGGGAGAATGACAATGAAGTTAGAAGGGGTGTAAAGACTTAGAGAAGGAACAACACTACATGATCGAGTTGGTTAGAATAGAGCATTAGCATCACAAATAGAGAGTTATTAGGTTGGGAAGGATCAAATTAGATTGAGCAGAACAAGGATCTGGAATCAACAATTGAAGATTGTAAGTTATTAGGTCAACACATTCTAATACTTTCTAGCCATTGTATTAGGAATAAAAAACCTATGGAGATAGGTTGGTTTAGCAACCATGTTGTAAACCTTTAACAAGGTGACAAATCTTTTAATAAGGTAGCACTCCAAGTGAGTGTTTGTAAATCCTTTAAAAAAGTCACTTTTAATAGGGTGTAAGGCCTTTAATAGGGTAGGCCTTTCACAAGGCAGACCACTAGAAGTGGTCAAACTCTATAAGCTTAAACAGTTACATATTGTTGCAGTGATAATTTGTGGGTGTCATCCCCACCTAATTTTTACCTTCTCATTTTGGAGGGTTTCTAGGTGACCACAATCTTGCGTTATCTATTTTCATTCATGTCTTTACTTTCATTTTTATTAGATATATTAGATGCATGAATTGATCTCAGTTAAAAGTTTGAAAGGGTAAAATATTGTTACTTCTGATTCATCCCCCTCTTAGAAGTAAAAATTCCCACTTGTAAATTTCAACAATTGGTATCAGAGCTGACTTCTCATTAGGAGAAGCCTTATAGCTTGGAGAAAATATTTGGAAATGGAAGTCTACAAACTTGGAAAGATCATAAAGAATCAGGTGATTGATATACAACTCATTCTACATAATTTGGAAGAAGCCAAAGATGAACTAAAAAAATCTTTAAAGAGAAGGAGAGAGATTGTTATAGCTGAGAATGATACACAATACAAGGAGATTGACACCTCAAAAGTGTTTGCAAATGGAGATTCCAAAGAATTTGATGTAGCAATAGCAAACCTGATCGAGAAGAATAGAGCTGAAGTAGAAGAGATCAGAACTGTCAAGCTTGAATAAGAATCACAAGCCATGATGCTTTGTGAAGTGACTGAACAAAAGAAAAGTGCCATTAAAGATAAGGTTATGATAGAAGAAGATAAGAGAAACCTTACCAATAGATTGGAGGAAAATTTAATTGAGCTTGCAAGAATTTTTGACATGTAGCTAGACACCCTAAGTCAGATGATGAATGAACATCATGAATTGAATGTCAAGGACATTGAGATCTCTACACTGAGATGCAAAATGAACAACTAAAAAATGATCTAAAAAGAGAGAAGGAGATTGTAGTAAGCTTCAAAAAACTTAATAAGGCCATCAAGTACTTTGAATAGCTACTAAAATCACCAAGAGCTAGTAATGAGACTTTAGGACTAGGATACACTAGCACTAAAAAAGGAGAGTCATCCAAGACTGTAGAAGAAAGAAGTGACAAAGGTAAGAACACTAAACCCACTTGCCATTTTTTGTGGTAAAAAGGGACATACCTCTAATTTTTGTAGGAGTAAGAACACCCATCAACATGAAAAACCAAAAAATATGGGTCATTATCACAAGTGCAACAAGCAAGGACATCAAGCACATGACTAAATGACAAAAAATATCAGGACACCAAGATTTGAAGGTCACTACTATAGTTACAAGAAGTATGGACATAGAGCTTTTGAGTGTAGATCAAAGCCTATGTGGACACCTAATCAACCAAAAAGGGCAAATAATCATGAACAACACTACAATTGGGACTACAACACTAGGATAAGATATCACTACTATCAAGAATATGGACACATCCCACAAAATTATATAAGAACACATTTTAGTGGAAACTATAGTAGATGGCTCAGCCAAACTACACACTTAAGTTGTTTGAAGACTAGAAACATTAGTAGGAACTACCTAACAAGGTCAAAGGCACCCAATTCAAAGTTCAACAAAGGAAAAGAGAAGGTAAATGTTGAACACATCAGGGGAGAAATGAGAAAAACATGGAAGAAGAAAGATGGAAGCAACACATCCAATGAAGGGATCATTTCACCCAAAAGGTCAAGTGGTCAAACTTCATCCAACTAAGCAAAATAAGGTATGAGGGACTAATATACAAAGCTCTATCATACATTAGTCCCAAGACAAGAAAGTACTGAAAAGAAGAGATCAACATAAATAAAGATGTAAAGTTAAAGTTTTCACAAGTGTTGTTGAGTGGTTAGTTGGAGCCAAGTTGGTAATGGAAGCTGAATAATGCAGAAATTCTTAAGAAGCCAAGTGGATAGTTGTAAATGTACTAAGCATTAAATGCTATGAAATAAGGGTATATGATCACATTTTGAATCATTTTAAATCATCATGAACAAAGAGAAAAGATGAAGAAGAGAGCTAAACCATTTCCAAATAGTGTTCAAAGCATTTGAGAAATTTTTTACATAGATTCAGCTTAGTTTCATCAATTTCAAGGTATTTATACTAGTGCCAAGCTATGCAGTTCCAAATTTCTTTCTGTTTAAACCCTAGATAGAAGAAATGGGCTCCAATTCTAGGAAACCCTAGGAGAAAGAGCTGTTTGAAGTCTAATTAGTGTCCAATGAAGTGAAGCAACTTGACTTTTGACCTATCGCTGAAGTTGCATATAAAAATGACCCAGTCAGAGCCCTATCTATAATTCCTCCTAAGGTATTAATGGTGCAAGATGGTAGGAGATGCTATAACTATAAGATAGGAGCCATTGGAGACATGGAGATGAGAGAAGACTATGATAGGTTATGTGAAAATGGGGTCTTGAAGGAAAAATATCAAATCATTGAGAAGAAGGGTTTAACTCATGCCCTAGAGTTCCCCACTATCTTTAAAACTGAATGGATTAGACTAGTGTTGAGTACGATTCATGATGGAAGTTTATGGTTAGAAGATGGCCCAATTAAAATAACAAAGAGGATTGTTCATAGGCTAATAGGTTATCAAACTCTAGATCTGTGCAAAACCCTCAGAAGTGACTCCAAGGAAGCAATTGAGAAAAATATAGGAGCCAAATGGAACAAGAGAGGCATGACCATAGATACTATTAAGGACCCTCTTGTTCATTTTTCTATTAGAGTCATTTCCCATAGGTTTAATCAATCTAGTAGACTCAATAGTATTCCATGCATTGCAGTAGATGTTGGCTACAAACTAGTTAAAAAGGATCATACCTATGACCTAGTAGAATTACAATTGTAGAAAATCAATGAGAACTTAGGAGCTATAAGGAGAACTAAGGGAGCACAATGTAAATTTGGTGCAATTTTGATTTGTATATTTTTGTATGTACAGAATGAATTTCCATCCTTTGGAAAAGTTAGCTAGAAAAATGTAAGGACCCTCCTTGTAAGTAATTACAAAATATGAATTCTCTATTAAAGCCATTATAGGGGATTGAAATGGTTATGAAGTAATGTTATTTGTGAATGTCTTAATGAAATATATAGTAGTTCTTATATCCATGTTTTAATACTTAGTGATTCAAGAATTGCTACATTATCTCGACTATTAAAGACATTAAAATTTTGCTAATGATGATGTGAAGTATTTTCACTTGATGATAAGGGTGTTGATTTGATACCTTGATGATTAAGTTTTATGCTTTAGATAGTTCAGTATTTTTTAATTTGGTGTCATTATGATGATTAGGTACATGCATGCCTAATGATGATTATTCTAGTATTTTAATCTAGATTAATGGATAAGTTATGTTATGTTGATTTGGTGAGTTATAATGATTAAATGTGAGTAGAAATGAAATAAGTAGTTAATTTATTTGAAAGATAGATGTTTTAATTTATGTGATTCCCCTGATATGTATATACATATATGCATGTGATCTTCTTGTGCTACTAATGTGTGCAATGAGCGTGTAGGATATTTTAGTCAAGGAATCTAACTAAGAAATGAAATTAAACCCTATGTACAAGTAGTGGAAACTAGGGTTAAATCTAATGAGGGATGTTAACCCCATTGTTCATATTTTAATTGTGTTGTGGTTTGAATGAATGTATCATTCTATAGTCAATAAATGTTAATGTTTCGTAACAATGTTTTTATAGTGTTTCTTGACACTTGTGAATTGTATATGCATTTTGACATGATAGTTTGATGCAGGAGGATCCAGAGGTATAAGGGAAATATTGTGTCAACCAAAAAAAATACTTAGACTTAGTTTCTGTTTCATGTGTTTTCATTTTTGGATACCCATTTGGGTCAAATAAAGGTTCCAACTCTCACAGTTCCACTATCAGTGTTCGTGTAAATCCCAAAAAAATAGGAGTATGTAATTGAGCCATCATTTTGGTGAACTAGGAGGTGTAAATTGGCTAGATAAATGTAATTGTAATTTAGAGCATTCCAAAAAAAGAATCAAGTCAAAAGGCCCCATGGTTTGAAAGTTATTGCAATTTTTCAGGTTGTGGAAACCTCCTAAGAATGCTTCAAAGTCAGTTTAGGGGCATTAAATGACCTCAAAAAGGGCCAAAAAGTGGGGGATGAGTGAATCTAGTTCATAGGGCTATAGAGAACTTTAAGAGCTTTCCAAAAATGTAAACGATTCATCAATTGGAGCTACGGTTCAAAAGTTATGCCTCCCGAAAGTTCGGTTACCATTTATGGATTCTTCTAGATATGCATCAACTTCTAACCTAGCTTTTGGAACCTTCTATTTGGTCGATGGATGCCTACTAGCACTTTCTAGAATGTTCTCCTAGTCCTTAACCCTTCAGGGTCTATTTAAGGAGATTTCTGGCATTGTAAAAGGCAGTTTGGAGTGGAGTTTGAGAGGAGGGACTGAAAGGAGAAATTATCTCCACATTTATGCTATTGTAAGCCCTTAGGGCATGTTTTGAAGTTCATTTTCTCTGTACTAAATGTACTAGCTTATTTTTTAGTTAATACAATTTCCCATTTCTATTGTGTCCATTCTATTCTTGAGTTGTTTCCCCATCAAGTGGTATCAGAGCTGGTTTTCCTGAGTGTGTAGATAGAGCACCGACTGTGAGGCAATTTGCACCAGGACTATGTGGTTGTGGGTTTGAGTTAAGAAGATGCCTCCATGAAGAGAGCATGGAAAAAGAGCCAAAGCTATTAATCCTAAGGAGGTTGGAGCCCTCCAAAGGTAGGTGCAAGAATTGCAGGAGGAGCTCCGTAGAGGAGCAACTGTGGCCGCATGTGATGAAAGTGAAGATGAAAATGAAGAAGATGAAATTGGACCAGAAGGGGAATTTTACACGGAAGTTCTGAATCATGCAGAGGAAAGGCTTTTCAGGGCCATTACTAAGTTTGGGAAAAGACCTACAATTGAAGTTGGTGTATTTTTAGGAAATCTGAAACCAGATGAGTTGATCGATTGGATCAATGAACTGGAAGAATACTTTGAGTATGAGGATATCAGGGACCTAGATAGGGTTAATTTTGCAAAGGCCAAACTAAAAGGCCATGCCAAATCTAGTGGCAAGAGGTTCAATTGGAAAGAAATAGAAGAGAAAAGGAGAAGATCACAAGATGGGATCGCATGGTGGATAAATTGAAGAAGCAATTCATTCCTATGGACTATGAGCTTGATTTGTTTAAGAAGATGCATGGGTTAAAGCAAGCAGGAAGATTAGTCCAAGAATATACAGAGGAATTTTATCGACCCTTGATTAGAGCAGGGCATGCAGAAGCAAATAAGGATAAGGTTTCTTGTTATATCAGTGGGTTGTGACCTAGCATCCAGGAGGAATTAAGTCTGGTAAGAATGACTAGCATTGAAGAGGCATACCAGTTTTCCCTACGAGTTGAAGAGAAGCTGAATAAAAGGTTTGAAGGAAGATAAAGAGGGTGTGGTCAAGTAGGAAGGGGAAGCGGTAGATCATCTGGAGGCCACAATGAAACCCAAAAGAAAAATGAAGATGTGGGTACTAGTAGGAACTAGAGGAATGAGGGTTTCAACCACTCCCATGATCAAGACTTTGGAAACTAGAGAGGAAGAGGTAGAGGATGTGGACAAGGAAGATGAGGCTTCCATGGTACCTATTTCCATTGTAATGAAGAAGATCATCATGCCTTTGAATGCCCTCAATGACAAGGAAGGACAGATAGGAGAGCTGAGGGCCAAGTTAGGGTTGCTCATGTGGATAAAGATGTACAATCATCACATTTAGAGGATGTAGAAAGAGGAGAGACCTTGGTAAATGAAAGAGTCCTACTAAGTGGTGAGATTGAACCAGGACAATGGAGGAGTTTGTTCCATACCAGATGCAAGTATGAGGATAAATGTTGTGAGATGGTCTCTAAGCTAAAGCTCAAGAGGGAGAAACATCCCTAGCCCTATTGGATTGCTTGGGTAAAAGATGATCATAAGGTCCTAGTAAGTGAACAATGTTTAGTGAAATTCAAAATTGAGAGTTACCATGATGAAGTTCTCTGTGATGTTATTCCGATGGATGTTTGCCATCTATTGTTGGGTAGACCATGGCAGTTTGATAGACATGCAGTACATGGTGGGTATGCAAACACATGCTCTCTGACAAAGGATGGAGTTTTCCATAAATTGAAGCCCATAAAAAAGGAATGTGAAAAGGTATGTAGCAGTGCTAAGATTTGTCTTGTTGATAGAAGGATGTTTTTAGATGGCATGAAACATTAGCATATGTACTATGCTTTGATTCCTAGGAAAGATAAAGAAGGTAGTAGTGAAATACCACTTGAAGTTTCAGATTTACTAGGGGAATTTGGAGATATTATCTCTAATAATGTTCCAGATGGATTACCACCAGTAAGGCAAATTAGTCATTAGATAGATCTAATTCCAAGAGCTAGTTTGCCTAACAAGGCTGCTCACAGGATGACTCCTACTGAAATAGAGGAGCTAAATAGATAGGTTTAGGAGCTATTGAGGAAGGGCTTGATTCGAGAGAGTCTAAGTCCATGTGAAGTACCTATAGTACTCACACCAAAGAAGGATGGAGAGTGGAGGATGTGTACAGATTCTAGAGCTATAAACAAGATATCCATCAAGTACCAATTTCCTTTGCCAAGGACGGATGATCTTATCGACTGCTTGAGTGGAGCTCAGTACTTCACAAAGATAGATCTCAAGAGTGGCTATCATCAGATATAGATTTGAGAAGGAGATGAGTGGAAAATGGCCTTCAAGACCAAGGAGGGTCTTTATGAGTGGTTAGTCATGCCCTTTGGATTAACGAATGCCCCAAGCACCTTCATGTGGCTCATGAATGAGGTACTTAAGAAAATCTTGGGAAAATTTGTTATTATTTATTTGGATGATATTTTAATTTTCAGCAAGACTTTGGAAGAACATTTATTGCATATTCGTAGTGTCCTTGAAAGGCTAAGGGAAGAGAAATTGTTAATTAATCTGAAGAAGAGTATCTTTGCAAAAAGGGAGTTAGTCTATTTGGGGTTTGTTATATCACCCGAAGGTCTCAAAATGGATCCAGAGAAGGTAAAAGCCATCTTGGAATGGCCTACTCCAAGGTCTGCTACTGAGGTAAGATCATTTCATGGTCTTGTTAGTTTTTATAAGAAGTTTATTAAGAATTTCAGTGGCATATGTGCACCCCTAAATGATACAATAAGAGGGGATAGAAAAGAGTTCAAATGGACTGTAGCAGCTGCGAGAAGTTTTGAATTGCTAAAGAAGAAGGTAACAAAACAACCTATGTTGGCACTTCCAGATTTTAGAAAGGTTTTCCAGGTGGATTCTGATGCCAGTGGCGGCACTATTGGGGCTGTATTAAGCCAAGAAGGTAAGCCTATTGCATATTTTAGTGAAAAATTGAATGATGCAAAGAAGAAGTATTCTATTTATTATCAAGAGTTCTATACAATATTTTAGGCCTTAAAGAAATGGAGGCATTATTTATTGCCGAAGGAATTTGTTTTGTATACTGATCATCAGGCATTACAGTACCTAAATAGCCAAGGTAAATTGAATCAGAGGCATATGAAGTGAATAGAGTTCTTGCAGAGTTATACATTTGTGTTGAAGCATAGAAGTGGAAAATCTAACAGGGTTGCAGATGCACTAAGTAGGAGACAGTTTTTGCTTACAGTAATGCAGGTTGAAGTAGTTGGGTTTGATGAATTGAAGAAATTGTACCCTGAGGATCCTAATTTTTCTGAAGCATGGAAAGCTTGTAAAGAACCTGTTGCTGTAGATAGAACCAAGTGGTTAGACTATTTGGTTCAGGATGGCATGTTGTTCAAGGGTAGTCAATTGTGCATTCCAAGGAGTTCCATGAGGGAAAATCTGATTAAGGAGAAACACAGTGGAGGGATGGCAGGACATTTTGGTCGGGATAAGACCATTGCCATTCTTAGAGAACATTATTTTTGGCCTCAAATTTCACAGGATGTGAAGAAGTTTGTACAGATTTGCCAGGTTTGTCAAGTTGTGAAGGGGTTTAGACACAATACTGGCCTATATCAACCATTGCCTATTCCATCAAGGCCATGGGAGGACATAAGTATGGATTTTGTTCTTGGATTGCCAAGGACACAAAGGAGTAATGACTCAGTATTCATGGTGGTTGATAGGTTCTCCAAAATGGCTCATTTCATTCCATGCCACAAAACTCATGATGTTGTCCATATTGCAGACTTGTTTTTCAAATAGGTGGTAAGACTACATGGTCTTCCAAGGAGCATAGTTTCTGATAGAGATACTAAATTTGTGGGGTATTTTTGGAGGACATTGTGGAAGAAGTTGAGAACAGACCTAAAATTCAGTTCCACCCATCACCCACAAACTGATGGCCAAACAGAAGTGGTAAACAGAAGTTTGGGCAATTTGCTGAGATGTTTAGTTGGGGATAAGCCCAAGGGATGAGATTTGATTCTACCACAAGCAGAGTTTTCTTACAATAACTCTATAAATAGGAGTACTGGAAAATCACCATTCCAAATTGTATATGGGAATAGCCCAAGGACTGCACCAGAATTGAGGAAGATAGAACAAGGGGAGAGGACAAGTGATGAAGTTGAGGAATTTGTTGAACATATCAAGGATATACATGAGGAGGTTCAAGCACACATTACCAAGATGAATCAAGAGTATAAAGCTAGGGCTGATCAAAGGAGAAGACATAAGGAATTCCAAGAAGGGTATCTAGTCATGGTGCACTTATGAAAAGAAATATTTCTAGCCGGTACTTACAACAAGTTGAAAATGATGAAATTTGGCCCCTGCAAAATTTTGAAGAAACATGACTCAGGTAATGCATACGAGGTGGAGCTTCCAGATGGTGTTCATATTTCTCCTATTTTCAACATTGCAGATTTAATAGAGTATCATGATGATGGTGCAGATGAGGAGCTGGTGTTAGAGCCATGTTGATGGGGACACAACCCAACAACAGAATGGACACAATAGAAAAGGGAAATTATATTAACTAAGAAAATAAGCTAGTACAAATAGTGCAGAGAAAATAAACTTCAAAACATGCCCTACGGGCTTACAATAGCATAAATCTGGAGAATATTTCTCCTTTTAGCACCTCCTCTCAAGCTCCAATCCGAACTGCCTTTTACAATGCCAGAAATCTCCTTAAATAGACCTCAAAGGGTTAAGGACTAGAAGTACATTCTAGAAAGTGCTAGTAGGCATCCACCGACAAAATAGAAGGTTCCAGAAGCTGCGTTAGAAGTCGATGCAAATCTAGAAGAATCCAAAAACGATAGCCGAACTTCTCGGAGGCATAACTTTTGAATCGTAGCTCCGATTGATGAACTGTTTACATTTTCGGAAAGCTCTCGAACCGCTCTATAGCCCTAAGGATGAGCTTTGCTCGTGCCCCATTTTTTGACCCTTTTCAAGGTCATTTAATGCCCCAAACCTAACTTTGAAGCATTCTTAAGAGGTCTCCAAAACCTGAAAAACTACAATAACATTCAAACCGTAGGGCCTATTGACTTGATTCTTTTTTTGGAATGCTCTAAATCATGATTACATTCATCTGGCCAATTCACACCTTCTAGTTTATCGAAATGATGGCCCAAATACATGCTCCTATTTTTTTGAGATTTTCAAATGTACTGATAGTTGAACTATGAGAGTTGGAACCATTATTTGAGCCAAATGGGTATCCAAAAATGTAAAGACATGAAACAAAAACTAAGTCTAAGTACATTTTTTTTTGGGTGACATAGGATTGCCCTTATATCTCTGGATGCTCCTGCATCAGACACCTAGGGTAGATTGAAAAGTGACCTTGTCAATTTATGGATGGTAGAGGAAATCCCAAATGGGAAACCTCAGCTGCTGAAATTCAAGTTGAGTCCTCGATCGGCCGTCCTTTCCATTTGACAAAATACTCTTCATACTGCCTATTTTTGGTACTCCTAACCACACGATGATCTAGAATGTCTTCTATCTCCTCCTTCTTAGAAGTAGGAATTGGACATGGCTCTAAAACCAGCTCCTCATCTGCACCATCATCATGATACTCTGTTAAATCTGTAATGTTGAAAATGGGAGAAATGTGAATACCATCTGGCAGCTCCACCTCATATGCATTTCCTGAGTCATGTTTCTTCAAAACTTTGCAGGGGCCAAATTTCTTCATTTTTAGCTTGTTGTAAGTACCAACTAGAAATCTTTCTTTTCGTAAGTGCACCATGACTAGATCCCCTACTTGGAATTCCTTATGTCTTCTCCTTTGATCAGCCCTAGCTTTATACTCTTGATTCATCTTGATAATGTGTGCTTGAACCTCGTCATGTAGATGCTTGATGTGTTCAGCAAATTCCTCAGCTTCAGCACTTGTCCTCTCCCCTTGTTCTATCTTCCTCAATTCTGGTGCAGTCCTTGGACTATTCCCATATACAATTTGAAATGGTGATTTTCCAGTACTCCTATTTATAGAGTTATTATAAGAAAACTCTGCCTGTGGTAGAATCAAATCCCATCCCTTGGGCTTATCCCCAACTAAACATCTTAGCAAATTGCCCAAACTTCTATTTACCACTTCTGTTTGACCATCAGTTTGTGGGTGATGTGTGGAACTAAATTTCAAGTCTGTTCTCAACTTCTTCCACAATGTCCTCCAGAAATACCCCACAAATTTAGTATCTCGGTCAAAAACTATACTCCTTGGAAGACCATGTAGTCTTACCACCTCTTTGAAAAACAAGTCTGCAATATGGACAGCATCATGAGTTTTGTGGCATGGAATGAAATGTGCCATTTTGGAGAACCTAACAACCACCACGAATACTGAGTCATTACCCCTTTGTTTCCTTGGCAATCCAAGAACAAAATCCTTACTTATGTCCTCCCATGGCCTTGATGGAACAGGCAATGGCTGATATAGGCTAGTATTTTGACTAAACCCCTTGGCAACTTGACAAACCTGGCAACTCTGTACAAACTTCTTCACATCCTATGTAATTTGAGGCCAAAAATAATGTTCTCTAAGAATGGCAATGGTCTTATCCCGACCAAAATGTCCTGCCACCCCTCCACTGTGTTTCTCCTTAATCAAATTTTCCCTCATGGAACTCCTTGGAATGCACAATTGACTACCTTTGAACAACATGCCATCCTGAATCAAATAGTCTAACCACTTGGTTCTATCTATAGCAACAGGTTCTTTACAAGCTTTCCATGCTTTAGCAAAATCAGGATCCTCGGGGTAAAAATTCTTGAGTTCATCAAACCCAACTACTTCAACCTGCATTGTTGTAAGCAACAGCTGTCTCCTACTTAATGCATCTGCAATCCTGTTAGATTTTCCACTTCTATGCTTCAACACAAATGTATAACTCTGCAAGAATTCTACCCACTTCATATGCCTCTGATTCAATTTACCTTGGCTATTTAGGTACTGCAATGCCTGATGATCAGTATACAAAACAAATTCTTTTGGCAATAAATAATGCCTCCATTTCTTTAAGGCCTGAACTATTGCATAGAACTCTTGATCATAAACAGAATACTTCTTTTTTGCATCATTCAATTTTTCACTAAAATATGCAATAGGCTTACCTTCTTGGCTTAATACAACCCCAATAGCACTACCACTAGCATCATAATCCACCTGGAATACTTTTCTAAAATCTTGAAGTACCAACACAAGCTATTTATTCACCTTATTCTTTAGCAATTCAAAACTTCTCGCAGCTGCTGCAGTCCATTTGAACTCTTTTCTATCCTCTCTTATTGCATCAGTTAGAGGTGCACATATGCCACTAAAATTCTTAATAAACTTCCTGTAAAAACTAACCAGAACATGAAATGATCTCACCTCAGTAGAAGACCTTGGAGTAGGCCATTCCAAGATGGCTTTTACCTTCTCTGGATCCATTTTGAGACCTTCAAGTGATATAACAAATCCCAAATAGACTAACTCCCTTTTTGCAAAGACAAACTTCTTTAGATTAATTAACAGTTTCTCTTGCCTTAGCCTTTCAAGGACACTATGAATATGCAGTAAATGTTCTTCCAAAGTCTTGCTGAAAATTAAAATATCATCCAAATAGACAATAAAATTTTTTCCCAAGAACTTCTTAAGTACCTCATTCATGAGCCGCATGAAGGTGCTTGGGGCGTTCGTCAATCCAAAGGGCATGACTAACCACTCATAAAGACCCTCCTTGGTCTTGAAGGCTATTTTCCACTCATCTCCTTCATGAATCCATATCTGATGATAGCCACTCTTCAGATCTATCTTTGTGAAGTACTGAGCTCCACTCAAGCAGTCCATAAGATCATCCATCCTTGGCAAAGGAAACCGGTACTTGATGGTTATCCTATTTATAGCTCAAGAATTTGTACACATCCTCCACTCTCCATCCTTCTTTGGTGCGAGTACTGCAGGTACTGCACATGGACTCAAGCTCTCTCGAATCAAGCCCTTCCTCAATAGCTCCTGAACCTGTCTATTTAGCTCCTCTATTTCAGTAGGAGTCATCGTGTGAGCAACCTTGTTAGGAAATATAGCTCCTGGAATCAGATCTATCTGATGATTGATTTGCCTTACTGGAGGCAATCCATCTGGAACATTATCAGAGATAATATCTCCAAATTCCCATAGTAAATCATAAACTTCAAATGGTAGTTCACTACTACCTTCTTTATCTTTCCTAGGAATCAAAGCATAGCACATACGCTGATGTTTCATGCCATCTAAAAACTTCCTTCCATCAACAAGACAAATCCTAGCACTGCTACATACCTTTTCACCTTCCTTTTTCATGGGCTTCAATTTGTGGCAAACTCCATCCTTTGTCAGAGAGTATGTGTTTGCATGTCCATCATGTATTGCATGTCTATCAAACTGCCATGGTCTACCCAACAATAGATGGCAAACATCCATCAAAATAACATCACAGAGAACTTCACCATGGTAACTCCCAATTTTGAATTTTACTAAACATTGTTCACTTACCAGGACCTTATGATCATCTTTTACCTAAGAAATCCAATAGGGCTAGGGATGTTTCTCCCTCTTGAGCTTCAGCTTAGAGACCATCTCTTTTGATACCAAGTTATCAGTGCTACGACCATCAATGATCACATCACAACATTTATCCTCACACTTGCATCTGGTACGGAAAAAACCCCTCCATTGTCCTGGTTCATTCTCACCACTTAGTAGGACTCTTTCATTTACTAAGGTCTCTCCTCTTTCTGCATCCTCTGAATGTGATGATTGTGCATCCTCATCCACATGAGCAACCCTAGCTTGACCCTCAGCTCTCCTATCTGTCCTTCCTTGTCATTGAGGGCATTCAAAGGCATGATGACCTTCTTCATTGCAATGGAAATAGGTACCACAGAAGCCTCCTCTTCCTTGTCCATGTCCTCTACCTCTTCCTCTTTGATTTCTAAAGTCTTGATCATGGGAGCGGTTGAAACCCTCATTCTTCTGGTTCCTGCTAGTACCCTCATCTTCATTTTTCTTTTGAGTTTCATTGTGGCCTCTAGATGATCTACCGCTTCCCCTTCCTCCTTGACCATGCCCTCTTTGTCTTCCTTCAAACCTTTTACTCAGCTTCTCTTCAACTCGTAGGGCAAACTGGTATGCTTCTTCAACGCTGGCCATTCTTACCAGACTTAATTCCTCCTGGATGCTAGGTCGCAACCCATTGATATAACGAGAAACCTTCTCCTTATTTGCTTCTGCATGCTCCACTCTAATCAGGAGTCAGTAAAACTCCTCTGTATATTCTTGGACTGATCTTCCTGCTTGCTTTAACCCATGCATCTTCTTAAACAGATCAAGTTCGTAGTCCACAGGAATGAACTGCTTCTTCAATTTGTCCACCAATTCGATCCCATCTTGTGATCTTCTCCTTTCCTCTTCTAAGTCTTTCCAGTTGAATTTCTTGCCACCAGATTTTGGCATGGCCTTTCAGTTTGGCCTTTGCAAACTTAACCCTATTTGGGTCCCTTATATCCTCATACTCAAAGTATTCTTCCAGTTCATTGATCCAATCGATCAACTCATCTGGTTTCAAATTTCCTGAAAATATACCCACTTCAATTGTAGGTCTTTTCCCAAACTTACTAATGGCCCTAAAAAGCCTTTCCTCTACAGGATTCAGAACTTCCCCGTCAACTTCCATTACTTCCTCTTCATTGTCATCCTCACTATTGTCATCTACGGCAACATTTGCTCCTCTACGAAGCTCCTCTTGCAATGATTGTACCTATCTCTGGAGGGCTCTAACCTCCTTAGGATCAATAGCTTTGGCCCTTCCACCATGCTCTCTTCATGGAGGCATCTTCTAACTCGAACGCACAACCACATAGTCCTAGTGCAAACTGCCTCACAGTCGGCGCTCTGTCTACACACTCAGGAAAACCCTCTCTGATACCACTTGATGGGGACACAACCCAACAATAGAATGGACACAATAGAAAAGGGAAATTATATTAACTGAGAAAATAAGCTAGTACAAATAGTGCAGAGAAAATAAGCTTCAAAACATGCCCTACGGGCTTACAATAGCATAAATCTGGAGAATATTTCTCCTTTTAGCACCTCCTCTTAAGCTCCAATCCGAACTGCCTTTTACAATGCAAGAAATCTCCTTAAATAGACCCTAGAGGGTTAAGGACTAGGAGTACATTCTAGAAAGTGCTAGTAGGCATCCACCGACAAAATAGAAGGTTCCAGAAGCTGCGTTAGAAGTTGGTGCAAATCTAGAAGAATCCAGAAACGGTAGCCGAACTTTCGGGAGGCATAACTTTTGAACCATAGCTCCAATTGATGAACCGTTTACATTTTCGGAAAGCTCTCAAAGTACTCTATAGTGCTATGGATGAGCTTTGCTCATCCCCCATTTTTTGACCCTTTTTGAGGTCATTTAAGGCCCCAAACCTAACTTTGAAGCATTCTTAAGAGGTCTTCAAAACTCGAAAAACTGCAATAACTTTCAAACCGTGGGGCCTATTGACCTGATTCTTTTTCTGGAATGCTCTAAATCATGATTACATTCATCTGGCCAATTCACACCTTCTAGTTTACCGAAATGATGGCCCAAATACATGCTTCTATTTTTTTGGGATTTTCAAACGCACTGATAGTTGAACTATGAGAGTTGGAACCTTTATTTGAGCCAAATGGGTATCCAAAATTGGAAAGACATGAAACAAAAACTAAGTCTAAGTACATTTTTTTTGGATGACACAGGGTTGCCCTTATACCTCTGGATGCTCCTACATCACATGTCCAATTCCTGCTTCTAAGAAGGAGGAGATAGAAGGCATTCTAGATCATTGTGTGGGTAGGAGTACCAAAAATAGGTAGTATGAAGAGTATTTCGTCAAAGGAAAGGACGACCAATCGAGGACTCAACTTGGATTTCAGCAGCTGAGGTTTCCCATTTGGGATTTCCTCTACCATTCATAAAGTGACAGGGTCACTTTTCAATCTACCCTGGGTGTCTGATGTAGGAGCATCCAAAGGTATAAGGGCAATCCTATGTCAACCAAAAAAATATTCTTAGACTTAGTTTCTATTTCATGTGTTTTCATTTTTGGATACCCATTTGGGTCAAATAAAGGTTCCAACTCTCACAGTTCCACTATTAGTGTTCGTGTAAATCCCAAAAAAATAAGAGTATGTAATTAAGCCATCATTTTGGTGAACTAGGAGGTGTAAATTGCCTAGATGAATGTAATTTTAATTTAGATCATTCTAGAAAAAGAATCAAGTCAAAGACCCCATGGTTTGAAAGTTATTGCAGTTTTTTGGGTTGTAGAGACCTCCTAAGAATGCTTCAAAGTTAGGTTAGGGGCATTAAATGATCTTGAAAAGGGCCAAAAAATGGGGGATGAGTGAAGGTGGTCCATAGGGCTATAGAGCGCTTCAAGAGCTTTCCAAAAATGTAAACAGTTTGTCAATCGGAGCTACGGTTCAAAAGTTATACCTCTCGAAAGTTCAATTATAATTTTTGAATTCTTGTAGATTTGTGTTGACTTCTAATGCAGCTTCTAGAACCTTCTATTTGGTCGGTGGATGCCTACTAGCACTTTCTAGAATGTTCTCCTAGTCCTTAACCCTTTGGGGTCTATTTAAGGAGATTTCTGGCATTGTAAAAGGCAGTTCAGAGTGGAGTTTGAGAGGAGGGATCGAAAGGAGAAATTATCTCCACATTTATGCTATTGTAAGCCCTTAGGGCATTTTTTGAAGTTCATTTTCTTTGTACTGAATGTACTAGCTTATTTTTTTAGTTAATACAATTTCCATTTTCTATTGTGTCCATTCTATTCTTGGGTTGTGTCCCCATCAAGTGGTATCAGAGCTAGTTTTCCTAAGTGTGTAGATAGAGCGCCGACTGTGAGGCAGTTTGCACCAGGACTGTGTGGTTGTAGGTTTGAGTTAAGAATATTTCTCCATGAAGAGAGCATGGTAGAAGGGCCAGAGCTATTAATCCTAAGGAGGTTAGAGTCCTCCAAAGGCAGGTGCAAGCATTGCAGGAGGAGCTCCGTAGAGGAGCAACTATGGCCGCAGGTGATGAAAGTGAAGATGACAATGAAGAAGATGAAATTAGACTAGAAGGGGAATTTGACGGGGAACTTCTGAATCATGCAATGGAAAGGATTTTTAGGGCCATTACTAAGTTTGGGAAAAGACCTACAATTGAAGTGGGTGTATTTTTAGGAAATCTGAAACGAGATGAGTTGATCAATTGGATCAATGAACTGGAAGAATACTTTGAGTATGAGGATATCAGGGACCCAGATAGGGTTAAGTTTGCAAAGGCCAAACTGAAAGGCCATGCCAAAATTTGGTGGCAAGAGGTTCAATTGGAAAGAAATAGAAGAGGAAAGGAGAAGATCACAAGATGGGATCGCATGGTGGACAAATTGAAGAAGCAGTTCATTCCTGTGGACTACAAGCTTGATTTGTTTAAGAAGATGCATGGGTTAAAGCAAGTAGGAAGATCAATCCAAGAATATACAGAGGATATATACATATATATACATATATGCATCTCTTCCTAATCTTCAAGTAGAAGCTCTTTGTATGTAATCTCTTGTAAGGAAGTTCAAGAAATAGAAGTTCTTGTGTTGTAAGCTCCTCAAATGTAATCTCTTCTAATGGATTTCAAGTATTAATGGATGGTTTATGAAGAATTTTTTTCATCTCTCTATATCCGTATTGTTGCATTTTTGGTTGTGAGTTGGTACAGGTGGTGTGGCCCATCATTAGTTGGTACGGGTGGTGTGGCCCATCATCAGTAGTATCAGAGTGGGAGTTCCTGAGCGTGTAGATAGATCGTTGAACGTGAGGCAGTTTGCACCAGGACATTGAGTTGGTTGAAGTTTGTGAAGAAGTTCTTGATTGTGTAGACAAAGCACTGACTGTGAGGCAGTTTGCACGAGGTTCTTGTGTTGCACTAGATTTGTCTTCTAAAGACTTGATTATGGAGAAGAGAAATAAGAAGAAGAAAAGCAGGAATATATACATATATGCATGTGATCTTCTTGTGCTACTAATGTGTGCAATGAGTGTGTAGGATATTTTAGTCGAAGAATCTAACTGAGAAATGAAACTGAACCCTATGTACAAGTAGTGGAAACTAGGATTAAATATGATGAGAGATGTTAACCCCATTGTTCATATTTTAATTGTGTTATAGTTTGAATGAATGTATCATTCTATAGTCAATAAATGTTAATGTTTCGTAACAATGTTTTTATAGTGTTGCTTGATACTTGTGAATTGTATATGCATTTCGGCATGATAGTTAGTAGTAACTGTGTAACGTAAAGATTTAAGTCGAACTAGATTAGTGACCTCTTTTGCTAATTAGTAAGTAATTGAGGTTAATTACCCTAATTAGGATTAGTGAGTTATCTTCATTTTGAAGGTTGTTAGTATATCCTAAAATATTCCTAGCTTTTGATAGGTCTCTAATTAATCTTAAAATGCCTAAAAACATGAAATTTAAGTACCCAAGGGGTATGGGTATGAGTTGGGAATATTTTACACCCCCTTAGCCCCTTTTGTTGACTTTTATGGTCCCCCAAATATCCCATTTTTTCTTTGTTGCGAAAATTGGAGTTCCATCATGAGTTTGACAAGATAAACTCTACCCTGAAGTTTTCTTTAGTGGTGAGTTTGAGTTAGAAGTTTCTAGAAACCTGAGTCAAGTGGGGGAGTTATTTCAGGTTTCAAGTGGTTGAGTTTGGATCTTATTTTAGGGGCATTTTTGAGAGGTTTAGGGTTGTTATCCAATCTCTAGTTTTAGAGAGAAGTTTCAAGATTGAAGAAAAAGGAAGGAAAAGCTCTTCTCAACTTGTTCATTTTACCATAACTTTTTGTGAAGGTAGGAGTTCTTCACTCTTTTGTTCATGTTTTTTCATATTATTCATGCTTGATTCATGCATAAGTCATTGTTTTGTGCTTTGTATGCTTGTATGTGCGTTGGGTTTGCTTGGG
This sequence comes from Cupressus sempervirens, assembly GCA_028749045.1. Lineage (NCBI taxonomy): Eukaryota > Viridiplantae > Streptophyta > Pinopsida > Cupressales > Cupressaceae > Cupressus > Cupressus sempervirens. The sequence goes on from CM053793.1 coordinate 706,143,667, forward strand.
AGGGATTGAATCATGTTTTATTACATGTCTTTTTGGTGTTTTGCTTTGATTTTTTTTTTTGAGGGAGTTCTATGGAGATTGTTTTGGCATTACTCACCCTTGGATAGGGAAGAAGTGGCCATGTATAGGGAAAGGGCCTTAGTTTGACCTCAATAGTGTAGAGTCTCTTCTCATGGTGAGAAGAGGGAAAGAGGGTAGGGTGTTATGGGCCCCTACTTGTCATCACATACCATGTTTTGAAAATTTGAATTCTTGAAGAAGAGAAGGAATGAAAATCTTTTTTGTATTGGCTTCGAAAGGGCTTTTGTAGAAGAATAGAAGTTCTTGATTTTTAGCCTTGAAAGGGCTATGTTATGGTATGGTGATCGACTTCTCCTATTGGGAAAATCCACCTTCTCCCTAGTTAGCTTCAATGTTGAACCTATTGTGCAAAACTAGGATGGGGATGCATACTTGAATTGTTCTTCTTATTATGTTGTTTTATCTCTAGGTCAGTTCTTGTATTCTCCATGTTTCCCTTGATGCATTGAAGATATTGGAAAGGATCCCTTGTGAAGGACCTAGAAGAGAGTGCATTTGAATTGTAACATTATGTTCTTTTAAAAAAATGTATTTAAATGTTGATGTATTGACAAGGATTTTGAGTTTTCTTACTTGTTCTTTCTCGACAGAGCCTTGAACTAGGTTGATTAATAGAGAGAAAAGATTGAGAAAACCTCCTTGCATTGTGTCTTATGTTATTTCAATTTAGCCATATGTGTGTGGAAAAAGAAAAGATAAGATAAAATGATGATACTTTGAATTAGGCAATTTTCAAGTTCAGTTATGCTAAGGAAGAAATTATATTAGGTCAAAATTTTCAATTCAAATCTTGAATATTGGGAGATAAATCAAATGAATCTCGCATTATCGATAAAGTAAATTATTCAATCTCCTTTGTTAAACTAAGTTATTAAGAAAAGTCCAATTTGGAAAGGATACATACACCTATTGTTGAAATATAGTTGCAAAGAAAATATACATATACTTTCAAAAAAAGGAAGAAAGTGAGAAAACAAAATTCTCAAACACCCACCTACAAGATGCTAGAAATTGTATGGGAAAAATAATCATTCCCTTGCTAAGACCAAGTATATTCCAAAAAGGATTCCTTTAGAAAATCTATTTATAAATCTAATTAATATTAAATTGATTTATAAAGAATTAAATAAATATCCCCAAGACTATCTACATAACTTTAAATCATGACTCTTATTCTTACCTAGAAAACTTTATCCACTTAACTCCTATCTTACTCCTCTTCCCTAGGCGAATTAACAAGCTTCTATAGGTTGGCTTATGCAACACATACCCATATAGATTGTCATGTCAGTCATGTTGACAAATTATGTCTAGGGGCTATGTTGATTGGAGGAGAGAGTATTAAAGTCCCATCCTTCATTCTTTTACTTACCTCCAAGCATGTTTCTTTAAAAGTCCCTTGTCATCCAAAGTGTACCATCTTTTTGGGAGGAAGACAGAAAATGTTGCAAGCCTTGGATCATGTGAAGGGGGCCTTGGAAGTGTACGTAAATCCTTGTGCATTAGTGATCTTGCTTGCTTTTGAGATGGGTAATGTTTGCAAATCCTTTATCTCCTTTATTTCAAATCTCCCTTGATTGGAGTGATTTGGGCGTACCATGCTAAAAAATGCTGTCTTGGGCAGCGTATGTTTTCCTTGGGGCAGCGTGCAACCTATTGGAAGGCAGCCATGATTGTTGGATAGGGGTTAGAGTGTTGGATAGGTGTGTAGGAGGTTGGTTTGGGAGTTAGTTATCAGATTAGTTTAAGTGTTATTCAAGTTAGTTGTTAGAATGTTTAGATTTGTTAAGTTGTAAGTAAAGTTTTAAAGTTAGTTTTGATTTAATATTAGTTTACCTTTATGTTAGTTGGAATTTAATTTAGTTTAAGTATTAATTAGTTTTATTTGAAGTATAGATAGAATAATCAATAATGAAGTTATGTTTAGGATGTATTTTATGATTGATTATTGTAGTTTTTAAAAAAATATATATAAGAGTATGTTAACATCAAAGAATGTTTAAAGTGTAGTTAGTAATATATTTTTGTTTATATAAATAAATGTGAGTTGTAATAATATTAGATTTTAATTTAATATTAGTAAAGGTTTGATTAGTGTAAATTTAGTTGTATTTGATAAGAAAGCTAATTATTATGTTTTGAATTTATATTATTTTAGTTTTTAGTTAATTTAGCTTAAATCTACATATTCAATGCAATTTTGTTTAGTTTAGATGTACCTTAATTATATTTAAATTGGAATTAATTAAATTATTTGTCATATGATTTATTGTATGTTGGTTAAGTTAGATGCTAATTTAGTTTTATCATTTTAATTACTTTGAATAAGGTTAGTAGTTGGAAATGAGGATTGCTACAGATTTTTTTTAAAATTATTATTAATTTAAATTTTTTTAAAAAGAAAAAAGTGCTATGTAATATTGGTTAAATTTAGAGATATATTGTTACGTTAGTTTCCAATAAGGTTAGTATTGTTCATATTAGGATTATAACTCCTTTCAGTTATTATCAAAATAGTAAGAGTAATAGGCCACTGTCTAAGCAATAGATGGTTTGTTGATTTATATTTTCTTTTTAAAGTTAATTAGGCTTATAATCCTTTGAATGAACCAATCATATTGTTTCTTAATAATTTTCTTAATTGACATCCTATTAACTAATGTTATCTGAATGATGTAAGTACATTGTTCTTATTATTTTTAAAAAGTATATAAAGGTAACAATCTGACAAATCTTTTAATATCAAAAATTGGATTGGTTAAATTAATCAATCGATTAAATGATGAAAGTCAAATTGGACGATCTATTCTTACTCATAGGTTTTAAACTCATATGGAAATGTCAAGACACTGTTAGGGGAAACGTGTTGTTATCTTAACTAGTTTAAACTTATCAACTTAGTGAACTTAATTTAAAAAAATAAAAAATTGTGTGTGTTTTGCTCTAAATTTTGGGCATGAAAAAAATAAATAGGACTATTGTAGCCTAGGTGAATGAATATATTAAACAAATGGGAGCAAATTTTGAAACACTTGTGACCAACTATTTTGAAGATTTCAAGAAATCCATGAAATAGAGATTGAGGATACCTATTTCATTAGTTGAGTAGCATGTGAATGATGTTTGTTTTCTTGTGGATATTGATTATACTTACATTCAAGAAACCATATCAAGGATTAGATGGCTAAGACCTCCTAGTTATGAAATCAACATTGATGAGGCATCTGCAGTCATAACAACATTGTAACCAGAAGAAGTAGATAAGAGTGCACCACATTTTAGCACATATGATGTGGCGAGATCAAAGGTAGATATGGAGTTGAAAATTGCTTCCGCATTGAAGAAAAAGGATAAATTGGTGAATAAGCTCAAAGCTAAATTTGGAGGAGCAGCTAAGGGAGATAAAGAAGAGAATGAAGAGGTAGATTATTAATAAGTTGAACAAGGGCAAGGGCAACTAGAATTAACCCAAGACATGGGTGAGGATGTTCAAGAAGAAGAAGGTGCCGAGAAAGAAGCACCTAAGGTAGAACCAAAGAAGAGGAAAGCATAGAAACAACCAACCTCACAGCCAAAAGGCAAAAAGAAAATAGCCAAGCCAAGCCCAAAAAAGCCTACCACAAGGGTAGATACAAGGGCTACAACAAAGGTAGCCAAGGAATAGGAGAAGCAAAAAGCTACACAACAAGGAGGGCCAACAAAGAAAAATAGAAGAAAATATGTGACACCCCCAGAGTTAGATGAAGAGAGGATAGAATCTGATAATGAACAATTCAAAGTGGTAAGTCATACCACCAAATCTAACATAGAAAATGTTTGTGAAAATATTAGGGATAATGCAGATTTAACTAGATTGTAAACCATTGATTTCAATAAATTAACTAGAGAGGAGCATAACATAGTGGAAGAATCAATCTACACCCAAGTTCAAGAATAGTCCACTTGAACTAGATAATACTATGTCTAAGGAGCTATACTCCATTGTAGAGAATAAATGGCATTATTGCCTAAAAATGGAGAAAGAGATAAGGGAGTCAAATTTGGCTCATGTAATGCCTAACCTCACCAACAGTCAAATAAGCAAGGCTAGCAAGAAATATGGGAGAAAATTTGCACCCAAATACAGAGCCTTCAACATTCTACAAAATAAAATTGAAGATGTTGTGAACAAATCCACTCTCATGTGGAAAGTGATTTATGGCCTTCAAATAGTAAAGGAAGGACAAGAAGATCCCTTCAAGGGAGGAAATAATGATGAAGAGGATGTGGAAAATGAAAAGGAGGAAGAAGGAGAGAAAGAAAAGGAAGCAGTAATAGTGAAGAAAGAAACACAAAAAGGTGATATTGCAACAACTAAAGAGTAGCAATAGGAATAGAGAGTGCAAGACACACAACTGCCACTACCTAGTCCTCCACATGCTACACCTACACCTGCAGAGATAGTAGTTGTGAAAGGTGTTCCTAAAATTATTGGTTAGAACATTAATCCATTGACTACAGATGATCTTAGAAAGATCCTTCACCAAACAACTTTGTAATCATAGTTATGTACAAATCCAGTTTTGGTGAGTGTAGAAGAACTTCAAAAGGCCATAACTAAGATAACCAAGGACAAAGTGAATACACAAGAACCATGTTCACAATCTCCTACAACTACAAGTGGACAACCACAAGAGCAAAAAGCACAAGATGCATCTAGTAAGGTTGATTCTATAGAGTCATTAATTTCAATTGTTGAGGAGCAAGCAAAGGAGCAAATAGGATGAAGGGATATCTCTGCTCCTACAACACAAAGTCAAGGTGCACCTCCTTTGATTACTATAATTGATCAAGGTAGATCTGAAGAAGACAAGGAAGAGGAGAAAACCCCTAAGGAGAAGGAATAAGAGGCAATACAAATGTTGGTCAATTTTCCTACTATAGGGACTCCAACTAAGGAGTAGAGCACTGATGCAGTACCACTACAAATATCAGCACTAGGCTCGAGCTCTACCAAGATAGCAAGGGTACTTCACTATGGAGACCCTACACTTGATGAAGAGATAGTCATACCAAGCTATGACTATAAAATAATGAACTTAGCACAAATCAATGAAGTGCAAGAGGCACTAGGAAAGAAGAAGCAAGAAATACTCAAGAATGAGTATAGGTAGAGGCAAGCATTGATAGAAATTAAAGACATCTTTCTTGATTCTTTCAACCTACAAGCACCTGATGAGACAAAGCCCATCACAAAGCAACTATCCAACATAGTGAACTAGGTACAAAATGAAGACCTAGATACTAATGTTAAATTACTTGAATGGTCTAAAAGGAAATTTGAGATGAAGGTCAATGAGAAAATATCAGGTGAAATAGCATTGTCAGAAGTAGAACTAGCTAAGAAGATAAAGAAGGTCAAATTAGTACTTGAGAACATATTATCTTTGTACTCCAAATTATGTGATTTCTTGGAAAGGAACCTAAAAATATCAAGCACATAGGTACCCAAGGATCTAGCTCAAAGTGAGAAGCATTTTTCCACAAAGCTTCACACCCAAAAGTAATTAGCTATACTCGTAGTAAATGAGGCTAACATCAAGTCCAAATTAATATAGATCTAGTCTGAAATCACCTCACACATGGAAGTTTTGCATAAAGAAATGGCCTATGAAGAGAAAGTTTTAAAGAAAGATGCAAATCTTTCTACATTAGAAGGTCAGGTATGCCTTGCAGTAGAGACAAACATCCAACTCAAAGCACTACAAATTGCATTGGACAATTGGGATGCTTCTTTGAAGATCATAATGGAGGTAAATAAAACCTTTTTGGCTAAGTATTCTATTGATTCTTAGAACCCTTTGACATAAGTGTCAAAAAGGGTGAGATATAATAAAGATATGGGATAATAAGATATGGGGGAGATAACAATTTTTTTGAGTTTCGAGGGGAAATAAAGAGATATAGCCAAAAGGATAAAATACTACAAGGAAGATGTGTGAAAGGGGGAGCAGACATAGAGCAGATAGAAATAGAGTAGACATGGAAAGGAATGTCAAAGTAGAGGTAAAGAGTATCATAATCATCAAAATGAGACAAATGGAGCTTAAGGAAATTTGTATACAGAAATGACACATCAACTTAGGGGGAGTTACAAATTTTTAAGGTATATAGTCTTCTACAAAATTTTGAACAAGTTTTTGAAGTTTTGTACATATGCCGAACAAGATGTGTAAGATTAGATTCATAATGCTTAGTTAAGTGTTTTTGATACTCATGTCAAAGGGGGAGATTGTTGGTCTCAGATTGGTTTTGACAATTGAGTGTCAACACACTTAACTAATTTTAAAGTTGATGACGAGTATAATAAAGATGCCTAGCTATAGTATGTGTTGAGCCAGAGATTCAATAGGTGTCGAGTAAACTTTAGGTGTCAAGCAAGTTTCAAGTGCCAAGTCACTATAGGTGCTAAGTCACTATAAGTGCCAAGTACAATATAGATGCCAAGTGAAATAGAAGTACTATAGGAGTTGAGCAAGACAAAATTCCTATATGTGATGAGCATCAACAATCAATAAGTGCCAAGTAACATAGAATCAACATATGAGTTTGTGCCTTCACAAACTAAGATATAAACTATTTTTGAGCTGACTTAGGATGAATCTTGAAGGATCTAAAAGATAAGATTGAATCTATTACATTCCCTATGCCATCAGCATCTAACCAATCAGAAAAATGGAGAAAGCATGGAATCAATAGGAAAAGTGTAAATATTTGAGAAGGAAAGATGGATGAATATCAATCATAGATTCATACCTAACCCTAAGTCTTCAAAGCCTTTATAAGGAGGTCAAAATCCCATAATTCATGTGTGTGTAGGAATGTATGGGAGAATGCTAGTGAAGTTAGAAGGGGTGTAAAAACTTAGAGAAGGAACAACACTACATAATCAAGTTGGTTGGAATAGAGCATCAACAATATGAACTGTAAGGCCTGCACTAGTACCCTATTCTAGATCTTGATGAAATAAAGTTGGTTAGGAGCTAATTGAGTTATGCTTTACAGTTTGTTTTATTACAAATCATGACTTAAGGGATCCTATAGGAGACTAATGTGGACTCTGATACTCTCTCCAGTAACATTAGGTCAATAAGATAAGACCACATTGAAATGAGATTTAAAATGTTTAAGACAAGAATCTGACCACGAGACACTATGGATGATTTACTAGGTACTTAGGAAGGATAAAATAACATTCAACCTACTAAGAACAACTATGAGTATAGGTTATGATGATAATCAGATACATGGATATGTTTGAAACTTGGTTCTAAATTATTATGACATAATTACTAAAATATTCTAATAGTCTATGAAGTTAAACCTGGAAAATCACACAAACCCCTCATAATGAGATAAGGGGATATTGCTAGAAATGTCACTATGTTTGACCTTTATGTTTAACTTAATCAAAGTTACTAGTTAACCAATCTGCACATATCCATTTTATATTGTTTTTATGATTTACTAAAGATGACTCAGAGTTTCATTGTTATGTGAGAAAGAGTTATGATGATACTTCAATTGAAAATGATTTATACTAAGAGAGATTACTGTTGATACACATATTCGATATTTCAATGTTTTAAATATTTTATGAGAATGATAATGTAATGTTTTGAATATGCACTTAGATGAGAGTTAAATGGAATATGCTATTGCAATGTTTGATTGATAGGACTTAGAACATAAATGATTAGATGATACTTACTTGTATACATTAATGAGTAGTATGAGATATTGATTTATGTTGTACATGTTTGTATGGATCATATATTATCTTATTGGGTTACTAATGTTTAAGTTGAGTGTGCAGGAAAGTGGAACCATGGTGATTAATGGGGGAAACAAGGTTCAATCTTATGTGAACACGATTAAGCCAAGGTGAATCTTTGGAAGATTCAAAACATCATTGTATTGTGTTTATTTCGTACTATGACTATGTATGAGTGTTATAGTAAGAGAGCATGGTTGAGTAGAGACATTTCATCGTAATGTGTAAAGTGTTTTTATGTGCGTGTGCATGTCATTTGACACTTTTATTGTCTATGTGCAAATGACATGTCAAATAGGGTTCTTTGGCATGAAGTAACTTAACCTAAGCCTAATCCTCATTTTGAAATCAATTAAACCACCTTGGAGAGTGTTAGGAAGAGTCACATCTTTGATGGAATGCAAGTTACAAGTGATAGGAATTTTAGAGAGCCTAAGTGATTCTTAAGTGCTAATTTTGTGGAAACAAGTCACCCACAAGGTAATAGTATGGGTTGGGGGTTAAAATATAATTATAAGCGGGTCTAGGGGACCTAGGGGACCCTCAAAAATAGTCATTTCCAAGCCAATTCGAAAATCATATTGTAACATAACTTAATTTCCTCATTACACCACTTTCTTAATTCCTCATTGGTGGAAAAACACAAAAGTAAAAGAGGTAGGTGAGGATGAAAGTAAAGGTCTTTATAGGGAAGTTGTGCCAATCTTGGGGATTCATTCACCCACTCTCTAATTTTAGAGACAGCCAGGGAAGGGAAAACTTGGAAGCCAAGTAGGATGAGGTCTTCATTCCATTGCCATAGCTTGTAAGTAGGTTAGTGCTTCATGCCATGCTTCTTCCTTGGAAATTTTAAGAGAGTGTCTTTTGCAGAATTATGGAAGTGATATGGCATCATGTATTGTGCTTTCTTGTGTTGTGCTGCATTGTGAGTGTATGTATGGTTGTGAAACTTCTTGGGCTTCTATTAGATTTTCTTGTTTTTTTGGATGTTGAATTTTGTTCATGGGTGTGAAGGCTTCACTCACCCTTGGGAGGGAAGAGCAAGCCTTGGGTGAAGGGGTTAGTTGGGCTTGAGATATAGTTGAGAACCCTTGGAGAATGGTCTCCATTGTATGCCATATGCCTTCACAATTTGTTATGGATAGTATGGAGAGTGATGGTGTGGAAGAAGGTTGATGAAGTATAGAAATTTAGTGATACTTTGGTTGATGGTAGTGTGATTGGAGGATGTTTGTGAAAGCCCCGAAAGGGCATGAAAACTTGATATTTGTGAATAGCCCCAAAAGGGCATGAAATTTTTTTTTTGTGAAAGCCCAAAAGACATGGAAATTATTGATTTTTGAAAGCCTTGAAAGGGCATGGAAATTGTTGTTACAAATGTTATATGATATGGAAAATATCCTAATTTGAGAGCCCACCTTCACCCAATGTTTATGATTCCATGTGTGAATCATTATGAAAGCCTTGGTTGAGAATTGTATATGTGATGTTAAACTAAGATATTCATGTTGGTTTTTGTTATGGTGATGATGTTTGAGTGTAACCTAGTTGAGCCTTGTTTCCCCTAGCATGGGGGTGGCCTCCTTGAGGCCTAGGTTGGGAGGTGAGCCTCCATGGTTCCCTAGTTGTTTCTCTTTTGTGCAGGTATTCTGTTGGAGAGTTTTGGAAACCTGATGTTATGGAGTCCATTTCTTGCCTAGGAGTAGATGTATTTTATTGTGTTAAGGAGAGAGAAATAATCCTTGGTTATGTGAAAGAATTTGTATTGTAGAGTGTGTTGTTTTTTCTATTTCATATGTTCTTAGGAAGAGAAGTTGATGTATCAGTATTATGTATGATCTTTCTATTGTGCTCAAATTGATAGAATTCATGCTTGATATTGTATTGAAAGAAATTTGAATGGATCATGTTAGAGAGGTTATGTTGTTTTGATTTTATCCCATTTATATTCAATAAGAATGTGAAGAAAGAAGAAACTGAGTATCTTGAGATTACAATAGGACTAAAACTGAACTTTGCCACCTTGATACCTTATTTCTCTATTGAATAAGGAATAATTTAGAAGTTGATGACTAGTATCAAAATTGTTAATGAAGTAGGGTATGCAATTGATAGAAAGAATGGTAGGTAGCTTTAAATCTTAGTATTGAAGGATGTGAATGAAAACATTTGATGCAGTAAGCATTAGCTCAACATTTCTTGTGTTCTATTCTTACTTTGATTTCTCTAGCATGTTTTTCCATATGTTGTTTTAAATGGAATCCCTTGTCTATTTATTCTAATAAATTTATTAAATTGAATGAAGAGAACAAGTTTAACAATTCCTAATGTATCAGTGTAATAACCCATGGTGGATGATCTCTATTAAGGGAGAAAAAAATCAAAACAATACATATAAAGGGTATGGAACATAAAAACTAACTAGCTGAAGGTGCTCATTTATCTCTTTGGAATTTATATGGAAAGGTAACTAATTCCCTTCTTCTATTACAGAGTCGTATTTTATTGGCTAGGACTCTATCTAGGACTCTAGAGGAATAAGACATTCCTAGCTAGAAATAATATCAAAATAAACAATGAGCTATAAAACCCAAGTGTCAAATCACTCTCTATAAAGAAACAAATTAATAAAAATAAAATCCTACATATAATATTGCTAACATAAATGATATACATGATTCTTTGGATAGCTTTTATATTCTAAGGCGTCACCTTTTTGATAATCGCCAAAGTCAACAACAAAATCCATAAATAAAATGAAAAAATAAACAAATGCAAATTGCATCCAAATCTAGGCCTTACCATCTAAGAACATGGAAGGAAGGTACTTAAAAGTCATAAATTGTTGTTGATTATGACATGATGTCCTTTTCACCTTGGACCGCGACCTCATCCTTATGCTTTATGAAGAGGAAAGGACTCTTAAGTGGGGAGGTGGTGCAGAGGCACCTAAATTTCAAGAAGACAAAGATATAAAAGCTAGAGAAGCCATTTGTAATAAGTTATCAAAGGAGGTCTTAATATGATAAATAATGTAAAAATGTTTATTTAATTGGTTAATGGATATATTGACATCCATCTAAAGTCATTTGAGTCATTTTTATTGTATTTGGGTCAAGTTGTAAAGGCTATGAAGCCATTTTTTTGTCAAAAATGTAAAAGTTGCGTAAAAAGTTGTAAAATGCAACTTTGAGAAAGTTGTTAATAATAGAAAAATGATGTAAAAAGGTATATGGTTGGTCTTGGAGGTAGTTAGGAAGGTTTATAACTATAAAATGGATATAAAAACCATTGTATGGTCGAACCAAATCAATTTGGAGAAGAGGAAATACTTTGATACATTTTTGGTGCATTTTATTGTTGTGGTTTTGATTGGTTTTTTTAGTTTTAGAGTAGTTTCCAGGCCTTGTACGGCCATTTACAGCCTGTAAACCATGTAATATAGTAATGGATATATATTATGATGAATCATTCTTCTCATTCTTTTGTTTTGGTTCAATTTTATGAAGAAATGAATAAGTTATGGGTATTTTGGTGAAAGTGGATGTTTGCAGATTTGAGATTCGCTGAATACAGTCATGTTATAGCGTGTGATGCGGACATATTTTGGAGAATCAAGATCTATAATGATATTAATTGGAAATATATGTGAACTAACTTTCATTTCCAACTAGTTTGAATCATTTTTATATAGATTTGTGAAAGTTATGGGCATTTGAGTGAAAACTGTTTTTTAACAATTTTCATTGGAGTTATAGACAGTGATTTGTGCTTGAAAATTTATATATGAATGAGAAAAAAAAATGGCTTACATATTTGGAAACTAGACTAAAGAATGTATAATATGGAATTGGTTTGGTATAATTTAGATTTATTTTGAGGAAGATATCTGATGCCCTAGTTAGGGTTACCAGTTTTGTTCCTAATTTATGACAGAAAATATGGGTCCTAGTTCAGAGTACATAATTCATAATATGCTTATTTTATTTGTCTCAGATTTGGATATGTTTTATAATTACTAATTTGAAACAATTACTCCAAAAGGTTTTTCAAGAAGACGTTTAGAACAAAAGTTATGAACAATGGAATTAGACATAGCAATCTAATTGTGTGAATGAAGATTTTGTCTTTATCAGTGTATAATGTCAGGGTTCTTTGTTGTAATCTTTGAGATGTTCTTGGTTCCTTGAGGGTGTACCAGCCTATTGTGAATCCCTTGAGTTGAACTAAGATTCCTTAAAGATAAATACAGAGGGCTCTACATCAGGAGGGTACTTTGGAGAGTCTACATGCTTCTCCATTTGCTCCCCACCTACTTCCACTCATTCCTAGGTGCCCATGTGGCAAGGAGATAAGAGGAAATTGTTAGCACTTTATTATGTTTTGTTCCAAACAAATCTAGCCAAATTCAAAAAAAAAATGCTATTGGAAAAACAAAAGGTAAGTTTAAAGTGCATGGAGATGTGTGAAAGGACAGCTTATAGGATCATAATGAAGAAAGACTAGACCCTCTTACTTAGGTGTTTGAAGGAAGTGACAGCAAGATAGGACTAATGAAGTGATTGTAGTATTCTAAGAAATTGAATATATATATTCATAGGCGAGTTTAAAACTTATTTTTATTTATTTTTAATATAATACATTAAATAATAAAGTAGTTTCCATTTTAAAAGAAACTTGGATGTATATGCATGGGTGGATTGGAATTTAGTTTAATCTATCTTCAAATGGGACACAAAAAAAACATTAGCAAGTTATGGTTGCAGTGGATATTAATATGTATATGGATTATAGATATTTAATCATCTAAATGGTTATATTAATGTGTTATTGTTTTATGTTTTTTTAAATTAATAAAGGAGATTAAAAGTATGTGGGGATATAATGGGTAGCTAGGGATATATACTATATTATTTAAATATATATATATATATATATATATATATATATATATATTATATTATTTATATTACGTTATATTCTTTTGAGTTAAGATATATATATTATATTAATTAGTGGTTATCTAGGTCGAGTGTAGTATAGATAAGATGAACAAGTAGGGCACTTAATTTTGAATATGAATTAAAGATGTTTTGATGTCAATATAAGGAGATACGAGATTGGACAGTAATCTGATCGAGATAATAATTGCATAATAACTCCAAGCATAGCAGTTTGATTTACTAATTGATAATAGTAATAATGTTAGCATGTTCATGAAAATATGCAAACTAAGGAGGTATAGGCGCTTGTAAGTTATAACTATAATACTAGTAAACTCATAATAGAACATATAATAATAATGGTAACCCAAATACTGATGGAGACACACTAAGTAATAAATTCATCCTCTTGTTGCAATCTTCTATGCTATCACTACCACATTCATGTAAGATAAATCACATCTGCCCATCAGAGTGTCCTAGTTGAGTGTAGAAGAATAAGAGCTCATAACTTCATTTCTTGAGTAGAGCCTTTTGATCCATTAACGAACCTTAACAACCCAAGTTTACATATGGATAGTGTATCATTTAATTTGATCGACAAATTTAGTTAGGTAATTACCGAAGCTTCATTGGAAACTCTAAACTTAGAATGCAACTCACACTTTTAATCGTACAAAGTAACAATAAAAAATGACCGCCACCCAATAGGAGTATAATTCCCCCTTCACAGTGCACACTAAATCATTCAGCTAATCAAGAAAACATTAATGTATTTTACGAGGAAAAAAAAAAAGGTTGGTTGTGTTCTCTCATTAAAATTTATGGCATGAAATTTTGGTATCAGAGCAAAGTTATACAACACTGGGCATTAATGAGTCCACAAATGAATGTACCATTAAAGGTATCATAATATGATACTACAAATAGGAAATAGGTCTTCTAGGAAATTGGCTCATAATTGTACTAGTATTAATTGGCAATTAAGTTAAACACCCTAAAACTGATGGAATGTGGTAATCAGCTAGAGCTATTAAGAATTAGTATATGATAAGATGTTGGTCTCACTTTTATGGAAATCTATTTTGATTTAGGATCCCCATGTAAATCCTAGTCTTTTGTGAAAATTTATTAATAGTGGAAAGGAGCCCCTATAATGGGGATCATCTTGACTATTTTAATTTAAACTACACGTAAAGAACTCCTAAGAAGTGATGTCTGATAAAGCTTAATCCACTTTTGAACCCACGGGGAAGAAAAGGAAAACACATATGAAGACATATAACGATAAATATAACATGGTACAATGATTTCATTATAGTGTATACCTCCACAACAAATAGGAACACCCCCCCCCCAATCGCCTTCACCATTATAACCAGATGAACAACATGACTATATATACTCACTAGCTAGGATAACTCAGAAGCAAGAAGGTTTCTCTACCATAATTAGTGAAACTTGCAAGTCAAGTGTCTACTAAAAAATGTTGTTATTGCTCAACAACACCTTGCAAACCGGTGGAAGACTATAACTTGGTTATCACTATCTCTTCTAGAAAACACTAGAAATCAAGAGAGACAAAAGCCTGACAATATTGACTAGTCCTCAATATATCAACAATACCTAAAGGAATTTTAGACTAACATGAGAGTGAATGATAGAACCCTTCCTAAGGACCGATATACTCGAGTGATGCTCAAAGGAAGGAGTGACAGACATAAATGATCTAACCCCATTGATCTCTCTTAAAGTAACCTGTTATCTTATATTCCTTGATAAGGGATACTCATTATAATCTTACTCTTGTGTAACAGATCCCGAGTGTAATTGAGAAAAGAAACCTTGGCCCTAGATTACATTTGATGATTCTTGACAGTAACGGGTAGGCAAGTAAGGAAACATAAGAAATTAAGGAACTAAATCTCTAAGAATTGATAATCCCATAAGTAATAAGGATATAGATCACTCTCTGGACCTATTCTTAGTAAGATTGGAAATACAAGGGAATCATTTTGCATATTTTTGATTACTCTAGCAATCCTAGGGCAACCCTTCTTCTTCTTTTCCTCAGGAAAACCCTGGTATGACCGCATTGCTTTTGAAAATTTGAATTATTGTTGATGTTCTTCATGTTGCACTTATGATGGTTTCTTGATAAGGTCCCCTTTTCCTCGGGACATGAATTGTTGAAATAAATGATTTATCATTGTGGCCACACTTATGTTTAATTGGTGATTTTATTTTAATTCTCTTTTTTTAAGTCTTTTTTTTTAATTTTTAATTTTATTTATGAGGCATTTTTTCTATGAGTTTGTATGATACCTTTAAGTTGGTCATATCAGGGGATATCCTGGATAAACATCACAGGAAAAATTAGAACATCACCCTTCCATTCATTATGAGTCATGATTTCATTTAACCCTATAATTTGGAAATACCTCGACTCTTGAACAAATATACTTCAATCTCACACTATGCCTAGGACTCGACGTAAAGGTACAAAATATGGAGGCCTATAAGGACTCAAAGTTAAGGGGGTACACACTACTATTTTTATCTAATCTTTAATAATTATATCAAACCAATAAATGTAACGATCAAGTCATGAAATTAATACAACTAAAGGGGAGCACAGTAATCACTGAGCGTCTACAAATGAAATCTTAGAAGTAATCACTGAGCATCTTACATTGTTGTTGTTGCTAATCTCATCCTCCCAAATCCTCTTCAATAACCAAATCTAATGTTATCTAAAACAACTCTTCATTAGTTCTTCCTCAACCTTAGATGAATGGTCATCAATTTTTCAGACTTCTCCCCCATTGATATAACTCAACACAATTTTGCCAATGTGCTCTAATCTTCCTTTAGTACCTTACACATCTCACCCATAATATCAGAAGATATTTCATGTGATAATCTTCCTCATTGAAATCAATGACAACAATATCATTATGTCAATAAAAAACTCACTATCTTCAACCACCCCAAGTCTCCAAAGAAATTGTTTAATACCAGCTACCAAGAGTCGTTCTTGAATATTTGCAACCATAGATACTCCCCCATGCAGGAAGCATCAACATTCATTCCAAATAAATAATAGTGCCCTATACCATTGGTCTAATGAAATATCTACATCTTCTACTCTGAGGTAGGAAAGAGCATAACCCCAAGCATGCCATATAAATACTCAAATTTATCCTTAGGAAAAGGTTTCTTAAAAATATTTGGAATCTACTCATTTGTATTAACATACCCTAATATGATATATTTCTCTACAACTTTCTCCCTCAAACCATGATATTAATAGATATATGCTTTATCTTAGAATGTAACACAATGTTCTTAGACATACTCACTATACTTTTATTATCATAATGTATGATAATAGGTTCTGAAAACTCTATTCCAATATCCTTCAACATTTGTTTTATCCACATGATCTAATTACAATTTTTTATTGTTGCTACATATTCTACTTCTATTGTACTCTATGGAATATTATTTTCATTCTTACTTAACCAAGAAATGAATTTTCCTCCATGGGAAAATTCTTCACTAGGTATCATCCATATTGCTTACCTAATCTACATCAGTATATGCACATAGAGTAAAGTCATTTGATCTATCATACTACAACCCAAAGTTAGGTGTACTTTCAAATATATGAATATGTTGGAATTACAATAGGAAAGGTTAACTTCTAAGAGTGGGGGGAGGGGGGTGAATTAGTGATTAAAAAGTTGACCCATAAAATATTCACCACAAATCCATCTCACATACTCAATAAGTAAACTAAAATACCATGTAAAGCATGTACATCTAAAGCATGTAAATAAATAAATATTGATACATATGACACAATATATGATTACCCAGAAACCCTCTAGTGAGAAGGTAAAATTGGGATGTGGATGACACCCACAAATCTTCACTACTATAGTAATAAAGTGTATCCAATGAAGGTTAAAATGTTTGATCATGAACCATGATCTACCCTATGAAAGGTCTACCTTGTTAAAGGCTTACAAAGACTATTAGGTCTCACCCTATTAGGATGTCTCAGCATTGATCCTACAATTAGCATTCTTATGTTTGATGACATATCACCTCTATCCTAATATGTACTTGATCCTTCTTGATCATATGTTTTTTTTTCCATTCATTATTTCCTTCCTCTATTCTCCTTTAACTAATTCTACAATGTAATTTCAGATCATAATACCTTATTTACCATGAATGTCCTGGTTTGCACATGCAAAAATATCCATGATCATTCATTCATTCCCTTTCATGCTCATAAGAAGTTCAGGGTTTTTTCCTCCTTAAGAAGACCTCAACGACTTAGGGTTAGGTATGAATCAATGACTATTATTCACTCATTTTATTTCTTGCACCTTCCTTTTACCTAATTAGATGCATGTAATGTATAGAAATACCAACTTAAGACTCATCCTTATCACCAAAATATTATAATTCAATCTGTAAGTCAGCTCAAAAATGGTTTACATAGTAGTTTGTGCCAATACAAACAACTATGACAAAACTCTATTACTTGGCAATTTAAGTCCTTGATGCTCAACATATACTAATTTTAATACTGATACTTGACATCTAAATGACTCAGCATGTACTTGTTTTCTTGACTCCTAACTCATTTAGCATATATTGTCTACTCAACACTTGAGTGACTCAGCACATGAGTGGCTTGACAGTCATTGTTAACTTGGTATACTCTAACTTATACATGTTGGGCTTGGCATATGCTACTTACTAGGCATGAACTAAGTAACTGAATTAAGTGTATAGACACTCATTTGTTATAAACAATCTAAGATCAATAAAATATTCTTTTTATTTATACATGGTGTAACTCCTTAGGGTTTTCTTGTAATCTTACTACTATCCAACTACATTTTTGATTACTAGTCTTGTGTGGGTCAGATATTAAAAACCTCCAATCATGGATCTATACTTATTCTTCTCAACTATAGGTATCTCATCTTTTCTATATAACTTATGACCCATTATTATAGGTGTACCAATAGGCATACAACTTTCAAAGAATAATATTTTCAGCAAGTCTTTCAAATACTTAGTCAATGATAGGAAAATACCATCACTATTATGCACAATCTCTAAACCTAATATATATTTCATTTCACCAATCATGCTTATCTCAAATTCATTCTTCAAATTTGTAACTTTCTTCATCACTTCCTCCAAATATTATGTCATCCAAAAATATCACAATAATAAACAAACTATTCTCAATTTATTTCAAATATAAGTTACTATTTGTAGTACCTTTTACAAATCCTAATTTTTCCAAATACTTTTCCAACCTCACATTCCAAGTTCTAGGAGCTTGCTTTAGTCCATACGATTCTTTCTTCAACTGGCATACTATGTCTCCTTCTCTTATCGAAGGAAATTGTTTAGGCGGCTCAATGTAAACTTCTTCTTCAAGTTCTCAATTTAGAAATATTGATTTCACATCCATCTGATGCACTTTGAACTTCTTATTTTCTACATAAGCTAAGAACATCATTATAGCTTCAATTCTATGAATAGGTGCAATTGTCTTTTCATAATCTATACCTTAATGCTATGAATATCATTTACATACCAATATTTCTTTATTTCTCACAACCTCATCTTGTTCATTAATCTTGTTCCTCAAAACCCACTTAGCTCCTATAACATTTTTTTCTTTAGGTATAGGGAATAATTCCAAATGGTTCATTCTTTATAATTTGATCTAGTTATTTCTTCATTGATTGAATCAAATGATAATCCATGCATGCTTCATCTATAATCTTTAGTTCAACTTGATAAATCATACATTATTCTTCATGCACTCTATTTATTGTTATAACTCCTATATCTTTTCTTCCAATAATTTGATCAATAGTGTGATGTTAGAAATAGATAATACTCAGGGAGGGAGTGAATCAATATTCTACAAACATTTTCCCACAATTGGATATTGTTAATTAATTTACAAAATGCATATGAAAGTAATGTAATAATATGGAACAATAAATAAATTGATACTCAAAGAAAACTCATAACACCATATTTTGTTAACTACGGAAACCCTAGCCAAGGGAAAAGCCTGTTGGGGATGGTACCTGCAAATGATCCACTAAAAAAAGAATCATGTTAAGGATATTGACCTAGTTAGGAGTCGATGAATTGCATATAGTGTCTCAATCCTTGTTAGAGGACTAGGGCCTGTTAAAAGCCTCAACCCTATTAGGATTTTCTTCAATCATGTTAAGAGTTAGTAATTCAATTAGAATTATATAAAAGAAGAGCCCAATTCTCTAACATGCAATTATAAAATGTAACTTTCCTTTATACAAAATAAAGATATATAAAAGAAACCTCTTGTTGTTGTACTTAGCATTCCTTCTAATCATATATCAGACTTCACATCATATAAGGCTTGCATATCATACATATAATCCTTGCATAAACTTTCATATCACTTTCATGTCATTACAATTACCACATAACTTCACAAGTTATGATTCCTTTTACCTTTACTTTTACAAAATGTTGTCTAGTTGACCTTGATGCTTCCATAGATTTGACTATTTATAAAATTAGCCAATGATAGCCTAAGGTAAATATCTAGGATGTCATCCCTAAATAATTAAGTAATTATTTCATGGCTGAAATAATTTCTTGTAATTATCCCTTTTCTAATATACTTTGTTCTAGATCCTATTCTCTTCCTTTACTAGTTTTAGACTTGTAACTTTGTCTATACTATCTGTACTATTATGCACTCTTGACCAAATCATCACAATACTTCGTTATACCTATCCTTAAGTGCATGCATTCTAATCATCACTATAGACTTTGTAATACTAAAATTATTTCTAAACTAATATCAAAAACATTTAACACTTAAATAATTTTTGGTCTCTCATCATGGGATCTCTAGCTGTGAATTTTGCCTTCTATTCTAGAATAATATTTTTCCATAAATGAAAAATATTACTTATCTAACCTATCCTTATTTCAAAAAATATCCCCCTTTGGAATTGATGGAAACATATTAGAAAATTGGCTAAGTCCCAACATGTTACTTTAAAAAAAATTCAAAATTGGCCTTTGCAAAATTTCAAAATACAAAATTTGTGGATCATTATATATAACCATCATTTTCTTATACATCCTAAAACTTATACTCCCCCTTTCATTATAATTTATACAATTTTCCTATATACTTCTCCCCCTTTGACATCAATGAAAAAGGTGTCAAAACTTATGGACATGTCAAAATTGAATTACCTTTTGTGGGTCAACTAGATAATCTGGAGAAACAATTCATGATATCTATCTTTAAGCTCTCTAGTTTATTCTTTCATGAATCTCTTATTGTTTATTTAGTGCTTAATATTGAATATAGTTCTCATTTCTATTGCATTCAAATCAATATAAGAAAACTTCTCATATGATGTCTTAATAGTAAGACATTCTTCTAGCTACCTCTAAAGTATACTAATCTTTGAAAATAGGCGTTCTATAAGAATAGAGAACCTCCTCATCATTGGTTCCTGATATAGTTCACTAATCTTGATGGTATCACAAACTTTCTGCAATTCATTATCAATTTCTTCAATGTTCACATTAGGTTGTTGTAGTCTATCAGTGAGTATCTGAAGCTCACTCATCCAGGTCAAAATATTACTATCAATGTCTTTAAGATAGTTATAGGAAATAATGAATTATCTATACAACTTCTTTCCTATTGTAAGACAACTTTGTAACTCTTTTAAAAGTCATTTGATGTCTACAAATTATTGTGCACATTTGTACAAACTACATCAAATAGTTTTGCATTATGCTTAGTATACACTTGTATACCCACAACATATGTCAGTATTGTGAACTCTTCATCAAACAATTTTACAATATCTTTTGCCTTTTCATGCAAGTATTGTTATGTTACTTTGGAAGAAATTTTGTTTTGTAGCTTTTACAATACTTATTCCAATATTCTCTTCAAAGACTTTATAGTCTTTTTCTTCTCTAAAATCTTCCTCAACAAAATATGAGACCCTTCTGGTCATTATCATCATTTGACATTGCTGGGAGTATAGAAGTTACTAGTAACTTGCTTTTCATAGGGGTGACAATAAATTCATAAGCCTCATGCTAGAAGATTACTCTATCAACTTTAGTGTTTACATGTTTGAGGTAAGGTTGGAATGCAGTTTCTTGCATCACAATCCTCCAATTGTGCCTCATTAGTGCAAGGCAACTTGACAAAGTCATGGAAAGGGGGGTCATTTGAATGCCTCTTGAAGAATGAACATAAATATTATAAGATCTAAAAGATCAAAACATGAATATATCAATGTAATTGGGCTTATGGTACATTTTGTGAATTTGATGGAATGTCATGTAATAAGCCTAAATCTATAAAGGCATGAGTTGATGTAATAGGAGTTAGATAGTATAGGAGGCCTAGAAGGCTAAAGGATAAGTCTTAGAATATAATAATGGATTTAAAGTTATCTCAAGATCCTAAATGGAAAAAAATTTGAAGTCCTAAAGTCTACAAAGTTATTTAAATAAGTTTTAAAATTTAAATATTTGAAAGGTAATGGTCAAATGTGTTTTAGAGGGAAATTACCGAATAAGGATTAGTTGCTTTGTCAGAGGATCCAACTACTTTGGATCAATTAAGGGAGTTATTTTAAGTATATGTAAGCCTCAGAAGGCATAAGGGCATAGGGGTGGAAGTTGTAGTTTTAGATTGTATGGACTGTGTCCATATTGGAAGTAATAACTATTACTCTCTTACAAATTTGGAGTCTTTTGATGTTTTATTGATCTATTGATTTGGAGATAAATGTGCAATGATTTTTAAATTTCATTAAATCTAGTTCCAAGTGATTTTTAATACTGATTCAATCATTAAGATTGACTATTCTATAGAAATTTCTAATTTTTGTTTTTGTGCTAGTCATGGATTCATGCGATCCATCCCCTTTTGTACATATTGTTTCTTGGGGATGGATCCACACTTGTAATATAATTTCCTAACAAGGATTATGAAGGAACGAACCCCATTTGTAGGAGAATAAGAGAGGTTGGTCATGTTGGAGGGTAGAGAAGTGACTAGATAGTCACATGAGGAAGGAATGCTTGTCTCAGTAAATTGCAGTTTAGTGCAAGGGTCATTTCTCTGAAGTTAACCATTGGATCTTGAAAAATTTTAGATATGTTGGAGGAAGCCAAATTGTGCCAAATATCTATCATTGGATTGAGCAAATAAGGTCTGGTTCAAAAGTTATGAATGATTGTTGTTAGGTCTATCTAAGGGGCAATAACATGGCAGTTTGAGATGAATTTCCCAATGAATGTGTTAAGGGAGTTTTTGTGAAGTGATTAGATGTTGTATGGGGATCTATAGAGAGTCCTAATTTTTGATAAGGAGTAGTGGGTCCATTGATATTTACCCTAGTGGATAGGTCTTTGGAAGAAGTTGAAGCAATAGTATTTTGAGGATAGTCACAATACATACAATCAAATATGCATTGTTGCATTAGAGGAAGATTTCCAAGAGTACAAACATTAGTATGTGGAGTCTAGTGGAGTCTAAAGTGTTCAAAGTTGACCTTTGATAGGTCTATAGAGAAAAGTGGGTCCAAGAGTGATTAGTGATTGGAGAAGGGGAAAGTTTCTATCAAAAAAAAAGGAAAGAAGTTATTAAACTATAAAGGAATCATAACATTGCACTTGCCTCTGCATCAAGTGGTACCACTTGATGTAGTAGGTAAGGGTGATGGACAAGATTTTAGTAAATGAATGATTCAACTTCAAAGTTTCTACACTTCAACTATGCTAAAGAGACTTAATTCATGAATACACCCTTCCCAAAGGAAAACAATGGTAAAATATATCTATTAACATTGGACTACAAATGATTCAAATGGAATTAGGTTTACAACAACACCCAACACTCCAATCTTCAGCAATCTTCCTAAAACTCTTATTCTTTACTTAGAACTACCACAAACACTTTTCATCCCAATCAACTTATCAAGAAGAACCTTTTGAAAACCCAATCATATCAACCTATAACCATTTATTTTGGGTTTAATTGGGTTATCTTCATTCCATTCAAAGCACATTAAAATCCAAAGATACTACCCCAACATTAGATGACATTTTATGCAACTTTTATTTCTAAACTTTTACCCTTTCTCCAAACAATGATCAATCTTTCTTATTGTTTCTACACATAACTTGTTAAATATATATAATAAAATGTTAGATATCAACATCCCATGAATATTAGGCCTTTATATTCATGGAATGAACTTCATTTTATTGAAGCCCTACTGTACATTAATTTAGAACAGAAAAGTGCAACAACAAACTCAAAATTAACATGATAGTGATTCAGTATAAAGAAAAACTCATTCAAAAATGATCTGTAACTTGTTGGAACATGACTTTCAATGTATTATATTGTATTTTCAATAAAATATAATAAATCCTTGAACAAAAAAGTACACACATATATTATTGTAGAGAATAAATAATTTTTATTGCTCTTTCTTTTTCCTTCTTATCCTTAGTACATCTCTAAGGATTTTTATACCATGACTTCCTCATACATTTTATAACTCCCTTATAACTTCCTTAATCTATTTTATTGGTTAAATGGATTAGTTTAAGGTTTTAGACATTAAAACTCAAATTCCCTCCATTGTTAACTAACTATTGGATTTTGAAAATTAAAAATTCCAACTTACAATTTATTGAATTCTTTTAAACCAAAGACCACTAAACTCACTAATTTTGATATGTTATTATTATTAACCTTTTCTACACCTTTACTAGACTCTAAACACTCTAGTTTATCCCAAGAACTCTATTGGTCCTCCATATAAAGATTTTTTTAATCTATTTAGGAATTTTAACCATTTCTAAAATTTGTATAATCAAAAGCTATTGTAGGCTTCAATTCTTCTCAATTGATTTGAAAACTCTATTTATGTATTCGATCCCTTTGATTTTCTTTGAGGGTCTTTGTGGTCTTCATAATCTTCAACTAGTTGAGGTTAGAAGGCAAGTATACATTCCTTTCAGTATTGGAACCTATGATGATTCTATTTTATGTGATGTTATTCCATTGGTAGGATTCCATTTGATCCTTGGGAGGGCATGGAAAGCAGAGAAGCATACATTATATAATGGGGCATTTAATAGTTATACCTTCAAGCATGGTGGAAGACAAGTGATCTTGAGATTCTTGAAGAAAGATGAAGCATCATGGAGTATGCCAGCTAGTTTCTTGTTTGAAAGAGTGGGGTTCCTAAGATAAAGGGAACAACAAGAAGATAAGGTGGACAAAAAGATAGCAAATGATTTGGTACATCAAGCCTATGATAAGGCACAAGGAGTTGTGGATTAGATAAAGATCCTAGAGGGGAGAGTAGTGGATGAGTAAGGTTCATGTGAAGAGCCAAGAAAGAAATCAGAGAAGCCTATGAAGGTGAACCAAGAGCAATAAGGGTGTGAAGATGATAGGACAGTGAAGATGGTGATAGGTGGGCCACAAAAGGAAGAGGCTCAAAAGAATGAAAAGATAGGGATAGAGGTGAATATTTTAGAAGATGCTGAGGCAATGAGTGAATGTATGGGTGGAGATATCCAAGTTGGGATAGTCATGTGTCCCTTATATGTTGCTATTAAAAACAAAGAAGATATGGCTATTAAACAAGCCATAAATGACATGTTTGAGTGTCAAGAAGGATGGCATAGGGAAGATGAATTGAAGAAGGTCTCAAGGATGATAGGGACCTTAAGGGATGAAGAGTTTAGACTCTTGGAAATAGAGATGGTGAAGAATTCTATAAGTTGGCACATGAAGATGACAAGAGAGATTGTTTGGCCCATTAAGAGGCTGATTGAGAAGAGAAAGTTTCTAAGGGAACCTATTGAGATAAAGGTTCTAGAGGATGATTGTGAGGTAAAACATTTTGTTGAAGATGGTTGACTAGCAAGTCTACAAGGACTATACATACTATAATACTTATTCAATTGAATGAAATCATCATTATCAATAATTTTTACATTTACATTCTCTACCTTAGGTTTCTAGAGTGTCTTTCCTTTTAAATTTTAGCTTCTCTTGTCACCTTCTCTATAGGTTTTCCCTTAGTTTCCTCTTCATCTTATGATTCTTGGGATTTTGACTCAATAATTTTAAGATATTTTCTTATCTTACCAAGTCCACTTTCTTATTTCTTGATTTTCTTCCTTCTTCATGACTTTGTAGTTTTAGTCTTAACCTTTGTGAGTCTCTTCGACTTTTTTGTGCTCAGGGAGTAGCAAATTTCTATTTATAAATTTGTACTTCTTCTTAAAGCTTCTTCCTATTGACTTGAGTGGATTAAACTTGTGCAAGTACAACATAAGGCACATCAGGTATTTGCAAAGATGACTCTTCTATGGTGACTTCCTCAAAAGGTCCTTTATCTACTAGGGTTGTGCCCACAAAAACCTTAGTCCATCCACTAACCTTCATCTCTAAGGATATAGCCTTCATTTCTTCATATTTTTTCTTGGACATGATATATTCTTTTAGGAAATTTCAACTTTCTTTTATATATTCTTCTTTATTTCCTTTCTATATATTTCTCTCTACTTCTTTAATCATTTCAGCATATGTTCCCCATTTGAGATTGTCCTTGTCCTTCTTAGATTTGAGTATGATATTTTCATAGCCCTCAATAATATCCCCACTCATTTCATATCCCATGGGGTCTATGAACTTGACTCTTGGCTCAACTACTTCCATGCAAGTTACATATGTTTCAACCATGAAACATATGCCCTCTTGATATTGCTCTACTAATAAGGGTGGAATTCTATATCTCTCCATTTTTTCTTGAAAAGTTTTCATCATTTTGTTTATATCATATACCATCTTCTCTTTTGACTAATTTCTATAGTAATATGTTACTGAATTCATGGTACACTAATTTTTGTCCCATTTCCTATGAGCAATACCAAGTAATTTTCTGATCAATTGGAAGAATAGGTGTGTCAATAGTTCCTCAAAGCTTAACATCGCACTTCTTATTTTCTTCAATTTCACTATTTTAACCAAAATTTGATGTCATACAATTTTGTACATGTTAACTTTTTCTCTCTTTCCTACCATTAAGTATATTCTATGGATAAATCCAATAGGTACTAAGTTCAATATTGAATTGTGATTCATTTTATATCCAATGATCTTGTTGATTACCCTCACATCAATTTGTTTTATGAGGTCTATCCTCATGTTCCTTCCATTAGATTTGGTTTGTAGATTGGTCCCTATCAACTTCTTCACATTCTTCTCATTGATAGGATTTCTTCCTTCATTACACAATCCTACTAACTAATGTATAATATTATTGTCAATCATTATAGACAAATCTCCAACCCACAATAATCCTTTGTGAATTCAGCTGAGGATGATTCTTCTCCACTTGTGATTGTTGAAATATAAATAAAAAACATGATTTAATATGTTTAGTTCATTTAAGTGCATAAAATATTGTTTCAATGACAAATCTCTATGACAAACTAGGTCTAGGTCCTTATGAATGTTGTTTTCACCAAAACTCTCAAATATGCAGTGTATACATGACCTAATGTCTTCTACATGTAATAAATTTTCTAAAACTCATGAAAATGCTCCTAAGGGATCATCTATTTGAGATATGAATGAGTGCTTCTTAAACACATACCTCAACCTCTCACTTACATAAAAAGTAGCATGATTTTCCATTTCAACTGATTCAAATACATACAAACTTCATAAAATACCTAGAAATTGCATAATTAGGGCATTTATTACTTTGCATTGTGAACACTTCAAATTTGACTTTTCTTACTGTCAAATCACTTTGAATTGCTCCTTAATTCTTGACACAATAAAATAGTAGTAAAAATATTTTTTGCATCACTTAAATCTTTCACATTGAACTTCACATTAATTGCATATATACCAAATGCTACAAAAGTTGTTCTTGATTACAAATAAACTTATTTAATTTTGTTCTCCTTCATGCGATCACCAATTGAGTTGTGCTCTAAATTAGAGCTTCCTTATAATCCTTTCTTGCTCCTACTAACTTTACAACTTATAATTCAATCTCTAACTACTTTTATAACTTTCTAGTGTATTATCCTCGAATAATAGAGTATCTAATTCAAGTAAGATGAATCACATACTATAGCTAATTTCAATCTATCATCAAGTGCATCAGAATATTGTTCTTCTAAATTTGAATGAGAACTTTCTAGATCATTTTCTTTTACAAACACTTCCTTAAATTCTTCAATGTGCACTTTGAGTGCCTCCTTTTGACTATTATTTCTACTATTGTCACTTCTTCTATCATTTTTGTTATTGCTCCTATAATTTGGATTCCTGTTGAAACTTCTTCTATCCATTCTACAAAATCTTTTTATGTGTCCAAAGTTATTGTACAATTGGAACTTGGTGTATTCTTTCTCTAACTAGGTTCATTTTGAATGATTGGTTCTCTGCAATTCCTCATAATGTGTCCAAAGTTGTTACACTTATAGCACATAATATTCCATCTTATTCCATTAGTTCTTTCTTCATCATTGGATCTTCTTAAAGATCTCCTTCTTTCATCACCTACAAGGTCATTATCTTAAACATTCTACTATTTCCATTATCAACTTAAAAATTAGGTTTTTGACAATCTACTGCTTTATGTCTAATACAATGACAATTATAACAATATAGATTAGTAATAGGTTTAGAAGACTTACTTGTGAAATCTCTCTTCATTTAACCAATTTCATTGCATATAAAACATTTACCTCTAAATTCATGTCCAACCTCCTTAGGTAGTTCAACTTTCTCTACTTTTTTTTAGGTTTATTACATTTTTATGTTGAATTACTTGCTCTATTTCTTTAGATACTTTTGTACACTTTCTTGGTTCACTCCTATTCTAATTATTCTCCTTAGGTTTAAGGGTTTCAAACAATGAATCTAGTTCCTTCCTAACTTCATTTTTCTTTGCTGATTTTTTCCAATAAGATATACATTATCTTTCTTATCATAAGAAGATCTCTGATAGAATAATTGTTCATCAATTTTCTCACTACTAGAATAAAGCTTCTCTAACTATTTCTTAGTCTAGGTTAACTCCCCTTTTACAATGGTATTGTACTTTTCTAATTTTGCATGCTCTTTTTTGATTGAATCTAGTTCATATGTCACTTTTGTTAGATGAGATCTTAAATTTGCATTTTCAATATTTAAATCTATTTCAATTTTTCTATCATCTTTCTTCAAACTCAACTTCAATTCAAAAGTTTTCAATTCATGTTTCAAAATCACATTTCTTTCTTAAGTGTTTCTAGCTCATCACTATGACTAGTTTTCTCTTTGAGATCTTTTCTATATTTGAGATAATCAATCATATCTTCCATTTAGCAATGTAATATTTTGCATCTCCATAACTTTCTTTTAGGTTGTCTCTTTCTTCTATAAGAAGATCAATTTTCTCAAGGGCTTGTTCAAGATTCCTCTTCAACTGTTCCATACCCATAGGGATCTTACTCAAGTTTTTAAGCCTCTTCTAAGTAATTGAGCTCTAATATCAATTGTTAGAAATAGATAATATTGAGAGAGGGGAAGGAAGGGTGTGGGGTGGGTGGGTGTGAATCGGTACTCTGCAAACTTTTCCCCATAACTAGAAAATGTTAATTACTTTACAACATGAATATGAAAGTAAACCAATAATGTTGAAAAATAAATAAATCCATACACAAAGAGAAATCATAACACCATATTTTGTTAACTAGGGAAACCTTGGCTAAGAGAAAACCATGGTGGGGATGGTACCCACAAAATGATCCACTAAACAAAAGAATCATGTTAAGGATATTGACCCTTCTAGGAGTCTATGAATTACATATAGTATCTTGGTCCTTGTTAGAGGACTAGGCCTACTAAAATCCTAAGATCTATTAGGATTTTATTCAACCCTATTAAGAGTTAGTAATTCAATTACAAATTTATGCAAAAAGATCCCACTATCCTAATATGCAATTATACAATGTAGTTCCTTTAAACAAAATAGAGATAGATACAAAAAACTCTTACTATTCTACTTCACATTCCTTCTAATCATATATCAGACATCACATCATATAAGTGTTAGAATCATGAATGTTAAAGATACTTCCATGGGGGAGTATTGTAGAAACATGATTAAATCATTGTTATGATGATATGTTACATTCATGACTGTGTTTGTCATTGATGTCAACATAGTAGTTTTCTATGGTATATGATAGAAGAATAGTGGAAAGATCAAGTTGGTATGCATAGATAGTTGAGTACTTTCACTAAGAAAGGTTAAAGGGAGATACTACTAAGTGTCTAGTATATATAGCTAACCTCAAAAGTACAAGATATTATGTCTGCAAGCAATTATGCAAGGTTTGATGAAGAGAATTATGAGATTAAGTTTATAGAGGCATGTTTTGGTAAACTAGTTATATCTCTTAGTAGATTTGTTATTCTGTGAAGTCAAAGTTAATGATGTGAAGAAGACATTCTGGAAATGGTGTAGCTAAGCTTTCTGATCATAATATTGCATGTATGAAATTTATTCAAGTTACAAGGAAGAAGACTAATGCTATCGCTAAGTGTAACATGGTCTTAATTAGGTCCTATAATAATTAATTGAGAAGGTGTAATAGTTGATTCAGGGAATTGTTTTACGAATTTGGTATAAATGAAGGACATAAGTAGAGTAGAGTGAATGTGAATGAAAATTTATTGCATAGGTTTTATTGTGTGATCTAAAGTTTGATACTTGGATCCAAGGTTCACGACGTGGTCTACAAGATCTAACAGTGATTGGTCCAATTGAAAAGATAGAGGAAAGAAATTAAATTTTAGTACATACAATTATTTTGCAAGAAAAAGTTAAGAGATTAGTTGGATACTGAGTTCAGTGATCTTGCCCCAGAAGGTGTTTGGGGAGTGGGTCATGTTGGTGTAAATAGGTATTTACTTTTATTCTTTACTTAAGATTACTTAGGTTAATGCATATTTTATTATTTTTTAGTTAGTCACCTAGGAGTATGCATACTCTTGTGTGTTGTCATGTTGACAACACAAGATTTCACACCTCATTTATGCATATTATGTCTACACGACATGAGTTAGCACTCTAATTAAGCACATGTTGTCCACAACATATTTATGTTTGTGACACCTTATCATACTTATCCTCTCATTGATGTATGTACATCCATGCAAAATGGAGGACGTGTGCTTAGTTGTCATGCTTATCTCCTATTTCCTTCTAGACACATTCTAGATGCATCTCAGAGGCCTTTATATATAGGAACTCCTAGTGTGTATTTTACATTAGAGAGCATTGTAATTATTATATTGATCATACTTTGGTCTATTTTTGTGCTTGTGTTTGAGCCTTTTGATCTTGGGAGAATATTTACCTAAGGTAAATTCTTACATGGTATTAGAGTTGAGGGAGATGCTCATCACATAGCCATTGGAGAACTTGTTGCTTCAGCTCTCGAAGGGACCTAATTTAGATTCAAAGCATCTACAATAATTGGGAGTGTCTAGCATTGAAGTGGACCATGCCATTGCATCTAGAGTGATGATTCAATGAAAATCAGCTATAAATCTGCCTATTTTAGGCCATAGTTGATTTTAAGCCAATTTTTTTTTTTTGCAAATCAAAACTCGAAGGCTCGATTTGAAAATCTAATATGGTCATCATTTGATTTGTTTAAATTCATTTTTAGATCTCCTATTAAGTTTGCATTTTTAGAATATTATTTTTGGAATTTTTTAGCCTAGTTGGGTGTGCAGAGAAAAATATTTTCCATAGGCACTAGGTAGTCACACCTCTGCCTATGTAGGATATTTCACTGAATATTCTTCAACTAAATCTGGCATCTATTCACAATGGTTGGCCTTAACATGTTAGGCCTTCACATATTTTTCAGCACCTAGCTTACGTCCAACAGTTCCCACACAAAGATCAATGCTTTGTTTCAACTACTGTGGCCAGTGTTTTTTAAACCACTTCCCAGACACTACCATAGTCCATGTGGGATAATTTCTTTAGACATCACAAACTTTTGTCAACCACTAGCACTAATGTTTCTGTTCTCCTCTCGCCAAAATAAGCTAACCTTAGGTTGTAGATTATTTTCTAGCCTGTGCTTATACTTTTGACAATGACATTTTAATTCATGATGGCAATTTAAAAATGTTGTCTAGTGTCAAAGATATTTTTTGCCTCATTATAAGCCACATAGAAAAGCCACCTAACATCCCCATGATCTCGCTAGACATGCAGTCCTATAAAAATTGCTCACGTGACCAATTTTTGTCACCAACATAGACCCCTCCTTCATTGGATTGACATATCAGTAGAGAGATAGCTTGAAGCCACATGGATTATAGGTTAGCTTCCATATGCTAGCTATACATCTATACATCTGTGTCAATTTTTTTTACACATCTATACTAGTCCATATTGCTCATGTCATCAACCATACAGGTGATGTCATCACCACATCAGCAAGGGCCTACATTTTTTTTGATGTTAGCAATCCACGAACCTAAATTTGATGATCATTTTAATGTCATTCAGAGGCAACTTTGAACTGTAGTGATGGTTGTTTGATCATCAAATTTAACATCATGTTTTTCTCTCTAGACCCTTCTTCAAGTTTAGTTTTGATTTGGTAGCCCAACTTTGAGAGGCCATAATTTAGTCATCTAGACTCCAAATTAGGCAATTTTTTTTAAATTTTGGGTAGAATTTCTTGAACTTATAGTGGTGCAACTCTTTTCTAGTTTTGGTGCACAAATTTGTCAAAAATGGCATTTTTTGGTGACTGTACCTATTCAATCCTACATTTTGCAACTTCAAATGCACCATAAGGGCTCATTTGGACTCCTTTTCATGTTCCATTTTTTTTGAAAGTACATTTTTTTGTGTACTTTCTAGATCTGCTATTAGATTGTAGGTTTGTGTGGACAAAAATACCACTTCTAGAAATAGGTCCTATTTTGCATTGCATTGCTTCACAATTGTTGTATCTTTTAGCTACATTATAAAGTTCCAATTTTGTACTTTATCAAGAAGTTGTAATCGGAAAAATTAGAATCCCACTTTATCCATTTTTGACAACTAGTCTATTGTAAATGCACTACTTATAAAGTGCCAAAATCAATCATTTTGGGGTGGGGCATTTTATGATTGAGTGAAAAGGGGTGTGTGTACTATGTATTGTGTCTCCTTGATATTATGCTCTTGCAATATGGGTTCTTTTTGACAGTTAACTCATAATTATGCTACTTGGAAAAAAAAAATTAAGAAACCATTGGTAGAAAAAGGTTTACTATGTTATGTAACTGGTGCAGCAAAGAAACCTCCTTTTGATGCTGATAAAGCTCAGAAAAAAAACTAGAAATCCAAACAAGAGATGGCCCTAAGAACCTTGTTGAAAAATATCTTAGATCTCATCAAATATCATGTTTGGAAGCTTACCAATCCAATAGAGGTTTGGGCTAAACTTGAAGCTTTGTATGGGATAGTAGATGAAGACATGGCCTACACTATTGAGGATAAACTTCTCAAGTTGGATCCTAGGAATTTTGACACCATCAAAGACTATCTTACCCAAGTAGACAATTATAGAGAACAACTTAAGGATTTTGTTGAACCCAACAAGGATGGAAAGATGATCAAACACATCATGACTCATCTTGCACCTAAATATGCTTCTTCTTTTTTCCAATTTTAATACTCACAAACTAATGATGGGTAGTTCCTACATTAAGCCTTCATTCTTGAAATTTTTAGAAATTCTATTATTAGAACATGACAATTTAGTGAGTATGGGAATTTTGTAGTCCTCCAAGACCAAATCCTTGGTAGCAAATGAAGGAATTCAAGTGGTAAAAACTCCAACAAGAAATAGAAGAAATGGAAAGCTAAGCCACAAGATGACACACAATAATCCTCCTCAAAACAACAATTTTCCTCACATCAATCTTCTACCACTCAAAAATTTTCTTCACAACAAGGGAAGTCTTCTTCCAAAAATAATCAAAAGGGAGCAATTCCAACAAAAAGGAGAAGAAAACTTGTTCCTATTGTAAGAAGAATGGTCATGATAACATGAGTGTAAGGATAAGTAGATTGATGAGTTGGTTAACTTAATGAGGAAACACAAAATTGATGTACCAAATGCATATAAGGATAAGGGATCTTCATCCACTTCAAAAGGTAAGAGACAAGCTTTAGTTGCAAGTACAAACAATGCTAAGGAATGGGTTCTTGATTCGGGAGCAAGACATCATATGGGTGCTTCAAGGGAGCAATTTTCCTCTTTGAAACCATCAAATGTACCTTACATCTATGTGGGAAATGATACTCAAGTAGAAGTTGAAGGCAAAGGGAATGTTGAGTTGGACAATGGCATCTTCAAGGATGTTCTTCATGTTCCTAACTTTAGCACCAACATTCTCTCCATCTACCAAATAACTCACTATGGATGTGACAACAAAGTAGAGTTCCTCCCTGATATAGTTGTGGTGAAAAATCTCAAAGATTATTTTATGGTGGTAGTTGGAAAGGGTAATCATGAGACAAGACTTTATTCTTTCTCACATTTTGTGCCTAAGTCCACTTCCCTTGCCTTGTTGGCTCATTCAAATACACAAAGTAAACTATGACATGAGAGATTTGGACATCTTAATTATCGCTACCTTCAACAACTTAGCAGCAAAGATATGGTCATTGGTCTACCTCAAGTCAAGTATCCAGAGGGTGTATGTCTAGGTTGTGAAGAAGGCAAGCATCCTAAAGAGAAATATGACAAGTAGAAGTCTTGGAAGGAAACTATTATTCTTGAATTGGTTCATAGTGATGTAGCTGGCCCATTTCCAGTACCATCTTTTGGTAAGGCCTAATATGTCCTAACCTTTATTGATGACTTTTCACGGTACACTTGGGTATTTTTTCTTTCTCATAAGAGTGAAGTATTTGATAAGTTTATCATCTTCAAAGCTAAATTTGAGAAAAAATTAGGTAAAGCCATCAATATTCTATGAATAGATAATGGTAGGGAATATGTCAACTCTAGGCTCATAGACTTTTACACTCATGAGGGTATCGATCTTCAAAATTTAGTTGCATACACACCCCAATAGAATAGTGTTATTGAAAGGAAGAATAGAACCCTCAAGGAGATGACCACTTGTATGCTTCAACATAAGTCTCTAGATCAAGTTTTTGGGGTAGAATCCATATGTTGTGCCAATTAAATCCAAAATAGAAGTCTCCATACTACCTTAGTGGCAGAAAACCAAGTGTAAAGAACTTCTAAGTTTTTGGTTGTCCAGCATGGGCAAGAATTCCTCCACAAAAGTGAAAGACATTAGAATCTCAAAGTAAACCATGCATATTTTTTGGATATCTTGACCATCTCAAGGCATATAAACTCATGGATCTAGGGACTCATGAAATCTTTTACAAGAGGAGTGTTCACTTTGAAGAAACTTGTCCAAGTTTGGATTCTTCAACTCCTCGTTCTTCATCCTTCATGGACAGTGATCATAGTGATGATAGTGACTTGGAAGATAAGATTCATTCAACCTTGACTCACAAGCCACTACCTTCATAGGGTTCAAAAATAGTTGAGGAAATTACTTCTTTCTCCACTAAACCTTGTTGGGCACAACAGAGTCTTGATTTAACATTTTCATTGGTGGGTAATCCTTTAGACACTCAGAGGACTAGGTCATAGCACAAATCATTTCTGCATGTGCATATATAGCCATCACTTTAGATCCACAGTCATTTGAGGAAGCATCAGGTATTTTAGAATGGGACAAGGCTATGGAGGAAGAATATAACTCTTTGATGAAAAATAACACTTGGGACTTAGTTCCCCTTCCTAAGGGAAGAAAGATGGTTTGATGTAAGTGGATCTATTGAACCAAATTTGCAATAGATGGAAGTGTGGATAAGCATAAGGCTACAATAGTAGCCAAAGGTTTCTCATGTATTGACTGTACAAATAATTTTGCACCAGTCACCAAGATGAACTCCATTTTCCTGACACTAGCTATTGTTGCAGCTATGGTTGGGTTGTACACGAGATGGATGTTAAGAGTGCCTTTTTGAATGGTAATCTTCACGAGGAGATTTATATGGAGCAGCCATAGGGATTCATATAGGATTGTACTATGGTTTGTAGATTAAAGAAGTCTATATATGGTCTTAAGTAGGCTCCTTGAGCTTGGTATGCCGAGATGGATTCCTTCCAACTTAGCAAGATTCACCAAGTGTCATTTTGATTCAAATATCTACATTCTTCAGAGGGATA
Source organism: Cupressus sempervirens (assembly GCA_028749045.1). Taxonomy (NCBI): domain Eukaryota; kingdom Viridiplantae; phylum Streptophyta; class Pinopsida; order Cupressales; family Cupressaceae; genus Cupressus; species Cupressus sempervirens. The sequence continues at coordinate 706,178,971 of CM053793.1, forward strand.
ACTCACACTTGATACTTGTGGTTTATGTAGATGACTTGATCATTACAAGGAGCACTTCATCCATCATTGCCAGTGTCAAGACCTCTCTATAGGATAGATTTACAATGATAGATTTGGTTTTGCTACACTACTTCCTTGGTATTTAGATCACACAGTCTTCAGTAGTGATCACACTTTCTCAGCCCAAATATGCTCTTGACTTGATTTCATCATTTCAAGTGACTGCAAGCTGACTCTTACACCCTTTCTTTCATGTGTCAATCTAGAGGCCAAGTACACCACTCCACTTGTTGATGCTACATTATATAGATAGTTAGTTGGGAGCCTTATTTACTTAACACATACTCGCCCTGATATAGCTTTTGTAGTTGGCATGGTTTATTACTTTATATAAGAGCCACATGAGCTTCATTTGAAGGTCACAAAATGCATTTTATACTACATATAGGGTACACATACACATGGGATACATTATGCAGTAGATACAATACTTCAATTTGCTAGATATATAGACTTAGACTATGCAAGGGACATTGATTCTCGCAAGTCTACTTCAGGTTACATGTTTCACCTTGATTTTGATCCTATTTTTTGGTAGAGTAAGAAGCAAAATAATGTTTTCCTTTCTTCTATTGAGGCTAAGTATCAAAGATCTATCAATGTAGCTACATAGGCTCTTTGGTTACAACATATATTGGAGGAGTTTGGATTTGATCTAACAAAACCTATAATTATTCATTGTGACAATCAAAATGCTATTGAGATCTCTAAGAATCCAATTCAAAATCAGTGGACCAAGCACATCGAGGTTCATATGCATTACATCCAAAAGCTAATACATGAGTAGATCATTGCATTATAGTATTTTCCTATAGTAGAGTAGGTTACCAATATCTTCACCAAACCCTTCACCAAGGTCAAGTATACTCATTTGTAAGATCTCTTAGGGGTGCAACATGTTGCAGAAAGGGGAGTCCATTGACTTCTCTCTTCTTTCTCTAGGGAGGGACCTTTTCTCTCTCATCTTCTTTAGTGTACATATCTCTCTTTTTGCAGGATAATTTTTCCCATGAGGTTTTCCCTCTTTCTCTACTTTAAGAGAGATTGCATTACATTGCATTTTATGTAGAGCATTGCTTTTGTACATATGTACCTAAAATGGCCTAGTAGTCGGGACCCATCACGCATTTCTAAGCTTAAGTGCATTCCCCTAATTTTCACATAAGGGGGTTGTTGGTGTAAATAGGTATTTACTATTTACACTTTACTTAAGTTTACTTGTTAATGCATATTTTATTATTATTTAGTTAGTCACCTAGGAGTATGCATACTCTTATGACTTGTCATGTTGACAACATAGGATTTCACACCTCATTTACGCACATGGTGTCTACATATAGGAGTTAATCTAATTAAGCATGTGGTTTCTACAAAATATTTATGTGTGTGACACCTTATCATACTTATCCTCTCATTTATGCACATACATTCATGCACAATGGAGGACGTGTGCTTAGTTTTCATACTTATCTCCTAGTTCCTTCTAGACAAACTCTAGATGCATCTTAGAGGCCTTTATATATAGGGACTCCTAGTATATATTGTACATTAGAAAGAATTCTCATTATTATATTGATCATACTTTGGTCTATTTTTGTGCTTATTTTTTAGCCTCTTTATCTTGGGAGAATATTTCCCTAAGGGAAATTCTTACAGGTCCAATTTTCTACAACTCCTAACAAGGATTCAAAGTCTCCCAATTTGGACTCATATGTACTAGATGTTATAATAGATTCTTAAAAGGGTCCATACTCCAAAAAAGAATATTTATATTAGTGCATTGTCTTTTTGATATCATTCTCATTAGGGTTTTCCCTCTAATCAAGGGTTTCTATAGTTAACATATCTGGTTTAATTGTGTATGTGAATATTTGTATGGTTTTTGTTTACTTTGGTTGAATGGTTAAGATTATTTAAGGTGGATAATTATTTTAATTATTGGATAACTTATTCACCCCCCTCTCAGTTATCTTGGTTGACTATTTTTTCTAATAATTGGTATCAGAGCATCAGGTCCTTGAAGATAAAGTTTAACAACATTGAGAGATCCATGTCGACCATATTCGAAAAAGATAGTCTAAAGTTTGATGGAACAAATTATGATAGTTGGAAGGAAACGATAAAGACACATCTATTGTGTATGGGTTCAGGATATTGGATCTTGAAAAAATCAAAAAAATTCAATCATTGCTGAGAAAGATTTGGAAACCATTACTGAGGGAGAAATAGAACTTTTCATGTGTGACATGAGAGCTAGAGAAGAATTATTTTATACACTTCCTAAAATTGAGTACAACTAGGTAAAGTCACTTATTACTTCTCATATTATTTAGAAATATTTGGAAACTAGTTTTGAAGGAGATGAACATTCTAAGAAATTGAGGTTACAAAGTTGGATTTGTGCATTTCAAGATGCTAAGATGATGGAAGATGAATCTATAAGAACATTTGTAGGTAGGATATTGGAAATTATTATAGATATTAGATATTAAGGAGAAACCAATCAAGATGATGAGGTAATACAAAAGATATTGAAGAGCTTAACACCATTAGTCAAGCCAACAATTCAAATGACACAATTATTGATCTCTTGTACCAAAGATTTCACAAAGGAAATATTATTTAGGAGATTTGAAGCAAGTGAGAATGAACTTAGACATTACAAAGAATTGACTAGAACTAAAACAAATATTAGTGCTCTAAATATTCAAAGTAGTTGATCAAGGAGAACAAGTGCCAGAGGAGACTTAGCTACTAGTAACATATATGACAAGGACAAAAGGATAGAAGGAGTAGCAAAATAATGTTTCTCTTTCTTCTACCAAGGCTAAGTATCAAGGATCTATCAATGTAGCTAGATAGGCTCTTTTGTTACAACATATCTTGTAGGAGTTTGGATTTGATCTAACAAAACATGCAATTATTCATTGTGACAATCAAAATGCTATTGAGATCTCTAAGAATCCAATTAAAATAAATGGACCAAGCACATCGAGGTTCATATGCATTACATCTAAGAGCTAATACATGAGTAGATCATTGCATTATAGTATTGTACTATAGTAGAGTAGGTTACCAATATCTTCACCAAACCCTTCACCAAGGTCAAGTATACTCATTTGCGAGATCTCTTGGGGGTGCAGCATGCTGCAGAAAGGGGAGTCCATTGACTCCTCTCTTCTTTCTCCAGGGAGGGATCTTTTCTCTCTTTTTGGAGGATAATTTTTCCCATGAGGTTTTCCCTCTTTCTCTACTTTAAGAGAGATTGCATTACATTGCATTGTATGTAGAGCATTGCTTTTGTACATATGTACCTAAAATGGCCTAGTAGTCAGGACCCATCATGCATTTCTAAGGTTAAGTGCATTCCCCTAAGATGCACATAAGGTGGGTGTTGGTGTAAATAGGTATTTACTATTTACACTTTACTTAAGTTTACTTGTTAATGCATATTTTATTATTATTTAGTTAGTCACCTAGGAGTATGAATACTCTTGTGACTTGTCATGTTGACAACATAGGAGTTCACACCTCATTTACGCACATGGTGTCTATATATAGGAGTTACTCTAATTAAGCACATGGTTTCTACAACATATTTATGTGTTTGACACCTTATCATACTTATCCTCTCATTGATGCACATATATTCATGCACAATGGAGGACGTGTGCTTAGTTTTCATACTTATCTCCTAGTTCCTTCTAGACAAACTCTAGATGCATCTTAGAGGCCTTTATATATAGGGACTCCTAGTATGTATTGTACATTAGAAAGAATTCTCATTATTATATTGATCATACTTTGGTCTATTTTTGTGCTTGTTCTTTAGCCTCTTTATGTTGGGAGAATATTTCCCTAAAATTTGAACTGAAGAACATAGATGAAGCATGTAAAATTGACAATTGGAAATAATCTATGAAAGAAGAATTGGATTAGATAGTGAAGAATGAGACATGGGAATTGGTCCCCAAACCAATAGAAAAGAATGTGATAGGATGAAAATGGGTATTCAGGATACTAGATGAATGAACAAGGTGAAGTTGTAAAGAACAAAGAAAGATTGGTATGTAGAGGTTACGCATAGCAAGAAGGAATTGACTATGATGAAACCTATGTTCCTATGGCAAGAATAGAAATAGTAAGATTATTCTTAGCATATGCAACTTATAAGAAATTCAAGGTATATCAGATGGATGTCAAGTCAACATTTCTAAATGGAGAACTTGAAGAAGAGGTATACATAGAACGGCCTAAAGGTTTTCCTTTAATAGATGACAAGGACATAGTATTTAGATTGAAGAAAGCATTATATGGCTTGAAGCAAGGACCCAAAAATTGGTATGAAAGGTTGGATAAGAATTTGAAAAAAATTGGATATAACAAAGGTATGGCAGATAGTAATCCATATTGGAAATAAATTGATGATGCATTGATGACTTTGGTAATATTTGTTGATGATGCTATATTTGGAGGAAATGATGATGAAAGTGACAAGTTTGAATAAGAAATAAAAAAGGAATTTGAAATTAGTATGATAAGAGAAATGAAATATTTTCTAGGATTATGAATTGTGTAGGACAGAGAAGGAATCTTTACTTCTCGGGCTAAGTATTTGAAAGATTTACTAAAAATCTTTTGTTTGGAAACATGTAAACCTATTGGAACACCTATGGTAACTAGACACAAGTTATTTACAAAGGATGAAACACCTACTATTTAGTAGAAGAATTATATATCTATGATTGGAGGATTGCAGTATCTAACTCACACAAGGCCAAATATAGAAAATGCAGTTGGAATTGTTGTAATATTTCAAGCTGATCCAAGAGAAGCACATTGTGCAATAGTCAAAAGGATATTTAGATACCTGAAAGGAAAACTAGAGTTTATATTGTGGTATGATAGATCTAATGATTTTACTCTATATGTTTATACTAATGCTAATTAGGAAGGTAGTATAGATGATAGAAAGAGCACCACTTGGAGGAAGATTGGTTTCTTGGCTAAGAAAGAAGTAGGACTATAACTCACAAAGTATAGCTAAAATAGAATATGTTTTAGCAACAAAAAATTGTAATTAAGTTGTTTGGATGAAGCAAATGTTGAAGGATATAAGGATATAATTTAGTGAACCTATTTTCATACATTGTGAAAGCACAAGCATAGTGAATATATCTAAGAATCTAGTATTGCATTCTAAGACTAAGCACATTTCTATCAAGTATCACATGTTGAGAGAGAAAGTTGTAGAAAATAAAATTAAATTGGAGTATGTAAGCACCATAGAGCATATTGTAGATATTTTCACCAAGCCTCTTCCTAAAGAGTCTTTTGAGTATATGTGAGGTATGTTAGGCGTTATGCCCCTTCCTACATTAGAGTAGATGATGCAAGAGTGCATCAGTCTAGTGTAATAGAGCACTATTGTTTGTCTAAATTGAATGCTAATGCTTCCTATTTGGGGTAGTATTAATGATGGATTGAATAATCTATGACTCTTTTTGGATGTTTTGTTTTAACGATGTCTCTGGACACTTTAGCAAGTCAAAGATAGTTGTTACAAAGATTGATAGTTCCTGAAAACTTTGACATTGATGTCAATAGGGGAGAGAAGAAAAACATGAAAAATAGTGTGGAAAATACAATTTAGAAGAAGAATAAACAATTCAGGAGAAGTAAAACATAGATTACATTGAGGTATATCAATGGGAAGAATGATTTATGAAGAGCATTTGAAAAGAAAGAATAATGGTCTTTTATAGTTGGTATTTTTGGAACTACACATTTTTCATCTATGTCAACATCAATGCCAAAGGGGGAGATTGTTGGAAGCATGAATACCATAAATAATTCCATTATGGAGTATTGTAGAAACATGATTAGATCATTATCATGATGATATGTTACATTCATGAGTGTGTTTGTCATTGATTTCAAATAGAAGTTTTCTATGGTATCTGATAGAAGAACAACAAAAAGATCAAGTTGGTATGAATATATAGTTGATTACTTTAACCAAGTGAGGTTAAAGGGAGATACTATTAAGTGTCTAATAAATATAGCTAACCTCAAAAGCACAAGATATTAAGTTTGGAAGTAGTTATGCAAGGTTCAATGAAGACTATTCTGAGATAGAGTTTATAGAGGCATGTTCTGGTAAACTTGTTATATCTCTTAGCATAGTTGTTATTCCATGAAGCTGAAGTTAAAGATGTAAAGAAGACATTTTGGAGATTATGTAGTTAAGATCACTTGTCATAATATTGCATGTATGGAAAGTTTTTCAATTTACAAGGCAAAAGATTAATGTTATCCCTAAGTGTAACATGTTCTTAATGAGGTCCTATAATAATTAATTGAGAAGGTGTAATAGCCAAATTAGGGAATTTTTTTATGGATTTAGTATAAAGGAAGGAAATTTTCCTTTATCATGAATAGACACATGTGAATAATTATAAGTAGCGCAAAGAGTGTGTTGGCGCTCAAAATTGCAGCACTGATTTTGAGCATTATTGAGAAATTTAAGCCCTATAAACGCTTTTTGATGCCTATATACCAGACTATTAGTCTAAGGCCTAAGAGGTGTTTAATGATTCTAACACCTTCCATTTATTGCATCCACATGTTTCATGATAATAAATTTTCATTCCGAACTATTCTATGAAGTCTCATTTTGAGCAAATCTCAATTCTGCATTTTCACCTAAGTGCCAAACAGCGACAAGAGGCCTTGTTTGTGATTGAATATCTCACACCCATAAATGTTTTTTGATTCACCACTTTGAGATTGTCTAGTGTCCATACCTAAGAACCTATGTTTCATATTTTGAGTTATTTCAAGTTTGTTTGATTAGGTTTTGAATCCCTCAAAATGGGTCATTTAATGTTTTCATGCTGATGCACATTGCACACATTTCTAGAAAGCCCTATTTGACATGTTATAACTTTTGACCATTTGACCAAAATGATAAAATTCTTTTTGTTTTGCATTTTAGACGTTAGAGGCTTCCTATGTTTCAATTTTTAAGCCTTGAAGAATCCATTTTCACACTTTTCCAAGGTCATTCCATTCGTAAAAAATGATATTTTACTGATGTCCTATCCTACAAATCCAGGTAGTCAACTTTGCACCCTTGCCAAATTTACCCAATGATTCGTCATGAGCTGAAACTATAGAATCATACTTTCCTCATGGCAAAGCACCAATGTCCCAATTTTTAGAACCTCAAGTGCCTATTTGCCCAATTTTTAGGGCCAAAACCAAGCACAATTTTATGCTTTCTAACATGTTTATCTACAGGTATTTTTAAGTGAGCATGTTTGGTGGTCAATATCTTTTGACCCTAATGATGTTATGCAACGAGATCTTGCAGGCCTGTTGAACATGTTAGAAAGATTAGAAGTCAAGAGTTTTGAGGTTTGATCAGATGTTTGAATCCATTTTTAAAGCCAAGCAATAGGCCTCATGTCATAGTGGTGGGAAAATGTTTCAAAATAAGTTTTTAGTGATGATCCAACATTCAAATTGGTTTCCAGTCAGTTCGATGGTCAATGGATTAGTTTGCCATATCAATTATTCAAAGACAATTTTTTTTAGCCGAACCCACTTTGGGGTCCGAATGATTCCATCAGACTGATAGGGATTGTGTGTGACTTGAAGATTTGAGGAAGCATTTGATAATGATCTAATTAACCATAATATTTCATCCTATGGATTGGCATTATTCAAAGTTCAAATAAACATACTGGGTTGAACACTTTGTGAATTGTAAAGTAGTCCAACAGGTGCAAGGGGCCTTTGTGTGAGTGTTTAGTGTTCGAAATGAATGACAGGGTGGATATGAATGGATTTGTTCTGACTTCAAAGGTTAGAGAATGTCAAATATTTTAAATACATGAATCCTTCACTATGGAGACATATAATGATGTTGACATAAAAATAAATAAAGTGCACCCATGCTTTAGAGAAAATGCCCATGTCCTTGTTGAAGACAATGCTAGATCACGCTACTGACACGGAAGGGGTTATAACAGTTTAAACAAGTATTAAATAAATGATCAAGCATGAAGGGATAATTCATGCAATGTTAGAGAAAAGTTAGTCTAACGCATAGGGGAGGTGTAAAAAAGAGAAAGTGGCATGTTACCAGCAACCCACACTGGAAAACAAGAACATCAAAGCCAATAAAAGACATCTCCACACCCAGGAAAAGGGTAGTCAAGGACATGTTTAAAACAAACATTCACACACAAATAAGAAGAAGCAATCCCCACACACCGGCAGTGCAAATGGAGGAAACTCGCATCAAAATGGAAGAGAGGATCCTCTCAATCATGCAATAACAGAGTGCCTCACGTTTTGAAGAAAAGACGCCCACATTTTAAGAAAGACCCTGCAACCAAAAAGGAAGTTGCAAGCCAACTTTCAAAGGTGCCCAATAATGTTGAGGAAGATTGGGATGAAGGCGTTGACATGAGCAAAAGAGACAATATCTTTGCAAAGAAGATGCCATTAACAGAGGAAACCAGTAAAGATAATAATCCCACATTGTAGGTGGACGAGGTTTTAAAATGTTTAAGTATGCTTTCAAATAGATTGCATTGTGTCTTAAAAGAAAGAGCTTTTGGAAGCTCACACATGTGCGGGACCCCCCAATCTAACCAAGTGAAAGTGATGTCACTTCTATCATAAGCAAAATTTTAAATGAAAGTACAACTATGATGAGATGGCATCGAAAATGGAGATTTTCCCAGATCATGCCACTTGTATAGATCTGACAATGCCCACTTCCCTGCAATAATAAGTTGCAAGGAAGATAAAAAATGAGAGAAAATGGGCAATTGACAAGTGGCGATGTAGGCTCCGGGTGTAGTGACGTGCAGTTTCAGATGAAGGCATCAGATTGTGACACATGTCACAATTTAATGGTGCCCACTTCCCTGCAATAAGAAGTTGAAAGGTTGATAAATAATGCAAGATTACAGAATGGTGACATGTGGCACAAGTCTCATAGATGATGACATAGCATTAGATGTGTAGTAGTTGGCCAATCAGAGGCCGCCACATGGCAGAAAGGCTTAGTCAACCAGTTTGACCCCAATTTTTGAGGGGTGAAGAGAAATTAGAAATAATGAAATTTTTTATTTTTATTCATTTCTTTTCAAACTAATGTGCAACTCTTTTAAAATCAAAAGAGGTCATATTATAAAGTTAGAGACTTTAGTTTATTTTAATTTTTAAAAAAATTTAAAATAGTCAAAGTTGCAGACAAGGTTTTATAGCCAGGGGAGGCATTTTTCAAAATGAGTTTCAGGGGGTTTCCTGAATGCTAGATAGACAATATTATATATCGCTAGAACTAAGAATAGCTAAATTTTTTGATTCTGGAGTCAGATTTTGCATAGGTAGCAATGTGTTCAAGCTATACTAGGTTTTCTCCCAGGTTTCCAGATTGTAACTATATTCAAGTAATCAAAGATCATAACTAATTGCTAACATAGTAATGACCTGAATATGGTTAAAGTGCAGTACAAATATAGTTTGGGTTGAAATTTGAACACATTCATTCAGTAAAATTTGAATTTTACCAAGCATTTCAATGGGAAAATTAGATATTTTGGATGCAAAAGGAGTTTTCATCATTAAACAGAGGACATTTGCAAATCAGTTACAAGAAATGATGAAAACCAAATTAGATCAGATGGGTAAAGAAAGGAAAGAGGCTTTCAGTAGTAAAAATATTGAATTCCAAGTGGATAGATGTCGATTGTAGATTCAATCTGAGAATTCTTTCTTGTCTATATCTTTCTATCTTTCATCCATTGTGGGGGTTCTAGTTTTTTGTTACTGAGAAAGCATTGTGGGTTGGAAATCTTCAGTCCTTCTGTGAGACCACTTTGTTGGATCCAGATCTGTGATTCCACTTTTATTCTTTAGTAAATTTCTCTCATGTGAACAAAAAGTGTAAAGATAATACAAATAGTTCTGAGACGTTAGGTTGTTTCATGTTTTGATTTCATGTAGCTAAATGTATATTTTCAAAGAAAATGAATATATATGAGCAATAATTTCACTAGTCTCATTTTGGTTCTTGTCTCTTGTCTTAACAATCTATAAGTCTTATGTGGTCTTGGAACAAAGATCTAAGATCCATTTGCATCCCCTTCAGGTTGTATGTTTGATGTATTTTGCTATTGGACCAAAGGGCCAAGTAAATGCTTGATATATTCTAACAAGGTTACTGGTTACTTGAGAAGGATATTGTGTGAGAATGAGATCTAAATGAACACTGATGTCTCAACCACAAGGTGATTAGATAGATCTGATGTCTAGGTATATGTAATATTGTCTTGATGTCATGGATGTATGTTTTGAATTCATGAAATTTCCCAATGGATTAGGCACTGATCAATTATAGGATCACTTGTTATATTGCTGCATGTTTGAGGATTTTTTGAAAATCAACATCAATAATCAAATGCTTTTCCCCTTTCATGTTGAAGAGCTATAATAGAATGCCCTCACTCAGCTTATGAGGCTCCTAGATCTACTTTTAGCTACTATAGATTGATGTTATTTCATGAGTTATCAGGAGAAATAAGGGTTTTATCTGCTTCACATTAGATTTAGTGTATGCTTTGATAACTAGTTTCATATAAAGAATCTATAGGTCTACCTGCCTAAGTTTTGCAGAGCCTAGTGTTTAAATGGGCATGTTGGAAATGGGAGTTAGCTGCCCCTAGATGTGTTTTGTTCTCATCAGGATAATTGAAAATTAGTAACATTTTCAAACATTGACAGAGTGGAATGTGAAGATAAGAAGAGCAGATCAAATGTGAAGGAAAATTCATTGTCAAAGGTTTATTGTGTGATCCAAAGTTTGATACTTAGATTCAAGGTTCATGACCTAATCTACAAGGTCTAACAATGATTGATCCAATTGATAGAACAAGCGAAAGAAGTTAAAATTCAGTACATACAATTATTCTATAAGGAATAGTTGAGAGATCAGTTGGACAGTGAGTTTAGTGATCTTGCCCCAAAAGCTATTTGGATAGTGGGTCTTTCTATCTTCTACAACTCCTAATAGGGTTGGCACAACTCCTAATAGGGTTAAAATCTTCTAACAAGGATTCAAAGTCTCCTAATATGGACTCATATGTACTAAATGTTATAATAGACTTGTAACAAGGCCCATCCTCTAACAAGGATATTTATATTAGTACATCATCTTGTGGGCATCATTCCCACCAAGATTTTCCCTCTGATCAAGGGTTTCCCTTGTTAAAATATCTGGTGTAATTGTGTATGTGCAACTTTGTATGGTTATTGTTTACTTTGGTCGAATGGTTAAGATTATTTAATGTGGATAATTGTTTTAATTATTGAATAACTAATTCACCCCCTTAGTTATCTTGGTGGACTATTGTTACTAACAATAAGGCACACATATCATACATATATTCCTTGAATAAGCTCACATATCACTTTGATGTCATTAAAATTACCACATAACTTTAGAAGTTATGATTCCTTACTTATAACCTTTTTTTTTTATAAACATTATCTAGTCAACCTTGATGCTTCCACACATTTGGCTATATAACAAATTAGCCAATGCTAACTTGGGGTAAACATATAGGATTTCATCCCTAGATATTTTAGTAACTATCTCATGGCTGAAATAATTCCTTAACCTATTATTAACCCTTCTTTGATTTACTACATTTTGTCCTATTCTCTGCCTTTGCTAGTGTTTGACTTGTAACTTTGTTTATACTATTTGTAATATTATGCACTCTTGACCATGTCATTAGGAAACTTAGTTCTACCTTTCCTTAATTTTGCACATGCTAATTTTTACTTTAGCCTTTTAAATACTAAAATTACCTCTAAATTGATATCAAAATTGTCTAACATTTAGACAACTATCAATCTCTGATCATGGGATCTCTAGCTGTAAGTTCTACCTTCTATTCTAGAATAATATGTTTCCATAAATGATAACTCTTACTTATCTAACCTTGTCACTTACTTAATTCTTACTTCTTTTTTTCTAGGTTTAGAATTATTTCTTTAACTCCAAACTTATCATACACTTTCACATTTGCACTCTCAACAATAGTCTTAGTTATCTAACTAAAATATCTATATGCTTTACTTTTCAATGAATAACCAAGGAACATACCTTTATCAGTCCTTGCAAAAAAACTTACCAATGACATTGTCTCTCTTGATATAATATTTTCTTCCAAAACTATTGAAATATTTCATTGATTTTTCTTGTCTAAACCATAGTTCATAAGGTACCTTGTTTGTACCTTTTATGATCTACATTATATTCATTGTATATACTATTATATTAAATAATTCTCTCTAAAATATTTTTAATGTACATCATTCTCAAACATTATAGCTATTATTTCTTTTGTTAAAGACATATTTAGTTTGGAATTGCGATAGGAAAGGTAAAATTTTGAGATGGGGAGGGGGTGAATTATTAGTTTAAACTTGGACCCAAAAAATTTTCACCAAACCTTCATCTCATATATTTAATAAATAAACTGAAATACCATGTAAAGAATGTATATCTAATACATGTAAGCAAGCAAACATTCACAAGAAAACATTCTCACATTTAACACTAGATATGATCACCCAGGAACCCTCCAATAAGAAGGTAAAACTATGGTGGGGATGACACCCACAAATCTCCACTACTATATTGAATGAAGGTTACAATGTTTTGACCATGAAACATGATCTACCCTATAAAGGGCTTCCTTGTTAAAGGATTAAAAATATTGTTAGGTCTTACCTTGTTAGAGGATTTCAACACCCTATTAGAAGTGTGCCTAGTTAAAGGACTTTAACTTATAGTTAACTAAGCACATTGTAAAGGATTTTAATAGAGCCTATTAGGACTACTCTGTTAAGATATTTTGACTAAAATATCCTATTAAAATGTATTAACATTGATCCTATGGTTAGTCCTTGCTTTTTTGATAATAGACCACCTCTAAACTAATGTCTTCTTGATCCTCCTTGATTAGATTTCTCTTTATTGTATTCTTTTCCTTTCCTCTATTCTTCTCTAACTAATTCTGGAATGTAATCTCACTTCATAACTCCTTAGCCACCATGAATGCTCTATTTTTGCATGAAAACTACTAACTTAACAACATAGATAGTTTAGGGTTTGTCCTTCTTAAAAGACTTTGGTGACTTAGGATTATTTATGAATCTATGGTTGAGATTCATCCATTTTTCTACTTAATCCTTCCCTTTTTCTAATTGGCTATATGTAATTGCACAGGGAATTCAACTTGAGATTCATCCTTATCTCTGAAATATCAAAATTCATCTTTAAGTCAGCATAAAAATAGTTTACATAGTTGTTTGTGCCATTACAAATAAAATGTCAAAACTGTGTCACTTAGCATCTGAAGTCTCTGATGCTCAACATATACTATTCTTTATGTTGTGACTCAAAATCTATGTTACTTGACATGCACTTCTTACTCAGCTTTTGTGTCACTCAGCATACACTATCTACTTAGTGTTAGAGTGACTTGACACATGTGTGACTCATAACTCACTATGACTCAACATGCTCTATAATATACATGTTGTGCTCGACATGTACTACTTGTTTGGCATAAACTAAGTAAATAACTTAAGTATGTTGATGCTCACTTATCAAAACCAATTTAAGGTTAACAATCTCCCCCTCTGACATGAGTGTCAAAAAAACTTGATTATACATTAATATTCTTAATCTCACAAGCATAACATATCTCTAACTCAGGTTATATACAAATTTTCTAACAGCTTAGATACCTCATAATCTGATATCTCCCCCTAAGTTCATATGTATATTCTATATCATTAATTATATACTCCTGCTAAATAAATGTGTCTTATCTAATACTCTTTGACTTCATGCACTATTTTACTAAAACTCTTTCATCTAACACTTCTTGTATGTTGATGCTTCTCCTTCTTTGCTTACTCTCCTTATATCTCCACAAAATTATTATTCTTTATTACTCCTAAAAGTAATATCTCCCCCTAAGCTCTATCTCTCCCCCAAAAAATATTTCTCCCCCTTTTTAACACTTATGTCAATGGGTTATACACTTAGTGTATGTTTATCCAAAAATAATTTATGAACATCTAATATTATCTTGAGAGCTGCATTCCAATTCTCACATGCCACATCCAAAAACTTGATTTGGATGGCCAACTTGGTAGCAAGGTGGACTAGACCATCTAAGGTTGAAAGATTTGGGTTTTTCTTGAATAGGATTTTAGCATAGCCTAACTCCTTGTAAAAAAATTATATATGAGGGGTTAGAGAGGCCTAGATGCTAGTCAGTTCAATCCTTATGTTGGCCTCATCTACTGTCAATGTATCTAACTAACTTTGGGTTTGAAGTAATGTCCTAAAATGTTTCTCACTCTGTGCTAGATTCATAGGTAGTTTGGCACTTGATGAACTTTTCTTAGTTTCCAAGCTCAAGATGTGACTTTTGGTTTCTTGGGTGAAGAGTCTTGCATTACACAATTTAGTGTACAATAATAATATATTCTCAAGTACCTTCTTCATATCCTCAACCTTTGTTTCCAATGCAACTTGTGTTAGTGCTATGCCACCTAATATTTTCACATTGACTTTTGTTTGAAACTTATTTTCTGACCATTCTAATAATTTGGCATTTATTTCTAGGTCAGCATCACTTACCTTCTCCACTATATTTGTTATTGGTCTATTAGTGTCTTGGTCTTATATGGAGTTGGTAGGCCAAATGCATCTAAAAAGATGTCTTTGATGTCTTGCAGTGCCTAATTTTTCTTGTGCTCCCTTCTAAACATTTCTTGATGCTTTTTCCTTCCTAGAGCTTGTTGCAATATGCCCATTTGTTCTATGGTTATTGTATCATATTCATATTTGGGAAAAATTATTTCTTCATCAAGGCTCACATCTCCATATTGGATTACTTCTCTAGCCTTTGATGAACTCAGGCTCGACACTGAGATTTGTAATGGGGTTATATCTATGCTTGGCTTATGAAGAGTTTGTGTGGAAGGAGTGCCAAATGTTGGTAAGGTTACTAGGGATTGTATATTTTCTTGCTCCTTCATTTTGGGTGTCTACTCTATCTCTTTAAGCTTCCTTTTTTTTGTAATAATGACTTGAATTGCACCTTGATCTTGTGTTGTATGTGTAGATGTGTCTAGTTGACTTGTTCCACTCTATGTTTCTATTATGGTATGGGCTTCCACTATCTCCTTTGCAATTTTATCAACCTTTTCTAATGTAGCTTCAAGTTCTATTTTCAAAGGTTGTACATGAGTGACTTGAGGAGCTATTGAGGGTGGTTCTTGTGTATTCACCTTCTCCTTTTCAATATCAGTCACTATCTTCTATAATTCATCCATACTTACCAACATAGGATTAGCACATAATTGTGCCTACAATGTAGTTTGATCAAGTATTTTATTAAGGTCTTCCTCTATAAGGATATTGATCTTCTAAGCTCTTAAGTTGGAAACATCCTTAACAATTACTATTTCAGTAGTATCACTTGTGAAATGTTGAGGACTGACACTTGACAATTGTGTGTCTTATACACTTTCTTCTTCATGCTACTTTGGCTCAGATATTGCCTTGTCATCTATTTCCATTGTTGTCCCTTCCTCAATAGTGTTATATTTTTCATCATATTCTTCATTTTCATTTACTTCAATGGGTTTTGGTTCTCCTTCTTTCACTGTAGTTAATCCATAAGTAAGTTTCCACATCTTTGTGGACTTTTTCACTACATCCTCAATGTTGTTTTGTAACATGTTAAAGGCTCTATATTTAGCTGTGAACCTAACTTCATATTTCTTCATAGCCTTAGGAATTTGTGCCTTAGTTAGTTTAGGCATCACTTATACCAGTGAGGTCTCCCTAATTTGTCTCTCCAACTTCAAACAATAGTACCATTTCTACTCAACTTGGTCATATAAAATTTTGGGTGTAGAGTTGGAAATCTTTAATGGAGTAGTCTTGAATTTTTCCATTGTGGCATATATGGTCTCCTCCACTTGATTCTTCTCTACTTTAGGAAGATTGTCAAAATCTACATCTGTAAATCCTAATAAATATGCTCTATTCTCAACATGTTCACATAAATTTTCTAAATTTCAAAGTGGATTATGACTGACCACCTTAAATTGGCTATCTTAATCTAAATTAGTTTTCTCTTCATTAGACTCAGCTTGTACTACATACTTCCTCCTTGGAATTTTCTACAATTGACTCCCTTGCTCTACTTTTTTGGTCTTTTCTTTATCCTTTTGTGTAGTTGTTGTGTACTAGCTCTTGTAGTAGGTGTAGTGGGCTTGGCTTGGCTTGGTTTTACAATTTTCTTAGCTCTTTCCACTTGTTGTGCCTTGGCCTTCCTTTTCTTTGTATTAGTGGGTGTAGATTCTTCCTTGGATTCTTCTTCCTTGACACCTTTTACTACTCTAGTATCCTCCTCTTTTAATTGATCTTTACCCATACCCTGAGTTAATGTAGGAGGTTCTTGTGCTCTAATGTCTTCTTCCTCTTCTTCCTCTTCTTCCTCCAGCTCGACACCCTCTCTAAACTTAGCTTTCAATTTCTTAACTATCTTCTCCTTTTTCTTCATGGAAGAGGAAGTCTTGAGTTTCATTTTGATTTTGGATTTAGCCATTTCATAATTTCCAAATACCTTTACACTTTTATCTACCTCTTCTACAAGTAATGTAGTAATAGTTGTGAAGGCTTCATCCACATTGATTTCATAACTGGAGGGTCTCAACCATCTCACCCTTGGTGTAGCAGCTTGTACAAAAGTGTAGTTGACATCCACTAGAAAACATACATCATTATAGTATTTCTCTTCTAGTGAAACTCGTATTCTTAACCTCTTCTTCATTTATTGTTTGAAATTTTCAAAGTAGCTAGTCATCACAGATTCAAAGTTCTCTCCTAATTGCTCAATGTATTCACCAATCTGAACTGCTACTAACTTGCTGGTTTTCCAAGATATTGTTCCAAATGGTAGAAAGGTGTTTTTCATATAAAATAATATGCATATCAATATAGAACCAAATTTTCACTATGCATTCTTTGTCTTTCTGATGGCTCCAAGGTTCTCAACTAGTTGTTGTAGTTGGAGTTCTGATAGATCATATGTATGATCTTTCTTAACAATTTTATATCCCACATCCATAGCTATGCATGGTGATGAGTCTAAAAAATGTCTTTATTTTGTTATGTTTAAGATACTTTATGATACTCCGTTTATCCTTGTTTTAACACTTATAAGCCTATGTTTGATAAACCTTTGATGATTTATGGGGTAGAAAAACTATGTCATCTTTTGCATAAATTATATCTAATATGCAGTATTTCATATGAATATCCAAATGTGCATTCATATGTTTGAATTTAGTTTGATGGATTTTTTTATTGCAAATATGTCTTATATCATAACTAACCTGATCATAAGGATTAAAGGATGAGCGGAAGAATCCAGAAGTTGGTTGCTGACAGCATTCAAGGAGAAACGATCATCCAGGAACAACCACGAAAAGGAAGTTATAACCACTCCAAGAAACATGGCCGCAAATAAGGAGGAGTTTTTATGAGCCATTACCTTCTCTGCATTTACGTTGTAACCAGAGGATGCTGTGACTTCATTTCTCCCTCCTCAATTTTGTTATCCTTCCTTTCTGCTTTTAGTTGTTCTCTTATATTCTCTCCTGCAGACTTAACTTAGGATAGTTACTTTTTTGTTATGTAATAAAGAGCAGATTCCCTATATATGTCGAGATTGACTCATGTGTGTGAATTTTTTTAGTTTTTGGTTTTTGATAAGTTTTATCGAGTAAGAGAGAACACTGATTCACAGTTTGTTGCAGTTGTGTTTTACAATTCTGAATTATGTAATGACTAATTAATGAAATGAATTAGTTCTCTTTAGTTTCTATCCTACATTGGTAGATTAGAGAAGCCAACCAAGGGGGCCCACTTGGAAGGTGGATTAGATTAGGATAGAATAGATTCATTTTACTAAGCATTAGCAGTATTTTAAGTAAGACATAGCTAGTTAATTCCTTCCTGTAGCATCTATGAGAATAGTCTACTGGATGAGTCAAGATGGAATCTTTGTTATCTTGTCATTGTGTTTTCAACATTCATATATTTAGTATTTTCCTTTCCACAATAGTAGTGTAGTTTCCTTCCTTTGCATTTTTACTTTCCTATAGCATAAGCATAATGACTCATCAAGGTACCTAGTGCACATACTGTACTGACCATTTCAAGTATACGTCCCTGGGTTGACAATCTAAATGCACCTCATGGTAGGGAAAAAGTAGTCCTTAGCTTGAATAGATTATTCCTAATCCAGGCCTAGTGCATGACTATGGAACACCTATTATGAGGCGGTTCATTTTTTGGTGCCATTGCCGGAAATGGTGTCAAGCTAGGAGCATTTTTGAGTCATAGTTTTTAGATTAAGTTCTTTTTATCAGTGTGAAAATTTTAGTTGCATGCATCAAAGAGGAAGACAACAAGATGAATATGGCAGATTTCTTCCACAAGGATCTATTAATTTGAATGAAGAAGTTGAAGAAGAAGTTGAGTTGCCCTTTGAAGATGCAAGTCCTATTTTCCCCACAGTATCATCATCAAGAGCTGAATCCCAAGATATATCTTGTCTCCAACCTTTCACTAAAATATTGACCAGTTTTCTTGATAACACTACCTCAAATCCACCAGTTGTTAATCACCTAGTACCTAACATTCTTTTTTAGCAACAACCTCATAATCCAGTCCCACCAGTCATGCCACAACCTAGTTTTCTATTTCCACTTCCAAGTCTCATAACCAATGCCAATCTCAAGAATATACCTCCTGTACACTAGATTGTGTCACACTCTAAACCATTCTATCCAAACGATTCCATGAGTTTGGAATGCTTGGATGCCGGCTTAGAGCTCCCTATCCACGGAGTGCAAGAGAGTATATTTCAAGAATAAGAAGGCTCTCAGATGAGCCTTAGAGATACTCTTCTTGCTAGTAAACCATGCAATGGGAGGTTCCAAAGATAAGATGCAAGAATGCAAATGTCCCAAGGAGTTCCTCAAGAATGCAATGCAACTAAAGATTAAACTAGAATGAATATGAAAAGTGCAGCTATTCTAAGCATGGATGAGAGTGTTACAATCCAAATATTAAGCTATGTGAGATAGATTATTGCAAAATAGAAGCTAAACTAACATGCAACATGAATCTAAGCTAAAATGTTATGGTATGAGAGAATGTAGACAAGAAATAGAAGTTCTCCACAAAGCTCCAAAGAAACCTGTTAGAAAACCTGCAGCATAACAATGTTCAAAAGATGATGGATTGAGGGGGAAAGCTCTCTCCCTTTTAAAGATGTATGGACGGTAGAGATCAAGATGAAGATGGTGGATGATCAACGGTGGAATTTGAAAAGAGGAGTGATCCATGTGCACACACAAATCAACCAATAGAATATAAGTTGACTTGTCATATAAGACAAAAGTCACAAAGCCTTTTCTTTTAATTGCAAAATAGAAAAAGGACTTTATGTGTGCACTTTAAGTGGGTTAGAAGAATGGGGTATTTTATTTAATTAAAAGGGGACATGTTCTTTTAATCAAATAATGAACTTAGGATAGCATAGTCAAACTATAGGTTATAATCAAATAAATTGATTATTAGCAATTTGGCTTAGGTAAGTGATTAAATTAATTTAGCCAAAATGTTGAAAAGGGGCTAATAGTCTAGATGACCATTTTTAGGTGATTACATTTGCCCCTCTTTGACTAATGCGTGATCGATCTGGGAACACATTATGTCAAAGAAAATTGAAGCCAAGTAGGCGATGATAGATATAGATGTCTAATTCTGAAGAGTGAAATGCAGAAATAGATAGCAAGTCCTGAATGCACAGCCTGATAGCAGTAGTACTGAACATTAGGAAGATGATGTTAGGATCTGAAAAGAATTCTAACACCTAGTAAAGTGAATAGATCGAGAGCAAGTGATAAGGTCAAACAAATGCTCCTAAGAAATAGATAGCTGTAGCAATCAATGATAGAGTATTTCTGCCCCCTCGAGATCAAAATTGAAATGAGGTAAGGGGAAGTAGAAACTAGCTAGACATGAGAAAATTGGAATATAGCAATGTTCAAGATGATAGATAGATGATTAGAACCCAAGAATGACTATATAAAAAAATTGATAAAATGCCCCAGTTTGACTAGAGTTCACCTTGAAGGATATAGCATAAAAATAAGGTCAAAATGAGTAGAAAGGTGATTTTAGACATGAAATAGTGAATTTAAGTAGATATGAAGTATGGAAATGATGAAGACATGAAGAAATGAAGATGCCCCAGTGATGATTCAGAGATTAGACCTCAAAAGGTCAGCTAACTGCTCAGAAGAAAGTAGAATTTTAAAAGACAATTTTGACCATCAAGATGAACTCGAATTTGGATTTCGATCCCGAAAATGAATCCAGGATGTTGAAATTATTTAAGAGGTCAAAACTTTATATAATGTGATGATAAGATAGAAAAGAGATGAAGTGAAAGATTAAGAAGGTGAAAAGACATGAACAAGAAGAAAATAAAGAAATATATGAAAGGAGTTAGCTGATATGTCCACAAAAAGATGAAGAAAGAGAGCTCTCCCCATATGTAGAATGCAAGACTAAGCTAGAAAATGAACCTAAAATGCAAGCTAATATGCAAAGTGGTTTACCAGCAAGAAGTGCATAACATTTAGACTCTTAATTTCATCATTGAGCATTTATTAGGGACATCATGAGATCATACAACCATCACTAGTATAACTATGAGGATATGAATATGATCGATATTAGATAGGTATGTGGAAATCCAATCTAAGCATCAGAGACATCTAAGTCAAGATAACTACATGATTAGATTCCCTAAGTTTAATTTAGCAAGATTACACCTGTATCAAGGCATAAGTGCCAGGATAAACCCTGAGTGCGGTCTTGCAAAATAGTCAAGGATGATACAATTGTAAGTCAACGTGTTGAATAGGACCAACATAAATGCTTACAACACTATAGACAAACAAAGTATACCCACAAGTAGAAATCAAGAAAATATGTCCCATGCCCCCAGTCTTCTAGTCAATGACATCCTTGAAAGACTATTAGGGAGGGAATACATGGCAAAGAAATCATCATAGACAGCACACAAAGTAGATAAATGTCAGCATAGCTCAGTCGTTTAAGTGTTAAAGTGCGTGTGTGTAAGTCACTTGGCCATTTCTTCCAGACTTGATTCTGATAGTGAGAAATATCGTGGCATCGGAGACTGTAGGTAAACTATCTGAAAAGTGTTGAGAAATACTTGATGTCAAAGTGGGTGGGGGTAGTGTTGAGAAACACTATTTTGTGAGTTGTCAAAGAAACCCAAATGCACAAGAATACCTCAAAAAGGCTAAGTAGTTATGCCCCCGAGATGAGGACAAGAAACAATTCCAAGCCAAGAAATGTGTAGCAAAGTAGGTGATTGAGATTGATAGACATAGGTGCAAGGGTTTCAAGTAGTGCCTGTTTCTAGGTTTTCACCACTTGACAGATTTTTTTTAGGACTTTTTTCAATTTTTTTGTATTTTTGTATTTTTTATTTTTTTTGGTGATACATCAAAGCGCCTATTGCTAGGTTTTCACTAAGATGATCATTTTTTCAGGACATTTTCTGATTTTTAGGATTTTTTTCAAGATCATATATGATTTTTTTTGGAATTTTTTAGAAGGTTTTAGATATCACTAGTTCTCAAGCAAGATCACATCATTTTCTCCCAATGTCTAGCAAGGTATAGGACACGATGGAGAAACAAGCCAATGGATAAGCAGAGATGGATAAGAAAGGAGTGTGAAGCAAGTGAAAGTGATCCTCAAGAATTGACTCCTTAAGAGTACCCAAGCTAGGGAAAGAAGTGAAATAGTCATATGAAGCATGTTTTGGATAAGCAATGGAAGTAATGAGAAAGATAGTGTGTGGGATAAGCAGTGAAGCCAACAAGTGCAATAGCATATAAGATAAGCGATGGAAGCCAATGAGAGAGATAGCATGAAAGTGTGTAGTCTAAAAGAGTAGCCATGTCAAGAGACCTATGAGAACCATGATTCATTTATTATGATCAAGACCAAGGAGTCAACTAGATAGTATAGCAATGGGATAGAGCAATAAGAATAAGGCTCAAGATAGAGGCTATGAGTGAATGGGAGAGCATAATAGAAAATCTGGTGGATAAGATAGCAAATATGCAAAGATAGCTCAACATTGTCAAGATCAAAGAGAGAAGAAGGGATAGATGGATGATGGAAGAATTATGCATGATGCCTGTTTGCCAGGTTTTCATCATGGTACTTATCTAAGGTGCCACAAGAAGTAGTTTTCACCATAGGATAAATTTATTTCTCTTTACTTTTGCTACCAAGGTGCCACAAGAAGTGGTTTTCACCAAGGCCCTTTTTTTTTTTTTTTTTTTTTGCTTTTTTTCTTTTTCTATTTTTTTTGAATTTTTTGAATTTTTAGAAAGAGCTCAAGCTTTTTGAATTTAGATAGTGCTCCTATAGGAAAGATAAGCCATTATAAGCCAAGACCATAGAAAGGTATGCTCAAAGATGTTGATAGGGTGATGAAAGAGAAATGGTAGTAGGAAGAGTATATGGAGGATAAGAGTTCATGTATAGAAAGTAAGTGTAAGCTTTAGAGGATTTCATGAGGGTAGTTGAAATATTGGACAAGATCAATGTTAACACACACCTTGAAGGGTATTGGAATGATGGAGGAATCATGGATGAAGTAGCTTGAGGTTTAGATGTATGAGGTGGTAGAAGAGATTTGGAAAAAAGTGGAGTGGAAGGCTTTGGAATATTTTTAGGAAGATTTTTGGAAGAAGATGGAATGGAAGCCTTTGGAGGTTTGAATGTCAACTTTGAAGTATTTTCAATCTTCAAGTCTTTTAAAAGAGACTTGGGAATCCATATAGCTTTAGATTTTCCTTGTTCTTTGGGTGCTTGAGAGTGCATTTCTTCAATGATGGATTTAGGAACCCACATTTTCTTTGATTTAGCTCTCTTAATAGTGGACCTTTGTGGTCTCTTTTGTGCATTCTCCTTCTTAGCATTCACATGTCGATTAGATGGGACATAGTGATCTTTCTTTTTCAATGGATTCTTATGTTTATTCTCACTTCCAAAGGACTTGGGATTTGTGGATGAATAAGGATGATATGACTGGTTTAGATGTATAGATGGGTGAAAAGTCATCAAGGATGAGTGTCTTTGTTGATCTTGAGGTATTATAGGAGAGCTATGGAATGAGCTAGGAGTAAATGTAGGAGATGGAGGAACATAAGGCCCCAATATGGATGGAAGGTTTGAATGCTTTAGCTTAGATGGATAAGGACCAAGGATAGATTTAGAAGATGCAAAGGGATAGTGAGAAGGGATATCAACATCTTTAGAATGAGCAACATGGTCAAAGCCATCAATAGACTCATGAGTACCTTTCATAGGAACAAAATTTTTAATAGAAGCACTTGAAGCTTGAGCACAATTTTGAAGTGGATGTGGAGAAGTAGAACATGAGGGGATGCTTTGATCTTGACAAGTAGCTTTGGATAGCATAGGAAGAGAACTTTTCTCATAATTTTCAGTAAGCTCAAGGGAGATAGTGGAAGTGTTATCTTCATAATATTTAGGAAGTGGACAAGTTATAGGATATGGAGGGGAAAAATCTTGAAAGAGATGAAAGGGTGCTTGATCTTGATCTTTCTTGACATTTATAGCTTTTTCTTTTTGAGATTCCTCTTGACATGGAGCCACTTCTAAGGACAAGGGAGAATGAAGATTGAATGGAGCAGTGCTTGGATTAGGCATAGTAGTGTATGAAGGTTGAGGATGTTTATGATTAGTAGCATGGAAAAGGTTTGCAGCCAAGTGAAGGTTAGCTTGAGTTTCTTTTAGAGATAGCCCTTGAGGATACAAATAGTCAATGTGGAAAGCATTAGATTCTTTATTTGATGGAAGCATGTTGGAAATCTTTGAAGTGTTGGGAGATGCATGAGTGTTGGAAGAAGTGGAAGATGTAATGGAGCCACCACTAGAAATAGGTTCATTAATGTAATCTTGCTCAAGAAAAGTATCCTCATCGCATGAATCATTAGAGGTTCCAATAATTCCATTATCAATAAGATCTTGGATTTTATATTTTAGCTCAATGCAATTTGAAGTACTATGCTCATTATGTTGATGATAAGCACAATAGATATCCAAGAATGGGTTTCCATATGAGCTAGACTTAGGTAACATGATGATTTTATTGCCAAGAAGGTTTTGGAAAGTGTCATCATAAGAATCTTCCAAGGGAGCAAATGTTCTATCAAAATTATGTCTAGAGTCCTTTTGTTGTTTCTCATGTGAATGGTATGCATCCATGTCTTCATCATTATCTTGGTCAAAGATAGGTCCATAATGAAATTTTAGCATAGGCTCAAAGGAGGTATCACTTGCTTGTTCTCTAAAGAGGTCTTTAGATCTAGAAGATGAAGACATTTGATGTCTTGAAGTAGAGCATGTAGACCTAGAAGAAGAGGATGACCTCAAAAAAGGTGACTCGCATGCATGTAAAGACCTTAAGGAAGATTCATGTAATGATGCAATCTTCTCCTCTAACCTTTTCTCAAGTTTAGACTTCATTTCTATCATGCGCTTAGAGAGATGAAGGTAAGAAAGATTATTTGTCTCTTCTAGTTCTTTGTATTGTGCATATAGATCTTGAAACTCTTTAGTGACATGGAGGATATCATGATCATCTAGATTTGGTTGAAGTTTGGTAGCACAAGGTTTAGATCCCATAGTTTTAGATGCAAAGCCAAGCATAAAATAGTCTAGAAGATAACTTGATGTTGAAACTATAGGAGGTAGAGTGTTCACTTGCTAAGATAGTAGAGAGAGATTAAAGTGACTTGTCAAACAATATGTCCAAGAAACTTACGACATGAATGACTCAAGTCAATAGCTAGGCAAGATGCCCAAATAGCCAAATAGATAGAGCAAGCAGGGTGACAAGTGAACAACTCTCCAACCCAAGAGTGTAGTCAAGAAATCAAGGTAACCATTATAGCAAAAGGATAACTAGCAAGCATGCATAGACCATGAAGATAGAAAGACCAAGAGCACCAAGACCAAAGAGTCACTTTAAGCATGTTCAAGCACTAGAGACATATAAAAGAAAAGTCAAATGATGAGACTCCTCTTAGCAAGCAACACAAGAAAATGTTAAGACTTGATGTTTTGACTTGGTTGAAAATTTTTGACAATAGTTGATAGCATAGCAAGTTTGATGTTTAAAAGCAATTTCTTTCCAAGCAAGATAGTGACACATGGAGTATTCTTCAAACAATCAAGCAACGGACAAAGCAACCTTACATGATACAAGCATATGTGATGTCTCAAAAGAATTCCCTAGAACTATCATCATGTGTATGTTCAAAAGATTTTCATAGGTATACCACATTCGAGAACACATCAAGCAATATCTACCTAAAGGACATGGTTCATTACTCAACAACTTGGCCCACACTTGATGCTCCTTTGCCTCACACCAAGTGGTTTCCCACAAGAGATATTGACTTTGTCATGGAAGTGCCATAAACACAACCAAAGGAACACATATGGTGAGTGTAAATCTTGGGGTGATCCGGGTAGTCCACTAGGATCGATCCTTGCACCAAGAAGTTGAGCGTCTAAAAAAAGGTAGTTACTAACTTAGGGTGTTTATATAAGGCTTCCATTCATAGTGTTCCTCTTGCTCTCAATTACGGGACACCTCACCTTGCGATGAGTAACCGATCTCGCGACCACAAGAGTACCTTAAGCATTCTTTCCTAGTGATCTCCCTATGGTCGAAATCCCATAAGCGATCACACTAGGTGAAGATAAACACTATGTCTACCAAGGTTTTGTGTCCTTGATAGCCTTGAGTTTATAGTGGTTTGGAAGAGCCGGGTAATCTGCTTGTCCCCACTTGGGTCGTTCCTCTCAGGTTGTCCGAGAGTAGGCCCTCTAAAGGATTCTAACTACACAAAGTGGATCAACTTTTGGAAGTCAAGATTTCTGGTTCACCACAAGAGTGAAGAGCATACTCTCCTATTCCAATTGTTTTCTCCCAAACATGCCAAGAAGATTTAGTTACCCCTTGCTTTTGAAATCAAATGGCAAGTCAAGATTTCTGATTCACCACAAGGGTGAAGAGCATACTCTCCTATTACCAAAAGACTCCAATCACAAGTTTTATGTGCCTATAAAAGATGAACAATTTATTCAATGCCGCACATGAAAACAAAAAAGCAAGAAATTTTGGGTTTTTATGCTTTGGGCAGCCCTGCAAACAATGTTAGTAGCCCTTGCGCATTTGAAGCTTTGACATGTGTTCTTTTTATGCAATGTTTCAATTTTTTTTTTTTTTCATAAGGATGGCAACCTGTAATCACAACTTGTTAGCACCAAAAGTTAGTATGAAATAATATAAAAATTTGCAATAAAAAGTGATGAGTTGCCTCAAAAATCCAATTTATCTTCCAACCAAGTGCATGCAAAGAAAGTGCAAGTTAATCACAAATGCTCTCATTTTTACTCTTTGGTTTTGACCTAGTCAACAAGATTGGACTTGTTTGCTATGATTTTGTATCCAAAAATAAAAATGAAAAGAAGAGACCCCTATTAAAAATCAAAGAGATTTCCAAAAATGCAAGAAATTTAAAAAAGTATCTTCATTTGCGCTCTAGAGATTGATTTTGTCAAAATAGGCCAAATTTCTCAAATCGAGTTTTTGATCTTTAATACGACTTCAAAATTCAAAACACAAAAAAAGAACCCCCATTAGAATTGAAAAACCTTTCTGAAAATGTAATTTGTTTAAAAAAATTCGCTTATTTGCGATCAGAAACGACTTTTTATGAAAAACAAAGAAAAACTCATAACTCCCAAAAATCACGTCAAAATGCTTTGCAAGTCGGACTGAGACATTTTGAGCATATATCCAACCTGCAAAAAAAATTTCAGAACCAAAATCTAAGCGGTTTAAAAGATATGATCAAATCTTTAAACCAACTAAGTTTTTGGCCTTCAAACCAATTTACTTATGGCTTGGCCTTAAAACCAAAGTGATAATTCTACAAAAGCATTTGATTAGACCCAATATGCTACTATAAAAAACCAGAGATAAGAAATGAAAGCAAATGGAGCTAAAAATTTGATTCAAGCCCCACGGTGGGCGCCAAAAATGTACACTAGATTGTGTCACACTCTAAACCATTCTATCCAAACGATTCCATGAGTTTGGAATGCTTGGATGCCGGCTTAGAGCTCCCTATCCACGGAGTGCAAGAGAGTATATTTCAAGAATAAGAAGGCTCTCAGATGAGCCTTAGAGATACTCTTCTTACTAGTAAACCATGCAATGGGAGGTTCCAAAGATAAGATGCAAGAATGCAAATGTCCCAAGGAGTTCCTCAAGAATGCAATGCAACTAAAGATTAAACTAGAATGAATATGAAAAGTGCAGCTATTCTAAGCATGGATGAGAGTGTTACAATCCAAATACTAAGCTATGTGAGATAGATTATTGCAAAATAGAAGCTAAACTAACATGCAACATGAATCTAAGCTAAAATGTTATGGTATGAGAGAATGTAGACAAGAAATAGAAGTTCTCCACAAAGCTCCAAAGAAACCTGTTAGAAAACCTGCAGCATAACAATGTTCAAAAGATGATGGATTGAGGGGGAAAGCTCTCTCCCTTTTAAAGATGTATGGACGGTAGAGATCAAGATGAAGATGGTGGATGATCAACGGTGGAATTTGAAAAGAGGAGTGATCCATGTGCACACACAAATCAACCAATAGAATATAAGTTGACTTGTCATATAAGACAAAAGTCACAAAGCCTTTTTTTTTAATTGCAAAATAGAAAAAGGACTTTATGTGTGCACTTTAAGTGGGTTAGAAGAATGGGGTATTTTATTTAATTAAAAGGGGACATGTTCTTTTAATCAAATAATGAACTTAGGATAGCATAGTCAAACTATAGGTTATAATCAAATAAATTGATTATTAGCAATTTGGCTTAGGTAAGTGATTAAATTAATTTAGCCAAAATGTTGAAAAGGGGGCTAATAGTCTAGATGACCATTTTTAGGTGATTACATTTGCCCCTCTTTGACTAATGCGTGATCGATCTGGGAACACATTATGTCAAAGAAAATTGAAGCCAAGTAGGCGATGATAGATATAGATGTCTAATTCTGAAGAGTGAAATGCAGAAATAGATAGCAAGTCCTGAATGCACAGCCTGATAGCAGTAGTACTGAACATTAGGAAGATGATGTTAGGATCTGAAAAGAATTCTAACACCTAGTAAAGTGAATAGATCAAGAGCAAGTGATAAGGTCAAACAAATGCTCCTAAGAAATAGATAGCTGTAGCAATCAATGATAGAGTATTTCTGCCCCCTCGGGATCAAAATTGAAATGAGGTAAGGGGAAGTAGAAACTAGCTAGACATGAGAAAATTGGAATATAGCAATGTTCAAGATGACAGATAGATGATTAGAACCCAAGAATGACTATACAAAAGTCACAAAGCCTTTTCTTTTAATTGCAAAATAGAAAAAGGACTTTATGTGTGCACTTTAAGTGGGTTAGAAGAATGGGGTATTTTATTTAATTAAAAGGGGACATGTTCTTTTAATCAAATAATGAACTTAGGATAGCATAGTCAAACTATAGGTTATAATCAAATAAATTGATTATTAGCAATTTGGCTTAGGTAAGTGATTAAATTAATTTAGCCAAAATGTTGAAAAGGGGGCTAATAGTCTAGATGACCATTTTTAGGTGATTACACCTCCCACTACTCTTCCAAAGTTCTATGGCCTTGCAACTGAAGACCCTGATACCTTTTTGTTTGAGTTTGACATCCTTTGTCGTAGTTTTGACTACAACACTCATGCTCATAAGCTTAAATTATTTCTAGCCACATTGAAAGAATCAGTTTTACGATGGTTCATGGGCTTAGGAGCCAATGCAGCTGTAAATTGGGATGAAATGCAAGCCTTATTTTTGGAAAAATATAAAGAATATTGCAAAGCATTTGGCACAAGAGGAGATGATATTTTTAGGATATCACAGAAGGAGGAAGAGACACTAGAAGACTATGTTTCTCAATTTTTATATATACTACAAAAGAATCCTCAGCACACATTGTGTGAAGATTCCCAAAAACTAGTCTTTCTAAGAGGAGTGAATGAAGATCGTTTAGAAGCTTTGGACCTGATGGCCGGTGGAGATGTATATCAAGCTCAATGGGATGAACTCAAAAAGATATGTCATAACTAACCAAGGTCAACCATGAAGAAAGGTCGAGGACCCCGTTCTACGGTTACAAAAGGAATTAGTCAAGGCATTTCAAAACTTGAAATATCCAATTTGTTGTCAGATTTCAAAAAAGACATCAGTAATGATGTCACTACATAATTGGATACAATGATTACAAAGAAGAAGCAAGTAGATGCTAAGTTACAACTAGCTGAGTACTATCCTCATTGCCAAAAGCAAAAGAAGGATTGCCACTGTAAATTGGTTGCAAGCATGGAGAACCGGCATCTTCCAATTGAATATGTAAAGATAGATGGAGATGATGAGCAAGTATTCTTTGTTGCTCAACGCCAACCATGGGCTCAACATCAAGGTATGCCTCAAGACCCCTTGCAAAATTCAAATTCATATGGTAATCAATGGAAAAACCGCAATACCCAAGGTCCTCCACAAAACCAACCCAATTGGAATAATGCTGGGAAAAATAACCCATAATAGTCTCAATGGTCTCAAAATTTCCAACAACCTTGGCCTAACCAGTAGAATAACCAATGGCCCCAGAACCAACAGAACTAATGGCAACCACCCCAAGGGAATTGGCAATCTCCAAACCAATGGAATTGGAAATCTCCAAACCAATGGAAGGGATCTCAAAAATGGCCTAACTAAAATACTAGTGTTCCACAACTACCCCCTCCAGCTCAACAACCTACTTTAGTGCCACCACCTGCAAATAGTGGACCTCAAAAAAAAACATAGCTACCTACACAGGCTTAGCCAAATCCAAATAGAAAACCATAGTAGCCCATGTATAGTACCGATACCCAACAGTACCCTGCTTATGCCCTAGATGTCACAGATATACATTTGAGATTTGGAACAACCTTACCAGCACCAAAGCCACCTCTTATAACTAAAGTATCAAACTCTCTTACAACATCAAAACCTTTGGTTGATGAACCTGTTGACCCAACTAATGTTACCATACCAATACTAGATCAACCAGTAGTAGAGCCTCCTTTCCAGACCAACTAATACAAAAAGAACCTGAACAAAGCAAGGAACAACCCTTTGACATTGTTAATCAGTTGAAGAATATGTATGTCCGAATACTTTTGTTTCAAGCTATTAAGGACATTCCTACTTATGGAAAAGCTATAAGGGAAGCTTGTCTAAAGAAACCTAGAAGGAAGAAGAAGGATCCTACCACAGTTCATGTTGTTGGACATTTAGCTGATATCATGTTAGGAAGAGTGATTTCACCAAAATATTCTGACCCAGGGAGTTCAGTAGTAAGTGTCAGCATAAATGGTCAATTTGTTTAAAATTCCTTAATAGATTTGGGAGCTACTATAAATGTGATGACTAAAGAAACCATGAAGAAGTTACAAATAGAAGGATTAAAGCCCACACCAACTATTCTACAGCTTGCAGATAATTCCACTATCATTCCTGATGGAATGATAGAAAATATTGTTGTGACCTTAGATTCCCTAGAATATCTTGCAGACTTCATGATTTTTTCCCCTAAAGTAAACCTATCTAGCTATCCTGTCATTCTAGGTAGACCATGGTTGGCCACAGTAGATGCAAACATAAATTGTAGATCAGGGAATATAACCATATCAAATGGCCAAGCAACCAAGCAATTTGATCTATATCCTCTTACACAACCATTACCAAATTTGAGTACATCTTTTTGGCCAGATTTAGGAGATGAAGAAGAAGAGATAAACTCCATAGTACAACTTATGATGTTACATAGGCAATCTTTTCTAAAGTTGCAAGAAGAAGATTCAGTAATTCAGAGCATCCTTACCAACACCTGTGTGGTAGGAAAAGATGTGTCTGAAAGCTTTGTATTAAAATTGATTATGTATGAGGAGTGTGATACAAGTTGTACTTTACTTAAGGAACCTAAAAATATTTGTTCACTACTTCCCTGTGAATTAGAAGGAAGCCCAATCTCTGAAATTGCTATGGTAGAATCCACTATTCCTATTGAACTGAGTAAAGGCCATAAACTGCATGTTAACCCCAAATTGACATCCGTACAAATGGAACAATTAAAAGAATTGCTTCAGAAGCATGAGAAGACTTTTTCTTGGGATTATGATGATATGAAAGGATTAAGCCCTACAATATGTACCCATAGGATATACATTAATGAAGGTTGTCTACCACTTCGTCAACCTTAGAGGAGGATAAATCCAAGCCTCAGAGAAATAGTCAAAATAGAATTGTAGAAACTGTTTGATGCTGGCTTTATCTATCCTATATCTGATAGTAGACGGGTATCACTACTAGTTATAGTACCTAAGAAAGGAGGAAAATGGAGAATGTGTGTAGATTATAGGGAGTTGAATAAGGCTACTAAAAAGGATCATTTTCCTTTACCCTTCATAGATCAAGTTTTGGATACACTAGCTAGAAAGAAGTACTTCTCCTTTTTAGATGGATACAGGGGCTATAATCAAATTAGTATTGCTCCTAAAGACCAAGACAAAACTTCATTTACCTGTCCATGGGGTACTTTTGCATACTTTTTTTTACCATTTGGTCTTTGTAACGCTCCTGCAACGTTTCAATGAGCTGTAATTAGTATTTTTGCTAATATATCACATGATTGTATGGAAATCTATATGGATGACTTTACAACATTTGGAGTTACTTTTGAAGAAGCAATGATAAATCTTGAAAAAGTTTTGGTAAGATGTCAAGAACATAATTTGGCACTAAATAGTGAAAAGTGTTTCATGCTCATGCAAGAGGGTGTGGTACTCGGTCACTTCATATCTACTGTAGGTATACAAGTAGACCCAGCTAAAATTGAGGTAATTCAAACATTACCCACACCCACTAAATTAAAAGATATCAGATCTTTTTTGGGACATGCTGGATATTATAGGCATTTTATAAAAGACTTCAGTAAAATAGCCAGTCCCTTGTACAAGTTGCTCACAAAAGAAGTTGAATTCAATTAGACACCTGAGTGTGATAAAGCTTTCCTGCAACTTAAGCAACTTTTGACCACAGCCCCAATTTTACAAGGCCCTAATTGGAACCTACCTTTTCACATATATACAGATGCTTCTGATTATGCCATAGGTGCAGTTTTAGCATAGAAACACTCAAATCTTGGGAAAGCCATTTATTATATCAGTAAGAGTCTTCATGGTCCACAACTGAATTACACAGTGACTAAAAAAGAATTGTTAGCAGTAGTCTATGCTCTAAATAAATTTTGGCATTACGTCATAGGTTATCCCATCTATGTTCATACTGATCATGCAGCAATCAAATATCTCATGAACAAACCTGCTATAACTGGTAGGTTAGCAGGATGGTTACTATTGTTACAAGAATTTGACATAACCATAGTAGATAAGCCTGGAAAAATAAATGTCGTAGCTGATTATTTGTCAAGAATCAATCATCATGATACTGACACTACTCTAGTAGATGATGCATTTCCAGATGAACATTTATTTCATATTGCTGTTAAAGTTCCATGGTATGCAGATATTGCTAACTACATTGCAACTAATAAGACACCAACACATTTTTCTTATAAGGAGAGAAAGATGCTCATATAGAAAAGCTTCCATTTCTCATGGATAGACAATTTTCTATTCTGTACTGGACCTGATCAAGTTATGCGCAGATGTGTAAGAGAAGATGAGACATATGATATTTTGCATGCATGTCATAATGAGCTCTGTGGAGGACATTTTGCAGCCAAAAGAATAGCTTTCAAAATCTTAGCCACTGGTTACTATTGGCCTACCCTTCATAAAGATGCAATCAATTATACAAGGAAGTGTGATCAATGCCAAAGAATGGGTCGCCCAACCAAAATAGATGAAATGCCTCTGAACCCTCAAGTGGTGTTAACACCATTTAACAAATGAGGAATGGACTTCATCAGTCCTATTGATCCTCCATCCAATGGGAAGTCTTATATTCTAGTTTGTACTAACTACCTAACCAAATGGGTTGAGGTTAAGGCTATGAAACATGCCCGTGATGAAAAAGTTACCAAATTCCTATATGAAGAGCTTTTTACATGTTATGGAGTTCCTAAGGAATTGGTTACTAATCAAGGCACACAGTTTACTTCCAACCTAATTTTAGAATTGATGAAACAGTATAACATCAGGCATTGCAGATCTAGTCCTTATCATCCACAAGCCAATGGACAAGCAGAAGTTACCAACAGTGAGCTAGAAAATATTCTAACTAAAATAGTCCATTTGCATCATCGAGATTGCACCAGCTGATTACAAGAAGCTATTTAGGCTTATAGAATAACTTGGAAAATCACTACCAGATTCACACCATTTGAGCTTTTGTATGGGAAAGTGGAAATGCTTCTAATTGAATTTGAACACAAGACTTTAAGAACAACCTTGACCTTAGATATTGATCTTCCTGCAGCACAAAGAGAATGTCTCCTGCATCTTAATTCTTTGGATGAAATGTGCAAGACTACTTTAGAACACACTAAACTGGTGCAAAAATAGAGAAAACATTGGCATGATTCTCATATCCTCAACAAATAGTTCAAAGCTGGTGACTGGGCATTATTGTATGATTCTCACTTTAAGGATATGCTAGGGAAGCTGCAGATGTGATCGTTAGGACCATATCAAATCATCCATGTCTTTGACAATGGAACAGTTCAACTAACCACAATTGATGATATGCCTTTCAAAATGTTGATCAATGGTCATCGACTTAAACTTTACAAATAGCCTCAAACAAAAGCTGACTTCATGCAATAGTTCAAACAACTAGATCCAACAACAACTCAATATCTCTTCCTATAGCCAAAGGTGAAAACCTTCCGCCTGCTCCTCTTCAACATTAATTCTAATTTGCATGTCCATAATAATAACTTTATGTTCGCATAAAGTCCATTTTCTTTTCATGGTATTCCTTTCTATTCATATCTTAATCTTCTATCCACCCACTTCACTCCATTTCTTAATCTTCCATCCATTCACTTTCTACGTACTTACATTTTTGTGTTTTCAA
Organism: Cupressus sempervirens; assembly: GCA_028749045.1. Lineage (NCBI taxonomy): Eukaryota > Viridiplantae > Streptophyta > Pinopsida > Cupressales > Cupressaceae > Cupressus > Cupressus sempervirens. The sequence goes on from CM053793.1 coordinate 706,213,549, forward strand.
TCAAATCTGCACATGTTGATGGATGCTGCCATTTACATTACTTCTGCCACCTTTTTTTTGGAGCATGTCAAATCCGCTTGGCAAGTATAAACATGTTCAAACTATTATTCATTTATAAGTTTGCAGATTTTGTTAATTATATATAATATTTCATAGTCTCTATAATTACGGCGTATTACAGTCCCTAACCCATACTAGTCTGACACGCGTAGACACTTGTCATAAAATTAGCAGGGGGTAGGGGAGTGTCATACTATCCAATGACATGCCTAATTAACTATGATGATTTTCAAAAATCTTGGCATTAACCTTTATTAATGAGAAATTTTTGCCATAAGTATGCCATTTCAAGTGTTGTATTCCCACTTTCTGAATGAATTTTTCTTTGTTTGTGCCAAATTTTTCGTGCTAAGCCATGATGTGACCTATTTTTAATTTTTTTTTTGGCATTTGAACCATGTTTCCAGAAAATTTCAACACAAATTCATGATTTACTTTTACCTAAAGTTTAATTATGGCACATAACAATTGGTCATGGCAATTAATGTTCTAAAAAAGAAGCGGTGAAGCATTTGAGAAATAACGCAGAGTTTTGAAGTTTGCATTCAGAAAGGGAGAGGGAAATGGAGTAGCAGAAGTATCAAGAAATGGGAGGAGGTTTACAGAGAAAAGAGTTGGTCAAGCACATTTTGTTTCTCTTTGATGTAGAAACAGTAAGAAGATTCAATGCATGCGGGTGGTTAGGTTATTGTTTGAATTTAACAGCATATGATGAAGAAGTAACTCTAGAATTCACCAGGACATTTGATGAAGGTGAAGCTTCTATATGGGGTTTGACAGTAATTGCAATAGAAGAACGAATTATAGAAGTAACAAGGTTACCTCCTATTAGAGAGCATTATCTGAGCTCACATGATGCTAGGTCAGCAAGGGCCCAATTCACTACCCCACATGACCCTCCATTGGATGTTACAAAGTAGGGGTACAAGAGATTGTCTTTTCCGTCTCCATACCCTGACCTAGAAATGCATGTCATCAGGTATTTTAATTGTGAAGGAAGATTTTCTCACTTACATGCACACCATTTTAAGTTGCTTAGTTGTATAAGGCACAATATTGCCATGAATCTTCCAAATTTTTTGTATAATATGCTCTGTATTAGTATGAAAGAGACTCAAAAAGGGAAAGATAATTTTGTCACTCACCATGCCTTGATTAAGTTGTTAATAGAAAGGTCTCTTAGGGATGTATCCCCTTTAACATGGGATGACTTTGTGAAATTTAAAACCCTACAACCCCAAGTTGACCCTAGTGAATGACAGGGTGAGGAAAACATAGTTCCCAGTAGTGAGCCTGCAGAACAAAATATTGAGGGAGTTGAAACATAAAATGCACAAGGGATTGAACTGGAATTCGCTTCCACTCAAGAAAATGTGCCTCCACCTAAACAGGACATCCCTAAACCCACTACTACTCAAGCTAAAAGGAAACGGAAGTCACTAGAAGAAACCATTGCTCAACAAAAACCTAGTCTTGCAATTAAGCAATAGAAGAAAACAAAGAAGGTTCCTGCAGCAACTAATCCTGGAGTAGTGATATCGAAATAGAAAAGTAGGAAAAAGACAATAGTACAAGAAGAGACTCCTTTGTAGAGAAGCCCTAGAATGAGAGGGCATATTTTTAAAAATCCTATATTTTCTAAAGCACCTACTCCAGAGTCTCTTGTGCAGATAATTTTTTATCATTCTCCCCTTCACACTGAGATGACATAAGCTTTTGGTAGTCTTCCTGTAGCATGTGAGCAAGAAATTAACAAAACCTTAATGGATTTACTAGGTGTTTCAAGCCATGAGAATGAAGTAGTTCCTGAATGTCATGATTCAAATACTACTTTAGTCCCCTATAAGTCAACATGGATCAATAGTTTGGCAGAACATCTATGGTGGGAACAGAAAAAGAAAAAGGATTATGAAGAGGATAACAGTGTCGTCACCTTGCAAAAAATCCTTTTCCAATTATATGGACAAAATTTATTTGCTGAAGCACTATGGAAAGAGGAGAAGAAAAGAATGAGCAAGATCATAACATCAAAAAATGAGGAGATTGAAGAATTGAAAGAACAACTAGAAAGATAGAAACAACGCATGGAACATGCACTTAAATTAGCTGATCAAGCTCTTACTTGTAGACCACCTCCTCGAGTATATGCTTTTTGTTTGGAAGAACAATATCTTTTGTTTCAGTTGATGTTAACCCTCAAAAATGTAAATGCATAATTCAAAACCGCACAAGAGTTTTATGGGTTGTATCAAACCTTACCACCATGGCAGCGAAATCTATTGTGTGAGTTGTATATTCATAATTTTGTCATTCTTGCAGAAACTGAGTGGAATCCTTTGCTCTATATAGGAGATGTGCATTTGAAAGCTTTAATGTCATGGATGTCTAATGAGGTGAATTATGACAGACAACTGGTTAATTATAGAGATGAGGAGAGAACAAAACCTTTACCCTTGAGGGCAGAAAGTAAACAACCAGAAGAAATACTTTGAGACTGGTTTACATTAACCTATGGGAAGATTAATCCAGACATTAGAAAGAAGGTATTTGCTTCTAGAGCCAAAGTATATGCCAAATATGAAAACTTGCCCTACTTTGCAGTCCAGAGAGCTATGACCAGAGTAAGAGGTAGATGGGCATGGTTACCTGATTCTCTCAAGAAATTAGAGCCACATAGTCCTATTAATTTGGAAGCAGCACTATATAGAGTTCCAAAATATTTAGAACTGGGAAAGAAACTAAGGCCAGAGCTATGGTGTCCTTTAACCATGCAACCTCCAATGCTTTTATGGCCCCTGTATGATATTGATGTTAACAAACTTGATAAGTTGTAGGAAGACCACATGAGAGAAGTATGGGAAAGGACCAAAGGATTCTATTACACCTTCAAGAGTAGTAGAAAGGGAAAGACAAAAGTTGGGGAGCTTAGATCTTTGACAAAGAAGTGTAATGCTTGAGGACAAGCATTAGTTTAGCAAGGGGCAGATGATGAGTCTAAAAAATGCCTTTATTTTGTTATGTTTAAGATACTTTATGATACTCCATTTATCTTTGTTTTAACACTTATAAGCCTATTTTTGATAAACCTTTGATGATTTATGGGGTAGAAAAACTATGTCATCTTTTGCCTAAATTATATCTAATATGCAGTGTTTCATATAAATATCCAAATATGCATTCTTATGCTTGAATTTAGTTTGATGGATGTTTAATTGCAAATATGCCTTATATCATAACTAACCTGATGATAAGGATTAAAGAATGAGCGGAAGAATCTAGAAGTTGGTTGCCGATAGCATTCAAGGAGAAACGAGCATCAAGGAACAACCACGAAAAGGAAGTTATAACCACTCCAGGAAACATGGCAGCAAATAAGGAGGAGTTTTTATGAGCCATTACCTTCTCTAAATTTATGTTGTAACAAGCGGATGCTGTGACTTCATTTCTCCCTCCTCAATTCTGTTATCCTTCCTTTTTGTTTTTAGTTGTTCTCCTATATTCTCTCCTACGGACTTAACTTAGGATAGTTAATTTTTTGTTATGTAATAAAGAGTAGATTCCCTATATATGTCGTGGTCAACTCCTATGTGTGAAGTATTTTAGTTTTTGGTTTTTGATAAGTTTTATTGAGTAAGAGAGAACACTGATTCACAGTTTGTTGCAGTTGTGTTTTATAATTCTAAATTATGTAATGACTGATTAATGAAATGAATTAGTTCTCTTTAGTTTCTATCCTGCATTGGTAGATTAGAGAAGCCAACCAAGGGGGCCCACTTAGAAGGTGGATTAGATTAGGATAGAATAGATTCATTTTACTAAGAATTAGGAGTATTTTAAGTAAGATGTAGCTAGTTAATTCCTTCCTGTACCATCACACTTCATGAACATTCCTACAACATCTACGAGAATAGTCTAATGGATGAGTCAAGATGGAATCTCTGTTATCTTGTAATTGTGTTTTCAACATTCGTAGATTTAGTAGTTTCCTTTCCACAGCAGTAGTGTAGTTTCCTTCCTTTGCATTTTTATTTTCTTGCAGCACAAGCATAATGACTCATCAACGTACCTAGTGCACATATTGTGCTGACCATTTCAAGTATACATCCCTAGGTTGATAATCTAAATGCACCTTATGGTAGGGGAAAAGTACTCCTTAGCTTGAATAGATTATTCCTAAGCTAGACCTATTGTGAGGCGGTTCACATGGCACACTATTTAATCTACTAGAATTGTAATTTTTTTGTGAAATAACCCTAACAAAAAACTCAATCAATGGATCAGTAATCGTATTACTTTTCATGCCTCTTTTGTTCCAAATAGCTCTAGTGTTCTTCTCAATTACCTCCTTTGAGTCACTTCTTAGTGTCTTAGGCTAATATGGGGTTGGATAACCAATAATCCTATGGATTATCCTCTTTGTAATTTTGATAGGTCCATTTTCTAGTAATAATGAACTATCATGTATTTGGCTAAGCACTATCCTAATCCACTCGATTATAAACACATCTAGAAAATCTAGGGCTCGTGTCAATTCATTTTCTGTACAATTTTAAATTCTTCCTTTAATAAACCATTATCACAAAGTTTTTTTTATGCTTCTCTAATTTTCGTATCCCCAATGCTACCAAATTTATAGTTATAGCATTTCCTTACATCTTGCACCATTAACACGTTTGGCGGAATCATTGATAATACAGTAGAAGGGTTTTTCTTGTACACAATATCAAGAAAAGCTTTAAAAATGGGTTGTTTTACTTCATTACTCACTAATTTAACATTCATAATTTATTTTCCTTCTACATTCTTTTAACTTGATGCCATCGAGTGAAACTAGGGTTTACAAAAAGAAAAATTGCATAGCTCAACTCTTGATAAATACCTTGTGAGATCAGTTGAAATGGTATTGAATCATTTCTCAAACCTTCTATAATCACTTTGAATGGATTTATAGATTGCCTTCTTCTCTGCTTGTTCTTTCTCAAATTTGAAATGATGTGAAATGAGCTAAAAATTGATAAAATACCCTTTGAAACCCTATAATTAATGTTGGGTGTTGAGTGCTTATACAACTATAAGCTTAGCATAAACGAGTTTTTGGCTTACTCAACATCTATTGAAATTTTCATCACTCAACAACCACTATGAGATTGACATCAACTATTCAGTCTGTTAGCTTGGAATCTTCTAGCATTCCACTCAATGCATATAGGAAACTTTTCTTACTTGGTAGGGTCATGAAGAACTTAAATATTTATCTTGGATTTCTAATAACATCTTGCATATTTGTTCATGCTAATATAATAAGTACTAAAACCTTTTTTGAAATGATGTATGATATAACCCTTTTAAATATCAGTCCCACATACCTCTTGATTACCTAGTTTGATAAGGTCTGAGCAATTGACCCATTAGGTGAAGTGATACCTTCTCCATTTGATGTGCTAAAATCATCCTTTTTCTTCCATATCTTTTTCATCTCATCTCTAATGTATTCAACATCTATCTTGCCTTTATCTTTATCAATTTCACAACTTGGTTCCTTTGACCTTGTTGGACAATATATACTAAAGTGACTAGTCTTTAAACAATTGAAACATGTAGTTTGACTCAACCATCTTTGGTAATTACCTCTAAAGTGTGTCTTAATATAGCTTTTAGGAGCATGTTCATATTCTTGACAATAATTATGGCTATATCTTGTATTATAATCCCAATTATAAGAGTTTCCATTGTTCCTTACCTTTTCTTGCTTGTTTGATGACCACATGGGTTTGGATCTACATTCAAAAGCTCTATGTCCATACTTCTAATATTTTTAGTAATATCCTTCAAATCTTTGTGTATTCACGATCTTGGTTTTGCATTCATGTGCTCAATGACCTCACATTTTGCACTTATGGTAGTGAACCATGTGCTTAGGCTTGATATTCTATTTTATCATCTTTCTCCTACACATATTAGTAGTATTTCCTTTCTTACCACAATTATGACAAGTAGGTTTGGAGTTCTTACCATTATTATTCCTTTCTTCAACACTTTTGGATGACTCTCCTTCTTCAGTGCTTGTATATCCCAATCCAGATGTATCATTATTGGATCTAAGATATCTCAATAATTGCTCAAAGTATTTGATGGATTTATTTGGCTTGTTGAAAGTCTCAAAAAATTCCTTTTCCCTCTTTAGATAACTCTACAATTTCTCATTTTTTAATTTCAATGTAGTTATCTCAATGTTCATCATTGGTATTCATCATTTGACTTAGAGTATCCAATTGCATATTGAAAATCTTGGTTAGTTCTATTGACTTCTCTTCTAGTTTGTTGTTCAAAATTATTTTGACTTCTTCAATCATGAATTTTTCTTCCATAGCTTTCTTCTTCTGTTCAATCACCTCACATAGTAGTATGGCTTGTGATTCTTGCTCTAACTTGAGATTTCTAATTTCTTAGCTTGGGTTCTATTCTTTACCATTAGATTTACAATTGATGCATCAAATTCATTGGAGTCACTATTAGAAAATAGCTTAGTAGTTTCTATCTCTTTGTATCATGTGTCATTCTCTGCAATTTCTTTCCTTCTCTTCAAAGACTTCTTTAGTTCTTCTCTTGCTTCATTTAGTTGATGTAGAATGAGTTTTATTTATGTTGGTGTAAATAAGTATTTACTATTTACACCGTAGTTAAGTTTATGTAGGTTAATGCATTTTCATATGTGTTTTCATGTAGATACCTAGGAGTTTGTATATTTATATGAGTTGTCATATAGACAACACAATAGTTTGCACTCTAATTAAGTACATGTTGTCTAATACATCTGTCTATGAGATGCACCTTTACATTTTTATCCTCTTATTGTTGTACATACATTTTTGTGCAATAGAGGATAATCCACTCTTGGTGGACATGTACTTAGTTGCTACTTATCTCTTTGCATGAATCCTAGACAAACCAATTGCCTTTATATACAAGGCTCTTCTATGATGTATTCATCCAATTATCTAATATATAATCCTTAGATATCCATTCTCATTTGATCATCATTTGTCTCTCTTGTGCTATCTACTGAGCTTCTTGATCTTGGCATTTCATTCTTTCCTTAGGAAAATTATTACATGGTATCAGAGCTATACTACATTCTTACAATTTTAATTCCTAATTCTCAATAATCTTTCCTAGTATGTAGACTTCCATTTCAAGATCTTTCCTTAAAGCTACAAAGATTATCTTTTAGAGAACAAGGCTCTGATACCAATTGTTGGAAATATAATAGGAGAGGTAAACTTTAGGTGGGGGGTGGGGATGTGAATCAATAGTTTAAACTTTGACCCATGAAACTTTCACCATGCCTTCATCTCATGTATTTAACAAATAAATTGACATACACTATAAAACATGTATATCTAATTCACGTAAGCAAGAAAACATTCACACATTTAACATTAGATATTATCACCCAAAAACCCTTCAATGAAAAGGTAAAATTGGGGTAGGGATGACACCCACAAATCTTCACTACTGTAGTAATAAAGTGTATCCAATAAAGGTTATAATATTTTAACCATGAAACATGATCTACCTTGTGAAAGGTATGCCCTATTAAAGGCTTACAAAAATTATTAGGTCTTTCCTTGTTAGAGGATTTTAACACCATGTTAGAAGTGTACTTGGTTAAAGGACTTTAACTTATAGTTAAGTAATCACCTTGTAAAAGATTTTAATATAGCTTGTTAGTACTACTCTATTAAGAGATTTTGACTAAAATCACTTGTTAAAATGTCTCAGCATTGATCTTGTGGTTAGCATTTGATTGTTTGATAAAAGATAACCTCTAAACTGATGTCTTCTTGACCTTCTTTGATTAGATGTCTCTTTTTTGTATTCTTTTCCTTTCCTTTATTCTATTCTAACTAATTTTGAAATGTAATCTTACTTCATAACTCCTTAGCCACCATGAATGCTCTATTTTTTCATGCAAACTACTCTCTTCACAACATAGATAGTTTAGGGTATTTTCTTCTTAAAAAGACTTTGGTGACTTAGGGTTAGGCATGAATCTATGGCTAAGATTCATCCATTTTTCTACTTAATCCTTCCCTTTTTCTGATTGGTTTCATGTAATTGCATAGGGAATCCAACTTGAGATTCGTCCGTATCTCCAAAATATCAAAAATTAACTTTATGTCAGCTAAAAAATGGTTTACATAGTTTTTATGCAATTACAAAAAGATTATGTCAAAATTGTGTCACTTGGCATCTGAAGTCTTTGATGGTCAACATATATTATTCTTTATGCTATGATTTGGCATCTGTGTTACTTAGCATGCACTACTTACTTGGCTCCTATGTCACTCAACATACACAGTTTACTTGGCACTAGAGTGACTCAGCACACGAGTGACACATCACTCACTGTGACTTGTAATGCTCTATAATATACATGTCATTCTTGGCATGTACTACTTGTTTGACATTAACTAAGTAAATAATATAAATCTATTGAAACTCACTTCTCAAAACCAATATAAGATCAAGAATTTCTTCTCTCAGCAATTCAATTATTCTAAGGAGTCTTAGGACATGATAGGTACATCTTAATGTCATTCACTCCATAAAAGGTGTTAAAATCATTCAAGGTAAATTCTCTACCTCTATCAATTCTTAAACATTTAGTCTTCAATCTAGACTCATTCTCAACTCTATTCTTAAACATCTTAAACTTCTCAAATGTTTTAGACTTTTCTTTAAGGAAACCAATTTGCATAATCCTAGTAGAGTCATAAAAAATAATCATGAAGTGTGTTTAACCCTATAATACTCTTGTCTTAGTGGGACAACTTATATTTGTATGAACAATCTCTAATTTTTTTGCTATGATCAACTTCTTTCTAGGAAAAGATCTTTTTTCTTCTTAGCCATAACACATTCCTTGCACACAACATTAGTAGCCTTTACAATTTTTGGTAAATCTCCAAAAGAAAATTTACTACTTTCCTTCACAATATTATCAAAATCTATTCAACAAAACATTCTATGCCACAACTAACTATTATCAACTTTTGCAACCAAACATGTTTTTTCTATATGATTCATTTGAAAAACATTACCTTAAGATCATGTACTAGTGCCAATAAACTTACCATCTTTGTCCTTAGTAATGCATTTCTTTTCCATGGATTTTAACTTATATCCCTTATTTTCTAACACTCAATACTTTATGTTTTAATCCATCAACAAAGAAAATATCACGTGTGCTAGTTTTCCCATCAAGAGTAATCAATCCTATTCCTTTGATATGACAAGCCACATTTATACTAACTTTAACAATTCCTTCATCATAACTATTGGACTTAAAAGAATTATTTATATCACTAGTCATATGATATATCTATGATCCAATCATCTTTCTTCTCAACTTGTGACACTACAGCTTTCTCTTCTCTAACATCATTTATAGGATTTTATTCTTTTATAGTTGTAAAGCCTACCTCATTATCACTCTGAATCTAAACTCTTTCATTAGATTCATCATCTTCATTTTCATAAAACATTCTCTAGGCCTCTTAGATTTGAATTTTTTTTTTTTACTTTTTCACTCTTTTAGGACATTTAAAAGCATAATGACCAAATTCATCACAAGTCCAACATTTAAATATTTTCTTACCATCCGGTAATCTTCTTACAAGAAAGTAAATTCCTTCTTTAATCTTTCTATCTTCCTTATACCAAGATCTTTTCATACTAGCATAATCTCCACTAGTGCTTGCACTTCTTGGAAGGGTGAAAACTTAATTCACTAAGAGTAGTTTCCACTCTAGAAGAATCTCAAGACTATTTCAAACTTACTTCCATTGCTTCCAATCTTTCAAAAAGAGTCTTTCTAGAAAAATTCTCAGTAAAAGGTATCAATTTCTCATTACTCTGTGATGTCTTCCTTAATGGTGCAATTAAGGTTTTCAAGATCTTCCACACAATCTCATCTTCATCTTTAGCTCCATTATAAGACTTGATTCCTATAATAATTTCTCATATTCTATCAATGTAACTTCTTACATATGCATCCTCCATCATCTTAGCCTCTTGAAAAAAACATATCCAATTTTGTGATATTATTTTCTTACCATGATTATCACCTTGAAAAGTAGACTCCAAAGTTGTCAAAATTTAATAAGATGTTTCTAAGGATTTTTCGTAATCATATTCATTTCTAGGAAGAACTAACAAAAGTGCTTCTCTAGAAAGAATGTTACACATGAATATGACTCTTTCAACTTCACTACATTCCTCAAGTTTTCTTTCTTCCACAATGGACTTGTCATTCTTCGTCAATGACCAATATCCTAGACCCATTAATAGAAGATGTTTGTACATCTTCTCTTTCCATTTTTCATAATTAATTCCATTGAACTTAGAACTTTCTTTTCTAAAATGACTACCCATTGATCTCCTTAAGCTATAAAAATTTTTCCTTCAAGGTCTCGATGCTCTAATACTAATTTCTAGAAAGTGAAAACCAGCAAGATAACTAAAATGGGGGTGGGGGAGTTAAATTATTTATCCTATCAATATAAATTTTATCAACCTTATGAAACCTTAAAAGAATGATCAATATAATCATAAATGATAAGAAGATACACATACTCAATAACACTAGATATGTTAAATAGGGAAACCCTTGATTACAGGGAAAACCATGGTTGCGATGGTACCCAAAAAAATATGCACTAATATATAAGTTCCTTGTCAGAGGATGGAATTTATTAGGGGCTGATAAAATACATTCAGTACATATCAGCCCCTATTAGGAGATTTTGGATCTCTATTAGGAGATTCCAACTCTTGCTCTATTCTCTTATTATGCCAATACAACACCAAATACTTCTTAGATATCCAAATTTGTATCACAATGATCACTTTTACTACTTACTCATATTTACAAACTTCACATATCCAATACAATTCATTTACAACTCATACATGTTGGAAATAATTCTTCAATTGTATTTTGGAAATGATGTTCACACAAATGTCAGTATTAACTAAGTAATGTAGAGTTTGCAATATTAACCTTGTATATCTTAGTATTGACCAAGTATTTAGGTAAAGAAGGAAATAAAATATTATTTGAGTAGTTGGTTAATGAAGGGATTCATTCTTATAGTATTAACCGAGTGGTTGAGCATAATAGGACTCACAATACTAACTAAGTGATCAATCCTACTGTTTCTTGAGTGAAAGTAGAATACAATTATGTAATATTTAATTATGTGAGGCTAACAATTTGGATTTTTATTGATTATCTGGAAGGGTATTCAAGCCGACTTGTCCAATCTTATGATATATAAGAAAAATCAAGTTGTGAGGATAAAATGTTCAAGTGAATATAAAATAAAATATGGATATGTGAGTGAAAGAAAAAAAGGAAAGTATGAAAGACAAGCTACAAATAAAATTTTATTAGGAAGGATCTAGAAATCAAGATAGAATAGATATATGAATTGGAAAAGTTAGTTGCTTCTTGAATCAAGTCAAAATACTATTACTTTCTAACCATTATGGTGCAGGGGCACCTAGGTGGGCTAAGGAAGACCTAGCTATCCCTTATAGATTTTTTCTTATAGTGGCTCTATTCACACTAGTAGGTGAATAAAGGAACCTATCTAGTCCTAAGAAGGTAAGGTTTTAGGTTTGGCAACCCTGTATAGGTCACAATTGCTCATTAGGCCAACATAGGTGTTTTGAGGCCTCAAAGGCTAGAATGGTCAAATAAAGTCTCTAAGGAAATGTTTAGGTGTTTCAAGTCCTACTTGGTCATTATACAAGGTTGCATAAGTTTTGGAGCAATTTTGAGTACTTACCTCAATAAGATGGAAATATTGCTTAATTGTTGTCAATATTGTCAATGACAACATTAACAACTTTTCTTGCATTTCGAGAAAATTTTTCTAGAAGGTTTTATGACTTTATGAAATAGTTAGGAGTGCAGGTGGAAAGCTTATATGAGGCCATTTTCAGCCAATTCAAGGGGTTGGATAAGTTTGGTATTGGATTGTACAGACTGTGCATCAAGTTTTGAGTAGCAGTCTTATGCATATGAGTTCTTTTGGAAAGGATATATATTAGATTTACATATTTTTTAATTGAAAGAGTTATTATAGGTTGAATTAATATTATGTATAGTTTTAGTTTGTCATTTTATTAGGTTTTGTGTGCTTAGTTAAATTATTTTGTTTTCTACTAGCCTCCTATCTTGAATCAAGTTCTGTACAAAGATGGAGTCATAGAGTCACTTCCCATCATAGGTTTTGTATGACATTTTTGGATTTGGAAAATTAATCCATTTAAATTTATTATAGTGGATATGGGATCCTAGAAATATGAGGAGGTGTATTTGAGGTGTTTCCCGAGGCAAGTCCCAGTAACTTGGTTAGTGATCACAAAGAAGAGAAAGTGTAATGGGAGTGGTTGAACATTGCTGATACTTCAACTTGAGATTGGATTATGTTTGAAGGTGTTCTAGAGTAAACCCAAACCAAATGGGGAGCCTTGGTGGGACCTTTGAGGAAGGAAAAACACTCTTTCCATTAGATACCATGCCATCTCCTGAAACCCTTATTTTAAAGCTAAAATTGTGCCTGTCTAGTACAAAGAATATTGGAACAATATACCCAAAAATTCCATAAGGTCTCTAAAAAGGTTAGTTGGAATGGTGGTTTTTTGGACTCCTTGTTAATAAATTTTGAAAGATAATTTGATTTTTGTTCATTTGGAGGGCTAATTCTTGTAACCCTATTTCTAGCATTTGAATGCATTTTTGCTTAAGAGTTAGAAATTGATTAGGGTTTCTTGATAGAAATTGATTAAGGATCTTGTGGTGATTCCAAGTACATTAATAGATGACTATCCACCCATTTGGGGATTCTAGTCATTATTTAGGGTTATTTGTGTTGAGGGAGAGTTAGTGAGCAAGATTATTCTACTTGATTGATGTGTAACAATTGAAAGGATAGGATCTACTTGGTTAATATCTAAAGAGAATAGGGTGAGTAGAAACCCTATTTGGTCAAGTTTATGACCTAAGGAGACTCTAGGGGAGATTTTAGGGAAGAAGAAAGATTGGTTGTCACATTAGAGTGGTATCAGAGCAAGATAAAGACTTGGGGAAAGTGGTGTATGTTTGCAACTACTATAAAATCAGTTGGTGAGTCCAATATGGTGACTAATGTAGAGATGGTCAAAGAATTTGAAGAGAAAAATGAGAAGAATATGCTACTTGAAGTAGCCTTGGAAGAGGTGAAGAAAAAAATTGAGGAAGTTGCTGATGCAGCTAAAAGGAAGGAGGAGGAAGATAATGAGAATGGTAAGGAGGTAGCAAAAGAAGATGTTGTACTTGAACTTGACCCTATCTTGAATGAAGAGCCCTTCTTGAAGGCTATAAAATCCCTAGAAGGAAAATATTTGGTAGGTGTGCCACTATTCAATGGAAAAATTGATATTGATGTAGTAATGGATTAATTGGATGGAATGGAGAAGCATTTTGAATGTAAAGGGGTATTAGAGGTACAAAAGGTCAAAGTGGATAAGTCAAGACTTAGAGGTTTAACATTTACATGGTGGAAGTATGTACAAGATGATAGGATCAACATGGGAAAAAATCCTATAGCCGACTAGAATTCCATGGTTGCTAAGTTAAAGGAGAACTTTCTACTAGAAGACATTGAAATCTAACTCCATAAAATAAGACAAGGACTAAAGAAAAAATATCTAGATGTGACCTTTTATACAGAGGAGTTTTAGAGATTGTGTCTTAGATCCAAAAAGTAAGAAGATGAGCCAATAAAGGTGGCTAAATATGTAGAAGGTCTGAATTGAAACATCTAAGAGGAACTTAGTTTGTGGACACCTACCTCTATCCAAAGTTGTCATTAGCTAGCCTCAAAGGTGGAGGAAAAGAATAGAAACAAAGAAGATTCTAACTTCAAGGACAAAGGTAAGGATAGAAACAAAAGAGAACAAAAAAAAGGTTACCAAGGTAGAGATGATGAGAAGAGAAATAAAGGTGAGAACAAGCTCACTAAGAAAACTATTGAGGAAACTCCTAGAGGGGGTTATGGTAGAGGTAGGGGTAACCAAGGAGGCTCAAATAGAGGTAGAGGATTAGGTAGGATTAGTTCTTGTTTTTCCACTATTAAGTGTTATAATTGTGGACAACTAGGCCATCCAACATATAGATGCCCTAATAAGCCTTCTTATAATCCTAAGAAGAGGATGGCATATGTTCAAGAGGACAACTGCAACAAGGATTTTGAAGTGGACCATATAGAGTCAAAAAAGGGAGAGAACCTTATGTTTAGAAGGGTTTTGATTGAGAAACTAGCCCCTGATGAACCTAAGCATAGGAGGACACTATTTAGGGTCATATCTAAGATCTTAGGGAAGGTAGGGAAAGTGGTAGTAGACTCTAGATCTACTGACAATAGAATATCAGAGGAAGTAGTGGAAAATACTAAACTACATAATATACCTCAAGTGATTCCTTATAAACTAACTTCACTCAATAAGGTTTAGAGTATATTTGTTAATGAGTAGACATGGGTGGATTTTTCTATAGCAGGGTATAAGGATATAATATTGTTTAATATCCTACCCATGGATGCTTTCCATATATTGTCACATAGACCTTGGCAATTTTCTAGAGAAGTAGTGTATTATGCAAGGAAAAATTCCATCTAATTTAAGAAGGGAGGTAGGACATTCAAAATCCAATCTTTCTTGGAGGGAGAAGAGCCACATAACTATTGGATACAATTATCTAATTCTATGTTGTCTTTGATGTTACACAAATTTCATATCAGCTATTAGAAAATGCTTACCAAGCTCACTTGGTTAGCAAGATAATTTCTCTTGTCTACTAAGCATTTCTAGAGATTACTCTTTGAAGATAGTGTCTATCAAGCTCACTCGAGCATCAAAGGAGATTACAATAGAGAGTAGTGTTGACCAAGCTCTCATGGTTAACAAAGGAAAGTTGGTTAGAGTCAATGTCTACTGAGTTAACTCAGTTGCCAAAGGATTTTTCAAGTTTGTAGTGTTAACCAAGTCTCTATTGGTCAACATAGGAAATCATGTTAGGATTAGTGTTTACTGAGTAGGGTCAGCCTATGAAGGATTTTGTTGATTTTTGGTTATGAAGTTAAATTAATTCAAGTATTGTTTCTAGCCAACTAAGGTAATGATTATTGGTCATTATAAGTCATAAATGAGCCAACTTGATAATCTGAATGGTATATATGGAAGATCAAGTTGAGTTTCTAAAGTATGAGCACGTTTACAAGTGCATTGATTGTTTGAGGTGGAAAGTATGAGAAAACTTGAAGGATGGTTAGATATGCTTGAGGAGGTGCAAATTTATATTCGATCAAGAAGGATATAGTGTGAAGTAGAGTAGAGATCAATAATCAAAAATTCAATTGCATCTCATTTAGGTCATTTCATTGGTAATTTCTTACCATTGTAGTAGTGATTCCAAAATCTCTTAACAGAGTTGGTTTAACAACTAGTTGTAAATCCTCTAACAAAGTGATATTTCCATTGAATTGTTTTAAGACCTCTTGCAAGGCCACTCCTAATAGGGTGATTAAATCCTCTAAAAATTTCACACGTAACAGTGTGTTTTATAACCTTTAACCAAGTTGGCTCCTAATAGGGCTCACTTTAGAAGAGTGAAAATCAATAGCTAGTTACTTGGTGGTTTTTCCCATATTGGGTTTACACATTAAATCTAGTGTCTCATGTGTTCATGTTATTTCTTTTATTCTTGCAAATTAATCACTTTGAATGTTTAAAATCTATTAAAATATAACATACACTACATTTATTGAGTTACAACATTTTTCTATATGTTTACCACGTGACAGTAGCAAGTAGTTTTATCAAGACATCTAAGGGATCTATGGTAATATTTTTGTAGTAATTGATTCATACCCCCCCCCCCGCACCCCTCAGTTACTTCATCTACATTTACAACAATTGGTATCAGAGCTTTTGGTGCTTGCAGGAAAGGTTTTAATGACCTAAGCTAAAGATTATGATATCTTACAAGAGAGAAATTCCAAAGATTAATAGAGAAAACATTTCAGCATGGTAAGGACTCATGAAACTTCATCTAGCTTCCATTGGTGATTTAGGGTGCAAATATCTTGATGAAGAATATAAAAATCCTAGTGGCACATTATCTGTTGGAGATATTGCTAAGAAAAAGAACCATAAGACCATGATGATAGATATTGCATCTTCTCTTAGCTATGAAGAATTTTATGATATCAAGGACTGCAAAATTTCTTTTGAAATGTGGAACAAGTTGAAGGACGTTTGTGGTGGTGATGAAAATATGATGAGAGCCAAAGCTAAAAGCTTCAGAGGATAGTTTGATCAGGCGAGAATGAGAGAAGATGAAAATGTTGCCAAATATGTGGAAAGGATCAAATCTAGTGTTAGTGAAATCAAAGCATTTGAAGGATAAATTAGGGAAGAAACTGTTGTAAGTAAAGTTCTTAGAAAATTTCTCCCTATCTGTGTAATTAGAGTATCTTCTATTCAAGAAAGATGATGTGAGACAAATCACATAGTAACTTTGGATACCTTAGTGGGAATATTGACAACATTTGAGCTAGATAATTATGATAATTATGTTCCAGCTTCTAAGAATATTGAATCTACATTTGAGGCCAAGCTTTCAGTTAAGGAGAAATGAAAGAAAATAAAGGACATTTAGTCACAAAGTGAAGAAGAATCGAAGAAAATTTTTGATAGTGACCTTGAAGTTGTTGAATCTCTACTTGCAAGGAAATATTCTAGAGGTAGAGGAAAATATAAAGGTAAAGTTTCCTTAATCTATTTTTCATGTGAAGAGGTTGGTCATATTGTTGCTAGGTTCCTAAACAAAGATAAGGATGAAAATGAAAGTCACAAGTGCAATGGCAAAAAGGATTTCAAAGGTCATAAATCATTCAAGGAAAAAAGTAAGAAGACTTGTTTTATGGCTAAAGATCTTGATAATAGTGAAGATGAAATAGTTTACATTGCTATGAAAGATGGATCTGATGATGAAGAAGATAAGATGGCACTTATCTCTCATGTGAGCAAAAATGATACATGGATCATAGACAATGGATGTTCACATCATATGATTGGTGACAAAACAAAGTTTGAACATTTTAAAGACTATGATGGTGGTAGTGTAAGATTTGGAAACAATGAACCTTGTTGCATAAAAGGGAGAGGTTAAATCTCATTAACCAAAGAACTTCTTGTTGGAAATAATCAAGACTAGCTAGGTTACTAAGAGGGGAGGGATGAATTAGTAACCTCAAAAATTTTAAACTAATTTAGCACTTAATCAGCATAAATAATTCACCATTAATTGATATACTTTACTGGATGCATAAGAAATTGAAAGATAAACATTCATGACACATGAACACAGAGTTTGGTGACTCAGAAACCTTCCAAATAGAAAGTAAAACTAGGGTGGGGATGATACCCACAAAACTTCACTATTGTAGTATAAAGTTGGCCTATTAAGTCTTACATTGACCACTTCTAATGATCTACTCTATTAAAAGCAAATTGGATTGCTAGATCCACCTTGTTAGAGGTTTTACAAATATACAATGAAGTATGCATTCTATTAAGAGATTTAAAGAAAGATTTTTAAGTCTACCCTGTTAAAGGATTTAGAAACTAATTCACTTGTTAGGATGAAATGGTAGATCTAACTTAAAAATTGATTATTTATTAGATCCTTGAAGTACAAATCAGCTCTTCTGATAGATATAACTTTACTGCTGCTTATAGACCTTGTTGGATACTTTACTCTACTGCTAATTCACATTCATATGCCGATCTTCTCAT
The DNA here is from genome assembly GCA_028749045.1 of Cupressus sempervirens. Taxonomy (NCBI): domain Eukaryota; kingdom Viridiplantae; phylum Streptophyta; class Pinopsida; order Cupressales; family Cupressaceae; genus Cupressus; species Cupressus sempervirens. The sequence continues at coordinate 706,231,519 of CM053793.1, forward strand.
TACATTACATCTTCTAATCTTGATACATTGGTATGGTACAATACAACACATATATATAATATTCTGATATTTAAAATTACAAGTTTGGCTAAAATAAAAGTGTACAAATTATTACTAAGTTGGCCAAATAGTAGAAACCTAGGTTTTGAATAGTTGACTTGGTGACCTTCTAACACTCGACATCGACTACATTACTTAGCATTGTCATGCACTTGGTAGAAGTAGAGGCATGGTCCATACTAATCAAATAACATAGCTTTAAACTTAGTAACCATTGGAGACTCGGTAGATATAGTGTAACTCGGTAGATACTGAACACTATGTTTAAGTTGCTTTCACTTAGTAAACACTGCACATCCATCACTCAGGTGACATTGGCTTGTCATCATAGTAAATGATGACTTAGTAAATACTATAAATCTCAGTGACCACTATCTACTTGGTGATAATTTCTAGACTGCACACTATTTATTTTCACTTGGTAGCTTTTGGAATGCTCAATATGAACAATGAACTGCTAAACTTACTAGGCAACCATTGAATGCTCTATATGAATTTTGAACGAAGTGATGAGTATAGTAACCATATAGAATTGAATAAGTGTTTTCACTAATGAAAAATATAACTTAATTCCAACAATCTCCCCCTTTGGCATTAGTGACAAAAACACTTATAAGCCAAGACTTATGTACACTCTCATACTTATTTTTGATTTTTCAAAATTTATCTTCGTAAAGCTATTGTATATACATTTGCACATAACTCCCCCATACATAAGACATAGTATATAAATAGTCTCTCTCCCTTTTAATATGTACATATATCAATCCATTCTCTCCCCCTTTTCTCTCATCATAAAATATCTCTTACTCTACCTTTTTTGACAAAAGAGTTATACTATATATTCATATAGAGACACCCAAATGTGAGAGAAATTTGGAATGTATCTTGCGAATAAGAGCTAATGTCTTATCCTAGTTCTCTTGCAAAAATTTTTAGGTATGGAGAGCTACTTGAACCTCTACTGAGATCTATATCATATGGTCTGTAATTGAAAAATTATTATCCTGGAGCAATGTCTTTGAATATGCAATATTCTTTTTCATTGTGTCCATGATTGGAAGAATCATGTTTTGGATGTCTATCAATGTGGATATGATCCTTGCTTCCCCTCTCAATATTTTATCCTACATATTTGATAGAAATCTCACCTTATTGTGATGAGCTAAGCTTGAGGTAGGGTCAAGCTACAACCTTTGAACACTGGCCTTCATATCTTCATCAATCTTACACAATTTTTGTTTTACCTCCTTAGTGAACCCAGTAACATCACATAGGTTGGCAAAAAGTGATGTTACATTTGTAAAAGAATTTTCAATGTTAGCAAAAATGGAGGATACTTTTACCTAATTTATGGCAATGTGCTCAAGAACTTTATTATCAAACTTTTTCTCTGCCTTTTCAATTAACTTTTCTTGTCTAGTAGAATCCTAATTAAACTAGTGCATTGCTTCCTCTAACTACAAAAAAATGTGTTGAGATGAATCCACATCAACACATATGGCCTCTATTAGTATATTCTTTGCACTTTCAATTAATCTAAATTCCCTGTCCCTTTCATCTCTTAATTGCTTTTGCCTTGCCTTCTATTCCAAAAGTTGGCTAACCAATCTCATTTCTTCAACTTTAGTAGTATCAAGATCCAAGTTAGGAATTACAATTTATTTATCCAAGTCAATATCATCATCAATTTCCTTTTTAGTAAGAAGAAGTTTTAGGGGTGTCCTTGGTTCTACTTGTGTCATTACTGCCTTGGATTTAGGAACATAAATAATTGTAGAGATGGTTGGACTAGTTGTAAAAACTTGAATAGGAACAATTGATGAAATACTTGCAAGAATGCTAAAAGAATCCAAAATTGTTGTACTATATAAAACTAAAGTAATAATAGTTGGATTTCCTACTAAATTACTTGTAATAGAAGAACTTACTAGAACAAAAATTGATGGAAGCAAAGCTGGAGTAGACAAAATTGTAGAACAGGATGTTGAACTTACTATTCATGCTGCTGATGAAGTCCCCAACTCGACAGCTAAAGAAGAGGAGGTCTGTATCTTAGTGGATGAAGTGGTAGAAACTTCCATTAATTATGCGTAGAGCTAAGAGAGAGAAAATAGTGATTGAATAGATGGTGTATCAGTTGATGTTACAATCACATTTACTAAAGCTGTCTCCATGCCAAATGATGTAGCAGTCTTTGGTGGAGAGTGAGGAAGGGAGGCTATAAATTGTGTAGCTATCTTTACTAGATCATTTTCTTCATCTTCTTTATCTTTCTCATCAACTTCTTCCTCTTTCTCTTATTCATCATCCTTTAGTGCTTGATAGTCTTCAACATCAAAAGAGGCACAAGGTGTGTTATCTTTTTCATCATTGTCATTATCATCATCATCTTTGATCTCAACTAGGTCTTCACTTGGCTTATGCAAATGATAAAAATTCTTCCATATATTTGTAGCATCTTTAACTACATGCTCAATGTTTTTGACCAAAATCAGACAAGTATGAAATCTAATAATCATTTCCTCTTCATTCTTCTTCATTGCTTCTTTGACTTTTGCATTAGTAAGATTTGGCAACAACTTTCTCAAAGATTGCTCAAATATGTCTTTGAAAACTTGAGTAGCAGATTCTTACCTTGGTTTCAACCTTTCTAATAGTTCATTAGATATATGTGGGGCAATTTGATCTGGGAAATATTTCCATTTTCCCATCTTTGATAGCACAAGCTCCTTAATCTACATCTTCTCTGCATCTGTCCTAGTATCAAATTTCAATGCCTTGAATTTTGTAATACTAGCACCTTCTAGTTGTTCTAATCTCTCTTGGAAGGTGAGAGGGGGGCTTAGTAAGAACAACTTCATTGACTCCTTTCTTCTTGGACCTTCAGGTAAACACTGTGTGCTAGAAAATGTGACCTGTTAGGAGCATGAGTTAACAAACAAACATTAGTTAAAAACCTTAAAAGTGTATCAAAGATTCATCAAAATAAAAGGAACAAACACTAACTAATTCTTGCTTGAGTTTTGTAATCCTAAGCAGCTAACAAACCCAATCTTCTAGCCACCTCTACAGCTCAATAAGGGCACCCATAAGAGGCCTTTTTGGTGTGTTAAGATGGAGGGGTATGTTTGGTGTGCTCTCCAAAAAACAACAATGGAGTGAATCTCTTGAGTGGATGTGCAAGTGTGAGTGAAAATGAAATATGAACCTAGGATAGATGAAATAAGAACACCTCAAGAAATGTGGTGCAGGAGCACATTAAATTTCAAGAAGACAAAGATATAAAAGCTAGAGAAGCCATTTGTAATAAGTTGTCAAAGGAGGTCTTAATATGATAAATAACGTAAAAATGTTTATTTAATTGGTGAATGGATCTATTAACATCCATCTAAAGTCATTTAGTCATAATGTTGGTCTAGGTTGGGTTTGTATGAAAGTTGTAATGTAAAAATGCATAAAGTGCATAAAATGTTGCCAAAAATGCAAAACGGTCAAAAGAATGTAATGGGTTGGTTTAAAGGGTGGTTTGGAAGTTATAACCAACCAAAAAATCTATAAAACTGTATGTAAGGTCGAACCAAAGCATTAATGAAAGGAAGAGATACATTTTGAAAGAAATTTGGTAATATTTTGAGTTGTTATTTTGATTGCTTTTCAGTTTTAGTGTTGGTTACAGGTCTTGTACGACCATGTACAGCCTGGAAACCATGTAAATTTTGTATATTTGGATAGAGAAGTGAATAAAATTTCTTTTGGCTTTGGTTTGGATTTGTTTCATTTAGAAATGAAGAAGTTATGCAGGTTTTGGAAAAGCTTGTAAATTGCAGATTTGAGAATGACCAACTACAGTCAGATTGAAACGTTTGGTACAGGAATATTTTGGAAAATAAAGACCTCTAAAAATATTCATTGGAAAGATATGTGAACTACCTTTCATTTTCAACTGGTTTGAATCATTTTTATATATATTTGTGAAAGTTATGGGCATTTGAGTGAAAACTGGTTTTTAACAACTTTCATTGGAATTACAGACAGTGATTTATGCTTGAAAAATTATATATGAATGGAAAAAATAAATGGCTTATAGATTTGGAAACTATAATCATAGATGGATAATGTGGAATTGGTTTGAGATTATTTGAATTTATTTTTGTGAAATATATTTGATTCCCTAGGCAGGGTTACCAGTTTTGGTTCTGGTTTAAGACAGAGAAAATGGGTCTTGGTTCAGAGTACGTAATTTATAATCTGCTTATTGGATTGGTCTCAGATTTGGATATGTTTTAGAATTACTAATTTGAAAAAACTCTTCCAAATTTTTTTTCAAGAAGATATATATAACTGAAGTTATAAACAATGCAATCAGACATAGAAATCTGATTGTGTGAGTGAAGATGTTGTCTTTATCGATGTATAATGCCAGGGTTCTTTGTTGTAATCTTTGAGATGTTCTTGGTTCCTTGAGGGTGTACCAGTTTATTTTGAATCCCTTGAGTTGAACTATATGGTGCAGGAGCACATTAAATTTCAAGAAGACAAAGATATAAAAGCTAGAGAAGCCATTTGTAATAAGTTGTCAAAGGAGGTCTTAATATGATAAATAACGTAAAAATGTTTATTTAATTGGTGAATGGATCTATTGACATCCATCTAAAGTCATTTAGTCATAATGTTGGTCTAGGTTGGGTTTGTATGAAAGTTGTAATGTAAAAATGCATAAAGTGCATAAAATGTTGCCAAAAATGCAAAACGGTCAAAAGAATGTAATGGGTTGGTTTAAAGGGTGGTTTGGAAGTTATAACCAACCAAAAAATCTATAAAACTGTATGTAAGGTCGAACCAAAGCATTAATGAAAGGAAGAGATACATTTTGAAAGAAATTTGGTAATATTCTGAGTTGTTATTTTGATTGGTTTTCAGTTTTAGTGTTGGTTACAGGTCTTGTACGACCATGTACAGCCTGGAAACCATGTAAATTTTGTATATTTGGATAGAGAAGTGAATAAAATTTCTTTTGGCTTTGGTTTGGATTTGTTTCATTTAGAAATGAAGAAGTTATGCAGGTTTTGGAAAAGCTTGTAAATTGCAGATTTGAGAATGACCAACTACAGTCAGATTGAAACGTTTGGTACAGGAATATTTTGGAAAATAAAGACCTCTAAAAATATTCATTGGAAAGATATGTGAACTACCTTTCATTTTCAACTGGTTTGAATCATTTTTATATATATTTGTGAAAGTTATGGGCATTTGAGTGAAAACTGGTTTTTAACAACTTTCATTGGAGTTACAGACAGTGATTTATGCTTGAAAAATTATATATGAATGGAAAAAATAAATGGCTTACAGATTTGGAAACTATAATCATAGATGGATAATGTGGAATTGGTTTAAGATTATTTGAATTTATTTTTGTGAAATATATTTGATTCCCTAGGCAGGGTTACCAGTTTTGGTTCTGGTTTAAGACAGAGAAAATGGGTCTTGGTTCAGAGTACGTAATTTATAATCCACTTATTGGATTGGTCTCAGATTTGGATATGTTTTAGAATTACTAATTTGAAAAAACTCTTCCAAATTTTTTTTCAAGAAGATATATATAACTGAAGTTATAAACAATGCAATCAGACATAGAAATCTGATTGTGTGAGTGAAGATGTTGTCTTTATCGATGTATAATGCCAGGGTTCTTTGTTGTAATCTTTGAGATGTTCTTGGTTCCTTGAGGGTGTACCAGCCTATTGTGAATCCCTTGAGTTGAACTATATGGTGCAGGAGCACATTAAATTTCAAGAAGACAAAGATATAAAAGCTAGAGAAGCCATTTGTAATAAGTTGTCAAAGGAGGTCTTAATATGATAAATAACGTAAAAATGTTTATTTAATTGGTGAATGGATCTATTGACATCCATCTAAAGTCATTTAGTCATAATGTTGGTCTAGGTTGGGTTTGTATGAAAGTTGTAATGTAAAAATGCATAAAGTGCATAAAATGTTGCCAAAAATGCAAAACGGTCAAAAGAATGTAATGGGTTGGTTTAAAGGGTGGTTTGGAAGTTATAACCAACCAAAAAATCTATAAAACTGTATGTAAGGTCGAACCAAAGCATTAATGAAAGGAAGAGATACATTTTGAAAGAAATTTGGTAATATTCTGAGTTGTTATTTTGATTGGTTTTCAATTTTAGTGTTGGTTACAGGTCTTGTACGACCATGTACAGCCTGGAAACCATGTAAATTTTGTATATTTGGATAGATAAGTGAATAAAATTTCTTTTGGCTTTGGTTTGGATTTGTTTCATTTAGAAATGAAGAAGTTATGCAGGTTTTGGAAAAGCTTGTAAATTGCAGATTTGAGAATGACCAACTACAGTCAGATTGAAACATTTGGTACAGGAATATTTTGGAAAATAAAGACCTCTAAAAATATTCATTGGAAAGATATGTGAACTACCTTTCATTTCCAACTGGTTTGAATCATTTTTATATATATTTGTGAAAGTTATGGGCATTTGAGTGAAAACTGGTTTTTAACAACTTTCATTGGAGTTACAGACAGTGATTTATGCTTGAAAAATTATATATGAATGGAAAAAATAAATGGCTTACAGATTTGGAAACTAGAATCATAGATGGATAATGTGGAATTGGTTTGAGATTATTTGAATTTATTTTTGTGAAATATATTTGATTCCCTAGGCAGGGTTACCAGTTTTGGTTCTGGTTTAAGACAGAGAAAATGGGTCTTGGTTCAGAGTACGTAATTTATAATCTGCTTATTGGATTGGTCTCAGATTTGGATATGTTTTAGAATTACTAATTTGAAAAAACTCCTCCAAATTTTTTTTCAAGAAGATATATATAACTGAAGTTATAAACAATGCAATCAGACATAGAAATCTGATTGTGTGAGTGAAGATGTTGTCTTTATCGATGTATAATGCCAGGGTTCTTTGTTGTAATCTTTGAGATGTTCTTGGTTCCTTGAGGGTGTACCAGCCTATTGTGAATCCCTTGAGTTGAACTAAGATTCTTTGAAGATAAATACAGAGGGCTCTGGATCAGATTGCATCAGAGCATGGAAGATTCTGAGCGTGTGGATGGATAGAATCTACACCAGGTAGTGTTGGGTTATTTTGGATTCTTGTTTTGAGGTTTGTGGTTGCAGAATGGTGCCGGTTCACTTGCTGCAATTGGTGGACAAGAGAGGTCTACCAAAGGATCATAGGAGATGATCCAGGGCCAGAGAGGATGGTCCTTTGTGTGTTGCCAATAGACTGGGGAGAGAGGCATGATGGGACTCCCAAGTGAGGGACAAGAGGTTGTGATGCAGCATGGAGGAGTGGACTAAGGAATGGGAAGCACCATAGAGGCAACCAGCATAACTCCATTGATGGGAGTCATTAGTGAAAGAGATAGGAAAGTGGAGGAGGCACCGATCCAGTGATGATGGTGAAGAGGCAAAGGAAAAGATGAGGATTTTGATCTAATATTTTTTCTTGTAGGTTATTGATTCCATGTTTCCAAGGGACTTGGAAACTTTTCAAGTTTGGGAGTATGGTGCAGGAGCACATTAAATTTCAAGAAGACAAAGATATAAAAGCTAGAGAAGCCATTTGTAATAAGTTGTCAAAGGAGGTCTTAATATGATAAATAATGTAAAAATGTTTATTTAATTGGTGAATGGATCTATTGACATCCATCTAAAGTCATTTAGTCATAATGTTGGTCTAGGTTGGGTTTGTATGAAAGTTGTAATGTAAAAATGCATAAAGTGCATAAAATGTTGCCAAAAATGCAAAACGGTCAAAAGAATGTAATGGGTTGGTTTAAAGGGTGGTTTGGAAGTTATAACCAACCAAAAAATCTATAAAACTTTATGTAAGGTCGAACCAAAGCATTAATGAAAGGAAGAGATACATTTTGAAAGAAATTTGGTAATATTCTGAGTTGTTATTTTGATTGCTTTTCAGTTTTAGTGTTGGTTACAGGTCTTGTACGACCATGTACAGCCTGGAAACCATGTAAATTTTGTATATTTGGATAGAGAAGTGAATAAAATTTCTTTTGGCTTTGGTTTGGATTTGTTTCATTTAGAAATGAAGAAGTTATGCAGGTTTTGGAAAAGCTTGTAAATTGCAGATTTGAGAATGACCAACTACAGTCAGATTGAAACGTTTGGTACAGGAATATTTTGGAAAATAAAGACCTCTAAAAATATTCATTGGAAAGATATGTGAACTACCTTTCATTTCCAACTGGTTTGAATCATTTTTATATATATTTGTGAAATTTATGGGCATTTGAGTGAAAACTGGTTTTTAACAACTTTCATTGGAGTTACAAACAGTGATTTATGATTGAAAAATTATATATGAATGGAAAAAATAAATGGCTTACAGATTTGGAAACTAGAATCATAGATGGATAATGTGGAATTGGTTTGAGATTATTTGAATTTATTTTTGTGAAATATATTTGATTCCCTAGGCAGGGTTACCAGTTTTGGTTCTGGTTTAAGACAGAGAAAATGGGTCTTGGTTCAGAGTACGTAATTTATAATCTGCTTATTGGATTGGTCTCAGATTTGGATATGTTTTAGAATTACTAATTTGAAAAAACTCTTCCAAATTTTTTTTCAAGAAGATATATATAACTGAAGTTATAAACAATGCAATCAGACATAGAAATCTGATTGTGTGAGTGAAGATGTTGTCTTTATCGATGTATAATGCCAGGGTTCTTTGTTGTAATCTTTGAGATGTTCTTGGTTCCTTGAGGGTGTACCAGCCTATTGTGAATCCCTTGAGTTGAACTAAGATTCTTTGAAGATAAATACAGAGGGCTCTGCATCAAAATGGCTATGGAGAAAGCCATACTTGAAGGTATTCAAGGATGAAACTATGGAACACAACTAAGAAACTAATGAGATGTGCAAGCTAAACTAAGATGTAATGCTAATGCATGAAGAAACTAGACTAACAATGCACGAGGCAAACTAAACCAGCTACCAAATGGTTAGTATGATCCTAGAAATCTCTATGAAAATCAAACTACAATGCAAACTCTTAGCATGAGAACACAAAACTCAAAATGGCATGTAACGATGCAATAATGGGAGATGCCAAATGCTTGAGACAAGGCTTCTATTTATAGGCTCAAGAGAGGGCTTGGTGAGGTGGCATCCATGTAGATGCCACATAAGGTGACATGTAAGCCATGCAAATGGTCAAAATTTCAAAGTTTGCTCACACATGTATGAGAAAACTTGAGAAGAAGAGTGGGAGACAAGAGTGCAAAGGGGAGTGTGTAGGCATGCCATCTCACACATGTGTGAGCACACTCTTAGGCTAATGAGGGCAATTAGGGAGATGATTATGAATGATTAAGTGGGATTAGAGAAGGAGTAGGCTTAAGAGGATGAAAATGATGGTTATAGGCTAGGCTCTAGGTTAGGCTTAAGATTAAATTAAATGAAATTTAATTTAATCATGGGTTTAGAGGAATTAATAAGATGTGAGGATTAAATAAAGAAAAATTATTTTTAAAAGGGGATGATGAAGGATCATGTGTTAAATTAATTTTACACATTAAGGCTATGAATATTTAAATTAAATTTAAATACTTAGGAGAATGAACTCATTTAATTAAAATAATTTAATTAAATAAGTAGAAGAATGTGAGCAATATAATTAATTAATTAATAATTAATTACGATGTCATGGGCAATATTAAAATTAATTAATATAGTGTTTAGGGAATATTTTAAGCATCTACAAAAAAAACTATGGAGGTTTTGGGTGGCTTGGTGATAATCACCTTTCCTTTCTTTCTTACATGCTCTTCCTCCTTTTCTGATTCTTGCTCTTCTTCTTTAAACTGTTATTCATACTCTCCTTTTCCCCTGGTAAGCATAAGAGGGGCACTAGAAGTTTTCAATTTCACTATCTTCCTTTTTCCTTTGTTTACTACCTAAGGTAGCTTGATCTCAAGCTTTATTCTAGTTTTAGCTTCTTCATAGGTTCTAAAGATAGGTAGCTTTAGATCTACTAGCTCATTTACTAGGGCTTCAATAATGTCTTTTGTCTCATCAATGTTAACCCCATATGGAAGAGGTTTCATCTATGCAATTCCAGGCCTAACTACTTGGATATAAACTTTATCACAATTAACCATGAAGCATACATCATCTTTATAATCTTCAACTAGTTTGGGAGGAATCTAGAACTGATTGTTTATCTTCCCCTTGAAAGCTTCAAAATAATTATCCATAATACTTTCAAAATTTTCAACCATTTCTGCAATGAATTCATTAATCTAATAGAAAATGAGAGTATGTTTATTCCACACAACTAAACCTTTAGATGGGAAAATTTTTTGAACATAAAAGAAAAGACAAGTTAGCAAAGAACCAAATTTATAGGGGTTTTTCATTGATGTCCTAATACATTACTGATATTTAGACCTCTACCATCCCACTTAGCTAGGGTTTTCTTCTTAAGTTCTTCTTGACCTAGGGTTTTCATTGTTTTAGACTTGTTTAGCATAGGGAGACCCGTAATCTTATGAATCATTCTCTTCATGATCAACACAAGCTGCTCTAACCATAACTGACCATTATGAACATGGCTCAAAATATACCTAATCCACTTCACTTGGAAATTCATTGGCATATGTGGGATATGGGTTAACCCTTTGACCTCTAGATGCTTATACTTAGGTTTTAAAGATCCATCAAAACACATTTCTCCTAGGGCACTGTCCATCTCTAGGGTTTCAATTTCTTGAATAGAACACTTAAATGAGTGCAAATATCATTAATAAGGAGTACCTTTGAAGGAATTTGTGAATGAGCTCCATTTGGATCTAGTGACTCGACAACTATCGGTACTGACTTGAAATTGGGTGCTTTTCATTCCACACCTTTTACCAACATTTCAAACCTCTTTTTTTTCTTTATGGCTATTGCTACTTCTAGATGCCATGTTTGCTCAATAAATGAGAAAATTCTTCTAAAAAATCTTTGCTACAAATTCTCTCGAGATTGCTTGGATGCACTGTAAATTGCTCTGCTCTAGGTATACTGAAGTTGCAGTGAACAATGAAGTCAAATTTTTCCCTTTTTGATGAAAATTTTCCATTAATGCTTGGTGCCATAATGACATAGTGTGTGACAGACTATCATCCATTGACTATGCTCAATAGAAGCTTGTAACTCAGTGATCGAACAAAACTTTATTACTCCTAACCTAGCTCAGTAAAGTCAATGACCAACCTTTCTTAGTGTATACTAATTCCTTGTGATCCCTCTCTATCTAAAATATAGATTTGGATCTTTTTCTTCCTTTCATTGGAAGTACTTAGAATATGGCTTGAAGATACAGCTCTAGTTCTTTCTTAAGAACTTAATTGGAAATGGTGGAATCGCCCACTTCTTAAGTGACATGACCATCGTTTGAATTGGCTTGCTTGGTAGATTTGGGAATCCACTACTATCTCATCTAATTTGTGATGTTATTAGCTTTAGCTTTCTTTTCATCTTCAACCTTTCCTATATTCATGTAATTCTTAGCTATATGACCAAGTTCAGTGCATGTGTAACATCTTATGGTGGTATCCTTCTTTCTCAAGTGATGTCTTGTACAATTTATGAAAATGTGTCCATATTCTCCACAATAATGACATCTACACCAAGTATTGCAGTCCCAACCAAATATTGCTTTTACAAATTGTTCAATTGGTTTGAATGGTTTAGATTTGCATACAGATGCCTTGTGACCTTATTTCTTGCATTTGTGACATTTACCTTCAAAATTTACCTTCAAAATTTGGTTTCTCCTTACATTTATTAGCTTTATGACCATGTTGATTGTAATTGTAGCATTTTCCATTGAATTTTTCTTTTCCATTGCTCCAACATTTGTTTGATGTATGACCTCTCTTACAAGAGTGACTAAAAGTAGGTTTTTGATTCCTTTGAACACCTTGTTTGGAGAATTCACCTTCTTCTTTATATCCAAGTACTACTTTACCCTTTTTCCTATATAGATTTTTCTCACTTTGTTGATTCAATTGATCCATGTTTTCTTAGGATTTCATTATTCTTTCATTGAGTTGTTTTTCAAACTTTAGATCAGCCTTCAATATTTCATTGATTTGTCTTTCAATGCTTAAATCATTTCTTAGCCTTTCATTTTCAAATCTCAGACTCATGATTTCCTCATTTGCATTGGAGAGTTGATTGATAAGACTTTCTTACTAAAAGGATTGATTTTGAGTTCCATTGTTCCTTGCCTCCAAGTCTTCACTTACCTTATTCCTTTTTTCTAAGATTTCACATAGTCTTATTTACTAAATTTCTTGTTCTCTTTTCAATTTTTTTACCTCTTCTTGTAGAGACTTATTCTTTTCTAGGAGTTCTTTGATTGCCTCATTTGCTTCATCTGAACTGCTTGAAGGGAAAAAGTCTTCAATCTTTTCTTCAACATACTAGTGGTAATTCATCTATTTTGCAAGGTCCTTCCTTCTTTTTAGGGATTGGGAAAGATGCTCTTTTACTTCTTTGAGTTGAGCTATGGACATCTCTAGATCTAGCTTTTCATTATCAATGGCTTTGTCAAGTCTAAATATCTCTATTGTCCTTGATCTTCGCTCAAGCTGTCAAGCTTTATCCTAAGAACCAAAATGATCTAATAATTTTTTTTGGAAATAATCAAGACTATCTAGGTTACTAAGAGGGTAGGGGTGAATTAGTAACCTCAAAATTTTTAAACTAATTCAACACTTAATCAGCATAAATCATTCACCATTAACTGATCTACTTTACTACATGCACAAGCAACTAAAAGATAAACATTCATGACACATGAACATAGATTTTGGTGACTCAAAAACCTTCCAAATAGAAAGTAAAACTTGGGTGGGGATGATACCCATAAAACTTCACTACTGCAATATAAAGTTGGCCTGTTAAGGCTTACATTGACCACTTCTAATGATCTGCCTTGTTTAGAGGAATTTGGATTGCCAGATCCACCTTGTTAGAGGTTTTACAAACATACAATGAAGTATGCACTCTGTTAAGAGATTTAAAGAAAGACTGTTAAGTCTACCTTGTTAAAGGATTTAGAAATTGATTCACCTATTAGGATAAAATAGTAGATATGACTTACAACTTGATTGCTGATTAAATCCTTGAAGTACATATTGCCTCTTGTGATAGATATAACTTTACTGCTCCCTATACACCTTGCTAAATACTCTGCTCTGCTACTAATTTGCATTCATATGTTGATCTTCTCATTACATTATTTCTTTTAATCTTGATACATTGGTATCATACAATACATCACATATATATACCATTTCAATGTTTAAAATTACAAGGTCAACTAAGACACAAGTAAACAAAATATTACCGAGTTAGCCAAATTGTAGAAACTTAGGTTCTAAATATCTAACTTGGTGACCTTCTAACACTCAGTGTTCACTGCATTACTCATCATCATCATGCACTTGGTAGAAGTAGAGGCATGGTCCATACTAATCACTCAACATGGCTTCAAAATTGGTAACCATTGGAGACTTGGTAGATATAGTGTAACTTAGTAGATACTGAACACTATGTTTACCTTGCTTTCACTTGGTAAACACTACACATCCATCACTTGGTTGACACTAGCTTCTCATCATAGTAACTAATGACTTAGAAAATATTACAAAGCTTGATGACCACTATCTACTTAGTGATAACTATTGGATTGCACACTATCTATTTTCACATGGTAGCTTCTAAAATTCTTAGTATAAACTATGAACTACTAAACTTACTTGGCAACTACTGAATACTCAGTATGAATTGTGAACTTAGTGATGAGCTTGGTAACCATATAGAATTGAATAAGTGTTATCACTAATGAAAAATATAACTTAATGCCAACACTTGTATGTGACAATGCCTATTGGGTTGAAGGACTAAAACATAATTTTTTGAGTGTTGTACAAATAATCAATATTGGATTCAAGGTGGAATTCATGCATGGCAAGGAAAGACTACTTGATGACAAAGGAAAATTGATTGGATTAGGAAAAAAAAAAAGGTAACCTATTTTATCTTGATAGTCATTATTGCTCATGTTTCATTGCTCAAGTTGAAGAAATTTTGTGATGGCAAAGAAGGTTATGTCATGTAAATTTTGATAACACAGAGAAAATAAGCAAATTCAAAAAAGTGAGAGGCATTCATAGTTTGAAGAAACTAGATGTTGGTTTATGTAAGAATTGTCAAATTAGCAAAATGGAAAGACTAGCTTCAAGAGAAAAAACTATCAATCTAAAGACATCTTAGAGATTGTGCATATTGATTTATGTGGACCTATTGGAATAGAAAGCTATACTGGAGAAAAATTCTTTATTCTTTTTGTTGATGAGTATTCAAGAATGATGACTGTTATGTATCTTAGAGCAAAGTCAGAAGCATTTGAGAAATTCAAATGGTATTTGGCAAGAGTAGAGAAAGAAATAGGGAAAAGACTAAAATGCTTAAGATTAGATAGAGGTTGTGAATTCATCTCCAATGAATTTAATAACTTTTGCATTGAAAGAGGAATCAAAAGATAGGTATCAACTCCTAGAACTCTTGATAAAAATGGAATAGCTAAAAGGAGAAATAAATCAACCATAGATTGTGCAAGAACTCTAATGATTGAAAAGAACATTGCTATCAAATACTGGAAGGAAGCTATCAAAATTGTTGTTCATACCTTAAACCAAGTATAGTTGAAGAAAGACTAATTTAGAACTCCCTATGAGCTATGGTATGGCTACAAACCCAATGTAAGTTACTTAAAAGTATTTGGAAGTAAATGTTATATCTTGAAAGAATCTAGAAAAGGAAAATTTGATGTGAAAGGTGATGAAGGTATATTCTTAGGATATTCTTGCAAAAGTAAGGCATATACATGTTTGAATTTGTCTACTCATAAAATCAGAGAAAGTGCACATGTGAGAATTGATGAGTTTGTATAAAGAACTGAAGAAGAAAGAAAAAAAAAACTAAAAGACTATAGGAGATTTGTTTACATGGAACCTAATACATTTCCAGACACATCTATCAATAAGGAGACTTCAACTCTAGATTCTTCAATCACTGAGTTGCAAGAAGTTCAAACTATGTCTTAGTCTAAAGCTACCAAGGTAATTCCTACTGAGTCTAAAGGACCTAAGCTATAGATAGAAAAACTAGAGCTAGAAGTTGAAATTCAAAATGAAGATAGTGGAATTTAGTCAAAAGGAAAAGAACCTATATTGGCCAAGTATGTTAGGAGGCATCATGCACCAGATCAAATTATTGGAGATAAATCAGAAGGTACTATGACAAGAAGTAACCTAAAAGGTACATGTTTACTTGCTGATTTTGAACCTAGAAATGTCAAAGATGCATTGGAAAATGAAAGTTGGATTGAGGCTATGAATGAAGAAATTGATCAAATAGAGAAGAAAAAAACCTAGACTCTTGTACCTAGGCCTAAAGATAAAAATGTGATTGGAACAAAGAGGTATTCATGAATAAGTTGAATGAAGATGGTAAGATATCAAGAAACAAAGCTAGATTGGTATGTAAAGGCTTCTCTCAAGAAGAAGGCATTGATTATGGTGAGACTTTTGCTCCTGTTGCAAGATTAGAAGGTGTTGGGACCTTACTTGAATATGCAACACATAAAGGATTTAACGTATATTAGATGGTAAAATCTACATTTCTCAATGGAATTCTTGATGAAGAAGTCTACATTGAACAACCAGAGGGTTTTGTTGATCCAGATAGAAGGGACATGGTCTGAAAATTACACAAAGTATTGTATGGTCTGAAACAAGCTCCTAGAGGATGGTATGGGAGGTTGCACAACTACCTTATATAGATTAGTTTCTAGAGAACAAATGATAACAATAGTTTGTACATCAAGGAAGGACTAGATAACAAGATTGTATTGGTAGAGATATTTGTGGATGATACTTTATTTATAGGGAGTGATGATCTATGCAAAGAATTTTTAGAGCAAATGAACAAAGAGTTTGAAATGTCTATGTTTGGTGAGATTAAGTTCTTTGTTGGTTTACAGATACAATAGAACAAGAATGGTATCTACATTACTCATTCTAAGTATATCAAGGAGATACTCAAGTATTTTGGTATGGAAGATTGTAAACTAGTTGGAACCCCCATGTGTATTGGGTTAATGCTTACCAAAGATGATTATTCAAAAGAGGTAGATCAGACCTTGTATAGATCAATTATTGGAAAGTTACGGTATGTGGTTCATAGAGAAGACCTAATATGGCTCTTATAGTTGGTATAGTAGCAATACTCTCAGGTAAACCTAGAGAAAATCATATGATGGAAATCAAAGGATTCTTGAGATATTTGAAAGGAATAGAAGATTATGGTCTATGGTATAAACTTGGAGGAAATTTGGATCTAAAAGTGTTTATTGATGTTGATAGGGCTAGAAATCTAGATGACAGAAAGAGTACAAGTGGAGGAGCATTCTTTCTTGGCAAAAGATTGGTATCTCAAACAAGTAAAAAGCAAAACTGCACATCCTAATCGACAACAAAGGCAAAATATGTTGCAGTAGTAGTGAATTGATCTAATATTGTTTGGTTTAAATAATTGTTGGAAGGAATAAAGGTGGAGAGAAAAGAACCAATTGTTATGTTTTGTGATAATACAAATGCAATTAACATATTTAAGTATCCAATGATGCATTCCAAAACCAAGCATATTAGTATAAAATATCATTTTGTTAGAGAATTGGTGCAAGACAAAGAGATCAGATTGGAATATGTCCATACAAAAAAATAGATTGCAAACATATTTACCAAGCCATTACCTAAGGATGCATTATTGTATCCAAGAGGTAAGTTATGGGTCATTCCCCTATCTGAAGCTCACTAAAATGAAGTTTTAGTGATGCATCAATAGGAACCAAGTTGAAGATCAAATAATTGATGCTACATAATCAAGAGAATATTGCATATGAATCAATACTCAAGGTAAATTGATACTCATTTGGTATGTTTTTTCTTTGTCCTATTTTTTAAAAGAGGGAGAGATTATTGTCATATCTTTCTAAAATTTGTATGAGGGAGAGTTTACTATCTTTCTAAAATTTGTTTAGAGAAGAAGTTATGTAATTACTTCACAAAGGGAGATTACTACATAAGAGAAGTTTTTGGTATAAGATCTAAGAGGAAGAAAAATTTTATTAGAGAAAATCCTATTTTAGAATTTCATTGTGCTATGACATGTTGTGTTGCCATCAATGCCAAGGAGGGAGATTGTTGGATACAATTGTCTAATTGCATATTTGTCTTTGATATTACACAAATTCCATATTAGCTATCAAAAAGTGCCTACCAAGCTCACTTGGTTAGCAAGATAGTTTCTCTTGTCTATTGAGCAATTCTGGAGATTACTCTATAAAGATAGTGTCTACCGAGCTCACTTGGGCATTGAAGGAGACTATAACAAAAAGTAGTGTTAACTAAGCTCTCATGGTTGACAAAGGAAAGTTGGTTAGAGTCAGTTTCTACTGAGTTAACTTGGTTTCCAAAGGATTTTGAAAGTTCACAGTATTAACCAAGTGTCTGTTGGTCAACACATGAAATCATGTTAGGACTAGTGTTACCGAGCAAGGTTTGCCAATGAAGAATTTTGTTGATTTTAGGTCAAAAAGTTTAATTAATTCAAGTATTATTTCTAGCCAACTGAGGTAATGATTATTGGTCATTATAAGTTATAAATGAGTCGACTTGATAATCTAAATGGTATATATGGAAGGTCAAGTTGAGTTTTTAAAGTATGAGCAAGTATGCAAGTGCATTGATTGTTTGAGGTGGAAAGTGCGAGCAAACTTGAAGGATGGTCAAATATTCTTGAGGAGTAGCAAAGTAATATTTGATCAAGAAGGATCTAGTGTGAAGAAAAGTAGAGATCTATAATCAGTAATTCAATTGCATCTCATTTAGGTCATTTCATTGTTACTTTCTTACCATTGTAGTAGTTATTCAAAAATATCTTAATAGAGTTGGTCTAACAGTTAGTTGTAAATCCTCTAACAAGGTGACAGTTCCATTGAATTATTTTAAGACCTCTTGAAAGGCCACTCCTAACATGGTTATTAAATCCTCTAACAAGGTCACACCTAACAGTGTATTTTGTAACCTTTAACTAGGTTAGCTCCTAACAAGGCTCACTTTGAAGAGTTAAAATTAGTAGCTAGTTACTTGGTGGTTTTTCCCATATTGGCTTTCTAGTTAAATATGGTGTCTCATGTGTTCATGTTATTTCTTTTATGCTTGCAAGTTAATCACTGTGAATGTTTAAGATCTATTAAAATATAACATACACTACATTTATTGATTTACAACATTTTTTTGTATGTTTACTGAGTGACACCAGCAAGTAGTTTTATCAAGACATCTAAGGGATCTGTGAAAATGTTCTTGTGGTAACTAATTCACCCCCCTCTCTATTACTTAATTTACATTTACAAAAAGACCAACATACCTAGTGTCTTCTTTTGTAGAAGTAAGGAATTTGTGAGGGACATCAAGGATGATGAGGGCCATAATTATGCAGTAGTATTGAAGTGTAAAGGAGAGGAGAATAAAGTCAAGGAGCCATTATAAAAGGATACATATAAGTGCTACTTGAGAAATATAGGGATATACTAAGTGATGGTGCTCCTGCTACCTTATAGCCTAGAAGGGTTATAAGTCACCAAATTAATTTTTTTCATTGTGCATCCCTACTTAACAAGGTAGAATACAAGCTCACTCTAGACCAAATCCTGGAAGTAGCAAGATAGGTACACGAATCAATGGATCAAGGTCTTATTCAAAAGAGCATAACCCCATGTACAGTCCCTATGGTATTGGAATCTAGAAAAGGAGGAAAATGGAGACTATGTATAGACACAAGGTCCATAAATAGGATCATAATCAGTTATAGGTTTCCCATACCTAGGATTGAGGATTTAATGGATTGTCTTGGAGGAGTTATGTATTTCACCAAGTTGGATTTGAAGATTGGGTACCACCAAATTAGGATTAAGGAGGTAGATGAATGGAAAACAACATTCAAGACCATAGATGGGATCTATGAATGCATAGCAATGCCATTTGGTCTCTCCAATTCTCATAGCACATTCATGAGCCTCTTAAATGAAGTTCTTAAAGACTTCATAGGAATATTTTTAGTTGTGTATCTAGATGATACAGTCATCTTCAACAAGACTAAGGAGGAGGATATCAAGCATGTGGAGGCAATATTGTAGAGGTTGCATTTAGAGAAGCTCTCCATCAATCTTGACAAGTGTGAATTCTTCAAGTAAGACTTGGTGTACCTAGGCTTTTTGGTTTCTAAGGGAACCTTGAAGATGGACCAAGATAGGGTTTCTATAATTTTCATCTAGCCACCACTTGCTACTTCAACTAAGGTAAGGAGTTTTCATAGTTTTTCTCAATTCTATAGAAATTTTATTAGAAACTTTAGTGTCATATGTGCACCTTTGCTAGAGACCATAAAAGGTTTAGTTGATTCCAAGTTCAGGTGGACCTTAGAAGCTAAAAAGTTATTTGAAATGCTCAAGAAGCAAGTAGCTAATCAACCTATTTCACAACTACCTAGCTTTTAAAATATCTTCACACAAGATTTTGATGCACGTGGCCTAGTCATAGGGGACTGTTGAGTCAAGAAGGTAGGCTAGTAGCCTTCTTTAGTTAAAAATTTAATGAGGCAAAAAAGAAGTATTATTCCTATGACCTTGAAATCTATGCCTTATTTCAATCCCTTAGGAAGTTGAGGCACTGCCTATTTACTAAATAATTTGTTTTGTTTACTTATAATTAGGCCCTAAGCTACATAAATACTCAATCAAATTTGAACAATAGGCACTTGAAGTGGATGGAGTACTTGTAGAAATTCACTTTCACAATCAAGCACAAGAAAGAACTAATGAATAAAGTAGCAGATACATAGAGTAGATGGGTCTTGATATTTCAAGAGGTACAGTTGGATAGCATTAGGATAAAAAGCTTTAAGAATATGTACAAGGAGGATAACGACTTTGGAGATTCCTATAAGGTATGTTTAGATTTTGAGAACAACTTTCATAGAATTTTTTTTGAGTTCACCTTACAAAATGGGTTGCTCTATAAGGGTAATTAGTTGTGTGTACGAAGGGGATCGATAAGAGAGAACCTGATATAGGAGAAACACAATGCGAATCTAAGTGGAAACTTTGGGGTTAGTATAACCTTATAAGTGGTCTAAAGATTATATTATTGCCCAAAAATTTTCAAATATGTGATTAAGTATGTGGAAAAGTGAATGGTATGCATGAAAGCTAAAGAAGGGATGAGCAATGCAACTTTCTATCAGCCCTTACCAATCCCAAGTAGGGCATGGGGATACATGAGCATGTATTTCATTTTGGGGCTCCCAAAGACAAAATATGGCTATTATAGTATCTATGTAGTTGTTGATAGGTTCAAAAGGATGGGAGATTTTATTCCATTAAAGACTACTAATGATGCAAGCCACATTGACCAACTATTCTTTAAAAGGGTTGTAAGGATCCATGGCCTTCCTTTAAGCTTAGTTTCAGATTGAGATGTGAAATTCATTAGTCACTTTTGGAAGACTTTATGGGGTAGACTTGGCACAAATTTATCATTTGGATAAGCATAGCATCTTCAAACTAATGGTGAGACTGAGTGATCAATAGTGTCCTAGATAATCTTTTAATATGCCTAATTAAGGAGTATTGAAAAACTTTGAATGTCATTATTCCCCAAACTGAGTATCCCTAAAATGATAGTAGGAATAGAACCATGGGTAGAATTTCCTTTGAAATTTTCTATGGCATACATCCTAGAGGTGTGTGTGAGTTGAAGGATCTTAAAGGAATGGAGCATAGGAGTGGGCATGCTATGGATCTTTACCAAAATATGAAAGAGATACAAGAAAAAGTCAAAAATACTATACAAGACAATACCCAAAAGCTAAAAGCTAAGGTAGATGAAAGGAGAAGGGACATTTAGTTCTCCATTGGGGATTATGTCATGGTGCACTTAAATAAGGTAATATTGCACAAAGATGTTCCTACTAAGTTGCAGATGAAAAGAGTAGGAGCTTGTGAGATCATAGCCAATTATTGGGCTAATGCAGACAAGGTGGATTTACCATCAAATTTGGATATATCTCCAGTTTTTAATGTCCAAGACTTGGTTTTGTTTAAAAGAAAATTACCTACTAATGCTACCAATAGTTTAGGATGCTTTGGAACTTGTAGTAGTCCCCTCCACCAACAAGTTGCAAGATGAAAAGGTGTTAGACTCGAGACTCAAGAAAGACACTAAAAATAAGGTGTACATGGTGTATTCAAGAAAATACTAATCTATTAGGAGCACATGTAAAAAAGAAAATATTAGTTGTACATGTGCATATGAAATATTAGAAAAAAATTGAAATGCAACTAAAACAAGCTTGAGTTTAACAAGTTATGCAATAGAAAATTAAAATCCTCATGCAACCTCAAAGCAACTCAACAAGGGCGCACATAAGTGGCCTCATTGGTGTGCTTAAGTGTGACAGATGTGGATGTTCTCTCCCAAACACAACTATGTAATCCCTATTTAATGAAAATGCAATATGGAATATGTGAATCTAGACTAAATGAGTGTAGAATACCTTCAAGAAATGACTATGAGTGAGCCAATCTCAAAGGATTCTAGGATGTGAAATGGAAATGAAAAGAACCATAGTAGTAACAATAATCTATCATGAAATATTAAAGCATAAATGCAAGAAATATAACATCTATTGAAGGGTTAGTAATAGTGCATAAAAATCACCATGAAAGC
The DNA here is from genome assembly GCA_028749045.1 of Cupressus sempervirens. Classification (NCBI taxonomy): domain Eukaryota; kingdom Viridiplantae; phylum Streptophyta; class Pinopsida; order Cupressales; family Cupressaceae; genus Cupressus; species Cupressus sempervirens. Next base: position 706,253,509 of record CM053793.1, read on the forward strand.
TCTAACTCTATACTACCATGATAACAATGCAAATGAGGGAGATGTCAACCACTTGAGACAAGGGCTCTATTTATAGGTTTGAGAGAGGCCTTAAGGAGGTGGCATCTATGTGGCATCCAAATAGGTTCCACAAGGGATACACATTGACTAAGGGGACAAGCCATGCAAAGGTTACATAAGCCTTTTTGATGAAAGTGATGGGTCAAGGTTTTCTCACACATGTGTGGGAAACCTTGTTAGGATAAACCACATATAGAAATAAAAAAACTACATGCAAATATAACCAATAAAAGAAAAATAATAGATCACACAGAAATGAACACAAGGCACCAAGATTTAACGTGGTTCACCCAATCCTTGGGCTACGTCCACCAAATAGCAAGTTCGATCTTATTACAATCTAGTGATTACAACTTGATTACAGTTTGTAATCTATTATAGCTCAATACCACCACAAGAAGAAATTTTGCATCACAACATAATGAAAATACCTAACCTAAACCCTTTTCTACAAGTATTTTATCTGCTTTAGGGTTACAACATGTCGGCCATATGTCAGCCATATGTCGGCCATAATATGTTAGCTACAATCTAACAATAATCTAACAATCTCCCACTTGGGGACTAATTAGGCTCTACACTATACAATAATCTCCCACTTGGAGACTGATCATGTAGCCATACTACTACCACATGGGGCTCCCACTAGATCAAACCAACCTAGACTCTACTATTCTCTTATTTATGTTCAGTCTAGAAGACCAACCAAAGCTGAAGAGGAGTTCAACTTCTCCCTTGTTACAACCTTTGTCAACATATCTATTGGATTTTCATTTGTATGTATCTTCTCTAGCTTTAACTTTCCATTCTCCAAAACTAATCGAATGAAATGGTACTGCAACTGGATGTGTTTGGTCTTAGAATACAGAGCTAAATTCTTTGCAAGATGAATGGCACTCTGAATATCTATGAACAAATGATTATCCTTCTGAGGATTTCCCAATTATTCCAAGAAGAACTGAAGCCATATCTTCTCCTTGGCTGCCCCTGTAGTAGCAACATACTCTGATTCTATAGTGGATAGAGCATTAATCTTTTGTAACCTAGAAACCCAGCTCACGGCTGCCCCACCAATAGTAAAGACATAACCTATAGTACTTCACCTGGTATCGATATCCCTTGCCAAATCTGAGTCAATATAGCCCTGTAAATCAGTAGTAGAGCCCCCAAAGTGTAAACACTTATTGGATGTTCCTATCAAATATCTGAGAATCCACTTGACAACATTCCAATGCTCAAATCCTGGATGACTCATATACTTGCTAACAACTCCCATTGCATGTGCAATATCTAGCCCAGTACATACCATAGAATACATTAAGATTCCTATAGCTAAAGCATAGGGTACCTTGGACATCTTATCCTCCTCTTCTTGTGTCTTAGGACACATCTCCTTAGTCAATTTCAAATGACTAGGTAAAGGTGTGCTGATAGCTTTAGCATTCTCCATAGGGAAACATTGCAACACCTTCTCAACATAATTATCCTGAGATAGCATCAATGTTCTATTCTTCCTATCTCTACAAATCTTCATACCAAGGATTTTTTTTGCTATCCCCAAATCCTTCATAGCAAATGCATGTGCTAACTGGCATTTCAGCCCCTTAATATGATCTATGTTAGACCCAGCTACAAGCATATCATCAACATATACACATAAAATAATTTAGCTATCATCATCCAACCTCTTAAAATAAACACAATAATATGAATGACACCTAGTATAGCCATGCTCATGCATAAACCTGTCAAATTTTAGATACCATTGCTGAGGTGCTTGCTTCAAGCAATATAAACTTTTCTTCAATTTGCACACTAAGTTCTCCTTACCTTTGACCTCAAAACCCTATGGCTAAGCCATATATATTTCTTCATCCAAATCACCATGAAGAAAGGTTGTTTTAACATCCAACTACTCTAAATTCAAATCTTCAATAGCCACAAGACTTAAAATAGTATGAATAAAAGTCATTTTAACAACAGGAGAAAATATCTCATCAAAATCAATTCCCTTTTTTTGTGCAAATCCTTTTACAACTAACCTAGCCTTAAATCTTTTCTTACCTCCATCCTCTTCGTTCAACCCGTAAACTCACTTATTCTATAAAGCCTTTATACCTACAGGCAACTTGCATAGATCCCATGTCTTATTCTTTAGCAAAGAGTCCATTTCATCTTTCATTGCAGACTCCCACTGAATCTTAGTATCCACTTGCATAGCTTCATAATAACTTTCAAGTTCACCAACATCAGTAAGTAAAATAGAATAGAAAGAGGGAGAAAATCTTTGTGGAGGTCTAATTTGCCTACTTGACCATCTAACATTCACCAGTGTGTGTGGTATTTTTTTTTTGCGATTGTTACACATCATGAGGAATGGTTGGAACATCAGCTTTTGGAGTATCATCTAGCACTACATAATCATCTTCTTTCTTCTCATGTTGCTACAACAGATCTTTGTACAACACTTTCTCATTGAATATGACATCTCAACTTCTTACAATTTTATGATTTTCAAAATCCCAAAGCCTATAACCAAATTCATTAATGCCATATCCAACAAAGACACATTTTTTTGATTTAGCTTCTAGCTTGGTTCTATTTACAGAGTCTATATGAGCAAAAGCTTCACAACCAAAGGTCTTCAGAAAAGAATAACTCACCTTCTTACCAGTCCTTGCTTCCTCTAGAATACCATAGCCCAAAGGAGTAGAGGGACCTCTATTAATCAAATATACCATAGTATTGATAGCCTCAGCCCACATTTGTAAGAGAAATCTAGCATGCAACCTCATGCTCCTTGTGCACTCCATTATAGTCTTGTTCATGTGTTCAGCCACTCCATTTTCCTATGAAGTCCTTGGAATAGTTTTTTGTCTATGAAGACCATTAGTGGAGCAATAATCTTCAAATTCATGACTGCAATACTCACCACCATTATCAGATCTAAGACATTTTAATTTCTTACCAGTCTCATCTTCAACCAAGCATTTCCATTTCTTAAAAGTTTGAAATACATCAGATTTCTATCTAAGGAAATAGAACCATAATTTTCTAGTTTCATCATCAATAAATGTAACATAATAATAAGAGCCACCAAGCAAAGATACCTAAGCTGGTCCCCATACATTTGTATGCACAAGCTCTAATTTCTCCCTTTTATTTTCCTTCCCAGTCTTTACAAAACTCACTCTCTCTTTTTTTCCATACACACAACTTTCATAGAAATCCATATTAACACATTTTACACCTAGTAAAACTTTCTTTGAATGAAGTACTTTCATACCTTTCTCACTCATGTTCCCAAGTCTATTGTTCCATAGCACTGTATCAGAATCTACAGCAGCTATTTGTTCTCCCTACTCAATTGTAGTAATTGTTCCTGAACATTCATTTTTCTCTAAAACAATCAAAGTAGAAGGAACAATATGACCTGTACAAAGATATAATGTGCCTACTTTCACACCTTTAGCTACTACAAGGGAACCTTTTGAAACCTTCCAATTTTTATCATTAAAAGTAACTACACAACCCTCATCATTGAGTTGCCTTGCTGAAATTAAATTCCTACTCAACCTTGGAACATGTCTTACCTTATGTAGTAGCCAATGATTCCCATTTTTCAACTTAATCTTAATTTTTCCCTTTCCAAAAAATTTATAGGGTTCATTATCCCCTAAATAAACAAGCCCAAAATCCCCTTGGACATAATCAATGAAATAACCTCTATGAGGTGTAGCATGAAATGAAGCACCAGAATCTAAAACCCATGAATCATCAACACTTTCTAAAGATAGAAGAAAAGTATCCTCTTCGGATTTGTTACTTAACACATTTTCCTCCTTGTCTCCATCTAATTTATCTCCTTCATTTTTTTTTTGATTCCATCAATCTTTCTTTTTGTGCCCTAGTTTCCCACAGTACCAGTAGTCATTCGGTCCTCTTGATTGAGACCTCTTCCCTTTTGACTTTCCTCTTGATTTCCCATGATTTCTAGAGTTACTTCCTCTCCTAGTTGTTTTTCCCCTGCTTTGTGCATTCAAAGCACTTCTTGATGTAGATCCACTTGAGGATTTTCTACGAGTTTCCTCACTCAAAACAACATCAATCACATCATCATATTTTAGGGTACTAGATCTAGGAACAAAATTACTCACAGCCATTACCAAGCCATTCTAGCTTTCAGGCAAAGAACACAAAATCAAGAGAACCCTAATTTCTTCATCAAAATTGATACCCACAGAAGATAATTGACTAGTAATTGTATTAAACTCATTTAAATGATCTGCAACAGATCCACCTACTACCATTTTCATATTAAATAAACACTTCATGTTTGAAGTGGAGGGCTTTTCATATAGTGTTGCTAGGGTTTTCATCAAATCTTTTGTCATCTTTGCTTTTGTAATATTAAATGCCACTGATGGTGCCAAGCATAATCGAATGCTTTCGAGTGCCTTTCTGTCCAAAAGATCCCATTCAACATTTGACATAGTTCCTTGATTCTTGGATTTGCCTTCCAATGGCTTCCATAAATCCTTCTAATACAGATAGTCTTCCATTTGTATCTTCCATAACTGGAAGTTCTGCCCATTAAACCTATCAACCCTCAGTTTACCCTCATTTTCCATCGCTCCCACTTAACCATGAGACTTTCCTGCAAAGGATAACTAAAAGACAACCTCACTATGATAGGTCACTTGTTAGGATAAACCATAGATAGAAATAAAAAACTACATGAAAATATAACCAATAATAGAAAAATAATAGATCACACAGAAATGAACACAAGGCACCAAGATTTAACATGGTTCACTCAATCCCTAGGCTACATCCACCACATAGCAAGTCTGATCTTATTACAATCTAGTGATTACAACCTGATTACAGTCTGTAATCCCTTATAGCTCAATACCATTGCAAGAAGCAATTTTGCATCACAACATAATGAAAATACCTAACCCTAAACCCTTTTATACAAGTATTTTATCTATTTTAGGGTTACAACATGTCGGCCATATGTTGGCCATAATATGTCGACTACAACGTCGGCCATGGCCTGAACCCCACTAATTATGAAGTATGTAGAGTACTTTCTTGATCAGTCACCATAATCTAACAATATGCCCTAGACCCCACTAATTATGAAGTATGTACAGTACTTTCCTGATTAGTCACCATAATCTTACAATCTCCCACTTGAGAACTAATCAGGCTCCACACTATACAAAAAACCTTGGAGAAAGGAAAGGGGGACAAGTGTGTAAGATGCTTGAATCAAATAATAAAATGGAATCTTTATTAGATCTTGAGTTTCTCACACATGTGTGAGTAAATTCTTAGGGATAAAATTTTTTTTAAAAAGGGGTTTAGGATAATTAAGTGAGATTAATTAATGGGTAGACTTAGAAGGATGAGAGTGATAGGTGTATGCTAGGTTATAGGAAGAGATTAGGATTAAATTTAATAGGATTTAAATTAATCATTGGTTGAAAGAATTTTAATTAAGTGTAGAGAATTAAATAAATTAGAATTTATTTAAAAGGGTATTCATGGAGCACTATACATTAAATGAATTTAATACATTACAGGGGAAGTATTTGAATTAAATTTAAATATATTAGGGAAATGAACCTATTTAATTAAATAAATTTAATTAATAAGTAGAAGAATATGAAAATTATAATTAATAAATGAATAATTAATTATAATGTCACAAGAAATATTAAATAAATTAATATAGATCTATGCACTTATAGAGCGATAGTAGACACTAACCTCTAGCTTCCATCCGACTACTTGAGAGGTGACAATTACTCTTCTTGATGTGTGGTAGATTCTCCAAGTGGTGATTTGTGGAAGATATCCTAAGTATGTACTAGAGGGTGTAGATCCCTATCTACAAGAGTACGTTGGGTGGTGATGATAGAGATACCTATTTAGAGATCATGGTTGACATGGATGGAGGCATTAGAGAAAAGGTTACCATAGCTTGCTCTCTATTTTTTCTCAATTATATGGAGGATGGTGTCAGACCATGCTAGCCACATGATTCTAATTAGCTAGACATGAGTGATGAGCACTCTTTTACAAGATGATGACATGGCCTTCTATTGGGGTCATACTATTTTGGCCCAACTATCCTATGATCTACACATGCACACATACAAGACATAGAAGACCATAGGTCTAGGGTTGACATTTTTGATGGTGTGGTCATGGGAGCACATAGGTGTGCCATACCCTATCACAAGGTGAGAGACCTAATAGCTTGGTGAGCCTTATGCATGTTGGTATAAGCCATCGATTGAGTACACCTCAACCAAGTAATTTAGATTATGGAGAAGATGTATGGATGAGATTATCGTGTTTGATTGGACACCGTATGATAGCAGTGATTGGTGGAGGGCTATATTACTACTAGGGGAAGAGGATGAGAGCAAGGATAAACTCTACCTTCCTTATTCATAGATAGACTATTAAATAATCAATTAGATCATTCATGTCATTATGCATTATATTCCCTCTAGGGTGCAATGACAATTTAGGTGGGGTTAAGATGCTATGCCAAATAGATTCCTATATCTAGTGGTATCCCAAGAGTATGATAAATTGTGAGGTCATGGGACCATTTTGAGATTGGCAAGAATTTTGTGGCATGGTATGTAGCCAATACTATGGGCACATAGACATGACCAGGGAGATGCAGGGATGACACCTGCATATATATAGTGGTGCATGGCCCATTAGCTAGTGCAACCAATAGTACCAAGAGTGCCACTAGTAGTAGAGTCGGCACAAGGTGGAGGAGATAGGGAAGGAGATGGGGATAGGTAGCAATGGTACCACCACCAAGACAGGGAGCATAGTAGGGTCCTCTAGGATGTAGATTTTTTTAGAAGAGAGTACTATGGTATTGTGACCTCTCTTTCTTGGTGGGGAAATTTTAAGCACTGGTGATAGATAGATGGGACTACTTTTAGTGTATGTATCAAGGGTCAACCAAGTAAAATGTTATATGGCAAGTCCAAATCTAGGACATGGCACTTAATATTTATTATAGCTAGCCCAACCTTTAGTAGTAGCATGATAAATCCTTTTGATTCTCTTTCTCTTTCATCATATTCTTTAAATTTTATCCTTTTATTGATATCTAGGAGGTCTTCTACAAGCCCCCAAAAATGGATCATCTTTAATGTACAAAGGTTAAAACCAAATCCATTATCTATAAGGTCTCATTTTATTTTATGTTGCTGTATAAGGACTTAAATGTGGAGTGATAGATTGTGGTGTTGATTAGGACCTTGGAAATATTTTTCTGTGAAGACAAGTTTTTGTTGTGCAGCAAGATTTCCAATCATGATAGTGAATTGGGATGCATTAATATTTTCAGAAATATGAGACTCTAAAAGAGTAGTTTCTAGAATTTCCTTACGAATAGGTGAGGTGGTGAGAATATATAGAATGGATATCTATGTAGGGGTCTTCCCTAACAAAGAGAGGAAATCATAGTGAGAAGTAGGTCATTGTGAAGTGGATGGCATAGTAGGCACAAGTAAAACTGATGGATTAGTGAGATTGGGGGTGGCAGCTTGCAATGTAATTCTTCCTCGCTGAGTGGTTGCACCATAATAAACTATGTGTAGGACAAGGGTATTTATATGAGTTCCCACTTCAATGTGGTCACACATGGAGTCAAAAATACATATATCATTTGTTTATATGTTACCACACAAGGAGTCAAATCTTGATATGTGGTTAGTAGAATAGTCATAATGTAGTGGATTAGACATGGAAGTTTGGTTGACATTTTTTGTATTTTTTTTCAATTGTTATTATTTTCATTATTTTGGCCAGGGAAATTTTTTTGAAATATATTTAGTTTAGCATTTTTGGAGGGTGGTCCTCCTTAAACCTCAATTTCCCCATTATCGACAAGATTTTGAATGAAGACTTTGAGTTTGATATACTTGTTTACTTCATGTCCTTTGATGCAATGATATTTGCAATATTCATTTTCTCTATACCATTTTGATTTGGGTTGATTTTCATCAAAAGGCTATGTGTTTGGAAAGATCATTAAATGGTGATCCACTAACTTCTGAAATATGGCATCCAAGGGTTCTCAAAAGCTAGTAAACTTTTGGTTTTGAACATAATTACAATTATAGTTGTTATTGTTATTATTGTGGGAAAAGAATTGTGTTTTATTGCAAGATTGCTAGTTTTTGTGATTGTTGTTTTGATTTTGATCCTAATTGTCATTGTCTGAATTATTGTTTTGGTTACGATAGTTGTTCTTGTTTTTTTCTTTATGTTTCCACCTTGAAGGTTTTGTACGCTTTTGACATCAGTGACCATCATAGGTAACACCTTTTTTTTTGGACCAAAATTTGGCCTTTTTATTATTGTTCTTCTCATTGTTTGAGGATGAAGAGCTATAATTTTTAATGAAACCCTTGTCTAAGATTCCATTTTCATTGTTCTTTCCTTTCTTGACTAATGTGGAAAGTTCTTTAGGACTAGCCATCTTCATTTGGAAAGAAATCTCTGAGATTGAATTCTTGATAAATATATCTATCATGTGAGAATATTCAATTTTATATGGCATGCGATTAACAAGATGTCTCTACCATTGTAGAAAATTGGTAAATGTTTCACCGTTTCATCTTGCACAAATCACTCAATGAGGTGTGATGTTCAATGTTGTGAGAATATAGTGCTACAAATTTCCTCATCAAGTCATTGAAATAGGTGAAGGAACCTCTAAGAAATTTTATTAGCCATTCAAGTGTAGGTCCACCAAGGCTTCTTGTGAAGAGCTTCTTTAGATAATCCTCACTGTAGGCCACTTCTTGACATAAGATGGAAATTTCCTTGAGATGTGTGATGGGACATATTTCTCCTGTATATTTGTCAAATTTAGGAATCTCAAAGTTTGGTGGAAATGGTATCATGTTGATGGATATTTCAAATGGAAAGGGATAAATTTCCTTAAAAGAGAGATCCTTCACCCCTTTGTTGTTCATGTTATGGACCAAATTTCAAAGTTCATGCAACTACTAGGCTAGATCTTGGTTTGGTTTCTTTTGTGATTTTTGGGAATTAATAGACCCACCTCCAAAGTTTTATGGATTCCCAAATGTATTATGAGGTGATGGAGGTGGTGGTGCACTACTTTGGCCAATGTATTGATATGCATTCATTGGAATTGGCATAGATAATTTCATCATACTTGTTGGAATTTGTTAAAAAGAGAAATATATCACTTGTGTTAGGATTGCCATCTATTGTATAGGTACTTGCCCAATGTTTAAGCATCCTATAGTTGGACCTATCAAGGATGACTATAGTGACTATAGAATACTAGCATGTGTATTAGTATGAGGTATAGCACTAATGATTTGTTGAATATGTTCCATACTTAATTCAAACATGGGTTGTGTTTAGGCACTTGATGTAAGTATTGAACTAGTTCTTACCATAGGTTCTTTTCCCTTGCCAAATATTTGGGCTATGTTTGAATTTGGCAATGCAAAAGCACCATACTTGATAATTTGTCTAAACAAAGTGCTCTCATCAAAACTTATAGGGGCATTAACACCATATTTAACTAGGTTTACAAAGATCTCCATCTTGTTTTCCCTAATGGATTTTCCAACATTTCCAAGTTGTATGGATGTGCTAGAAATGTTTGGACATCACTAGGGATCTTATTATTTTCAATGAGATCATCATCTTGGTACACTTCTTTGTCATCATGTGAGTTACTCCCTAGAGTGGTGTTTCAAAAAGGAGTCTCTTTTTCTTGCATGGTTAGGCATACAAATGTTCATACTAGGGGGAAATGTGTTCCCCAAAGAGGCTAATGTTGGAGGAAAAGGATTCTCCATCTCTTGTTTTGTTAGTGATTCTAATAAACATGACATATGATTAAATGTTACTCTTTTGGATTGTGTTTGTATTAAACAATTGTGACCAAACCAATGGGTAAAAGATTATGGAATAAAGAGAAGATGTGAGAGAGCAACTGAACCTTCTTTGATAAAAGGGAAAATAGCCTAAATTTGAACAAAATACCTTGTTGATTTGACAAAACAAGTGTGATATAGGATAAAACTACCTTTCTCCTACCAAATATGGACAAGTGATCTTTGGGTAAGATAGAACACTAAATAGATTACTCACTATTTGGAGATGAACTTGTGATCCCAAATGAGTGAGTGCAACTAGGATAAATGTTTGATTTGTGGATAAAGGTCTAGTGTTTTAATCTTAGAAGTTTCATAACTAAGATGTTCTTAGGCCAAAAGATTAAGGCTCAAATGATCATTTTCTCTAGGTGAGATTTTGCAAATGGAAGACTAGAAATTTCAAAAATGGATTGATGTGGAAAATGAGGGTGATATGGTCACTATGAGGATAACTCAATCTTCTCTCACTAGACATAAAAATATTGGGTTTATTCTAGGGAAAGAAGACCAATTTTGAAGTGACCATTGTATAAGATTGTGTGACAATAATCATGTTCAATGTCTTCCTTCTCGATGTATTTGATAGTATATCATAATTGTTTATCACTATGTGCTAGGATTTTCCTTTCATTGTAGAAATGGTTCGGATAATTTTACCTTCTTATATTTGACTTTGTCAAACATGGCAATAACAAAATGAACCTAATTAACAGACCAAGTATGAAAAATTTTCAAAAAAATTTGTGACTAAAGACCCAATGAGTTTCAAATGTTAGACCAAGTATAAGAATTCATGATAGTAACTGTAGGTCAAGAGGACCCACTTACAACCATTTTACTCATTGAATGTTTAGCTCACCATTTCACTCATTTTTTGGACTTGTTTGATCTTTGGTATTGCTTTTGGATGTTTAAACACTCAAGCATGCTAAACACATAAAAAATTATAATAAGGATGCCACTAGGATGTAGAAATATTATCTAGACGTGTCTTTTGATTCAACTTCCAATATTTATACTCTGCCAAAACACTAGAGTTGAGGTCATCCCAAGGGGTGATGAAATCACCAATCAGGCCTCCTAAAAATAAAAACAACACTCACTTATTTCTTGGGCACTCAAGATCACCTAAAGTGCAAGAGGATAGAATACATAAGTGGCCTCCAGGTCTAAAAGACACTTATTCTTTTTAAGACACTTGTGTTTAAGCATTCATTATTCTTTCTAACTTGATAGCATCATCAACATAATAAAAAGTGAGGATTTGTCAACAAAAAGTAAATCAATCATCTTCAACATAAGAAATTTTTTGGAAATAAACAAATTCCCTTAAGTCATTCAAGATTGAGTGTATTCATTTTAAGCACCAGTCCAAATGTTTCATGGCAAGCTTCTTTGTCCCTTGGTCATTCAAGATTGTATGAGAGTGTTTTAAACCCTTTTCGTGCTCAAAATTGCATTCTCATTTTGAGCATCTTTTGAAATTTTGAGTCAAATCAAGCCCTATAAATGCATATGTACTCGACTGTACCTTTGAGGCCCATGAGGTGTTTAATGTTTCTAACACCCTCCGTTTAGCCTATCCACCTATTCCATGAAGTTATTTTGATATTTTGAGTCATTTGGCAAAGTCCTATTTTAAGCTAGTGTCAATTTTGGATTTTCATCCAAGTGTCAGACTTGATAGGACACCTTGTTTGCAAGTGAATATCTCACACAAAGAAATGTTTTGTGATTCACTACTTTGGTAGTGTCTAGTGTCCATATCTAAGAACCTATTTTTTAGATTTTAAGTCATTTCAAGTTTTTTTGATTAGGTTTTGAACCCCTCAAAGTTGGTAGTTTACTATTTTCATGTTGATGCACATTGCACTTAATTCTAGGAAGTTGTGTTTAACGTGTTGTAATTTTGATACAAGAGCATCCAAAGGTATAAGGGCAATCATGTTTCACCCAAAAAAATGTACTTACACTTAGTTTCTATTTCATGTGTTTTCATTTTTAGATACCCATTTGGTTCAAATAAAGGTTCCAACTCTCACAATTCCACTATTAGTGTTTTGGGTTAGAGTTTTTAATCACCTTGGGATACGTGTAAATGTCAAAAAAATAGGAGTATGAAATTGAGCCATAATTTTGGTGAACTAGAAGTTGTAAATTGGTTGGATGATTTTCATTATAATTTAGAGCACTCCAGAAAAAGAATCAGGTCAAAAGGCCCCACAGTTTGAAAGCTATTGTAGTTTTTCGATTTCTGGAGACCTCCTAAGAATAATCCAAAGTCAGGTTAGGGGCATTAAATGACCTCTAACAGGTCTGAGAAATGGGGGATGAGTAAATTTGGCCCATAGGGCTATATAGCACTTCAAGAGCTTTTCAAAAATGTAAACGGTTTCTCAATCGGAGCTACGATTCAAAAGTTATGCCTCCCGAAAGATCGATTACCATTTCTAGATTCTTCTAATTTTGTGCCAACTTCTAATGTGACTTATGGAGCCTTCTATTTGGTTTGTGGATGCCAACTAATACTTTCTAGAATGTATTACTAATCCTTAACCCTTTGGGGTCTATTTAAGAACATTTCTTACATTGTAAAATGCAGTTCAGAGTGGAGTTTGAGAGAAGGTACTGGGAGAAGAAATTATCTCCAAATCGATACTATGGTAAGCCCATAAGGCATATATAGAAGACTATTTTATTTGTACTGAATGTATTAGCATATTTACATATTTAATAAAATTTCCCCTTTCTTGTTGTGTCCATTCTGTGCTTGGATTGTGTTCCCATCAAGTGGTATCAGAGTGGGTTTTCCTGAGTGTGTAGACAGAGTGCTGATTGTGAGGCAGTTTGCACCAGGACTATGTGGTTGTGGGTTTGAATTAAGAAGATGCCTCCATGAAGAGAGCATGCTAGAAGGTTCAAAGCTATTAATCTTAAGGAGGTTACATCTCTCAAAAGGCAGGTTCAAGCGTTGCAGGAGGAGCTCTGTAGAGGAATAAATGTTGTTGTAGGTGATAAAAGTGAGGATGACAATGAAGAAGAAGAAATTGGACTAGAAGGGGATGTTGACAAGGAAGTTCTGAATTAGGTAGAGGAGAGGCTTTTTAGAGCCATTTCTAAGTTTGGAAAAAGACCTACAATTGATGTGGGTGTATTTTCAAGAAATCTAAAACTAGATGAGTTGATCGACTGGATTAATGAACTGGAAGAGTACTTTGAGTATGAGGATATCAAGGATCTAGATAGGGTTAAGTTTACAAAGGTCAAACTAAAAGGCCATGCCAAAATTTGGTGGCAAGAGGTTCAATTGGAAAGAAATAGAAAAGGAAAGGATAAGATCACAAGGTGGGATCACATGGTGGACAAACTAAAGAAGCAGTTCATTCCTATTGATTACAAGCTTGATTTATTTAAGAAGATGCATGGGTTAAAGCAAGAAAGAAAATCAATCCAAGAATATATAGAGGAGTTTTACCAACTTCTGATTAGAGCAAGGCATGCAAAAGCAAATAAGGAGAAGGTTTCTCATTGTATTAGTGGGTTGCGACCTAGCATCTAGGAGGAATTAAGTTTGGTAAGAATGACTACTATTGAAGAGGCATACCAGTTTGCCCTACGAGTTGAAGAGAAGCTAAATAAAAGGTTTAAAGGGAGACAAAGAGGGTGTGGTCAAGGAGGAAGGGGTAGTGGTAGGTCATCTGGAGGCCAAAATGAGACCCAAAAGAAAAACAAAGATGTGGGTACTAGCAGGAACCAGAGGAACAAGGGTTTCAACTACTCCTATGATCAAGACTTTGGAAATTAGAGAGGAAGAGGTAGAGGATGTGCACAAGGAAGAGGAGGCTTTTGTGAACCTATTTCCATTTCAATTAAGAAGGTCATCGTTCCTTTGAATACCCTCAATGACAAGGAAGGATAGATAAGAGAGCTGAGGGTCAAACTAGGGTTGCTCATGTGGATGAGGATGCACAATCATCACATTTAGAGGACACAAAAAGAGGAGAGAGTTTAGTAAATGAAAGGGTCCTACCAAGTGGTGAGATTGAACTAGGACAAAGGAGGGATTTATTCTATACCAGGTGCAAGTGTGAGGATAAATGTTGTGATGTGATCATTGATGGTGGTAGCACTGATAACTTGGTATCAGAAGAGATGGTCTCTAAGCTAAAGCTCAAGAGGGAGAAACACCCCTAGCCCTATTGGATCGCTTGTGTGAAGGATGATCATAAGGTCCTAGTGAGTGAACAATATTTAGTGAAGTTCAAATTTGGGAGTTACCATGATGAAGTTCTCTGTGATGTTATTCCAATGGATGTTTTCCATCTATTGTTGAGTAGACCATGGCTATTTGATAGGCATGCAGTACATGATGGTCATGCAAACACATACTCTCTAACAAAGGATGGAGTTTTCCACAAACTAAAGCCCATGAAAAAGGAAGGCGATAAGGTATGTAGTAGTGCTAGGATTTGTCTTGTTGATGGAAGGAAGTTTTTAGATGGCATGAAACATCTGCGTATGTGCTATGCTTTGATTCTTATGAAAGATAAAGAAGGTAGTAGTGAAATACCACTTGAAGTTTTAGATTTACTAAGTGAGTTTGGAGATATCATCTCTGATAATGTTCTAGAAGGATTGCCACTGGTAAGGCAAATCAACCATTAGATAGATTTAATCCTAGAAGCTAGTTTTCCTAACAAGGCTACTCACAGGATGACTCCTACTAAAATTGAGGAGATAAATAGACAAGTTTAGGAGCTATTGAGGAAGGGGTTGATTTAGGAGAGCCTAAGTCCATGTGCAGTACCTACAATATTGACACCAAAGAATGATGGAGAGTGGAGAATGTGTATAGACTCTTGAGCTATAAATAGGATAACCATCAAGTATCAGTTTCCTTTGCCAAAAATGGATGATCTTATGGATTGCTTGAGTGGAGCTCAGTACTTCACAAAGATAGATCTCAAGAGTGGCTATCATTAGATATGGATATGAGAAGGAGATGAGTGGAAAATAACCTTCAAGACCAACGAGTGTCTTTATGAGTGGTTAGTCATGTCCTTTGGATTGATGAATGCCCCAAGCACCTTCATGTGGCTTATGAATGAGGTAATTAAGAAGTTCTTGGGAAAATTTGTTATAGTCTATTTGGATGATATTTTAATTTTCAGCAAGACTTTGGAAGAACATTTTTTCCATATTCATAGTGTCCTTGAAAGGTTAAGGGAAGAGAAAATGTTAATTAATCTGAAAAAGTGTATCTTTGCAAAAAGGGAATTAGTCTACTTGGGGTTTGTTATATCACCTGAAGGTCTCAAAATGGATCTAGAGAAGGTAAAAGCCATCTTGTAATGGCCTACTCCAAGGTATGCTATTGAGGTAAGATCATTTCATGGTCTGGTTATTTTTTACAGGAAGTTCATTAAGAATTTCAGTGGCATATGTGCACCCCTGATTGACACAATAAGAGGGGATAGAAAAGAGTTCAAATGGACTGCAACAGCTATGAGAAGTTTTGAAATGCTGAAGAAGAAGGTGACTGAACAACCTATGCTGGCACTTCCAAATTTTAGAAAGGTGTTCCAGGTGGATTGTGATGCTAGTGGTAGTTCTATTGGATTTGTATTGAGCCAATAAGGTAAGCCTATTGCATATTTTAGTGAAAAAATGAATGATGCAAAGAAGAAGTATTATGTTTATGATCAAGAGTTCTATGCAATAGTTCATGCCTTAAAGAAATGGAAGCATTATTTATTTCCAAAGGAATTTGTTTTGTATACTGATCATCAGGCATTATAGTACCTAAATAGCTAAGGTAAATTGAATCAGAGGCATATGAAGTGGGTAGAGTTCTTGTAGAGCTATACATTTTTGTTGAAGTATAGAAGTGGAAAATCTAATAGGGTTGCAGATGCACTAAGTAGGAGATAGTTGTTTCTTACAGTAATGCAGGGTGAAGTAGTTGGGTTTGATGAACTCAAGAATCTATACCCTGAGGATCCTAATTTTGTTAAAGCATGGAAAGCTTGTAAAGAGCCTGTTACTATAGATAGAACCAAGTGTCTAGACTATTTGATTCAGGATGGTATGTTGTTCAAGGGCAGTCAATTGTGCATTCCAAAGAGTTTCATGAGGGAAAATCTGATTAAGGAGAAACACAGTGGAGGGATGGCAAGACATTTTTGTTGAGATAAGACCATTTCCATTCTCAAAGAACATTATTTTTTGCCTCAAATGTCATAGGATGTGAAGAAGTTTGTACAGAATTGCCAAGTTTTTCAAGTGGCCAAGGGATTTAGTCACAATACTGGACTATATCAGCCATTGCCTGTTCCATCAAAGCCATGGGAGGACATTAGTATGGATTTTATTCTTGGTGGTTGATAGGTTCTCCAAAATGGCACATTTCATTCCATGCCACAAAACTCATGATGCTATCCATATTGCAGACTTGTTTTTCAGAGAAGTGGTAAGACTACATGGTCTCCCAAGGAGTATAGCTTCTAACAGAGATACTAAATTTGTGGGGTGTTTCTAGAGAACATTGTGGAAGAAGTTGAGAATAGACTTGAAATTTAGTTCCACACATCACCCGCAGATTGATGGCCAAACATAAGTGGTAAACAGAAGTCTAGGCAATTTGCTAAGATGTTTAGTCAGGGATAAGTCCAAGGGGTGGGATTTGATTCTACCACAAGAAGAGTTTGCTTACAATAACTCTATAAATAGGAGTACTGGTAGATTACCATTCCAAATTGTATATGGAAGTAGCCCAAGGACTACACCAGAATTGAGGAAGATAGAGCAAGGGGAGAGGACAAGTGTTGAAGCTAATGAATTTGCTAAACATATCAAGCATCTACATGAGGAGGTCTAGGCACACATTACCAAGATGAACCAATAGTATAAAGCTAGGGCTGATCAAAGGAGAAGACATAAGGAGTTCCAAGTAGGGGATCTAGTCATGGTATACTTAAGAAAAGAAAGATTTCTAGCCGGTACTTACAACAAGCTGAAGATGAAGAAATTTGGCCCATGCAAAATTTTGAAGAAACATGACTTAGAAAATGCATATGAAGTAGATTTGCCAGATAGAATTCACATTTCTCCTATCTTCAACATTGTAGACTTGACAGAGTATCACGATGATGGTGTAGATGAGGAGTTGATGTTATAGCCATGTCCAATTCCTAGTTCTAAAAAGGAGGAGATAGAAGACATTTTGGATCATCGTGTGGGCAAGAGTACCAAAAATAGGTAGTATGAAGAGTATCTAGTCAAGTGGAAAGGACAGTTGATAGAGGACTCAACTTGGATATCAACAATTGAGGTTTCCCATTTGGGATTTCCTCTACCATTCATAAAGTGACAGGGTCACTTTTCAATCTACCCTGGGTGTCTAATGCAGGAGCATCTAGAGGTATAAGGGCAATCCTGTGTCACCCAAAAAAATGTACTTAGGTTTAGTTTTTGTATCATGTGTTTTCATTTTTGGATACCCATTTGGGTCAAATAAAGGTTCCAACTCTCACAGTTCCACTATTAGTATTCTGGGTTAGAGTTTTTAATCACCTTGGGATACATGTAAATGTCAAAAAAATAGGAGTATGAAATTGAGCCATCATTTTGGTGAACTAGAAGGTGTAAATTGGTTGGATGATTGTCATTGTAATTTAGAGCACTCCAGAAAAAGAATCAGGTCAAAAGGCCCCATAGTTTGAAAGTTATCGCAGTTTTTCAATTTCTAGAGACCTCCTAAGAATGCTTCAAAGTCAGGTTAGGGGCCTTTAACAAGGCCAAAAAATGGGGTATGAGTGAATCTGGTCCATAGGTCTATAGAGCACTTTGAGACCTTTCCAGAAATGCAAACAGTTTGGTAATCGAAGCTACGGTTCAAAAGTTATGCCTCTCGAAAGTTCAGTTACCATTTCTGGATTCTTCTAATTTTCTGCCAACTTCTAATGTGACTTCTGGAGCCTTCTATTTGGTTGGTGGATTCCAACTAGCACTTTCTAGAATGTATTCTTAAGAACCTATTTTTCAGATTTCAAGTCATTTCAAGTTTGTTTGATTAGGTTTTGAACCCCTCAAAGTTGGTAGTTTACTATTTTCATGCTAATGCACATTGCACTTAATTCTAGGAAGCCATATTTGACATGTTGTAATTTTGATGTAGGAGCATCCAGAGGTATAAGGGCAATCCTATGTCACCCAAAAAAATGTACTTACACTTAGTTTCTATTTCATGTGTTTTCATTTTTGGATACCCATTTGGGTCAAATAAAGGTTTCAACTCTCACAGTTCCACTATTAGTGTTCTGGGTTAGAGTTTTTAATCACCTTGGGATATGTGTAAATTTCAAAAAAATAGGAGTATGAAATTAAGCCATCATTTTGGTGAAATAAAGGGTGTAAATTGGTCAAATGATTGTCATTGTAATTTAGAGCACTCCAAAAAAAGAATCAGGTCAAAAGGCCCCACGGTTTGAAAGTTATCGTAGTTTTATTAATTTTTTGAGACCTCCTAAGAATGCTTCAAAGCCAGGTTAGGGGCATTAAATGACCTCAAATAGGGATAAAAAATGGGGGACTAGTAAGCTGGTCCATAGTGCTATAAAGTGCTTCAGGAGCTTTCTAAAAATTTAAACTGTTCGTCAATCAGAGCTATGGTTCAAAAGTTATGCCTCCTGAAAGTTTGATTACCATTTCTAGATTCTTCTAATTTTGTGCGACTTCTAATGTGACTTCTAGAGCCTTCTATTTGGTTGGTGGATGCCAAATAGCACTTTATAGAATGTATTCCTAATCCTTAACCCTTTGGGGTCGATTTAAGAACATTTTTGGCATTGTAAAAGGCAGTTCGGAGCGGAGTTTGAGAGAAGGTACTAGGAGAAGAAATTATCTCCAGATCTATACTATTGTAAGCCCATAGGGCATGTGTAGAAGACTATTTTCTTTGTACTAAATGTATTAACATATTTACATAGTTAATAAAATTTCCTCTTTCCTGTTGTGTCTATTCTATGCTTGGATTATGTTCCCATCAAATTTTGACCTAGTTGACCAAAATGCTAAAATTCCTATTGCATTGCATTGTAGATGTTAGAGACTTGTTATGTTTTAAGTTTCATCTCATGATGAATCCATTTGATCAGTTTTCAAATGTGATCCCAACTAGAATTTCTATCTTTTTACTAGTGTTAGTAAGTGCAGGTTCTTTGGTACCTCTATTCATGACATTATAACTCCTGATCTGTGATTGGTCAAGTCAAATGGATTGTACCTCTATATTGTCCTCTAAAAATTCTTTAAGTGTGCCTAGTTTCAAGTCATGAAAAATCCATATGCGCACTTTTCCAAGTCATTCCCATTTGCAAAAATCACTTTTCAATCATTGTTGAAGTTTGCAAAATCCAAGTAACCCACTTTGACCATCTTCCATTTATGCCCTATAATTTTTCATGAGCCCAAATCAAAAATTAGTACTCTCCTCATGACAGAGAACTAGTGCCCCAATTTTAATTTCCCCATGTGCTCATTTGCCCAATTTTCAAGGCCAATTCTGAACCCAATTTATGATTTTCTAACATGTTTTCTTGTAGGTAATTCTGAGAAGGCAACTTCAATAGCGAAAATCTTTTGACCCAGAAATTGTCATGAGACAAGATTTGACGGAGTGAAAGTATATGGAACAAAGACTCATTGTGCCAGTTTTTAGAGCTCGATCAGGTGTTCTGGTCAGTTTTTAAGGCTAGTGAAGGGACCCTCTAGCATCAAAATGATAGTGAAGGGACAATTTTGTTTTAGCCAGGCCATTATGTGACCCTACTCATGATCAGGATATGTCTTTATTAGCATTGTTGCATTGTAGGGATGGTAAAATTTATCTACCAAGATGTAAAATTAGATGAGGATGAATATGATGAATTCAAAAATAAGGTGACAAGTAGTTTAATCAAGGTTGAGATGATGACAATATATAGACAATAAAAAAATGCTTTATAATGTTTAGGGTATCAAATTTTCCCATAGTTGATTACTATGACTAAGGAAAAGGTACTTAGTCTGTCTGCTTGTTATCCAAAAGGGAGAGGGTCTTAAAAGAAAAGCAACCCATGTAGTAGGGAAGCCTTAAACAAGAAATGAGAGAAAAGGTTGCTAAAATAGAATGTAGAACATAGAACCAATTTTGGTATCCATTGATTCACATCCCATTAGTTATGAGGCAACTGAATAGGCACAATAAAAGTAGCACTCCATGCAATGAAAGGGTAAATCAATGTTCTTAAAGGGAATCCACTAATTGAAGAGCCATCCATGGCTGTTAGAGTGGGATAGTATTGCAAAAAGATGCCCAATCTATATGCTGAGACATAAAGAAGCTCACACCAAATCACAACATCCATGCATAGATTAAAGAGAAAAAATTTGCAGGCAGATGAGTTTCAAAACCCCATACAAATCTAAGCAAGGAAACTCCACAACATCTTAAGAGGAACACTCATGTCTCCAACAGTCAATGTATCTAAGAAGCCATAGGTCAAGGTAAAAAGCCCAACCTAACACACAATCAAGGAAAAAAGCATATAGCAATAGGGAATCCATTACAAAGGATATTGCCTAGATTAAAAAGGGAGTCCAGGGCATGTAAAGGAGTACTCATGCTAAGAAGAAGGTAGGAGAGTTTGAAATGTCACTCGCAGGGCAGAAAAAGATAGACACAACAATCAAATGAAAAAGGCCATAGCAAATTTGAGATATTTATCCCACATTGGGGATATAGAGGATTTCTAAGATATTTAAATGCCCCAACACAATAAATATTAGTAATTGAAAGCCACGCGGGTTTTAGGGCTTAGGCAGGAGTTGAGGGGCCCATAGGGTCAAAGCTTAAAGTATTTTAATGATCCCCATGTGCAAATATATGGGTGTGAGATAATTTTAAAACCTCTCCGCCCTTACGCCTGAACGTATGAGTGAAAGTTGAAAATGTAAAGGCTTCTGATGATATGAGAAAGGAAGTGTCCCATATGCTCAGGAGGCAATTTTCAAACCTTTCCAGTGTTATGACAATGAAAGGCCCATCATATGGGCATGAAGCAAATTTTGAATCTCTTCGATGTTACGCCAAGGTCGTGAGAATGTAAAAGGTAACCTTCAGCATGTGAACATGAATAGAGATGAGAAAGGGTCTCGAGGCTACGAGATTCATTGTGCATGAGAGCATAGGGAAATTTTCATATGCTCACGATCTCATAGGAAATGAGAATGATGTAATCAAAAGGAAATTAATTAATTAATATTTCAAAGGTCACAACAAATCAAATTTGACACATGGCGATAGCAGGTCGAGGAGACAATAAAGTGAATATCAAATGGAAATTTAGAGGAGCATAAAAATGAAAAATTGAAATATTTTGAATTGTTATATAGTTCTAACTATGTAATTTTTTTTTCATTTTTTCATTTTTTAAGGCTTTGATACAATCCAGGTCTAAAATTTTCAAACTGCTACCAGGGGAGATTTTTTATCCAAAATATGCCTTATAATATACCGTCAAAATTGGGAGAAGCTAAATTTTCCTAATTTGGGATTAGATTTTGTACAGGTCTTCACCAGTTTAGTCTATAAGTAGTTTTGTAATTCCCAGGGCCTTCTCAATAGAATGGGCATATTTGATCATAGAGCATCAAAGTTGGTTACAGGGTAGATTTGAATACTTTTTGAAGCCTAAATGTGGAGAAAATAGTCTGGAAATGTTTATATTGGCTTCTTGAAATCACTTTTCAACTAATTTTTACTTTTATTGTGAATTCACTTTGACATTAGAAATTAGTTATGATGGTGAATCAAATGTCTAAGATTCTTAATGCCTTTAGAAGCCAGAATCATGGGGATTAGATTTTTAGTTATAGAAAGAAGGTAGAAAGAGGTTTTTTTTGCTTCTTGAGAAGGTTTTCCAAGTGGACAGATTTCATGTTTTGATAAGATCTGGGAATTAACTCTTCTCCTATATCTTCTTTTCTTTTCCTCATTGTATGGGTTCCAGTGTTGTCACTAAGAAACCAATTGGTTCTAGTTTCTGGAGAAAAGACCACTCATTGTTGTGATACTAGGTTTTGGTTCTAGTTTTTGATGTGTTCCCATAACTATGACACCACACTTTCAGCATAATTCTCTTGTATGAAGAGCATTAGGAAGGATAATATAGATAGTTCAAATCTGTTAGGTGTTTTCATGTTTTCATTTTACACATATGGTTGTATTATTTCAAAGAAATTCATACAAAGAACAGTAGGTTGAGTTTCATCTTGAATCTTGTCTCCTATCTTAGTGAGCTTCAATGTCTTACAATCTTTGAACAAAGAGCCTAGATCATAGTTGTAGTCCCTTAAGGCTGTATGTTGTCTTATTGTTTCTTGTAACTCAAGGGGTTATGTAAATGCTTCAATGAATCAACAGGGTTGCAAGTTTATTGAGAAGGATATCATGTAAGAATGAGGTTTGGGTTGAGCACAAATGTTTATTTGCAAGGTAAATAGATAGATCATATATCTGAATATATACATAAGTATCAGATATCCATATGTATGCATTTGATTCATGGATTTTCCCAATGGATTAGGCACTGGTCAGTTGCAAGATCATAAAAATCTTACTACTACATATCTGAGGGTTTTTTGAATTCAACATTATTAATCAAACGTTCTTTCCCTTTTATTTTGAAGAAGTAAAATGTGATGCCCTCACTTAGCTTGTGCATTCCATAGAGTTGTAATTTGCTACTGCACTTCTTTGTTACTGCATAGGTTATTAGGAGATTTAGGGGTTCTCATTTGCCTAATAGATTCAGGGATATTTTTTACACTGGTATGCTATCAATTGAATCTAAGGTCTACCTACCTAGGTCTAGTAGAGCCTAAAGTGAAGAAGGAGTTATGCCTTATAGTTGGCCCAAGACTATAGTCTAGTGTATCTGTCATAGGAAGTTACTAGCCTTAGATGCATTTGTCTAGTTTCTTGGTCATTTTCAAAACTATTAAATCAAGAGCCAACAAAATGGTGAGTCTTCTGGTGAGTCTATGAAAGAATTCATTCATAAGGAGCTAGAAATCTCTAATACATTGTGCATATTCAGTTTTGTATGCAAGGTTTCATGCACCCTAGTAAGTCTTATCCCTTTATGGCAGTATGTTTTGAGACTTGGATTTAAATTGTGTTTTGTGAATGCCATAAGTTTGTATTCAGTTAGTTTTGTCTCTACAAGTTCTTTTATAAAGTTTCGAAGTCAAAGGATTTATCAGTATTTTGTTCTCTTTTCAAAATATTTCAGGATTTGCAAGTTTGTCCCATTCTGAAAGTCTGGTTCAGAATTAGATCAGTAGTAATCTGTGTTTCAAAATATTTTCTCATAATTGTGAGTGGCGACTCTATCTTTGCAACTAGTGGCATTTAATTGTATGTGTATTTTTCTGAGGGCTTTCAACACATTGTTGGGTAGATCTAAATTTGTCGTTGAAATTCTTGTTTGAAAAGAGAAGCATAGTCCTAATCTGATGGTGTTGAGAGAGTTGTGTTTCAGCTTTGTATAGAGGTTTCAATTTCAAGATAAATCTGAAGAAGGTTTCTTCTATCTTCTGTTGTTTCAAATCATTTAGTAATTCTTTCAAATCTAATTCAATTCATGTCTCACTTAATGTGAGTGGTGACTCAAAGTTAATCACTGTACCAGTGCAATATTATACATGAATTATAGTTAGCTATTATAGGAGAAGAATAGATCTAAGGGGGTTGAAACATTTAGTGGTTGCAAGATTTGTGGTGTGTTGATTTAAAAGGTTTATTAAGGATTTGATAAGAATTGGGGTCTACTATTATAAATGGTAAATAGAGAACTTTCAGGCATCTGGATCTTGAGGTATTCTCATTTTCATGTATTTTATTTTCATGAAAATTGATTGTGAAAAGTGTATTCTCCATCAAGTGAAATTTAGCATAAAGAGGAGGAGAATGATTTGATAAGTTTTATAAATTTCATTGGATCAGTTTCAGCTTGTTATGATAAGTTTGTGAAGTGTATAGTTTGAAGTGATTCATTGGTAGAAGGGTGTAGGTTTGTTGCAAATTACAAATCAGAATTATTGGTGAATGAGTTTCAAATATTTCAAAAATGTCAAGTTTACTTTCATCAAGTATGTAGTTTGTTAGCAAAGTTTCTAGACCTATT
Source organism: Cupressus sempervirens (assembly GCA_028749045.1). Lineage (NCBI taxonomy): Eukaryota > Viridiplantae > Streptophyta > Pinopsida > Cupressales > Cupressaceae > Cupressus > Cupressus sempervirens. The sequence goes on from CM053793.1 coordinate 706,277,771, forward strand.
TCTACCAAGCGATATATGCCATTATGTTTTGATGGTATTTATGGTTTTCCGAATGTCATTCCTAATGATATTAGAAAATGTTTTCCTAAGTTTAATGGGAACCATATTGTTTCAGCCAGTCATCATGTTGAGCTGTTTACTAATTTGATGGGTGACTATGAGATTTCTCATGAGGATGTGCACATGAAACTATTTGTTCAAACCTTAGAAGGTGATGCTAGAGACTAGTTTTCTTTTTTACTAGCATGTTCTATTTCATTCTGGAGTGAATTGCATTCTACTTTCATGGAGAAATTTGGAGAACAAGTAAGCATATCTAATTCTTATGATAAGCTCTTGAAGATTCACATTGAGGATGATGAACTTGTTCCTCAATCTAATATCAGATTTGCAAAGATTCTAAATGAAATCACTGAGAGTTACAAACCCTATGATCAAATGTGTTTAGTAGTGTATTTGGATGCATTTGACAAGAAAATGAATTATCTACTAAGGGATAAAGAACCATAGGCGTTATATCAGGCTTTTGTGACCTCTAGGGATATTGAGAATAATATGAAGTATGATTGAAAAGAGGTCATTTTGCTATGAATTATTGCTGGTATAATGTGTTTGAAAGAAAAATGGAATATAGTGTTGATTCTTTAGTTTCAAATAAGAGTATCAACACCCCTGCTATAGGTTTCAATCAAGTGGAAAATTTAGATCAGAATATGTGTATAAGGAAGGTTAGTCTGGTTTCAAATAGAAACACACATGTTCATGATGCTACAGTAGTGAATAGTATTTCAGACTCTGATAAGGTTCAACATTATGATGATTTTATGAATCAAGGCTTAGTTACAGTAGTAAGTTCTTCTCATTATGATTATATGTATGATGATATGACTAATGCTTCAAAATTTGAGGTTGCTACACCTAGGTCTCAGTCTTGTGCAAGTGAGGAGGCTAAGAGTTATCTCTATGATCATGAGTTTAATGTTGCTGATCCAGCATGTCATGGAGAGATAACACAAGATGAAGAATGCCAATCACATTTATCTCAGTCACAGTTAGAGGAACATAGTTCACATGTTTGTAATTTTTTAGCAATAGATGATAAGAAGGATTGACTTGACTAGTCAAATATGCAAGAAATGAATTATCTTATTGAGAGATTGCATTATGTTGAAAGTGTTATTAACTATTAATTTGAAAGATATTCATCTCAATTTGAGTATGGTGAAGTTGAAAGTCACCCTTCAAGTGATAATAAACTTGTTGATCTAGTATATTATCAAGACGTGTCATACAAAGCCGATGATGAGAGTTGTCACTCGAGTCAAAGAGAGGATAGTCATAGTGTATGTTCATCTTCATATGAATCAGATGCAAGCTGGGAAGAAGAAAGTAATGATGGGAGTGAGTATTCTTATGTTAGTAAAGGTATGAGTTCTATTTCTAAATCTGAAAGTGAATTTCTAGTTCAAAGTTATACAAGTCAACTAGATGTTGAAAGCTGTTAAGATTTGTCTACACAATACAAGGATAAAGAGGTTGTTTATAAGAATGGATTACCTCATTGTGTAAATGAATGTCTTGAGAATGAATGCAGTGATGATCAGTATATGAATGATTCTAAGGTTAATGCATCAGCACCTATTACTAAGATAAATAATGATAGGTCTACAAGACATTTGAATCACCTAAATGACGACAATGAAAGTAACTTTGATTTATATTCTACATACTTTGTTGATGGAGTAGAAAGTGAGTCCACATGTAGTTCTAATTTTTCTTCACATGTTGAAAGTCTTTGTGAAGACAAGATGTGTAATGGTTTTAAAGTATATACTAGCACTCTATATGATGAAAATCTTGAGGATGATCAGCCCATTTTTTGTCATAATGTTCAAAGGGGATCACTACATGGAATTTTTAACCCATTGTTTGAAGAGCACATGGACAATTCAGATTTAGTTGAGATTGAGTTTGATGATGATACCTGGTCTTACTATTGTAAGAGATTAGAATGTTCTTCTTCCAAGTTTGATAGTGAAACTGATGATTATGTTGCATCTAATGAGGTAAATGACAATGTGTTTGACAAAGTTGTTTTTAAAAATCAATATGCACCTTGCAATGAGTTTTATGATGAACTCTTTGATGTGAAGACTAATTTGTTTGCTGATTGTGAAGAACCATTTGAAGATTGTAGATTAGCTTCAGATTCTAACATTGATGACATGTGTGAGTACAAGTCAAAGCATTCATTTGAGTATCATCCACTCATACAAAAGGATATACAATTTGAAGGTATGAGTGATCCTTGTCCGCATGTTGAATATGATGCATTCATATTTGAGATTGATAGCATGCATGATTCATTAAATGAAGAGAGGTTTCAGTTTTAGTATGATATGTTTGAGCATGCTGATCATTACTCTCATAATGAGCAAGTGGTTGAAATGAAGTAAGTTTTTACATGCATTATGGAAGTAAGGATATAGGTTTAGTTTTGCTAAGAGATAAAATTCAAGATGTGTATCTAATTGGTGAAAATGATATTAGTAATGTTTGCAGTTTACCTCATGCAAGTTTAGATGAGAATCATGTTTATGACAGAGGTAAACAATTTTGTTGAAGTTTGGTGGCCTGAGGCCATCATTTGTACATAATCTTAGTGGTAGTTTCCTATTTTAAATAAAGTTGTTCAAGTGAGTTTTTGAAGTTTTGGGAATGGTCTACTTTACCCAGAGATTTGAAATCTTTCCATGCCCACAAATGGCATGCATCCCCAGATAGTGCCACTATCATGAGACAAGATTTGACAAGGTGAAAGTATATGGAACAAAGAGTCAGTGTGCCAGTTTTCAAAGCTCAATCAAGTGTTCTAGTCAAATTTTAAGGTTAGTTAAGGGACCATCTAGCATCAAAATGATAGTTTGTAGATCAATGGTGAAATAACTTTTTAATGATTGATCAATGCTTGAATTTGAGTTTAATTAGTATTAGATTGATCAATAGGTCACTTTGCAATGTCAGTCACCCAAAAACAATTTTTTTTTAGCTGGACCATTATGTGACCCAACTCATATGATCAGGATATAGCTTTATCAACATTGTTGCATTGCAAGGATGGAAAAATTTATCTACCAAGAGGTAAAATTAGATGAGGATGAATATGATGAATTCAAAAATGAGGTAACAAGTAGTTTAATCAAGGTCAAGATGATGACAATATAGAGACGATAAAAAAAATGCTTTATAATGTTTAGGGCATCAACTTTTCTTGTAGTTGATTACTATGACTAACGCAAAGGTACTCAATCTATCTGCTTGTTATCCAAAAGGGTGAGGGTCTTAAAGAAAAACAACCCATGTAGCAGGGAAGCCTTGAACAAGAAATTAGAAAAGAGGTTGCTGAAATAGAATGTAGAACACAGAACTAGTTTTGGTCTCCATTGATTCACATCCCATTATTTATGAGGCAAGTGAACAGGCACAATAAAATTAGCACTCCATGCAATGAAAGGGTAAATCAATGTTCGTAAAGGGAATCCACTAATTGAAGAGCCATCCATGGTTGTTAGAGTGGGATAGTATGGGAAAAAGATGCCCAATCTATATGTTGAGACACAAAGAAGCTCACACCAAATCACAACATCCATGCACAGATTAAAGAGAAGAAATCCATAGGAAGATGAGTTTCAAAAGCCCATGCAAATCTAAGCAAAGAAACTCCATGGCATCTTTAGAGGAACACTCACATCTCCAACAGTCAACATATCTGAGCAGCCACTAGCCAAGGTAAAAAGCCCAGCCCAACATGCGACCAAGGAAAAAAGCATATAACAATAGGGAAGTTGTTGCAAAGGATACTGCCTATATTATAAAGGGAGTTTACCACATGTAAAGGAATACTCATGCTAAGAAGAAGGTAGGCGAGTTTGAAATGTCACTCGTAGGGTAGAAAAACACAAACACAACAATCAAATGAAAAAGGCTATAGCACATTTGAGATATTTATCCCAGATTGGGGATATAGAGGATTTCTAAGATATTTAAATGCCCCAACACAATAAATATTAGTAATTGAAAGCCACGCGGGTTTTAGGGCTCAGGTAGGAGTTGAGGGGCCCGCAGGGTCAAAGCATAAAGTATTTTGATGATCCCTATGTGCAAATGTATGAGCATGAGATAATTTCAAAACCTCTCTACTCTTACACTTGAGCATATCAGAAAAAGTTGAAAATGTAAAGGCTTCCAATGATATGAGAATGGAAGTGTCCTGTATGCTTAGGAGACAATTTTCAAACCTCTCTGGTGTTATGACAATGAAAGGCCCATCATATAGGTGTGAAGCAAATTTTGAAGCTCTCTGATGTTATGCCAAGGTCATGAGAACATAAAAGATAACCTTCAGCATGTGAACATGAATAGAGATGAGAAAGGGTCGTAGGGCTATTAGATTCATTGTACGTGAGAGCATAGGGAAATTTTCATATGCTCACAATATCATGGGAAATGAAAATGATGTAATCAAAGGGAAATTAATTAATTAATATTTCAAAGGTCATAGCAAATAAAATTTTGACACATGGCGATAACAAGTCAAGGAGACAATAAAGTGAATATCAAATGGAAATTCAGAGGACAATAAAAATGAAAAATTGAAATATTTTGAATTGTTATATAGTTCTAACTATGTAATTTTTTTCATTTTTTCATTTTTTAAGGCTTTGGTATAGTCTAGATATAAAATTTTTAAACTGCTACCAAGGGAGCATTTTTTTATAGAAATATGCCTTATAATATATCCTGTTGAAATCGAGAGAAGCTAAATTTTCTAGATTTGAGATCAGATTTTGCACAGGTCTTCACCAGTTCAGTCTATAAGTAGTTTTGTAATTCCTGAGGCCTTCTCAATAGAATGGGTAGATTTGATCATAGAGCATCAAAGTTGGTTATAGTGTAGATTTGAATACTTTTTGAAGCCTGAATGTGGAGAAAACAATCTCAAAAAGATTATATTGGCTTCTTGAAATCACTTTTCAACTAATTTTTACTTTTATTATGAATTTACTTTGACATCAAAAATTAGTTATGATGGTGAATCAAATGTCTGAGATTCTTTATGCCTTTAGAAGCCAAAATCATGGGGATTTGATTTTTAGTTACGAAAAGAAGGTAGAAAAGGGTTTTTTCTGCTTCTTGAGAAGGGTTTTCATGTGGACAGATGTCATGTTTTGATCAGATCCATGAATTAACTCTTCTCCTATATCTTCTTTTCTTTTCCTCATTGTAAGGGTTCCAGTGTTGTCACTAAGAAACTAGTTGGTTCTAGTTTTTGGAGAAAAGACCACTCACTGTTGTGATACCAGGTTTTGGTTCCAATTTTTGATGTGTTCCCATAACTATGACACCAACTTTTAGCATAATTCTCTTGTATGAATAGCATTAGGAAGGATAATATAGATAGTTCAAATCTGTTAGGTGTTTTCATGTTTTCATTTTATGCATATGGTTGTATTGTTTCAAAGAAATTAATATAAACAACAACAAGTTGAGTTTCATCTTGAATCTTGTCTCCTATCTTAGTGAGCTTCAATGCTTTACGATCTTTGAACAAAGAGCCTAGATAGTAGTTGCAATCCCTTAAGGCTATATGTTGTCTTATTGTTTCTTGTAACTCAAGAGGTTATGTAAATGCTTCAGTGAATCAGTAGGGTTGTAGGTTTATTGAGAAGGATATCATGTAAGAATGAGGTTTGGATTGAGCATAAATGTTTATTTACAAGGTAAATAGATAGATCATATATCTGAATATATACATAAGTATCAGATATCCATATATATGCATTTGATTCATGGATTTGCCCAATGTATTAGGCACTAGTTAGCTACAGGATCATTAAAGTCTTACTATTGCATATATGAGGGTTTGTTGAATTTAACATTATTAATCAAATGTTCTTTCCCTTTTATGTTGAAGAACTAATATGTGATTCCCTTACTCAACTTGTGCATTCCATAGAGTTGTAATTTTCTACTGCACTTCTTTGTTACTACATAGGTTATTAGGAGATTTATGGGTTCTCATCTGCTTAATAGATTCAAGGATATGTTTTGCACTAGTATGATATCAATTGAATCTGAGGTCTACTTGCCTAGGTCTAGTGGAGCCTAAAGTGAAGAAGGAGTTATGCCTTATAGTTGGCCCAAGACTATAGTCTAGTGTATCTATCATAGGAAGTTGCTAGCCTGAGATGCATTTGTCTAGTTTCTTGGTCATTTTCAAAACTATTAAATCAGGAGCCAACAAACCCAAAATCAAAATATTTCATCACATTCTTCTTTGACCTTAGGAATTCAGGAGTGTATTCACTATCAAACCATTTATTCCAATGAAAAATATGTAAATTTTATTAAGGCACTCAAGATTATATTTGGTTACTCTACACATGCATTCCAATGAAAAGTTTGTTCATTATTTAAGGCATGCATGTGTGTCTTTAAACATCATTCATTCTAATGAAATATGTATAAGTTTCCTTAAATCATTCAAGGGTGTATATGTAATGTTACCTTAATGCATTCAATATTTTTTTGACTTTCTGATATTAGTTGCAACATGCATTCCTAGAATAAATCATTAATTCATGAAAGTTCATTTACCATTTTAAATCCTACAAGTGATCAAAATCATTACAAATCTCTAAGTGATTAATATCACTAAAAATACTACAAAGTTTATCTCCTACAATAAAAATAAGATTAGAAATCCCTATATATCAATCAAAAAATGAGTTAGGCATTAAAAAGAACAAGTCAATCTATCAATACTTAGAGGCAATAGACACTAGGCATAGATGATAGAACAACAAAGATGACAAATCTTGCAGATAATAGAACATGGAGACATATGGTTTACTTTCAACTAAGATTTTGTAGTCATCGATGATAGAACAACCTTAGAGACATTAAAACTTCCTCAATGATAGAGTACACAGACGATAGAATATTAGAAATGTTGACTAGCATAGATGATAATGTACTATAGTGGAGATGATAGTTCAATGATACCTCAACTTTTAGTACAATAATAGCACAGAAGATAGTAATGGCTAAATATCATAGATGATGATTTAATAAAAGCACTAGTTTTCTAGCCGACCACTACATAGATGATGAAAGGATAAAATTCAGAGATGATATAGTAAGACACAGAGATATTGAAACTTATCAAACATGACATAATGAGTTATACTATAGGAATTAATGGTTTTAAAAATATAGGGTTGAGCAGAGATGCCAATATACAAAGACATTGATCTGCGAAGATGACAAAGTGTCTTCTTAGATGACAATACATCCTAATGGCGATGATAGTGCATGGGTTTAGAAACAAGTTACAAGATTTTATGAACTTCAACAATGGAATAGGGAGGTAGATAACATTGAGCATGCCTAAATGTATGTAGGAAAATCCTAATCTGTCAGGAGAATGCATAAAAAATAAAAAATTAGATGTACATGTGCATATAAAAGATTGGAAACAAATTGAGATACAACTAAAAAAATCTTGAGTTTAACAAATTATGCAACTAAAAATTAAAATACTTATGTAACCTCAAATTAGCTCAAAAATGGCACCCATAAGAGGCCTTGTTGGTGTGTTCAAGTGTGAGAAATGTGGATGTGCTCTCCCAAACACAACTATTAAATCCCAATGTAATGAAAATGCAATATGGAATATGTGAATCTAAACTAAATGAGTGTAGAATACCTTCAAGAAATGGCTATGATTAAGCCAATCTCAAAGGATTCTAGGATGTGAAATAGAAATGCAAAGAACCAAACTAATAGAAATAATCTATCATGAAAGATGCAAGCATAAATGCAAGAATCTAACATCTACCAAAGAGTTAGTAACAATACATAAAAATCACTATGAAAGCTCTAACTCTATAGTAGTATGATAATAATGCAAATGAGGGAGATGTCAAATACTTGAGACAAGGGCTCTATTTATAGAGTTGAGAGAGGCCTTGAGGAGGTGGCATTTATGTCTCATCTACATATGTTCCACAAGGGATACACATGGGATAGGGGGACAAGCCATGCAAAGGTCAAATAAGCCTTTTTGATGAAAGTGATGGCTCATTTTTTCTCACACACGTGTGAGAAACCTTGGGGAAATGAAAGGGGGACAAGTGTGTAAGAGGTGTGAATAAAATAATAAAATGGAAGCTTTATTGGATCTTGAGTTGCTCACACATGTGTGAGTAGATACTTAGGGATAAAAATGCATTTAGAAATGGGTTTAGGATAATTAAGTGAGATTAATTAATGGGTAGGCTTAGAAGGATGAGAGTGATGGGTGTAGGCTAGGTTTTAGGAAGGGATTAGGATTAAATTAAATAGGATTTATCTTAATCATAGAATTAAAGAATTTTAATAAAGTGGAGGGAATTAAATAAATTAGAATTTATTTAAAAGGGGACTTATGGAACACCATGCATTAAATGAATTTAACACATTAGAGGGGAAGTATTCAAATTAAATTTAAATATATTAGGGAAATGAACCTATTTAGTTAAATAAATTTAATTAAGTAGAAGAATATGACAAACACAATTAATTAATTAATTAATAATTATAATGTCGTAAGAAATACTAAATAAATTAATATAGTGTTTAGGACAATTTTAAGTGTTTGTACATGAATCGTCTTCTCAAGTGGAAAGAAAAATATACTTAGAAGTGATGTGGATTGTTGAGGAATATTTCAATAGGCTAGGCATTAGTAAACACCTATTGTCTTTAAGAGTGACATAGTTATTCTCTATGGGAGAGTATGGTGTAGGGGCACCTAGGTGGGCTAAGAAAGACCTATGGATCACTTTGAATTTTTTCTTATAGTGGTGCTAGTCACACCACTAGGTGAATAAAGGGACCCATGTAGTCCTAACAAGGTAAGGTGTTAGGTTTGACAACCCCACATAGGTCAAAGTTGCTCACTAGGCCAACGTAGTTATTCTGAGACCTTGTAGGATAGAATGGTCAAATAGTGGTTGTAAGGTCATATTGAGGTTTTTAAAGTCCTATTTGGTCATTATAAAAGGTTGCATGAATTTTGGAGAAATTTTGAGGAATTAACTCCATAAGTTGAAAAAATTGCTCAATTATTGTCAATGTTGTCAATGACAAAATTGACAAATTTGCTTGCATTTTTAGCAACTTTTTCTAGAAGGTATTATAACTCTCTGAAAAAATTAGGAGTGTGGATGAAAATCCTATATGAGGCCATTCTCTACCTATTCAAGGGGTTTCAGAATTTTGGTATTGGACTATACAGACTGTGCATTAAGTCTTGAGAAACAGTTTTATGCATTTGAGTTCTTTTTGCAAAAATATGGATTAAATTTAGATCATTTTGAATTGGAAGATGTAATATAGGTTTTTTAAAGATTCTATATGATTTTATCTTTTCATTTTATTAGGTTTTGTGTGTTTGGTTAAATTATTTTGTTTTCTACTAACATGTTGTCATGAATCAGGCTGTGTGCAAAGATGGAGCCATAGGGACACTTACCACCTCTAGTTTAGTATGGAATTTTGAGATTTGGAGTATGAATCAATGCACATTTTTTATAGTGGAGATGGGGCCCTAGAAATATGAGGAGGTGTATTCGAAGTGATGCCCTAGGCAAGTCCTAGTAACTTGGTTAGGGATCACAAAGTAGAGAAAGTTGAATGGGAGTGGTTTAACATTGTTGATACTTCAACCTGAGATTGAATTATGTTAGAAGTTGTTGTGGAGTAACCCCAAACCTTAATCCTTAGTTGGATTTAAAAGGAAATAAAAAAACTCTTTCAATTAGATAGCATGCCAAACCCTTCAAACACTTATTTTAAGGCTAAAATTGTTCCCGTATAGTACAAACAATTTGGAAACCCTAGATCCGAAAAATACTTAAGGTCTCTAAAGAGGATAGTTGGAGTGGTGGTTTTTTAGATTTCTTGTTAAGAAATTTTGCAAGACAATTGAGTTTGTCTACTTTTGGAGGGCTAGTTTTTGTAGCCCTATTTCAAGAATTTGAATGTATTCTTTCTTAAGAGTTGGAACTCGATTAGGGTTTCTTTATTGAATTTAGTTGAGGATCTTGTGGGGAGTCCAAGTGAATTCATAGATGAATATCCACCCATCTAGGGATTTTTATGATCATTTGGAGTTATTTGCATTGAGGGAATGATAGTAAGAAAGATTGTTCTACTTGATTGACGTGTACCAATTGAAAGGTTAAGATTGATTTGGTTAGAGCCCTAAATAGAATAGGGTGGGTGGAACCCCTATTTTTTCAAGTTTGTGACTTAAGGAGACCCTAAGGAATAGCTTGGGGATGAATTAAATTTTTTTGTCACATCACATTGTACCAAAAAAGAAATCTCATAATAGAGTTGTCTTAACAATCATTTTTGTAAATCCTCTAACAAGATGAAATTTCAAGATTGAAGTATTTAAAAACCTCCAACAAAGACACTCCTAACATGGTGATATAAATCCTCTAATAGGATCATACTTAACAATATGTTTTTAAACTTTTAACATGGTTGGCTCCTAATATGGCTCACTTCAGAAAAGTGGGAATTATTGTGACTAGTTGTGAGGTAGTTTTTCCCAAACTAGATTTCTACGTTAAATCTTGGTTTCATGTGTGTTCATGTTATATTTATTTTATTTTATTTTCTACAACTAAGTTACTAAAGGTTAAAATATGTTAATTAATCATTAGATTTCTTTATTAACTTAGTATTAGTAATGTTCTAGTGCTAACTGAATGGGACATGAATGCATAATTAGTCAATGTTTGTATTGCCATATAAGGGATAAGGAATTTTTTTTATGGTAATTGATTCATCCCTCCCCTCTTAGTCAGACTCTTAAAAAATTCCAACATTTGGTATTAGAGAATTTGGTGCTTACAGGTATAAGTTTTAAGGACTTAAGCTAAAGATCAAGATGTCTTATAGGAGGGAGATTCCTAATTGTAATAGAGAAAACTTTTTAGCATGGAAAGAATTGATGAAGTTATATCTATCAAGCATCAATGATATTGATCTATTCTACTTGGAAAAAAATATGTTCCACTACCTAAACCTATTATTGTGGATCATATAAAAGAGGCAAAGGATCACAATATAATGATGATTGATATAGCTTCCTCTCTAAACTATTATAATTTTAATGAGGTCAAAGATTGTCCTACTACATTTGATATGTGCAAAGAGGTGCATAAATTATATGGAGGTGATTAAAATGTGCGAAGAGCCAAGGCATAAAATTTAAGAGGTAATTTTTATTGATTGAAAATGAAAGAAGGTGAGAACATTTCCCAATATAATGTAAGAATCAAAGAAAGTGTAAATGTGATCATAGTTGTAGGAGGAAACCTCGATGATGAAACAATAATCAACAAGGTACTAAGAACTTTTTTTCCTATTTATTCAATTAGTGTTTCACCTATTCAAGAGATGACATGCAAACCTAAAAATGATTTAACCTTAGATGATTTTATGAGAAGAATGATAGCATTTGAGATGGATAACTTTGATAACTATGCTCCTACTTCTAGCAATCTTTGATGTAGGAGCATCAAGCTTGGAATTTGTTGGAGTTATTATTTAATGGTTAGGGATGTGTTAGAGACACATTGGTTAACCTTGTCCTATGTGTGCATAGATATTTGAGTTATCATGTTAAAGTTTGAGCTATTTTTACCTTGATGCTACAACTATGTTTTCTAGTTTCTATAGAAGTTGAGAAAACCAACTTCATAGATCACCAAGAACACCTGCATGCAAATAATCTGTACTAAAGAGAAACTAGAAGAAAAAAGTAGAACTTGGAAAATCTCAATGGTGTGAGAGAAAAATTGTATTAAAAGTTATGAAAACAAAAAGAAAAAAGGTTCAACCTTAAAGGTGAACAAAACCCTAAAGGGAAAGAAAAACTAGGTTTTCATATTATAATTAATGTAAAATATTAATTATATGCATCTAAGAGTAAGCTTAAGTAACTAGAGTAATAAATAACTTAATTAACTAAATCAAGATGATCTAATTAATAAGCATAACAAATAATTACTCTAAAACCCCCCCCTTAAGTAAAGCTCAGGAGGAAGCTAACCTAGCAAAGCTATGAAATCAAGAAAATGGGTCCTGACAACAAGGCCTGAACAGGTACCCAAAACAAGGAAATCTTTGTAAACTGGAGACAAAGGAGAAAACCCAGTGGAAAAACCGCTCTCCAAAAAGAGATATAAAAAACATGCTAGGAAAACATAAAGCAAGGATGTCCTCAAGAAGACCCCTCAAGAACAACTTCTGAGACCCCAAGCATAGACTGCAACTGAAGATAGTGAGGTGATGTAAATGACTTGGTGAAGATGTTGAAAACTTGTGCACCAGTGGAAATGTACTCCAAAGAGAGAACACCATCCTAGATCAGATGACAAATGAAATACATATGAAGGTCAATGTGTTTAGTGTGTTGATGCTCCACTAGGTTGTGGGAAATATGAATAGCACTCTGATTATCACACCACAAAATAGTGGGATGATCAAGAGGAAAACCAAACTCAATCATCAGCTACCAAAGCCATAAAATTTCTTGACTAGCTAGCACTACTACTTGATACTTAGCCTCTATAGATGAAAGTGCATGAGCATGCTACTTATTGCATGACCATGTGATAGGACTAGAGCCAAGACAAAATACAAAGCCAAAAGTAGACTTTTGATCATCAACATCACCAGCCCAATCTAAGTTAGTGTAGCCAACAATGTGAGGAGTCCCTAATGTATAATGATTGTCATACATCAATGTGCCTTAATATATCTCAAAATACACTTGGCAGCTTGCCAATGACTTTCATGAGGATCATGTGAAAATTGAGAGACAAGACCTGCTACAAAGGAGAGATTAGGACAACCGTGTGTTAGATACAACAAGATACCAACCAACTATTAGTACAATATAGGATCCACTAAGAGTGAAGGGTAGGAGGTAGACAAGGTGACACCTGACTGAAAGGTGTTGGAGCAGGCTTGCAATCAAGCATGTCAAAGTGGTGAAGCATGTCAAGAGCATACTTCTATTAAAAAAAATGCTTGTAGAGGACTGAACAATCTAGAGACCAAGAAAATAGTGTAGCAGATCAAGATTAGTCATCTCAAATTAGTCCATCAATGCTCTCTAGATAGCCATAATCATAGAGGACAAGCTACTTGTGAGAAGAAGATCATCAACATATAGCAAAAGGATCAAAACCATAGCCTCAAGATGTTGAATGTAGATTGGATGATTGAAATGGCAGCGTGTGAAACTTGTAGAAAGTAGAAAATAGTCCATCTTCTCATACCAAGCCTAAGGGGCTTGTATGAGACCATATAATGAGTGTCAAAGTTTGTAAACCAAGGAGGAATCCTACACAAATCCTTGAGGCTACTCCATGTAAATCTCCTTAGTAAGATCACTGTGCAAGAATGCACTCTTCACATCCATCTAAAAAATGGGCCATCCCAAAGAAGCTATGAGGAATAATAAAAGGTGAGTAGAGTTCATCTTGGTGATAGAGGCAAATGTCATAGTGTAATCAATACCCTCAACCTATGAAAACCCCTTCACAACAAGATGAGCCTTGTGCTTATCAATGGAACCATCAGCAAAAAACTTAGAATGATACAACCATTTACACTGCACTAACTTTCTTCCCTTAAGAAGAGAACAAAGATCCCAAGTATGATTCTTCCTCAAAGAAGAATACTCCTCCTCCATTGCACTATCCCACTTAGAATGTCCTATCGCTGCTACAAATTTCTGGGGATCATCACAAATAGCATGACTAAGAATACTAGAACTTATAATATGAGAACGGGTGTGATGAGAAGTGGTAGGGTCACCAACTAGAGATCCTATAGCCTCAATTGTAGCTAGAGCCCATTTAGGCATCTGAGGAGGATCCTATGGTAGAGGTAAATGGGGATAACCATGATCATCATCCTCATCATCCAGAAAAGAGACTAGAAAGGATGAGCAAGTAGTGGTAAGTGAAGTCGACTCTGGAGATAGGGTATTTATTGAAGGAAGGCATTCATCAAACTAGACATCTTGTTAAAATAGAACTTCTCTAGAATTAGGATCAAACAACCTATAGGTCTTAACATCCTCACAGTAGTCAACAAAAATGAGGTGTTGACTCTTTTTCTCCTTTGCTCCCCTCTGAGTATCTGGTATAAATGCCCATGTTTCACTACCAAAAATTCAAAATGAAGATACATTAGGCTTGACATGAGACCAAGCCTCCTCAGGAGTCATATTTCAAACTGCCTTATGAAGCATCCAATTTTGAATATAGTTGGCACAATTGACCACCTCTACCAAAAATAACAAATCCATGGACCTGGACTCAATCATACAATTAGCCATCTCCCAAAGGGTTCTATTCTTTCTCTCAGCCACACCATTCTGTTGAGGGGTGTAGGGAACTAAAAACTGATGTTGAAGACCATGTTTAGAGAAAAAATCCCTAAAAGCTTGGTTCACATACTCCCCCCATTATCTGTGTGTATCTACCAGATAGAAAGACCAGATTGCTTCTCAACAAATGTCTTAAAGACTCAAAATGAATCAAAGACATCAAACTTCTACTTCAAAAAGTACACCCATGTACATCTAGAGAAGTCATCAATGAAAGTAAGCACATATTTGTCACCTAAAAAAAGAGTAGGAAATGACATGAGGTCACTATGAATCAACTCCAATGGTGCCAAAGCACAAGTGGCTCATCCATGCAAAAAAGGATCCCTATGTTGTTTTCCAATTGGACAACCCTGACAAACACCATCTGTGCAAACAATTTAGAGAAGTCTAAGAAAAAGTGCCTGTGTGCTCATCTGTTAAAGATATCTATAATTAACATGGCCAAAAATGCTCACGCCAAAGTCTACTTACTGAATCTACATGTTCTATAAGACAAGAACCTATGTCATGAGTGGACTCAAATCCATAAAATCAGTAGAGGTGAGATGCAAAGTCAACACTCCTAGTAGCCACAATCATCTTAGAATTAAGTAAGTCCTAAATAACCACATCATGTGATGAGAACTCAATTGTCTTACTAGAGCTAGAGAGGAAAATATGATAAATGGACAATAGGTTCATCTATATATTAGGGACATAAAGAACATCCTAAAGAGAACACCCAACTAATTCAACAAAACCAGAACCCACAATTGAAAGATGTGATGAGTTTCCAACAACAATCTATGAAATAGCACAAGGAGCAAGTGAGGTGACCAACTACTGAGTGTTTGTCATATGGTGAGAGGCACCAGAATTAAGAATCCAAGTAGGCCTAGAAGTCCTAACTCATGTAGTAAGAGTGTGACCTTTCCCTACAAGGGGGGATGTAGACTTAGGAGCTAAAATGTGATGCTCTTGCATGGCTTCCTCTAAAGCCTCCAAACATTTCCAACACCTAGAAATAGGATGTCCATCCTATTGGCTCTTGATTTAACAGTTTTGAAAACAACCAAGAAACCAAAAAAATGCATCTAAGGCTAGAAAATTCCTATAATGGATACACTTGACTACAATCTTGGGCCAACTATAAGGCTTGACCCTTCTTCTACTTTAGGCTCTACAAGACCTAGGTGGGTAGACCTCAGATTCAATTGATATCGTACCAGTGTAAAACATATCCCTAAGTCTATTTACTACAGATGAAAACCCCTTATATCTCCTAATAACCTATGAAATGAAATAGAACTTACAGTAGCTAAATGAAAATCTATGAATCTCATCAACTAAGTGAGGGTTAAACCTTTTTAACCCACTACAAAACATGAAAAATTGAACTGATTTGATTAAAAGATTTTGAATTCAACAAAACCCTTAAAATGTAGTAGCATGAACAAGTGATCCTGTAAACGATCAATGCCTTATCTATTGGGAAATTCCATGAATTAATCACACACATATAGATATCTGAGACATATTTATATCTTTAGATATACAATCTATCCATTCACCTTGTAAATGGACATCCATGTTCAATCTAAATCTCATTCTTGCATGATATCCTTCTTAATAAACTTGCAACCCTGTTGATTCCCTAAAGCATTTACATAACTCCTTGAGTCATAAGAAACAATAAAACAACATACATCCTTAAGGGACTACAACTACGACCTAAGCTCTTTATTCAAAGATCATAAAATATTGAAAATTCACTGAGATTGGAGACAAGAATCAAAATGTAACTAATGAAAATTTTCCTCCATTGTATTCATTTCCTTGAAACAATATAATCAAATGCATGCAATCAAAACATGAAAACACCTAACACATCAAAACTTTCTGTATTATCCTTCCTACTGCTGTTCATACAAGAGAGATTTGCTGAAAAATATGTGGTATCATAGTATGGGAACACATCAAAACTGGATCCAAAACATGATATCACAACAGTGACCGATTTTTTCTCCTAGAACTGGAACCTGTACAATGAGAAAGAAAGGGAATGATATAGGAAGAAGTGAATTCTCAGATTTGTTCTACAACTGATAGGTGTCCACTCAGAATTCCTTCCCAAGAAGATGAAAAAACCTCTTTCTACCCTTTTTCTGCAACTGCATATCAAATCCCATCATTTTGTTTCTATAAGCAAGGAATATCTAAGATATTTGATTCACCATCATAACTAATTTCTGACGTTAAAATGAACAAAAGGTAAAAGTAACAAATCAGTTGAAATGTAACTCCCAAAATGCAAGAAAACTGTTTAAAGTTGATTTTCTTCACATTTAGATCCCAACAAGCCTTTAGAAGTTCTCTCTAACCAATTATAATGCTCCATGATCAAATCTTCTCATTCCACTAAGAAAGCCCTAGAAATAACAAATTTCTTATAGCTCAAACCAGTGAGCACCTGTGCACAAACGAACTTCATATTTAGAAAATTTAGATCTTCCTAGTTTTGGCAGTATCTTGGAGTGCATATCTAGCCTTCCAAAAACCCCCTAAATCTTAGTTTGAAAATAGAGTCCCCTACTACAAGACTTTGGCTTGCAACTTTAAATTTTAAAATTTCAAAAATTCTAAAGTCTAAACTTTAGAAAATAAACTTTTGAATTTAAAATACCATATCATTCTTTTGAAAATATAATTAAAAATGGCATTTTAAAATCATTTTATTTTTTTCCCTCATATTGCCACTCGATTCAACCTTCCTTTGACTAGGCCTTGACATGTGCCATGTGGCATGCTACCATTGGCCGCCCAACTACTCCATCACCTACTGACAGGGTTGTCACATCATCATGCACCCCAGGCCCACTACCACTTATCTAATTCCCGCATGCCCGCATTGCTTAACTGGCGTGCATCTCTGAAATGCAGGCATGCACTATCTGTTGGATATGCCATGTGGCAGCATCTTGCGCATCTGCTTGAGCCTCCACATCTCTACCACATCACTACACCCATGGCCTATGTCACCATGTGTCATGTGCTTGCATGCCTACATTATTTATCCTCTGGGCACTTTGTTTTTATGGACATGTGCCTATCGCTCATCTTGCCATGTGTCATCATCTTGTTGCATTTGGATTTTGGGCACCACATCATCAACCTCACATTTTTGTTCAAAAATTTTGTCTGATGTCATGCTGACATTACCTTCAAGTTAGCTACCTGGGCCCCACACATGCTCCAAGGCTTCCAAAAGCCACTAGTCTTCAAGACATTATGTTAATGGTGTGAGTTTCTATTTAAACAACTAAGTAAAGCTCTACCCACCCAATGTGGGATAAATCACCTGCTCATGGCTTCCCTTTGATTCTTGTGGAGTCTCTTTTCCTTTGGTGCCATGGGTTTTCATCTTTTAAGGCTGTGACTTTGTTTCTTTTAATGTGCCTGCTTTGTTATTTAGATGCTTATGGGACTTTTTGCTACATGAAGCTCTTCAAACAATGGCTCTTTCTCCTTCTACATTGCACGGGTGGGTTCTTCAAAAATGTGCAAACCATTCCCCTACTATCATGGGCATTCATTAGGTGGCTCTCAAACTACGCATGGGGAGCTCCTTTTTTATGGATGGTTTTCTTCATTTTTGATTTCATGTGAAACTCCTTTAACATTGGTGTGGATTTATCTTTTAAACTTGTGTGGGAATCTTGTGTTATTGATTCTCTTTTTACTTAAAACTATAGCACGTCCCCTTGCGCATGACTGCAAGTTTCTTGCTATTGACTGTAGGCTTCTTCATGTTAATGTGGGGCTCCTCCAAATCAAAGCGTGGGTTCTCTGTTTGTTTCTTTCCTTAATCTTGCCATGGATTCTCTCATTCCATGGAGTGGCTTGCATTTTTAAATTGCCCTACCTCTTCTTATCTATGGGTGCCATATGGTGTGCACTTTTCCTTTCATGTGTGAGCTATTCTTGCTCATTTAGAGGCTTCTTGCAATCATGCCAGCTTTTTCCTTTGTTTAACTACCCACTTCTTTCCTCTCAATGGCTTGAATATCCCCAGCTATACTTTCTATTTCATATACATCTTTTTTCACATGGTTCTTTGAAAGGGTGTGTTGATTACTATTTGACTTGCTTCATGTCTTCACTCCTTTGCAATCGGCTTGTTCCTATAGTCTTGAAAACCAATAAGAGGCTCTGTGAGAGTAGAACTCACAAATGGAAATGTACATGGCCAATCGCTTTCAGTAATAGCCAACTCAAATTTTGGATAAGATGGAAGCTTTTAAGAAATGCTATTCTAACAACCTTTATAAATTGGTACTCGGATACTTCCACAAGCAGAATGGTTGTCCACTTCTACTTTTTCTTCCTACTTACAAATATTGACCTCATTGAAATCCATGAATGCTTTTGTTGGGGTAAGACTCATACTATAAGTTTTCTACAATTTTCCAATTAGTTTCATGGTTACTGGAATCTAAGGAAAAAACCATGTTTTAATGATTATCATCTTGATATCTAGTATTCAGTTGTAGAAAACTTATAATTATAATTTATAATTTCTAGAATTATAACCAGTTATAGTAAAATCTTGCTATGGCCTTAACTCATCTAGGGAAATCATAAGCCTTTTTGTGAGTTCCCTAGCTTGTCCATCCATTGCTTTTGACTTGGCTCCCACTTATCTGGGAACACGGCTCCATTTTTCTCATGTAAATGCACTTAAAAATCCCAAACAATGGAAGAGTAAAAAAAAATCATTCTCTCATAGAAATGCTATATGAACTTGGTTATGGATAGGGCTCTATGAAATGAAATTTTGCAATGACATCTATCAGTGATCTGACCATAGTTATCTTTTCCCTTTTGAAAACCTTTGAAAATCATTATACCAAATGTATTTTCATTATTTAACTCACTCTGCTTGATGTAATCAGTCGGGCCCCAACATAGGTTCGGCCAAAAAAAAATTCATTTCCAAACAACTAAATCCCCAAACTAGCCTACTGAGATCTTCAAACTGACTAGAATTGAAATCAAGCATTGAATTGTTCTTAAAAACACATTTATACCCCTTACTGCCCACTATCTTTTTAATGCTAGAAGGTCCTTTGACTGGCCTTAAAAACTGACCAAATCACCTAATCAAGCTTCAAAAACTAGCACATTGACTCTTTGTTTTGCATTCTTGCATCCTATCAAATATCATCTCATGATGAATTCAGGGTCAAAAAATATTGACCGTCAAAGTTGACCTCTCAAAACTGCCTACAAGAAAACATGTCAAAAAGCAATAAACTAGGTTCAGAGTTGGCTTCAAAAAATGGGCAAATGGACACTTGGAAGAATGAAAATTGGGGAGTTGATTTTTTGTCATGAGGTGAATATAAATTTGGGATATGAGCTCATGAAAAATAATAGGATGCAAATGGCAAGTGGTCAAAGTAGGCTACTTGGAAATTGTAAACTAGAAACACTAACAAAAAACATTTTTTGTGAATGGAATTGACTTGGAAAAATGTGCAAATGGATTCGTCTAGATGTGAAAATGGGCACACTTATAGTATTTTTAGGGTTCAACATAGTGGTACAATCCATTTGATCTAGGAAATCACCAATTAGGAGTTATGACATCATGAACAGGGGTACCAAACAATCTGCAAATGCTGACACTAGTAAAAAGTTATAAATTGCGTTTGGAATCGGATTTGAAAACTGATCAAATGAATTTTTCATAAGTTAAAACTTGAAACATAACAAGTCTCTGATATCTATATTGCAACAAAAATGGAATTCAAGATTTCAATCAACTAGTCAAAAATTATAGCTCGTCAAATAGGGCCTTCCAGAATTCTGAACTAATTGCATCAGCATGACAATATTAAATGACCAACTTTGAGGGATTCAAAACTTAGTCAAACGGACTCAAAATGACTCAAAATTTGAAATATAGGCTCTTAGCTATGAAAAATAGATACTCCCAAAGTGGTGGGTCAAAAAACCTTTCTGGGTGCAAGACATTCAGATGCAAATAGGGCCTTCTGTCACTATTTGACACTGGTGAAAAATGCAGATATGACATTTGGTCAAAATAGGACTTCGCCAAATGACTTGGAATGATAGTTTACAATCATGGAACATGTGGATGGGCTAAATGGAAGGTGTTAGAAAAATTAAAGACCTCAAGGGTCTCAAAGGTACAACTGGATACACATGCATTTATGGAGCTTGATTTGACTCAAAATTTCAAATAGACACTAAAAAATGAGAATGCAATTTTGAAACCCAACATATCCTTTCCACAAAAACTATAGGTCTTAGTTGATTTCTTCTTATTCTTGGTGGTAGAATCAATAAAATTTGAAGAAAATTTACTCTTGGAAGGGTTAGCTAGAGGTTTGGCATCAGTTTTTAGTGTATCCTTCTTCGGTTTGGCTTTTTGTTTTGGTTTCCCTTGAGAAGTCTAAGCAACCAATGTTTGGCTGGAAGAGCCAAAGGCATTCACCTGTTGGATCTTGGCCTATTCTCATGTCAACTGATCACAAAATTTCTCAAAAGAAGGCATCTAATGTTTGTTACCCAAGGCATCCATAGTGGAGTAGAAAGTGGAAGAAAAGATTTCATACTATTCTCACAACTTTGAGAGTATCAAAAAAATACACTCAAAATTGTATGTAGAGATTTGAACTTCATCAAGAAGTCTTCAATGGTGGGGAAGCTAGTTAGTGACAAAAAAGTCAACTCTACATCAAGCTGTAATGCCCAAAACTCATTCGCTGTGCCAAAAAAGTTGTAGAACTTGGTCCAAATAGCCCAAGGAGTGTTAAACCATCCAAGTGAAATAGTATACTATCTGAGATGTTCAGTGCAATCAATCCCATGGCCTCATCCATTTTTTTTTGTGCTAAAGAACCTCAAAAAGGCACTACAAAATAGGTCAGTTCTCATCCAAGCATGACCACAGACCTTGTGATATGAGAAGCCTAGTCATTTTTGCTTTCTAGGTGTCATAGTTGTGTAGAGTGAGCAGGGTCAAAGAAGGATCTAACATTGAGAGAAAAAGATGAAAGTAGAAGGGTCTTATTCTAAATTAAATTACAGAAAAGAAAATGCCCCCACAATAGATAATGATATCCTTCAAATACCAAAGAAAACAACTATAGAAAGCATAAAAACTGAGAAAAGAACCTAGATTTTGAATGCAGAGAAGAAGGAAATAGAAGCCTCTACTTCAATGCCAAAATTGGGAGCACAACTAAACTTGGAATGAAATGAAACCAACACCATTGTCTCCATCTCTAAGCCAACTTTTTGATTCTTCCTTTGGATCAGAAAAATACATTTGTATGCTCAATTTATGACCAAAAAACCAACTGCAGGTCCAAACAAGGAGGTCTCTGAAAAATTATAGACCTAACAAAAATTTGATGGTCATATGACTGTCAACTAGATGTCACCAGAAAAAAATCCAACCACTGATTTGTTAAGGTTAGCTACCAAAATATGATGTTAGCATGTCAAAAGTGACATTAGCAAGCTGTGTAGGGGTGATGATGTCAGCCTATCAGATGATGACATCACACTAGAATAAGCTGGCATGGCTACCAGTAATTGCTAACTTGGCACAAAAAAATGATGTCACTCTATCATAGAGTGACATAAGACACTAGAGCAATGACAGGAAATGGTTGCATTGGTGGTAGTGGCACCTGGGAGAAGAACTCAGTGATGTTGCTTGCCCTTTACTAGTGGTAGCAGAGGATTGGTGGCTCACCGATGGTGGCCAAGCCCAGACATTATTACAGTGGCACAGCTAGTTGCAATAACACCTATCCTACGTGCTGGTGGCACAGCAGTGGCCTTGTGGTGGCATGGTGATGGCGCGATGGGACTGCTACCAAAAAAATGTTTTTAATTTTTAAATTTTTTTTGAAAAATGTATCCATACAGCCTTCTGGGGGCCAAATGTTTTTTCCAAAAGCTACAGTGACCAAAAATCAAAAGTTTTATATGATTTTTGTTTGTATTGGGCCTTCTAAGTGTGATGGTAGCATTTTTTTAGGCCCAAAGTGCCCCAAAAAATCACCTTTCTCCCTATTGAAGAAAAAGACCTCAAAAAAGCTAGGGTTTCTATCTCTAAATCACAACTTCAAGAATCTTCAAACTAGGAAGTAGTAGGGATGCTCTGATACCATGTAGAAGTTGAGAAAACCAACTTCATAGATCACCAAGAACAGCTGCATGCAAATAACTTGTATTGAAGAGAAACCAAAAAGTGAAAAAGTAGAGCTTGGAAAATCTCAATGATGTGAGAGCAAAATTGTATTCCAAGTTATGAAAACAAAAAGAACAAAGGTTTAACCTTAAAGGTGAATAAAACCTTAAAAGGAAAGAAAATATAGGTTTGTGCATTATAATGAATATAAAATATTAATTTTATGCACCTAAGAGTAAGCTTAAGTAACTAGAGTAATAAACAACTTAATTAACTAAATTAAGATGATCTAATTAATAAGCGTAACAAATAATTACTCTAACAATTTTTGGGTGCCTATTGCAGGTCATGTAACTAATTTTTTCCAATGAGTTAGAGAATGAAAATTTTAGGTACTGAAGAAGGACTAGAGTACCATCTCTGGTTAAAGGTGAAATTCCTAGTTCTTTGTAAGTTGGTAGATATGGCATTTCTCCTAGAGTTTAAATTTTTAGAAGTTTGTACCATAGGTTTCTGTTGGTGTAAATAAGTATTTAAAATTTACACTTTACTTAAGTTTACTTAAGTTAATGCATTATTTTATTATTTATTAGTTAGTCACCTAGGAGTATGCATACTCTTGTGAGTTGTCATGTTGACAACATAGGAGCTAGCACTCTAATTAAGCACATGGTGTCTACAACATAGGAGTAAGCACTTTATTTGAGCACATGGTGTCTACAACATTTATACATGTGAGACACCTCATCATGCTTATTCTCTTATTGCGGAGGATATGTGCTTAATTTTCATGCTTATCTCCTAGTTCTTTCTAAACACATTCTAGATGCATCTTAGAGGCCTTTATATGCAGGCTCTCCTAGTCTATATGTACATGCTTTGACATGCTTGAGATAACATATTCTCATCTTGATCAGACCCTTTTTGGTCTATTGGTGTGCTTGTGCTTGAGTTCCTTGACCTTGGGTGAATTCTACCCTAAGGAAAATTCTTACATGGTATTAGAGCTCAGGGAGATTCTCTTCACATAGTCATTCGAGGCCATTGTTGCTTCAGCACCTCAACCTGAATCTAGAGAATTTGTAGAAATTGGGAGTGTCTAGAGCCAAAGAGGACCTTGGCATTGCATCCATAATGTTGATTTGGTGAATTGATTATAAATTTTCCTATGTTGGGCTATAGTCAAAATTGACGCAATAGCTTTTTTGCAAACTCACAACCCAAAGGCCCGATTTGTGAAATTGGTATAATAATTTTAGATCTGTACATTTAATTTTCAGATTTGTCTTTTTTTTCATCTACCTCTTTGCAATTTTTTTTGGATTTGCATTATTTTTTCTAGAAAAATTGGCCATCAGGCCTATAGGAGAGATATTTTGTAGGTGAAAATTGAAGCTTGTTGGTGCAAATCAGATATTTGTATCACATTCAAAAGGTCAAAAAACCTCCAAATTGTTCATTTGAGGAAAAATCTAGAGCCATTTGATTTTTGAAGGAGCAACGACAAAAATTCAAGAAAAATAATTACAATAGTGATTTTCAAACAGTGATATCTTCCACATAAGGACTCCTTTTTGGAAGTAATTTTTTTTTGTTTTGGGGTAGAATTTTGTGATCTACACATTAGTGCAGATGGTTTGAGATCTCTATTCCTAATTTTTGTGCAACTTGCAAATCTCTATTTTTTCCACTTCAAATGCTTAGTACAAGCTCATCTGGACACATATTTAGGTTCCATTTTTTTAAAGTAAATAATTTTTTGTCTACTTTCTAGATCTACAATAAGATATAGGCTTTTGTGGGTAGAAACATTACTTTCAAAAATAGGCCCTGAATTGGAAAGTAGCTCTT
This sequence comes from Cupressus sempervirens, assembly GCA_028749045.1. Lineage (NCBI taxonomy): Eukaryota > Viridiplantae > Streptophyta > Pinopsida > Cupressales > Cupressaceae > Cupressus > Cupressus sempervirens. The sequence goes on from CM053793.1 coordinate 706,302,358, forward strand.
GTAATCACACTAAGTGCCAAATCATATATTAGGGGGAGGTTGATTGATCTCTTTTGAATTTTGGGGGGTGCATACATTCATTGATCTCATGGAGTCTTGTCACATATTTTAGTCTAGTATAAGACTGAAGTTGGCACTGAGAAGCTATCAGAAATGGAGTACTTTGATACTTGATCATCTAAGAGAACATCAGGAAGTGATTCCTTCTCTATATTTGAAGATACCACCTTTGTTCGAATATCTTCCTTTTCTTCTTGGCTTTATGTATAGTAATATGAGTAAAGAATATTTTGCTTCTCTTAGACTAGCAAGTTGTCCTCATGATGTTTGCATGAATCTTTGGGAAGCATATGGAAATCCATGAGTTCCTCCATTTTTTGAAGACATTCTATCCCTACTCACTCCTATTATGGTACCTCCAACTCTAGTTGAGATAACACCTGCTAATACTCTTGTTACTTCTACTAATCTAGTTCTAGCCATAGATGCTTACATGTGTGAGATAATATATTCTCATAGTTCATACTCTTCTTAGTCTACTATTGTGCTTTTGCTTGCATTCCTAATTTAGTACAATAGGATTTTCCATGTCTTCCTACTTCAACTTCATGGGATGACTTCCTTCTAGACATTGTAGAGCTGTTTATGGAGTTTCACATTGAAGATGTGGGAGACATCATTGATGAAATTTGACTTCTCTTTGTTGAGGAAAATACTACATACATAGCCATAGTGATAGGTCCAACATAGCAAGGTACACCTAGTCTTCTAGCTCCAATATTCGTAGATGACTTCTTGGTAGACAATTTAGGTTTGTTCATGGAGTCACACATAGTAGATTTAGGAGACTTCTTTGATGATATACCTCCTATATTTGATGATGATGATCCATCTATAGTTGTTGCAAGGGCTCACTCCAACCCTCATATTGATTCTCTACATGATTAGTCTTCACAAGCTGATATGATTGTAGATTCTTATGTACAATAGTTGTAGAAGGTCTCTTTATAATTTGAGAAAAAAAATTGTTCCTTGAAATAGGTTCTACATACATCCTTTCTAGATCTGCACTTCTTCTCAGTAGTATTGGAAGGAGCCACAATCAGTATCAACACAGGGATAGTTGAGCAGGTTTCAAAGACACCTTTCATCATCAAGACTCTTTCCACTCATAAGGGAAGCATTTCACCCATACCTCTACCATTTTTTCTTCCAAAGGGGAGGAACATTATTCAGTGGTCATGGATCAACTTCTACATTAGAGCATTTCTCACTGGTCGACACCTTACTTTTGGTTGGGGACTACCTTGTCTCCTTCTTCTTCTTCTTTATGGGGAGGACCTTTTCCTCTTAAGGGGTTTTTTCCTTCTCATATTTCTCCTTTGTATTTACTTGATGTATGTCCTAATGGGTGGGTCTTGATTATTCCATCCATCCATGCATCTTGTTCTTTCATCTCTCCTTTTGGGGGAGGGTTTTTTCCATGAGATTCTCAAGGGCATTCCCCTAAGTTTCACTTAAGGAGGGGTTTTGGTATAAATAAGTATTTACTATTTACAATTTACTTAAGTCTACTTAGGTTAATGCATTATTTTATTATTTATAAGTTAGTCACCTAGGAGTATGTGTACTCTTGTGAGTTGTCATGTTGACAACATAGGAGTTAGCACTCTAATTATGCATATGGTGTCTACAACATAGGAGTAAGAAATTTATTTAAGCACATGGTGTCTACTAAATTTATACATGTGAGATAACTCATCATGATTATGCTCTTATCATGTAAGCTATGTGCTTAGGTGTCATGTTTATCTCCTAGTTCTTTCTAGACACATTCTAGATGCATCTTAGAGGCCTTTATATACAAACTCTCATAGTTTGTATGTACATGCTTTGACATGATTGAGATAACATATTCTCATATTGATCATACTTTTTTTGGTCTACTATTGTGCTTATGCTTGAGTTCCTTGATCTTGGGTGAATTCTTCCCTAAGGAAAATTCTTACAGTTTCTATACATGACTTTTGGGATAGATGTGCATATATCCTTAATGAATTAGTCTTTGTGTCCTGAAGGGGTTGTAGAGGACCTAAATTACTACCTTCATTTTGAAGAACAAGTTATATTCAATTGGGGCTAAGATATATCATGATTTTTCTTAGGTATCAATTTTTGGGCATTTAATTTCTATTGGAGACTGACTTTCGGCATTTAATTTATGTATGGGTATTTAATTCGTGTTGTGGCTGACTTGTGTCTTAGATTGGTATAAGTAAGGGGTCTTGTGGAGTCTATTAATCATTCATTCAAGGAGGGATTCATTTATTAATTCAAAGGAGTGAGTGTGGAGAGTAGCTAAAGAGCGCATTTTCTTGAGTCTGTGGATAGAGCACCGAATGTGAAGTAGTTTATAGTAGGATTATGATGAATTTGTGAATGTGTGGAAAGAGTGTTGAATGTGAGGTAGTTACACTTAGATCTTAGATAAAGTTTGAGAAGAGCTAGTTTCTCTGGCTTGAAAACAAGGAGATTTCTTGGTGGGCTTGCAAGCACAAGTTGAGATCTTCCTTGGATGTTTCTACCAGAGTGTGAATTTGGACTAGCTAGCATTTGGGCTAGATCTTGAGGGATCTTGTAGAACTATTATTGTAATTTCTTTTTATTTGGCCATAACTAGGAAGGCTTTACAACCTAGCACATTGCATGTAATAGTTATTTTATGTATAAATTATTGTAATTTGGTATTAGATCTTGCATATTATTTTGTTTCTACTATGTGGTTATTTGTTGGGGGCTAGGACATCTCCTTTGGGGATTCTCCTACCTTGCAATATGTTAGGTGGTATCAGAGTGAAGGTTGTCCCTGAGTGTGTAGACAGATCGTCGAAGGTGTGGTAGTTTGCACCAGGACTTGGATTAGAGAAGTAGATCTAAATTGACCTTGATCTAGTGGTGAATTTTCTTTCTGGAGTCCTAAATCTCTTGGTTGCAAGGTGGCAGATCATGGTTCTAATTTGAAATTGTAGAGGGCTTGTAGATGGACTAGTAGATGCAATGATGGTAGGTTGATCATGTTGAGGCATGATCACATAGAATTTTTGGATTGTAGATCTGTGGTCCTACACTTGAAATATGGTTCTTGCCTGTTCATGCAAGGTGGCAGGTTATGATCTAACTTGAAAAAAATTCAAGGTTGTCACAATGAGCATGGGAAGGATTTATTTGTAGAGGATTTATGGAGATCTTGGGAGATGGCTTCGAGAGGATTGGACCTTGAGATGATTGCAAATCTCTGTGATGTTCTAGAAAGGAGATTTTATGAGATGTCTACTCAGGTTGAAGCTAGATTGGCTGATCAAGCTAAGGAGGTGGTTTCTCAGTTTGAAAATAGTTTGAATGATCAAGATAAGGAATTTTGTACATTTTTGTGGAGCTTGAGTCTACTAATCTAGAAGAAAGTTGTTTGACCAGTTAAGAGACTTGTTTGTGAGAGAAGATGGCATAGCAAGGTCAAGGTGGAAGAGGTTGGTTTTTTTGATCAGTTTGATAGAAAACCTATAGCGAAGCTAGAGGTTGTTCCTCCTAATCTTTTTGATGCTAGGATAGACATTGGTTTTCATGATAAGTCAGTTAGATCTGACATAAAAATTATAGAGCACTTGGTCATGGATGATCTGGTTGTTGTTGGTGACAAGTTGTGCATTGTAGAGCATTTTATTGTGAGCAATGAGGTTGTTTATGTTATGAATTTGGCATGTTTTGATAGAGATCTAAATATTGCTACTGATGTGAAGTTTTTTTTGTTAGTGTGGATTCACTAGTTGCTGATGTGGATGAGGATTTATTGATGAAGCATTATGTTCAGTTTGTTCTTGGGTGTGAGCATGTTGATTGGATTTTTGATATGTATTTGATTCTAACATTTCAGTAAATGAAGCATAGATGCTTGATAATTAGATTTTTTCTATTGACTTTAATTAAGTGGAAGCCTTTGGTAAAGATGAATTTGGTTGTAGATCTTTCTTTAGGCATTAAAGTATGGGACATACTTTTCTATTTAGCTAGCAAGTCTAATCCAGGAGGATCAAGCTTGGACTTTGGTGTAGTTATGATTTTCATGGTTAAGGATGTGTTTGAGACACAATGAGGAACCTTGTCCCATGTGTGCATAGATATTGGAATTATCATGTTAAAGTTTGAGGTATTTTTACCTTGTTGCTGGAGTTATATTTTCTAGTTTATGGGTTCCTATTTTGGGCTATGTAACTAATTTTTTCCAATGAGTTAGAGGATTAAAATTTAAAAGATCTAAGAGGGCCTGGATTACTATCTTTGGTTAAAAGAAAAAATCCTAAGTCTTTATAAGTCAGGAGGTATGGGAATTCTCCTAGAGTATTGATTTCTGGTAGTTTGCATGACAAATTTTTGTGTGTGACTTTTTGGATGGATGCACAATTTCCTTAATGAATTATACTTTGCAAACATAAGTGGTTGTAGAGGACCAAAAGTAATACCTTGATTTTGAAGTAAAATTTTTAATTCAATTGGGGCTAGGACATATCATGATTTTACTTGGGTATCAATTTTTAGACATTTAATTTATGTTGGAGGTTGACTTTTGGCATTTAATTTATGTATGGGTATTTAATTTGTATTGTGGCCAACTTGTGACTTAGATTGGTATAAGTAATAAGTCTTGTGGAGTCTTTATTCATTCATTCATGGAGTGATTCATTCAGAGGAGGAGGAGTGAGTGTAGAGTGTAGCCAAAGAGCGAGTTTTGTTGAGTATATGGATAGAATGCCAAATGTGTTGTAATTTATAAGAAGATTGTGATGAAGTTGTGAATGTATAGAGCATTGAATGTGAGGTAGTTACACTTGGATCTCGGATAAATTTTGAGAAGAGCTAGGAGCTACAACTTGGAAAATAAGGAGATTTCTTGGTGGGCTTGCAAACACAAGTTGAGATTTTTCTAGGAGGTTTTTACCAAAGTGTGGATTTGAACTTGCCAATGTTTAGGTTGGATCTTGAGGGATCTTACAGAACTATTATTGTAATTACTATGTATTTGGCTATAACTAAGAAAGCCTTATAGCTTGGTACATTGCATGTAACAATTATTTTATGTATAAATCATTATAATTTGGTATCAGATCTTGCATTATTATTTTTTAGTATGTGGTTATTTGGTTGGGAGAGGACATCTCCTTTAGGATTCTCTTACCCTACACTATGTCAATCTTGAATCTACGTTCAAAGAAAAAATAACTCTTAGTAGAAAAAGAGGAAATTCAAAAGTTAAATAGGTTGATAGTGATAAAGAAGATGATTCAGATGAAGACCTTAAAGTCATTGAATCCCTATTTTCAAAAAGAGTAGAAAAGGTAAAGGAAAAATTAGAGGTAAAATCCCATTGATTTGTTTCTCGTGTCAAGAAGTTCATCATATTTTTGCAAGATACCCAAACAAAGAAGATAAATATGAGAAAAGATACAACAAGTTCAAAGCCAAGAAAGACTTCAAAAGCTACAAGGACTATAAAGATGAAGGTAAGAAATAATTTTTATGTTAGCATTAATGTTGTTGATACTACTTTGCGGGGTATCCTAAGCATTAGAGAGTATCAACATGTTGCATTCATGACTATGTTTGTCATTAATGTCAACATAGTAGGAAGTCTGTGAAGATTGGCATAATAGAATAGAGTGATCTTATTTGTATGGACAAGGTTCCTTTGTATGATAATGCATAGTCATGCACATGTTCAATATAGTGTTCTGATGACATGGTTCAACCTACAATGTACGTAAGTTGTACTTGATTTACTAAGAGTAGTAAAAAAGACAAAGTTCTTGGAAACTAGTTTCTAATATTTGTATTATATATTTCATCTGAGATGTAATAAAAGAATGTGTGGTTAGATAGTGATAGAGGATAGTTAGATGATGATGTTAGTAGATGCACAAGCCCTAGTATCATACATGTGAAGTTTTGTATAGATTGTGAGCTGACAATGCTATTGTAATTGTAATTAATTAATTATCTTATTATAAATAATTGGGAAATCCTTAAGGCTGACTCAAGGAATTATTTTAAAGATATGGTATAAAGGAAAGATAGTTTTCCTATTTATAAGGTGTGGTGATCATTGTATGAAGTGTGAAGTGTGAAAAAGAGTAGAGCATTTGGTGAATGTGAGTAAGTGTTATAAGGGATTATTGGATGCAAGATTTGTGATCTTGTTACAAGATTAGAAGGGGTAGAAGTCTGGTTGAAAGGATAGAGAAAGGAAGTACTCATCATTTTTGTTATGATACAAGGAATAAGATAGAGATAATTTGGATATTTAGTTAATTGGTCTTGCCCTTGAAGTTTATTAAGGTTGATAATTGTGATATTGTTAATATCATATTGGTTTTGACAAGGTAGTGACAAAACATTTATTTATTATTTAGTAGAATTATAGTGCAAGCCGAGTGATCAAAGAAAGCCAAGCAATCAGTGTGATTTGAGTGATCAAGGCATGTCGAGCATCCATTGCTAGAAAATATACATTGAGTAATATACATAGTCAATGTTGAACACTAGTATGTGTCAAGAAGATAGTTAGTGCTGAGTCACTCAGGAGCCAAGTAAAAAGAGTATGTCAAATCATTCAGAAGATGAGATACAACATGGAAGATATAGTGAATGTCGAGCCTTAGAGACTTTGATTGGCAAGTCAATAGGTTTAAACATAGTTGTTTGTAATGCTACAAAATTCTATGTAAACCATTTTTGTACTGATTTAATAATTTTTTAATAATTCTAGAAGATGTATACATATGTGTATTAGGAATCCCTATGTAGTACATGAAACCAATCAAATATAGGGATGTTCTAAGTGCAAAATAGATCAACCTAAGTTGTTGATTCTAACCTAACCCTAGTAAACTAGTGTTTTCTTAAGGAGATAAACCCTAAATAGTTTTAAAAGGCATGAAGGAAGATAATGAGACACGAGAGAGAAAAATTCTAAGTGCAAAGAGAATTAATGATGGCTATGAAGGTTGTGATAATGTTATGAATTGCAAAACCAATTAGAGAGCATAGAGGAAATCCAAGAGAGGAAAGAGGAGAGATATATGATTAGAAGGATCAAGTACACACCAAGAAAGAGAGGATCTGACATCTAACAATAGAGTGCTAACTGAAGGATCATGGTGTTTAATCATTCTAGCAAGTGATGTAGAGAAAATATCCTAACAGATTAATCTTAATAGGATTGTGTAAATATCTTAATTGAGTGCTTATTTTATTACAACTTTAAAATCCTCTAACAAGGCACACTTTTAGCAAGGTGTTTAAATCCTTTAATAGGGTAAGACTTAAGATTCTCTATTAGCCTTTAATAGGGAAGACTTTTTACAAGGTAGATCATAGTTTATGGTTAAACGTTGTGTAACCTTAATTGATTACACTTTATAGCTACAATACAAAAGATTTATGGTTATTATCCCCACCCTAGTTTTACCTTCTCATTAGAGGGTTTCTAGATAATAAATTTATTGTGTTACATGTTATTTTTTTCATGCTATGGATGAAATTGTGTAGTTAGCTATTTCAATTTACATGCAAAATTGTGAGATGAATGTGTCGTGAATGTTTTATGGTTAAATTTTTGAAGTACTAATTCACCCCCTCCCTCTAGATTTTACATTTACATTTTTATTTCCTTTAATTGGTATCAGAGCCCTATTTTTTGGAAAGGAAAGCTTTACAACTTTGAGGAAAGATTTTGAAGATGGAAGTCTACAAGTTGGAAAAAACTATTGAGAGCTAGAAGATTGAAATCTAGCTTTTCCTACACCAACTCATGGAAGCAAGAGAAGAACTATAACATTGATTGAGGAGAAGGAAAGAGATAGCTTTTGGGCAAAAAATTTCAATTTTATGAAAGATCAACCCCATAGCTCCCAAGAATCACCTACATGCAAACACCTATCACAAAAGAGAGAAGCAAAAGGATTTAGAGGATGAAATTACCAGATCCATAGATAAGACATTCTTGATGAGAAAAAAGAGAAATTTTTATATCAAAAGTGAATTAATAAATTACAAAGAGATCAATCCATATAAAAGGAGATAAAAACCCTAATAGGGTAAGACCTAGGTTGCATGATAATAATTAATAAAAGAATTGATTATTATATACCTAAAGTTTAGCTTAAGAAGACTAGAGATAATAAGTGACTTAATGATTAAATCAAAATGATTTATTAATAAGGAAATATCTTATTACTCTAACACCCCCCTTAAGATAAACTTAGGGAGTAACTAAAAACCTAGAAACTACTACTAAAAGAAAATTGAGTCCTAGCAACAAGGCTTGATGAGGTACCCAAGCACAACCAAATCTCTATAAAGAGGAGAAATAGATAAAACCACATGTTTAAAAACCTACTCCAAAAAGAAAAGGAAAGAATGTTCCAGAAGATAGGAACAAAAGATGATCATGAAGAACACCAATAAAGCATAAAGCTACGAACACTACCAAACTATTGATCTAAAGAACCTCCACTATATAGAACATGACTAGGTAGAGAAGACTAAGTATAAAGAGATGATCAATAAAATATGGAAGGTATCTTTATGGCCTCCAAAAATAGGAATAAAATAATATCTATATGGTAAATGATCCATCTCACCAAAATGCATAAGTATTTAACCACTAAAATTTCTTAGTACATTGGATGAAATAATAAATACATAGCTCACTCCATTAAACAAAGAAATAAATAGAACCAACACAACCCCCACATAATACTAAGTGACAAGAACTGAACATTGAAACTACATGCAATATCTTCTGTAAAAAGAAGAACCAAGAACATTAAGAGTGCAAAAGAAGTTCAAATGCCTATAATGGAATGTGTCATCGACACATCATGAGTTTAATGTTGTGGAAGGAATACTCACTTCGAAAAGGAAGATGGTGAATATGGCCAACATAAAACCCTCCAAGGAACTATATAATGTAGTGTGAGTACAACAAAACACAAAGATGTGTAAGATCCAGAAATGCAATAGAGTGGCACTTTATCTTAGTTTGTTTGCAAAAATACTACAAAAGGATGTCAAAAAAGATCAAGAGACACATAAGGCTCATATAATAGATAGTATTGAAAAATTATCTAAAATAAAAAAATCAATCCCCAGACCTGAAATAACCAAGATATCCACCAGAATGCAAAAAAAACAAAAAAAACTAGATGGGATGTGCCCGGAGCAGAATCTAGAAAATAGGATATCTCAAAAAAAGTCCCTCAGAGTGCAAAATAGAACTTTTGACTTTGACAACCAAAATAGGGAGCCAAAAAAAATTAAAATCAAAATAAACTACACCATCATAACAAGCTTGGAACCATCTTTCCAGTGATACCTCATTTTCAAAAAATGGAGTTTAGATGAGCAAGTTATGGCCAAAAAATATATAGTTCAAAATAAAGCATTGGAAAAGAAAAGGAAAAAGCACTACCTTAGGACCTGTGCTAGAATGCCTTGAAATAAATTCCTACTAATAATATAAATTGCCTTGAGAAGCATGACACTTCTATAATACCCCAAAATTAGCTCATTGCCATCTCAACCAATTTTGGTCTATTTTTGATCGATTCTAAAATCCTACGTCACTAGGTAATTCTCATTCTACTACTCACTACTTGAGTTAATTGTCAAATGCAGAAAACCCTAATCTACATTCATCATTTTTCCTATTTAATTCCTATAGTACTCACTCATATTAGCCACATTAAACTTATTTGATTTAAATTTAATTTAATCTAAAGTATTCATACTTTATTAAATTAAATTCTCCTTAGGCTAATGTACTACAAGGTTAAATTTATTTAATTTAATAAATATACCTATTTTAATTAATTAAACAAAATTATTTAATTAAATGGAAAAGTTATTTCTAATTAATTAAACAAATTTATTTAATTAAATAGGAAGTTATTCCTAATTAATTAAATGAAGTTATTTAATTAAATAGAAAAAGTGTCTCTAATTAATTAAATGATATTATTTAATTAAATTAAAAAAAACGTATTTATGATAGTGTATCTCATTTTATTAAATTAAATATTCTTCCTAATTCTCCTCTTCAGTTCAAAATGGAAATTCCTAGATAACTACTGATCGAATTAGAAGTGACCCAGATCACTTGCTCTCACACTGAAGTCTATCTGAGCTGACTGACTCTTACACTCATATCTGAGCCAGTTAACTCCCTCTAATTTGGGAATATTCCATCATAACTGAACTTTATCTTCAATCTTGTCTGTCCATCTAAATTGATCTCAGCCATTGATGGATTCTTGGGTTCTATTTAAGAGACTTCTAATTCCTCATTACAGAGGTTGGAATTTGAATAGTATTGAATTGCTGTCAAACTAAATACTCATTTCACTTTCTAGCTTTCACATTGCTATTACTTTTAAATTCTCATTTAAAATAAGAATGAATACATTTAGCTTAATGTCTTTTATTTCAAAGATCAATTGCTTGCACTTCATCTAGATTACTTACATATCATATAGGCTTAATAGCATTTAATACTTCATTCTTAGAGGGTCGGGTTGCCTACACCTCAAATCTAAGGACATTAATTAGGAAAAATCCTTCTATATGGAAGGTGACAAGTCACTATGTTGGTTCTTCTTGGATGAACTATTCCATGTGTATTCCAGGATGATTTCATAGGTAAAGACTATGTCAAAGTGCCTGTGAGGTTCAGAGGCCCACATTTCACAAGTACATTTCTAGCACCCAGTGTGGGGCTAAGAAAATCAATTTCTCAAGCCTCCTCTACATTTTTTAAAATTAATTTTAAGCTCTCTATCCGTATAATCCGTATAGATTCTGGAATCTTTGTGTGAGATAATTCATTTTCGCACAAGGATTCTGAATCTTTATGCGAAGTTTCTTTTCGGTTCACATGAGAAAGTGCCTAAGGGCATGAATCTTCACACGACACCTTGTTTCTTCACACGGGCCATAAAAAGATTTCACATGGCTCTACTAGAGATTTTGCTCAAGATCTTGTAACAACAACCTCTGTTTTAAGCATTTTCACTTTGCAATTTCCTTAATGCACTCTTTTTGGAATCTATATTTTTGATCTTTTACAGCTTAACTATTGTCTACAGGACGATTTTTCTAAGACTCCTTTATACAGACTCTCAAACACAGACTAACTATTTGCTTGCAGAATGATTGTTGAAGACACATTTGTCGAAGACTATACTTAAAACCCACAAAACTATATGTCTTCTTTTCTTGCTTTCCAAACTAGATTAATTAGGGGCTTGTGAATTTCATAGGGTGTAAGATGAAATAATAAGGGATTATGCTCTTCACCACTTGGAGGTCATGACTAAGGGTGAATCAGAAACCTAGATGCTTCTGAAAGATGACATTTCAAAGAAGGAAAGAATCTTAGTGATTCTTTAGTACGGGTCCTTTTCTATGAAGAGATGATGACTTCCTTTTAGGGAATCAAAATATTGAGAAAGAGAAAGTCTAGATTGATTAAGCTAAGTTAGTAAATTAACTTGTTTTACATGTTTGGGCAAGAAAGTAAGGTAGATGAGTATGCTCTTTCCCCTTGGGGGAAATCAGAAACTTTGACCCTTGCTATCAAACCACTAGTCTAAGTCAATCCTTTAGAGGGCCTGCCAGATTGATTCAACCTCTAGAAATGACCCAAGTGAGCACACTCCTTTTGCTAGAGATTCCAACTCACTATAATCAAGATGCTTTGTAGAGCAAGACTCCAAAATTGGATTAATTTCTTCACCTTGATTCTTGATATCACATATCAAGGGGAAGCTTTGTCTATGCACTGGTTGGCACTGGCCCCTGGCTTGCTAAGCAAGTAGTGTGCACTTTCAAATACTGGTGTGGGTTGCTGGTCTTGACTCCGCTTGTGGAGCCACTAAGAATTAATATGAATGGAAGCTAAGTAAAAACCTTGTAGTTAGAAGCCACCCAGTTCACCTCCAAAAGGAGGCATAATCTTTGTGTAAGGAGGGGGAAGAATCTCTCCTATAGAACTCACCATAGGCATGCTACTAGATGTTTGAAGGTGGTATATGTGCTTGTTTCCTGCCACAAGGTTGCTTGTTCAACATATACTATTGAGTCCTTTGAATATACCAAAAACATGGGTGCTCTCTTGGGGGTGACATAGCTGGGTGAGGTACACACATGCTCATAAGATGTGGGAAAAAAAATTTTCCTTCTCTGCCAATTTTTATTTTTAGGGATAAAAGCGTGTTTTTTCTTGAGTCATAAACAAGTCCAAAAATATCTACAACAAACAAAAGTCAAGATTCCACTATCCTGTCGAGTTTCTTTGCCCTCAGTAGGATTTTTTTTTACTACTGCTTGCTTCTTGTGTCTTGTGAAAAACACTTTGTCTTACTTGAATCCCAACGCCATTTTATAAACTTGAAAATCAACCTTGCAATTTGCTTATGATCTATCAAAACTTACCAACAATCTGTCTGGAATAGTCTAAAATTGTCAAAATCTCTTCGAAATCCAATGCTTTTTTTAATCTGGTCCTGATTTTCGAGCACAGACTTGTACTTTCTTGAGAGAGAATATTTTTTCACCTGAGCTAGTTTAGATCTTTGCATGAGATCTTGCGTATACTTGTGCAAGATCTTGCATCTATCCTAAGTTGTCTAGTCATTTCTTCACATGAGATAGAAAATTCCTCACATGGAATTAAACCACTATCATGAATCTTTGCATGGCCTATTGAACTTCTTCGTGTGGCTCATAGAGAATATGCACATGAGATGCTGCTCTAAAACTGTCAAATCAGTTTTTTTGACCAATCTTCATCCTCCATCTAGTTAGCTTCCTACACTAAGTTGTCCTTTTCTGTCTATGCACAATCCTAAATAGTGACATTTAGCTAAACCAAAGATTTATGATCAACATTTTGACTAGTCTAATCTTTTACTTCTCTAGATTCTTGTTCCTTAATGCTTGTCATATTTTGTATTGCGATAGTCATAACCTTTGGCTATTCTAGCCTTCAAATCAAACTACTTGTACCTTAGTATACATCATTCTTGTCTTACCCTATTGAGACTTAGTCTTAGTGTAGTGCTTGTTCAGGTTCTTGCTTCTTGTCCTTGTTTATGATTATCACAACCAAAAGTGGCAACGTGTTTTGTCCTCTTAGACTTAGGTGAGGTCATGCCAGGGGTCATAATTATGGTAGAGGTAACTTACCTTTCATTATGCAATTTTTATCTAGTTCAACTAGTGAGGCATCTTCATGATCTCCCTCACCTGCTAGGTCACCTCGAATTCAGTGAAAATTTTCCATAAACTTGCAACATGTTAGGAATCCTTTGTACCAAGAGGATACTAAGACAAGTAGGGGTCCTGTATTACCAAACATGATGTCTAACTCCTTTTTCAAAGGACCTTTTGAAATGCAACACATTGAAACTAAACACATTCCTACAATGACTAATCATGAACCTAAACATGGTAGTCATAGTAGACATCAAGAACCACCAAGGAATGACAAAGAGAAAGAGAAAGACCATGACACTAATTAGGAATAGGAAGAAGTAGAAATACTCCCTGAACAAATAGAAAAATGTTGAAGAGACAAAAAATTTCAAAATTTCATGGGAATCCTACTGAATGAAGAGAAAGAAAAGTACTTTCTCAAACTTGCCCAAGAGGGAGCAAAGTTACCCTCTCATTTCAATGTGGAAACCATTATCACACCTAAAGAAGAAACTGAGACTTCTAAACTCCAAAAATAATTGAAAATTATGCAATACCAATTGGCTTATATGATCCATGAGAAAGATAAACCCACAAAGACATACACATTGGATGCTCTTTGTCCATTTCCATTTGAAAAAAGCATAAACATGCCACCTTTCTCACAAGGTGTAGAGCTACCCAAATATGATAAGTACTTTGGTACCACTGATCCCCAAGATCACTTGTGAGAATTTGGTGCTTTTTCTATGGAGTTTATACATGATCAAACATACCTCATGCGTTTAATCCCTAGAAGCCTAGGTGGTCAGGCTTTGGAGTGGTTCTCACATTTACCTCCTAGTATCAAGACATTTGACAAAATTACCAATCTATTTGTTCAGCAATATTTTCATAACATACAACACCCTATCAATATTTGAGATCTATGCAACCTTAAATAGAAAGTTGGAGAACCTTATCTCACATTCCTCCAATAGTAGAGACAACTATACACTAAGTATTCCCATAAAATTCTAGAAATGGAGAAGCTTGACATTTTCATTGATAACCTCCTACCTGATTTTGGATATAGAGTCCAACTTCAAGGTCCATGTACCTTTGAAGACATGATCACATAGGCTATCTGCATCGAGGAATTTATGGTCAAGAAAGGTGAACTCACTCTTCAAAGGGACATAAAACAAGGTTCCACTTCCAACAGGGACAAAACCAAACATGTCAACAAGAACCAAGAAATTGTACATGATGCAGTCATTGACAATGTCACACCCAAACCTGCTAAAGTGGCATTTAATATCACAGATGGCCTTAAAGCAGACAAAAATGCTAAGAAACCTCCCCCTGACAAAAAAAAATCCAGGAACAAACCAAGAAACTCATTGACAACATGTCCCAAGCGAGAGTATACACGCTTGGGAGAACCTTTGGATGTGGTTTACAAAACTTTGCTACAACATAAGCTTATTTCACCAATGGATAACCCTCATCCCTATGATCCACAACCATGTCCACCATGGTGGAATGAGACATCATTCTATGAGTATCACCAAAACAAGGGACACAAAACTAGCAACTATATAAACTTGCACCATAAAGTCTAGGACATGATTGATGCTGGTGATCTTGTGGTAGATGGACATAACAACAACTTGAATCACAAGGCATTCAAAGAACCTTAACCAACTTATGAAAAAGGAGAGACTTTAAAACCACAACCCTACAACAAGGTCAACTATACATATTCCAATGATGACAATGTCATTCACATGGTTGAACTTGTGGTTCTGAATACTACGATGTTATTACTATTAAGAGAAAAAAACATAACGACAAACCCAAGACACCTTTTATCTTGAGGGGCCCTTCTCTCAACGTATTGGATAATACACCCTCAAAAAATTGTGTTGATGCTATCACTCATTCTCACACCAAGTTGGTGCTCAAATGCCCTGCACCTCCTACTTTAGATCTTGAACAACACAAAGACAAAGCCCTTGCTGAACCATCTGGCAAAGGTGCAAAACCCACAACAAACTTGACAACAACCAATTATAGTGTTCTCAATCAATTAAAATGATCTAATGCTCATATTTCAATCTTTGAGCTGCTTAAAATCTCACCTTGTCATAGAAAATTTTTGGACAAAGCCCTTGATGAGGAAAATGTTCCTCAAGATCTTGATCTTGAGTGATTCCAATTCATGGTAGGTCACCTGACCTCACCTTATCTTATGACCTTCTCTGAGGAGGATGATAACTCACTGAGTCACCCACACAATCAACCTCTACACATCGAGGTTATGATCCATTAGACATGTGTTTGTCGGGTACTCATTGATAACAGTGCTAGCCTAAATATTGTCTCTATTGCTCTTCTTAGACCATTGAATTATTTTGACTCTATTGATCCTCGACATAAGATCACTATCAAAGCGTATGTCGAAGTGGAACAAAAGTCTCTAGGTCTTGTGGTTTTACCCATTCATGTCAATCCTATAGAAAGGGATGTCACCTGTCAGGTGCTTGACATTCCCTTGGCTTACAACATTCTGTTAGGATAGCCATGGATACATGAGATGTCTGCTATACCATTCACATACCACCAATGCATCAAGTTCCCATTTCATGGCTCTGAAGTTACTATTCCTGCCACTACTAGCTATACCTATAATATGCTCAAGGCTACGAAAACTTTCATCCTTTCTAACCATGAGTCTACTGATTATCATGACAATAAGCTGAAACAAATTGAGCAGTCATTCAAATTGAAAGAAACTAGCATGGGAGAGTATCACATTGAACCAGTGTTGTCATTAACATCTCTCCTAGAGTCTCCTTGACATTATGGGAGACCCTTAGAGGCAAGGAAGTTGTTAATGCTAACACCTTAGACCAAGTATAATGGCACTTTTTTCAAGGCTATAGTTCCCTTAGAAGATGAAAGTGAAAATAGAGCCATTGTTGTATGGCTTTACAAAGAGGAGGGTCTAGTGGACCTAACAGAGCAAGCTCGAGAAATCACTCCTAAGAAATATGGGCTTGGTCTTAGGCTTATGAAGCATTTTGGTTACAAGGGAACTGACCCTATTGGGTGCAATAACAATGGCTTAATTGATCCTATCAAAGCAAGAGCTCGAAGCAACCATGATACAATTGGCCTAGGATTTAAGAAGGTTCTTTTTCATTTGGGGCCAAATAAATTCATACCAACACCTGAGAGTTCATATAAAAATGAGTCACAAGCTGAGTCAGATACTCAAGAGGAAGAATATGATGATGAGGATTTCTATCCTATCCTATCCCTTATGATCTAGCTAAATTTTTTGCTAAGCCAGATGACATTGTGTCATGTGTTAGCACTGTGGATGATACTAGTGACTCTTCTAAGGACAATACTGTGCAACTCAAATATCATTTAGAAAAGGGAGAATCTAGTCAGTCATGCCGTGTTGAGTATTTGTGTAAGAACCCAAAGGATGAAGGTGACTATGTCCCTATCACTATTGGGGAGTTCTATAATCTCTCACCATGTAGCACTAATTCTAAGGAATATCAGTTTGACTCTCTTTCAGAAGTGACTACTAATAAAGACATTGCCCAAGTGCATATCTATGAAACCCAAATCGAAGTGGGTGAAACATCTAGGATTAAATCACATGGGTCAGACCCAACTAGTGTCCTAGAGTCATCAATTACAGATTTTCATACTTCAAGATGTTTGAACACACCTGTGGATGAGGTCATCATAGGTCTCGAATTGCTGGTCCAAGCACTTAATGACTATACTATGAATGCAATTGAACCGACCACTACTCTCTCACTCACACATCTCGAGCTTATAGACTAGAACCCTAATGCATCTAGCAAAGTCCCCACATTCCAAAATGACTATGCTTTCACTTATTACCTAAACACTATCAAACCTGTAATGTCTTCCACCAATGAGCAGAGTGTCAACATGACTAAGGTTGACATCAAATATCTCAATCATACAATTAAAAAGAAAAAATGCAAAAGGTCTGATGGTGAAAGCCACATTGTGGCAGTATCAAAACCCAAAAAAGTAAAAACAAAAGATGTATCCAAGGGTTAAAACCTCTCTAAGGTGCCCGTGGATGAGATATTTAATGTACTTGCCAATAACTTTTAGAAGAGATCATCAGTGTTGATAGAGTTGACATAGCCAATTAACCTGGGCACAGAAGAACATCCTCATATGATACATTTGGCACTGTCATTGTCACCTAAAGAGAAGGAAGAATTCATTTCCTTTTTCAAAGAAAATAAAATAAATTTTTCTTGGACATACTCTGACATGCCAGGACTAGATCCTGATCTTATCATGCATCACTTGTTCATAGTACCAGGCATCAAACTAGTTAAATAGAAGCTTCAGAAAATGCATCCTCACATTGCATTGCTCATCAAAGCAGAACTGGAGAAACTCCTAAAAGTTGGTTTCATCCATACAATTGATTATGCTAAATGGATATCCTATATTATTCCAATGTCTAAGCACGATAATTCTATCAGGGTTTGTACCAACTTTTGTGATCTTAACTTGGCATGTCCTAAAGATAACTTTCCACTCCCTAATATTGATATGATTGTGGACATGATAGCTGGCTATGAGATGTACTCACTTATGGATGGTTTTTCTGGATACAATCAGATTAAAATTGCATCAGAAGACTAGGAGAAAATGGCTTTCACATGTGCATGGGGAACCTTTTGTTGGAATGTGATGCCATTTCATTTGAAGAACATTGCTGCTATGTATCAGCGAGCTGTTACTACAATTTTCCATGACATGATGCATAGAACCATGGAGGACTACGTTGATGATACCTAGGTCAAAAGTGCTAAACGCAATACTCATCTACAAGATTTGGGTCCCATCCTAGATTGCATGAAAAATTCAATCTTCGACTCAATCCTAAGAAATATGCATTTGGTGTCACATTAGGGAAGTTGTTGGGATACATTATTTTTACAAAAGGAATTGACGTAGATTAGGAGAAAGTACAAGCAATAATGAACATGCCACCACCTTGAAACATCAGTCAGATGAGAGGACTATAGGGAAGGCTCCAATCTATTCACAACTTTATTTCATAATTAGCAGATAGATCACAACCCTTCACAAAGACCTTACATAAGGGTGTAAAATTTAATTGGAGCTAGGATTGTGAGCAAAGCTTAACACAAATCAAACAATATCTTGTTAATCCACCAATCTTGATGCCTCCCATTCATGGGAAGCCTTTTCTTTTATACATCTCAACAACTGAAACATCTTTGGGAATCCTTCTGGCTCAAGAAGACAATGACAAAAAAGAAAGGGCTATTTACTACTTGAGCTAAACACTGGTCTCTTATGAGAAAAATTATAGCATTATTGAGAAATCTTGCTTGGTAGTTGTCTTTTCTTCCCAAAAGTTGAGACACTACATGCTTGCTCACACTATGAGGCTCATGGATAAAATAGACCCACTAAAGTACTTGCTTAAAAAGGCAACTCTCACAAGAAGATTGGCTAAATGGGTTATAATACTCAGTGAGTTTGACATCCAATACATTGAATGCAAGGCTATCAAGGGACAGGCAATTTCAGATCAACTAGTTGATGCACCCATATAGAGTCTTCTGCCAATGAACATTGATTTCCCAGATGAGTCAATTATGACACTCACACACCACACATGGGTTATGTTCCTTGATGGGTCCTTCACACAACAAGGATCAAGTGCTGGATTACTCTTTATTACACCACAAAGATACTCATTACCCAAACTGTACAAGATTCTATTTCCTTGTACAAACAACATTGCTAAATATGAGGCTTTGATCAATGGTATGAAAATTGTAGCTATATGGAGAGTGGATCAATTAGATATCTTTGGTGACTCTCAGCTTCTCATCAACCAAGTTAATGATGTGTACCAAACAAAGGATGAGAAATTAATTCCTTACAAGCCCATGGTTGATGACTTTAAAAATAATTTTGCACACATCGCCTTCCAGCAAGTTCCATGAGAAGATAATAAAGTGGCTGATGCCATGCCTACTTTGGCCTCCCTACTATAAATTCTTGAAAATGATCTCTGACATGAGTTTTTGGTGGAAGTGTTACACTACCTAGTCTATGACACCCTTGACTCTAAGATGATCTGTTCTATTATAGGACAAGAATCATCTCACTACCATCACATTTATTCCTACCTTCATAATCAAACCATTCTGGAAGGTCTAGCCCATAATGAGAAACGTTACCTAATCTGTAATGCTTTTCATTATGTCATTATTACTGATGATCTATATAGGAGATGTCTCAATGGAACACTCCTTAGGTGTTTAGAACCTGAAGAGTCCAAATGTGCACTAATTGATGTTCATGGGGGCATTTATCGAGCTCATTCCAATGGCCTGACACTAGCTCACAAACTCCTTCGTGCTAGTTACTGCTAGCCCAAAATGGAGCAAGAAGCTATCAAGTATGCTAGGTATTGCAAGCAATGTCAACTACATTGGAATTTGATTCACACTCCAACCAGAGCGCTGATTCCTTCTACTGCAACATGGCCATTTCAACAATGGACCTTCGACTTGGTGGGACAAATCCACCCAACCTACTGTAATGGACATAAGTTCATTATCATGGCTACAGATTATTTCACAAAGTGGGTAGAAGCAGTACCTCTCAAAGTTGCTGATGGAAAAACTATAGCACTATTCATCACAAACTACATCATCTGTAGATATGGTGTGCCATCCTCAATCATTACTGACAATGGAGTAAAATTCAAGAATGAAGACCTCAACAAACTATGCGAGAAATTCAAAATCACACAACATTGGTCTTCCATTTATTACCCCTAGGGTAATGGCTAGGCTAAGGCATCTAATAAGGCGATCCTCAAAATTCTTCATCGCACAGTCAACAAATTAGGGAGAGAATGACATCTCTAGATCAATCCAACCCTATGGGCATATAGGACAAGCATCAGAACTCCAATGGGCATGACTCCCTTTGAGTTGGTGTATGGCACAAATGTTGTGCTTCCAATAGAGGTCAAGATTCCTACCTTGAGAATCTCTATGAAGGGCCTTATCACTAATGATGACTATAGGATAGCTCAGCTTTAAGAGCTTGTATTACTAGATGAACAATGACAAGTGGCATGTGATCATCTGTGAGCATATAGACAATGAATGGCAAGAAGCTACAATTGAAGGGTCAAGCCATGTGACTTCCAGCTAGGTGACCTCATCCTGAGAGAGAACCCTAAGAATCAATAGCAATGAGTTCAAAAGAGAAAGTTTGAAGTAAACTGGCTTGGTCCTTACATCATTATTGTGGTATATGGATCTAGCACCTATCAACTTTCTACAACCAAGGGAGAAGTGCTAAAGGAACCTGTCAACACTCTCCACCTGAAGTAGTTTTACAGTTGATTTAATATCAGTAAGCTCTTTGTACATATCTATATGTCCTGAAAAAATCATAAAAATAAAAAAAATTCCTAAAAAAAATTGTTACCTTGGTGAAAACTCGGTAACACCAAAATAAAATAAAATTGAAAAAACCAAAAATATAAATAATTAAAAAAAAAAAAAAAAACCAAAAAAAATTGAAAGACAAAAAAAAGTGCCATTGGTAAAAAACTAGAAATAGGCATCACGGTAGAAAAAAATTAAAATCCTGCCAAGAAGGTGAAAACCTGGTAAATAGGCACCTCTTGTTCCCAATGCTCCATCTCGCACCACATCTTCTGGCTTTTTGTATAGTCACTTTCATGCTTTTGCTTTCCTACTTTTCCTACTTTTCACTCATGTATCCATGGATTGAGTCTTGTTACAGTTTGATGGCATTCCCCTTTAGTGTCACTCTTTTTGAGATTCTCCTCATAGAATCTCCTTCGTGAAAGTCCTAGTGGTCCTCACTACATCTACCTACTATCTCTAGTGTCACTATTTTTGAGATTCTCCTCATAGAATCTCCCTCGCAATAGTCACCAGTGATCCTCATTGTGTCTGCCTACTATCACCAGTGTCCCTCATTTTCAAAGATTCCCCTCATAGAATCTCTTTTTCAATAGTCACCAGTTGTTTCAACTGTGTCTGCCTACTATTGCTTGGGTCATGTCTCCAGATTCTTTTATGGAAGATCTCTCTTATGTCAGTCACCAATCCTCCTGGCTGTGTCTGTCTACTGTCGCTTAGTCCACTTTAGGTTCTTCATCTTGAAGTTTCCTCTTTGACCTCAGTCACTAGTTGTTCTGACTACATCTACCAACTATTGTCACCCTACTAAAGAGATTTCTTTCAAACATGTTTTGGACACTGACACCTAAAATCAATCCCAAAAACATTGAACTCAAAAATGATATACTTGTTTGGATATGTGGAGCATTTTCTTTTTTTGCTTTGTTTTTCTTTATCATATCTCCTTGAGCAACTTGATGATGTCATCTTTGACTAGAGAAGTAATGACTAGGGGCATGATCTTTTCTTTTCTTTCTGTCTGTGGTTTAGTTCCAATAGGTTGATCTATTCCTATAAAAGGGGTGTCCACTATAAGAGCCTCCATCTCATATTGGATGGCCATGTGTACCTTGACTCCATTTATATGAATACATCAATAACATTGGTTCTTCTCCTTTTTTATTGGAGTGAACTCTTCATGCTACAGTAAATACTGATACTCATTTTACTAAGTGAATGTATGGGTCACTGCAAGTATATCTAACACACTTCTATCTCAGGTTACGAATGCAAGGGTTGTTGTGGACAGAATAAATACTAAATACTTAGCATAAGATAGATCTCCCATGTGTTTGGTGTGTCTATCATGCAAGCAACATTTTGGTCATCCTAGCATTTATGCTTTGATGCTTATGTTAACTTTCTATATTAAAAGGGACAAATGTTTTGGTCATTTTGGCTTCTTGTGCCTTGAATGCTTACATTTAATCCTAAAAAACCTATAATGTATGTCTATTCATATTCCCATGATTTCAATGTTAGTAGGAATTTTATAACATACGAGCTTTGTTCTATGTCCAGTGATGATAAATCATCAAGGCTTGGTAACCAGACCTAGGGTTGCATTTAACATCTATTTTTCATTACATACTTCACTGGCATATGCATACAATTCAGTTGTGATTCTATTTCTCACCTATGTGATGAAGGATTGGGGGCATATATCTTCAAACAGATTAGGTTTCTCCATAGCTACACAAGCATTTGATTCATTGATTTGGGCTCCTGAATGGAATACTTATCACTGTTATGCAAAAACATGCAACACTACATGAGATGTCAGTCCATTTCCATATGTATTGCATCCATATACTCATAATATCTACTCTACATGCTCATAATCACATCACATCGCATTAGAATACATATGCATTCATATCAAAGTACAACATGTATCTCATCATCATCATATTGACATCTCATGTACATCAAAGTGAAACAAACATAGACAATGACATGTACACTGCTACTCAACTCAAAAATCTCATATGTATATCTCTCAAAAAATTGGTTAGTACAAAAATGGGCACTACTCAAGTGCTATTGATCAAAATGGTACAAAATGATGTTGGCACACTAATCAATACATAGCTAGAGATCAAAATCAACATCCAGATTCACAACATCTAACTCTACCCTATGCTCTCATCTCCAGGAGGAGTAGGAGTAGGAGCTGCAAGTGAAGGAGGAGGTGGTGGCATGTCAGGTCTAGTAGGAGGTCGTGCACCTCCCGACTCTTGCACATACTATGAAAAGTGAAAAAACTTGGAGAGCCTCATTAGGTATCACTGCCGAATATGTAGCAAAGTAGTAGGCTTCCTGATCCAACTATAACTAGACCTCATCCTATAGTGTATCTACTCTCCGTTCAACAGTCTTAGCATTCTCTCTCTATCTATCGATCTCTCGCTACTACTCCACTAGTTGTGACTCACAGATAGCTACCTATATCTGTAGATCTCCTAACTATCAGGAGACCTGATGAATTTTCTCTTAGTAGCATCATACTATGTCCTACATCCTAGCTGTAGGCTGATCTGGCATATCCTCGTCAAGCATCTCAAGTGCCTATCACTATGGTGGTGCTTGCTACTATGGTGGTGCCTGCTGCTGTGGTGGCACCTACTACTGTGGAGCCTCTTACTATGGGGCTTGCTCCTCTATCCTCTACCTTTATCGATGACCATGTCCTGCCCCACTACCCCTAGCACCTGGGTTTGATCCCATCTACCATGGGGGAATCTGCGACTATTGTACCTAGTGCCAGACCTATGGCTAAATTTGTGGCTACACTTGTGGCTGTGGCTATACCTCCTACTACTGAGGCACCTATCTTTGTGCTTGACCTTCCATCCCTAGTGGATTATTAAATTATGGGAATGGATGGCTGATCAAATGCTCCTAATAGGTAGGCATCATCCTTGCATCTCCATAAGGTAGTCCCACTACACTACAACTAGGTTGTGCACATCTATCATGGATTAGCTTGGATCCAAATGTGCAGGCTACCCCCACTCTACATCCCTCTATAGTCAAGAATAGGTGCAATACTCCTATGAGATATCTTATGGTCAGCCATACTATTGCCACACTCGTGAAATTGCAAATCGCTCTATGTTCTACATAGTCCTACCTAACAGTGCTTGTGAGCTGAACATCTAGGGTAACTCTCTCTAGGCATTATCTAATTCCTTTGTCCCTCGCCAGGGCTGCCATACAATGAAGACTAGGTCATTGAGATGTGTCCTCTAGTGCTCTATCTTACCCAGGAAGACCTAGGTAATATGCCCTTGATACTTGTAGATATATGGCTCCATTAGCTTGCGAGAATCCTCATGAATAGGCCTACATACGGGAAGATGCTCCCATGCCGAGATCTACAACACATACACTCTAGTGGCCATAGTCTTCCTCTCATGGAAGACTATCTCATCCATCTCATGGAATAAGTGGGCCAACATACACTAAACCCATCCAAAAATCTCAGGTGCCTCCACCATTTGGTGAAGCATAACTCCCACCCACACTCTAGCCCATGTTGTCCTCTATCAGTAATCAAAAAATAGTTTAGAAAGATAACTAGCACAGATGCTAGCTTGTGTGTCTATCGATATGTATGCATCAGCTCATCCCAATTGATGGCTCAACCTCTTTATAGATCTCTCCCAAGCACAACATACAGTGCCTTTGTACCTGCTCTGGGCACTGTATCATACACCACTCAGGCTCCATGGAAAGGAATCTGCAAGATCTGCTAGATGTCCTCTAAGGTGATTGTCATCTCCCCCATTGGAAAATGAAAGGTGTTCATCTTCGAATAGAAATGCTCCACCAAAGCTATGAGTAAACCGTGATTCACCATCACGGCTAAGATCTAGCATAGAGAGGACAAACCCAATCGAGCAATGTGTGTTCGATCAGTATCATTGAGACTCTATAACAACTATCCATATTGTGGATAATGTGATCTGAATGAGACATCATCAAAGACCTCCTGCACACACACAAACAAAAATGACAAGGAAATGATACATATCAAAACAAAATGGTATGACAAAGCTAATAAAAATGCAAATTTTACGTACAAAATTGAAAATTTTAACTTTTGTTGTCATGGATTCTCGTGCAAAGATCTCAAGAGATAAAGAATCTTTCGCATAAAGAATCTCTTTGTCGCTCGAGAGATGAAGTTCTTGCATGTGAAGAATCTCATTCTTCATGTGAGAGGTGGGTGTCTCCCATGCAAGAAACCTCACTAACCCATGTGAAGAAACAATGCACCTTGTTTCTTCGTGCAAGAAGGGAAAATCTCTTTGTGAGAAAGGATAGTCTCACGCAAAGACCATTTTGACAACCCTAAAACATGCTAAAACACACAATAAATGACCTTTAACTACATAAAAGTGAAAGTACAAAGGTGGGAAATCGATAACTCACCAATGGTCCATAGTCTATTGGCTAGTTGTGTCATCTAGAGCACTCAAAATGATGATATCTCACGTTCACTGCCATGTCTCTCTAAAAGCTCAATTACCTAAAGGACAAAAAGTGCAAACAAATTGAAAATGACCCCTTGGGCCCTTATATAGCTGTTGACCTAAATTTTCAAAGTGCTTCGATTTGCGCAAAAATCACCCCTAGCTAATTTGACTATTCTAAATCCATTTTCAAGATTGAATTCAAAATATGACATACCTAAGTGCCTCAAAAATGCATTTTAAAATTTTGAGACCGGTGCAATCGAATGCTTGGGTAGTCCAAATTTTTCCCATACTTTGCAATTCTTGGAATTCTTTCAACTCTACATTCTTCATGTTTTCAAAACTCATTTTGGAAATAGTCAACTATGCTCAATTTTGGTCAACTCCTTGGTCAAACTTGGTCTTTTGGACATTGAAATCACTTTGGATTGACTTCCAATTTTCTTAAGATCATTCTAATCTCCTCATATTTTCTCCTGATCATTTTGATCTCTTCTATATTTTGCTAAACCTTGGATTTCTTCTGTATCTTTCATCATTCTCCTGACATCATGCTTCTGGCATGTCATCTTTCAATTTTGCTCCCAAGGGGGTAAGATGATTACATCATTGAACTTGCATTTCAAATTGATCTGAATCTTCATCACTTGGGACATCTTGTTCCTATCTTATGTCCTTGTCACTTGGAGCATCTCATCACTCGGGACATCTTGCTCCCTCTTATCTGGCATCTTTGCTATCTATCTTATCTTTTCATCAACTAATCAATCTTATAACAACTCTTCTCAAAGTTTGATGGATAGGTATTGGGACAATCTAGACCCTAACTCCTAAGGATCAAGCCTCATTTTGTGGATGATTCTATGACTTATAATTAGATCTTGCTATCTTTTATCAATCTCAGGTATCTAGATGTTCTATTTGGATTCTTAAAGGTTAAGCTCCATTCTGGAGACAATCTTTTAAATGCTATCAATCTCAGGTATCTAAACATTCTATTTGGATCCTTAAAGGTTAAGCTCCATTCTAGAGATAATCTTTTAAATGCTTATCAATCTCAGGTATCTAGGTGTTCTATCTGGATCCTTAAAGGTTAAGCTCTATTTTGGAGACAATCTTTTAAATGCTATCAATTTCAGGAATCTAGGTGTTCTATCTGGATCCTTAAAGGTTAAGCTCCATTCTAGAGATAATCTTTTAAATGATTATCAATTTTAGGTATCTAGGTGCTCTATCTAGATCCTTAAAGGTTAAGCTCCATTTTGGAGATAATATTTTTAATGATTATCAATTTTAGGTATCTAGGTATTCTTCTTGGGTTCCTTGGGATTAAGCTCTATTCTAGAGATAGTCCTTAAAAGCTTATTGACTGGTCTCCATGTCATCAACTTCGGAACCAATCTCATCTTCACATTATACTTTCTGATTTTCTTTGAATTGAATGTGATACTCACACATTCATTCGAAGAGGGGAAAAATGTAATACCCCAAAATTGGCTCATTGCCATCTCAACCAATTCTAGTCTATTTCTAATCGATTCTAAAATCCTACGTCACTAGGCAATTCTCATTCTGCTACTCACTACTTGACTTAATTGTCAAATGTAGAAAACCCTAATCTGCATTCATCATTTTTCCTATTTAATTCCTATAGTACTCACTCATATTATCCACATTAAACCTATTTGATTTAAATTTAATTTAATCTAAAGTATTCATACTTTATTAAATTAAATTCTCCTAAGGCTAATGTACTACGGGGTTAAATTTATTTAATTTAATAAATATGTCAATTTTAATTAATTAAATACTCATTTCTTTTTCTAGCTTTCACATTGCTATTACTTTTAAATTCTCATTTAAAATAAGAATTCATACATTTAGCTTAATGTCTTTTATTTCTTAGATTAATTGCTTGCACTTCATCTAGATTACTTACATATCATATAGGCTTAATTACATTTAAATCCTTCATTCTTAGAGGGTCTAGTTGCCTAGACCTCAAATCTATGGACATTAACTAGGCAAAATCCTTCTAGATAGAAGGTGATAAGTTGCTCTATTGGTTCTTCTTGGATGAACTATTCCATGTTTATTCCAAGACAATTAGATAGGTAAAGACTATGTCGAAGTGTTTGTGAGGTTCAGAGGCCCACATTTCATAGGTACAACTTCCATATCAAAATAGTCTCAATTTTTGAATTCAAAAATATCGATTTGCATGCCTAAAAATCTTGATTTGCATGCCCAAAAATCTTGATTTATGTGACCAAAAATGCAAAGTCGAATGTACGAAAGGTTGTAAAAATGCAACTAGATATAATGAATTAATTGATGATTTCTAATAATGAATTGAATGGAAAGGATATTTAGATCACAATCCTAAAGTTATGGAATGAACAAAAGAGGAATGAAATAAGAAAAGAAAACGATTCTTTTGAAACTTTCAACAAATCTAGTGAAGCCAGCAAATACTTTGAGAAATTGATGAGATATCCTAGATCTAGAAATGATACTATAGGATTGGGATACACCAATACTAAGGAAGGAGAATCATTTAAAAGTGGTAAACAATGAAACAAAAAAGGTAGGTACTACAAACCCACTTGTCATAATTGTGGAAAGTCAGGTCATATAGAAAATATTTGTAGGAGCAAAAATATAAATCACAACCCTATGCATAAATTCAAGGGGTATTGTCATAAGTGAAACAAGCAAGGACATCAAGCACATGAATGCTAGACAAAGACCTTAAGAACACAGAGATTTGAAGGATGTTGCCACAATTGTTAGAAGTATTGACATAAAGCATATGAATGCATATATAATGCCATGTGGACATCAAACAAGATGATAAAGGTAAAACATAATACAAAATCCTAAAATTGTGATTACAATACAAGATAGAGTTGCTGCTATTTTCAAGAATATGGACATGTTCCTAAGAATTGTATTAGAACACATTTTAGAGGAAATTACAATAGATGGTTGAGTGAGACTACATGCTTTAGCTATTTGAAGATTGGTCATATTAGCAACATCTGTCCAACTAGATTACCAATGTTGAGTATAGAAACAATAGAGGAAAAGAAAAGGTCAATGTTGAGAAAGTCAAAATGTAGATGAACAAGACATAGAATAAGAAGGAAGATTGCAACACATCAAGTTCAGATGAGGTCACTTCATCCAATGGATTATGTGATCACATCACCCCCAACTAGGCAATCGAAAGGTATGTGTACGAATAATATTTCAATAATACATTTTACATTAGTTCCAACGATCTATGTCATGAAAAGATAAAATATGCATGAATTAAGATGCAATGGATTTGTTAGAACCTAGAAGAAATCTATAGTTTTGTTAGTTTTCATTTTTGTTTCCGAGCATGAAAGTTTTCATAGTTACTACTAAGCATAAATGGAATTTTAGTTGTTATTGAGTAATGAAAGCATGGTAGTATTGGTTAAGTTTTTTATGTGAATTGAGCATAGTAGAAATCATGTTTATACTGAGTGAATTGGAAACCCTATGATTTTTAAGCTTATAGTTGTATAAGCATTAAGCATTTATTGTAAAATTTGAAGGGTTATATAGTTGTTTCTCAACTCATTTGCATTCACCAATGATCAAAGAGAGAGAAAAAATCATGAATGCAAATTGCAATAGGATATTCTTGTGTTTGAGGACTGGATTCAACCACAAATTGACATATTCACCAGTTTGTAAAGGTATTTTAATTGTGTCAAATTTCATTGTTTGAATTTTTTTGAACCCTAAGTATCAAATATGGCATTTAGATCTTCTAAACATGTTAAGAAAGAGGGTGAGGAGGTGTTTTATATACAACTAATTAGTAATTATGTAAGATAGCCACCTTTCTAAAGAGTTACTAAAATTTCTTATAAATGAGACCTGTCTAGTGCATTATCGATGATACCACCAAAAGTTCTTATGATCCAGGATGTTAGGCGTTGTTAACCTTGCAAGGTTCGAAGTATGGGAGATATGGAGATAAGGGATTTGTATAGTCAAATTTGTGATAATGGAGTTTTAAGGGAAGAGAATAAAATTGTAGAAAAGAAAGGGAAGATTATGCTAACTAGAATACATGATGACTTCATATGGTTGGAAAATTGACCAATTAAGATCACTAAATGGATCATTAACCAAGTGACAAAGTATCCTACCCTAGACAGACCTAAGAGCATGCAATGTGATTCAAAGAAGATAATTGAGAAAAACACAAGTGTAGTGTGGAACAAGAGGGGAATGTCTATAGATTCCATATCAGACCTCCTCATTTCTTTTCTTGTGAGAGTGATAGATCACAAGTTCTTTTAGTATAGTAGATTGAATAGTCTATCTTGCATGATTATAGATTTGGGATGCAAAATAGTGAAGAGAGAACACACCTATGACCTTGTCAAGTTGCAACTTCAGCAACTATCTAAAAAATTGAAGGCCATAAGGAAAACCAATAGTGCAGCTTGAAAATTTGTCTCTTTACTTGTTTTTATATTCTTTTATGTGCTAAACTCATTTCCTACATTTAGAAAAGTTTCTTGGAAGACCAATAGCTCTATTACAGTCCATATTGACAAATTCATAAAGAAACTTGGAGATAACTTTAAGTCAATAATGACTAGTTATTTTGAGGATTTTAAGAAATCCATGAAATAGAGACTAAGGATTCCTATGTCACTAGTGGAGAAACTATACAATGATGTTTTCTTCATAGTTGATAAAAATTATATATATGTGCAGGCACCTATTCCTAGGGTCATATGGCTTAAGATCTTTTGATATGAGATCAATGTAGATGAGGCCTCTATAGCTATCATAGCTCTACTAGCAAAAGAAATAGATAAAAGTGCCACTTCTTTTGGGAACAATGAGGAAGACAACTTTAGAAATATAATTGACTTGAAAAAAACTTCTATGGTAAGGAAGAAGAATAAACTTGTGAGGAATCTGAAAGAGCGCTTTTATGAAGGTGGAGAACAAGAAGAAGATGAAGATAATGAAGAGGATGAACAAGTCCAAGACCCTTTGGCACTCACTCAAGGAGAAAAAGAAGATGAGGAAGTTAATGAAGAAGGTGTAGCTAGAAATATAAGAGGTGTAACTAAGAGGGGAGGGGCCAATTAGTTACTAAAAAAATAAATCCCAGATCCCTTAGATGTTAGTATAGAATAAACTTTAAAAGCTAAATATTGTTGATGCTCAACAAACACACATAAAATGTTATAAGTTGGTAAATATTGAATATAGTCAGTAATGAATTAGCTTTGTAAAACTTAAGATGTTATCAGTGATTATCATTACTTTAACTTAATTTCAAGCATAAGAGAAACAACATGAACACATATGACACCAAGCTTTAATGAGAAACCCAATTTGGGAAAACCACTAATTGGAACTAGTAACTAATTTTCACTCTTCTAAAGTGAGCCCTGTTAGGAGCCAACCCTATTAAAGGTTGCAAAACACACAATTAGGTGTGACCCTATTAGAGGATTTAATCACTCTGTTAGGAGTGGCCTTGTTAGAGGTATTTAGACAATTCAACGGAACTACCACCTTGTTAAAGGATTTTCAAATAGTTTTTAAGTCAACTCTATTAAGAGATTTAGATAAATGCTACAATGGTTAGAGAGTAACAATGCAATGACCTGATCTAGATGCAATAAATTTCTAATTATAGATCTCTATTTTGGTTTGTACTTGATCTTTCCTAATCAAATGTATCCTTTCAGCTCCTCGAACACATCCTTCTTATCTTTAGATTCACTTCCTTAGAGAAATTCTCAAATCTTTATTTTTGTTCTCTTCACACACATTACCTCACAACTTGACCTTATACTTATATCTTTCCTATTTTCAATTCAGCTAGAGTACAACTTAGAATAATTAAAAAATTTCATCTCAGTCAACTAGAATCAATAGATAAATTAATTAAGCTTGATATGCTAAAATAGGAAAATTCTTTGTTAGCCAACCTAGCTCGGTAAACACTAACTTAGAAATGATTTCCCTATGTTAACCAATAGAATTTTGGTTAACACATAAACTTGCAAAGATCCTTTGGTAAATAAGTGAACTAATTTAACACTTATTCCATCCAATATTTCCTTCATTAACCAAGTGATCTCGGTTAACAATCATCTTTTGTAGACTTTCCTTTGATGCCCAAGTGAACTCGATAGGTATTGTCTTTTGAAATAGGCAAGCATAGGAATGCTCAGTAGACACATAAAACTATCTTGACTGTCTAATTGAGCTAGGCATACATTGATTGATAATGATATGATATTTTTGTAACATCAAAGAAAATACACAATTAATCAATTTTATCCAACAATCTCCCTCTTTGGCATTGATGGAAACATAACATGTCATAACACAATGAGATTTTGAGAAAATATTCTTAGATTCATTCAAAGAACTCCCTCTATCAGTGTGAACTCTTTAATTTCCCCCTCTATTAGAAAACTTATGTCTATAATAATTTCTTCCAA
Source organism: Cupressus sempervirens (assembly GCA_028749045.1). Lineage (NCBI taxonomy): Eukaryota > Viridiplantae > Streptophyta > Pinopsida > Cupressales > Cupressaceae > Cupressus > Cupressus sempervirens. The sequence goes on from CM053793.1 coordinate 706,334,212, forward strand.
GTTCATTCTCCCTCTCTAATATCTCTCCACAAAATTTCTCCCTCTTTGTAATAACAAAAATTTCGATGAGATATGATAGTTGACTTCTCCCCCTTTGACAACACATGCCAAGGAAAACAATTTTGATAGTATTATGTACCTTCAGTATTGATTCATTTGCAATATTCCCTTGTCAATACTACATCAATTGATTGATCTTCAACTTTCTCTAGTTGATGCATCACTACAATTTATTTAGTGATCTTCACATATGGGAATGACCTCTAGCTCATATCTTACATATAGAAATGCATCCTCAATAATAACTTGGTGAATATGTTAGCAATCTATTCTTTTGTATTTACATATTCTAATCTGACTTCTTTATCCTACACCAATTCTCTTAAGAAGTGATATTTTATAACAATATGCTTTATTTTGGTATGCATCACTAGGTTCTTTGATATATTGATTGCCCTAGTGTTATCACAATATATGACTACTGGATCCTTGATCTCCATTTTCATTCCTTCTAATACTTGTTTGAAACAAACAATGTTAGAACAATTAACTACTACTATCACATGTTTTGCCTCTATTGTGGATTGAGAAATACTTTTTTTTTTCTTGCTTGTCCAAGAAACTAGTCTTTTACCAAGAAAGAATGATCTATCACTAGTGCTTTTTCTATCATCAAGACTTCCTTCCCAATCAGCATCACTAAATACCTTTAAGTCTAGATTGCCTCCAATTTTGTACCATAACCCATAGTCTTTAGCACCTTTTACATATCTCATGATTCTTTTGATTGACATCATGTGATTTTCACTAGGATTTGTTGAGAATCTTGCCATCATACCAACTGTTAATGCAATGTTAGGCCTTGCATGCACTACATACTGTAATTTTCCAATCATTGATCTGTATGTGGTCTGATCTACTTCTTTGGAATCATTATTCTTGGAAAGCTTATTTCCAATAGACATAGGGGCTCCAACTAGTCTTGAATCTTACATTCCAAATTTCTTTAGCATCTCCTTCATGTATTTGGATTGAGTGATGTAGATACCATCTTTCTTCTATTGAATCTATAATCCAACAAATAATTTTATCTCTCCAAACATAGACATTTCAAATTCCTTGCTCATTTCTTCTTAAAATCTCATGCACAAGTCATCATTTCCTATAAATAAAATGTAATCAACAAATATTTCTTCCAATACAATCTTTTTGTCTAGTCCTTTGATATACAGGTTGTTGTTATCATTTAAAAAAAAAAAACCAATTTGTATCAAATAGTTATGTAGTCTTTCATACCAAGATCTAGGAGCTTTCTTGAGACCATATAATGCTTTTTTGTAATTTTTAGACCATGTCTCTTTTGTTAGGATCTAAAAAACCATGTAGTTGTTCAATGTAGACTTCATCATCAAGAATGTAGATTTAACATCCATTTGATACACTTTAAATCCTCTATGAGATGCATATGTAAGTAAATTTCTAACACCTTCTAATCTTGCAACAGGGGAAAAAGTTTCACCATACTCAATACCTTCTTCTTGAGAATAACCTTTATATACCAATCTTGCTCTATTTCTAGACACTTTTCCATCTCCATTCAACATATTTTTTAATACACATTTTGTGCCAATTATATTTTTATTCTTAGGACTAGGAACAAAAGTCCAAGTTTTCTTCTTCTCTATCTATTCTATCTCTTCATTCATCACTTCAACCCAAATTTCATTATCTAATGCATCTTTAATATTTCTTGCTTCAAATTCAACAAGTAAACATGTATTTTTCAATTTGTTTCTTGTCATTATTCCATCAGATTTTTTTCCAATGATCTGATTAGGTGGATGATGCCATCTGACATATTTTTCTAACATAGTTACTTTAGATTTGATATGAGTTCCATTATTTTCATCATGAACTTTAGTATCAAGCTCAAGTCCCACTATCTATGACTCAAGTCCTTTAGACTCAATTTGAACAAGCTCAGTAGCTTCTAACTGTGACTCGGGTCCTTCAGACTATAACTCGAGTTGCACTCACTATAGCTCGGTAATTGTTGGAGATTTTGGGGACTCAGGAGGAGAAGTATCTTTTCTTTTAGATAGATATGGAAAGGTATCAGGTTCATAGTAAAAAAATCTTTTGTAATTCTCTAGCTCTTTATGGCTTTCTTCTTCACTCTTTTCTGTAAATTTATCAATTCTCACATGTGCACTTTCTACGATTTCATGAGTAGACAAATTAAAACATTTGTATGCTTTAATTTTGTAGGAGTATCCTAGAAATATTCCTTCATCACCTTTTACATCAAATTTTCTTTTTCTTGATTCTTTCAAGATATAACATTTTCTGCCAAATGCTTTTAAATAACTCACATTAGGTTTGTATCCATACCATAGTTCATAGGGAGTTTGGTTTGATTCTTTCTTCAACTGAACTTTTTTCAAAGTATGAACTATAATACTGATAGCTTCCTTCCAATATTTGATTGTAACATTCTTTTCTATCATCTATGGTCTTGTAAAATCCATGATAGATATATTTCTTTTTTCAGCTATACCATTGTACTGTGTGTACCAGGGGCTGATACTTGTCTTTTAATTACTCTTTCAATGAAAAAATTATTGAATTCATTGGAGATGAGTTCACAACCTTTGTCTAATCTTAAAAAATTTAATCACTTTCCAATTTCTTTTACTACTCTTGCCAAATACCATTTGAATTTTTCAAAAGCTTCTAATTTTTCTTTTAGATACATTATAGTCATCATTCTAGAATAATCATCAACAAAGAGAAAGAAAATTGTTTCTCCACTATAACTCTCTATTCTAATAGGTCCACATAAGTCAATATGTACAATTTCTAAGACTTCTTTTGACTAATAGGTTTTTCTTTGGAAACTAGGCTTTCCGATCTTACCAATTTGGTAATTCTTGCATAAATCCATATCAGGTTTCCTCAAACTAAGAATACCTCTTTCTCTTCTATGTTTTCTTATCTTAACTAGATTATAAAATTTTACATGACATAATCTTTTGTCTCATAACTAGCTTTCTTCTACTTGATCAATAAAACATGAACACTCACTAAGATCAAGATAAAATAGATAAACAAGGTTCATTATTTCCAAATCCTACATCATAGTGTTCAAAATGTTCAAATTTTGTTTGATCTCTAGTCATATGGTGTGAACATCCATTGTGAGTAATCCATGTATCATTTTTTCTATTTGAATGTCCAAAATAGGAAGAGTACTTCTGAGGAGGGGGGGGGGGGGGGGGGGGGGGGGAGGGTGAATCATAAGTACCACACTTTTAACTCTTTTCTACAATTTAAACATACAACTGAAAAGTAAATTATATGCAAGTAAACATATAAATGAACATGAAGTAAATCACATGCAATAACACATAACACTAGATTTGCCCACCCATAAACCCTCCAAGAATAATAAGGTAAACTAGGGTGGGGGTGATACCCATAAAAATCACTGCAGCAATAAATGTTCAACCACTTTTGATGGTTTTTCCTATGAAAGGTCTGCCCTGTTAAAGGCTTTACAATATGTCAATAGTGACCTGATTAGAGGATTTACAAACACTTTACATGAAGTGTCACCCTATTAAAGGATTTACAATATGCTTTTAAGCCCACCTAATATAATAGAATATTCAATCACCTTCTCCAAAAGTTCTCCTACCTAGCTATTAAGCTAACCTATCAAAATAGGATTTTCAATTTCTAATACAATGGCAAGAAAGTATTAGAAATCTTTGACCTGATTGCATACAACTCTCAATTTTTTATTTTAGGCACTTGTTCTACTCCTTCTAACCTTGATCCTCTAGGATCTAATATTTGGTCATGTCTCTTGTCCCTTGTACTGTTCTAATCAACTAGATATGAAATTGTTGCTCTGTTCCTCTAAGTCTTTCCTTCTTCACACTAAATTTTACTATAGTCTACCCATAGATTGTTCTCATCCATGCATGAAAATGGGGTTTTTGACCTCCTTTTAAAGATTATAAAGACTTAGGGTTAGGTATGGATCTATGATCCATAATGAATCTCAAATTCCTACTCATTCCTTGTATTTTTCTCATTGGTTGCATGCCTTCTCCACTTTTCTAATTGGTTGCATGAAAATCATATAGGGAATGTAAAAGATTCACCCTTATTCTTTGTCTCCTTCTAAATCCTTCTATGTTGGCTCCAAAAATGGTTTACATTTGATTTTTTGAGGGCACAAACTTATATGCTATTTTTTTGTTACTCGGCACATACTGGACTACTAGTGCTTGGCACACATACTATCCTAGATTGCTCGACACCTATTACACTCTATCTTGCTCAGCACATATATGATTCTGACTCACTCAGCATATAAATTTTTTTGAATTTCTCGACATCAACTATGACTCGGCACCTATATGTCACTTGGCACTTATATATTGCTTGACAATTGAACTCACTTGGCACTTGTAGGAATTTTGACTCCACACACACTAGGGTTCAACATACATAGTGTACTTGGCTTCAATGTAGAAAGTGATTAAGTGCGTTGACACTCAAATGTCAAAACTATATAAGGACCAACAATCTCCCCCTTTGACATGAGTGTGAAAAAAACTTAATTAAACATTGCTAATCTATCCTTACGAGTACCTTATCCACAAAATTTCAAAATTATTCAAAATTTGTTCAAAATACCTTAACTTCCCCTGAGTTGATTGTGGCTTGACATTCTTGAAACCAAAATTCTGTGCTGATGTGCCTGATACTCTTTTTCCTTTTCTCTATTCTTGTATTATGTACCTATGTGCTATATATTCAATATGATTGGCAAAAAAATTATCTCCCCCTTTTCTTATTATTATTTCTCTTCTCCTATCTTATTATCTCCCCCTTTTAACACTTATGTCAAAGGGTTCTAAGGAGTAATACCATACTTAGCCAAAAAATTACTATTTACCTCCATTATTATTTTCAAAGTTGCATCCCAATTCTCCATAGTTATGTTCAGTGACTTGTTTTGGATGGAAGTCTTTGTAGCAAGGTGTACAAGTCCATCAAGTGTAGAAAGATTTGGATCTTTCTTTAAAATTATTTTAGCATAAACTTGTTCCTTGTGGAGGAGTTCTAAATGAGGGGTTATGGAGGACTAAATTTTCATTAGTTTAGCCTTAATATTAGCCTCCTCTACTGTAAGTATAACTAACTCCCTTTGTGTGTGAAGATATTGTGCAAAATGCTTCTCACTTTGAGGTAGATCTCTAGGTAATTTCATGCTAGAGATTTTCAAGTTTCTTTCCAAGCTCATTATTCTTTGATTAGTTTCTTGTGTGAAATTGGAAAAATCACACAATTTCCTATACAATGAAAAAATGTTTTTAAGGACAATTTTGACCTTATCTACTGTCTTGGTCAACTCTACCTATTCAAGTGCAATTTCACTTGACATCTTGTCATTCACTTTTCCTTGAAACTTTCTCTCTGACCATTCTATGAGTTTGACATTGTTATCCTGGTCTTCATTTTTCACCTAGTCAACTATGTCTGATAGTTCCTCAATTATTGGCGTGGCTTCATCTGGTGACTGCAAGTTGAAGACATCCATGAAGATGTCCTCTATGTCATGAAGTGCTTCCTTATGTTTGAATTATTTCCTCAATATTTCCTACCTCATCCTTCTATATAATGCATTTTTCATTTTAGTCAGTTGTGTCATTTTTATAGTCTTGGAATCATAGGAAGGAATCACAATATCTTTATCTAATTTAGGGTCTCCATAGTTAAGTACCCTAGCCACTCTTGTTGAACTCAAGCCTAGAGTTGAAAATTGCAAGGGGATAGCATTAGTGCTCAACTTCTAAATGGTCTTTGTAGGAGTGCCAGTCTTTGGTAATTCTACCAATGTCTGAATGGTAGCCTACTCCTTTTCTTTTGTTGTATCCTCCTTCTCATCTGACTTCCTTTCCTCTGCACTCGACATCTGATTAGTATTACTTATTGCACTTGGTGGAGGTGGTGGTGGAAGCATCAAAATATTAGTGCTAGTAGCTATGTATGTGAAAGGTGGTACCTTTGGTTTCACCTTTTCCCTTTGTGGTGTTGCTACTACCTTTTGTAATTCATCAACACTCACCAATACAAGGCTTGTATACAACTATGCCTATAAATTAGATTGGTGAAGGATCTTGGAGATATCCTCTATAGTAAGAGGATTAATGTTTTGGGCTGACTTGTCAATAACATCCTTGATGATTATTTTCTCTATAGGTGTGATGGTTGTACAAGGAGGGCTAGGAGGTGGCAATTGTGTGTCTTGCACACTCTTATCATCTTGTTGTTCTTGCTGCTAATTAGCTATTGCCATTTCTTCTCCTTTAGTTGATTCCTCTTCTTCTTTCTCCTTATTTTCTTCCTCTCTTCTTTCTTCCTCATCTTTCTTTTCCTCTTCTTTCTTTTCTTCTTCTATTTCCTTTGCCTCTACCTCTCTTTTCTATTCTTTTTCTTTCTTTTCCTCTTCCTTCTCTTTGGCACTAGTTTCTACCTTATTGGTTTCCTCTACTTTATCATCAATAATTTTAGAACTTGTTTTCCATAATTGTGTGGATTTATTTACAACATCTTCAATCTTATTCTGAAGGATGCAAAAGGCTTTGTACTTGGGTGCAAACTTTCCACTATGTTTCTTGTTTGCTTTGGTTATTTGAGCCTTTTTCATGTTAGGCTTCACTTGAGCTAGGGTAGATTCTCTAATCTCCCTTTCTATCTTTAGACAATAACACCATTTATTCTCAACTATCTCATATAGTTTGTTTGGCATAGTATTGTCAAGCTGTAGAGGTGTGTTTTTAAATTTTGCCATCATGGCATACATAGATTCCTCTACTTTATTCTACTCTTCCCTACTGAGCTTACTAAAATTAACTGACTTTAAATCATTCAAATCTACATTTTTAATATTATTACATAGTTTATCAATTGTAGATTTAGGAGGATGAGTGACCACTTTAAATTGGCTAATGTCTTCTAATTTGATATTTTCATCATCTATATCTGGCTATGTCACATACTTTCTTCTCTTCTTGGGCTCTTCAGTAGGTTGTTCAATGGCTTTCTTCTTCTCTTTTGATACCTCTTTAGCCTTTTGATTAGATGCTCTTGTAGTGGTCCTTGTTGCTGGAGCTAGTTTGGTTTGAGCTATATTGGTAACCTTTTTAGGCTTGGGCTAAGCTATAGGTTGAGTTTTTGCCTTTCTCTTCCTTTTCTTGGTAGTTGTTGGTGGTTCCTCAACTTCTTCTCCCTCGGCACCTTCCTCCTTGTCTACTCTTTAGCCTTGTGTTAGCTCAACTGGGCCTTGCCCTTGCTCACCTTCTTCTTCACTATCTCCTTCTACTTCTTCTTCTTCACCTACTTCTCCTTCAATGTTTTCTCCAAATGTCTTCTTTATCTTCTTTACCATTTTATCTTTCTTTTTTATTATAGAAGTAGTTTTCAATTCAATTTCAACTTTGGACTTAACAACATCATATGTCCCAAAGTGAGGAGCTACCTTATCAATTTCTTCTATCAATAATGTAGTGATTGTTGTTGAGGTTTCATCTACATCAAGCTGATATCCTAATGGCCTTAGCCATCTTACTCTTGGTATTGCTGCCTGGATGTAGGTGTAGTCAATGTAAACCAAGAAACATATGTCATTGACATGTTGTTCCACTAATGAGACTGGTATTCTCATTCTTTGCTTCATAGACTTCTTAAAGTCTTCAAAATAACTAGTCATCTAAGCCTCAAAGTTATCTCCCATCTGATCTATGAACTCATTTATCTGTGTGACTATAGACTTGTTGGAATTCCAGTTTACTTTCCCAATTGAAGGGAATTCTTCCATCACATAAAAGAATATGTAGACTAATACTAATCCAAATTTACATTGTGCTCCCTTGGATCTTCTTATAGCTCCCAAATTTTCATTAATTTGCTAAAGCATTAGCTCTGCCAAATCACAAGTATGATCTTTCTTCACCAACTTGTATGCCACATCAAAAGTTATGTAGGGTATGCTATTTAGGCTAATGGATTGGTAGAATTTATATGAAATTATCCTCATAGAAAAGTCAAGTAGACATTCAGTTATAGTATCTATGGTCATTCCTCATTTGTTCCATTTTGCACTTGTATTCTTCTCAATAACCTCTTTCCTTTTACTTCTCGAGGTCTTTGGCTGATCTAGGGTTGGGAGTCCAGTACTCCTATGAACTATTCTCTTGGTAATCTTGATAGGTCATGTCTCCAACCATAGACATCCATCATGAATTTGACTCAAAACAATGTGAATCCATTCTATCTTAAACACCATAGGAAAAACTAGGGTTTTAGTCAAACCCTTCTTCTCAACAATTTGTAACTCATTCTTCAAAATCCCATTGTCACACAACTTATCATAGGCATGGAAGATTTCTAGATCACCTATGGCACCAATTTTATAGTTTTAGCACTTTCTTACTTCTTGAACCATGACAACGTTAGGTGGGATAATAGATAATGCATTAGTCAGATCATTTTTATAGGCAACTTTAGGGATTGGCCTGAATTCAAGCTATTTGACTTCATTGCTAACTAGTTGGATCTCATCATCTTCCTTTTCTTTAGGGTTTCTTGAACTAGAGGATATTTTATCGAACTAGGGTTTTAAATATATTGAAACTTTAACTTATGTGTAGCTTAGCACTTGATAAATACATTTAAATTGGTGAGTTCATGCTAAATTGCTATTGGAATCCATGCTAATGGTTCTTGAACTATTGCTTGATCACTTCTTCACTCTTCTTGAGTTTGCTCTATTTTTGAATGGTATAAAAATGAACAAAATTCAACCTTATACCTATCAAAGACCTAGCATTAAATGCTTCATACATACAACTGTAATCTCAGCACTTGAAGGACTCAACATAACTTAGCTCCCATTGTAATTCATTTCCTTAGCCTCGACTAGACTTCTACTTCACTCGACTTCAACTATCAACTCGGCAGCTATTAGAAGCTCAACTTCCATTGAAGCTTTACTCGAAATCTAAAAGTAACTCGACAGCTTCTTCAAAATTTTGCCTAGCATCTTTTCTCATGCTGATTTCTTCTCTACAATACTCTTTTGTTCTTTGGGACTGATGTATGATATAACTTTGCAATCAATCCCATATACTCTTCTTTTTCTTAAGTGGATGAAGTGTGATCACCTGACCTCTTGGGTGAAGTGATCTCTCCATTTGATGTACTGCACTCATCTTTCTTCTTCCAATTCTTGTTCATTTGCCCACTTATTTGTTCAACATAAACCTTCTCTTTACCTTTGTTGACTTCTATCTTAGGTGCTCTTGACTTTTTAGGGTAGTTCCTATTGATATCACCAGTCTTCAAGCAACTGAAACAAGTAGTTTGGCTTAGCTATCAATTGTAACTCCCTCTAAAATGTGTCCTTATGCAATTTTCAAGAATGTGTCCATACTCCTAACAATAGTGATAGCTGTACCTGGTATTGTAATCCTAGATGTAGTGATGACCATGGTTGTTTCCTCTTGCAGGCTGATTAGGTGTCCGTATGGGCTTTGATCTGCATTCAAATGCTCTATGTCCATATTTTTTGAAGTTTTAGTAGTGACCTTCAATTCTTGGTATCCTCATAGTCTTGGTTCTACATTCATGTGCTTGATATCCTTTCTTTTTACACTTGTGACAAAAGCTTGTATTGGTAGGCTTATCATTCTGATGACTATTCTTGCTCCTACACACATTAGAGGTGTGTCCCTTTTTACCACAAAAATGACAAGTATGTTTAGTTTTCTTATCTTTTTTACTTCTTTCTTCTACAGTCTTGGATGATTATCATTGTTCAATGCTAGTGTAGCCAAGTCTTGAAGTATCATTACTAACTCTTGGGTGATTTTAGCAATTGTTCAAAGTACTTGATAGCCTCATTAGATTTGTTGTAGCTTTCTACTATCTCCTTTTCTATCTTCAATTCATTCTGTAATTGTTCATTAATGCATCTCAGAGTGGAAAGATCTCAATATCCTTCATGTTTAGCTCATGATGAGCATTCATCATCTGACTCTACGTGTCTAACTACATGTTTGAAATCTTTTCAAACTCTATTGTCTTCTCTTCCAGTCTATTGGCAAGATTTCTCTTGTTCATCTTCTATCATGGCCTTGTCTTCAATAGATCTCTTCTTTTATTTAGTCACTTCACAAAGCATTATGGCTTGGTGATTCTTGTTCAAGCTTGAGTAATCTGATTTCTTCATCTTATGCTCTATTTCTCCATTAGTTCTACTATTGTTGCAATCAAATTCCTTGGAATATCCATTGGAAAAAAAATTTGTGTGGTATTAATCTCCTTGTATTTTATGTCATTTTAGCTATGGCTATCTCCTTCCTTCTTTATAATGATTTCTCAAGTCTTTTTTGGCTTCTTCCACCTTGTGTAGAGCTAGGTGCACATCAATCAACTGACTGTCTATAATCTTCCCAAGTTTAAAGACTTCCATCTTCAGACCTTTTCTCTAAGATGTTAGGCTTCTCCTTGTGAGAACCTTTTCTTTGATACCAATTGTTGGAATGTCCAAAATGGGAGAGTACTATCTGCGGGGGAGAGCAAGGGGTGAATCAGAAGTACCACACTTTTAACTCTTTTCTACAATTTAAACATATAACTGAAATTTAAATTGCATGCAAGTAAAAAAATAAATGAACATGAATTAAATCACTTGCAATAACACATAGGACCATATTTGGTAACCGAAAAAACCTCTAGGAATAAGAAGGTAAAACTGGGGGTGGGGATGATACCCACAAAATCACTGCAGCAATAAATGTTTCAACCACTTCTGATGGTCTACCCTATTAAAGGCTTTACACTGTGTCTATAGTGACCTAATTAGAGTATTACAAACACTTTACATGAAGTGTCACCCTATTAAAGGATTTACAATAGGCTATTAAACCCACCCAATATAATAGAATTTTCAATCACCTTCTCCAAAGGTTCTCCTACCTAGTTGTTAAGCTAACCTATCAAAATAGGATTTTCAACTTCTAATACAATGACAAGAAAGTATTAGAAATATTTGACCTGATTTCACACAATCTTCAATTGCTAATTTTATGCACTTGTTCTACTCTTTCTAACCTTGATCCTTTGAGATATGATATCTGGTTGTGTCTCTTGTCCCTTGTATTGTTTTGATCAACTAGATATGAAAATTGCTGCTCTATTCCTCTAAGTCTTTTTTTCTTCACATTGAATTTCACTACAGTCTCCCCATACACTATTCTAATCCATGCATGCAAATGGGGTTTTTTGAACTCCTCTTAAATATTGTAAAGACTTAGGGTTAGGTATGGATCTACTATCCATATTGAATCTCAAATCCTACTCATTCTTTGTATTTTTCTCATTGGTTGCATGCATATTATATAGGGAATGTAAAAGATTCATCCTTATCCTTTTTCTCCTTCAAAATCTTTCTATGTCAGCTCCAAAAATGGTTTACATCTCATTTTGTGAGGGCACAAACTTATATGTTGATTTCATATTACTTGGCACATATTGGACTACTGGTGCTCGACACACATACTATCCTAGATTGCTCGACACCTATTACAATCTATCTTGCTTGAAACATATATGATTTTGACTCACTTAGCATATAAAGCATTCTGAATTGCTTGACATCAACTATGAATCGACACCTATATGTCACTTGACACTTATATACTGCTTGACACCTAAAGTTACTTGACACTTGTAGGAATTCTAACTCAACAGACATTGTGGCTCAACATACATAGTGTTATGTTGATGAAACCAATGTTTGTTGGCCACATAGCCTAGATAAACTTGAGGAATTTCATGAACACATCAACAATTTAGCCCCCACCATCTCCTTCACCAAGGAGCTTGAGTCAGAGGGCCAATTACCCTTCCTTGATGTTCTCATCATGAAGAAATTGGATGGTACCTTTGGTCGTCATGTGTTTCGTAAAGCCACCCACACAAACTTGTACCTTTATTCTTCATCTCATCACCACCCTTCCCAAAAATTTGGTATCCTCAAGACTCTTTCCCTCAGAGCCTATAGAATTTGTGATGCAGATAACTTACCCCATGAACTTGAACACTTGTGCCAAGTCTTAAAGCTCAATGGTTACTCACATAAGAAAATCTCTAAAGCTCTCACCCAAGCCAAGTCCTCTTATCTCTCTAGTAGTAGTCATCAGACCCCCTTGGACCCTCCTCCTCATTATCTATCTCTTCCTTTTGTGGAAGACATTTCCCAAAAAATTAGCAAAATCTTATCCAAAAAGGGCTTTCGGGTGGCCTTCAAACCCCTCTCAAAATTAAGAAATTATATCCCCCTGATCAAGGACTCATGTAACTCTCTTCAAGACTCTAATGTCTACAAGATTGAGTGCTCATGTGGCATGCCTTATATTGGGGAAACTGGTCACTCCATTATCACTAGGATCTGGGAGCATAGTGCTGACATCAAACATGAGAGGGTGCAAAAGTCTTCTCTAGCAGAACACTCATATTCTACCAAGCATCATATTTTTCTGGAGAATGCCAAAATCATGTCGAGGGAGGACAATTTTTTCAAGAGAAAATTAAAGGAGGCCATTTCTATCAACCACCATCCCATTAACCTTAACCATGATGACGGGTGGTCCATCAACCATACGTGGTGCCCCCTGCTTGATGCTCTCAACAACCCCCACTAGGGCATGCTTGACAAACCCCATAATCCTTGATGCTCTTCTTGTTCTCCTTCATTATCTTTCTTTTATTTTCTTAGAATAGTGGTGTCTTTACCTCATTCTCTCTTTTGGTCTTACCTTCTCTCTCTCCTTCCTATTTGTTCGTTTGTTTAGCTTGTTTTCTTGTCTTCCTCCCTATTTCTTTATTTGTGTTGATCTCTCTCTCTCTCTCTCTCTCTCTCTCTCTCTCTCTCTCTCTCTCTCTCTCTCTCTCTCTCTCTCTCTCTCTATCCCTCCCTCCCTCTCACACCCCCCCCCCCCCCCCCCCTCGCACAAGCACACACAAATCTTGAGTGGAATAGTTTGTCCTTACATGTTCCAGTTTATTTTTGTCTCTGCAGTGCTTGAGTTTTGTGGGTTTGGTCTTTGTTAGGATGGTCTTCTCGATTCTTTTCCTTCCTCTTTTGTCTTGGTGGTTTGTTGTTGTTTTTGTTTCCTTTTTTATTTTTCTCCTTCTTTATATATATATATATATATATATATATATATATATATATATATATATATATATATATATATATATATATATATATATATATATATATATATATATATATAGATTCACACATATATGTCCACGTATTTACATGCCTATATAGGTGCGCCCATGTATTTATATATGCTCTTTTGTTCTTTATTTTTTTGGTTCATTTTCTTTCTTGGTTTTTTATTTTTATTTTTCATTCTTTATTTTTATTTTTATTTTCTAATTTTTTTAAATTTTCTTTCTCGTGTTTAAAATTTGTTTACTAGTTTTTTCATAGTCTTCCTTGTTTTTTGGGTTTCTATGTTAATATTTATTAATATATATCTTTATTTATTTATATACTCTATACAAGTATATATAAATATATATTAATTCATTTTTGTAAGTGTTTATATATATATATATATATATATATATGGATCCTTTCTTGTATATATATGTGCTCTTCTAGGTCGCATATCAATATGTGTGATTAGATAGAGCATACGATAACATAGGCTTATTATAGTATTTAATAGTATAATATGTAGTAATATATCATATATATATATATATATATATAGTATGTTTCTTCTTTCTCTTAGTACTTATGGCTTAAGTTTTCTTTGGTTTTGCCTTTGTTTTGTTTTTATTTATTTTTATTGCCTTTTTTTCTTTAGTGTCAAATTCTATAGTTTTTAATTCTTTATGCCCTTCTTGTCTCATTTATTTTATTAATTTGGACTCGTTTGTTCTTTGCACAAATTTACGTGCTCTCCCATTCTATTTTTATATCTCTAGAGGAAGGCCCAGTTTGCAACATCTCTCTTCTTGCACTTTCTCATCCTAATGATGGATCATGTAGTATGATCTAAAACATTGATGGTAAAAATACTCACACAATCAAATCCAGAAGACAAATTATTTACAAATGGATTGTGGAAATCTGATCATGTTAATTGACACCCTTCATGGGAGGGAGCTATACCACAAATCTAAAAAGTTGGAAGTGTTGAGGATTAAGCTTATGAAAAAAATTGCAGACTTAGCCTTTCTCAAACATTGTAGGGATGCCAATCTCATTCCTATTTTGTTGGTATCCACCACCATCTATGGAGAATGCACACTCAGCATATCTTCTTCAAGGCAAGTCTTTCTCTTCTCAAATCTGTCATCCAGTCAACGAGGAGAATGATCAACCATATCAATGCCAGATTATTACCTCTGCACTTGGAACTGGATGCTTCCCTTCATACAGATCCATGGATATGACTAGACACCTTGTCATTTGCCAAAGCATCAGGGCACCAAGCAGAGAGCATCGAAAGGCAAAAGAAAAAGTTTTTAGTGCTATTTCATAGATCTTGCAGTTGGCAGCATTCTTTAGGCAACACAGCTTAGTCTAGATCCCCTCTCCCTTCAGGCATTCATGGGGGCTCATCTCTCAGCCCTTCTTCATTAGCTGATTGGTCTTTCCCTGTGTCTCCTAGCTCTAGTGAGATAGCAACTCTCGGCCATCAATGTAGTAGCAATCACTCCTCTTCCAGTAGTCATCTTCTAGCGATGTCCTCTCATGATGTTGATTCGTATGACATAAACCTACTCAAACCTCCATGCACTCTTAAGCCTGGTTCACTTTTTGATAGTTTCCCTCTCTTTCATGAAAGCTCTTGCTTAGATGAATCTTCCCTCTTGCATAAACTCCAGCAGCATGCCAGCACAGTGATGGCTCCACTCCTCTCATCGGATAGATAGGAGGGTCAAACTCAGCCTGTTACTAAGGATGTTGTTCTTCATTACTCACCTACCTCTAATCGATCCTTGCCACCTCACGTAGGTATGATCATCTATTCATCTTCTTTTCTTTGCATGTTGAATGATTCTATCCTTAATTGCTCTATTCTTGGTTCCCAACCTCTTTCCACACATTGAGCCCCTCACTTGGTTGATGGAGGTCTTATCATCAATTGTAACATGGAGGAGCATGTGCAGTGGTCTCATAAGATGATTGTAGTCAACCAATCTAACCCCGTTGTATTCCCTTTGAGTTCATCCTCAGATTCGATGCCGCATCCCTCTTCTCCATATCAGGTTTCTCAAATGTTGTCTTGCTGCCATGCTGATTCTTCTCCCCCTTTTCAGATCTTCCCACCACCCACCAAACCTTGTATCAGTGTGTCAAAGTGCGTGTTTCATCTGAGGGCCTCCTCCTCTCGACAGTTAATAGCTGATTGGGAAAATTAGTTAGTGATAAACCTATCTAGTGCCTCCATAGACCCCCTCTCTTTCAATTTGTTAAAATAAGACATCAAATTTTCCCATTTCCCTTGATCTATCCCCCATATTCAGTTTCTTCTTGAGATTGAGCTTGCTATCCAATCCCTCCCATCTGGTGTTGCTGAAGAAGTTAGGCAAGATTGCATCATAGCTCGTCAACATGCCAAACTACCTACACACAACATCTCGAGGGTAGAATCATAGGTCTTTTGAGATTTTGTCCATAGTAATGATATTGTTAGTACCAAGGTAGACAAAGGAAATGCCACTGTCATCATGAATAGGCAAGACTATTTCTCCAAGATGCTGGACCTTCTCTCAGATACTAGCAGCTACAGGGTCCTCTCTCACAATCCTTGCTCTAGTATCTTGAATAAGGTCAAAGCCCTAGTGTCCAGCTCCTCCTTTGAGGATGTGATAAAGAAAAAGTTAGTCCCCTCTAAGGAAGTGACCCCCTACATATATGAGGTTCAAAAAATTCATAAGGAAAACATCCCCTTGCATCCCATTGTTGATACCATTGGATCTCCTACGTACTCTTTAGCCTCTCATCTCACTAATATTATATCTCCTTTGCTGGGGCAATCCAATTCTTTTGTCAAAGATTGTTGTCATTTTTTCCAATTCATTAAGGATGCAAAGTGGGAGCAAGGCAATATTTTGATCAGTTTTGATGTAGTCTCTCTCGTTACCAAGGTTCAAATTCTTGACTCTATTCAAATTGTGAGATGCAAGGTTGGAGATGAGACGGCTAGCTTAGTTGAATTCTATTTGAGATCCAATTTATTCTCATTCCAAAATGTCATCTAGGAACAAGTGGAGGGAGTGGCAATGGGTTTTCCCCTTTCACCCATCATAGCTGATCTCTACATGGAGTATTTTGAAGATATGGCTCTCCATTCGTTCCCTCTGAAACCCAAATGATGGAAGCATTATGTTGATGACACCAATGTTTGTTGGCCACATGGCCTAGATAAACTTGAGGAATTTCATGAACACATCAAAAATTTAGCCCCCACCATCTCCTTCACCAAGGAGCTTGAGTCAGAGGGCCAATTACCCTTCCTTGATGTTCTCATCATGAAGAAATTTTATGGTAGCTTTGGTCATTATGTGTTTTGTAAAGCCACCCACATAGACTTGTACCTTCATTCTTCATCCCACCACCACCCTTCCCAAAAAGTTGGTATCCTCAAGACTCTTTCCCTCAGAGCCTATAGAATTTGTGATGCAAATAACTTACCCCATGAACTTGAACACTTGTGCCAAGTCTTCAAGCTCAATGGGTACTCACATAAGCAAATCTCTAAAGCTCTCACCCAAGCCAAGTTCTCTTATCTCTCTAGTAGTAGTCATCAGACCCGCTTGGACCCTCCTCCTCGTTATCTATCTCTTCCTTTTCTGGAAGGCATTTCCCAAAAAATTAGCAAAATCTTATCCAAAAAGGGCCTTCTGGTGGCCTTCAAACCCTTCTCAAAATTAAGAAATTATATCCCCTTGATCAAGGACTCACGTAACTCTCTTCAAGACTCTAGTTTCTACAAGATGAGTGCTCATGTGGAATACCTTATATTGGGGAAACTGGTCACTCCATTATCACTAGGATCTGGGAGCACAGTGCCGACATCAAACATAAGAGGGTGCAAAAGTCTGCTCTAGCAGAACACTCATATTCTACCAAGCATCATATTTGTCTAGAGAATGCCAAAATCGTGTCAAGGGAGGACAATTTTTTCAAGAGAAAATTAAAGGATGCCATTGCCATCAACCACCATCCCATTAACCTTAACCGTGATGACGGGTGGTCCATCAACCATACGTGGTGCCCCTTTCTTGATGCTCTCGACAACCCACACTAGGGCACGCTTGACAGACCCCATAATCCTTGATGCTCTCCTTGTTCCCCTTCATTCTCTTTCTTTTATTTTCTTGGCATAGTGGTGTCCCCACCTCCTTCTCTCTTTTGGTCTTACCCTCTCTCTCTCCTTCCTATTTGTTAATTTATTTAGCGTATTTTCTTGTCTTACTCCCTCTTTCTTGATTCGTGTTGATCTCTCTCTCTCTCTCTCTCTCTCTCTCTCTCTCTCTCTCTCTCTCTCTCTCTCTCTCTCTCTCTCTCTCTCTCTCTCTCTCTCTCTCTCTCTCTCTCTCCCTCCCTCCCTCCCTCCCTCCCTCTCCCCCCCCCCCCTCGCACAAGCGCACACAAATCTTGAGTAGAATAGTTTGTCCTTGCATGTTCCAGTTTATTTTTTTGTCTCTGCAGTGCTTGAGTTTTGTGGGTTTGGTCTTTGTTAGGATAGTCTTCTTGATTCTTTTCCTTCCTCTTTTTTCTTGGTGATTTCTTGTTGTTCTTGTTTCCTTTTGTATTTTTCTCCTTGTTTATATATATATATATTCACACATATATGTCCACGTATTTACATGCCTATATAGGTGTGCCCATGTATTTATATATGCTCTTTTGTTCTTTATTTTTTTGGTTCATTTTCTTTCTTGGTTTTTTATTTTTATTTTTCATTCTTTATTTTTATTTTTATTTTCTAATTTTTTTAAATTTTCTTTCTCGTCTTTAAAATTTTTTTACTGGTTTTTTCATAGTCTTCCTTGTTTTTGGGTTTCTATGTTAATATTTATTAATATATATCTTTATTGATTTATATACTCTATACAAGTATATATAAATGGCTATTAATTCATTTTTGTAAGTGATTATATATATATATATATATATATATATATATAAATAAATAGATATATATGGATCCTTTCTTGTATATATATGTGCTCTCATATCGGGACCCGTTCTTGTTTGCATATATATATATATGCACCCTTGAATATATATAAGCATATGTATAAACTTATGTTCTTGTATGCTTATATATATTTGCTCTTCTAGGCCACATATGAATATGTGTAATTAGATAGAGCATATAATAATATAGGCTTATTATAGTATTTAATAGTATAATACGTAGTAATATATCATACTATATATATATATATATAGTATGTTTCTTCTTTCTCTTAGTACTTGTGGCTTAAGTTTTCTTTGGTTTGGCCTTTCTTTTGTTTTTATTTATTTTTATTGCCTCTTTTCTTTATGCCCTTCTTGTCTCATTTATTTTATTAATTTGTACTCTTTTGTTCTTTGCACGAATTTACATGCTCTCCCTTGCTATTTTTATATCTCTAGAGGAAGGCCCAGTCTGCAACATCTCTATTCTTGCACTTTCTCATCCTAATGATGGACCATGCAGTATGATCCGAAACCTTGATGGTAAAAATACGCACACAATCAAATCTAGAAAACAAATTATATACACAGTGTACTCAGCTTCAATGTAAAAAGTGATTAAGTGTGTTGAGACTCAAATGTCAAAACCATCTAAGGACCAACATTTTGCTAACATAAGAGATAAGTGTCATCATATCTCCTTCATCATCAAACTCATCTTTTACAACAATATACACAATTTCATCTTCACCGTTTTCAAAATCTTTAGCCATAAAAAAAGATTTCTTACCTTTGTCCTTGTAGTTCTTATGATTTTTGAATTCCTTCTTGCCTTTGTGCTTGTGGTTTTTCTTTTCATCCTTTCTTTCTCTATTAGCACACCTAGGAAAAATATGACCAACTTCTTCACAAGAAAAATAAATTAGAGAAACTTTACCTTTGTACTTTTCTCTACCTTTGGAATATTTTTTTGCAAGTAGGGCTTCAACAATTTCAAAATCACTATCAAAAATTTCTTTAGGTTCTTCCTCACTTCCTAATTAGTTGACCTTTGATTTCTTGTTGTTTTCCTTAAGTGAGAGTTTGGCTTCATATGCAGACTCAATATTCTTGGAAATAGGAACATAGTTATCTATGTGCTGAAAAAATGTACAAATTGCTGGAAGCCTAAGGAATCAAGCTGATTTAAAAGAAATTCATAGAAGCAACCAACAAACCAAAATTCCAACCACCTCTACTACTCAACAAGGGCAGCTATGTGTAGCCATTGTTGGTGTATTTTTGATGGAGGGTGTGTTTGGTATGCTCTCACAAACACAACAATAAGTAAATCCCTTGTGTGCAAGTGCAAATGTGAGTTTGAGTGTAAAGTGAATGTGCAATATGATCCTAGACTATATGATAAGAAGAATACTTTCAAGATATGACTATGGAGGAAATCACACTCAAAGGTACTCTATGATGCAATGAACATGAAATTATGAAAACTATCTATGGATGCAAGCTATAACTAGAATGAAAACTAAAACTAGAATGTAAACTAAATATGAATGCATAACAAAAACTAAGATGCAATACAAAATGTAAATCTTACCATCTATAAAATCACTAATATGCAGACTATGAACTCCATATGGAAATGTAGCTATAATGCAAGCTCTCAATGAGGTGATTCTAGACTCAAAGCGACGGTGTGTCAATGTAATCTAATAATCCTCTATATGCAATGCTTGAGACAAGGCTTCTATTTAAAGACTCTCAGGAAACATCTAGAGGGTGTCTAAAAGATAAGGATAAGAATTAACAATTAAGCACCTTATCTCATATCCTTAGTTGGGAGGATAAAATGATGAGGTGGCACATGTGTTGATGGGGACACAACCCAAGAATAGAATGGAACCAACAGAAAGGGAAAATTATATTAACTGAGAAAATAAGCTAGTACAAACAGTGCAGAGAAAATAAACTTCAAAACATGCCCTACAGGCTTACAATAGCATAAATCTGGAGATAATTTCTCCTTTTAGTACCTCCTCTCAAACTCCACTCCGAACTGCCTTTTACAATGCTAGAAATCTCCTTAAATAGACCCTGGAGGGTTAAGGACTAGGAGTGCATTCTAGAAAGTGCTAGTAGGCATCCACTGACCAAATAGAAGGTTCTAGAAGCTACGTTAGAAGTTGGTGCAAATCTAGAAGAATCCAGAAACGGTAACCGAACTTTCGGGAGGCATAACTTTTGAACCGTAGCTCTGATTGACGAACCGTATTTTCTGAAAGCTCTCAAAGCGCTCTATAGCCCTATGGACAAGCTTAGCTTGTACCCCATTTTTTGACCCTTTTTGAGGTCATTTAATGCCCCTAACTTGACTTCGAAGCATTCTTAAGGGGTCTCCAAAACTCGAAAAACTACAATAACTTTCAAACCATGGGGCCTTTTGACCTGATTCTTTTTCTGGAATGCTCTAAATCACAATTATATTCATCTGGCCAATTCACACGTTCTAGGTCACCAAAATTATGGCCAAATTGCATGCTCCTATTTTTTTGGGATTTTCAAAGACACTGATAGTGGAACTGTGAGAGTTGGAACCTTTATTTGACCCAAATGGGTATCCAAAAATGTAAAGACATGAAATAGAAACTAAGTCTAAGAACATTTTTTTTGGGTGACACAGGATTGCCCTTATACCTCTAGATGCTCCTGCATCAGACACCCAGGGTAGATTGAAAAGTGACCCTGTCACTTTATGGATGGTAGAGGAAATCCCAAATGGGAAACCTCAGCTGTTGAAATCCAAGTTGAGTCCTCGATTGGCCGTCCTTTCCATTTGACCAAATACTCTTCATACTGCCTGTTTCTGGTACTCCTACCCACACGATGATCTAGAATGTCTTCTATCTCCTCCTTCTTAGAAGCAGGAATTGGACATGGCTCTAACACCAGCTCCTCATTTGCACCATCATCATGATACTCTATTAAATCTCCAATGTTGAAAATGGGAGAAATCTGAATACCATCTGGCAGCTCCACTTCATATGCATTTCCTGAGTCATGTTTCTCCAAAATTTTGTAGGGGCCAAATTTCTTCATTTTTAGCTTGTTGTAAGTACCAGCTGGAAATATTTCTTTTCGTAAGTGTACCATGACTAAATCTCCTACTTGTAATTCTTTATGTCTTCTCCTTTGATCAGCCCTAGCTTTATACTCTTGATTCATCTTGGTTATGTGTGCCTGAACCTCCTCATGTAGACGCTTGATATGTTCAGCAAATTCCTCAGCTTCAGCACTTGTCCTCTCCCCTTGTTCTATCTTCCTCAGCTTTGGTGCAGTCCTTGGGCTATTCCCATATACAATTTAGAATGGTGATTTTCCAGTACTCCTATTTATAGAGTTATTATAAGCAAATTCTGCCTGTAGTAGAATCAAATCCCATCCCTTGGTCTTATCCCCAACTAAACATCTCAGCAAATTTCCTAGACTTTTGTTTGGCCATCAGTCTGCGGGTGATGTGTGGAACTGAATTTCAAGTCTGTTCTCAACTTTTTCCACAATGTCCTCCAGAAATACCCCACAAATTTAGTGTCTCTGTCAGAAACTATACTCCTTGGAAGACCATGTAGTCTTATCACCTCTTTGAAAAACAAGTCTGCAATATGGACAGCATCATGAGTTTTGTGGCATGGAATGAAATGTGCCATTTTGGAGAACCTATCAACTACCACGAATACTGAGTCATTACCCCTTTGTGTCCTTGGCAATCCAAGAACAAAATCCATAATTATGTCCTCCCATGGCCTTGATGGAATAGGCAATGGTTGATATAGTCCAGTATTATGGTTGAATCCCTTAGCAACTTGACAAAGTTGACAACTCTGTACAAACTTCTTCACATCCTGTGAAATTTGAGGCCAAAAATAATGTTCTCTAAGAATGGAAATGGTCTTATCTCGACCAAAATGTCCTGCCATCCCTCCACTGTGTTTCTCCTTAATCAGATTTTCCCTCATGGAACTCCTTGGAATCCACAATTGACTACCTTTGAACAACATGCCATCCTGAATCAAATAGTCTAACCACTTGGTTCTATCTATAGCAATAGGTTCTTTACAAGCTTTCCATGCTTCAGCAAAATCAGGATCCTCGGGGTACAAATTCTTGAGTTCATCAAACCCAACTACTTCAACCTGCATTGTTGTAAGCAACAACTATCTCCTACTTAGTGCATCTGCAACCCTGTTAGATTTTCCACTTCTATGCTTCAACACAAATGTATAACTCTGCAAGAATTCTACCCACTTCATATGCCTCTGATTCAATTTACCTTGGCTATTTAGGTACTGTAATGCCTGATGATCAGTATACAAAACAAATTCCTTTGGCAATAAATAATGCCTCCATTTCTTTAAGGCATGAACTATTGCATAGAATTCTTGATCATAAACAGAATACTTCTTCTTTGCATCATTCAATTTTTCACTAAAATATGCAATAGGCTTACCTTCTTGGCTTAATATAGCCCCAATAGCGCTACCACTAGCATCACAATCCACCTGGAAAACCTTTCTAAAATTTGGAAGTGCCAACATAGGCTATTCTATTGCCTTCTTCTTGAGCAATTCAAAACTTCTCGTAGCTGCTACAGTCCATTTTAACTCTTTTCTATCCTGTCTTATTGTATCAGTTACGGGTGCACATATGCCACTGAAATTCTTAATAAACTTCCTTTAAAAACTAACCAGACCATGAAATCATCTTACCTTAGTAGTAGACCTTAGAGTAGACCATTCCAAGATGGCTTTTACCTTCTCTGGATCCATTTTTGAGACCTTTAGGTGATATAACAAACCCCAAATAGACTAATTCCCTTTTTGCAAAGACACACTTCTTTAGATTAATTAATAGTTTCTCTTCCCTTAGCCTTTCAAGGACACTACGAATATGCAGTAAGTGTTCTTCCAAAGTCTTGCTAAAAGTTAAAATATCATCCAAATAGACAATAACAAATTTTCCCAAGAACTTCTTAAGTACCTCATTCATGAGCCGCATGAATGTGCTTGGGGCATTCGTCAATCCAAAGGGCATGACTAACCACTCATAAAGACCCTCCTTGGTCTTGAAGGCTGTTTTCCACTCAAGCAATCCATAATATCATCCATCCTTGGCAAAGGAAACCGATACTTGATGGTGATCCTATTTATAGCTTGAGAATTTGTACACATCCTCCACTCTCCATCCTTCTTTGGTGTGAGTACTACAGGTATTGCACATGTACTCAGGCTCTCTCGACTCAAGCCCTTCCTCAACAGCTCCTGAACCTGTCTATTTAGCTCCTCTGTTTCAGTAGGAGTCATCCTGTGAGAAGCCTTGTTAGGCAAACTAGCTCCTGGAATTAGATCTATCTAATGACCGATTTTCCTTACTGGTGGCAATCCATCTGGAACATTATCAGAGATAATATCTCCAAATTCCCCTAGTAAATCTAAAATTTCAAATGGTATTTCACTACTACCTTCTTTATCTTTCCTAGGAATCAAAGCATAGCACATATGTTGATGTTTCATGCCATCTAAAAACTTCCTTCCATCAACAAGACAAATCCTAGCACTGCTACATACCTTTTCACCTTCCCTTTTCATGGGCTTCAATTTGTGGAAAACTCCATCCTTTCTCAGAGAGTATGTGTTTGCATGTCCATCATGTATTGCATGTCTATCAAACTGCCATGGTCTACTCAACAATAGATGGCAAACATCCATCGAAATAACATCACAGAGAACTTCATCATAGTAACTCCTAATTTTGAATTTTACTAAACATTGTTCACTTACCAAGACCTTATGATCATCTTTTACCCAAGAAATCTGATAGGGCTGGGGATGTTTCTCCCTCTTGAGCTTCAACTTAGAGACCATCTTTTCTGATACCAACTTATCAGTGCTACCACCATCAATGATCACATCACAACATTTATCCTCACACTTGCATCTGGTACGGAACAAACTCCTCCATTGTCCTGGTTCATTCTCACCACTTAGTAGGACTCTTTCGTTTACCAAGGTCTCTCTTCTTTCTACATCCTCTAAATGTGATGATTGTGCATCCTCATCCACATGAGCAACCCTAGCTTGGTGCTCAGCTCTCCTGTCTGTCCTTCCTTGTTGTTAAGGGCATTCAAAGGCATGATGACCTTCTTCATTGCAATGGAAATAGGTACCACAGAAGCCTCCTCTTCCTTGTCCATGTCATCTACCTCTTCCTCTTTGATTTCCAAAGTCTTGATCATGGGAGCGGTTGAAACCCTCATTCCTGTGGTTTCTGCTAGTACCCACATCTTCATTTTTCTTTTGGGTTTCATTGTGGCCCCCAGATTATCTACCGCTTCCCCTTCCTCCTTGACTGTGCCCTCTTTGTCTTCCTTTAAACCTTTTACTCATCTTCTCTTCCACTCATAGGGAAAACTGGTATGCTTCTTTAACGCTGGTCATTCTTACCAGACTTAATTCCTCCTGGATGCTAGGTCGCAACCCACTGATATAATGAGAAACCTTCTCCTTATTTGCTTTTGCATGCCCCGCTCTAATCAAGAGTCAGTAAAACTCCTCTGTATATTCTTGGACTGATCTTCCTGCTTGCTTTAACCCATGCATCTTCTTAAATAGATCAAGCTCGTAGTCCACAGGAATGAACTGCTTCTTCAATTTGTCCACCATGCGATCCCATCTTGTGATCTTCTCCTTTCCTCTTCTAAGTCTTTCCAGTTGAACCTCTTACCACCAAATTTTGGCATGGCCTTTCAGTTTGGCCTTTGCAAACTTAACCCTTTCTGCGTCCCTTATATCCTCATACTCAAAGTATTCTTCCAGTTCATTGATCCAATCAATGAACTCATCTGGTTTCAGATTTCCTGAAAATATACCCACTTCAATTGTAGGTCTTTTCCCAAACTTAGTAATGGCCCTAAAAAGCCTTTTCTCTACAGGATTCAGAACTTCCTCGTCAACTTCCTCTTCTTGTCCCATTACTTCCTCTTCATTGTCATCCTCACTATTGTCACCTGCGGCAACATTTGCTCCTCTACGAAGCTCTTCTTGCAATGCTTGCACCTGCCTCTAGAGGGCTCTAACCTCCTTAGGATCAATAGCTCTAGCCCTTCTGCCATGCTCTCTTCATCGAGGCATCTTTTAACTTGAACCCACAACCACACAATCTTGGTGCAAACTGCCTCACAATCGGCGCTCTATCTACACACTCAGGAAATCTTGCTCTGATACCACTTGATGGGGACACAACCCAAGAACAGAATGGAACCAACAGAAAGGGAAAATTATATTAACTAAGAAAATAAGCTAGTACAAATAGTGCAGAGAAAATAAACTTCAAAACATGCCCTACGGGCTTACAATAGCATAAATCTGGAGATAATTTCTCCTTTTAGTACCTCCTCTCAAACTCCACTCTAAACTGCCTTTTACAATGCCAGAAATCTCCTTAAATAGACCCCAAAGGGTTAAGGACTAGGAATACATTCTAGAAAGTGCTAGTAGGCATCCACTGACCAAATAGAAGGTTTCGGAAGCTGCGTTAGAAGTCGGTGCAAATCTAGAAGAATCCAGAAATGGTAACAGAACTTCTAGGAGGCATAACTTTTGAACCATAGCTCTGATTGACGAACCGTTTACATTTTCAGAAAGCTCTCAAAGCGCTCTATAGCCCTATGGACAAGATTTACTCATCCCCCATTTTTTGACCCTTTTTGAGGTCATTTAATGCCCCTAACCTGACTTCAAAGCATTCTTAGGGGGTCTCCAAAACTCAAAAAATTGCAATAACTTTCAAACCGTGGGGCCTTTTGACCTTATTCTTTTTCTGGAATGCTCTAAATCACAATTATATTCATTTGGCCAATTCACACCTTATAGGTCACCAAAATGATGGCCAAATTGCATGCTCCTATTTTTTTAATATTTTCAAACACACTGATAGTGGAACTATGAGAGTTGGAACCTTTATTTGACCCAAATGGGTATCCAAAAATGTAAAGAAATGAAATAGAAACTAAGTGTAAGTATTTTTTTTTGGGTGACACAGGATTGTCCTTATACCTCTGGATGTTCCTACATCATGTGTGTAGAAAGTTCTCAAGTTGTAGACACCATGTACTTAAAAAGAAATGTAAACCTTTATGATGACAACTCATAAGAGTACACATACTCTTAGGCTTATAGATTAGGATAAAAATTAAATTAAATGAAATTTAATTTAATCAAGGTCTAGAAGAAATTAATAGGATATGGAGGATTTAAATAAATAAAATTTATTTAAAAAAGGGAATAAATGGAGAATCATGTGTTAAGTTAAATTTAACACATTAAGGCTAGGAAGTATTTAAATTAAATTTAAATGCTTAGGCCAAAAATGAACCTATTTAATTAAAATAATTTTAATTAAATAAGTATAAGAATGTGACCATTATTAGTTAAATTAATAAAGTCATCTAGGACAATTTTTAGTGTCTACATTTTGCCCCTCTTTGATGTGGTGTCGGCACGACATCATATCAAAGAAAATAAAATGCAGGTTGCCCCAGAGAAGGAAGGAGAATCCTGATGCCCCCTCATGGAAATTGCGCAAGAAATTCAAATTTGGGCAATTTTTGTGAAAAGGTCTTGGAATGGAAAGAAGGGAAAGAAAGAAATGAGAAAAATAGGATAAAAATATGGAGAAATCATGAGACAGACAAGGCTCAGAGTGGAGAAGGGTGTAAACAGAGTCCATGGGACCTACATAAGCCTCCAAGGGACCCATGGGAAGGTCATTGTCACACCACGAGAAGAGCATCTAGAGCAGCTATGGACCCTATCGAGAGATTGTAGCTTGGTGAGCGCGTTCGGGAGCACTAGAGATCAACCGTGATGGGGGTACCGGTGACTCATTTGATCCTCCTGATAATTTGATAGCTAAACTAGTTTAGAGGCATTCACAATGCCCTAAATTCGGCAAAAAACGATCCCGAGTGGAGATGATAGTCTCCACCTTGTCATCTACACAGACAAAAAATAAAGGGATACCAGCACCTGTGGAGCCGACAAGGAACATCATGTCATCTGCGCAGACGCCAAGGCTGTGACAAAACTAATGAAGATGACAGACTATAGTCTGTCATCTGTGCGATAGGGATAGCTACATGTCGTCTGTGAAAGTAGAGCAGAGACGACAAAACATGTTTTGCATAAGCACAGACTAGCATCTCTGTGGATTGTGTCTACGCTGATCAGTGTCTTTGCTGATCAGCGTCTCCACCTGATGCAACAAAAATGAGAAATGGTGAGCATGAAATGCCCCATTTCTGGGAATGAAATAACTGACTTACTACATGTCCATGCTACAAGAGGGCACGGTGCTTTTTAGGTCATGAGAGCATTATCCACCGACCATGGTTATACAGGAGAGACTCACAGACGCGGATTGGGAACACATGCAGTTGTGCAGACTAGAGCATGTCCATGAGTGGCCAGACTTGAGAGCTCACATAGCACAGCTATCGGCTCTCATAGAGAGATGGCATACACCCACACGGAGCTTCCATCTATCGACAGGGGAGGCTACCATCACTCTCCTGGATGTATGGTAGATCCTTAGAGTGCCTATCAGAGGCACATATCCAGAGTATGTAGGTGAGGGAGTTGATCCCTTCCTAAGAGAGTGCTTCGGTAGGCGACGACAGAGACTACCAGTACATTGATCCTAGCTATCCTGGCAGGGAGCCTTGGAGCAGAGACTACCGAGATTGGCAGTATTCCTAGCCTCTTTGATATTGCGGATGCTACTAGATCATGTAGGACATGGGTGGCCTATTGGCTGGGCATGAGTGTTGAGGACCCTATTACAAGAGGGTGGCAAGGTTTACTATTGGGGACAGACCATCCTAGCAGAGTTGTATCATGACTTACATATGTGTGCATACTAGACACAGTGCACGATGGGACCAGGACTGACACTACTGATGGTCTGGTCTTGGGAGCACATTGGGGTTACTCAACCCATCACACAGAGAGAGACCAGGCAGCCTAGAGAGCCATATGCTTGCAAATATCGGCCTCCTATCCAGTATACATCAACAGAGTCAGTGGAATTCTGGTGCAGGTGCCTTGATGAGATTATCATGTTTGACTGGACTCCTTATGATGGAGTAGAGCACTGGGGGAGAGTAGAGGTAGCAGGGGGTGAGGATGATACAGAGGATCAGATGTATCTCCCATTTACACAAATCGATTGCTAGATTATTGGTCGATCCTCTCACATCATCATGCAATATATGCCTTCTCGGGTGCGACAATAGTTTGGGTGTATCCAGGATGTGGTTCCAGACAGGTTCTTGTATCCTATAGTGACTCGTGAGTATAGTCAGCTGTGGGGTCGGGGGATGACGCTACGATTTGCCCAAGCATCATGGTTATCGATGGATAGAGTGTCATGGGTTCATGGTCAGGATAGGGCAGATGCGGGTATGACACCGGCATATGTGCAGTGGTGGGCAGCACACCAGCCAGTGAGACTGACAGTGCCTGGAGTAGTTCTACTAGCAAAGCAGGCATAGGGAGAGGGAGATGGCATAGGAGATGGGGGACAGGTTGCTATGATAGAAGTGCTAGCTCAAGGAGCACAGCATGGGCCTCATGGCCGCAGGACAGTTGCTAGGAGGGGTGTCATAGTAGCACAAGTGCCACCACAGAGGGGACCTCAAGTATAGGCAGAGGCACATGCACATGCACCTCCATAGGGACAGGTACCAAGAGAGGAGCTGGACATAGTCAGGGTTGAGCGAGATAGTCTACGGGCAGAGGTTGCTAGGTTACAGGCAGAGGTACATCTACAGAGAGTCAGAGCAAATAGCACACAGGAGGCACTAGCAGTTTTATAGGCATGAGTGGATGCAGGGGATTTTTAGGGTATGGCAGTGCATGCTGATGCTGAGGAGCTAGCGAGGTTATAGGGAGAGGTTCTACCTTTCATGCCAAGCAGGCGACATATCAGGCTCAGATCGATGAGTATCGCAGGCAGCAAGATATAGCGAGACAGATGGTTATGCCGGGGGCCAGTGTGATAGTGATGCAGGAGGCCATCTCAGTCAGGTGATCTGAGGCATAGGTAGTACAAGAGGCAACCTATTACATGTCACTATATCATGATGTCGTACCTTCTGACCAGTGGTAGCCTGATTTTGAGAGAGGGGCTAGTTCTTGGACCATGGGTGGCAGAGCTAGATCAGAGCAGTTAGTAGGGCAGAGCTGACCACCTCAACGGGGTGACACAGGAGGAGTAGGACCCTCATAGCATGGCTCTTAGATTTTGTATAGAGATCTGATATTTTGACAGATATGTGCAGATGATGCATTTTTACTATATGATTCTATATGTATTTGGACTGTACAGACATTGATTCTTTTGATATATATACATGACATGAGTCGATGATTCTATATGTGTATGAGTGTTTATGATGCATATGTATGGATTTTATGTGATTCTTATGAGACTGACATTTATTGATGCAGGATGTGATGTAACTTTTCTATATATTATATGATGCTTAACATGTGTGATGTAGATTGGCTAGCGATTATGAGACTTATGCATTATGATATGTATGTGCCCCTAAATGTAATGCTAATGCTAAAATGAACTAGACTATCTAATGAGCACTAAGAAATGTAATTTGACAAGTAAACTAATGCAATCTATACTAAACAATTAATTTAACTTAAAAGGATGAAAAATGAACACTCCATCTAAAGATGCAACCTAATGAATATCTGTCAAAATCATGGCCCATAAAGATCTAGGAGCATAGCATAGGAGGAGGACATAAATAGAACCTTGTCTCAAGCATGACTCGAATGAAACCCTATATTACATGGACCTTAACTAAGTGAAATCAAGGGATTCTATTGTGTTTATGTGGAGAGCATACCATTATTTTTATTTTGCAAAAGAGTGTACGCATTATATGCTATAGAAGCATAAATGTTAGAACTCCTTTGCATAATTTCCCCCATTGCGGCAGGCATTAATATCCGAGACACACACACAGTAAAACCATAAAAGACATAAACAAAATACGACAAACTGAACAAAAGAGACTTCATGACCAAGTAGTCATTTATCTCACAGTTCCTGCCAAGAGCCTTAAGTCTGGAAAAGTGAAAGTCCCCATATCGCCTACAGGAAGGACTCAACCTATGGGGAAATGTTGAATCAAGGGTTTTGTGATATGATTGTGTGATTTCGGCAGGGTTTTGTGAAACGAACAAACTTTCCAAATCATTAAGCCTCCAAAAAGTGATTTTATTTGTATCCAAATGTGGTCACTATCGTAAAAGTGTGCAATAGAATGCGATTAAAAAACCATTTGACAGGAAACATGCAAGAATGAAAATGAAAATGAGGCCTTCCAGTCAAGAGGTCTTTTGTTGGATTTAGCAACAAGCGAAAGACTAAGTACTACTCTGCACAAATGGAAAAAAGGAATAATGAAAGGAATGGTTTGGATTTTTTTTTTCTTTTTTTTTGACTTTTAAAGACTATACAAGATCTACAAATGCTCAAGCATAAAAGCGCTTGAGATGTTGAATATTTACAGGTTCAGGGAGCGGATCCCCCTCAGGTGTAGCAATCTGATATGCCCCAAAACCGTATTTGGCTGTAACAACGAATGGACCTAGCCAATTTGCCTCAAATTTTCCTTTCTTTTCATGGTTCTGGAGATTCCTCATATTATGTTGTAGCACTAGATCACCCACCTCAAATTCTCTCGGCTAGACCCTCTTATTATATTGTAGTTGGAGGCGATGTTGATACACATCGAGGTGGTTAAGGGCGCGAAGGCATCTCTCATCAAGGAGTGCCAACTCTTGCAAGCGAGCAACTTGGTATTCTTCATCGGATATGAGGTTTTGTAAAGAGACTTTAAGGGAGGGTAACTCAATCTCAATGGGTAAAATGGCTTCAGAACCATAGACGAGGGAGAATGGAGTGGCTCCTGTGGGGGTGCGAATGGAGGTTTAATAGGCCCAAAGTGCGGGAGCAATTTGGAGATACCAATTACGGCTAGCTACATCAACAGTTTTCTTTAGGATTTTTAGGAGGGTTTTATTTGTGGCTTCAGCTTGGCCATTGCCTTGTGGGTAGTATCTGGTGGAGAAATGGTGGGTTCTTCCAAATTTTTGGCATAACGTGGCTACCTCTTGGTTTTTAAATAGGGTTCCATTATCAGTGATAATATCTTAAGGTATACCAAAGTGGCAAATAATATAGTTTAGGATAAATTTAGAAATTTTCTTGCCAGTGATGTAGGTTAAGGGAATGGCTTCAACCCATTTCGTGAAATACTCAGTTGCAGAAATAATATACTTGTGGCCATTAGAATAATTAGGATACACTTGACCAACAAGATCAAATTCCCAACGGGAAAAGGGCCATGGTGTGATGGTAGGTTGCAAGTCTTGGGCGGGAGCATGTATCAAATCACCATGCTGCTGACAAGGGATACATCTTTTCACAAAATGATATGCATCTGCTTCCATAGTGGGCCAATAATAACCTATCATAAGAAGCTTTTTTTCTAATGTAAAGCCACTAGAGTGGGCACCACAAATCCTTTGGTGAACCTCTTCTAACACCATTTTAGCTTCATCTAAATTGACTCATCAGAGGAGGGTTCCATCAAAGTGTTTTCAGAAAAAGGTATCACCTATAATGGTATAGCAAGCGGTTCGGTGAATAAAGGTCTTAATTTGGTTTGGAGTGAGGGTTATGGGAATAGTTTTATGACTTAGATAGGCAAAAATGTTGGCATACCATGGAGACTCAGGGCCAACAATCTCGCACACCACTTCAGAATCATTTTGCTCATAAGCAGGAGTAACAAGTTTCTCAAGGAGAAACTCACATTATGGACTATATTCTGGCATGGCAATCATAGAAGCAATAGTGGCCATGGCATCTGCTACTTTCTTGTTAGCCCTTGGAACTTGTTGAAAGACAATTTCTGTAAAGTGTTGCTTAAGATTCTCAACTATTTGGCGGTAGGGCAACAACTTCTCATCTTTGGTGTGATATTCATTAGTCACTTGTTTGATAACCAGTTGCGAGTCTCCAAAGACAAGAATATTCTTAATATTCCATTTAATGGCTTGACGCATTCTTGTCACTAATGCTTCATACTCAACTATGTTATTTGTGCAAGGGAATGAAATTTTTTAGGACTTAGGAATTAAATCCCCTTGTGGCGTTACAAACAAAACTCCTGCCCCTGATCCATTTCGTGTGAAGGATCCATCAAAAAATAGTTTCCATGATATACTAGGGGCTATAGTCATAATGGTATTATCTGGAAAGTCTGCCACAATAGGGTGACTACCTGGAAGAGGTGCTTCAGCTAAATGATCTGCAATTACTTGTCCCTTAATAGCTTTACGATCCTTATACACAATGTCAAATTCACTTAGGATTAAGACCCACTTTTCTGCTCGACCAGTGAGGGCGGCTCTTGATAATACGTATTTGAGTGGATCAATTTTGGCAATGAGAAATGTAGTATGATTAAGCATATAATGGCGTAGTTTCTGTGTACAAAAGACCATGGCCAAACATGCTTTTTCAATAGCAGTGTAATTCAACTCATAACAACCTAGTGTTCGACTGAGGTAATATATGGATTATTCATTTCCATTATCATCTAATTGTGCCAGGAGTGCTCCTAAGGCAACTGAAGTAGCTGAAATGTACAAGATTAATGGTCGTCCTGCTACTGGAGGGACTAAGACTGGAGGATTAGTCAAATATGCCTTGATTTGTTCAAATGCTTTTTGGCACAAGCAATCCCATTGAAACTGATTTCCTTTATGAAGCAAATGCTGAAGGCAATGAACTTTATCAGCTAGCTGTGACACAAATCTTCTGATTGATTGTAATCTTCCTTGAAAACTGCAAAGCTCTCTTAATGTGGTAGGAGGAGGCATATCCATGATGGCCTTTACTTTTGCAGGGTCTACTTCAATTCCTCTTCTGGATACAATGTAACCTAATAATTTACCAGATTTGACCCCAAATACACACTTTTTTGGATTAAGGCACACTTTGTACTTCTCCAATCTTTCAAAAATAGTAGCAAGGACATCAATGTGGGCTTCTCTAGTCTTGGATTTTCTTAAGATGTCATGAACATAGTCCTCCATTATGATGTGTAGAAGATCATGGAATATGGTAGTCATCGCGCGTTGATATGTGGCGATAGCATTTTTCAAACCAAAGGGCATGACTTGATAACAAAAGGTTCCCCAAGGCATGATAAATGTCATCTTATGTTGATCCTCTTCTGCAATCTTGATTTGGTTATAATCAGAAAATCCATCCATCAAAGACAACATCTCATGTCCAGTTATCATATCCACGATGATGTATATGGTGGGTAGTGGAAAATCATCCTTAAGACATGCGAGATTCAAATCTCAAAAATCAAAACAAACACGAATGCCCCCAGATGCTTTTCCTATAGGAAAAATATTGGAGATCCACTCAGGATAGTCGATACGTCGAATGAACTTTGCTTCTAGCATCTTTTGTAATTCTGCCTTGACTAGAAGTGCTACCTTAGGATGCATTTTATGCAACTTTTGTTTTACTGGCTTGATTTTGGGATCAACTATCAAATGATGTACCACTAAATCTGTATCCAATCTAGGCATATCCTTATAGGTCCATGCAAAGTTGATCTTTCCTTTTTTCAAGAATATTGTCATAGCTTTTTGTTCTTCAGGACTCAAGGTGGCAGCAATGTAGGTAATCTGTGGATTATCTTTGGTTCCCAAGTTTATTGGAATAGTGTCTTCATTCAAAATGGATGACTTTTCTAGTGACAAGGATCTGAATGGAAAATTCAGCTCTCCCTCTTCTGGTGCCTCTACGAGGTTTTCACCAGAAGATGTGTCCTTTGTTTTATCTTTTTCATCATCCAAAAGCACCCTAGAAGGGTTTTCACTAGAGGATGTTACTTTGATTTTTTTAATTTTTGTTTTCCTTTTCATTTTTGCGACTAAGAGAGTTGATTTGGCTACCAAAGTAGGCTTTTTCATCATATTGGATCTCATGCTCATAATCTCAAAGATTCTTAAGGCCAAAGAGTGCCATCACTGCCTCATCAGACTTACAAATGTCCAAACTTGGTGGCATATCTTGAAGGTCCCAGTCTATCATGTTAGGGTTAGTGAGGGGTAGATCAATGGATGAAAGATCATTTATGGTAATGGTATGGACACGATCATTTAGGTCATCTTTGATGTATTGGAAAAGCACTTCAAAGAATTCCTCCTCTTCAGTCTCTGATTCAGGTTCGGCCAAATAGTTGTCAGAAAAGGTAACCTTAGGTTTGAGGGAACCCAAACCACATCTTTTAGGATAGCTATTATCTTCTAAGGGTTGTCTAATTCCATTTTCATTTGGGCCAAGACCAGTACCATGATATCCCATGCTTTAGCCAATGGGAAGGGCTTTGACATATCTGTCCTTAGGAAAGTCCACAGGTTCATCTTTGCCATCATAATATAACCAATCCAAAATATTATCTTCCATGTGTTCATCACTAAGGGAACCCCAATGTTCAAATGTCATTTTGTTAACTTGCATGGTTTCCTTATTAGTAGAGGATGGAAATTGTGAAGGGTTTCCAAGGGAACGAGGGGAGAGTGGTAATTGTCCCACACACAAGGCATTTTTGAACTTATACTCTCCCATTCCCAAGTCAGTAAAGGTGGTCTTTTTCCCTGTAGTGCTAACTTTAGCATCTTCAACTTTCTCTTTTCCTTTACAGGAATTTGAATTCTCATGGGCTGCTTCTGGTACTATAGGGGAAGCAATTTCTTTAATGATAAGAGGCTTAGGTATGACTACAGAAAACTCACTTATGCGACAAAGATTTGCTAGAGTACCTTCCAATCTTCTACAAAATTCAAAAGGTGTAGGATCCCCTGGAATTGTAACTTCTCGTCCTTGGTGCGGTAATTTCATACATTGGTGGTATGTGGAAGGCACTGCTTTGAGAGTATGTATCCATGGTCTACCAAGCAAGATGTTATATGGAAAATCTAAATCTAGGACATGACATTCAGTATTGATAATGACTGGTCCAACTTTGAGAGGCAACATAATAACTCCTTTTGATTCCCTTTCTCTTTCATCATATGCCTTTATAGTAATTCTTTTGCTAGAATTGAGGAGATCCTTTGGAAGTCCCAGGAAATGAATCATCTTTATTGTACAAAGATTTAGACCGGATCCATTGTCTATGAGGACTCTTTTTATTTTATGTCGTTGTATAAGGACTTCAATATGGAGCGACATATTATGGTTAGGATTGGGAGCTTGGAAATATTTATCTGTGAAGACCAAATGTTGTTGAGCAGCAAGGTTTCCAATCATGGCAGTGAATTGGGTGACATTAATATTATCAGGGACATGGGACTCTAAAAGACCCTTTTCCAAGATTTTCTTATGTACAGGTGAGGTGGTAAGAAGCTCGAGGATGGATATTTGTGCAGGAGTCTTACCTAGGTGGGATAATACATCATAGCGTGAAGCAGGCCTTTATGGAGTGGACGGCACAGCAGGCACATGTGGAGCTGGTGAATTACTGTTATTAGGAGTAGCTGCTTGCAAAATGAGTCTTCCACGTCGAGTGGTTGCATCACAATCAGCTGCTTGTAAGACAAGGGTATTCACATGAGCGTCTACCCCTTCGATGTGACCACATAAGGAGTCAAAACCACATATATCGTTGGTATCTATTTTACTACACAAGGAGTCAAACCCTGATATGTGATTAGTAGAGTAATCATAAGGTACAACATTTGATGTGGAGGCTTGATTCGTATTATTATTACCATCATTGTGATCGAGAAATGGCTTTTGAAATATTTAAAACTTAGCATTCTTAGAGGAAGGACCTCCTTCCACTTCAATTTCTCCATTATCAACAAGGTTTTGGATAAACACTTTGAGTTTGAAACACTTATTGGTATCATGTCCTTTGACGCGATGGTATTTGCAATATTTATTTTCTTGATACCACCTAGGTTTTGGTTGATTTTCATCAAAAGGACGTGTATTAGGAAACACCATCAAGTCATAATCTACCACCTTTTGAAAGATGGCTTCCAATGGTTCACGAAAGTTGGTTAATGTCCTATTTCGATCATAATCATGATTGTAATTGTTACATGGAAAGAATCGAGTTTGCTGATTACCCTGGTTGTCTTGATTTGAGTTATTATTGTTACAGTTGTGGTAATTATTGTTGCTACTTCCTTGAAGGCTTTTGACATCCGTAACACCATCATGCGTAACACCCCTATTCTTAGACCATGATCTAGGCTTGTTATCATTGTTCAATTCATTATGGGAAGATGAAGAACTATAATGTTTGATGGTGCCTTTTTCTAAAGGTCCACTTTCAATGTTTTTACCATTTTTTATTAGAGTAGGAAAGTCCTCAGGACTCGCCATTTTCAAGTGAAAGGACATTTCAGGTATCAAAATTTTGATGAACATATCTACAAGTTGAGAGTCCTCAATTTTGTATGGCATACGACTAGCAAGATGTCTCCATCTTTGCAAGAAATTAGCAAAAGTTTCTCCATTTCGTTGCTTAGTATTACACAAGTCACTTAATGAAACCTGATTGTCTGTGTTGTAAGAGTATTGTGCTATGAACTTATTTGCCAATTCATCGAAGGTAGTATGAGAATCCTTAGGAAGATTTATGAACCACTCAAATGCAGGGCCTTCGAAACTTTATGGAAAGAGTCTCTTAAGGTAATCATCATTGTATGCCACCTCTTGACACAAAATATAGAACTCCCTTACATGTGTGACAGGACATGTTTTTCCCATATATTTGTCAAACTTTGGAATCTCAAAACCAACCGAGAATGGAGTAACAGGAACAAATTTATCAAAAGGACAAATCTCATCAAGAGACAACTGTTTTACCCCTTTATTGTTTGTGCTACGCACCTCATTTCGTAGTTCATGAAACATTTGAGCGAGATGTGTTACTTCAGAGTTCGTTTGTGCTTGTGACTGCTGGGGTGGTGGAGTTGCTCCATTTGAACCACCCTGACGATATGCACTCATTGCATTTGGCGTCGATGTTGTTACCATGGTCGTAGGCACATGCAATTGAGGTGAAGGTGTAGGCTATGTAGAAATGACCATTGGTTGAGTTGGTGCTTGACTAATACCAAGTCCTCCTACATTTGAAGTTGTTGAAATGTTTTGTGGAGCATTAGCATATGTGGCAAGATTTGATAGAGCATTGATGAATTGTTGAAAGATTTTAGGGTTGGATTGAAGTGTTGGCTATGGTAAAGTGCTAGATGTGGGCAAACCACTAGTTGTCATCGTAGGTTCTTTTCCTTTGCTTGATGTTGGTATTGCACTTGAATTAGGTGCTAAGGGAGCACCACCTTTCTTGACTTGAGTAAATAGGATGTTCTCATCAAAACTTGTAGGAATGTTAACACCATCCTTAATCAGATTTAAGAATATGTCAGTCTTGTTTGCCTTAATGGATTTCTCCATCATCTCTACATTGTAAGGGTCGGCAAGGAAGGTCTTAACCTCACTAGAAATATCACCGAAATCAATAGGGTCTTCATCTTGGTATACTTCTTCATCATTAACACCTGGATTGTTATTATGAAAAGGTTGTT
Organism: Cupressus sempervirens; assembly: GCA_028749045.1. Taxonomy (NCBI): domain Eukaryota; kingdom Viridiplantae; phylum Streptophyta; class Pinopsida; order Cupressales; family Cupressaceae; genus Cupressus; species Cupressus sempervirens. The sequence continues at coordinate 706,372,279 of CM053793.1, forward strand.
GTGGCTCTTGGATATTAGGCATACCAAGATTCGGATTAGAGGGAACCACATCCCCTAATGAAGTTGCAGCTGAGGGAGGAAGATTCTCCATTTCTGATTGCTTTTTTGATTCCCACAAATATGTTTTGGGGTTGAATGTAAACCTTCCTGATCATGTGTTTAACATACAAGAATGGCCAAATTATGAATGAAGGCTTATGAGAGATAAATAAAATGAAAATGAGAGCTCTTAACCTTAGATGATCAGTGGGTCAACTACCCAAATTTGAACAAGAGACCTTAGTTTAGCAAACAAAATGATATTGAAAGATAATAGTATCCTTTTCTTACCAAAGATAGTCAAATATGATCTTTTAGGCAAGATAAGACACCAAATGGATCACCTACTATTTGGAGACTGACTTGTGGTCCCAAATAAGCAAGGTAAGGTATTAAGTGGACTACTTACTATTTGGAGATTGACTTGTGATCCCAAATAAGTAAGACTTGAGTATCTTTCTCTCACCAAAGATAGTCAAATATGATCTTATAGGCAAGATAGGACACTAAATGGATTGCTTGCTATTTGGAGACTGACTTGTGGTCCCAAATAAGAGAATGTGATTAGGATAAGGTGTTTGCTAATGGATGTAAGGTCTAATATCACAATAAAAAGATGTTTTTAGGTTTTTAGCTTCCTTAGAAGAAAGTTTGAAGATGGAAGAAATGGAAATGAATAAGAAAGATGAATGTATGATGGCCACTTATATGGTTGATTCAATTTTCGTTTACAGGAAATAAGAACCTTGGGTTTACACCTAGGAAAGTAGACCAGTTTTGAAGTTTTTCATTATAGGTGATCCTATCATAGCGGTCTTGCCTAGCTTCTTCTTTTTGAATGTCCTTGATCGCGTAGCTGAATTGTTTGTCACTATGTGTTAGTCTCTTCCTTTCTTTGTAGACAGGTGGTTTGGACAGCTTCACTTTCTTATGCTTGGTTTGGTTGACTTTTATGGTCATGGCAAGAACAAAACAAGACTCAAACCTTTTGACATCAAAAATAAACTCAACCAAAACTCAAAACGTGACTCTAATGCAAAAACTTTCAAAAGATGACTGTGAGTCAAAGAGACCTTCACCTAACCTATCTTACTATAAAGGTTCCCTCACAATTTCACTCATTTTTTTGGCTTGTTTGAAGTTTTTGTTTTGTTTTGTTTTGTTTTTTTTTTTATTATTATTTGAACAAACACACCAAACACAACAACAATCCTAATAAGGTTGATACTAGGTTGTACAAGGCTTAGCTAAAGGGCGTCCTCGATATACACTAGGTACGTGAGGCTCAATTTTGTAGATGAAAGGAAATACTGCCACACAGCTGGGGGGAGATGGTAACCCAAATCTCCTCCTTCACTTCCCAAAGGTATAAAGTTCTTTGGGGCTTAGCCAAGAGTGACAATATTTACACTTCCAAGAGAGGTGTCTTTCGATTCACCTCCCGATTCTTATACTCCACCAAAACGCTGGAGTTGAGGTCGTCCCAAGGGGTGATGAAATCCTCAAGCAAGCCTCCTAATAAAATGAAAAACAAATCCACCTATTTCTTGTGCACCCAAAGTTGCCCAAAGGCGTGAGGGGAGAGAATACATAAGTGGACTTGGGGTTTAAAAGACACTTGTTCGTTATCCACAAAAATTTAAGTTTGCTACTCTAATTGAATACATGCGTATTTAGAGCATACAAGGTTCTTTCCAACTTTAAATAGCAGAAAATAAAATACTAACAAAAAATGCTGAAAATGAAAATGTTGAAATGACAATGCTGAAATGAAGTTAATTTTTCTTAAGGCTTTGAATGTGATTTCATTTTAAGGCCCAAATCCAAATGTGCTCTATACTAAATGTACCTGTTTAAAATGCTCCAATTTCAAATGTGACCAAGTCTTTTACACTCTAGTTCGTCCTCTAACATAAATCCTCGACCTGCAAACCCACAAAATGCTCAAGAAATAGTTAACCGTTAGTTTAAATCTCAACAGTCGCAGACGCTAAAACATGAAGACGACAAAGTGCAGAGCGCAGACGCCAAAGTGCAGAGCGCAGACGCCAAAGTGCAGAGCGTATACACCAAAATGCAGAGTGCAGATGCCAAAATGTAGAGCGTAGATGCTAAAATACAAAGCAGAGATGCCAATTTTAGATCGCAGACGACAGATCATAGTGCGCAAACGATAGAGAAATCAGCGTAGATGACAAAACCCTAACTTAGACGACAAAATAAATTAGATAAAGATGCAAAAAAAAAGAACCTGATTTTTTTGGCGGTGGCCCAGACACTTGTTCTCAGAGACGCTGATCTTTGGAGATGCTAATGTGCGTAGATGCACAATGCAGACGACACTGAGACTATCAAAGATGACAAAACGCTAATCCGAACTGCAAAAAGTTTTATTAGTGGACTTCTGAAGTGAAATTAGGGACATGGGTCCCACCGGGCATGCCAAAAATGTGTGCTGGAAAAATGTACAAATTGTTGGAAGCCCAAGGAATCAAGCAGATTTTTTAAAAAAATCACAAAAGCAACCAACAATCCAAAATTCCAACCACCTCTACTACTCAACAAGGGCAGCTATGTGTAGCCATTGTTGGTGTATCTTTGATGGAGGGTGTGTTTGGTATGCTCTCACAAACACAACAATAAGTAAATCCCTTGTGTGGAAGTGCAAATGTGAGTGTGAGTGCAAAGTGAATGTGCAATATGATCCTAGACTATATGATAAGAAGAATACTTTCAAGATATGACTATGGAGGAAGTCACACTCAAAGGTACTCTATGATGCAATGAACATGAAATTATGAAAACTATCTATGGATGCAAGCTATAACTAGAATGAAAACTAAAACTAGAATGTAAACTAAATATGAATGCACAACAAAAACTAAGATGCAATACAAAATGTAAATCTTGCCATCTATAAAATCACTAATATGCAGCCTATGAACTCCATATGGAAATGTAGCTATAATGCAAGCTCTCAATGAGGTGATTCTAGACTCAAAGCGACGGCATGTCAATGTAATCCAATAATCCTCTATATGCAATGCTTGAGACAAGGCTTCTATTTAAAGACTCTCAGGAAACATCTAGAGGATGTCTAAAAGATAAGGATAAGAATTAACAATTAAGCACCTTATCTCATATCCTTAGTTGGGAGGATAAAATGATGAGGTGGCACATGTGTGTAGAAATTTCTCAAGTTGTAGACACCATGTGCTTAAAAAAAATGTAAACCCTTATGATGACAACTCATAAGAGTACACATACTCTTAGGTTTATAGATTAGGATAAAAATTAAATTTAATTTAATTTAATTTAATCAAGGTCTAGAAGAAATTAATAAGATATGGAGGATTTAAATAAATAAAATTTATTTAAAAAAGAGAATAAATGGAGAATCATGTGTTAAATTAAATTTAACACATTAAGGCTAGGAAGTATTTAAAATAAATTTAAATACTTAAGCCAAAAATGAACCTATTTAATTAAAATAATTTTAATTAAATAAGTATAAGAATGTGACCATTATTAATTAAATTAATAAAGTCATTTGGGACAATTTTTAGTGTCTACATTATCATAGTTGTCTAATTCAAAAGCTATTAGTCTTCCAACTTAGGCATCCAAGGTTAATTTGTCATTTGGATCACATCTCATTTCTTAAATAGTAGACACTCTAATTGCAAAGATAGGAAGAAGAGTTCTGAGTACCTTGCTTACAATAGTTGTCTCCTAAATGTCTCCTCTAGATGTTTTGATTACACTCATAGTGGCCTTGATTATTTCCACATATTTTACAATATTCTCATCTTCTCTCATCTTCATTCGATCAAATTATCCTCTAAGACTTTCTTCTTTGTTTCTTCTTACATTTCCATCTCCTCCATAGATATCTTTCAATTTTGTCCACATTTTATTAGTAGTTTTATAGTCTTTTACCTCATCAATTTTAGCATAACTAAGAGCAGATGCAATATCAATCATCATGATGTTATGATTCTTCTTTTTAGCAATATCTTTAACTAATAATGTTCCAGTTGGAGTTTTGTATTTAGTATCAAGATATTTGCAACTTGAATCACTAATAGTAGCTAGATGTAACCTCATAAATCCTTGCCATGCTACAAAATTGTCTCTATTCAACTTGAGAATCTCTCTTTTGTAAGACTTCCTAATCTTTAGCTTAGGTCCTTGAAACCTTCTATACAAGCACCAAAATAGCACTAATACCAATTGTTGGAAATATAAGAGATGTAATTGAGAAGGGAAGAGTGAATCAATTACTACAAAAATAAATCTCAGATCCCTTAGATGTCAGTACAAAATAAACCCTAAAAGCTAAATACTATTGATGCTCAGAAAACACACATAAAATGATATAACTCAGTAAATATTGAATATACTCAGTAATGAATTATATTTGTAGAACTTAAGATGTTATCAATGATTATCATTACTTTAACTTAATTTCAAGAATAAGAGAAATAGCATGAACACATATGATACCAAGATTTAACATGGAAACCCAATTTGGGATTACCACCAATTGCAAATACTTACTGATTCTCACTCTTATGAAGTGATCTCTATTAGGAGCCAACCCTATTAAATATTACAAAGCACACTGTGAGGTGTGACCCTATTAAGAGTGGCATTGTTAGAGGTCTTTAAACAATTCAATAGAACTGCAACCTTGTTAGAGGATTTGGAAATAGCTACTAAGCCAACTCTGTTAAGAGATTTAGATCACTGCTACAATGGTTAGAGAGTAACAATGACATGACCTGATTTAGATGCAACTAAATTTATGGTTATAGATCTTTGTTCTAGCTTGTACTTGATCCTTCCTAATTGTATGTATCCTTTTACCTCCTCAAACACATCCTTTTTATCTTTAGATTTTCTTCCTTAGAGCAATTCTCAAATCTTCATTTTTGTTCTCTTCACACACATTACCTCACAACTTGACCTTATACTTACATCTTTCTTATTGTCAAGTTGGCTAGAATACAACTTAAAATAATTAACATTTATCATCTTAGTCAGTTGCAATCAATAGATAAATTAATTAAGCATGATATGCCAAAATAGGAAAATCCTTCGTTAGCCAACCTAGCTTAGTAAACACTAACTTAGAAATGATTTCCCTATGTTAACCAACAAAAGTTTGGTTAACACTAAAAACTCACAAAGAATCTTTGGTAACTAAGTGAACTTGATTAACACTAATTCCATCAAATATCACCTTTATTAAATGAGTGAGCTTGGTTAACACTCATCTTTTGTAGAGTTTCCTTCAATGCCTGAGTGAGCTCGGTAGATAATATCTTTTGAACTAGGCAAGCACAAGAATGCTCAGTAGACATAGAAAATTGTCTTCACTATCCAAGTGAGATAGGCATACACTGACTGATAATGATATGACATTGTGTAATATCAAAGACAATACACAATTAATCAATTGTATCCAACAAGTGTCAAGGGCGAAGAAGCCGATGAAGCACCCAAACCAGCTGAGAAGAAGAAGAAGAAGAGAAAGGCTAATGAGCCCAAAGAGGAGAATCCCAAGAAGAAGCTTGTGAAAATTTCACAACAGAAGCTAGATGTACCTCCTACCAGTTCTAGCACAAGGGCATCCACCAAGAAAGTTAAGGTTGCTAAGAAACCTAAAAGAAAGAAAACTATTGCCTCAATAGAGCTAAGACATACATGAGGAGAAAATAAACTCTAATGCCTGAGGAAGATGAGGAAAAGATAAAATATTATGACATGATTCAATTCAAGGTACTAACCCACAATGCCTCCTCTAACTTAGATAATTTGTGTCACAGTGTAAAATCACTTGCAGATTTATCTAGTTTTGCACACAAATCTTGATAAGTTAGGGAAGGTTGAAAAAAATATTATTTAAGAAGCCATATATATGGTGATAGATACATTCAAATCAACTCCTATTGAGATTTGCAAATCACTACCAAACACTCTATATGACTGAGTTGAGCAGAATGGTAATATAGTGTACAAACAAAGAGAAAAATCAAGGAATCCACTCTAGCCCAAGTAATGCCTGAATTGGATAAGGGTATGTGTAGGATCATGGTGTACCAAAAAGGGGTGACATAAAAATTATGTAGCTCTGAAATGCCTCAATGGATTTCAAAATTTTCAATTTTTTCCCACCTATCCTAATATCAAACTCAAAAACTAATACCTTTATAAGGCATATTATATCTTTAGATAGCAACCCTACATGGTCAACTTAAAAAATGTCCTAAAAAAATTTTTTGGCCTGTTCTTATTTGTTTTTTTACTTAAAACATGTAGTTGATAACTTTTTTTCACCCAAATTTGATGAAATGAAAATGGTTTCTTAAGAATGTTCTTATCTTTCAATTAAGAAGTAGCATAGTGATGTCTTGAAACATTTCTTGAGACTTTGGAAAATCTAACACAACACAGATAGCACAAGAGGTGCTCTCATGTCCCTCCTCTTGTCAAGAGCAACAATTCCCCATGAATCATTAGTCTTATTTAAGTTGCAGTGGCCACAATTAGTCTAGCCTCCTTCAACAAATAGGTCAATGCTATCTTGAAAGCCCAGATATATGTTGGACTCTTTCATCCTTATACAATTGTGGGCATAGAATAAGTAAGTGTAAGCATGAGAGCTTGGCTCCCCCTTTTAGCGCCTTTTTAGGCCTTAAATACTTTTTAAAGGCCCCATTGTCCTTTTTAGGCCCCTATAGAACCTTTTTAAGGCACAAAGTGTCCTTTTGGACCCCAAAGTGCCTTTTTAGGCTAAAGCACCCTTTTAGGTCCCTCAAACACCTTTTTCAAGGTACAAGCACCTTTTCAGGCCCCTATAGCACCTTTTTCATGGCCCAAAGTGTCCTTTTGGACCCTAAAGCACCTTTTTTTTTAGGCTCCTCTATTGCCTTTTTCAAGGCCCATGCATCCTTTTTAGACCCCTCCAATGTCTTTTTAGGCCCAAAGCGCCTTTATAGGCCCCTCTAGCACCTTTTTCAAAGCCCATGTGTCCTTTTTAAACCCCTCTAGCACCTTCTTAGGCCCCTCTAGTGCCTTTTTCAAGGCCCATGTGTCCTTTTTGGACCCCTCCAACACCTTTTTAGGTCCAAAGCACCTTTTTTAGGCCCCTCTAGCACCTTTTTCAAGGCCCACACATCATTTTTGGACCCCTCTAGCACCTTTTTAGGCCCACAGTGCCTTTTTAGAGCCCTCAAACAACTTTTTTGGCCCAAATGCCTTTTTTGTAAGCCTCAAGAATGTTTGTTTTGTCACACACTTGGAAAAATGTCCCCACATTGGCTTTATTCTTATCTATAATGGTTCTTAACATAAACACAAGCATTCTCACCTACCAATCACAGTTATCCTCACTCTACGGATTGTATTGTTCCCATCTTTACAAGAGCCAAGCCATTCCAACGTTTATCAAAGAAACACAAAAACATTCAAATATCTACCAAAAATCACAAAAACATTTAAATATTCGATAAAACCACAAAAACGTCCAAATATATTGCAAAAATACCAAAAATACACATGACAATGCTTTACAATCAACATCAGTTACTCCCTAGTAGAACTAAATAAAACTCAATACTATTTCACACAACCAGAAACATGCTTGGTCTGCAAATAATGATTTCCTATGCTATCATGTGCTTTTAGTGCCTCAATGATGTACTTGACTAGAGGTATTGGGATAAAGTCATGATCTTTTTTTGGTTTTCACTCTTTAGCTTTAGTGATCCTTTGGTTTCACACATTGTTAGTGTCCACTTATAAGTGCCTCCTCTTGTATGGAATGCCATGTGTACCTCGACCAATTTTGTGCAATATCTTAAGTGAGATCTTTTATCTGCCATGTGCCTCTTTGCATGCCAGCTTTAATTATTCTATAGCTATAGCTTCTGGTTCTTAATGGTTACCATGTTTTCTTGTACATTATTCATCCTTGCTAGTACTTCTCAGCGTGACATAGTATTCATATCACTATAGCTAAGCTAGTGGTGGTTGTACTTCATCACTTTTGTTTTATTACAAGCTCTATGATGACAATTAGTTTGCATCTTTTAAAAAAAAACAAAGTGACAGTTAGTTGCACTCATTTAGTCTACATATTCATCTTGGGTTCCTTTGCAAACAAATGGTTGGCACATAAATCAGGATACAATTCATGAATGTTAGTTCACAACTTCATGACTAGTTATCAAAACATGGACAACAACATCAACATCAACATCATGATGAGCTCCTAGCACTCCACTCTCATAGACTTTGTCTCTTCACAATATCCACACTAGCATTACACTTCATGCATTCACCTTCTCATTTCACTCATTGCATTGTATGGCTTTCGCATCTCAAACAATTCTAGTCATTATCAAATTTCCCAACATCATCTACTGCCTTGCATGACTTTTGCATCTCAAACAATCTTGTTTTACCACATTCCATCTCCTCTAATTCATTGCATCATCTTTTCCCATTCTCCATCTCCTTTCATTTTCACATTCTATCTTACAACATTTCATGTCATGTCATATTACCAACTCACATTTTCATTACATCACAAGTAACATACCATCTATTGTACCTCATGATCCATCTACATTCATCATTCACATATATATACACATTTGCATCCACTTCTACCATAATCATCATGTCAGACCATCACATGCATACATAAGTCCATGATATCTCAAATGCACAAGTTTGAACATCAAAAAAGCTCAAATGTCTCATATATCAAAAAGATTGAATCATCAACATCAGAAGGTCTCACCACAAAAGGCTCCTCATCATAAATGACATACATGATAGCTAATAAATTGAAGCTCCACAAATCAACCCTATGTCACACCACCTACATCATTTGTTTGTGATTGATTTGAAGATTCCCTGTCACTCGGGAGCACTCACCTCATCTTAAACAATCGAACACCAAAAAATGACATCAATGTTTCATCACAAGTGATCATCCTACATCAATCAAATCTCAACATCTAGCTATTCAGCTAATGGTTCTATCTTGAACAAGTTATTTGTTCTACTCTGTATCCTGAGATGGACATGTTAGTTTTCCCTACTCTATATCTTGAGGGGGGACTTTTTCTATGTATCAACATTACTTGATTGATTCTACCCATCACTTTGTTACTCGACCTTCCCTACAAATAGTTTTCATCAACATTTTTAGAAATAAAATTGGAACATCCCTATTTCATACAAACATTTTTCCAATTTCATTTTTGAGGGGTTAGTATATCCATATCAAACTAGGGGCATCCAAGCTAGGGCATCAAAAATTTTTGAAACATCAAAAATGTCCTACCCGACCCAAAAATTTTCAAACATCAAGCCTACCAAAACCAAAGCATCCAAACAAAACTATTGCAACACCAAATCACCATGACAACCAAATCATCAAATCAATGACAATCAAATAATCAAATCAATGTCAATCCAATCACCAAATCAATGACAATCAAAACATCAAGTCAGTGATAATCAAATCCTCAAATCGTCAACAATCAGGCATCAATGAACAGACATCCAATCATTAGAATTTGACCTAAAATTAGAAAATCAAGATAGTTTTTGAACTAACATGCTTCACATATTAGCTCAAAGAGGGGCATTTGTAGATACCCAAAAATTGGCAAAGACCTAAATCATGCAATTCTAAACAATCAATGCAAATTAAACAAAAAATCATCTATCAAATTAATAAGATCTAAATCAAATTCAAAAGAGGAGAGAAGAAATTCAAAATCATAAAATGAAATTCTAAAAAAAGAGAGGGAAAAGACAATTTTTGGAGAATAATTGGAACTTTTAATAAATCAATAAATCTATTTATTCTCACAAAATAAAAATCCTCCTTTTATATAAAGAATTAAAAAAAATCCAAATTTAGCCATAAATCATGACGTTTTGAACTCCTCCATTTGTCTCTCATGAGACATTTTTGTTGAAAATAAAAGTCATATTTAGGCACAAATCATGATTTTTGGGCTCCTCCTTTTGTCTCTCATGAGCCATTTTTGTTGAAAATAAAAGTCATATTTATCCACAAATCATGACTTTTGGGCTCCTCCTTTTGTCTCTCATGAGACATTTTTATTCAAAATAAAAGTCATATTCAGCCACAAACCATGACTTTTGGGCTCCTTCTCTTGTTTCTCATGAGACATTTTTGTTAAAAATAAAAGTCATATACTTTGTTGAAGATAAAAGTCATATTTAGTCGCAAATCATGACTTTTGGGATCCTTCTCTTGTCTCTCATGAGACATTTTTTTTGAGATAAAGTCTTATTTAGCCACAAATCATGACTTTTGAGATCCTTCTCTTGTCTCTCATGAGACATTTTTGTTGACATGAAAATGACATGGAGCCTTCAATCAAGACTTTTGAGCTCCTTTTCAATTTCACTTCTACCCACCAAGTGAAAAAGTAAAACCCAAATTCTTACCCCAACCCCTTCTAAAATCCTATAAATAGAAGGAGAATTCAAGAGAAAATAACCCAAGTCTTAGGCATTTTCACTATAGGCACATTTTGATTCATCATCTAGCATTCTTATTGTAGCATTTTCATAGCATTTTAGCATTATTTTGTGTTATTTAGCATCATTTATCACTTGTTATTTCATTGCATATTTATTTTTCAGCATTATCTCATTCTAGAACTGTCACTAAGATGCTATTCTAAGAGCTATTTTAGTAGTTGTAGTTAGGGAAACATGAGACACTTGTAGAGATTACATTATGATGATGATATCTTGGGTTTAGTTTAGTTTTTTATCTATCCATTTGCATTCTACACTAATGTCTCATGAATACATGTTTACACCATGTACAATAAGAAATGGTGGAGAAGCTTCATGCCTATGACCCAAAGAGTGAGGTGATGAATATTGTAGAGGAAAGAGACTTAGTCCAAAGAAGTGGCATACTCTTAGCACTAGGATGGGATCTTGAACAATATTTTATGCTTGAATAGATAAGGAGGCAAGATAATTCCATCTCTTACGAGGCTTTTAGAGCTTATGGTTTATAGAGGATAATATGATAGTATGGACTATATGGAGCACATCTAGTGTAGAAATATCTAAGGCTATCAAAAATTTTTCCTTCATGAATGAAGCCAAGGTAGAGGAGATAGAGATAAAAATTGGCAAGGAAATTTCTTGATTACATAGATGTCAGAAATCTCTATGAAGAGGAACTCAAAAAGAGTTATGTCTAAAAGAAGAAGGTAGAAGAGATGAAGGACAAAGCTCAAGGGCTATAGGTTGAAGTTGCATCCTTGAGGGAGAAACTAGATAATGAAGAGAAAAATAGGGCATGAAGAAGATAGGAACAACCAACAAGGTTCACAACATAAATGTCTACTCAAACTACAGAGGTGGAGCAAGTGGAAGCTGAGCAAATAAGGATGAGAATCAATGCTCAATCTACATAGCAAGGTGGTGAAGTGAGGGTAAGTGTATTGATAGGCATGATAGGTCATAGAGTAGAGACTCTAAAGAAAATTTCTCAATAGGCTGATGCCTTTTACATTTATTTACAAGATGTTGAGCATGTTTGCAATGAAAAACTTGCATGGATATCACTCACTTTTAATCTATGAGGTCCATATATATAGTTCTAGAGAGGTTGATCATGTTTATAGTAAAGAAGAAAAATCTTCCTAATAAGATCATCATAGTTAAACAAGGCTTGGAAATAGTAAAAGAATTAATAGGCTTCTTTACTAGCAAGTTACACATCATACAAGGTAACATGAAAACCTTGTTACAAGGGAATGAGCCCTGTATCCCACCAATTTTGGATGCTAATAGTAAACTAAAAGACTGACAAGAATGGTCGGGTTCTTTTAGTACAATAATAACAAAAGTAGGAATATCATCAATTTTGAGGATGTAGTGATGTTCCCTTTAATAATTTAATTGATTCATTGTTTAAAGTTGAAATAGACTTAAAAAAATATTCAATAGAATCAAATTTTATTATAGGTGTTAGGTGGAATAAAGTAATAAAATACTTAGATGAAGTCAGAGGCATTGAATGACCCACCAAAAGGGAAATGTATGTATGGGAATTGGTTGGAGAGATCAAGGTTCTACCAATAGGGAGTAGTTAAATAACTACAACAAGATGGAAGCAAAGAAAAAGTAAAGAAAAAGGAAAGGAAAGGAAAGAAATACATGGTTAGAATAAAAATAGAATTATGTTGAAACACCTGCAGAAAGTGCCACCTGCCAGTTATAGAATTGTTTCCTTAATTATGTATGAATAAAAATAATGTTTTCTAAAATAGGAATATCAAAAATATCTTTATACTTACTTTCAAATCAATTTTGATGTGTCCTCCCATCTGAAGCTTACTGTAGTCCTTTTTATACAAGGATTTCCAAGATGTGGAGTAGAGGTCTGAACTCTATAGAATTTTAGTGTTTTTTCTATTACAGTTGGTCCAAATTTTGTGTTAATTGTATGCTATATTCAATTTTGCAAATATAAGAATATAGTGAACATTGAATGATTAAGTTTGTTAAAATTTGAGTTATATTATGAGTTTATACCAATAATGTATGGTTTTCAAGGAAAATTAATACAAAAGAGAAGTTTTACATATATGTGTCTGTAAGTTTTGTCTTTGTTTTCATTTATCTGTTATTCTGAGATTGAAATGAGTAAATTTCTTTCAATTTAATGTAGCTTGGATGATTTGTATATCTTCTCAGTGATTGCTTTTGATTCAAGAAATTAAGCACTTCAATGAATTGATGGGGTTTGTAGATATATGGGAGGGATATCATAAGAATGAAATTCAGGGTTAACAACTAATAAGTTTAATTGCAAGTCAATTAAATAGGTCTAGGGTTACTGGTTTGATTCTATATAAAAATGGATAAGTTACTAATCATTAATTCATATGAAAATTGATATGTTCATGTGGTTCACAATAGACATATAGATCAAAATCAATTTTCCATTTCTATAATGAAGAACTAAATTGTGGGCCACTCCCTTGTTGGAATGATTTTCTTGGAGTTTATAGTTAGCTATTGTAACACATAAGTTGATTACAATATCAAGAATATTGTTGACCATTTTGTTGAAAATATATTAATAGAAGTATGAATATAAGTTCGTATCATTGTTTTTTCATTGATGTAAAACCTACTACTTGCTGGTAAGATAATTTCTTAGATGATTTGAGTACTATCATTTATTTTATTGATGAAGAGGATTTGATCAAATGAGGTGACAATAGCACCTAGAGGAATGATTGTGTTATAATATGGAAAAGGAGTACAAGGATTAGTTAAGACAATGATATTATAGTGCATTAATAATCTACTTAAGGTTGTAAATGATGGATACACTGATTAAGTTCAAAAGAATAAGTTAAATGAACTGTGTTTGCTAAACTTTACAATCTACATGGTAGGTGCCAAAAAAAGTTAGTGTAAGTCAAGAAAAACTTTGTTGAAGCCAAGAAAAGTCAAATTTTAGTGTATGTCAAGTGATATAGTGTAAGCCAAGTAAAATTTAGTGGATGTTGTGCACAAATAAAATTTATTTCATGCTAGGTTTTTTGATAGTGGATGTTAAGAAACACAATATGTGTCAAACATTAGAAGAAAGTTAATGTCGAGTGTCAATATTATGAGAAAGATCATGAATTTGATGAATCTAAGCTAACAAGTTTGATTTCTTGGATTGTGTGAACCATGTGGAAGATAAGCTTGATGAGTTAGTGGTACATAATTTAAGATTAACCATTTTGAGGTGAATTCAAAGATGATTGAAGTAGAATTTTCTAGAAGGGAAGAAAATGGAAAGATGGGTAGATTCACTGAATCCTACCTAATCTATCCTAACCCTAAAATGGGCAATGGAGGATGAAAAGAAAAAAAATCTTAATTCTCTATTTGTAGAGATGGCTAGTGAGAAGTAAAGGTTGTCATGTGAAAGAATCTAAGGAAGATGAGAAGTCTAGGGCATTGCTTCATTTAGTGACCTAAGAGAAGAGACTGTGATTGGAAAGAAAAGAAAGAATGCTTGAAGGGTGACCAAGCTATCAAAGCTGAAGTGTGTGAAAGAAAACTAGAATGGAGGACTAAAAAAAAGATACATAATTTGCAAGTGTGTTGTAAGTTGTTATCAGATCAAGCCTTATTGCTATTTTCTAATCATTGCATCAGTCTAAGGTAAGTCCTTTAGTTAAGGTTAACCTAACAGTCATTTGTAAATCCTCTAATTAGGTGGCATTCCAAGTGAATGATCTAAACTTCTCTAATAAGGATCGCTCCTAACAAGGTGATTGAAATCCTCTAACCAGGTCACATTTAATATTGTGCATTGTAACCTTTACTAAGTTTGGCCTTTCATAGGACATCACTTTAGAAGAGTGAGAATGAGTAGCATGTTACTAGTGGTTTTTCCCAAATTTGGTTTCCACATTAAATCATTGTGTCAAATGTGTTTTTGAATCTACTATATTTCATGCTTAGATTTCTACAAAGTTGATTTGATAGTAACCTACAAAGTTGAAGTTATTGTATGATCTAATGGATGCATGCATGATGAAAATGATTAATGGATATGGGTTCACTAAGTCATGAAAAGTTTTATCTGCATACACAGACCTTGGATAACTAATTCACCCACCAAGTTATTCTAAAGAATTCTAACACATTTATATGCTATAAGGGATAGATCTAAAGAGAGGAATATTAGTAAACAAATATTCAAGAAGAAAATCAAAGAAGAAGCCATATAAATCCCTTGGTGCACTCACCTTGGCCTTGCAAAGCCTAAAGAGTAGAAAGAGCTCTTGTGTGCTTTGTTGAAGTTGGTTTGAATTTGAGATAATTTCCACTGAATATGGGAACTAGCTAATCCTTAGGCATTTATCTTTTCTCTACATCTTAGTATTGGGTTTCTACAACTTATAGTTTTAAAACACCAATGCTAGGTAGGAAAGACAAGATTGCATCTAAGGGCAGCTATCTCCTATGATAGACACAATTTGTCTAGAACTCAGGCCAACTATAAGATTGGACTCCTTCTTCACTTAAGGTTTTGCAAAACCTATGCTAGTAAACCTCATATTTATCTATAATCTATATGGTACTATTCCCTAAAACATAGATTTGAATTTATATAAAGTAGATGAAAACCCCAAAACCTTCTATGCTCATGTAATGACAAACACATGAAAGAGCTAATAACATGATGTATGAGATTCACAAGCTAAGTGTAGGTATCTTTTTTAGCTTTACAACATTAAAGGGAAAATGATTTTAATTAATTGATTGATGTTAGAAAATCCCAAATATGAAACAAAAATATGCTTACAAATCCTAAGAATGATCAATGCCCTATCCATAAGGTATTCCACAAATCCAAACATACATCCAGTATTGGTGATCTATCCATTTACTTTGTAAATAAGACATCTATGTTCAATTTGAACCTCATACTTATCAAATATTCTTCTCATGAAATTCACAACCCTATCAAGATGTATCAATAATTCACATGATTCTTCAAACCAAAGGAAAAACACATCAAAACATACAACCCAAAATAAATTGTAACTAGATCTATAATCTTTGATCAGAAAATACAAAAGGTTACAAACAACATAGATAGGAGACAATTCAGAACAAAACTAAGTAATTTTTTATTCTTTGTATTAATTTATTTGAAACAAGTACATTCAAGATGCATGAAATACTCACAAAAGACCAAATAGACAAGAACTATAAACTATACATCATTAATGTTGTTCATACATGAGATAAATGTTGAGTATGGTGGTATCCCAGCTATGGAAACTTGTCCAAAAGTCTCAAACCAACCTTGAAAAAAGAGAAAAGAAGAGAATAAGTAGAAGAGGAATAATTGCTAGATCTAATTTGAAACTTCAAGTTGTCCACTTGAAAATGTTCCACCTGTTTCTTGCAAAAGATTTATCCTCTTCCATCTTCCAACTAAAAACCAAATCTGATCATTGCCCCAACAAAATGATCAAAATATCTCATCAAAATGATAGAAAGACAACTAAAAAATATGTTAGATCTACTATTAAAATATTTTCCAAAATGCCTGCCAAATGTTTTAAAAGAAAAATAACACCTCTAGGAACATTCTTGTTGAATTGCAAGATGACCCACTTCACCATTAAGCTCAAACTATTTTTTGCACTATCAAATGAAAATATTTTTGAGAGTGGAGCATGTTGAAAACATATGAAAATCATAGTTGCCCACTAATAACCATATTTGATCTGATGAAAAAATTTAAAAGTTCATCTCTTCACCTTTTTTTCTAATATACAATACTCTCACAATTAGACACTTTCAAAGCTTAGCCAAACCCTAGTTGGCTCTTCCTAACACATGGCCTTTAGTGATTGGTCACCTAATCCTATCACCAGCTTTTTCATATTACACTTGAGTTCTTCACTATTTTATTATCATGGAATCATCTCACTTTTCCTCATCTTTGACAGCTATGGCTTGTGGTTGTGTGAGATTTTGACATGTGGAGCCTCCTGCATAGTCACTTGGAAACAAAGTGTAACTCTAGAAGTCTTCAAAATTTACCCTACACTATTATGCTTGATTGTATTCCCCTTGACTCATAGGTTTCCAACCTTAATTTTTTGAGGTCTCTACTCTTACACTCGGCATTTAACTAACCCTTGTCATTACATAACCTTTTTGAAATAAGCCTTCGCTCATATGCTAACCTTTAACCATAACTCTGGGAAGCTTCAAATTTGACCATATGATGTTACGCTTAACTATCCATAGAAATATGCCTTTATTCTTCCTCTTTGGACATAACATCATGACCACCCTTAAGTTTCAATTTCACTCATATGCCTTTCCTTTCAAGCATAAGTTCAAGAGACATAAAACTGATATGAACTTATGTTCACTATCTTGGTCATATATTCAAATGAATTTTCAAGTAAGTTTTGTCATTTTAATCTTTGGCCTAGAATAGATTTGACTATGGAAAAGTGTCATTATTCAAGAGACTTTCTCCAAAACTTTTTGTCCTTAATACACATGCTCAATCCCTTACTTAAATAGAGCAAGAGGTCTTCTATAGAGATGATGCACATGGCACAATCTCATTTAATCACTATGAACTCAAGACCCTCTGCCCAAGCTCTCAAGTAGTCCAATTATCATTAGATTTTTTCCTTATAATTAGGACACATCACAAAAATATGTCAGTGACTACGTTGTCCAATCGTATCTTGCATCCCAACTAACAATGCTCAAGTTTTACTAAAGACTAGACTCCATCATACTCCACATATTCCTATTGCATGAAATTTCTATAGGAAATGTCAAGATTGTGACTAAACATGCATTTTTGATCTCCTTCATTCTTTTTTTAAATCATGAGAGCCTTTCTGATACATGTCATGATCCTACTTCTTCACTATGATCTTGGGTCAAAAAAATGAATGCATGCAAACTATTGATCTTGCCTTATTTTTTGTGTTCATCCCACCTTCCTCCACATGTTTGTATCCCATGTATTTGGTATAGAAAGTAACAAAGATGAGATGTAGTGCAGGACATCAAATGTTTAGTCTTTAAAAACATAAAAGGGGTCCCAATGAAAACACTTAGGATAATGTAGGAAAACCGGCAAATAAGGCAAAGGAAAATGTAGGGTCACAACTTGAAGTGATTGATCCTAACCAAAGGGGCATAACTTAAAATAAAAAGGGTACCCATATGAAAAGTAAAAAGGTAATAAATAAATAGAACATACCTAGGGGAAAATATAACAAGGGTTTATCTCTTCTACCTAGGGCTCATAATTAGATTTTTCTAAATAAAAGGAGGATCTCAAGGCCAAAAATTAAGGAAAATATTCTAAAGTATTTAAGAAAACCTACAAAACTAAAGCCTTACCAAAAAAAGTAAAAACCACTCCTCTAACACCTTAAAAATTGGAAGAAAAAGAAAGAACACAATCAAGTAATGTTGGAGATTGCCTTAGCCCTAACCAATTCCAAGTTTGATGGTTTAAAATATTGTGATAGTGAAAAGAAGATGTGGGACAAATTGAAAACCATATATAGAGGTGATAATGTATTGAGAGCCAAATTAGAGAGTTTAAGAGGTAAATTTAATCATATGAGAAAGATGGATGGTGAGAATATAGTGCAATACTGCACACAAGTCAAAGGAGTTGTTAATTCTATTTGTGGTACAATTGGATAAATCAAAGATGAAAAAATAATAAGGTATTGAGGGATCTACTCCCTATATATTCCACTAGAGTGTTTGCAATTCAAGAACTGAGATGCACACTAGGTAACAGTTTGACCTTCAAAGGTGTAATTGGTAGATGTACTTCTTTTGAGATTTCTAACTTTTATGACTATACACCTGGTACTATTGAATATGATTTTAAGTCACAAATGGTTCTTAAGAAAAGGAAAGGAAAATATGTGAAGAGTGACAATGATAGTTTTGATGATGAGATTGATAAACTTCAAGCCCTTATTAAAAAACAATTTGGAAGAGGAAAAGGTAAATACAAAGGTAAATTTCCTATTATTTGTTTCTCGTACAAAAAATTTGGTCATAATATTGCTAGGTGTCCTGACAAAGAGGATAAGGATGAAAGGAAGGAAAGAAAGTACAAAAGAAGAAGAGACGATAGAGACTAGAAGAAAAACAAATATAACAAAGGTAAGAAATTTTTTTATATTGCTAAAAAAGAAACTAACAATGAATTTGAAAGTAATAATGATGAAGTCATCTATGTTGCTATGAAAGAAGATTCTAATGAAGATGAGTAAACTACATTAATCTCATACATAAACAAAATTTATAGATGGATAATTGATATAGATGATCCAATCATATGACTGATGATAAAAACAAATTTGAGGATATTGGTCCATACAAAGGTGGATGTGTTAAATTTGGTAATGATATCCCATTTTATGTAAAAGGTAAAGGTATTATTCAATTGATTGACAAGATAAAATGTGACAATGTCTATTGGGTTGAAGAACTTAACTATAATTTGTTGAGTGTTCCATAGCTAAACAAATCAGGTTAAAGAGTTGAATTCCATAATAGAAAGGACAAGATATATTATGTTGATGGTAAGCTTATTAGAAGTGGTGATCAGACAAGAGGTAACTTGTTCAATCTAGATTTATCTAATGAGACATGTTTGTTTGCACAACGAGAAGATGTTTGGTTATGGCGCAAAAGGTAATGTCATGTAAATTTTGACAATTTGCTGAATATAAGTAAAATGAAGAAAGTAAGAGGGTTTCCTAAAATGAAGAATCTTGACAATGCTATGTGTAAACAATGTCAATTAGGAAAAATGACCAAGTCTACTTTTAAGAGAAAAACATACAGTTCTAGTGATATTTTGGAATTGGTTCATACTGACATATGTGGACCTTATATACAAATTTATTCTGGAGACAAGTATTTCATTCTATTTTTTGATGACTACTCTAGGATGATGACCTTGATGTTCCTTAAAGCTAAATTTGATGATTTTCATTTATTCAAGTGGTATTTAGCTAGATTTGAAAAAGAAATAGGGAAGAGTCTAAAGTGTCTTAGCTCTAACAAAGATGGTGAATTCATTTCAAATGAGTTCAATATATTTTGAAATGATAGGGAAATTAAAAGATAGATGTCAGCACCAAGGATCCCTCCTTAGAATGAGATAATTGAAAGGAGGAATAGATCAGTAATGGAATGTGCAAGAATCTTGATGTGGAGAAGAGTGTATCAAATAAGTATTGGAGAGAAGTTATTAATACTGATGTCTATACCCTAAATAGAGTACAAATCAAGAAAGGTATAAATGCTACACCTTTTAAACTATGGTATGGGTATGCTCCTAATGTGATATGTTTCAAAATATTTGGAAGTAAATTCTATTAACTTAAATATAATAGGAATGGAAAACTTGATGTAAAGAGTGATGAAGGTATATTCCTAGGATATTCCACCAAGAGTAAAGCTTACAAGTATTTGAATTCTAACATTAAAAATGTTGAGGAAAGTTAAAATGTGAAAGTTGATGAGTTTGTAGAAATAAATGACATCTTATGCAATGAAGAACCTAAAGATTACAAATTCATCTATATGGATGATGGTGCTCCCATCACTCCAAATGAACAAACAAATCAAGCTATAGTTTCCTAGTAGATAAGAAATGATGTAGTACAAAAAAAATTTGCCATGCAATAGATAGTGGGTCTTGAGCAACATACTCAAGATATTGAGTCATAGATAGGAAATTTTGATCATTAGATAGAGAATGTTGAGCATCCAAAAATTGGACTAGAACCTAAACAAGAAAGAACAATTGATCTTGAGATTATTTTTCAAGATGAACCTGTATTAGAATAGAGAAGGAAACCACTAGTGCTATAAACATTTCTAAGAAGACATCACAAACCTAAACAAATCATAGGTGATGTTGAATCAAGTGTTATGGAAAGGAAAAGACTCAAAGAAGATACATGCTTTGTAAATTTGAGCCCAAATCAATAAAAAATGCTTTAGATAATGAAGATTGGATTTAGGAAATGAAAAAAGAAATTGAATAGATTGAGAAGAACAATACTTGGACTCTATTGCCAATACCTAAAGAAAAAATTGATATTGGAACAAAGTGGGTCTTGAGAATCAAACTCAATGAAAATGGTGAAGTAAAAAGAAACAAAGCAAGATTGGTATGCAAGGGATATGCTCAAGAAAAAGGAGTTGATTATGGAGAAAAATTTTCTTCCATGGCAAGAGTTGAACAAGTTAGAACTCCACTTGCATATTCATCCTACAAGAATTTCAAGGTACGATGAATAACCTAGAAGAATTTCAAGGTACCTAAAGGATTTGTAGATCCAAATGAGAAAAATATGATATGAAAACTAAGAAAAGCTCTTTATGGATTCAAACAATCCCCAAGAGAATGGTATGAAAGACTACATAATTATTTTGTGAAGATTATTTTTGAAAGGACAAAGGATAACAATAATCTATATTTGGAAAATGGTAAGAAAAATTAAGTACTACCAACTGAAATACTCATTGATGACATTATATTTGGAGGAACTAGAGAAGTGTTGTGCAAATCATTTGCTGATGAAATGAAGAAGTAATTTGAAATGTCTATGTTTGGTGAAATAAAATTCTTTTTTGGATTACAAGTGAAATGAAGTTTGGTATTTTCATTAATCAATCCAAATATATCAAGGAGATTGTTGGCCTATATTTTCACCTAGTTTAAAACTTTGAAACTTTTTGGTGAAAATCCAATTCCCATCCTAAATAGTTAGGGTTTGAAAATTTTCCTAAGAAAAGTTTCCCTAGAAAAAAACCTAGTTCATAATCTGTACCCTTGTAATTTTAATAAGGAATCCCTCATTTTTTAAAATTATTTTCATACTTGCAAAGGACCTTTATGATGTGATACATGTTGTAGCTCTTAATATTTTGTGATGTGACTGTGTGAAATAGTTAGTGATCCCTTTGATCTCTTAGTTGCAACATTTTGTTGCAAAAGGACTTTCTAAGCAGCAAATGAGAGAAATAGTCAAGGAGGTAGTAAGTCACATGGTTGTGTAGTTAAAAGTGATGTTAGAAGTTCAAGAAATGACCGCATGAAAAGAGGTTTTCACTTAGTCATAACACTTTTGGCACTTACATATTTTCACACGTAGAGGCACTAGAGAAGGGTTGCAGATTATAACAGTGAAATTATGGTGTGACTCTGCAACCATGGTTAAAAGGTGCTAGTCAGTGTTTCGCTACTAAAGGCTTAAAGATCAAGATTATGAAGCAACTCAACAACCATCTATGATCACAAGGTTAGAGCCTAAAAAGATAACAATAAAATGGAAAAAATTTTAGTGCAAGTGGTTAAGATCTTTGAATGTATGATCATAAGGTTTAAGTGGTAACAAGAAATATAATCCACAACTAGGCGATGTAGTTGTAAGAAGTGAAATAAATGTTGTTTACAAGGTTGCATAGTTAGAAAATATATGAAATCTTAAGCTACAACTTGGTGAAGCTATTAAGAAGAGTAAAAAATGCTAATTCATGTAGTCATGTGGTTAAGAGGAAAAGGTGAAGTAAAGTCTATGACCACGTGAATCCTTTGATCACATAGTTGTAGGTCCAAAGGTTACAGTTAAAAGAAGGATAGAGAACCAGTGAAAAGGTTTAAAACATATAAGGAATCCTTTGATTGTGTAGTTACAACATTAAAAGAGGCAATCAAGGTATAAGCGTGGGAGCTACTTAAATCGCGCAATCATGGAGTAAAAGTTTTAAGCTAAGTTAAGGATTGTAAAAGAGAGAAACAACTAAGAGATCATAAATAATTGACTAATCACATGGTAATATAGCTAATCTCATAAGAAGGAACAAGGGCTATGACATAGTGACTTCTTATTTCAAAAAGGTTTTGCATGGTCACAAGAAAGAAATGCTAAAGTTAAGATTAAAGGGAAACCATGCCACATAGTTAAGAAAAGGCTAAGAATTATGAAGGTTCTTGATCACATGGTTAAGTGCATGGAGTAGAAAAGACATTGTGAAGTGGAAACAAGTATTTGGAAGCATTTATCACTAGGTTATAGACCTAAGAGGTTAAGCATAAAACTAGACTACAAAGCAGTGACCAAGGGCATTTACGAGGTTGAAAACCAAAACATAAAAGGGTAAATAAGCCTTGTGAAGTCATGAATAGCTAAATACTTTATAGTTTCTACATGGTTGCAACATGATTTATTAATATGAAAATAATTATTAAAAGATCATGATGAAAAAAATATAGGAACTTTCTAAAATGGTGCAAGAAATATTTCAAAAGGTTGGTAGTGAAAGCTCTCAAAACCTAGATTTGGGAACTTTTGGAGATTTTGAGAATTCTCAATCATGCTAACATAAAGACTCCATAAATTTTGTTCTCTTTCTCAAAATTTTATTAAAGAACTGATGTAATAGTTTTCTAATTACAATCTTCAAAAAAATTAGAGTGAAAAGGATTGAGTAATGAAGTGGCTTTCAAAGTTTTCAAATTTTTTCATTTGTAGAGAGATTATTTGAGGATTTGAATTCAAAAAAAATGGCACAAGAGGAAAGAAATATAACTTCTGAATTAAATGTGGACAAATATTCATAGGGTGTCGAGAAACCTAAAGCTAAGTTGGCCAAATTGTACAGTGAAGAATGGGTATATTTTCTACCAAGGTCATCCCATACATTGATGATGAACTCTCACATTTTCAAGGAAACATATAGTTTTTGTAGAGATGACACTATGTTAGAAACCAATGGGAATGGACTTTTCTTGTATTTCTAGAATAATAGATTTGAGAATCCACCAATCTTTAACCCTTGGATCAAGAACCTAGTGGAATTAATTAAGCTAGAGGTAATAGTGGATGTGAACCTAGTAGAAGCATTGATAAAGTCTTATAATCTTACCATCTATGAGTTTCATAGGAAAGATGTGAGTATCCTATTCAAATTAGATAGGGAAACTTTGACTAAATTATTTGACCTGGGAGGTCCAATGACAAGGCCTATTGACCAGGAGAAAATGAATGAAACTATCCAAAATAAAATAAAAATTCTTCAGTGGGAAGGTTATGTGAAGGCATATCCCCAAGGCCAAGAAGGATAAAGGTGATCTCCTAGAGAACGTAGGCAAATTCATGCCTTTGGAGTTTTTAAGTAGGTACTTCCATTACACTATATTTGGAATTGATAAAGTGATTAAACTAGATGGCATAATGAATGCCCCAAGATATATCTACATCATGGCCTTATACATCCATGATTCACACCACAATGTGGGATATGATTTTGTGACACACATGATTAATGTGATGCACAATAAAATTATTTTTTCCCAAAAGGGAGAGATGGGGAACTTCAAGTTTCATCACTATTCACTGTTGATGCACATTATTTTTTATAAGAATATAGGCATATCAATCTAGATCTCATTAAAAGGATTGATGAAAATGGAGAGAATTTTTTCGTCTAGCTGTGGACTTGGTTATGGAAATTCTTTTGTCCTTACTCCAATGCCATTTCTTTTTACAATGACTTTGTATTTACTATTTCTAATATTCTAGTTGACATAACAAAGAGGGTTCCTAGGGGGCTGAGAATGATAATAAGATCTTCTGTATGCCCAAATAGGGGTAGAAGCCTAAGTCATGATTGAGCTAGTTTGTTTCTTTTTGACAATTTTTTTGTAATAAGGGTTTTGGCATGCCCTCAACCCCCTCATGTATTACTTATATATATTCCAAAAAGGTTGGGGAAATTAGAATTCTTTTGGCAATTGATCATGATGAATAGGGAATAATAAGGTCCCACTATTAAGAAGGGTTCCTTTGTCACTAGGAATGCAAAGATAGGGGAATTTTTTATAGGGAATGATGCAATAGAGGAGTTAGATGCATGTATAAGTGAATTAATTCTACCATAATCTCCCATAAGTATGTATGATCCAAATGATTTGGTTAGGCATGCCCTCAAACAAATGAGGAAGTACACTCTCCTAAATAGAAATCCTTGTTGGGATGAGGATGGTGTTGAAAATATAAAAGGAGTAACTGAGAGTGGAGGGGTGAATCAATTACTACAAAAATAAATCTTAGATCCCTTAGATGTCAATACAAATAAAAAATTTGGTTCTTCTATAACTCATCAAACACATATGCACTCGGTTTACACTAGCAAACATTGCAACTCGATAAATACTACTCAAATCAACTTTAACTTGGTAATAACTGAATATACTAATATTAATGTGATTAACTTAGTTATATACACTTAAAATAAATAGCATGAACACAAGTGACATCAATATTTAATGTTGAAACCCAATTTGGGAAAAATAACCAATTGCAACTAGTTATTGATTTTCACTCTTTTGGAGTGAGCCTTATTAGGAGCTAAATGAGTTAAAGGTTACAAAATAAAATATTAGGTGTGACCCTATTAGAGGATTTAATCACCCTATTAGGAGTGGCCTTGTTAGAGATCTTTAGACACTTCAATATTGAAATTCCACCTTGTTAGAGGATTTACAAATAGTTGTTAAGCCAACTCTTATAAGAGATTTAGATCACTTCTAAAATGATTAGAAATTAATAATGAGATTACCTAATTTTTGATGCTACTAATTTTTTGATTATAGATCTCAATATTGGCTTGTATACTTGATCCTTCCTGATCAAATGTATCTTTGTAGCTTAATAAGGATATTCTACTTATCCTTCTAATTCACTTCCTCTAAGCATCTTCAAATCTTTGATTATGTTCCACACATTCAATTCTCAACTTGACCTTATATTTATATCTTACTCATTGTCAAGTTGGCTTGAATAAAACTTAGACTACTTAATATTCATCTCCTTAGTTAGCTAGAAACAATGACTAAATTAGTTGAACTCAATATGCCAAAACAATAAAATCCATTGTTAGCTGACCCTACTCAGTAGACACTAACTCAAAAATGATTTTTCTATGTTAACCAAGTGAACTTAGTTAACACTTCATATTCACAAAGTTCCTTTGGTAATAGAGTGAGCTTGATTAACACTAGTTCCATCTAATATTTTCTTCATTAACCGAGTGAGTTTAGTTAACACTCAACTTCTACAAACTTTCCTTTGACGACTGAGTGAACTCGGTGGACATTGTCTTCTAAACTTGGAAAACTTTGGAATAATTGGTAGATATAGGAAACTATCTTCATTTTGGAGTGACCTCAATATACACTAATTGGCAATGATATGACATTTTGTGTAACATCAAATATAATACACAATTCATCAGTTGTTTTCAACAATCCCCCTCTTTGGCATTGATGGCAACATAACATGTCATAATACAATGAAATTTTTTAAGGAAGAATAAAATAAGGAAAATATCCTTAGTCTCATTCTGATTCTCATCCATGAGAAATCCCTCTATTAATAAACTCGCCATGCCTTTAGTTTCTCCCTCTATCAACAAAACTTTGTCTCTTCTGATAGAAAACTTTCCTTCTTTGATATCAGACCAAGCTCTCCTTCTTCGACATCTCTGACTCTTCCTCTTTATAAAATTTCTACAAGATATGAAAGAAAAACTCTCCCTCTTTGACATCTCATGCCAAAGACAATATTCAATAGATATCAGTGTACCCCATGTATGATTCATTTGTAATATTCCTTGTCAATACTACATTAATTGTCTGATCTTCAATATGCTCTAGTTGATGCATCACTAAACTAAATTTAGTGAACTTTAGATAGAGGAATGACTCCTAAATTACCTCTTAGATACAAAAAAGAATCCTTAGGTAATGGCTTAGTGAATATATCTTCAATTTGTTCTTTACTATTCACATATTCTTATCTTACCTCTTTATTTTGCACCAATTCTCTCAAAAAATGATATTTTATAGCAATGTGCTTGATTTTGGTATGCATCACAAGATTCTTTGATATATTTATTACACTAGTGTTTTCACAAAATATAACCACTAGATCCTTGATCTCTATCTTCATATCTAGCAACAATTGCTTGAACCAAACAACATTGAAACAATTAACTACTACTACCACATATTTTGCTTCTGTTGTGGACTGATAATTAAAATTCTATTTGTTTCTTGTCCAAGACACTAATCTTTTACCAAGAAAGAATGCTCCACCACTTGTGCCCTTTCTATCATCAACATCTATGAATTCTTTCAAATCCAAACTGCCTCCTTTTTTGTACAATAAACCATAGTCTTTAGTATCTTTTAGATACCTCATGATTATTTTGATTATTATCATGTGATTTTCTTTGAGATTTGCAAAAAAATTTGGCACCATATAAACTACTAAGGCAATATTAGGCCTTGTATATACTACATACTACAATTTTCCAATCATTGATTTATATGTGGTTTGATCTACCTCTTTGGAATCATCATTTTTCAAAAGCTTATGTCCAATACTCATAGTTGTTCCAACTGGTCTTGAATCTTCCATTCCAAAATTCTTTAGTATCCCCTTGATATATTTGGATTGATTAATATAGATGTCATATTTCTTCTGTTGGATCTACAATCCAACAAAGAATTTTATCTCTCCAATCATGGACATCTCAAATTCTTTACTCATCTCTTTTAAAAATGCCTTGCATAAGTCATCATTTTTTGTAAATATTTAAGTTTCATCCACAAAGATTTTTTCCAACACAATCTTCTTGTTTGGTCTTTCTTTGATATACAGTTTGTTATTATCATTTATTCTTTAAAAAAAAATCTTTACCAAGTAGTTATGAAGTCATTCATACCAATCTTTGGGATCTTACTTGAAACCATGCAATGCTTTTTGTAATTTACAGATCATATCTCTTTTGCTAGGATCCACGACACCTTTAGGTTGTTCTAGATAGACTTCCTCATCAAGAATGTAGATTTTACATCCATTTGATAGACTTTAAATCCTCTATGTGCTGCATATGCTAGTAAAGTTCTAACACCTTCTAATCTTGCAATAGGAGCAAAACTTTCAGCATAATCAATACCTTCTTCTTGAGAATAAGATTTACAAACTAATCTTGCTTTATTTCTTGAAACTTTTCCATCTTCATTTAGCTTATTTCTGAATAGACACTTTGTACCAATTAAATTTTTATCCTTGGTTCTAGGAACAATAGTCCTAGTCTTATTCTTCTCTATTTCTTCTATTTCTTCATTCATAGCCTAAATCCAAATTTTATTATCCAAAGCATCTTTAACATTTCTAGGT
The DNA here is from genome assembly GCA_028749045.1 of Cupressus sempervirens. NCBI lineage: Eukaryota > Viridiplantae > Streptophyta > Pinopsida > Cupressales > Cupressaceae > Cupressus > Cupressus sempervirens. The sequence continues at coordinate 706,400,202 of CM053793.1, forward strand.
TCAAAATTAGCAAGCAAACATGTACTTTTCAATTTGTTTCTTGTCATTGTTCCATTTGACTTGTCTCCAATGATCTAATTAGGTGCATGGTGTCTTTTGAAATATCTTGCTAGCACAGGTACTTTGGATTTAGAACATGTTCCAATAACCTATTCATGGTCTTCTATATTAATCTTAGGTCTCACTGTCTATGACTCGGGTCCATATGACTCAGTTTTCTCTGATTATGGCTTGGTAACTTTTGACTATGACTCGGGTCCTTTAGACTATGACTAAGGTTGAATTCTTTACAACTCAATAGCTTTTGGAGATTTTGGGGACTTGGGAGGTGAAGCTTTCTGAATTCCAATTATATTGGGAAATGTATTAGGTTCATAATACACAAATCTTTTATAATTATTAGGTTCTTTGTTGCTTTCTTCTTCACTCTTTTCTACAAATTCATCAATTCTCACATGTACATTTTCTATGATTTTATGAATAGTCAAATTCAAACACTTTTACACTTTACTTCTATAGCAGTATCCTAGGAATATACCTTCATCACCTTTGACACCAAATTTACCTTTCATAGATTCTTTCAAGATATAATATTTTCTACCAAATACTTTCAAGTAACTTACATTAGGTTTTTAGCCATACCATAGTACATAAGGAGTTTGATTTGAGTCTTTCTTCAACTATACTTTGTTCAAGGTATGCACTATAGTACTGATTACTTCCTTCCATTATTTGATTGAAACTCTCTATTCTATCATTAAGGTTCTTGCACAATCCATGATGGATTTGTTCCTTCTTTATGCTATACCATTCAGTTGAGGTGTACTAGGGGTCGATACTTTTCTCTTAATTCCTCTTTCAATGTAGAATCTAGTGAACTCATTGGAAATAAATCCACTACCTCTATTTGATCTCAAACACTTCAACTTATTTCCAGTTTCTCTCTCTACACTTTCCAAATGCCACTTAAACTTTTGAAAATCTTCAAATTTTTCTTTTAGATACATTATGGTTATCATTCTAGAATAATCATCAACAAATAAAATAAAATACTTATCTCCACTTTAGCTCTCTATTATAATAGGTCCACATAAGTCTATATGTTATAGCTCCAAGACATTTTCTGAACAATTGTATTTCCTTTTGAAGTTTTTCTTTCCCATCTTACTAATTTGACATTTTTTGCATAGGCCCATATCAAGTTTTCTTAGACTAGGAATATCTCTTACTATTCTATTTTTTCTTATCTTGACCATATTATCAAAGTTCACATGACACAACCTTTTATTCCATAACCAACTTTCTTGTACTTGAGAAATAAAATATGAACTTTCACTGAGATCTAGGTAGAATAGGTTACCTTTTGTTTGTTTGCTAGACCCAATGAGATTACCTTTTCCATCCAAAACCCCTCCCATTCATGAATTATACCTTGAATCTAATGTTATTCAACTATGCCACACTTAGTGGATTATGCTTTAGTCCTTCAACCTAATTAGCATTATCACATCTAAGTTCATTGGTTAGTGAGATACAACCTTTTCCCTTTATTCAACAAGGTTCATTGTTTCCAAATCTCACACTACCACCATCATAATGTTCCATGTGTTCAAATTTTTTTTTTTCACAAGTCATATGATATGAGCAGCCACTATCAATAATCCATGTATATTTTTGCTAACATGAGAGATAAGTGTCATTTTATCTCCTTCATCATCAGATTCATCTTTTATATCAATATAAACCATTTCATCATCTTCACTACTTTCTAAATCTTTAGCTATAAAATAGGATTTCTTACCTTTGTCCTTGTAGTCCTTGAAGTAATTAAAATCATTCTTGCCTTTATACTTTCTAAGTTTCTTTTCATCTTTTTCTTCTCTATTTGGGCATAATGTAGTAATGTGTCCAACTTCTTCACAAGAGAAATAGATTAGAGGAAACTTAACTTTATATTTTTATTTAGCTTTGCGATACCTTCCTACAAGATATGCTTCAATGGATTAAGGATCATTGTTAGAACTTTCTTCCTTTTCACTTTCAAATTATTTTCTTTCAAAACTTTTAGCTTCAAATGTAGACTCAAGATCACTAATACTAGGAGTATAATTATCATAGTTATCTAGTTCAAATGCAATCAATCTTCCCACTAGAGAATCCAAAGTTATATTGTTATTTGGATCACATCTCATCTCTTGAATAGTAGATACTCTAGTTGCATAGATAGGAAGAAGAGTTCTAAGTACCTTTCTTACCACTTTTACATCTTCAATTGTTCCTTTAGAGGCTTTGATTCTATTGTAACTTAGCAAACACATATGCACTCAATTTACACTAACAAATGTTGTAACTTGGAAAATACTAAGAATCAACTTCAACTTGGTAATAACTAAATATATTGATCTTGATGTGATTAACTTAGTCACATACACATAAAATAAATAGCATTAACACAAGTGACACCAAGACTTAACATGGAAACCCAATTTTCTAAACAATTTTGTATTGGAGATAATGATGGGGAGTGGAGTAGTGAGGAGCAAAATTTTGAATCAGGCTCTGGGTGGGAACCTAAAGAACACGGGGGATGGGGTCCTCTTTGCTGGTTCTGAGCCAGATTTAGGGGGCCAAGATGTTGATGCTCCATTAAATGGGGACCCATGGGAGTTACTACCTCATCTAGGTGAGATGCCTTCCCTTGTTTAGGATAAAGGGCCCTCTATGGCACAGGGATGATGGACGAATCTTTTCAGGATCAAGCCAATAGGTAGGTCAACCTTTCCAAAAATTATTGATAAATCTAATAAGGAAAAAGGTATCTTTGCTATGGAAGTGCCCAGAGAAATCATCGATCATAATATCCTCAACATGGAATCTACTCTGGTTGGAAAATTCATAGGCCCAAGACCTAACATTGACCTAATGAGGGTTTTCACCAGGAATCAATGGGAGCTAAAGGGGAGCATGGATGTTATGGCTATGGCCAAAGGGTTTATGACCTTAGAGTTCTCTTGTTCTGAAGAGTTTTCTAGAATATTGTGTGCCGAAAATTGGTCTATTGGGAGATCTACTTGATTCTTCAAAAATGGACCTCAACCTTGGATTTGAACAATGCTTTCCTCGCCCAAGCCCCTATTTGGATCAAATTACCTGAGCTTTCTCTAGAATACTAGCATGAAGACATCTTTGAGGGCACTGCTAGATCATTTGGAGAACTACTATTAATTGATCTTGTCATTGCAGCAAAGAAAAGACTTACTTTTGCTAAAATCTATGTCGGGGTTCTAGAAGGATAGGACATGCCCCAAGTCATTGAACTTCAATCCCATCTGGGATGCAGGATCCAACATATCGACTAAAAAAGTGTTCCTTTTCTTGTTTCCATTGCAAAAAGGTAGGCCATAAAGCTGGTGTTTGTCCAATTTTTAAAGAAAATGGAAAGGTTGGCAAAGCCTAGAACAAGGATGGCAAGCAATAGTCCAATGCTCCTAAAAAGGAATGGAAGAAGAAAAATGTTACATCTAAGGATGCTGAGAGGGTTGATGAGATTTCCCAAATTGCTAAGACCACTATTTCCCCTACATTGGTCTCATCCATTTAGAACCCTTTGAATCCTTCAGTACTAGATATGGCTGATGGGGCTACCATTGCAGTGTCTTTGGCCTTAGCAGAACAGGATGTACTAGTTGCGGCTAAAGCCCAACCCTTGGCTTCAAGGGATGCTACCAAGAGGGAGATCCATAGCCTAGTGAAGTAGGGACCACTTGTAAACTCTAAGGATCTTGTTCCTTCCTTTATCCTATATTCCTTGGCAGAACCATTGGCAGCTCTGCCCCTTTCCTAGGAGTCCATCTCTAGCCTAGTCTTTAGGGCTACTCCAAAGATTGTGAAAAGAATTCTCAAGTGGCTCTCAACCACTACCCCTGGGCATTTGGCTAGACTAGAGGCTCTATTTGATAACTATAAGGAGGAAGATGGAAATCCCTAGTCTGTAGTGTGTAGGAAGAAAAAGAATAGTCGAGACCCATCCCCTGTAACCACCAGGAGCAGGGTGAAAGTGGATACTGGCCTCTTACCCAACCAGTTGGGTAGGAAAAGAAAGAACCAACTTAGAATGAAGGAATCAAGGAGAAACATTATGGATGGGATGTAGTGAACCATCTAGGAATCATGTTCATCAATCAAATCATGAAGATTATATCTGGAATATCCATGGACTCAATGCAATCCACAAATAGGAGATTGTTATGAATATGATTAGGGACCAAAGACCAGTTGTTTTTTAAATTCAAGAAACAAAAATGAGGAAGGAAAAAATAGAACTGATTTCTTATGGAAAATGACTCAGATGCAAGGTCAGGAATTTGGAGGGGGCTTTTGGTGGTCTTCTCACTATTTGGAATGATTCTCTGGAGCCATCTGTTGTTTATAATGAAGGTAATATTCTGCTCACCAAATTTTTTAACCTGGCAGACCAAAATAGCTAGTTTTTATTGAATTTATATGCTACCAATACCAGAAATGATAGAAGATTATTCTGGACCAAAATCCATGACTTGGTCTCTCAACTAGAGGGATATCATCATGGGTGATTTCAACAATGCTCTCCTTACTTCAAACAAGTTAGGTGGGCTCTCGTCAGATGGGAAAAGTAGGCAAAACTTGGCAGATTTGATTTGGGAATTGGCTCTTATGGATGTGGACCTAGGGGGTTGCAAGTTTACCTAGTCTAATAGAAGAGTGGATTAGGAATGCATTCAAGTTAGATTGGATAGGGCTCTCATCTCCTTGGATTGGTTGGGTGGTTTCCATTGTAAACTCTCTGCTTTGGTTAGAATTGGCTTTGATCACTCACCGATGTCCCTCTCTTTGGACAAGATCAACAAGAAGAAAGCTTTTTCGTTCAAATTTGAGAAGATGTGGTTGGACCACCTTGGTTTATGCCTAAAAATTAAGGAGTGGTGGGGCATTTCCATGGATGCAATGGCTATGTACAAGGTGCCTAAGAAACTTCATTTTATCAAATCTAAAATCTGTAAGTGGAACAAGTCTGATTTTGGCAATATCTTTCAGGACAAAGAAAAACTAATGAGCAATCTTGTGAATGTTCAAACTGGCATCCAATCCTGGGGGTATGATGAGGTCTCTTTCAATGATGAGAAGGAAATCCTTTCTAAGCTTCATAATGTGGTTGGGAAAGAGGAGATGTTTTGGAGACAAAGATCTAGAGCAGTTTGGCTTAAGGAAGGCGATAAAAACACCTGTTTCTTCCACTTGTCCACTCTGAAACATTGTACAACTAATAGAATAAAAAAAATCAAGATTGGGAATGAGAGCATCAAAGATGACTAGTTGATAGCTAAAGAAGCCATAAAATATTTCTCTAATATTCTCACTAAGGATCTCAACATGAACTTGGATGACTAGGATGAGGTTATCAGGTCTATCCCCAATTTAATTTCATAGGACTAGAACTAGAACCTATTGGCCATCCCCAAGCACTAGGAAATTAAAGACGTAGTTTTTGGCCTTCCCACTGAGAAGGCCCTTGGTCCAAATGGTTTTCCCACTTTCTTCTTTCAAATCTTCTAGGACATTATTCATGTGGATGTTGTCCATGCTGTTCAAGAATTCTTTGGAGCAAGGGATCTCCTAAAAGAAGTCAATGTCGCCTTCCTTGTTCTTGTTCCTAAGACTATTGGAGTTGATGCCTTTGGTACTTTTAGGCCTACCTGTCTCTGTAATTCCTTTTATAAGATCTTTTCTAAGGTCTTGGCCAACTACCTTTTACGTATACTATCGACTATCATCTCTCCCCAGCAATCAAGGTTTGTCCCAGGTAGGAAAATTCTAGATTCCATTATGGAAGTTCATGAGGTTATTCACTCTCTAGATGCTGGTAGGTAGGAGGGCTTCCTTCTTAAACTAGACTTGTCTAAGGCTTATGATAGAGTGGATTGGAGTTTCTTCGACTGGATTCTTGAGGCTTTTGGATTCAATTCTAAGGTGAGGGAGATCTTTTCTTAGTTGATCAACACTCCTTTTGTTGTCTTGGTGAATGGTGCACCTTCTAACTTCTTTAAACCCTCTAGGGGTCTCAAATAGGGTGACCCTTTGTCCCCCATCCTATTTATTATCTTGGTTGAAGGTTTAGGGAGGCCCATCTCTACCAAAAGAATTGAAGGGGTCCTAGTGGGATTGAAACCCTCCTATGGCCCTTCAGTTTTCACTCATCAACAGTTTATCGATGATACTATCATGGGGGGAGAATCCTCTATTAAGGAAGCCAAGTCTGTTAAAAGTATTTTGAACACCTACTCTCAGGCCTCTAGTTAGCTGATCAATTGGGATAAAAGTTTAGTGTTCTTCTTTAACACCTCAAGGAGGAGGGAGAAGAAGATTGCTAACATTCTAGGATGCAAGGATGGCATTCTCCCTTCAACTTACTTAGGTCTTCCTCTTGGATCTAAACCCCTAGAATCCTTTTGGGATATGCTGGTGGATCGTTTCAATAGAAAATTTGTTGGATGGAAAGGGATCACTCTAACTCATGCTGGTAAGGTTGTTCTAATCAAGTCTACCCTCCAAAACCTTCCTACTTATGCCCTTAGCCTATTTACCATCCCCTACAAGGTGGAAGCCCATTTGGAAAGCATCCAAAGGAACTTTATGTGGACTGGGCCTAATGACAGCAAAAAAATACCCCCTAGTGGCCTGGGACTCCATATGTAAGCCCAAAAATCATGGAGTGTTGGGCATTAGAAAGCTAAAGCAATTCAACTCTGCCCTCGAAGCTAAATAGATTTGGAGAATCTTCAATAATATTGGAGAGTGGAGAGATATTTTGATTTCAAAGTATGCTAACAACCTCAATCTTCTTTGATTCATCAATGAAGAGGTCCATCCCAGTGGCTCTTTCATTTGGAATGGGCTCTTGCGATGCAAGGTCCTGGCCTTTGGAAAAGCCAAATGGTCAGTGGGCAATGGTGCCGATATCAATTTCTGGAGGGATGATTGACTAAACCCAAGCCCGCTTAGGGAGAGTGAGACCTTCAATCCCTAGGCTAATGCTTGCACTGAGAGATTTGGCAACAAGGGTAGGGACTACAGAATCAATTATAGTTGGATTGACCTCACTGTGGTCTCGGAGGACCTAAGATCACTTATGGACCAGCTGAGACTCATCCCTTTATCTAATAATAAGGATGTTATTTTATGGGGGAACACTACTAATGGCCTCTACATAGTGGCCTTTGGTTATGCATCTCTCCTTCCCCAAATCTAGGCCCTTGCATGGGCAAAATCTTGGCTTCATGGCCCTACTCCAAAGATTAACTTCTTTTTTTGGACTCTCTTGCAAGATCGCATTCTCATAGTTGACAATATCACCAAATGTGGCAACATGTTACCCAATAGATGTATCCTTTGCAAAAGGCATTGTGAAAGTGTGGATCATCTATTTTTACATTGCCCCTTCACTATTATTTTCTGGTCTCACTTCCTATCCTTTTTCAAAGTTTCTTGGTGCTTTCTCTTATACACCCTTGAGCTCTTTGTTCAATGGAAATTTGGTTTGGATGGAACCCACCCTAATTCTTTATGGATTTGGGCTCTCCCCCATCTCTATTGGCAGATGTGGAAGGAGAGGAACAACCACATTGTTAGGGACAAAGAGGTGAATGAGCTAGTTGTTTTCCAAAAATGCTTCCATGCCCTTATGGAAAACCACACCATTGCCAAGGGCCCCTCCCCTCCCCCTCTCAAGATCAAGAAAAATAGAGATAATTCTTATTGGTCCTTCCCCCCTGCTAGTTGACTCAAGGCCAACTTTTATGGGGTTGCTAAAGGCAACCCGAGTAGGGCTAGAGTAGGGAGAATTATTAGGAATGAACATGGCAAAGGAATTCCAACTTTCCCTGCTCCCATTGGGTGACAAACTAATCACTTCATTGAGGCCTTGGCTACTCACCAAATTATCAAGTTGGCCAAAGATGTGGGAGTCAAATGTCTCTAGTTAGAGGGAGGTTCCAAAAACATTATTGACTGCCTCAAGGGGAAAACTAAACCAACCTAGACTACGGTGAATATTATCAGGGAAAGCATCAAAGACCTTCAAACCTTTGATAAAATTCACGTGGTCCATGAATTCTACAAAGCCAACAAGGTGTCAGATAGGTTGGCGAACTAAGGGATAAAAAATGGTGAGCTAGCTAGATGGATGGATGGAAGTGACATTCCATCAGAAATCAATGAAACCATCAATATGGATCGAATCACAGGCACATTGGGTATTATTAATGATAATAATGAATATTAGTTTCCCATAGGCTGATTTTAGTACACACATGTGTGTTCTCAAAAGGGTAACTACTTTCTTTTCAAGAAGGCACAAATCTATGAAGTGAAAGTACAATCTCATAGGTACTCCCCATGTCATCAAAATCTTTCACCACAAGCCGAGCATCCATTATGACAAGGAAAGTGCTAGAAACATGAAAAATAGAGGTGTCTATAGTTGGAAAATTTTGCATGTTTCAATTCTCAGAGGTACAGGAAAGAAGAGAGTCATGGTGGGTGAATGATATAGATAGGAGCCAGAGGATGAGGCCTTGAAATGGAAGAGAAGAACTAAAGTCTGGAAGATCCTGAAGAAAGGGGAGATCACCAATTACATTGAGCATCTCCATGGTGGGAAACATTCGATCACCAAAGCTATGGTAAAACATTTGAATGAGGGCAATGTGGAGATTGATGGGGTGGACTTCACTATCATAGAGGAAATTATTTCTCATGTAATTGGCATCCCCATTACTAGGAAAAAATTTTACAAAGACGGCAAAATCTCAGGGCAAGTGGTGACAGAGTTCACCAAAGACTTGGAGGAGAAGAAAAAGCTGGTGAAAAGTGGAACCCACTATCTCCTGAGGTCTATCAAGCCCATTTGGAGGTTCGTGCAACTCTCGACACCAAGTTCGATCACATCTACACCTACCACTTTGTGCTGCTAAACCACTTTAGGTACAGAGCTAAAATCTCCATTCCTTTTTACCTCTATTCATTGATGAATGGTAATATCTAAGAATTTCAAGATAAGAAAATGAGGAACCCTACTTTCCACAAAGGGTTGATCTTAGTGTTATATGAATATTTCAATTCTAAAACAATAAGCAAGCAAATTAAGGGAAAGAAAGAGGGAAAAAGGGTTAAAAGGGATTCAGGTGATACCAATGAAATTTACTCCCCCTCTAAGACTAAGGAGGTGGAGTTGTACACAGATTCGAAAGATTATGAATCCCCTCAGTGCAGTTTGGACATGTCTCCCTATTTTAGAAAGGAGGTTTCCACTCCCCCTGAGACTGGGAGAGATACCTCTTCATACAAAGGGTATAATGAATAGGACGATGGCATGGAGACTAGGGGTGATAGTGCTTATGGCAAGGAGATGACCAAGGTTGAAAAAGGAAAAGATAGTAGGAAGAGGAAGAGGAAGATTATTATCGAAGTGCCTTCCAGTAGAGACAAGGAAGCCATGGAGACTGCCAAGAATAAGAGGAAGAAGGAAAAAGTCAATAAGGAGAAGTAGGGTGAGGAAAGTATGATGATGGAGGAGAACCCAATGGACAAGCCCGAGTAGCAGCCCAACTTGGATCCTGACCAGGGTTACGATGATGTGGGCACTTCCACCTATAGGTGCTCCATCACTGGCAAGGACAGGAAGGTGGTCTGGAGAAATTTTGACCACACCACTTCCAATTTGGGGATAAAGAGAGAGATAATCTATACCCAGGTTTGTGGGAATGAGGAGGGCATGATCCAAATAGAAGAACTTATAGACCCTTCCTTGATCATCCTCAGTGACATTGCTAGGGACAACTCAGAGATGGATGTGCTGAATAATTCTAAGAATAGCATTATGGATAGCTATAAGACAACTAAATGGATCTACCATGAGATTCTTGATCTCAAACATAGACTTAGTGAGTTGGAAAGGGAGACCTACAGCCTTAGGAACAGGGTTAATGAGGATGAACTCAGCACAGACAAGAAGTTGGAGGCTTTCAACACTACCTCCCTGGATATGGCAAAGACCTTGCAGGGCATATCTAAGAAAAACCTCAACATCCTCAAGGATCATCATAACATAAAGAGGCTCATCCACTGTGACAAGGTTCAAAGAAACAAGGAGAAGGAATAGGGTATAAATTAGAAAGACATGCCCTTGGAGGAAGGTGTTCGAAAAAGAACTAGGGCTAGTACCATAAAGAAAGACACCACTACCCCAGAGCATGACACTATGGAAAAGAACAAGGAGATGGGCAAGATGTCTAAGCTCAAGAGATCAATGTCACAGAGATGCTCAGAGACATTAGTTGATCTACCTTGGTCTTTCGTGGCCTACCCTAGTTTTTGGCGCTCTTCCCTAACTTTTTCTTGCTTTATGTTTTAGGGAACTGTTATTTTTCTTACTGGCTCTTGGTGGCCTTTTTCATTTAAACTATTGACTTTCATTTCTATGTTCAAGGTTTCAGGGCCCTTTTAAAGCCTATTTTCCTCGATCAAAAACATGGAAACCCAATTTGGGAAAAATTACCAATTGCAACTAGTTACTATTGTTCACTCTTCTAAAGTAAACATTGTTAGGAGCTGACCCTATTAAAGGTTTAAAAACATAGTATTAGGTGTGACCTTGTTAGAGGATTTAATCACCTTATTAGGAGTGGCCTTGTTAGAGGTCTTTAGACACTTCAATGTAGAAATGCCACCTTGTTAGAGGATTTACAAATAGCTATTAAGCCAACTTTGTAAAATGATTTAGATCACTGCTACAATGGTTAGAAAGTAATAATGAGATGACCTAATTTATGGTGCAATTGAATCTCTAATTACAAATCTCAATTTTGTCCTATATTCTTGATCCTTCCTAATCAAGTGTATCTTTGCAGTTCAATAAGGATGGGTAAAAGTACAATCCCGTATCACCCTTTTACAAAGGAAAAGGCTAACAAAAGTATAACTATTCAACTTCAATGACATAAATCTTGTATTATTTTTTAGAATTTGAAAATGATGTAAACTAATAAAATGTATAAAATTGGATGAAGGTTAGGATTATAATTTTTAATAAATATTTGTAAGAAGAAATGATAGATATTCCTATTTTTTAAAGATAAATTTTTAGTTGCTATAAAATGGTAGAAATTAGGCATCTAGTTCCAACCACAAAACTATGAGGAAATAAACTTATTTCCTTTTGATCTCAGATTATGCTATAGATAATATATGTATCTAGAACAATTAAAAACAAAAATTGACTTTAGACCTATGTTTTCTCTTTTATAACGATTTAGATTTCAATTTATTCAAATTAATAGTTTTCATCTCCCACCACATTTTTGAAAATAAATCTATTTCAAACAAAATAAAAATTATAGATCCTTGAAGAGGACTCTCTCCTCTAGAATTTCATATAACTTTAAATTTTTTTGATATGATTTACTATTTTTTCCTTTCTCAAAATTGATATCTTCTTGAGTGTTAAAATGTATACCTATATAATTTTTTAATTACAATATATTATATCTAATTAAAACACTATGAACTCTATATGAGAATATTCTTGACTCTGAGCTCTACAAAATGGTGTTTATATGTTATTAAAAAAATATCATAAAAAGTAGTATGAGTTATTAAAATATCAGTTTTCTAAGATAATTTAATTTCTTTGGTAATTTGATACTAACTACCATAAAACATGCATTTAATAGACATTTCTAATTGGAGAACTATGAGACCATATATAACTTAGCTATAATAAATTTAACAAGATCATATGTTTGAAAAAAATGATTTTTAGATAGAAATACTCAAATTTAGTCATTATGATTAGTTAGCCTCAAAGGCGACACAACTTTGTACTTTCACCAAGATATTATGCTTATCCCTCTAATTCACTTCCTCTTAGCATCTTCAAATATTCTATTATGTTCTACACATTCAATTCTCAACTTGACCTTATATTTATATCTTACAAATTATCAAGTCAGCTTGAATACAACTTAGAATACTTAATATTCATCTCCTCAGTTGGCTAGAACCAACAATTAAATCAAATGAACTCAATATGCCAAAATAAGAAAACCATTTGTTAGCTGACCATGCTTGGTAGACACTAACTCAAAAAAGATTTTTCTATGTTAACCAAGTGAACTCGGTTAACACTGCATATTCACAAAGTTCCTTTGGTAACCAAGTGGGCTCAATTAACACCAGTTTAATCCAACATTTTCTTCATTAAATAAGTGAGCTCAATTGACACTCAACTTTTATAGACTTTCCTTTGATGACCAAGTGAACTTGATAGAAATTGTCTTATGAACTTGGTAAACTCTAGAATGCTTGATAGACATAGGAAAATATCTTCATTGCCCAAGTGAGCTTGAAATACACTAACTGGTAATGATATGATATTTTGTGTAACATCAAAGACAAAACACAATTAATCAACTTTTTTCAACATATGAGATAATGAACTATCTAGAAAGAAAGGATTGTAGAATCATAACAATAAGATAGAGAGAAATCATTAGGATAGAGGAGGTCATAAAGATAATAGATCCCTCATTTCAATGGTTTCTACCACGAGACAAGATATTTAGATAGGTTCAGTAGGTACCTAGAAAATTTCGATGCAATAATGTCCCAAATTTTTACGTAAATAAGGGACAGAGTAGAGCCCCAAACCCCTAAGAAAGAGGATGCAATTGAGATAGAATTTGAGGATGATCAACTAGAAAGCTCATCATTAGCCCAAGGAGGCAAGAAAAAATAGAAAATGATAGAGACCCTTGAAAAGATAAGGGAGAAGGATTTATAAATACTGTCAAGGGGAACTAAATATTTTGGTAACATTAGACATAATGTCTTGATTAGGTAGGCAAGCTAGAATGAAAGAGTCCCAAATATAACTGAGCTTCAGATAAAAACGTTGGATGGAGAGATAGTAAAAGCTAAAAAAATTATGAAGGATGATGACTTCATAAACCTAGAATAATTCAAGTCATTTTTGTTTAAAGTTAAACAAAATGAATTAACATTGCAACTTCAACCAAGAGATTCACCTAAGAAGACAAGTGAACTGGTGAAAAAAGTGTAGGAATATGACCAAAGTAGTGATACCCTCACTGTGGATGAATCTAGAGAGATAGTTCAAAGGAGAAAAATGCTACTTTTCCTAAGATGGAAGCTCAACTCATCATTTATGCTTGACTAGATTAGGAGGCATGATAAATCAATCTCATTGGAGGAGACAAACATTATTAGGGAGATATAAGGGTCAGATTTTAATGTGGACAATAGGACAATGGCTATATGGAGTATGGACCCTAAAATAGACAAGCCAACTCTCATGGAGATAAAGTCTTTACCCCAAGGAAATGTACTATTCTAGAATGTCACCAGTGTCTCAAGTGACCATATCCATAATCTAATGAATATAACATCATTAATGGGGTTAAGAAAAATGGATATGATTGAATAGAATTTCTATCATACATATATTATATCAATTGAAAATAGGAAAAACTATGAAGAGGACCTCAAAAAGACATGTGTTAGGGAAAAGATTGGGTAGCCTTGAGAATGAGGTAAGAAATATAGAAAATGTGACAAGGCCTATTAAAAAGGTCAAGGACCAAGAAAACTAAATTGAAGTTGATGCAATAGATGTGGGTGTGAGTCAATAAATGGAGATAGATGAATTAGATACTAAAAAAGAGGTATCAATCAGAATGATATAGAAATTTTTGATTCACAAATAGGTTCTCTAAAATACTCCTCACAAAATGTACATGGTAGTTATATTTCTTTGTAGGGACCCGAGTTTCAATGCTCAGAAGTATTATCTTTATTATCCCCTTTATTTACAACATGGGGCCCTTATACATAATTATTTGATAGTTTTGTGCCAATGTTGTCATAGGGAAAGGAATTACCTAAGGGAGTAATTATCCTTGCCAAAAAATTAATTAATAGAGTTAAATGGTTTTTTCTTAGGGAAGTTACAATTGGTTCAAAATAAAGTAAAGAAAATTGATACAAGGACTCCAAATTTTGTGCCGAGTATAGGCAATGAAAGTGGAAATGTGAAGGATTGGTAGGAGGTCTACCTCTTTTGATGACATCTTGAGACATGCAATGTTTGTTGCATTTTACAATGATGAGATAGATGTCATGTGGTAGTATATGATATGATTGATCTATTGTACAAGATTGAAATATAAATGGGAAAGGTTACTATAGAGGTGAAGGAAATAACAAATGCAAAGTGGATCAAGTTCCTAGATGAGTTGAACACAATTAGAGATGCCACCTAGACAAAAATTGATATTTACATTTCCATCTGGGAAGTCATAGCTAGGATCAAACCCTTGTCATCTAGAGATAGTGACCGAGCATGCAAAAATGTCAAAGAAATTCAAGAGGGAGGAAAACTACCTAATAGAGACACCTTAGCTTTATCGTTCACATGTTGTGGGGGTGCTCCTATTGCAAATTATAGAGTTGATCCTAAACATTAGAACTAACAACTACTCAAATTTTTTTTATCTCTAGTATTCTATTTGTAGTAGTTTTATCTTATATGCAAAAGGATGTAACTAGATTTTGAACACATGTCCGTCCATCTGAAGCTTGTTTCAATTCTTGTTTATATAAAATAATTTCCAAGACGTGGAGTGAGGGTCCAAATTCTATTTCATTTTAGTGATAATGCAATTTTATAGTTGGTCCAATTTTTTTAGTTAATTTTTTTATGTTGCTTCAAGTTTGTATTTCAAGGAAAATTTGAATGAATGAAATACTTCTCAGATCCTGAGTTATGTCTAAAGTCTTATATTAGATACATGGATCATTCTCAAGAAGATTAATACAAAAAGAAGTACTAAATATCTATGTCCTCAAATTCTATCTCCATTTTCATATGTTTGTCATTCTAAGATTAAATGAATAAAGTTCATTTCATTTATTGTAGCTTGGTTAGGTTGTATATCAGTTTATTTTTTCTTTTAATTCAAGCAATTAAGTAAATGTTTATGCGAATTGATAGGGTTTCTAATTATATGGGAGGGATATCATAAGAATGTGATCTAGGGTTAACAACTGATATATTTTGATGCAAGTCAATTGAATAGATCAAAATTTGCTAATATGGCTTTGTAAAACAATGGATAAGGGACTGGTCATCTATTAAAGTAAAAACTAAAGCAGTTATATAGAAACACAAATCACACTTTAAAATAAAATCAATATCTAAAATTTGTAAAAAATAATTATATGTCAGTCATTCACTTATTGTAATAGCTTTTGAATCTATAGTTAGATACTATAATTCAATATTTATTTTCAAATCCAATTAGATTAAGACACCAAATCTACTTTAGATGGATGTGTAGTGGGAAAATATGCAAAAATGTTGAAATCCCTAGATAAACCTGCTTTTTTTAGTAGAGCCTAAAGTGTTGGAAGCATTATTGCTTCATTAGTTGGTCCAGATCTAAATAGGATTTTTTGAAAATGAGAATTATCTAACCCCTAGTAATATCCTTTATTTTTTATTGTGGTATTGTTCTAAACCTATAGATTTAAACACCAATAAATATACTAAAGAATTTTGGAATGGAGGATTCAAGACTAGTTAACACACATATGTCTATAGGGCATAAGCTATCTAAGAATGATAAATTTTCTAATGTGAACCAAACATTATACATATCCATGATTGGAAAATTATAAAATTTTGTTCATAGTAGACTTGATATTGTATTAGAATTTAGGATAGTTGCTAGATTTTTCAAAAATCCTTAGGAGAATCACATGATAATAGTGAAAAGGATAATAAGATATCTAAAAGGTATCTAAGATTATTGATTATATCAAAAGAGAAGTGATAGATTTGTTTAAAGGTACTCAGAGACTTAGATTAGACAAGAAATATTGATGATATAAAAAGAACTAGTGGGGTGAATTGTTTCTAGGATAGAGATTGGTGTTGTGGACAAGCAAGAAATAGATTTCTATTTCCCAATCAATAGCTGAAGTTGAGTATGTGGTAGCTATAGTGAGCTATTCAAACATTATGTAAATAAAGCCATTATTGAAAAAGTATGAAACAAGAAATTATAGATCCAATAGTTATTTATTATGATAACACTATTGGAAATGAAAAAGAGTAACTGAGAGAGGAGGGGCGAATTAGTTACTACAAAACCAAATCCAAGTCCCATAAGATGTCAAGAAAACTTTAAACCAAATTCTTATTGATGTTAAAGTTTTAGTTGTAACCCAATTAACACTAGATTTAATACTATCACTTAGTTAGCACAAAGATAATTATATCTTAAGATATTTAATGTGTTTAACCATAAATAACTTAGTTGCAAAACCATAAAGGAAATAACATGAACATAGGAGACACCAAGATTTAACATAGAAACCCAATTTGGGAAAACCACTAGTTGTAACTATTTGCTGACTTTCACTCTTCTGAAGTGAGTCTTGCTAGGAGCCAACCATGTTAAAGGTTACAAAACACAATGTTAGGTGTGACCTTGTTAGAAAATTTAATTCACCTTGTTAGAAGTGGCCTTATTAGAGGTCTTTAGACACTTCGATCTAGAAATTACACCTTGTTAGAGGATTTGCTAAATAGTTGTTAGGATAACTCTATTAGGAGATTTGATTCACTTCTAAAATTATTAGAGTAACAATGATTTGACTTGGTTGCTAATGCAATTAAACTTTGTAATTCAAATATCTATTTTGGCTTGATTACTTGGACCTCCTTGATCAAAATGTTCGTTGCAGCTCTATAAACTCAGATACTTTGTTCTCTTATAGATATCATTCCAAATTTGCTTCCTTAATTTATCTACTTCAATTCTACACTTTTCCTATTTAATCCACATCTTCATAATGACTTTCCTTTGATAACCAATTGAGCTCAGTTGATATAGACTTTTCTTTTTTAATGAACTAAGCTTGGTCAATAATATCTCTATTTTTGGTTATATTTGAATACTCGACATATACAAGAAACTATCTTTGACACCTGAGTGAGCTCAGCTTTCACCAACTTCTTGATAAAGGCTTGACATTTTGTGTAACATCAAAGACAAAATACAATTTAATAATTGTTCTAAACAATCTCCCTCTTTGTCATTGATGGTAACAAAACATGTCACAAGAAAAAATAAAAGTAAGGATAATATCCTTAGTTTCATTCTAATTCTCATCCACAAGAACTTCGTCTATTAGTGAGAAATCCCTCTGACATAAATCTCTCCCTTCAAAATGATTTATTGTGACTTTAATCTCTCCCTGTAACTTGCTAATCTCATATATGAACTTGTTGATACAAAATTTCTTTGATATGACAACAAACTCTCCCTCTTTGACATCTCATGCCAAAGAAATCTTACAATGGATTTTCCATGTACATGATGTACTGATTCATGTGCAATATGTTCTATGACATTAACTTGACTATTCTTCAATGCTCAGTTGATGCATCACTAATATTTCTTTAATGAGATTCAGATAGGGGAATTACCCCTAGCTTACCTCTTAGATAAAAAAAATGCATAATTGGGTAATGGCTTAGTGAATATGTCTACAATTTGTTCTTTTGTATTCACATATTCCAATCTCACCTCTTTTTCTTGCACTAATTCTCTAAGAAAATGATATTTTATTGTAATGTGATGTCTTGGTATGCATCACCAGATTCTTGGATATGTTTATTTCATTGGTTTTATCATAGAAGATAACTATTGGATCCTTGATTTCTTTGTTCATACCTAAAAATAGTTGTTTCAACCAAATGATGTTGGAACAATTGACTGCAGTTACAACATATTCTTCTTTTGATGTAGACTAAGAGTTGCAACTCTATTTCTTTCTTGTCCAGGAAACTAGCCTCTTTCTAAGAAAGAGTGTTCCACCACTTGTGTTTTTCCTACCATCAATAATTCTTTCCCAATCAACATCAGTGAAGGCCTTTAATTCAAAGTTGTCTCCCTTCTTATACCATAAGCCATAATTTTTAGTACCTTTTAGATACCTCATAATTCTTTTTATTTCCATCATATAATTTTCCTTTGGATTAGAAAAAAGTAGTGCTACCATACCAACTGCTAATGCAATATTAGGTCTTGTGTGTACTACATACCAAAGTTTTCCAATCATTGATCTATATACCTCTTTGGAATCATCATTTTCAGAAAGCTTATGTCCAATAGACATAGGTGTTCCAACTAGTCTAGAATCCTCCATTCCAAATTTATTCAATATCTCCTTGATGTACTTTGATTAATTAATTAGATTTCATCCTTCTTCTATTGAATTTGAAGACCAACAAAGAATTTGATTTCTCCAAACATTGACATTTCAAATTCTTTACTCATTTCTTCAAAAAAAAAAGTGCATAAGTCATCATGTCCAATGAATAATATATCATTAAAATGTTTTTTTCTAGCAATATCTTCTTTTTTGGTTCTTCCCTGATGTAAAGACTGTTGTTGTCATTTGTCCTTTGAAAAACAATTCTTACTTGATAACTATGCAATCTTTCATGCCAAGCTTTGGGGGCTTGTTTGAGACCACATAAAGCTTTGTGTAATCTCCAAACCATATCCCTTTTGATAGGACCTATGAAACCTTAAAGTTTCTCAATGCAGACTTCTTCTTCTAGCATTCCATTCAAGAAAAATGACTTTACATCCATCTGATATACTTTGAAACCTTTATGTGCAGCATAAGAAAGTAGTGTTATAACACCTTCTAGTCTTATAATATGAGAAAATGTTTCTCCATAATTGATACCTTCTTCTTGAGCATAACCTTTGCACACTAACCTTTCCTTGCTCCTTCATACTTCTACTTTTTCATTTAAATCATTTCTAAATATCCATTTTGTGCCAATTACATTTTTATCCTTGGGTCTAGGAACAAAAGACCAAGTTTTGTTTCTTTCAATTCGTTCAATCTCTTCATTAATTTCCTCAATCCAAATTTCATTTTCTAATGCATCTTTAATAGTTGTAGATTAAAACTTTGTAAGAAAATATGTACCTTTTAGTTTATTCCTTGTCATTGTTCCTTTTGATTGATCTCCAATGATTTTATTAGGTGCATGATGCCTTCTAACATATCTAGCAAGTACAAGTTCCTTCTTTCTAGATTTTTGACTTGATTCACTCATTTCACCATGCTCAAAACGATCTTCTAAATCATGCTCGGGTCCCACTATCTATAACTTGGGTCCTTCAAACTATGACTTGGGTCCTTTAGACTATGTCTTAGGTTCTACTAGCTACAACTCAGGTTGAACTAGAGATTTAGGGACTCAGGCAATGAAGACTATTGATTTCCAATTGTATTTACATGAATTTCAAGTAAAGTATTAGTTTGAAAGTAGAAAAAGTTTCTATAGTTTTCAAGTTCTTTTCTTCTTTGTTCTTCTCTTTTCTGTAAACACATTAATAAATACATGTGCACTTTCTATAACCCTATAAGTAGTAAGATTCAGACTTTTGTATGCTTTTCTTTAGTTGGAGTATTCAAGGAATATGCCTTCATCACTTTTCATATCAAATTTTCGTTTTCTTGTTTTTTTAAAGATATAACATTTTCTACCAAATACTTTGTAATAAAAGACATTATGTTTATAGCTATACCATAATTCCTAAGGTGATTGATCTATATCTTTCCTCAACTAAACTTAGTTTAAGGTATGAATTTCTATACTGATTGCTTCCTTCTAGTATTTGATTGCAACATTTTTCTCTATCATTAGTGTTCTTGCACAATCCATGATGGATCAATTTCTTCTTTCTTCTATGCCATTCTACTAAGGTGTACTACGTAAAGATACCTATCTTTTTATTTCTCTTTCATAGCAGAAATCATTGAATTAATTTGAGATGAGTTCTCCTCCTTTGTCTAACCTTAGACAATTTAGTTTCTTTCATATTTCTTTCTCCACTCTTATAACAAGATAACACTTAAATTTTTGAAAGGCTTTATATTTATCTTTCAAGTACATCATTGTCATCATCCTAGAATAATCATAAACAAAAATGAAATACCAATCTCCACAGTGGATTTCTACTTCAATAAATCTAAAAAGATATGTATGAACCAGGTCCAAAACTTCTCCAGAATGATAATTCTTTCTCTTGAAGCTTTTCTTTCCCATATTACCAATTTGGCAATTTTTGTACATGCCCATATCAGGTTTCCCTAGACTTTGAATGCCTCTCACTCTTTTATTCTTGCTTATGTTGACCAATTTATCAAAATTCACATGACATAATTTTTTATGTCACAACCAACCTTCCTCTACTTGAGCTAGGAAAAATGAACTTTCGATTAGATCTAGATAGAATAGATTATCTTTTGTTTGATTGAAAGTCCCATTGTGTATGCTTCTTATCTAGATCTGACTTCAACAAAATCAAGACTAATTTTTTGCTCTTTAGGCTCTACATAACCAAGGTTTTTATACCTAAGGGATGAAGGATTTTCAGTATAACACCATATATAATCTATTCATTCCATGACTATCTATAACAACACACATCCCTTAAAAGAAAAATTGGTCATAATTCTTCTTAGGTTTGCACATAATTCTAGCAACAGTAGCCAACTAATAACTCAGAGGTTAAGTGCAAACAAGTGCTGACCACCATTGATATCTTTCAAATAGTAAAGTAAAATTAATTTTAAATTTGAGCTTGATGCCTCCCTATGATTTCTTCATATACAGACTAAACTTAATAGATTAATGCCTCATCCATTTGGATATAGAGTCCATTCAATTCCTTGATCTGATTGATTTCCTTACAATCTATACTATTAACAATTTTTTTACTAAAAATCATGCTTACAAACATCCTTTATATTACCTTGGAGATCCTACCAATATCACTAAAGTATTGACAAGCTTTGCTTATACAACTTCAAAATAACTAGGTAACATAATGGAGACAAGATTCAACAAAAATATTAATGGAGATAGTCCATTTTGTGTTAACTTCTTCTGAAAACTAAATACAATTGACATGAAACTCAAGGTGAATTGCAATGAAACAACAATATTCTGCAAGACAAAATGTATTCTCAATAGATTATAGAGGAATACATCATAATGTTCACATCAAAATATTGGACTAAATAGACTTAAAGACAGACTTAATAAAAAAGCTAAAAGTGATATAACTATTTGAACCCTTTCTCTAGCCCTAGAATCTCACTTATAAAGGGTGAGATGCACATCTCTTCGAGCTTAGAGAAAATGGCAGTTGTCCTTCAAAACAAAAGATATTTACATTCTGTTATCATAAAAGACAAAATTGAGTAATAGAATAAACCTTTTATCATAATATTCCTTTTGATAGGCCTTTTTTTTTTTCTGCATTTTCAAATGATACAAATTCCATGATTGGCCTTCTACTATTTTGAATTGCTAGTATATGTAGCCATCAGATTTTCCAATGATGTATTGGGTTCTAATTCCTACAAATTTACCTCAACTCTAGCATTTCCACTTGGATCATCATGTACTGTCAAAGTGACAATTACACCTGGCTTTATTTCTACCACATCATCTATTTGGCCCATGGTGCTTTATATTTGAGATGGTGTTCCTTCTTTATCTTCTTTTGTCCTTTGATCTTTCCTAGGTGCATCGATGATCTATCTTTCATCTTGATCCATCTCATAATTATCACTTTCAACTTCCTCCCACTGCTCATTAGAAGAAATATCTTCCATCCACTTGTCAAAAAGTGTGTCATATGGCTAGTTAAACTATAGAATATCATTTTGCTTCTTGATCACATACTCAGCCTCTTTATCAATATTAACAAAGTGTTGTTTTAAAGAATCAAAGAATAACTAGACCTTCACCATTTCTTCTATTTTGGTTGCCCACCATGCATGTCCTATTTCATTTATGACTTTAATCATTCTTAAACAAAATAAGTCATCTAATTCCTTGGCCCACTCATCTTTACTTTTTAATTTATTCTCTTTTATCTAGAGCAAGTGGGAATAAGTCAAATTTTACACTTTGGTACTTATTCAAGTAATTAACAATTCTTCTATATAACCCAACTCTTCTCTCATAAAATTCTAGAAGATCATTACTAACATAATAAGTTTTTTTAATGTAATCATGTAAAAATTCTATAATAGAATAACATAGCAATGTGACCTTTCTTCTCCTCTTTTTCCACTTATTGAGAATGGGTTTCAAATTCTTTTCACTAACTTTTATCTCCTCCCATATGTTTATTACCCTTGCTAATTGATCATAGAAAAATGGCCACTCAATTTTGTCAACCAAATACATGAGAGCCTTTCTCAATTTATCTTCATATTTCACAATTCAACTCTACATGTAGTGCACACAATTTTCTCTTCTCTTCTTCAAATCTTTAGCTGTATAATGTTGTGGCCTCTGTCATGTGTCAAGAATCTCAATGAGGGGAGTGGATTTAAAAGGCTCCACTAATGGGTAAGGGTATGTGATCCTTGGCCTAGAGGACCGTCCCATCACTTTATTTTCCAGTTCAATTCTTTTTTAACCTTCTTTATTGTAATCCTCCAAAACTTTATCATACTTAGCTTGGAACTCCAACCTTTCCTTTTCATCTCTCTTTGTAGTAACCAAAGCTAGGTTGGATGTATCAACATTCAAATGTGCAGCCTCTGCATTGATTGTATTTGCTACCCACTTTACAATTATATTTCTCATCAATCCAGTATCATCTAACTATGAGGAAACATTCTTGGATCCCTTTCTTATTGACCAAATAACTATGGTAGCTTGGTCTGTACTGGAAGAGGAACCTTTTATTTCTTTCTTATTCTAATCTTGGATGTTCAATTTATTAGAAATAGAATTAAGAACTAGGGCATCTATTATATCTCAATTGGGTAGCTATAGAATGCTAGATGCTTTCACCATCTATCTCCCCTCTTTAGGAGTCAAGCCCTTAAATTCTTGTGTCATATCCTCCTTTATTTGGTTTTGTGCATTTGCTTCCTACATCTCTAAATGTTCTACTTTCAATTTGTCGCACCTTTCTTTAAATTTTCTCATATTTTCTCTCCATGCAAATTGGTAGAAGGCCCTTGACTTAACAAAATCATCATCTAACACAAATTCATGGCTAGCCTATTCTAACACAAGGTCTAATTCCCTTCCTTTGTAGTCTACCACTATCAAATCAAGGCTTTGCATCAGAGGCTCTTCGGGGTTTCCCTCATCTAGTCTACCTAGGTAATAAATACTCCCCCTTGGGACCCCAGCTATTCAACTTACTCTCTAGTGAGCTGCTCCTCTCCAATCTACAAAGGGGATTGGGTTGGTGAATATTCCTCAATGTGAGGACCTTGTTCTTTCATTATTTTTTGTCTCTTAGGAGAGGGTTCATCAGGTCTTTCTTTCAAGACAATACTAGTAGATCCTATTATTTATTTTCCTTTATCCACAGTGGTCTTCTTATTTTGGATTACATTATAGCTTGACCTTTTTTGGACAATAAATTGTCTTGTTCCCACATTGGGAGTGAATGCCTATCTCTTCGAACCCTCTTTGGCTTTATCCAGATATGCATTAATAAAGATTTTTTTTTTCTAATTCATGGTTTCCATTGTTTCAGGAAAGGTAATCATGAGTTTATTTATTATATTTGCCTCTATTTTTGTATTATCAAAAGACTTATAATCCTTGTCAAAAAAATGGATAAATTCCAAAACTCTTGAAAAAACCCTCCACTTCTCCTTTTTGGTCTCTTGCTCCTACAAGGAGAACTCATTTCTTATTATATCCTTAGGGTAATATGGTTCATGTTTTATGGAACCAAATTTAGCCCTTATTCTAAAAAATAGATCATAGAATCCCTTTGTATTAGAAAAATGAGCATGAGACACTGCCATCTTATATTGCTCTGGAAATTTGTATAAAAATAACCAACCTTCTTTTGTAATAACAAAATGATGGGCTACAATACAAGTGGGGAAAATTGAGCCTCTTTTTCTTTTTACCAGATAGGGTCCTCTAATTCTCCTAGTTGCCACAACACCTCAGCTATTCCTATTTTTAGAGGCACCTGGTAGGGAAAAACATGAGGAGTTCCTTGAAAACCATAAACTCTAATAATAGTAGAAACATAGTATGTTATAATATCTCCCCAATTGTGTGATACTTTCAAACCAGAATGATTATCCATGGGCTTGATAAAATCTATTAATGCCTTAGGAAATCTGGGATTATCCTTGAATAAGAGGCATCTTAATTTTGGGGAAAAATACCTATCAAACATGACAAAACTAGTATTCTCTCCATCCTAAGTCATATCTACACTCCACAACTGAACTAACAAGACTTCTCCCTCACATTCTCTATTAAATCCATTTCCTTATGGTTGAGTTTTAAAGGCTTTGTGACCCCTCACAAACACCACTTAGCCCCTTAAACAAAGACATGTCCGTCAACAAATAATAGTGGCCAAAAGTTTTTTCAACCTTGCCTTTGGCAATTCAAACCAGGCCTATATGGATTTCTTCTACTAAGTAGGAGGCAAAATCAAAAATAACATCAACACCAAAAGAAGAAATCTAAGCTATCATATACATAAAACTTATAGGCATAACATTTTGTTCATCCTCACCAAAAACCATACACAGAGTCATATATATATATCTATAGCCCAAGAAGTGAAGTATTCATTTTTAAAAGGTTCCCTAGGGGATGTTGTGATCACTAGTAAGTTCCCAATTGTGCCTATATTTTCCCTCAACACACCCTGCCTGATCGTATCCTTCTTAGAAAAATATTCATTTTTAAAACCTTGTAGGTCAATAGGTGTATGATAATCTGATAGTGGATCTAGACCAAATACTTCTCAAATTTCCTCAAGGCCTATTGTGATCAGACACTTGCCATCCATTCTTCTTACTACTCTAATTGTTGGGTCATAACTTTTGGCAATAGCCATCAATAAGTCAAGATCCATGAAAACATTAGGGACCACTAGTTTTCCCATGTCAAATTTCTAGATGTTCCCATGAGGGGAAAATAATTTCCTTTTTGAGAACCAATTTTTGAAAAGGAAAAGCCCTATTTGAGAAGTTTTAAAATCCCTAACTTTTTCACCTTAACAATCTCATTTTTTGATTCATGCAATAATTTAAGGAGATCATCATGAATATTTCTAGCTAAATAATCCTCTTGACCTAAGAAAAATTTCTTTGGAGGCATGGTGAACAAATTTGTAGAAAACTAAGAAACTTTGATGTATATGGTGAAAATAGGAACTTACTTGACTCTCTACTACATTTTCTCTCCAATTCTACAATATTTAATGAACATGTGAAAATTCTTTCACATTCTGATCATACCTAGTGCAAGTTCTCAGTAGCTTTGAATTCTTTGAAAGCCTGAAGATTTGTTTACATATGAAGGAAATGGTGAGATTTTCTACAATATACTTTGTTCCTAGCTCACATGAGGAGCTTTCAATATTCATGAATGAACTATAAGAAAAATAGAGTGGCACTACCTTCTAATTTTGAAAATACACCATCAATTTAAAAAAATCTGACAATCTAGGAAGTAAAAAAGAATTACTCATTTTCCACTCACCAAGTTAGAAGTCAACCCAATTAGCGTTCTCCACATAAGATTTTCTTTTACTACTAGCAACTTGGATTGGTTCCACTAGCATTTGCGGACATGTCTCACCTTCTCATTATGTCATCATGCATAAACAATGAGCAATTTCTTTATGTGATATAATGACTATTGTCAATTTCATTTCAATCTGACAATGTGTATTTGATTAGTGTTTTAATGTCTTTGGTTGCTATGTCACTACCATTATTCTAATCTAATGGCCTTGATCCTTCATTTACCCTTTTCTTGAGTGCATTTCCATGTCATATGTGACTTGGAAATACTTTGACAAGTTGGAAAACCATATAATATTTTAATCTTTTAGCACAACATGATAAAATTTAGCCCCGCTAGGTCTTGTCTTTTTAGGAAAGGTGTTATGTCACTACTGACAAAAATACAAGATTTTTGGTCACAATATAGCAACCTAAGGCAAACACATCTTAATTGATTTCAGTGTGTCACACTAATTATGTAACTTATTACTAACTAAGGAACTTTTGGGACCTACCTTGCAAAACTATTGTCACATTTCATCTTTCCCAGCAAGGCACTATGTTGAAACTGACAAGATTCCTCAATTTCTTGATCACAACATAGTGACCTCCTTTAGGTGTTAAGAAACTTTTGTGCCTAGAAATATCACACATTTCCACCATTATTACTATAATCAATTTTTTTGAAAAAGAAAAACAAGCACACAACCTCATTAAAATAGAAAAATTTATGGTGCCTATCCATTTGTTAATAGCACACCTTTTGATTTTCATAGTAAGGCATTATGTCACTACTGGTAGAATTCTTGCATTTTCTAGTCATAACATAATGACCTTCTAGACTTTGCCAAGACAGGTGACATAAAAAAAAATGCCTTACAACTAGTCCAAATCTGTAATATTGACACCTCTAACATTAGTTATACTGCAAAGAAACTTAAAATGATGAAAAACTAGAATGTATCTTTCTATTTTTGGTCACCATCTTTACGTTTTCCAATGGTCACCATGTTGCATATGATAAAAAAAACTTGCAAATTTGCTATGTGACATGACAACCATCGTAGATCTCTTCTAGATTTGACAATGGGACAATTTTTTGAGAAGATGATACTGGGAAGAAAGAATTTTAAATGGTCTACTTAAACTTGAAGAATATTCCATTTTCAAAATTGATTTTCCCACTAAGTCCTCTTTTAAAATAGAAATACATGACCTACAAGTCTATTTGGGGCATAAAAATATCTTAATAGGGGTTCACTTATTAATTTTTTACTTGTACAAACCAAATCCTAACATACAGGACACAAACTTATCTGATTTTTTTTACTTGCAAAAAATCAGACCACCACCATTTATGAATTCTACCTTAAATACAATATTGTTCAACTATGCCACAATAAGTAGATTGTGTTTTAGTCCTTCAACCTAATAAGTATTGTCACACATGAATTCATTAGTTAATGTAATGCACCCTTTTCCTTTTACATAACATGGTTCATCATTTCCAAATTTGACACTCCCACCATCATAGTGTTCCAAGTGCTCAAATTGTGTTCTATTACTAGTCATGGGGTGAGAAAAACCACTATCTATGATCCATGTGTCATTCTTTCTAATATGATAAATGAGGATCATCTTATCATTTTCATCATTTGATTCATCTTTAATATCAATGTAAACCATTTCATCTTCATCACTACTATCAGATTCTTTAGCCATGTAACAAGCTATTTTACCATTATCCTTGTAATCTTTGTATCTTTTGAAATATTTCTTTCATTTATACCTATCATGCTTCTTTTCTTCTTTTCCTTCTTTTTTTGTACACCTTCTAAGCAATGTGACCAACTTCTTCACAAGAAAAATTAAAAAAGAGGTATTTTATCTTTGTACTTTCCTTTTCCTTTATGAAATCTTCTTGTAAGTTTGGCTTCGATAACTTCAAGGTCATCATCAAAAACATCTTCATCTTCATTTTTAGACTTTTTGCTTTAAGATTTTCCACCTTTTTTTTTGAGTAATAGTTTATCTTGAAATGCAAACTCAATGCTACCAGATTAGGAACATAGTTATCAAATTTGTCTAACTCAAAGGTTATCAATTTTCCTACTAGTGCATCCAAAGTTATATCATTTTTGGGATCACATATGATTTCTTGAATAGTTAAAACTCTTATTACATAAATAGGAATAAAAATTTTGAGTACCTTTTTTACCATTGTCGCATCATCTATTTTCCCTCATGAGTAGTAGGACAATCTTTGAATTCACCAAATTCAACATAATTGAGAGTGGAGGTAATGTCAATCATCATTATATTATGATTCTTCTTGACACAATTTGGCCTACAATCAAAGGTCTAGCAGGTGCCACATGCTTGTTCTCTAGATATTTTAGGCCTGTGTCTCCAATGGTTGCCAAATGTAGCTTCATGAGTTCGTACCATGCTTGGAAGTTGTCTTGGTTCAACTTAGGAATTTCCCTTCTGTAAGAGATCTTGATCTTTAGCTTAGGTCCTTGAAACCTTATTTGCAAGAACCAATATATCTAATACCAATTGTTGTAAATGAGAAGGAGTAACTAAGAGGGGAGGGGTGAATTAGTTACTAAAAAAAAAAATCCAAGTCCCTTAAGATGTCAAAAAAACTTTATACCAAATCCTTGTTGATACTGGATTTTCTGTTGTAACTTGGTTAACACTGGATTTAACAATGTCACTTGATTAGCACAAAGATAATTAGATCTTGAAATATTTAATATGTTTAATCATGAATAAATTAGTTGTAGAAGCATAAAGGAAATAATATGAACACAAGAAACACCAAGATTTAAGGTGGAAACCTAATTTGGGAAAACCACCAATTACAAATAGGTATTGATTTTCACTTTTTTGAAGTGAGTCCTATTAGGATCCAACACTATTAAAGGTTACAAAATAGACTACTAGATGTGACCCTATTAAAGGATTTGATTCATGCTATTAGGAGTAGCCTTGTTAGAGGCCTTCAAACATTTCAATCTAGCCACCTTCTTAGAGGATTTGCTAAATATTTGTTAGAATAACTCTGTTAGGAGATTTGATTCACTACTACAATTATTAGACAATAAAAATGACTTGACTTTATTGGTGATGCAACTAACTTTTCTAATTCAGATATCTATTCTAGCTTGATTACTTGATCCTTCGTGATCAGAATGTTCTTTGCAACTCTATCAACTCAAATACTCTATCCTCTTATAGATATCCTTTCAAATTTTATTCCTTAATTCATCTTCTTCAATTCCACACTTTTCCTCTTCAATCCTCAACTTGACCTTTCATATATATGATTCACCTTTTCAAGTCAGCTTAAATACTCTTTTAATAAATAAAAAGTATCATCCCTTAAGTTAGCTTGTATCAACCAATAAATTTATCAAACTACTTATTATCAATTAATATAGAATTAAGTGCTCGATTAACAGAGAAGTTCTAATGGTAACTAAACCAACTCAATTAGTACTAAGTTCATGCTAACTTTCCTTTGATAACTGACCAAGATCAGTCAATATAGACTTCACTTCATTAATTGACTAAGCTCAATCAATACTGCCTCTAAACTTGGTTATAACTAAATGTTCAACATATACAAGAAACTATCTTTGATGCCCAAGTGAGCTTGACTATCACTGACTGCTCAATAAAGGCTTGACATTTTATGTTACATCAAATACAACATATAATTGAATAATTATTTTCAACAAACACAAGTGCTATTAATATTTCAAAGAATCCAATGATGCACACTAAGACAAATCACATTTCAATCAGGTATCATGACTTGGGGGAACTAGTTTAAGACAAAGAAGTGAAGTTATAATATGTGCACAACAAAGAAAAAATTATTGACATAGTTAGTAAAGCCATACCTAAAAATGTTCATGAATATCTTAGAGGTAAATTAGGGGTGATTCCCCTAAACAAAACAAGTTAAGGAGAAAAGGTGCATTGCATCGAATGCGCTTATCATAATATCTTACACATTGATGCAAAAACACCTCTACTTTGGGAATGCCTAAGGTATATAGTCAACTACAACATAACAAAAAAGTCACAAACAGATGTCATAAATTAGTTAGACATGAAAAATCTACATAATTTAGATGTATGAAGAGATTGAAGCTAATCAAGTGATGTATGTTTGGCATTGTTGTCAAAGAGGGAAAGATATAAAGAGGATATAAAGAATAAAGAGAAAAAGAGGGAGAAATATACAAAAGTTAGAAATTTATTACTAAAGAAAAAATGTATCCAAGAGGGAGATCTATAACATCAGAGGAAGAAAATTAGTATTGAGAATTAGAATAAAACTAAGGATATTGATCACTCATGATAGTGAAATCTTTTGGATTGTATGGCAAAAAAGTTAGATACATTGAGATAGTGAGATATTGCTAATATTGAGATGTTGCCATCAATGCCAAAGAGGAATATTATTGGAAACTTACAATTGGAATAATTGTTATTTTTTCATCGATATCAAATCTACTAATAAAACATTTTCTACCTAGTCTAAATGCCATATCTATCTAGTTGATGAAGAGGGTTTGAGATACTCATAACAATAGCAACTAGAGGAGAGGTTGAGTTATGGAAAGGAAGTTACAATGGACATTTGATTAGTTATACTTTGATAAGAAAAAGTTATTTTTTATATCAAGAAAGTAAAGCTAAGTTGAGAAAAATAGTAAAAGGTTAAGGAATTTCAAGTGATGCTAGTGCCAATTGAGCCACAACAAGTGCCAAGAAAATCTAGTGTTGACCAAGAATCACTATCGACCAAGCAAGATAGTTGATGCAAGCCATAAGTTTTACAGTGACCAAGTGATCTGGTGATAATCGAGTGTGAGAACGTAGTGATTTTTTAGTAACAGTGTTGAGATTGAATTTGAGGAATTCATGAATCCTAGCTGACTCAATCAATTTCTTGGGAGATGTAAACCATGTTAAAGATAAGATTGATGAGTTGAATCATTAATTAAAAAGGTGAGGATTAGTTATAATACCTATGATCTAATATGATGGATGATAAGGTTATAGTAAAAAAGGAAGATAAACAGATGCAATGAACCTGATGAACTCGATCATAAACCCTAAGATTGATAGTGATCATGGAAAGCATCAAAGTAAGAATTACCTATTCAAAGAGGTATAGAGCTAAACTTAAAATGGTGCATAGAAAATAGTGAATAAGAGATGCATAAGGGTGGACACAAGTGTGTGAGAGTGAAATTGAATAAAAAGGAGATTTCTTTAGCATATGTTGTTGATATTGATAAGTGAATCTAAGTAGATGGCTTAAGTTATGTTGAAAGGAGAAATTTGGTTCCTTGAAGGGTTGCCAAGCAAATAAAGAAAAGAGATGACAATGGGGAGCTTACGAGTGAATCAACAAATGAATGGAATACTTATCTAAACCTATAAAGTGAGTTGTAATTATATAGATCAAAACCCTACAATTTTATTTCTAATCATTGTAAATAGTTTGTATTGAAATCCTTTTAAAAGTTGTTGACCTAATAGTCATTTGTAAGACTTAATAGTCTATGTGAATCCCTTAACAAGGTGACATTCTAAATGGAATGATGAAAGTCCTCCAAAAAAGTCACTCCTAATAGGATGATTATATCATATAACTAGATCACATTTAATAGTGTGTATTGTAAACCTTTAACAGGGTTGGCTCCTAACAGAGCTCACTTTGAAAGAGTGAAAAAGTGTGAAATGTTGCTAGTGGTTTTTCCCAAATTGGGTTTCCATGTAAAATCTTGGTGTTAAATTTGTGTTGAATGCTTTATATGTTTTAAATTTGATAAAGTTTACATCTGGGAAAGTATGTTATGTTTGGGATAGTAATTTTATTAGTAGAGACCAAGCAACTACAGGATAAGAAAAACAATGAATATTTTATGTTTAATTGTTCAAATGGTACTCATGGACCTTGAATAATTGATTCAACCTCCTCCCTCTTGGTTATTATAAACATTTCTAAAAATATTATGCTCAAGAAGAAGGTATTGATTATGGGGAAACATTTTCTCTTATTACAAGACTTGAAGGAGTCAGAATACTTCTAGCATATACATCACATAAGGGATTCAAAGTGCATCAGATGGATTTTAAATAAGCTTTCTTAAATGGAATCTTGGAAGAAGAAGTCTACATTTAATAGTCTAAAGGTTTCATTGATCCAAGCCAAAATAACATGGTATGTGAACTTCATAAAGCCTTATATGGATTGAAACAAGCTCCTAGAGCATGGTATGGAAGACTTCATGGATATTTGGTAAGAATTGGTTTTGAGAAGATAAATGATAATAGCAATTTGTATATCAAGGAAGGACAATTGGACAAGATATTGCATGTAGAAATATTTGTAGATGATTTAATCTTTGGAGGACACAAGATGTTATAAAAGAGATTGTCTAAAGAAATGGGGAAAGAATTTGAAATTTCTATGTTTGGAGAGATTAAATTCTTTATGGGTCTACAAGTTCTTTAGATGAAGGATGCAATATTCATCACTAAGTAAAAATACATTAGGGAAACTTTAAAATAATTTGGAATGAAAGATTCCAAACCAGTTGGAATATCTATGTTTACTAGACATAAAATTTCCAAGAATGATGATTCAAAGGAGGTAAACCAAACTACTTACAGGTCAAAGATTAGCAAACTTTAGTATGTGGTACATACTAGACCTTATATTGCATTGGTAGTTGGCATAGATACTAGATTTTATGCTAATGCTAAAGAAAATCACATGATGGGAGCTAAAATAATTTTGAGATACCTAAAAGGGATTGAAGAATATGGGTTATGGTATAAGGAGTAAATCTCAAGTTGAGAACCTTTATAGATATAGATTGGGAATGAAGCATTGATGGTGGAAAAAGCATTAGTGGTGGAGAATTATTTCTTGGAAAACACCTAGTGTCTTGGGCACTAATTGCATCTCTCAATCCACTATACACGTAGAGTATATTGTTGTAGCAGTCAATTTTTATAACATAATATTGATCAAGCAACTAATGTCAAGAATCAATGAAGAAATCAAGGAACCAATAGTTATCTATTGTGAAAACACTAGTGCAATCAATATATCCAAAAATCTTATGATGCACATAAAGAAAAAACACATTGCAATCAAATATCATTTCCTAAGGGAATTGGTTCAAGATAAAGAGGTGAGATAGGAATATGTGAACATGAAGGAAACAAGAGTAGAAATATTTACTAAAGCTTTACCTAAGGATGAATTTATGTATCTAAGAGGTAAGCTAGGGGTTATTCCCCTTTCTGATTCTCACTAAAGAAAAATATAGTGAGGCATCACCTAAGTTGCATTGAAGATCTATCAAGTTGATGCAGATCATATTGCATATGAATTAGTACAAAATGTATGTTATAATCTCAAAGTTTATATCCTTTGGCATTTAATGTCAAAGAGGGAGAGTTTAATAATGTAACCAAGGAATAGTTGAAAGAAAGATTGAAGGGAAAGTTTAGTATCATAGTCAAAGAGGGGGAATTATTGTATATTAGAAGGAAGATACTCACATGATGGAATGTCAATGAAAGAAGGATAAAATGAAAGAAAAATGCTAAGAAGAAAGTAGCCAAGACAAATCCAAGAAAAATCTTAGAGGGAGTTGGTATGGATGAGAATCAGATTGAAACTAAGGATATTATATTATTGCTCATACTTTTATTAGTCTATGTTGACATTGAATATTTCCATCAATGCCAAAGAGGGACTTTTTTGGGAAAAATTCTTCAATTGTATATTATCATTAATGTTCACACAAATGTCAATATTAACCAAGCAATGTAGAGTTTGCAGTATTAACCTTGTATATCCTAGCATTGACCAAGTAATCAGGTAAAGAAGGTAGTTTAGTAATAATCAAGTAGTTGGTTAATGAAGGGATTCCTCCTTATAGTATTAATTGAGTGGTTGGGCATCAAAGGACTTGTAGTATTAACCAAGAAATCAATCCTAGTATTGACTGAGTGAAAGAAAAATACAATTATCTAATATTTAATTATCTGAGGTCTATTATTTGAATATTTATTTATTATCTGGAAGGGCATTCAAGCTAACTTTTCCAATCTTATGATATATAAGAAAGGTCAAGTTGTGAGGATAAAACTTGAAAGGGATTATTGATGCAATGGAGCCAAACATATAAGTCAATCAGGACAAAAGTAGACCTCAAGATCCCCTTCATTGAAGTGCAGAATAAAAGGTGTCTTTCACAAGCCAAGGCACCTTAAAAAATTATCATAAGTGTTGGAAAAAATTGGTTTAATGTTATCACGACCCAACTCAACAAGACAATC
This sequence comes from Cupressus sempervirens, assembly GCA_028749045.1. Classification (NCBI taxonomy): domain Eukaryota; kingdom Viridiplantae; phylum Streptophyta; class Pinopsida; order Cupressales; family Cupressaceae; genus Cupressus; species Cupressus sempervirens. Next base: position 706,434,321 of record CM053793.1, read on the forward strand.
CTAATCACTAGGATGTTCAAATCTCTCCAAGACAACTAATCACTAGTTGCTTACAAGGTAAAAATGATCTTTTCTGACACAAGACCCCTAAAATGAAAACAATGACTAGGGGTGAATCTAGGATGGAAATCTAGTCTATTTAGGCCTCATTTGGAGTGGGAGATTGAATATATTCATACTATACAACTTTATTAAAAGATTTAATTCCCAATCCACACTTTTAGGCTTATAGCCCTTAATTTTGAAAATTAGACATATGTATGGAAAACTCCACATAACCCTAGAATATAATCATAGATTCAAATACCCTTTTAGGGCTTACTAAACATACCAAATTACCAAAACTTAATGGCATAAAAAAATTAGGTTTGACTCACCTTTTCACCTAAACAATTAGCCTTATTAGGCCTCCAATAACAAAGGAAGTATACTTTATCCTTGTCAAAAACCCAATCTAACAATTGTAATAGTATGGAACACACACATACAAGTCAAAAACCTGATTTCAAGTCTCATTGACTCCTCTAAAGTGGGTTATGGAAGTTGTTGTTCAACACTAAGGGCATGCACATGGGACTTGCATGCCTAGGGCATCAAATTTCTCATTGCAACCTACATATTAATTCCTAGAAAAATAAAACCATCTTAAATCACAAGTTTAGTACTTGGATTTCACTAGAGGCCATTAGATTCCCATGGTGAAATCTCATGATATGGCTTCTTTTTCTTGAAACCTTAGGTCTAGTAATTAATTATGAAAACTTTTACAAAAAACATTGAGATATAGAGTTAGGAAATGATTCAAGGCTTCAAACCAAATTCATCTAAAAGGTGAATCATCCAAGAATCCAAAAATGTGACTCAATCCTTCTGGTCTATCTGTACACATTTGTACAATCTACTACAACATTGATTTTGCATGAAAATTAGTCTTATTTTATTGATTCAAGGGAAAAAGTACACAACATGTCCTACTACCTACCTAAAAGGGCTTATTTAGGAATCACCAACTATCATAACAATTTTAAAAACCAAATTTGGCCATTGTGGAGTGAAAATACAATTTATGTAACCTTTTTGGTAAAAGTTGCTTAACAAAATCTTAGCAACTTTGCAAGAATTGTCCAACTTTTGAAATATTTTATCAAATCATGATCAAATATTATCTAAATTATCCAACATGTTAAAAATATTAAAATAATAAAATATGCTAAAAAATGGGGTTATTTGACTCCTTTGAGCAATAGTTGACCAAAGGCTTATAATGTGCTAATCTTGGAACTAGTCTTTTAATTGGGTCAAAATAAATAAGCTTGATTCCTAACCTATCCTAATAGTTCTTAGGACCTTGAAGAAGTCCTTTAATTGTATCAAGACACTTCATTTGACAAGGTTTCTTCTTCACCATATGCCCTTTGACTTTTTAAACTCAAGTTCCCACTTGAGGTTAACTGCTCAATAGAGGTGTCATGTTGCTTTATTTGATCCTTTGTCATCCAAGTTGCATCAATATTGGAGAGGCCTTTCCATTTCACTAGATGTTGCATATATTTGTTATGTATTGTTTCTTTGAGAAAATTGGTTTCAATTATTTCCTCCAACTCAACTAGTTTTCTTTGAGGGAAGTTGGTAACCTAGTCTCCATCCATTTCATCATGCTAATCTTGTTCACTTGTTGATCTTGTTGTACCTTTTTAGGGGGTGAGGTTTGTAACATTGAATATTGGAGAAATTTTCAAGGTAGGGGGAAGATATATTTCATTGGCATTCTCACCCATTTTATTGAGGATGGTACATGGTCCAACCTTCTTAATATGTAGTTGTGTATACCTACCCTTGGGTAGTCTCACTTTCCTTATGAATGCCCATACATTGTCTCTAATATTGAAATGGACTTCTCTCTATCTCTTATCTACATGCTCTTTATACTTCACATTTGATTTTTGTAAGGCTTCCTTCACTTCATTCCACACTTTAGTGATTAGCACTTCTAGTTCCTCTCCTTGTGCATTGACTCTAAAATTTGATGGTAATACTACCAAATCCAAGAGACATTTAGGGTGAAGGCCGTAGAAAATTTGAAAAGGTGTTTTTCTAGTTGATCTATTTATAGAATCATTAAAAGAAATTTTTTCTTGAGGCACAAGCATATCCCAACTTTTTGAATGTTGTTTAGTAAGGCATCTTAGGAGGTTTCCTAGTGACCTATTTACCACTTTAGTCTGCCCATCAGTTTGTGGGTGATAGGTAGAACTATAGGTCAAGTTTGTTCCAAGCTTCTTGAAAAGATTCCTCCAAATATGTCCTTGAAATTTGGCACCCCTATTTGAAACTATAGTATGAGGTAGGCCATGAATACTGACCATTTCCTTGAAAAAGAGGTGTGCAATGTGTGATGCATAATGTGTGCTTTTGCAAGGTATAAAGTGGACCATTTTACTGAACCTATCCACTATGACAAATAAACTATCAAATCACCTTTTTTTTCTAGGTAAACCCATTGCAAAGTCTATTGAAATTTATTCCAAGGCCTCAATCTAATCTAAGGCCACATATGCATTCACTTTTCCATTAAAAGTTGGTAGTTCCAACTTCCCTTCCATGGTTCTCTTTTCCATGGATCTAAGATAATTCAATAGAGGTATCTATTCTACAAGCACTTCACCATCCTAATAAGGGTCTTCTTCCTCTTCATACCTATCATCTTCAAAATGTGCTTTTTTTTTTTCCAACTTTATTTCAAGTTCCTTTAACCTCTTTTCTAGTGCATCATTTGTTTCTCTTTGTTCTCTCATGATCTTTGCAAGTTCAAAATTTGTTACCCTATTAGTTATTTATTCTTCTTAACTAAGAGACATGACTCTAATACCACTTGATGCAATAGAGTAGGTAATGAAGCCAAACATATAAGTCAATCAGGGAAAAAAGTAGCACTCAAGATCCTCTTCACTAAAGTGTTGAATAAAAGGTGTCTTTCACAAGCCAAGGTTCCTTAAACACTTATCACAAGTGTTAGAAAACAATGGTTTTATCACAACCCAAACCAACAAGACATTCCTAATCACTAGGATGCTCTAAGTTCTTCAAGACAACTAATCACTAGTTGCTTAGAAGGAAAAAAGGACAATTTTAAACACAAGACCCCTAAAACACAAACTAGGACTAGGGGGTGACTCTAGGATGGAAATCAGGTCTATTTATCTCCTATTTGGAGTGGGAGAGTGGATAGATTCATACTATATAACTTTATTCAAAGAGTTGCTTCACAATCCACACTTGTTGGCTTGTAGCCCTTAATTCTAAAAATTAGACATATATTTGGAAAACTCCACATAACTCTAGAATCTAAACATAGATTTAGATACTATTTTGGGGCTTACTAAACATTTTAAAGCACTAGAACTTGATGGCATAAAGAAATTAGGTTTTACTCACCTTTTCACCTAGGCAATTAGCTTTATTAGGCCTCCAATAAAAAAGGAAGTATACTTTCTCCTTGTAAAAACCTAATATAACAATTGGAACATGAGTAGACACACACATACAAGTCAAAAACCTGATTTCAAGTCATGATTGCTGATCTATAGCGAGTTATAGAAGTTATTGTTCAATGCTAAGGGCATGCACATGGGACTTGCGTTCCTAGGGCATCAAATTTCTCCTTCCCACCTACATATTAATTTATGAAACCAAACCCATCTTAAAGTAAAAGGTTAGTACTTGGATACAAAAAAAGACCATTAGATTCCCATGGTGAAATTCCAAGATATGGCTTATTTTACTTAAAATCCTAGGTCTAGCAACTAATTATGAAAACTTTTACAAAAACATAGATATCTAGAGTTAGGGAATGATTCAAGGCTTCAAACAAAATGCATCCAAAAGGTAGATCATCCAAGAATCCAAAAATGTGAATCAATTCTTTTGGTCTATTTGTACACATCCATACAATCTGCTACAACATTGATTTTATAGGGAAATTGGTGTTATTTTATTGATTCAAGGGGAAAAGTACACACTATGTCCTACCAATCACCTGAAAGGGCTTATGTAGGCATCCAAAATGGTCATAACAACTTTTCAAACCAAATTTTTCCATTGGGGAGTGAAAATATAATTTATGTAACTTTTTGCTAAAAGTTGCTTGATAACTTTTAGCAACTTAGAATCGTGCAAATTTTGTAATATTTTATCAAATCATGATCAAAGCTTACCTAAATGATCCAACATGGATCTAAATGTGTTAAAAACATGAAAATGGGGAAATATGCTAAAAACTATGGTTATTTGACTCATTTGACCAATAGTTGTCTAGGGGCTTATAATGTGCCAATCTTGGAACTAGGTCTTACAATTGGGTTAAAATGAATAACCTTGATTCCTAACTTTCCCTAATAGTTATTTGGACCTTGAATAATTCCTTAAAATGTATCAAGATACTTCATTTGATGAGGGTGATCCTACACTAATTATGAAATAAAAGATGGATATATGAGCAAAGGCAAAGTAGGAAAGTGTGAAAGATAAGCTACAAAGAACATCTGATCAGGAAGGGTCCAAAGATCAAGCTAGAATATATATTTGAATCTACAAATTTAGTTTCTTCTTCAATTAGGTCAAACTACTATTACTTTATAACCATTGTAATAGAAAAGAAATCTCTTAACATAGTTGACTTAATAGTCATATTTGTAAATCTTCTAACAAGGTGACATTTCAAGATTGAAGTGTTTGAAAACTTTTAACCAGGTAACTCCTAAGAGAGTGATTTAAATCATCTAATATGGTCACACTTAATCATATGTTTTGCAACCTTTAGTAGAGCTAGATCCTAACATGGATCACTTCAAAAGAGTGAAAATTATTGTGACTAGTTGCAATGTGGTTCCCAAATTGGGTTTCCTTGTTAAATCTTGGTGCCATCTGTTAGAGTAATTAGTTGTTTTCACTTATTAATTAAATCACTTTGATTTAATTAAATAAGTTTCCTATTACTCTAATTTTCTTAAGCTGTCTTGTAGGTGCATATAATTAATATTTTATTAATTATAATGTGCAACCCTAGCTTTTTTAGGCTTTAGGTTACCCTTTTCGGATTTTGATCTCCTTTATAAGGATGAATCTCTTTGTAATTTATTGAATCCATTGAATAATATTTTCTTCATCTGAATGCAATTTTCATGTTTTTCAGATCAAATTCTTGTCTCTTGTTGTCTTTTTTTTCTCCATGATAGGTTTTATACATGCAAGTTTTCTTGGGCTTCATGGATTTGATTACCTTATTTGCTCAAATCCTACATGGTATCAGAACTAGATCTATTGTAGCTTGTTCAGTGTTTGAAGAAAAAGGGAGAGCAAGGGTTTGGCAGATCAAATTTGGTATTTTTAAAAGTTTTTCTAAGAAAATAGGGGGTTCACTAACTTTTGGAGCAATTTGAGGCCAAACAGACCTCACAAATGGATTCAGAAGGCATCAAAACCCTCTTTTTGATATAAAATTTGTCCGATTTGGACAACGTTGATCTGGGAGGCAAAAAAATTTGCCTGTCAAGCTCGTATGGCCCCTGGCACATAGTTTGAGGTTGAGAATATCAAGAAATTGTAAAAAAAATTAAAATTATGGGTTTTTAACCACTGTGGTTAGCAGAAACCACTAGCAGTCACTAAAACTACTAGCCACTGTGGTAAACCATCGACGATTACCGCCCGTGGTCCCACAGACCACTAGCAGCTCGGTGGCCACAATGGCTCCACCACTGGTGGTGGACCACCCACCCTTCGCTCCTCGTCCATTGCAATGGTGGTGCTCCACCCACCTACTACTTGGTCACTACTCCACTGGTGGTGTGGTGGTTTTTTTTTAATTTTTATTATTTTTATTATTTTTTTATTAAAAAAATATTTTTTTCATGCATTTCAGAGGCTCTATTGGTTTTTTCTCTGTAACTCGAGCATACGGATGTATTTTTTCAATTTGAAAAATGCATCAAAAAGCTGTTCTAAGACAAAGATATTTGTGTAGGTGTTTTTGGTTTTTGATGTAGTTTGGTTTCCTATTTTGGTAGTCAAAGCTAGATATTCTGTTTTGCACTCTGAGAGGAATATCTTGAGCATCTAATCTCTAATTTTGGACATCTTTATATCATTGCAAAGTTGTTTTTGCACTCTTTTCAGTGATGCTAGTTGTTGTTCCAGATTCTGCTCCAGGAACTTTTTATTCAGTCTTATGAATTTTTGCATTCTAGTGGATATCTTGGTTGTTTCAGGTCCGGGGATCAATTTTATTGCTTTAGATACTTTTTTTTGGGTTGTACCTTCTGTTGTATCAATCTTATGCTTTTTTTAATCATTTTTTATATTTATTGTAAGCATCTTTATGCAAACGCACTGAGATAAAGTGCCACTCTTGCATTTTGGGATCCTTTTCATCATTGTGATTTGTTGTACTTGCACTATTTTATAAAGTGCCATGGGGGAGATAGTTGTTTGCCATTTTGTTCCCTCTTTTTCTTTTGCCTCATGCAGTGTCAGTGACACATGCCTTTATAGGTGTCTATACCTCACTCTCAATGTGTTAGGTTCCTGTGTTGTAGGAGATTTTTGGCCCACCTTTTCAGTTGCCTATCACCTCACCCTATCTGCATTAAGCGGGGGTTATATTGTTGGTTCTAATGCTTCCTTGGTTCAATGGTTCATTAGTGTGAGCTATGTATTTAGTACTTGATCCTACATACTAGGTGATTGCAGTGGTTGGCTACCTATGCATTTCGGTGAGATGGATCATCTACCATATAGACATGCTTAGTTTGTGCCTTCTATTTATGTGGAGGTTCTATAAATCAGCACCTTTTTGATTGAGTTTTGTAGCTTTTCATGCTTCAATGGTTCTCTTCATGATCTCTCTTTGTTCCTATCTTCTGAAACATTCTTTGCTATCTCTCTTTGGAGTAGGGTTTTTCCCATGTGGTTTTCTCTATTTCTCTAGTTTATAGAGATTTCCTTGTATTGGGTACCTGATCAGGCCTTGTTGCCAAGACTCATTTTTCTACTTTCATAACTATGCTAGGTTAGCTTACCTCTTGAGCTTCTCTTAAGGGGGGGTGTTAGAGTAATTAGTTATTGACACTTATTAATTAAATCACTTTGATTTAACTAAATAAATTACCTATTACTGTAGTTTACTTAAGCTATCTCGTAGGTGCATATAATTAATATTTTATTAATTATAATGTGCAACCCTAGCTTTTTTAGGCTTTAGGTTACCCTTTTCGAGGTTCAATCTCCTTTATAAGGATGGATTTCTTTGTAATTTATTGAATCCATTGAATAATATTTTCTTCATCTGAATACAGTTTTCATGTTTTTTAGATCAAACCCTTGCCTCTTCTTGTCTTTTTCTTCTTCGTGACAGGTTTTCTTGGGCTTCGTGGATTTGATTGGCTTATTGGCTTAAATCCTACACCATCTGTGTTCATGTTATTTTCTTATGATTTATGTTTCTGTAACTAAGTTACTAAAGGTTAAACCAGACTAATTAATCATAAGATTTCTTTGTTAATTGAGTAACAGTAATATTCTAGTGTTAACTAAGTTGGACAAGATTGCATAATCAGTGAAAGTTTGTATTTACATCTAAGGAATAATAAAGTGTATTTGTGGTAATTGATTCGGCCCTCCCCTCTAAGTTACACTCTTACATTTTGAACAATACACATACATCATGCTTCATCACAAGAAAAACAACCTTCCCTTATACAATATCCTCAAAATAATGCAGTGATTTGTCCTTGAGTCTTTCCCATTAATTATAATAGGGCTTCATTAAGATAATACAATTGATTACATCTTTTCATAATTACAAAACATTGTTGGCTCACAATAATTACAAATTTTCACATATGTGACCTCAGACCTCGCACACTTGCTAACATCTTAATCAAGTTGTCTACTATAATTTTATAAATTCACTCACTATGATTCTATCCATGTTAGGAGATACAATGTGAACATCTGAAACCACTTTTTAGATACTCTATTTGCACACTATATTTTGTAAATCACAAATAATTCTCACATATCATTAACTTCCACCATGTGCACTTGTCCACTACATCAGAACACATTATAGAATATATGCTCAACTGTATTTGACCTCATCATCATTACTCAATCAATAAAACCTTGTTATCTATTTCTTACTCTCACAATATTCATGGAAGAAATATGATGTTGACATCAATGCCAAATAAAGTCATGAATACAACATGCTAATCTTCCAAATGTTCTAGCAATTCTTAGGATACTCCCCCAAAGTAATGCCATCAACATGCATGCTAATATATGTATCCTTGGATGAAGGATAACAATCTTTAGGTAAGGGAAAGTGTATATAGTTGGCATAGTTTTGACTTGATAAAGAAGACATGACGACTTAGGACATGCACCTCTTGTAAAAGAGAGAACCCATAGCCAAGACTCAATTCTTCATAAAGAAAGAATAATGTCGCATAGTAAAAAAGTTTCATGTACAAGGTTAAAGGAACTATATCCTTATAGAAAAATATAGATAATATAAAAAGCATCCCCCCCCCAACCCTCCAAGCATGAGAAAAGAAAATGAAATCTATGTTGGATTATATAAAAAGATCTTGAATAATAGAAATATGAGTCATAAGAAAAAAATTTATAACCATGCACAAAATGAAAACACTCGATATCCAAAAAGAGGGATATAATGGTACACAATAGAAGGTATAGAAGAAATAAATTTCATAGGATAATAAATCCTAAATATCCAAAGATGCCTAAAAGAGATATCACAAATGAGGTAAGTTATAGATGATCATGATATGAGAATAATTGAGATCTAAGATATAATAGATGCTTTATTAAGCAAAAAATACATGGCTATGCATGTAACAAGAAACACACACACACACACACACACAGAAGTTTTCTCTTTAAAATAATATAAATCTATAGAGAAATAAAAAATGTGATTATAACATATAAAGAAACATAAGCAACATCGTGAAGAAATAAATTAATAGCCATGACATGAAAATAAATGGAACTTATAGATATAATACATATGGAAAACATGCAATTTTAGGAATCACCATATTGTATAAAATGACATAAGAGGGGGAGAAAAGACAATAAATAAGGATTAATAAAATTTACCTCCTACATAAGGAATTCTCATGTATAAGAAGAGATCCTTTGAGGAAAGAGAGAGTAAATAATTCTTTCCCTTGAGTAAAGGAAAAAAGAAAATGAGACCTATTGGGAGATTTCAAATGAATATTATATAAAACAATGGGGAATCCACTCCAATAGTTGAGAAAAAAGACTAAGTGAAATTATAAAGAAATATTAACACCCAGGAATATAAGGAATAATACTTAAATCTTTTTTCCTTAACATAGAAGTGAAAATTTATACAATCATAAATCATGTAAGAATCGTCATAATGAAAAGGACACAATTTTTTTTTGAAAATATAGTCTTCAAGAGGAATGCTAAAAAATTGGTTTAACAATAACTACTTGAACATACACCTTTAAAGCCAAATCCATATGAGTCTTTGGCTAATCAAGATTAGGAGTAGGTAGGAGAAGATGAAGAGGAGGTCATATAGGATATTCTTGCACTATTTTAGGAGAATAGCCATTACCATAAATGTCTATCTTAGAAGATATATGATTAGGAATTTCAATACAATGTTCAGTAATACCAAGTCCTAAACTATTATCACCTTGTTTATTAATCATATAATAACCTTTAGGATAATCATTCATCAAATCTTCAAGAGGAGGATATTTATTACTAGAATCATGAGAAAAGGTAGTGTAAGGAATGATAACATGAGGAGAAATAAAAGGAACTTTACATTTCCCTTTATTATAATTATAAGGGGGAAAGGGTTCATCGATAAATGTCATAACATCTTTATCATGATGTAAAGTTTCAGCTTGAACATACATTTGAGAAGCTCTAGGAGTTGAAGAGGGAGAAGGAGGAAAGTTAGGCAAAGGATTAGGAGGATGATTAGGAGCACGGTAAACTAAGGCTCTCACATAAAATAAAGAAGAAATAAGCCAACCACATAAAGATGTAACCATAAACTTGAAAGAAGTCCAAAAGTTATATTCATCTACCTCATAATAGTATAAGTAATAATAACATTAAGGTCCATGAATGCTATAAAATGCATGAATTTATCCTTTACATAATAAGTTCCATAAAGAGATACAAGAATGACAATATTGAAAATGATATCCATACATGAAAAAGATATTCATAATGAAATATATAAACCAACCAAGAGCACACATATATGAAGATGCAAAAAATCTAACCCCAAAAAGAGCACAATATGGGTTCACCAATTAAAGTAAAGACACAATGAAAGGAAATAGTGTAACTCCAAAATGAATAAAGTGTGTGTCAAGTTCACCAATTTATGAATGGTTGGAAAATGAAAGTAGACCTACCATACATTAATGAAGGATAAACACCAAGATTCACCCCTTTGATCATATTTGGTTATTACAAAATGAAGTATCGATACATACCTAATGTGTAAGAGGATGAATGACTCCTATTTATTTCTCTCTCACTTCCACCTTAAGAGGATTTATGAGAAAACATAAAAAAAGAAATACTGAAATGTAAAGTATTAAAATAGAAAATCAGAAGATCATGTACCTAACAAAACACAAACTTGAAAAATAGGATGTTAAATAATATTAAAAATGCTATAATCTATAACCTAGACTAAAAACTATGTGATAGATAAAATCTGGAAATAATTTGGTGATATTTTAGGTCCAAACTAGAGCCAAACTAGAGCATTGGGGCTGATCTAATGGGCCTTGATGAAATAAGTGCGATATTGATTCTAATTTTTTAGTTTCAAATAAATCTAAAAAGGGTATCCAGATTGACAAAATAAAGAATTTGTTTATTTGTTGTTGGGAGATTCACCTTAGTCAAACCCTAGTTTATGAATTAGCCTTGAATTAAAATATAGATTGAGTGATAGAAATTATTAACTTAATGGATCTAACATGAAGCAAAGTAAATCTATGAATATACTCTTGAATGTGGAATGTAATCAAGTATGTGGATGCAATATAATTGAATCAACTTAAAAGACCCTAGAAAAGGAAATCAAAGTGAAACAAAAAACCTTCATGAAAGAATGTGCTTGAAATCTTCTTTATGAATGTCTAGATGAATTTAGATCTTGACAAAATGAATGTAGAAGATGCAATAAAGGATCTTGGATGTATGAAGAGAGATCTTGAATGTTGAAAATAAAATAGAAGATCTAACATAAACTCCTTCAATAGCTTGAATAAATGAGTCCTTGATCTTCAATGGAGAGATTACTTGGATGCCTTCAATGCTTGAAGAATACTTGAGAACTTGAGAGCTCAAATGCTTGATATGATACAATATTGGAGTTCCAAATGAGAGAAATGAAATGTGCTATAAAGAGTTTGGAATTGAGTGACTCCCACTAACTGATCTATCTAGAAATTAACACCCTAAGGCTATCCACAAGTGGGACTTGAATGTAGGATCCAAAATAAGGCCTTATCAGGGGTCCACTGCATCCTTGATTATCCCATTAGCGTCACACTATATTACTAATTAGTTAGGGGTGCACTGTATCCCTGAAAATTGGGGCCCCAAACCTCTGAGATCCTTCCAAGATGGAAAACCAAATCTTGGATCCTAGAAATTAGGCCTATAATCTGAGATATATTCATTAGAATGTACAGATGAGATGTTGAATTAATGGATGAAGGAAAGGGGGGAGCTAGGAGGATATATCCTACCACAAGGTTAACTTCATATAAATAGGATATTTTAAAGAGGATCTATTATTTTTTACACTAATTCTACCTAGGAGAAAGGATATAAAAGGGAAGAAAGAAGGAAAGATATAAGGAGGCTGATGTTCTCACATTAAATAGGTTCTAAACTTTCATTAAATTGGAGTGTTTCCAATATGACATGGTACAATATAAAGTCTACTTTTCAATACATAAGTATGTTAAGTACTATTGGGAAGGTACATTGAACAATATATTGAACCCCTAGCATAGTATGATATGGCACAATTCAATCTATAATGGGCTATGAATAATGTTTACTTCATTATATCACTGTGAATAGTATATCGTGTGAGGAGTTCTTAGCTATTATCGTAAATTTGAATAAAATGATGAACCAAGTTAATATGAACTAACCATTTATAAGAAGACTAAGCATGGTATCATAATTAATGAATGTCTAAAGGAAATGGGCTATTGAAAATCAACCAGGGCATGTGGCAAGGTGGTGAGAACTTGATGAACAAGGACTAGATGATAAGGTGATGATTGTGACCTAGAGTACTACCTCTCATTTGATGTGTGTAAAATAACACCTTATACATCTATGGATTGTGACCTTTGTATGAATCAGTTTTGTATGGTTGGAGACCTAAGAGTTATGAAATGGATAGGGTTCAAGGTGTTTTTAGACTAGTAATAGGAAATGATAGGTTGGAACATGAGTTTTTCGTTAATAAATGAGTTGATTTTGGATATTGGTAGGTAAACTTGTATGGCACAAAAAGCACAACCTACAAAAAATAGATGGATCAGTTGTGGATTCTATTATGAACAATTCTAATTCCTACATGTCCTAATCGCCATTTCTAGATGGCATATATGAACATGGATTGAATTAAGTTTTTCTTTCTCTATTTTGATTATTGGTTCTGCCTCTTGATCATAGATTGGTCTGGTGAGCTCACAACCTTTGTAAATGTACCCTTTGGTTAGTTTAGCTTTGTCCCTGCTCACATTGTTAAAAGTATAGATTACAAAATTGTATTCACTCTTTCACTATGGTGTACAATCATTGTTATAAACATCTTTTAATCAAAAGGATGAAAGCATCTATATTTATTTTTACTTTATCTCCTTTTTAATAGTTTTACGCATAAAATAACATACTTGAGGTTTTAGAACTTTACAAGAAGTGATATATTTTTATTACCAATGAATATAGCTAGTGGAAGTTTGTGAGTTATAGTGTGCAAGTTGTAGGAAACATGAGAGACATCCATTTAATTAATATCAATAGTGAAGGGATGAAGCATCATTTTGAGACACTCAAAGGTCATTCTAAGGACCACAAAGTGATCGATGGCTCATAGTATCACAGAAAAGGAGTCATCCCCTTAATGCAATATATCTATTTTGTATAATCATCCAAATAATACAAAGTGATTCAATATGTGACTGATTATAAAAATTATTAATAAATTTTTTTTTGGCTAGAAGCTTTTATCTGACACGCACACATAAAAGAAATAAAGAAAGAAAGACAAAGATATGTGCACAAAATTATAATATTTTTAAAAGGAGTTATATTTTTTTAATTCTTATTGTTGGTAAATATTTTTAATCTACTTTGATTTAAACAATTGTAAATATTTTTAATATAGTTCTATTAAAAAAATTAACAAATCTATATTCTCTAAAAATTTAACCAAAAAAATTAAAATACTTACACAATTTAATTTTATACAACAGTTAGGTTTAATAAACTTATACCATAAAATTTAGACATATATAAATTAATTTTTTTAAAGAAAAGAAAAATAAAAAATATTTTTAATACAAAAAGGTGGTTGCAATGGAGGAAATTTTAGAATATAATACATACAATTCATTTTTTAAAGAAATCTCATATGTAATCTTAAATTGGAGGTCTCATTAGATTTTAACTATGTCAAAAATTATTTTTTAAAAATAATTTATAAAAAAATATTTTTTAAAAATAATTTATAAAAAAATATTTATTATAATAAATATTTTTTAAAAGATAATCACATATAAATGTAAATTGACTATAAAAATAATTTAATGTCTTGGAGATGTTTGGATTCTCCTAGTTGAGATTAATAGACTTGCGCTTTCTTTTTAAAGGTGCCTTTCTTTCTTAATCATTAATTTAAAGAATTAGTGATTCTCCCCACTTTGATTTAAAAAATAAATAAATTTAAAGTCTATGATCAAAGTTATGGAAGAAATTGGTGGGAGACTACAACTGAAAAAAATGAAAAAATGTGCATAAACTCTTGTAGGTCTTTGTTAATAAGTTTGTCAAGATGGGTATCCCCTATTCTTGACTTTTAACCAACTAAGAATTGTGTTTCATTATCAAATACCTACTCCTGCAAATAACTAAAAAATATTCTTTGCCTGAAGTCAGAAATTCTTTCTAAATGGTGTAAACTCATGAATCAAATAAAAAAATATCTTTATAAATAGAATCCTATGTCATATAGCTAAAATTCTGTAGGGAAGGGTGTAAAATCATGTACCAAATGAGAATAAAATTTCTCTGTAAATGAACTAAAATTTAGAATTCTTTGTGAAGGATTCAAAATCTTGTGGTATAGCTAAAATTCTTTCCAATGGTGTAAAATCGTATCAAGTAATTCACTAAAATTTCTTTGTAAATGACCTAAAATAAAAAGGTTTGATACAAAATCCTTTTCATGTAGCTAGAATTATTTTTGAGTGGTGTAAAATTCTCCATCAAATAAGGAAATTCTTGATAAATAATTTAGAATCCTACATCTAGTAAACTAAAAAATATATTGCATGCCAAACAATTAAAAGTTCTTTGCAAATCATCTAGAAAATCAAATTTCTTTACAAATAATACAGAATCAATCCATAGAACAAAACCTAAGGACCTAACACGATTCTATTTCCTTAAATGATGTGAAAAATCAAAATTCTTTAGAAATAATATAGAGTAGTCTGATATAACTAAATTTCTTTCTAAATGAGATAAATCCCTATCACATAATCAACTAATAAAAAACTCTATATTTATATGATCCAAAATTTAAAATTATTAATTGTATTTCACCCCTAGTTAAAAATTCTCTATGCACGATGAAGAATTCCATAGATCATAGCCTAAGGACCTAACACAATTCTGTTTGTCTATAAATGATCTAAAATATCAAAGTTCTTTACAAATAATATAGTCTGTATCATATAACTAAAATTCTTACTGAATCCATATCATATAACTAAAATTCTTTTTGGATGATACAAATCTCTCTCAGACAACCAACTAATAAAAATTTTATGATTCAAAATTCAAAATTCAAAATTATTAATCTTATTTCACCCCTAACTAAAAATTCTCTATAAATAGTAAAGAATTCCATAGAACAAAACCTAAGAACCTAACACAATTCTATTTCTCAAATTTTTAGGATAAGACCATCTCCCAACACTTCTAAGCATTTCCAAAACCCACCAACTTTCTCCAACACGCCGTATCGTGATGCGTTTACTACGTCAGTAGGAATTAAGGGCAGGTCATGGCTCCAAAATCAAGTAAAAAATGGCTCTTTTTCTACGTGCACTGAAACTTGAACGCGGAAGAGTGTATTGCAAGCTTCGTACTCAATACAAAAGGCAGAGACCAGGCAAAGTCAGGTCGCTCTCTCGGATCCTCCCAAAAGCTGTCATACCTCAAAGGTATTTATTTTGGTCTACTGCTCATGGATTCTGTTGTTTAATCATTTGAGCTACTTCTTTTGGTCTACTGCAAACAATCTAATGTTTTATAAGCACTTGAGCTAAGAATATGGCGAAGAAATTGCACTTGGTTTTAGTTTTGGTTTTGTTTGTTAGACTTTCCAAGGTGTTAGGTAGAAAAGAAAGTGTAGTTTTTGCTTGTGGACAATGTTCAATTCATAAGATTTTTGTTCTATGCTAACTGTTTCATGGGTTTAGTTGAATTTGTGGACATGACAGTCAGTGTAGTTTTAATGGAGAAATGCTTTTATGTCATTGCTGAATGCGTTTGCATTTTTAATGGGTTTACGATGTTAGTGGAATTTTCAGAACTTATAGTCAGCAAGGATTTCCATGAGTATTCTGTGATAAGATAAGATCCTGACATGGAAACTACTTGGCAAACTGGTTTTGGATTCGCAGTGGTTTTCGTTTCGGTCTTAGGTTGAAAAGAAATTGTAGTTTTTTCTCGAGGACAATGTCCTATTCATGAGATATCTGTTCTATGCTTTTTATGGAGTTGTGCTTTTAAGGTATTGCTGAATGCGTTCGTATATTTCATAGGTTTATGATGTTAGTGGAATTCTCAGAACTTATAACCAGCAAGGATTACAATGAGTATTTTGTGATAGGTTTATGAGATAAGATCTGGTTTTGGATTCAAGTGGGACTTGGCCCAGAATCCCATGTCTACTATAGAGAAATGTTTTGAGTGATTCGTAATATTATTTCATGTATTTCTTTTTATTCTAGGACTTTTTGTTTGTTTTTGTTTTATCTCTTTATAACACTAGGTACTCACTATATTGTCTTGTTGCAAGGAGTTTACTGCCACAGACTTATGCTGATTTATAATTTTTATGGTAGAATTTGATTTGTAGAAATTTTGTAAAAGTTATCTTCGATATAAGAGATTAAGGATTATATGGTGCCTCGATTAATCAAAGATAATGCAGTGACTTGTTGATTGAATGTTTTATAATAGATTATATGCTGGTTAAACCAACTCATTTGAGTTATAATCGGGTTTTATATGAGATAGATAAATCTAGTAGTTCAAAATGGTCCGTACAACCTATTTAGGCCTGTTATGACTACGTTTTTCATGTGTTTGTTTTGAGGTATTTCTGATTTTGACGGTGATTACTGCATATATTATTGTCGCATGGGAAATTAAATTACTTAACTAGATTATATGAATAATGGCAGGTATTTTGAGAAGTAGACTTCACAAAGAGAATGACAAAAGATTCACTGGTGGTATCAAGCAGGGCTGTTTCCGGACTCTTTGGTCTTGGAAAGATTGGAGTATTGCATTAGTGTTCTTGTGTGTTTTACGCAGCTCAATTTGCCTAGTTATCTCTTACTTTTCTACAGAACTTTTTGTCTAGTTGTAGTTTATTATCAACTACAACTTGCTGTTTGTTACTTCATTCCGAGACAATACATACTGACTTTGAAGTTCAATTATCGAGAGCTTAAGTTTTGATTTTGAAGAATTTTATTGAATGGATCAACTTCTTTCAATGCCCGGGTTCCGTTTCCACCCCACTGATGTAGAGCTGATCAATTACTTTTTGAAGAGAAAAGTGAGTGGTCGGCTGCCTACAGTTGAAGCCATTACAGATATTGATTTATACAAGTATGAGCCTTGGGACTTACCAGGTAAGCCATTCAATTTTTCAACTGACTCCGAACTTTTACATCAGAGAGAAGGAAATAAAATGAATTAGTTCAATGCTTACAAATCACCAGGGTAGGTCAATAGGGATGGAAAGAACATTCTGTTACAAATAAGATGCATAAGACTAAATCAGAAAGTGGTTAAAATATTAAATGATAAGATGTCGACATGCACATAAATATCCATGTGAGAAAGCTTAGTCAATAAATACTGTGGTTTAACATCAGAGCATTTTCGTAGTCCATTAACGATTTACAAGTACAGAAGTCTTCATCCTAAGTTTTTTCAAAAAGTTTTGTTTTGGTAAGTATCATGTTTAAGATTTTAACTTAAATTAAACTTGGAAACTGAATCAGATTTAGATGGTGTTTATGGGCCAGGGCCAGGAATTTTTATTCTTATTGAAAGTAATTGAATTGAATCAACGTGCAATGAATACTAAAGGTAATTGTTTCTCATACAATGTTGAATGCAGGAAAATCTTGTCTAGGAAGTAGAGATTCGCAATGGTACTTTTTTAGTCGTAGGGCTAAAAAGTATCCTAATGGACATAGGAAGGACCGATCAACAAAAGCTGGTCATTGGAGAATCACTGGAACCGACAAGGAAATATGTTCAGTTTCTCAAAAGACTGGAATCAAACGATTGATTGGAATGAAAAAGACTCTTGTTTATCACACTGGACGGGCTCCTCATGGAAATCGAACGAACTGGGCGATGCATGAGTTTAGACTTGAAGACAAGTCATTGGACATGTCAGCTGCAATTCAGGTAGATGGGGTTAATCACGTTTCTAAATTACAAATTTTCATATGGATGTGAATTTAGTATTACGCCATGTGGTTTTTCTCTTCTAGCTGTAAAACGGTATTTTAAATAGCCTAATGTCTTCTCACTAAAAGAGTTCTCCTGTTTTTGTCATTGGAATTTATCCGTGTTTAGCAGTAATATATGTGCTTGGCACTAATGCCCAACTTTGACATTCAATACCAACTTTGAGATCTTTACATGTCTCTTACGGTAGAGATTTAAGGCCTTTTTCTATCCCTTGAAATCATCTTACTCCACAGTTTGGATCCCCAGGCTTAGGAGGACGCTTATGCTTAGAAATCAACTCCTTACATGACATGCATAGGGTCTCAGTTTTATTGGATTTTATTTGTTCAAAGTTTGTGGCTTCAAAGTCTTCTTAGACATCCCTCGTGTTGAGATGTAGATTATTTGCAACTTCTCATATACAATGACATCTCATGATATCCCATTGGTCAACCAGGAATGACTTATATGAAAATATATGGAATTAAAATAATTTGACATGTTAAATACTTGTGGAATTCAATAATCTAGGAGATCAAATATGGAATTAAAATAATTTGACACGTTAAATACTTGTGGAGTTCAATAACCTAGGAGATCAGTTTTTGCAGCAGTTGTACATGTTAGAGAGCCTAATTATAAGATTGACAGAATTCATAGAATCAGACTCAACAATGGTCTTGAAGATGAAATATCCCTACCCCAGTTTGGATCGAGATTGAATAGCCTCAATTTCTACGTTGGCAAAAGGTATACATGTTTCCCTTGTCATTTCTGATGATTCTAGCTACTCCAATATGTCCCATATTACACTTAAAAACTCCCATCTGCAATTAACTTGAAATATAAATGAAAGAGATAGGTCCATTCTCCCTTGAGGAGAATATTTAATTCTAGTCTTTGCTGGCCATATTGGAGCTACAAGAGATATTTATTTTTGGCTATCAGTTAAAATTAATATTACTCTATGAAACACAGAAGATGCAACAACAACATCCAAAAGTTGACATTTTACATCTCCTGGCATCTCGTAGCAGACAGAAATTTATCTTTACATGATGTCAAAGTTTGGGGTGATATCTCCTAGGCTGACTTCTATTAGCTTTTAGAGTTCATAGAATCTATAATTAAAACGAAATAATAGAGTAAATAACTGAGATAGGAAGTATTGATTACATGAACTCAATTTCCCGCAAGTAATCAAAATTCTGCAAAATACATCTGCCAGTAGCAATCAGCATTCTTTTTATTATACAAAGATTGAGCTGGTGCTGTAATTAATGTAGGTCCAGGTTGGTGTAACTTATAAACTATTAATTTCATAGGTCGTTTTTAGTAGGGTGTGTGGTGTAAAAGTCATCCTATTAGGAGTCCCTTTGAGTCATAGCTTCTTTTGGTACACTATTGAGTTATTTGAAGCTTGCCTTACACCTTTGAGTCAATCACTTCAATTGAAGTTCACATTTTATTGGTATCATTTTATGTTTTTGGTGTTTTTATGCTCCTGGAGTGATTTTATTTGAAACCTGTGGCATTGATAGGGGGAGTTTATTTGATATCAATGCACATTTGGTTGAATGAATTAAAGGAATATGTGTTAACCACTTCTCTCATTGCCAGTATGCAATAAAGTTGTTTTGAGAGGAAAAATTCTGCAGAGTAGCTCTCCCGAGGTTTGGGATACAATATGACAGTGCTCTCCTGAAGACTTTTCACATCCAACAAATATTCTTGAGCTATGCTTTGAGGTGTTCTATTTGATTAAATCAAGATGTAAATCTGCATTCAGCACATCAGAATGAGCACAGGTCACTCGTACAAAAGGAATGCCTTAATATTGCAGAACAACATTAGTATAAATGCAGAAGGATGACAGAAGGATAACAGTGGAAGAAGAAAAAGATGCAACCTAGGCAGGGGAGCATTTCATGAAAGATTTTCTGTAAGGAAGAAACTTTCATAGGTCTATAGAAAGAATAAGGAGAGCAGCACATAAAGCAGTCTTTTAAAAAAAATTGCACGGGCAGACCCATATGAGTTTATGGTAAAGAAACCAAGAGACATGTTTCCAACACTACTACATGATGATAAGTTTTACTACATTTGTTAAAGACGAAATTCATCTTTTGTCTTTAACTTTCCTTTTGCCTTTTTAACCTTTTTTAATTTTTAAAATAATATATTCACTTTGTCGATATACGACAAAACTTAAAAGTCAATAAAATAATTAGGCGGGAAAGAAAATTTGCTCGGTTAACAATAAATTAATAAACGAAAGGTATTTTGGAACATAGACGCTAGGGTTTTAACCGAGAGAAGAGCATGCAATTGGCAGAGTGCGACGAAGAGAACCAGGGAGGGAGATTATAGTAAATATATTCTACGAATTCAACCAGCATGGGCATGGCAGGGGAATTGATGCCAATAAGAAGCAACATCACCTGATAGAGGATGTTTTAATTGCCATTATGTATATAAGCCAAGTTCTCTACGATTTCCTCTACATGCTTCCACTTGACAGTACGGAAAAACAAAATTTGCAGGGAGGATGGGAATATGAAGAAATATGGAAGAAGCTTCGTCGAGTGGCGGCGGAAGAGGTAACACTGAAGCCCATCCTTGTAAGGTAACTCATCTCCCCAATTCTCACCCACAACACATTTGAGAGCGCGCTAGCGTTTCATCTGGTGAACGAGCTTCCAATCATCTCTGTGCTACCTATCACAGACCTCTGCAAACTATTAATCGATGCCTTTAAAAAAAACCCTCAAATACGCCATGCTCAGCTTCAAGGTTTTCTTCGCCTGCCAAGCACACCACGTGGCACATTCCTTCTAATCTCGGAGTCAATTCTCAGTCGCTCTGGTTATCCAGAGTAGGGTTTCTGGAATGTTCGCTATGGGCATCCACCCTGTCACTCGGATTAGGGAGGGTGTGCTTTTTGACCATGGAAGGGAATTGTCATCGGAGAGACTGACGTTATTGGTGACAACGTCACTATTCTGCTCAATGTTACACTCCCTTTCGACTGCAACACTTCATGAAGCCGCTGACACATTCAGCAACAGGGTAATGCTATTCTTTTCTTTCCTAACATTCAAATTCAAGAAGAGTTCTTTTTATCCTTTTTTCATTGTTCTTCCTTTATTCCCATTTGTATAGTTAAGTTTAAATTATATAACAAATATTTGAGATTTTTCCCTATTTGTGCCTTTATCGAAAAAATAAGCACGAGATCTGCTATTTAAACAATTGTAGGAAGCAGAACAAACCCCTACCACATTAGACTGTGAATAAAAAGCAATGGCAAAAATGCAAAAAGAAAACCATGATTAGGCTACACTCTCTAAATGACCTAGATTCACTGAGCACAAACCTTGCTTCTACAATAGCATCCACTTGATGCCTGTTTTGTGATATTTTAACAAACAGTTCGAGTGCATTGTCCCCACCTTCAGCTCTTTTAGTATTATGCCAAATAACTCATGTCTGTCATAAATGACAATTGGGCTAATGTCAATTTCTATAGACAGTAATGTACTAATAGAACTGTAAGAAGATTAATGCCCTTTTTCGAAGTTCAAGAGTATATGGTGGTGATCTCTTAGCTCTCTTCTATGTTGCTATGTTCACCTTCAAATTGCTCCTTTAATTTTCTAGTTCTTTTTTTCTGATAATGGACAACCAATTATCCAGATTCGTGATCTCTATGTTTAAGTAGATGATTATAACTTGCTGAGGAAGTGCACAACTATACTAGAGACAGCCTTCACTTGAGTTGTTGTGATTAGGAGGATTCATTCTCTCAGTCACTTGAAAATGAACCTGGCCCTCACTTTTCCTCAATGAATTTGCACCTTGAGAGATGAAACATCATCTTCACTGAATGGGTTACAACATCTGGGATGAAACTTTCTTCCCTATCTCTTAATTTATCTCATGTTCTGATTACATATCAATTCTCCCAATAGTATCTTCTGCTCTTTTATTGTTCAAACATATTTAAATTCCAGTTTGATAGGAGTCAATACTTAACATTGTGAACCAATGTGTAGTTTGAGTGGGGTAAATCTTTTCTTGGTTTTGTAAGGGATGGATACTATTGGCAGCACTGGTTACTTTCTCCAAGACTAGGTATAATCTCAAACTTGCTAAGACTGCCCAGGTTAACTGTTATGTGTATATGGAGATTTTTAACTAGTGAGCCCATATTTGGCATCTTAATAAGTGAGAGTCATCTAGTGAAAGTGTATATATTTTGACCCCTTGAATTACAGGTTGATTCAAAGAAATATGATAGAATAACCAACACCTCTCTACTTAGAAGTGACATCGATTTATGCTTTTCACATGTGAAAAAACTAACCCCCTAGTGTTATTTGGTGATTGGGACTTCATGGGTAGAACATGCAAATCCTAACATTGACACTGAAGATGATCAGGTCACGGTAAATCACGATGATGGAAGTGATACACTAGCAAGCTTTCTTATTTTATCATTTAACCAAAGTGAATGATTCACATTTTATCCATTTCACATACAAAGCTTGGGGTGTATGGTCTGCACGTTATACTCATGTGCCTGATGTGCAAGAGAACATTGAACTCCTGATATTGACACTGAAGATAATAACTTTATGATTAATCATAAAAATGGAAGTGATACACTACCAAGCTCTCTTATTTTGTCATTTCAACAAAATTTCACAATTCATGTTTTATGTCTTTCACTAGAATCTTAAGTCTACTTACCATTCTCTACTCAAGAACTTGGTGTACGATGCATAGGTTCTAGCTACTGCAATTCATTATGAACTCAATTGTAATTCTAGACTAAACTGTAGTAGTGTATTTGAAGTTCCATTAATTGATATTTTTTGTGCACTAGCAGTTGTTGCATGTCCTTTCATTTATTTATAGAAAGGTTGGTCAGTTACATTAACGCTCACCAAATATACTAGTAGATATTCACAATTGTATAGGTTTTGTAAGTGCTTTGAAAAGTGAAATCTTTCTTTGTATTAGATTATTAATTCATGGAATTTTAGTTCCAGGTAATCTCAAACTCTTTAATAGTTTATTTACATCTGAAAAGTTGTAAATTATAAATTTGCTTGCATTTATACATGCATTATATACGTGAAAGAATTTTTATGAATTCATTTTTGACTATATGTCCAAGTTTCTAGCATGAGGCTTGGACTTATTCTTACAAACTACACAACAGAGTGTCTTTTAACCATAACAAAATCAACCAACCATTTTTCTTTCTCATATGGGTTCCTCATAATGAAAATTGTAATAAAATCGAGCTGATATGCAAAAACGAGAACATAAGTGACATATGTAGATCCAATCTTTCTTTATTTGCTTCTTTCTTTCTTCATTTTCTCTTTTGATGTTTATATGACTACGAGCTGAGAAACTTTGTTGCTGTCTATGATTGGTCCAAAGCGTTTAGTGGAACTATGCTATATTAGGAGGGCCCAACTACAAGTAGGTGTTAAAAAAAAGTTTTGACAGAAGCCTATGCAAAGAAGCTTAAGTTATTGATTGTGGTATTGGATTGGTCTCGGGTTGAGGAGTTTGTTAAAACAAATTTGAGTTGGGTTCATGCATACAAAGTCATGTATGTACATATAGTAAAATTCTTTAGTATATGATAAATTGATATAACAAAATAAAGATATATCTAACATCTATCTATATAAATATAAATAAGAAATACAAAAATATAGCTAATATCCATATAAATTGATATAGCAACATAAAGATATATCTAATATCCATCTATATAAATATAAATAAGAAATACAAAAATATATCATTTGTAATTCGCTCTATTTGTAAATGGATTGATGAAATAGCCATTCATCTGTTACTCCGCAGAAGTGGGAAATATGTGGTCCATACACATGGGCGAGCAAATCAGGAAAGCATGCATTATGTAGCCAGGCCCTCCATATTTGTGTATAGCAAAAATGAATTAATGCATCACTGTGGAATCTATTAGTAGGGGAGGATAAGGGGGAGTGAGTCTTAAATCTGTTTGCTCACTCCTAGTCAATCTCTGGATCTCACATTGGTCAATCTCAAGGCTTGACTGCCAACAAATAAGAACATACAATATTAAATTTGAAGTCAAATGTAGGGAACATTTGAAAATATAATAGAAATTTGTCTGATTTGCTAGATAATTTGAAAAATATGTGGAGATTCATCACAGGTTTGTATATGTTCATATAGGTTCAACACACAGAAATATGTTGATATGCGTTCATATATAAATGGAAGAAATGTTCTTGCAAAAATCAGTCTTTGCATGTGCGATAACATCTGGTTAAAAATGAACATTTTGAACAGAAAAAGCAAAATTTCTCATTTTTTGTGTCTAACTGAAAAGAACCCCCATCTTCTTTTAACGTAAGGTTATATTTAATCTATTGAGTTTTATCTTACCATGTATTTTAATAGAAAATAAATTTCTCTAATCTTGATTTTTTGAAATGACAAATAGCTTCATTTTGACATTTATTTTGCCTCTAGTTTCACTCCTTTAAATTTAATTCTGTTTATTTCCATAACAGGATTATAGAAATATTGTAAAGGAAGTTGAAGTGAATCACTCAAAAAATACACTTGTAGCCAATTTTAGAATGAGTGCTTTACCTACCAGTTATTGAAAATTTGTGGAGCTTATAGAAGTCTTGGTAAGTGTTGTCCAGAAATACATCAACTTTATCTTTTTATGATTATAATGATATATCTTGTATTGTTGTCAGTATAAGCATTATAAAAACAACTTTTCACTGCAGAAAAAGGATGAGGCATCAATTCTTGATAATGTAGCAACATTATTTCAAACTATGCTGGAAGTTGTTAGCTGTGATATGATGCTTAATTAGATCAAGTAAATGTTCTTCCTTGAATTGTTTCATTATAAAATCTGCTTCCTTTCATTTATGGGTATTTAGTCACATCTTTATGCACTCCTTTGTTTTATATTATTTATTCAACTCCAACTTTGCAAATAGAGGAGCAACAATAGTAGGGAGATGCATTTCCATAGTGTTTTGCACTCCATTGTTCTGTGATTCCCGGTATCTCTCTTGTCCTTTGAATTATTGTTATCATCTCTTTTGTATGATTTAATTTTTGATTGATAAAGAGACCATTGGAAATAAATATTTATCTTTTTTGTGTTGACTCCTTTTCTTTTTTACCATGCCAAAGCAGGAGAGATCCAAGAGGGATAGCAGGCAAGGGAAGTGACGATGTAGGCGGCGATTGGGTTTAATAGAAGGGAAAAGACTTGCATTCCAAAATGGTAAAATGCATATTTTTTCAAATGTACTTTTGTAGGAGTCACAAAATCTAGATGACTAGAGGTTTTCCACCACTGCCAAGCTGTGGGTTTGTTAAAAAGGGCATCTTTTAATTTCTTAGTTTGCAGGAAAGGTTGTGTTTGCCTTGGACATTTTTTGCTACCACCACCACTGAGGCTCTCTCATCGTGAAATCCGATGACGTACTTGCCATCAAGTAGTTTATGAATGGGAAACACATTCTGGTACTATATGCTTGGGGAATTGTTTATTTTTATTTTTATTGCACAGAGGTATGATTTGAATTTTGTTGGATATCATATCATAGAAGTAATTTGTGCTTGAATTCGTAATGTAGTTCATTTATGATCTTCATTATATCAGTTGTGTTTTACGCATCATATTCGTTATCTATGCTTTGTTACAGTATCATTATCCTTGGTCATGATTTAATGCTTCTCGATTCATTGCCAGTGAAAATCATTGCTACTGTAAATCCCCTTTTGACTATCTTTTACATCTTCATCACTTATTTTGACATGTATATCAGTGTGTTTGCATTCATTTTATCCATCCTTGCAACATGTAATAGTACCTTTAATTTAATGTATTACTGTCTCTTCGTGATAGTTTTTAACTGCTAATTTTTTTTTACAGAAAATCTTTAAAAATGTTTTTTCACCCCTCTTCTTGAATACCCTATGGATACATTTGTTTAATTACATGGATATCAATTTCTGATGACATTGGTCTCATTGATTTTTTAACATTGCTTTCTATTTTTGACATATTCTAGATCAATTCTCTTTGCACATGCATTTGATATCACTTCTATTACCGTATCCATGAATCACTATTCTTATACACTTTAGTTGTGATACTTGGGTAAGAATCATAGACTTCATAGGCCAGTCATCATTACTATACTTTGTACTTCCACATGGCAGTAACATTTCTCAAATTTGAGAGAATTTCGCTCATTACAAAGAAATTGCAAAGACTGAGAGGTTCTCACTAGTCTTAGGTACTTCATTTTCTTCTCGAAGATTGGTGCCAGTTTTAAGTCCTCCTGTGGAATTGAATGTGCCTTTTGAAATACGGTTCCAAGTGAATTCATTTGTTCACAATGGACTACTCAGTGGGCCAAGCCTAATGAATTCTTCTATTTGGTACACCCTGAATGGATACCTTATGCCCATATGAACATGGATCATGTGAAAATTGGTAGTTTGAGAAACACATGCTATGATCCTGTGAAGCTAGTTAAGGAGTATAAGAATTTAATTTTTTTTACAAAATTCAGAAGGCATACTGGTTTATTTGAGGCTTCTCTTGACAATGGCTTTATGGATGTTTACTGAGTACAAGTGACACCCTCAAAAGTCTACTTTTTTGGACCAGAAATCAATGTGTCCAACTGTGTGACACATGATTATGCTAAATACATTAATAACTTTCTCCCTGTAAGCTTTATTGATGAGAATGGGAATAGATTGTACTCAACTGATTTATCTCAGAAAGAAATTACAGAATTGTGTGGGAAAATCTACAAAACTATACAATTGTACTTAGTTTTGAAGGAAGGTATTGTGATAGGGAGTAAGAAGTTTGACTTTCTTGCTTTTTCAACTAGTCAACTACGAGAAAGTTCTGTGTGGTTCTTTGCTTCAACTGGAGAGGTTAATGTTGATAGTATCCGATAAGCAGGACAATCTAATTTCTCACTCAAGATGTATTTGAGCATTGTTGTTTTGGATCTTTTTAGTATTTAATTGTCAAAGATGATTTTGGTTCCTCTTCTATGATTAATATGCTTTTGCATCCAAACATGAACACAAAATTTAGGTAAAACTACGGAACTGCAGATTCCATATTGGGGAGAATTGTGGATTGATACTAGAAATAGTGGTATCAAAATTGCTACCTGAGTATTGGCACTCGTTCAACAACCTCATAAATATGTGATCCACTAAATTCCTCTTTCTAGAAGGTCAATAGCCTCCTCCTCCAGATTGTCATCAAATAAATCGTTTCGGTCCTTCATTTGGTTGACAATCTAGCCATGCAATAAAGCGATTACCTGGTCATGCCTATTCTCAAACCCCTGGGCACATTAAATCCCCCACAGATAGGAAACATTGGGAAAGTGTATGTCATCTTAGACCGGCTTAGATTGTGGTCAAATGTGTTGCTCCACGTCTCTGCTGTTAGATGACTCTCCATAATCCCTTGTTTCACCTTTAAAACCAATAACATTATTTCTGCAAATAACAAAGTGCAAAGAATGGTTTTGTTGTGCATTGAGAGGACAGTCTCTGTTACCCACCAGTATGGGAGTGTCGGGCCGACCATCCACAATCCTGGGTACCAAGTTGTGCCAAGGTTGAATGACTTTGTCTACCACAATTTGTA
The DNA here is from genome assembly GCA_028749045.1 of Cupressus sempervirens. Lineage (NCBI taxonomy): Eukaryota > Viridiplantae > Streptophyta > Pinopsida > Cupressales > Cupressaceae > Cupressus > Cupressus sempervirens. The sequence goes on from CM053793.1 coordinate 706,462,168, forward strand.
ATTGTGTGGTAGGGATTCTATTAGGTAAATCGTTGTCATTAACCATCATTGGTGTGAACCATACTCCATTGTGAGCAATTAAATCTCTTAACATATTGCATATCTCAAGTCTCCCCCTTGAGTGAGTTATCTCCTTCCTCTGCCCCTTCAACAATTGTCCCGTCATCCTCTTCTGCAGCAAATTTCACATCTGCTCTTTCACCATTTTTCATGGTGAACTTCTTATTTACTCCATGCTATTTCAAAATAAACAAACGACCTTTTATTTTATTATTAAAATAAGATATATGAATTTATATTACATAGTTATTTTTTGCTCCTTATTCCTCTTTACAAGTGAATGCATAAAATACTACTTCTTGTGGATATGAATGTTCGAATATGTCCTATTACTTCAACTGTCAACTTGTAGTTATATCTTTTTCTTCTAAGAATGCGACCTTTCAAATAGAAAAGCTACTCTCTTTCAATACATAATGGAATCCTTGTATTTGATTTTAATCGCACCCTTTCAAAGATAATCACTACTGACTTTGTCTGTTATCAGGCTTTTGTTCTTTGCCGGTAAATATTAATTTTATTAAAGTTCCATATTTATTGCCTGTAGAGAAAATTTTCATCACACAAAACTTTAATCAACTTTATATTACGCCTATATGTTGCACAAACCATCTGTTTCTTCAGAATTATCCTTCAAAAATCATCTCTACCTTCACTCCAAGCGTATCTAGGTGTACACAATTGACTCTGCATATTACATTTGTGAAGGTATACAGTTTTGTTCTGTTGTCTTCAAATTATTTTTGCTGGCACACAGATAGCGATTCAAACATATCCTCCTTTGTTCTCCATTCCATTAAAGTCCGAGTTTCACTTTTAATGATAGCAAGGTTTATGGTTCATTCGATATCACTCACAAATATTACTCCAGACATCACCCTTATGTTGAAGTGTAGGGAGAGTTGATTTATTCTTGACAGAATATGTGAAATGCCTTCTTTCATACTGCATCTCTTTTCCAACGTCTTATCCTTCAGACTGCTAAGCCAACCATATTACTTTCTATGTGGTTATCAATAGGCCACTGATATACCTATACTGGGCCCCCCAAGTTCGGTGTACAAGGTTTGATACCTGATAGAACATATCATTCTAAGCAAGTTTCAAAGCATATTCAGAGTCCCACTCTGACTAAGAGATTCCTTTTAAAAAGTTTAAATACTGTTTTTTCTCTCTGCCTTGGGATATATTGATTGGAATCATCTAAAGAGTATCCCATGGAAAATTTACTAATAGAAGCCAATTATTCAATGATGTGAGTTGGCATGATCCTTGACATAGTGACATGATGAAACATTGAAATTATGAAGTATGATGACACTTTCTAGAATTGGGCAATGCTCCTTTGCCACCCCATCCCTCACCACTAGTCTCAATGATAGGTCGAAATTGAAGCAAACCATGTCCATGAAAATACAGGCAATAGTTTAATGCTAAAGGGAGAAATAATAGTGAGTCTTCTACCCAAGTTGAATCCCACGTACTGGCATAACGTCTGTTCTCTTCCTGACTGCACAATGGTGTGGAATGAGCTAAGATGGGTTTCCTTCAAGTATAAAATAATCTACATTTCCAGTATGAATTTTATGTAAAGGATTACCAGTTCATTGAGCTGAACATATTTACAGGTATTCATCTTTCTATAATTTACGTTTTCTATTATGTTTTTACATTGTAATATATCCTTATGTGATCTGTATTATGGTTATTACAGTTATTTGACAACAGACAGATAGAAATTTTCTTTTATAGATTGGGACTGTTTTGAAAACACATTTCGCTCTAAATTCTTGAAAACATTGCTTCATAGATAAGGGGATTTTAGAGACCTAGTGGAAGGAAGTTATCTGTGTTCATAATGTGGAAGGCACACTTTTATAACCAGAGAAATAGGACGATGTTCTGTGAAAGGATAAAACTACTACTTGATGTTCTAAGATACAAGATTGTTATGAGAATTCAGATATGGTTCTACCTTCCTCAAAAACCCTCTCAATGTACTATATAAATTTCCATTTCTAAGGCATTGGTACAGTCTCTCATTGCATGAGGAATCACATGATTCCAAGGAGAACGTAGAGAAAAAGATTTCATAGAGGAAACCAAGATCCCATTATAATAGAGGAAGGATTTTGAAATTCTTAAACAGTATTTTGATTGCTTGGACGATGTTGGGACCTTATCTATATAGGTAGTTCACTTCCAGTTGATGACCAGTGGCTTGTTAATGTTGCATTTCTCGATTTAGCTTCATATTGGAGCTTCATAAAAGGATAATTGATTTGAGAAGATGCTTGAGAGCATAGTCTGTCTTAGCTCCAAGCTTAAATAAAACTTTATCTCATACTCTATGATTTGTTAGATGTTGCCTTTTTAATCCCCTCTTTTGGGCATGGTAATGTGTACATAGAGGCTTTACACCTTAGCACCTCTCATCAACTTGGTCCCCAATTTGAGATCCCCCAGATTTCCAAATGAGGCTAATTCGCATTAAATTCTCATGGAATATTTTGATTAACAGGGATGCAGTAGAATCAACAGCAGATCCAACCCTATATTTATATGGAGATGGAGCATATCCCAAAGATCTATTGCATACGGCAAGAGCAGAGGCAGTAATAGTAGACCTAACAATAGCAAGAGAAAAGCTAGCAAATCATCCGGTTGGGTAGTTTCATTTCCAGATCTAGATCCAGAAGCAGGAGAACCATATCCAGTAGTAGTTGATCCGGCAAAGGCAAGGTACAGGCAAAGGCAAAGGAGGGCCCTAACTATCCTATCTTAGTGTAGGCAGGTGCAGTTAAAGCATCTAGATCTGTTCATCAGAAATCTCAATATATATATATATGCCCTTTAGAATGGTAGGGGTAGTGCCAACAGATCCAGTGGAGAACCCTTCAAGATCCTTTTCGTACTGAGAGCTTGTTAGCTCCCTACCCTAAAGATGACCCCCAACTCATCAATCCCCTTCTCTTCTACCGAATTCTTTTTTTCCAAAAGTTATTGAATGCTCAGCTGAATGAATAAATCCCCAATTCATATGAAGGGTTTGAGGTTTGATCAGTGTAGGAGAAAATGGGGTGATGATAATTCTCGTACAAGTGTATGGGGAGCAAGGATCTGTCTTCGGCACTAGTAAGGTTCTTTCTAGCTGCTTCTAAAACCTATTATTAATAAAAAAAATGCTTATAGATTTACTTTGCATTTGATCCCTAGATTTAGGTTAGTAAGAAAGCTGTGACATGATTCTTTTAAATCTTAAGTACATCACTTCTTTATCTATTGTATCTATATTTCTTTTATCCGATTAATGTAGTGACTCATTTATGCTTAGGTAGGTGCATTCAATTTCTCCCTCTCTTCTCTCCCATTTGAAAGGCTATATGGTCTCATGGAACTCTAGCTTTCTATTACATTAAAACACATCAGATGGACAATTACCAAGTCCTCTGCTTTGAGTAGCCATGAAACCAATAAACCCTCCTACATATAACTATATAATACACTTTTATAGGGGAGAACATTAAAATTTATAGATAGATAAAAATGAATATTGGAGGTATAATAAGGTGTCTTCCAAATTTCATGATAGATAAAAATGAAAATTCAGGGGCATTATGCAAGATTCTTTTGAATGTAGGTGTTTCAAGACATTTTCAGTCCTCTGTAGCTACCATGTACGACACAAAGTTTGGATTAGGTTTGGTACTCTCAATACTAGTGTACTCTTCTATTATATCTGTTAGTTTTTAATCAGCAACTCTGTCCATAGAAGCCTATGCATTATGCCAAAAGTAAAAATTCTAGGCTTAGACATATTAGTAATGTCTTTTTCCCAGATCTGGTACACTAACAATTGCATTTAATACATGACATTCAACGCAATTTTGTAGAATCATATATATATATATATATATGGGTTGGATGATTGGAATTTTTCTTTGAACCTTTACCATGCAAGTTTATGGTAAATATTTCAAAACTTCGGATAGAGACTCCACAAATAGAAGCTCTGCATATTCAATCTAAATTATAACACTTGAAGCCATTATCAACTTTGGTCTTCATTTGATGGTTCCTCATACACTAGGTAAAGTGTTCACCTCCTTGTCTCTCCCACAAGTAAGAGGGAAACTTGAGAGAAGTTAATTGCAAGAGTATAGTGTATTGATTGAAAATTAATAAATTATAGAAAGAAAGAGATGGTTTAAATTATCAGCCAATATACTAACTATGCCATTAAATTTATGTCATAAACACCACATAAAACATAGAAGCTCACATTAATAATGTGGTAAAATAAAAAACACCACATAATTTTTCCTTTCTCTACCATTCTAAAAACAGAGTATACTCTGTCAAAACAGAGAATTCAGTTTTCCTTTCATGGTGATCATTGAGTGGGTTATAGTGCTGTTCAATTTTGTTTTATAATATTCCTTTCTCTGTTATTAATTTTTCTCTGCTTTAATAAAATCTACAGTTTTGAGTGTGAATGAATAGGTTAGGTTTAACTGTATTATATATTAGATGATACATGGTCATCTCTAGATTCTTTCTCTTTAACAAGTAGCATGACCTAGAAAATTGTTGAATAATTAGCTTGTCTTTCCAGTCTTTTTGTGTTTACCTTTAAATTATCATCAAATTTACACTTACATAGTCTGAAACAACTTAAATCTACAGATGTTCTCATATGATATGACACATTTATTTTGTAGTTTCTTGTAAAGTTAGCATAATAACAAAGCCAATAGTTTTAATGGAGGAAATTCGTTAAACCATAATGAGATTTTTAATATGCATATACATACAAAAAATATGATAGTTAACAATAAACATTATGTTTCTACGGCATTGAGCTGTTCGAACACTATTAGAAAAAGGAAGAGTTTTTGCTTTATTGCAGAAATAATCTGAGCTCAACTTAGCTTATTGGTAGACTCAACATACTATGGATTTATACAACACCTATAGGAATAAGGATTTTTTCAAATAATTTGAGCTCAATATGCTTTGTCGAATAGCTTTTGATATTAGGAAAGATTCTTTTGAAATCCCCTCCTGATCACCGCCATCAACTACTGGTGTTGTTACCCCCAAAATAATGGTATGCTGCTTATTCTTCAAACAAAAATTTCTCTGTTTGCAGTTAGCGGCAAGGACTGAGGCATCATCAGTTGCATCAATGGCGGGAGGGATCGTCATGGTTGACCTTGATCTGGCTACGTAGCTGCATGGATTTTAATTTCCATGTTGAATCTCCGTTCTTGAATTTTGCATGTGTTTCACGACCAGGCCCTGGTTTCCACTGATCCAGCTCTTGGATATGGTATTCCTGAAAGTGGTATAGGGAGAAGTTGAGAGTGCTGAGGCCAACACTAATATGGTAGATACTGACAGTGTTGAGGCCAAGTTCAAAGTCAAGAGCTCTGTGTTGCTATTTTTGCTCGATTTTCCTAAGCTGGGGGTTATTGGTCATTTCCTTGCAGATACAAACTACTGGTGAGTTTTCAATTTTCTTACAGATTGATTGTCTTCTAAAGAAGGAAAAATAAAAGGGGATTTTTTTTTACTTCTTGATATGGCCACCTATGGATTGGAGGGATTTATATGGTATCCTTGAGGATCATAATGCAATTCTGAGAGCTTTACATTGCTTTAGTCTAGAGGTTTTTAAAAATCTCTTTCAAAAATTGGGATGTTTTTGTTTCAAAACAATGAGAAAAATTAGATTTTTATTCATAGAATTTCCCCATTTTATTCTTCACTCTCACCATCATATTGTCCCCATCAACAGGTTGCCTGTGACATTTTACCAAATGATCAAATTGTTTAAAAGGATTTTCAATTAGGTTTGGTCTTTTAGCTAACCTTCACATTTTCCATTTTCTTATCCAGATTATGTTTTGGATGTTTAGCAGAGGATGATCCCCTTTCAATCAACTTAACAACCAAATTATAGACATGAAAAAAATATAAATGGTCAAAAAAATAGTTAATAACTAGGTGTGCCATGTTAAAGAATCTTGAGATAGAGATCCTACTTAAATTTAGGTAAGCATGGTGAAGGTATAATTAGAAAAAACACTAGACTATGAGAGACAAATATGGTATGAAAGAAAGACAATGTATTAACGTTCAAAGACATCCAGAGCTTTAAAAAGTAGGCAAGACACTCTTCATAAGTCAATTTACCATGCATCTGCATACCAGAAATACAAAACCCACCAAGATTTTTGTAAATAGGCTATGAAACAAGTTATAAAGATTGAGTCAACTAGATATTCTCTCAACATGATCCCTTTATGCTTGTTGAATCCCTTTAGCTTTCTGTACTCCAAGATGCCTCATCTGAGCCACTGAAGAGAGATCCAGTATCACTGTGTGTAATCTGTGTACCCCCTAGAAGTTGAGAATACATCCCAGTCAGTTGTGGTTGTAGGAAGGTTCTCTGGATTGAATCCATATGCATCCAAACCATACATGCCATTAAACCATCCATCATCAGCATAATCATCCAAAGTTCCAAACTCTAAACAATATCAGAATCAATTTCATCAATTCTTGTAGCTCTTATGTTTAGTGGAGAAAATTGAAATTAATGTTAATTTGACAATTTCCATTCTGTTCCATTTGTTGTTGATGATTGCCAACAATTATTTGGATGATTTAAGGGTGCTAGCATGCGAGCTTGAGTAGTTCCCTTCTTTAGCACATATGGCAGTTGTGGAGAAGACCTGAACAAAAAACATGGCATAAGCACCAGAGCATATTTTCACTTCAATGTAGCCGATAATAAAGCAAAGATAATTGAGATCATTGTCCGTAGGCATTGGGCTATTTTCCCTCTTAGTTCACCCTTTTCAGCTATTTTCTTCCTCCTTAACATCTCCTTGTCTTTACCCACAACCTCACTTCTCTTTCTTGTTCGCAACAGCCTCCCTAATTTCTAATGCACTTCCATCTTTTATTAAAATCGAATGCAGCTCCCTCTTTTTTTAAGAATTCTTCTATTTGACTTCCCTAAGGAGATCAAACTTTTACTTGATGCATATTGTCATGTTTAGAATTGGAGTTGAATGGTCTTCTTGGAATGCAGCGATTTACAATTGATTCAATAAATTAGTTACTTTTAATGTTTTCATTCTTGGCATAAGTGGTGATGGCAAATGGTTGACATGCCTGTCTTTGTTTCCACATTATATATACATGTGTACCAGATCAGCTGCAGCTAAAATCTCTCTGTTGTATGTGGATACCCATTTTCAAAGCCTTAGGTCAATACAAGTAGAGAACATACATGTAAAGGTTTTTAAATTAGAATTCATTTTTTTTAAAACTATAAAAAGCTTGTAATCAACATTTGAAATCATGCTTCATAGTCTACAATTAAAAAAGTTTTAAGTCCCATCTAATTGTTCAAACATTTGTGTGATGAGTGAGCAACCTTGAGTGCAAGATTTGAATGTGCCAAACCTAGCACTGTCTATCCACATGCAAGTCCAACTCACCACCAATGTTCCTACTCATTGAATTAATTTGTTTTGCTCCCTTCTTGTAGGTCATATTTGCAAAACCTTAGACTTCTAATGTTTCTTATTTTAAAAGTTGCTAGCTCAATGGACAAGCACCTGCATTAATAGCAGGGGATGGTGGTTCCCTTCTTGTAGGTCATATTTGCAAAACTTTAGACTTCTAATTTTCTTTATTTTAAAAGGTGCTAGCTCAATGGACGAGCACTTGCATTAAAAGCAAGGGATGATGGTTCGAATCCATCGCGCCTTTAACATGAATTAATAATTGTATATTAGTTTATATTAAATAATATGATTTTTAAAATTTATTAGTTTATACCATCTTCTGTCTAATCATCTTAAGAAAGAGAATATTTTCTATAAAGACAAAATTAAAATTGTCTCTAAGAGACAATAATAGTGTTGTTTATTGTCTTTATAAGACAATAATTTAAGACAATAGTTTAAGACACTCACTTAAAGACAATACGTAAGACAATACACAACTTTTTATTTGTCTCAAATTACGACAATTTGCTTAAAAATTGTCTCCAATATTGTCTTAAAACCCCCCTTCATGTTGTAGTGCAAAACTCTGATTTTCCATCAAATTCATTTTGTAGTTTTGATAATCTCTATAAAAGGAATCACTTTCAAGCTCTTTCAAGCTGTTAGAGAAATTGAGATATGAATTCAAAATCTAGTCAGTGCAACCACAACAGTTTTGCATGTTGGCATTTTAATAAATTAATTCAGAAAACTTCACAATCACTAAACCTGAAGTGTAATCGATTACTCAGTCCAGTGCTGAGCTCTTATGTTTATCAGGAAGTAAAACTGGAAGGAATGGAACCTTATGTTTTCTACAAGGGATGACCGGTCATTGTTCCCACATTTTTTGTACGCATGTCCTCCAGGGCACTTGAGTCAGACAACAATGTATTCTGTAATCTTTTCCAAAACTGTGCCGTGGAGGTTTGAGAAGTGCTTCATAAAATTTCTAACGAGCACTAAAATGGTTTATAGGCTCTAACAAGGTGTTGATAACCTCTTTTTGCAAGCCCGCGGAGGTTTGAGAAGTACTCCATCAAATTTCTGACGAGCACTAAAATGAGTGATTAAGTTGGGTCAGCCATCACCTTCAATATTGTTCAGACAGGCTTGTCGAACTCTGATAGGGTTTCAAAACTACATGTAAATGCTGACCTACACACCTTTTGAATTGTACAATGTCAAATATTGTACATGGGTATGAAGCTGAGTATTGGTTGCTGATGGTGACTATGAAACCACTCTAAAATGCTGATGAATGTAGGAAGATTTCAATGACGTTCATTAGACCATCAGTGTAAGGAACTATAAATCACAATCTTATACTAACCTTATATTCCTTCCCATATCTAATTTTCTATTATTATTATGAGAGTTAGGAACCAATAAGATTGTAATTACTTCGTCATACTTCAGAGAAGAGTTGTGAATATCTTTCTTAATATTTTATTCTATGATTGGCAATATTGACCATTTGAATAAGTTGTGAAATCTTATTAGAGCTCTACACAAAGTGTGAACATCTTTCTTATCTCTAATAAATTATAAAGACAATATTGACCATTTGAACATGCTATGAAATCTTATTAAAGCTCCACACAAAGTGTATGCCAGAAATTGGAGAGGTTTCAAAACCATGAGATTGTGTCGACCATTATTGGAAACACAAAATCATCAATATTTTTATCCTTTTGTAATTAAAACTTTATGAACTACTCATTTATTTTACTCGGTGATTGTTGTAATATCTCATAACTGTTGGTGCAGATTTTGTGAAATATTCCATTAAAACTGTACATCCAGTTTGGAAGAGGGTAATCCCATATCATCTAATTGAATGAATATTTTACTTGAAAGTTGTCATATTGAATACAATAACCCCATGAAGTCCCCCCTTAAATTTATTAGCTCAAGATTCTTCAAAACTCCTGTTGTAATTGTCTTTGTAACCTGGTGGACAAAAATAATGTTAATTTAATAGCTTCCAAAAGAGGAAGACTTCTGCCTTGGAAGTTTGCCACATTGTATTCAAAAGAAGTCTTAAGTGTCCTTACAAAACGATTTTGTTCCTGCTCAAATACATCTCCTGATTTAATTGTTTCGGCCACTCCAGGTTAAATTGTGCATCTATTTCAAGGGTTTTGACTAAGTAATGGACGCTTCTCATTCAAATATTTAAAACTGGGGCGCAAATTCTTCCATGTTTGATGCGACTAGCCTGCACAAGCCTGATTAAGTGCAACATTATTTATGATGGGCAACTATGACAACTTGGTGGGGAAAAACATGTGACACCAACATCTTACGAATTTTGCAGATTGAAGACTTTGGTTTGGTGAGCTGTTTGACGTTTAAGGGCGATTGAGATTATTTGTAACCGATAGTTGTGATGAGCTTGACAGTCCCGATGCTTCTGATTTGATGTGAAAAGCTCAAAAACTGTTGAGGTAAAAATAGGGCAAACAAGGAGGAAATAAACCTACGAGTTAAGTGCTGGCAGTGCATAGAAATATGGAGACGCTTTCCTATTACTGATACCATTATGGAGAGGTAGCTTGAGCCTTGGAGTATTTTAATCATTATACATGGGGAGATTCTTGAACCTGGTATTCAACAAGTGTTGCAAATGTTTTAGTTATCAAAATTAATATCTCAGAAGTTCAGAGAGCATGGTGTTTTAACTTAGGAAACATGTTAATATTTCTTTTGTCCATTCATATTTTATAATCAAACAATGGTGCAATATGTCAGTTTTATTGCTGATTTGAGTTTTTTTTGTGTTGCTATAGGACTCATGTGTAATTTGCCGAGTCTTTAAAAAGAGTGGTGCTGGACCCAAAAGAGCGGAAGAGTATGGTGCTGCTTTCAGGGAAGAGGACTGGAATGAGGAAATATCTGCTGAAGATGGGACAGGGTTTTCTTTGGAAAAGGATTCGATTGCATGTGATCCAAACAATTCAACTTTGAGCCATGCCAATAATAATGTTACTGCTTTCCTTGGAGTAGCCTTAGAATTGAACAACGGAGTTATTATCCTAGACAAAAACTATGCTCCTACAGATGAAAATATTGATAGTCTACATGGAGGTTTCTTTGAGTTGAATGACCTTGCCAATCCTCTACAGTTGGATTCGTTTCGCCAAGAAACACGTGATAACTGGAATGCCTTCGACGGTTCAGATGATTATGTGATTCCATCAATGGCATGGTACCAAAGTGAGATGGTAAATAATAATGCTGGACCAGCTTTTATCAGTCCAGATGAATATAGATCAAATGAAGTGGCCAAAAGAACTCCGACTTCACAATATGGAAAGTGCATGCTATTGGAGGTGAAGGCTTATGTTTCATGTTTTGAACTTGAAATAAATGTGGATTTTGAAATCTGAAGTCATGAGTACATTTCTATTGTTTGTATAATATTGTAAAACTGACATTCATTTGTATCATTTATTGGGATTTTCAGATCAAATATGACATAGCAGCCTTCAATTAGAGAGAGTCTTTAGGGATTAGAATATTATTTCTTGTTAGTGCATTCATTATTTTTTCATGGCGTTCTGGTTTTGACCAAAATTGGCCTATTGTTGAACAGTGCGATAATTCAGAAATTGAGCTACTCACAAGACCACAGGCTGAATATTCAGGGACTCTATTTTGGACAGAACGGCAATTGACAGATCCAACCTCTCTAACAGCATGCATGGATTGTCTCGATGTAGTGATTTGATATCTTAAAACCATGGTACACAGGAAAACAAAGGGAAGTTCATAGATGGGCTTCCTTCACATGGTTTTCTTAGGTTTTCATTTCTGTAGTCAGTATTGTTCTAGGCGAGTACTTTCTGGGATTAGTTATAAGCATAAATCCGTCTGATGGGTTGTATAACAGTAAAGTTTTGAAGTGACTGGCACCTGGTTATCAAGCACTAAAAATTATGACTGACTTTGCAATTTTTGTTGGAGGGCTGGAGCCTCAGAACACAACAATGGGGTTGATCGTCAGAGTTATTAACTGTTGTTATTGTTTTTCCAGCAGATTCCACAAAATATTTAGTAATACATTTTCATGGATTTGACTTTATAGGCTCTGGGCTTTTGAAGTTTTATAGTTATGCTTTTCCGTATAATGTGTTTGGCATATCTGAAGTCGAGAAGACCTGTGCATTGGGTTTTGTTTGTGTGTTTTAATTAGTCTTATATAATTTTGGCACTGCGTTTTTTGTTTTATAATTATGCTTTTCCGTATGATTTGCTTTCATATATAATTTTGGTCTGGCACCGATGTTTCGGAGGATGCTTAATGGAGGCATGGAGCAGCTTGATCTTCTTTGCTAACTGTCTTAACAACAGCTGTGGACGGAAGTATTTACTTGGTTTGTGTTTACTATTAAAATAAACTAACTGTATATTAAAATATTGGACTGATCCCTAACGAGTTTTGTGTTTACTATATTACGGAATGTTGAGAACTAGTTAAGGGCATTTCAATAGTTTCTATTGACTTAATTTTTATTTTTTTAATATTATAATAGTTGTGACTTTAAAGTTTGATGATCATATTTTCAGGTCTTTTTAGATATTTGGCTAAAAAAAGTCATTAAATTTCACATATGCCTATGTATGACTTCTAATTCTTGATGAGATTGTCAATTATATTCAATACTGATAATTAAATCTCTATTTTTAATTCTTGTGCATAAAAACCCTCAATATTTGAAGAAGAGTGGCGAGTCCCTCTTTATATAGTTTTGGATTTTGATAAATAATAAACTATTTTATGTTTTCATGGGTTAATAAGGTAAACATAGAAAGAATAATTGATTTTCATAGACATAAAAATAAATAAATAGTAAATAGTATGTTGATAAGGCCAAATGAGATGTTGGAAAATGTGTTATTCCAAGTTCTCAATCTAAGAAACAAGTTACATTTTTATAAGAAAAAATAAGGTGTTGAGATACAAGGGTCATGCAACTTAGTAATTGTGTTGGATTTACATATTCAACTATTGAAGATTTATTATAAATATGGTTGTTTTGGTCATTTTGATGAATGTTAATTTGTTCTTTAATACTTGCAGATTTGCATCCATATTTAGTGGATGAAGACCCATTAGAGAAGGCTATTTGATGGAAACCTATGAGATTTGAATGATTAGAGGATGGATCCTCTTTCATTAATGATGATATTTTCATCTAGATATTGCATCTAAACTCTGTGTGTTGCTTTTTTATTCAATGGTTTTAAGGGTCATGTTATCGCTGATCTTCAAGCATAGTTGTCTACATTTATTGTTGTGTTAAGTCTTGTGGATACACCACAATGTGCTTGTTTAGTATGGTATTGTTATTGTCATTGCAATTAGATTCATGTGCTAGTGTTTTCACTTAACATTCAAAACATATCTCTTTGTGGTGTTTTGAGTAAATTAGGTGGTCTAGATTTGTCATAGTTTTGTGGGCTTAGTGAGGATTCAAGAATAAGAAGCTATATCATTTTCTACAATTCTAAGCCAAGTTTTAGACTTGATGATGTTTTTGTTGGACATCAAAATACATTTCAATGGTTCTCTATAAAGTTTCATTCAAGTTTGTGTTCTTTATGTGCTAGACTAGGTGACTAGTTTTTTGTTTAGATAAAATCTATTTACAATTCTATAATTAATCATTAACATCTTAGAGAAGAGACACATAGATGTGAGTGATCTCATTAATATTTTATGATTTTTCAATTATTTAGCTATTTTGTTTTGTTTTAAATCAAATGTATAGCACTTTTTTAATATAATAGAGTAGAAAAAAATTCAAAATGTCTAACTCAAATGGGTAAGTGCACCAAGATGGTGCACGAAAAGGGGAGTATAAGTGGATATATTTTTTTTGAAATTAGGTAAAACTAAACTTGGATGAGACATTTGAGGATCACCCACTAAAAATGACAAGATATGTTTATGTGGTATTTTGAATCTACTTTCTAAACTACTAGAGTTTTTATAAAATGGATAGGATTAGGTTTGTCAAACCTTGCACACACAAAAAATAGTTCCTGATGATTTTTTTAGAAATTATAACATAGTTGCTTTCGTGTGCAACACAAAAAATATAATTATACTTAATATTTTGCATATCCCTTTGTATGATGATAGTTAAGAGCCATATCTAGAAGTTGTGTATTTTTTGTAAGTTTATGATGAGTGTTTTGTTTGTTATGAATTATTGGATAGACTACATCCTCAAATTTGGTATTTGTTCGTGTGTTAAGCATAACTTGCATCAAAATAATTGAAGATGCAAACTTTTTTTAAAAATGTGTATATGATGGAGACAAGGATTGGGGGACATGATCAACACTTGTTTAGTACTCAACAGGTTATGTATTATACATACTAAACAAGTGTCTATCATGTCTGCCAATCCTTGTCTCCATCCCATCCTCTCTCTCTCTCTCTCTCTCTCCTATCCCCTCTCTCTGTTTCCCCTATCCCCTAATCCTTTCTCCATCCTACATCTCTCCCTCTCCTTCTCCCTCCCTCCTATTCCCCTCTCTTTCTCCTATCCCCTTCTCTTTTACACTATTTCTATCATATCCTCTAATTCTTCTCTCCATCCCATCCTCTCTCTCTCTCTCTCTCTCTCTCTCTCTATATATATATATATATATATATATATATATATATATATATATATATATATATATCTTAATCTCTCTCATATCCCCCCTTCTCTCTCTCTCTCTCTCTCTCTCTCTCTCTCTCTCACACACACACACACACACACACACACACACACTCCCTCTTTATATCCCCTTCTATCTCTTTATCATATCCTCACATTCTCTCTCTCATTCTCTCCATCATTCCCTCCCTCCTTCAATCTAACTTTGTCTAGTAGTAATACCAAACCCAATCAGGTTATTTTTTCCATATGGATGATGTAATTAGAACTCAATAACTTGATTGTGGTATACAAAACCTGATCGAGATATTGAAAACTGTAAACAAAATAGCATATCAATGGTTATTATGTTATTTCAGTGTGGCCCACCAAATTTTACTATTTTTTTACATGTATTTCTATACCAGGTATGCAAGTGTAAGGTTTTCTATTCTTGGAAATGCTAAATTTTATATTTTTCATGTGCCAAGATCTTAGTTTATGTTAGTATCTTATGATTGAGCACAAAATAATCATGAAAACTTCTTTAGTTTTGTATTTTATTTTTTATTTTATTCATGTTATTGTTTGTAGGGCAATTTGCATCTATAATCATGAGAAAGAACAAGAGAGGAATGATTGAAAAATGAGAGGCAATAAATGCAAAAATAAGGGAGCATATGAGAAGATTATGTGAAGGTACATCATCAAATGCCTCCAATGTAAGTGATGAAAATCTACCTATTGATATTGATGTTGCAACACACCTAATTTGACAAACAAAAATGTTCAACATACCCCAATCAAAATGACTATGAAAAATACACTTACATCATTTGATACCCCTAATGTGATATCTCAAGTTGAAATGATGAATGCACATGATATAAGTAATGAAAATATAGAGAACGAACGTACATCAACATCTCCTAGAATAATTCGTAGAAGACCAAAGTTTCTAATTGACATTGATGAAAATATTTTGAAGCCAATGCATGATAAAATGTCAGAAAGACATTATAGGAGAATTGTTCAAAAGATTTGGAATAAATATTTTGAAAATTTAAATCAAAGTGGAAGATGCCAAATTGTTGCTGAAAAGGTTAAAAATCTGAAATTTAGAGAGCTAATGAGAATTTTAGGGTAAAGAACATCTGAAAATAGTAGTGAAAGAAGCATTGAAAGAAGCATTGTTAGAAACCTCTTTGATGCATAGAAATCCATTGGTTCAAAAGTACATATTGAAGATACTAAAACAAGTCACTAGGTCCTCACACCAACCATAATGAGAAAGGAAATGGAAAAAATTTGTATGGTAAGAAAAACAAGTAAACCATTAAGGATAAGTAGAACAACATTACTCAAATTCTTAGTGAGGTGAGAGAAATTTGTGAATTCTAATGAGACTTCTTTTTGGTTATTCCAAGGTAGACTCCCATGTAGGGATAAAGTTATTTTTGATGCACTAAGAAAATTAATAGAAAACTTTTGGTGTGACAATGCAAGGGCTTCACCAAACCAATAAGATGTCGATGTATATTACTTTCTATGTCGGTGTATTAAGCCCAAAAAGAAACTGATTGCTAGAATAATTGATGGTAAGGCTACTGAGTACCCAATACAATCTATCATTGTGATAGGTACATGGCTTGGAAGGTAGTATATTTCTGTCCCCTTCCATGAAGATCTCTTTAAGTCAATTCATCATGTATAATGTATCAATTTTGACTTTAAATTATCTTTACAATTAGATGTAGGTACCCTATCAAGAGTTCTACCACATGGTTATTTGATGATTTTGAGACACACTAACATATTATTCATTACTCTAATCTTATTGTTAGAGAAAATATTCAATTGATACCTGATGCAACAGTAGGCAGAAAAAGTCTTCAAACAACAAGGAAAGTTAGGAAACTCACAAATTCCCTCAACACCCAAGGTGAAGGGTCCTAGTGCCAAATACCTATCATATGTATGTATGTGGGATTAATGGAAGATTATCACAACCCCACAATACAAGGTGACCTAATCACTAGGTCTACCCAAGTTTTAAGCACCAAAAAATCAATATGCACTAATGGATTCCCTTAGCCAAAAGAGGGATCAAACCCCAAAAACTGAATATAAAGACTAGGGGTGGCCTAAAATAATTGATATAGCCTATTTAGGTCCTAACAAACATGAATCTATGATTCATTTCATCAAAGACAACTTATAGCTCATGAAGTTGCTTTGAAAAACCACTAAATTGGCTTGTAGCCCTCCTAGAATGAGAAAGAGGTATAAGTTTGGATTCTTTCAAAGAACATGGTGACTTTTCTAGAGATTTGGATACCCTTTTGGTCTTATGAAACATTTTAAAGTTCCCAAGCATGGAGAGGAGTGGGGGTTGCTGCTATTGTAACATTAGACCAAATTTGAACGCATAATTAGGGCTCCATTTGCACTGTAGGTATAATTTCTACAAAGGAAAAACATGATCCAAATATTAGGATATATGGGGGAATGTAAAAGAGACAATACTCCAAGGTATTAGCCTCTGTTAAATCCAAGAACTCAATCTAGAAGGGTATGTTGTAAATGCTGATTGGTGTACCCTTCATGATGCAAACCTAGGGTATGACGACAAATCCATCTCCTGGCATCTTCTAGAAAACCAATTGTAGAATATGAAAGTACATTGTTACACCTAGTATTCAACCAAAGGGAATCAATTTCCCATGGTGGAATATGCCAAATAACCCAGCCCTAGCAAGTTGCTGATTTGTAGGCTGATTTCTATGTAGTAGGCAAGAAAAATTGAATAACTTTCAACCTATGAAGAGTTAGAACATGAGACTTGTTGCAAAATGAAATAGATAAAATTCCCCAACTCTCAGATCCACTAAGACATCTCCAATCATCTATATAGTTCTGTACAATGGTCTACAACATATTTTTATGCAAGGAAAAATGTTGATTTTATTGCTTTCAATGCCAAAATTATAATTTTGTCCTATCACCCACCTATAAGGGCTTTGATAACTTTTAGAGCAATTTTGAATATTTTTCAATTTTGCATATCTAGTGATCAAAATTTTTCCTAACCTTATTTTTACGATCCCTAATGGATCTGAACATGAAAAACATGAAAAAATGCAAACAACTATGTCTAGGATCATTAATGACCAATAGTTAGACAAAGGGCTTATAAAATGCCAATCTTGTAACTATGGCCTTACAATGAGATCCGATGTTAAACCTATTATTCCTAAGCATGACTAGAGGCCACAAGGACCTTAGTTTTAAATCTTAATGGTTCTTGTTGAAGGTAGAGTGGGTGTTCCTGCACCATACTCCCTTGAATGTTGAAAACTCAAGTTCCTACCAAAGTACCATGCTACTATATTTGATCTTCAGTAAGCCATGAGGAATCAATATTTGGGAGGCCCTTCCATTTGACTAAGTACTACATGTGCTTTCTTGATCTAGTTTGTTTGAGTACCTTGGAGTTCAAAATGGTTTCAATCTCCATCGATTTTCTTTGTGGAAGGTTAGTCACATAGTCTTCATCCTGAAGGCTTGCATCCTCACCCTACTAATTTTTGGAATATACTACAACTTTATATGGTGTGAGGTCTACAATGTTAAAAATTGGAGAAATTTGCAAGGTTGGAGGAAGGGATATCTCATAGGCATTGTCACCTATTTTGTTCAATATGTTGCAAGGTTCCACCTTCTTCATTTGCAACTTGAAGCACCTACATTTAGGTAGTCTTTCCTTCATCAGGAATGCCCAAACATTGTCTCCTACTTGGAAGTATGCCTTTCTCCTTCTTTTGTCAACATTTTCTTTGTACTTCAAGACAAATTTTTGCAAAGTGTCTTTCACTTGCTATTGCACTTTGGTGATGAGTTTTGCCAATTATTGGCCTTGTGCACTGATTTTGAAATAAGAGGGAAGTTCCATTAGATCCAATGGTCCCTTGGGATGCAAACCATACACTACTTGGAAAGGAGTTGTACTAGTTGACCTATTTATGGATTCATTGAAGGAAAACTTTGCTTGGGGTAGTATGGCATCCCACCTTTGTGAATATTGCTTGGTTAGACATCTTAAAAGATTTCCCACGAACCTATTTACAACCTCATTTTTCCCATCTATTTGAGGGTGATAGGCTGAAATATATGTTAAATTTGTGCCCAAAATTTTGAAGAGTTTCCTCCAAAAGTTCCCTTGAAACTTTACATCTCTATTTGATACAATTGTTTGAGGTAACCTATGAATCTAAACTACTTCCTTGAAGAAGAAATTGTCTATGTGAGATGCATCATTTGTGCTCTTGTATGGCACAAAATGGGCCATCTTGCTGAATATTTCCACAATGACAAATACACTATCATAACCTTGCTTGGTTTTGGGTAGTCCCATGACAAAATCCATTGATATTGATTTCCAAGGCCTTGAAGGGATTGGTAAGGGTTGGTAGAGCCCATATTTTTTTGTCATTCCCTTAGCTTGGTGGAAAATAGCACAAGACTCAATGAACTTCCTAAGATCATTGCTCAACTTAGGCCAAAACTAACTCCTTTTTACCATCTCTGTTGTTTTGTCAATGCTAAAGTGACCTCCTAGGCTACCACAATGTTTTTTCCTTATTATATTTTTTCTCATCGAGCACCTTGGGATGCATAGTTGTGCTCCTTTGAAGGGAATCTCATTCTAAATTAGATATTTAGAATAATCAATATGATAGTTTCCCTCCATCTTTGTACAAATCTGATATATCTCTACAAAATCAAGGTCATCTAGGTACAAGTGCTCGAGAGATTCAATGCCAACACTTTGAAGTTTCACTTCTTCAACAAGACCAATCCTCCTACTTAGAGCATCAAAAACCTTGTTTTCTACACCCCTTTTATGTTTAATAGTGAAGGTATGGGCCTATAATTGTTCTACCCACTTAAGATGCCTGACTAAAAGTTTTTCTTGTGAATTAAGAAAACTCAATGCATTATTGTCTATATAGACAACAAATTCTTTTGGAATCAGATAGTGCCTCAATTTCTTGAGGGCTTGAACCATGGCATAAGCTCTAGGTCATATGTGGAATATTTACTTTTAGCCTCATTTAGTATCTCTAAAAAGAAAGCAACTAGTTTTCCTTCTTAGCTTAGGACAAAACCTATAGCCACATTACTTGAATCTATCTCCACAGTGAAGACTTTGTTGAAATCAGGAAGAACCAAGATAGGATATTGAGATACTCTACTCTTCAAGTATTGGAATGCATCATTTTCTTCCTTTGTCCATGCAAACTTGGTTTTCTTCCCACCTTTTATTGTTTCCAACATTGGTGCACACACATGACTGAAATTTTTAATATATTTCTTATTGAAGTTTGAAAGCCCATGAAAGCTTCTTACATCACCTAGATTCTTTGGTGGAGGCCAATTAATGATTGCATTTACCTACTCAGGATCCATCTTGAGGGTACCTTGTGAAATTACAAATCCTAGGAACATAAGTTCCTTCTTCATAAACATACATTTTCCCAAGTTGATTACCAACTTGTGCTGATGGAGTCTTCTTAGTACTTGTTCCACATGATTAAGATGGTCTTCCATACTATGGTTGAATATTAGTGTATTATTAAGGTAGATTACAACAAATTTTCCAATAAAATCTATGAATATCTCATTCATAGGCCTCATAAAAGTACTAGGGGCATTGCTTGAACCAAAAGGCATTACTAACCAGTCAAAAAAATCTTTAGTTGTCTTGAATGATTTCTTCTATTCATCTCCTAGATTGATTCTAATTTGATGGTAACCAGACTTCAACTCTATATTGGTGAAGTAGCAAGCACCTCCTAGTTGATCCAATAGGTCTTCAATCCTTGGCATGGGAAACCTATACCTTATGGAAATTTTTTTTAGAGCCCTACTATCCATACAAAACCTCCATTTGCCATCCTTTTTAGGTTGCAACACTGAAGGAATTACACAAGGACTAAGACTCTTTTGAATGAGTCCTCTTTCTAACAATTCATCAACTTGTTTTGCAATCTCTACATGTTGCAATGGTGCCATCTTCTATGGTGCCTTATTAGGCAAGGATAAGCCTAGTGTAATGTCTATTTGATAGCTACTATCCCTAATGAGAGGGAGGCTAGTGGGAAAGTCACTAGCAGTGACATCTTTGTACTTTTTGCAACAATTTAACAATCTCATTTGGTATAGGTTCCATTTGATCAGACTTGATGTTATCCTTGGGTTTTGAAATCAGAATAAATGACTCCATATCAAATTCCTTCAAGTTTTTGAACATCTCTTTTTCTCCTATGATAATAATAGTGGGCTCTTTCCTAGACTTGTTATTAGGTAGGGGCTTCATGGTGAAGGTCTTCTCATCTTTGGTGATGGAGTAGGTGTTTTTCCCACAATGGTGTATGAAATCAACATCAAATTTCTAGGGCCTTCCTAAAAGGATGTGTGAGGCATCCATCTCAACTACATCACAAAGGACTTTGTCCTTAAAATCACATATAGAAAACTCTACCCAGGCTTGTTCTATGACTATAATTTGTTGGCCTCTGGTTAACCATGACACATGATAGGGGTAAGGGTGTGGATTCTTAGGAAGATTTAACTTCTGCACCATTTCACAAGATACAAGATGTTTAGTTGAACTAGAATCAATAAGAACATTTCATACCTTTCCTTGGCACTTGATCTTTTTCTCGAAGAAATTCTTCCTTTGTGGAGGTTCTTGAGTTTGTGGCACTTGAAGCAATACTTGTCTCATCATCAAATGTTCTCCTTCCTATAGTTCCAATTCTCTAGCATTAGTATTTTCTTCTTTCTTATCTTCTTAGACAATTGCTGCTCTCCTCTCACCTTGATTGTTATTGTTCATCTTCTCCAGGCATCTTCCTACATGATGTCCCATTTGTTTGCAATTGAAACACTTCAAAGTTCAATTGCCTCTTCCTGCATTTTTTCTTCCTCTATTGAAAGGTCTTCTTCCTCTATAGTTTCCCCTTGCATTAGAGTCTCTATTTTCTTTGTCTCCTTGGTTAGAAATCTTATTGTTTCCATCACTACTTTGTCCCCTATTCCAAGAATTGCTCTTGCCTCTAAAATTCTTTCCACTATCATTTTTATTCCCTTTGCCAAAATCTTGCTTTCTCTTCCATTTTTCCTCTACCTTTAGTGCCATTTGATAACACTTATTAACTAAGGTAGGGCAATGTAGGCTAAGTTCTTCTTGAATGGGCACCTTCAAGCCATTCATGTATCTTGTCAATTTCTCCTCCTCATCTTCTACCATATTGGTCTTCATACATAGTTTTAGGAACTCCTTAGTGTATGTGCCTACATCCATGTCTTTTTGTTTTAGAATTTTCTTCCTCCTATGGAGTTGTACTCCATAATCTTTAAGTACATAGGTTTTTTTGATCAAAGCTATAATTCTATTCTATGAATTGATCATGCTTTTTCCATTCTTTACTCTCTTTGTTTGGATGAAGTTCCACCAAATTAGGGACGCCCCCTTCAACTTGGATCTTTCCATCTTTACCCTTTTCTTTTTAGGGATGTACTCACATTCAAAGAATGTGGTCAAAGCCTCTATCCAATTGAAGGCTATATCTGCATTCATTTTGCCATTGAAAACTAGCAAATCCATCTTCTCTTCCATGGTTCTTCTTCCCATGGATTTCAAGGCATCAATGAGAGGCCTTTGGTCTATAGGATGCATTGTTTAGAGTCATCCTCCTTTTCATCACTCCCTTCTTCATCTTCAAATCCATTTTGTTTGTCTTTGTTCTCAAGCTTCTTCTCAACTTCTTGAAACCTCTGCAATAAGGCCTTATTTTCAACCTTTTATTATGTCACCATCTTTTCTAACTCACTATTTGTAACCCTTGTAGGGATCTCATCACTCTTAGGTTCAGACATGGCTTTGATACTACTTGATGTAGCAGTAGGCATCAAAAGTCTTCAAACAATAAGGAAAGGTTGTTAGTCCTTAGATAGTTTTGACATTTAGTGTCAACACACTTAATCACTTTTTTTATTGTAGCCGAGTACACTGTCTATGCCAAGCCACAGTGTGTGTCAAGCTAGCATTTCAACAGGTGCCGAGTGAATTCAGGCGCCAAGCAATATATAAGTGTCGAGTGATATATAGATGCTAAGTCACAGTTGATGCCGAGCAAGTCAAAATGCAGTATATGCTAAGTGAGCCAGAATCATATATGTGCCAAGAAAGACAAAGTGTAGTTGGTGCCGAGCAATCCAAGATAGTATGTGTCGAGCACCAATAGTCCAATATGTGCAGAGTAACACAGAATCAACATATGAGTTTGTGCCCTCGCAAAACTCAAATGTAAACCATTTTAGGAGCTGACATAGAAGAATTTTGAAAAGGAAAAAAGGATAAGGATGAATCATTTACATTCCCTATGCAACCTGCATGCAACCAATCAAAAAAATGGAGAAGGCATGCAACGAATGAGAAAAATACAAGGTATGAGAGGGAATTTGAGATTCAATATGGATTGTAGATCCATACCTAACCCTAAGTATTTACAATATTTAAAACAAGGTCGAATACTCCATTTCCTAAGAGGATAATATTAGTGTATGGGGAGAATATAGCAAAATTTTAGTGTAAAGAAGGAAAGACTTAGAGGAATAGAACAACAATTTCATATCTAGTTGATTAGAACAATTCAAGGGGTAAGGAACATGATTAGACATCAAATCTTAGAGGATCAAAATCAGAGAGAGCAGATCAAGTGCTTGAATCTAGAGATTAGAGATTGCATACTATCTAATCAAATGTTCTAATACTTTCTTACCATTGTATTAGATGCTAAAATCATATATTGATAGGTTAGCTTAACATTTAGGTAGCAGAACCTTTGGAGAAGGTGATTGAAAATCCTATGTATTAGGTGGGTCTAATAGCCTATTGTAAATCCTTTAATAGGGTGACACTTCATGTAAAATGTTTTCTAAATCCTCTAATAAGGTTTCTATTGACACAGTGTAAAGCCTTTAACAGGGCAAACCATCAGAAGTGGTTAAATATATATTACGGCAGTGATTTTTGTGGATATCATCCCCACCCCAGTTTTACCTTCTTATTCTTAGAGGGTTTCTGGATTATCAATTCTGGTGTTATGTGTTATTGCATGTGATTTAATTTATGATACTTTATATTTTTACATGCATGCAATTTATTTTTTAGTTATATGTTTAAAGGATTGAATAAGGTTAAAAGTGGTGTACTTCTAATTCACTCCCCCCCTCTTAGAAGTACTCTTCACATTATGAACATTCCAACACTTGGTATCAGAGCTCCAGTTCTCACAAGGATAAGCCTAACATCTTAGAGAAAAGGTCTAGAGAATGGAAGTCTTCAAACTTGGAAAGATAATAGACAATCAAGTGATTGATGTATAATTAGCTCTACATAAAGTGGAAGAAGCTAGAGAAGAATTGAGAAAATCCTTAAAAAGAAGAAAGGAGATAGCCATAACTGAAAATGGCATACATTACAAGGAGATTGATAAAACATAGGTGTTTTCTAATGAATATTCCAAGGAATTTGATGTAGTAATAGCATAATTGATGGAGAAAAATAGAGCTCAAGCAGAAGAAATAAGATCTCTTAAAATGGAACAAGAATCACATGCCATAATGCTTTGTGAAGTGACTGAACAAAATAAAAGATCCATTGAAGAAAATGCCATGATAGAAGATGACAAGAGAAATCTCACAAATAGACTAGAGGAGAAGACAATTGAATTTGAAAAGATCCCAAACATGCAGCTAGATACCTTAAGCCAAATAATGAATTCTCGTCATGAGCTAAACATGAAGGATATTGAGATTTCCACTCAGATGTTGCAAAATAAATTGAAAAGAGAGAAAGAAATAGCAGAAAGCTATAACAAACCCAATGAGGCTATCAAGTATTTTGAGAAATTACTAAAATCACCAAGGGCCAGTAATGAAACTTCAGGACTTGGCTACACCAGCATTGAATAAGGAAAATCATCCAAGAATACAAAAAAAAGGAATAAAAAAGGTAAGAATACTAAAGCTACTTGTCATTTCTATGGTAAAAAGGGACATACCTCTAATGTGTGTAGGAGCAAGAATAGTCATCAACATAATAAGCCCACAAATGCAAGCTTTTGTCATAAGTGCAAAAAGTAAGGACACTCAACACAAGAATGTAGAACTAAAACCATGAGGACACCAAGATTTGAAGGTAATTGCTACAAATGAAAAAAGTATGGACATAGAGATTTTGAGTGCAGATCAAAGCCTATGTGGACACCTAATCAGCCTATAAGAGGAACCAATCATGAAAATCACTACAACTGGGATTACAATACTAGGTATAGCTGTCACTATTGTCAAGAATATGGACACATCCCTAAGAATTGCATAAGAACACATTTTGGAGGAAGTTACAGTAGATGGTTGAGCCAAATCACATGTTTTAGTTGCTTGAAAACTAGTCATATTAGCAGGAATTGTCCAACAATGTCAAGAGCACCCAAGATAGAAGTTAACAAAGGAAAAGAGAAGGTTGATGTTGAACAAATAAGAGGACAAATGAATAAGATGTGGAAG
Organism: Cupressus sempervirens; assembly: GCA_028749045.1. NCBI lineage: Eukaryota > Viridiplantae > Streptophyta > Pinopsida > Cupressales > Cupressaceae > Cupressus > Cupressus sempervirens. The sequence goes on from CM053793.1 coordinate 706,487,090, forward strand.
AAGAAAGGTGAGTGCAACACATATAATGGAGGGATCACTTCACCCAAGAGGTCAAGTGATCACACTTCATCCAATTAAGCACAAGAAAGGAATATGGAACTGGTATACAAAGCTACATCATACATGATCAGTTCCAAAGAATAAACAAAGCACTGCAAAGAAGAAATCTGCATGAGAGAAGATGCCAAGGAAATTTTTTGAAGAAGTTGTTGAGTTACCCTTAGATGTTGATTGAAGGTCCAATGGATGCTGAGTTTCCAATAGTTCTGAGCTGATAGTTGAAGCCAAGTAAATGAACTACAATGGAAGCTGAGTTATACTAAAACCTTCAAGTGCCAAGTTTTATAGCTGTAAGCATGAAGCATTTAATGCTAGGTCTCTGAAAGGTATAAGGTTGAATTTTGTTCATTTTCATATCATTCTAATGTAGAGAAAAGAGATGAATAGAAAAGGTTTACATCGATTACAACAAAGATTCAACATGAACTCATTGATTCAAAGGTATTTATCAAGTGTCAAGCTACGCAGAATTATAGTTTTTAATACATTTTAAAGCCCTAGTTTGATAAAATGGCCTCTAGCTCTAGAAACCCTAAGGAAAAGGAAGAACATGAAATTCAACTTGTTAGCAATGAAGTCAAACAACTCAAATTTAGACCAATACCTAAGGTTGGTTATAAAAATGACCCAATCAGTGCATTATCCATCATTCCACCCAAAGTTGTCATGGTTCAAGATGTAAGAAAGTGCTATAATTAAAAAAGTGGTGCCAGAGGTGATTTAGAAATCTTCAATGCCTATGATAAGCTGTGTGACAGTAAAATACTAAAGGACGAGTTTCAAATTATTGAGAAGAAGGTTTGACCAAAACCCTAGTTTTCCCTACAGTGTTCAAAATAGAATGGATTCATATTATTCTAAGCCAAAATTCATGATGGATATCTATGGGTAGAGATATGACCTATCAAGATGACAAAGAGGATTGTGCATAGGGTAACTAGTCTCCCAACCCTAGATCGGCCAAAGACCTTGTGAAGTGACAGAAAGGAAGTTATTGAGAAAAATAATGGACAAAATGGAATAATAGGGGAATGACTATTAATACTATGACTAAACCCCTAATTGACTTTGCTATGAGGATAATTTTACATAAATTCTATCAATCTAGTAGACTAAATAGCATACCCTGCATAACAATTGATGTGGCTTATAAGTTGGTGAAGAAATATCACACTTATGATCTAGCAGAACTCATGTTGCATCAAATCAATGAGAACCTAGGAGCCATAAGGAGATCAAAAGGAGCACAATAAAAATTTGGCTCAGTTCTCATGTGCATATTCTTTTATGTGATGAAAGAATTCCCTTTAATTGGGAAGTGAATTGGAATTCTAACAAGTCAACAGTCACCCTAATCAATGAGTTCATTGTTCAAATGGGAGATAATTTTGAGACACAAATGACCAGCTATTTTGAAGACTTTAAGAAGTCTATGAAGCAAAGGATGAGGATACCAATCTCATTATTTGAAAAATGTGCCAATGATATATGTCTTTTGGTTGATATTGATTTTACCTACATTTAAGCAGCAATACCAAGGGTAAGATTGCTAAGGCCATTAGGTTATGAACTTGATATAGATGAAGCCTCAGCAACAATCACAACATTGCTAGCAGAAGAAATTGATAAGAAGGCTCCTCACTTTGGGACTTATGATGTTGATAAGTCCAAAGTAGAGATTGAATTGAAAGTCACTTCAGTTATCAAGAAGAAAGAAAAAATGGTGAGAAAAATAAAGAAGAAATTTGGAGCCAGCATTGATGGTGAAGTAGGAGAAGAAGACATAGAAGAAGTAGAAGGTTATAGTGAAGAAGAAGGTGAGCAAGGGCAAGAGCTAGATGAGTTGACAAAAAGTCAAGGAGAAGACAAAGAGGAAGGTTCCAAGGGAGAAGAAGCTAAGGAAGCACCTACACCTACCAAGAAAAAGTAGAGGAAGACAAAAACTCAGCCTACAGCTCAACCAAAGCCTAAGAAGGTAACAAAACTAGCACAAACCAAGCCAGCTTTAGCTAAGCCAATAGCAACAAGGGCCACAACAAGAGCATCAACTCAAAAGGCCAAAGAGGTAGTAAAAGAAAAGAAGAAAGCCACTACACAACTAGCTGAAGAGCCCAAGAAAAGGAGAAGACATGTAGCTCAACTAGATACAGATGATGAAAGGATAGAATTTGAGGACATAAGCCAATTTAAAGTGGCAAGCCATCCACAAAAATATGCAACTGATAAGCTTTTTAATAAGATTAAAAATGTAGATTTAAATGATTTAAAGTCTCTTAATTTTAATAAGCTTAGCAGGGAAGAGCAGAATAAAATAGAGGAATCAGTGTATGCCGTGATGGCAGAATTTAAGAACACACCTCTAGAGCTAACACTATACCAAAGGAACTATATGAGATAGTAGAGAATAAGTGGCATTATTGTTTAAAGATGGAAAGGGAGATTAGAGAATCTATCGTAGCTCAAGTGAAGCCTGACATGACAAAGGTTCAAATAAATAAGGAAAATAAGAAGCATAGTGGGAAATTTGCACCCAAATATAACGCCTTTTGCATTCTTCAGAAAAAATTGAAAATGTTGTAACTAAATGCACACAGATATGGAAAACAATTTACAAGATTACTGATGATAAGGTGGAAGAAACCAATAAGGTAGAAACTAGTGCCAGTAAGAGGGTAGAAGAGTAGAAAAGAGAGGAGAAAGAAAATGAAGAATAAAATAAGGAAGAGGAAAAGAAAGGTGAGGAAGATAAAGGAGAAGAGGAGAATAAGGAGAAAGAACTAGCTAAGGGAGAGGAAACTATGGCAATAGCTAACCAACAACAAGAAGATGAACAAAGTGTGCAAGAAATACAATTGCGATCTCCTAGTCCACCTCATGTAATCACTACACCTGTAGAAACAGTAATCATAAAGGATGTTACTAACAAAGTAGCTCAGAACATCAATCCACTTACTATAGAGGATCTCCCAAAGATCCTTCACCAATCTACTCTACAAGCATAGTTGTGTACAAGCCCTCTATTGGTGAGTGTAGATGAGCTACAAAAAGTAGTAGCAACACCACAAAGGGAAAAGGTAAAAACACAAGAACCACCTTTCACTTTAGAGCTACTAGGACTAAAATTTTGATGCTGCTAGCACCACCTCCACCAAGTGCAACAAATGATAATGATTAGATATCAAGTCTAGAGGAGAGGAAATCAAAAGAAAAGGAAGATGCAGCAAAAGAAAAGGAAGATGCAGCAAAAGAAAAGGAGAAGGTTGCCATTCAGACATTGGTAGAATTACCAAAGACTAGCACTCCTACTAAAACCATTCAGAAGCCAAGCACTAATGTTATTCCCTTGCAATTTTCAACTCCAGGCTTGATTTCAACAAGAGTGGCCAAGGTACTTCACTATGGAGACCCTTAATTAGATGAAGAGATTGTGATACCCTCCTATGATTCCAAAACTATCACAATAGCAGAAATGATTGAAATGCAAAATGCATTGGATAGAAGGATGAGACAATAAATAATGAGGAAAAAGTTTAAACATAAACAAGCACTTCATGACATCAAGGACATTTTCATGGATGTTTTCAGCTTGCAGTCACCAGATGAAGGAAAGCCAATAATTGAGCAACTATAAGACATAGTTGACCAGCTGACAAATGAGGACCAGGACACTAATGTCAAACTCATGGAATGGTCAGAAAGAAAGTTTCAAGGAAAGGTTAATGAGAAGATATCAAGTGGAATTGCACTTGAATAGGTAGAGTTGGCCAAGACAATAGATAAGGCCAAAATTGTTCTTGAAAACATTTTTTCATTATATAAGAAGTTGTGTGACTTTTCAAATTTCACACAAGAAACTAATCAAAGAATAATGAGCTTGGAAAGGAACTTGAAAATCTCTAGCATGCAATTACCTAGAGATCCAACTCAGAGTGAGAACCATTTTTCACAATTTCTTCACACACAAAGGGAGTTAGCTGTACAAATAATAGAGGAAGCAAATATTAAGGCAAAATCAATGTAGATCTAGTCCTCTATAACCCCTCATTTAGAAGTCCTCCACAAGGAACAAGTTTATGCTGAGACAATATTAATGAAAGATCCAAATATTTCTACCCTTGATGGACTTGTACACCTTGTTGTAGAGACTGCCACCCAACACAAGTCACTTGACATAGCCTTGGAAAATTGGGATGCAACTCTGAAAACAATAATGCAGGTAAACAGTCATTTTTTGGCTAAATATGGTATTACTCCTTAGAGCCTTTTGAAATAAGTGTCAAAAAGGGGGAGAATTAATAAAAGGAGATATATGCTTTTTAATGAAGATATAAGATAGGGGGAGAATACCAATAAATTTTGATAGCCAAGAGGGGGAGAGACAAAATTTAGAAATTTTGGTAATCATATGGAAAATAGCTTTGATGCAAATGCAAAACTTCCTAGATATAGAGGCAGAGGTACAAAATATAGGTACATGACGAAAGACAAAGAGTATTAGGCACATTCAGTACAAAATTTTGATTACAAAGTAGGGGGAGTTAAGGTATTTTGAAATTTTGTAGATAAGGAACTCATAAGGATAGAATATCAATGATTAGTTAAGTGTTTTTGACACTCATGTCAAAGGGGGAGATTTTTAGTCCTTAGATAGTTCTGGCATTTGAGTGTCAACACACTTAATCACTTTTTGTATTAAAGCTGAGTACATTGTGTATGTCGAGCCATAGTGTGTGGCGAGCTAGCATTTCAATAGGTGTTGAGTGGCTTCAGGTCCTAACCAATATATAAGTGTCAAGTGATATACAGGTGTTGAGTCATAGTTGATGCCAAGCAAGTTAGAATGTAGTATATGCCGAGTGAGCTAGAATCATATATGTGCTAAGCAAGATAGAGTGTAGTTGGTGTCAAGTAATCTAGGATAGTATGTGTCAAGCACTGGTAGTCCAATATGTGTCGAGTAACATAGAATCAACATATGAGTTTGTGCCCTAAAAAACTCAAATGTAAACTATTTTTGGAGCTAACATTGAAGGATTTCGAAAAGGAAATAAGGATAAGGATGAATCATTTACATTCCCTATGTGACTTGCATGCAACCAATAAAAAAAATGGAGAAGGCATGCAACCAATGAGAAAAATGCAAGGTATGAGTGGGAATTTGAGATTAAATATGGATCATAGATCCATACCTAACCCTAAGTCTTTGTAATCTTTAAAAGGAGGTTGAATACTCCATTTCATAAGAGGATAATAATAGTGTATGGGGATAATATAGCAAAATTTTAGTGTGAAGAGAATAGAGCAACAATTTCATATCTAGTTGATCAGAATAACGCAAGGGGCAAGGAACACAATCAAACATCAGATCTTAGAGGATCAAGATTAGAGAGAGTAGATCAAGTGTTTGAATCCAGCAATTAGGGATTGCATACTATCAGGTCAAATGTTCTAATACTTTTTTACCATTGTATTAGATGCTAAAATCCTATATGGATAGGCTAGCTTAATAGCTAGTTAGGAGAAACTTTGGAGAAGGTGATTGAAAATCCTATGTATTAGGTGGGTTTATTAGCCTATTGTAAATCCTTTAATAGGGTGACACTTCATGTAAAGTGTTTTATAAATCCTCTAACCAGGTTGCTATTAACATAGTGTAAAGCCTTTTATAGGGCAGACCTTTCACAGGGCAAACCATCAGAAGTGGTTGAATATATATTGCTACAGTGATTTTTGTGGGTATCATCCCCACCCTAGTTTTACCTTCTTATTCCTGGAGGGTTTATGGGTTATCAATTCTGGTGTTATGTTTTATTACATGTGATTTACTTTATGATACTTTATATGTTTACATGCATGCAGTTTAATTTTTAGTTATATGTTTAAAGGATTGAATAAGGTTAAAAGTGTTGTACTTTTGATTAACCCCTACCACCCCCCCCCCGCACTCTTAGAAGTACTCTTCCCATTTTGAACATTCCAACAAAGGTAGGAAACTAAAAAATTCCCTCAACACCCAAGGTGAAGGGTCCTAGTGCCAAATACCTATCACAGGTATGGATGTGGGCTTAATGGAAGGATATCACCAACCCCACAAGACAAGGTAACCTAATCACTAGGTCTACCCGAGTTTTGAGCACCAAAAACTCAATATGCATTAATGGAATCCCTTAGCCAAAAGAGGCATCAAACCCCAAAAATTGAATATAAAGACCAAGGGTGGCTTGCAATCACTAATATGGCCTATTTAGGTCCTAAGAAACATAAATCAATGATTCATTTCATCAAAGACAACTTATAGCATGAAGTTGCTTTGAAAAACCACTAAATTAGCCCTCCTAGAATGAGAAAGAAGTATAAGTTTGGATGGTTCCAAAGGACATGGTGATTTTTCTAGAGATTTGGATACCGTTTTTGGTCTTATGAAATATTAAAAAGTTCCTAAGCATGGAGAGGAGTGGAGGTTGCTGTTGTTGCAACATTAGACTGGATTTGAAGGCCTAATTAGGGCTTCATTTGCACTATAGGTATAATTTCTAGAAAGGTAAAACACAATCCAACTATTAGGATATGTGGGGGCATGTAAAAGAGACAATATTCCAGGGTCTTACCCTCTAGTGAATCCAAGAACTCAATCTAGAAGGGTATGTTGTAAATGTTGATTAGTGTACTCTTCATGATGCACACCTAGGGTATGGCAGCGAATCCATCTCCTTGAATCTTCTGGAAAACCAATTATAGAATAATAAAGTACATTGTTACACTTGCTACTCCTCCAAAGGGCATAAATTTATCATGGTGGGATATGCCAAAATAACCTAGCCCTAGCAAGTTGCTAATTTGTAGGCTAATTTCCAAGCAGCAGGCAAAAAAATTTGAATAACTTTCAACCTATGAAGAGTTAGAACATGGGACTTATTATAAAATTAAATAGATAAAATTCCATAACTTTTAGATCAACTAAGACATCTCCAATCATCCATATAGTTTCGTACAATGGTCTGCAACACGTGTTTATGCAAGGAAAAATGTTGATTTTATTGCTTTTAATATAGTATGATCCTAATGGTTACATGAGTGGTTTGAAAAAACAAGCCATTTGGGAGAGGATTTTACACGTTTTAACAACTTTTTAAGAAGTTGCTCAAAGTTGCTGTGACTAATTTTAGAGCAATTTTGCATATTTTGCAATTTTTCATATCTAGTGACCAAGATTGGTCATAACCTTATTTTTATGATCCCTAATATATCTAAACATGAAAAACATGAAAAGAATGCAAACACCTATGCCTAGGATCATTAATGACCAATAGTTAGACAAGGGCTTATAAAATGTCAATCTTGTAACTATGGCCTTACACTGATCCAATGTTAAATCTATTATTCCTAGGCATGACTAGAGGCCACAAGGACCTTAGTTTGAAATCTTAATGGTGCTTGTTGAAGGTAGAGTGGGTGCTTCGATACCAATACCATATCATGGTAGGCCTCTTAACAAGAAGTTGTGGAAAGTATGTGAATTTGATCATGAGGCAATACTTTATATAATAAGGGTTAGAATTGATCTTGAGGTTTCCTTTATTTATTGTGTGCCATATAGCTGAATAATTCTACATATGGTAGAATAATTTTGAAAATTTTGAATATATGTTACGTGAAATGTCTCAACTTAGCAGTGATGTGCATATGTAGATGCCAATTTTTGTATATAAAAAATAGAAGACATGTAACATGTGCATATTTGTATGTCATATTTTGTATAAAAATTTGATAAGAGATGTCACATGTGCATATCTAAATGCCAAATTTTGTCTATAAAACCGATAAGACATGTTACATGTGCATATTTATATGCCATATTTTGTATAAAAAATTGATAAGAGATGTCACATGTGCATATTTAGATGCCACATTTTGTATATAAAAAAGAGAAGACATGTAACATGGACATATTTTAATGTCGTAAATATTGTTCTTTGTGGGTTTGATGACATCCTTAACAAAAATTCAATTATCGTCAACTTATATGGATTTAGATGGTTGTCCTCTTGCATTTTTCTCCCAAATTTACCAAAACATTAGGAAAATAAATTGTAGATTTGGATACCAATTTGGCTTTTCTACAACATATGCAAATCTTGGATAGGATTGTTTTGGATCATGCCCCTTTTGTCACACTATGTCACACCTTTCTAGGCTTAAAATAGCCCTTTGATTGGCACACGACATCATGATGAAATTATCATGAGGTCAATTGGGTCTAGAAGAGCTAGGGTTAGGTTTTTATCATAGGTAAGGTTTTTGGTTAAGTTTGAGATGATAGGAAGGTCATTTGACCAAATTGGTGATGCAAAAAAATGTAAAATTTGCATTGTGTAACTTTGCAACTTTCAAAAGTTGCTTGAGAAACCTTTGACAAGAATGTTGTAAAGTGTTGAAGAGGAGTCCTAAAAGGTGACTAATCACCCAACCACCCTACACAAAGCACAGGAAGAAAAAAATTGCATAATAGTGCAAAAAGTAGTTAACAGGTTACAAAGTGTAAATTTTGCAAAAGTGCAATTTTTTGCAATTGCTCACAAAAATTGTCAAGAATACACAACCAACTGCAAAAGTTGGTTGGGAAATGATCAAATGACCTAGAAGAGTGTATATGTGTTGGAGATCATGATGAAGAGGCTAATGGAGGATTTTCAAAATCTTCTTAGGAGAATGCTAATGTTTTCTTTTTTTTTGTAACAACACCTTACTATTCCTTCCAAAATAATAAACTCTAGGAACTTCAAGAATCCTAACTTATAGAGCTTCACAACACCCAAAACCCTATTCACTCTCAAGCTCTAGTTTCTAGCCTATCTTTTAGGCCTCTAGACCAGTTTCCACCAAAAAGGTTGTAGATCCTTTCAAACCTCAAATCAATCTTTCCAATCACATTTTCATTCAAGGTAACATCCTACGACTTCTAGGAATGACACTGGATTGACCCCAACTGATCATGAGCATCATTTGCAACAACATTTTCAAAATATCCTGGCTCACCTACTCCTAGTAGTTAGCCTAGGGCATCATCCATAGCTTGGAAACCAGTCAAACAAATACAAAGAAAAGAAATAAAATTGTTTATAGAACCTAACTTATCATCCCATAAGGTTTCACACATTTTCCAACATGGATGATTAGGTTAGAGCCATTATTGTGATAGCAGCTCTATGAACGGAAATCACAAACAAGTCACTAAGAAAATTCCTCAACTCCCTAATCTAATAACTTCAAAGAAAGTTTGGATATGCAAAAGAAAGATGAAAAAATACTCTATCAATATCTGAAGCTAGATCATCTATCCCAATCCATATACAGTCATACTAGGGCATTAAAGCATTGCAAAAATAATAATAAATATTACAATAATCCATACAATAGGTACACACATGTGGAATCTAATTGGAAACCTTCTAACCTTCCAAAATATGTTCCCCATGCAAATATACCTAAGTATGCGTATTTATAACTTCCCAAACCTCCATTTGCAACTTTTTGCAAAAATTGCAAAAGTTGCTCAAGCAACTTTTTGAGCAACTTTGTAACTTTAGAGCAATTTTTGCTCTTGACATATTTTGGTAAAATGGGTCCATCTTGGACTATTGTAGGACCCTAGTTAAGGTTCCTATGACCTATTAAGTAACATAATATCTTAGTTGCCCATTCCTAACAACTTTTAACCTATTGATAAACTTTTGGCTCATTGAGAAACTTTTGACCAACTTAGGACCTAATTAGCAATTTTTGCTTTTCCTAGCAATCCACGAGTGCTCTATTAGCTCGAGTTGGTTGGTCTAAGCTATGGAAAATCTCATTTTAGTGAGAATGTCCCTTTGATGCTATTGAACACACTAAACAAAAGAATCCCTAAATTTCTCTAAGCACCATCAAGCTGTGATCTTTGATGAACCATTTCTATGAGCTCATGTGAAGTATTGATGAATTGTTAGGTACTATAGGATTTCATTATCTAGGCCTACAATAACCTATCTCATTTAACTTATTTGGATTTTTCATCTATATCTCGCTTACTACCAAAAGTGTAATGTTGCTTAGTTAAAATGAGCAAGGTTGTATATCTTTCAAACTATTGGTGCTAAGATCGAATTGTCTGCTTTGTTAGCTCTAGTTGGTCAGGTTTATGCTAGGAACAACCTTTTTTCAGCCACAATATCCCTCCCATGGTATTGATGACAATAAATAGAAGCATCCTTAAAGGTCTCTAAGCACCACTGGGCTGTAATCTTTGATCGGCCATTTCTCTAAGCTTGTGTGAGGTATTGACAAACTATTAGGTGCTACATGATCATGTTATCTAGGCCTATAACAACCTATCTTAGTTTTTATAGATTCAACCTTGTTTGGATTTTTTGGGTGATGCGACGCGCTTCCCTGCCCATAGGTGGTTAATTATGTGGTGTTCCATGTTTACTAACAGTCATGGCTTTTGGTGCAACGGCAAATGGGCCCAACAATTGGTATCAGAGCTTGGTTTTGGCCTGGTCATGGGTTCAAATCTCCTCGGTGCCTTCCCAGCCCGCGTAAGCACCTGGTATGTGTGTCGAGGGGGAGATTGTTGGGTGATGCGATGTGCTCCCCTGCCCACAGGTGGTTTATTATGTGGTGTTCCATGTTCACTAACAGTCATGGCTTTTGGTGCAACAGCAAATGGGCCCTACAAGATTTGGCATCCATAACTTTCCTATTGTGAAAAGTTACAATGTTGCTTAGTTAAAATGAAAAAGTTTGTGTATATTTCAAACTATTGATCCTAGGACTGAATCATCTACTTCATTAGCTCTAGTTGGTCACTTTTAGCATAGGACCAACCTCATTTCAGCCATAATGTCTCTATGATGGTATCGACCACATTGAATGGAAGTTTCCCTAAGGTTCTCTAAGCACTATTGAGCTATGATCTTTGATACAAATAAAAAAATCATGACATATTTTTACTTTTCATGTCTTATTACATAAAAATAAGTGACATATGATTACATGTTATAAAGAATTTGATAAACATGTCTCATTTTCTATATAAGAAATGAACATTCATGTGTTTGATTAATTGCAAGGAAGTAAGTTGAAATACAAGTTTGTATGCACACATTGAACAAGTTGGATGGAAATCCAAGTTTAATGTATATCAAAATGAACAATATTTTATGTCATATCAATCATATAGTTACAAAAAGATGTTATTTCTCATCAATAAAATACAAAAGTTGAATACTCAACAAATGTCGAATATGTACAATAGAAATGTTGAATGTGCACAATATAAATCTTGAATATATATACAATAAAAAATTCAAATACATGATAGATGTTGAATGTGTACAATAGAAATGTTGAATGTACACAATACAAATCTTCAATATATACAATATAAAACTCAAATATATGTCAATGTCATGTGATGACCACAACTACATATGTATATCAGTATCAATATCTATGTCTATGTAGGATCATTAAAATTGAGCCTCTTTGATGTAGTTTATGGATCACTAGGTGTTTGTAGAAGAAAAATTAAAATGCACTATCAAATATCTTATCTATAAGTAGTATGATAATAACTAGAAATTCAGTTCTAAATTATAGATAATTGAGTTGTTCATTACCTTATCCCTTTGTCCCATAGTTGGACTAAATGATAATGGTAATGGACTCCTTCATTGATGGGTGGGACTCCTAAAAAAATGATGAGGTAGAGTGATGATGGGAGACACAACTACCGATGAGTCAATGCTCATAGGAGGCACAACCACTGATGAATATATGCTAGTATGAGGCACAACATGTATGGTAAGTGATAAAATGTTAGCATTAATTATAGAGTGGCATTATGGATTTTGAATAGAGTATAAAAACAAAAAATGTACTGTAGCTTAAGCTAGATCTCCCATGCTAGTAGGAGGTACAACCACTGATGAATAAGTGTTGGTATAAGACACAAACTATATAGTAAGCAATAAAATGTTAGCATTATAGAGTGGAATTAGGGATTCCAAATAGAGTAGAAAAACAAAAAATGTACTACAAACTGAGCTTATCTCCCATGCTAGCAAGAGATAAAACCATTGATGAATAAATGATGGTGTAAGGCACAACAGCCTGTATGGTAAGTAATTAAATGTTAGAATTATAGAGTAGGTGTTAGGGATTTCTATCACACATACAAGTAATTCAAATTGACATCATGAGAGGACTTCAACTAAGACTCTACATACATACCTCTTCCCTCTATTGTGTTTGACCCTCTCTTTGATGCTTGGGACTCCTAACAAAAGGAAATGGGAAAGGATTTGTACAAAGTCTCAAAGAGTGTTGTAATAGGTAAAAGATAAATAACACATGTTAATAGGAAAAATTGTTGATAATTATTATAAAATAGAAAAAATAAATATATACTCATTTGTAAATGCAACTATTTAATACATATATAGAAAAAGTGCATACTATAACCTAAAATTTATGAGAAGGAAAATATGAAAGTTTACCTCTTACATTGCCTCAACATTGGTAGTCTTGGGTGCATTCATCAACTCTACAAAGCTAAATTGTTTCTACATATATTCAACAAACAAGTAAGCCTGCACTCATCAATATTGAGTACATGTATATAAATTCATTCATAATAAATTTCAAAATATAAAATTGAATTGTATTTAATACCTTTTCTTGTTTTGGTGTTCTTGTTGATTTCTTTCCCTTTGCTCCAGACCTTGAGCTATGTGGACTACCCTAAAGAAGAAACAAATATAACATAAGAGGAATCAATAAGACACATCATGAGTTCAAATCAAATCATAAACTTGATAAGTGTGCAAGATATGATACCGCATAGCTCTCAAGGCCAAAGTTAATGGTAAAAAGTGTGACATCATCAATTTGAGAAATTTCAACCCCTGAAAAGCCTTTAAAATAGTAAAGAGTTATTTTATAAATATGAGATAATGTTGTAAATGGAAAGAAAACACAATAGCAACTAGAATATAATAGGAGGGAAAGAAGACAAAAGGACTTCAAGGAAAATATTGGAAGGATAATACAAGGCCTAAATAAAAAACAAAGAGACTGAAAAAGAAAAGAGATATACAAATGAACTTTTGGCACCTTGTCAAGAAATAAAAGTGGAGATTCATGGTCTCCACACTCCTGCAAGACACCCTATGTGATATGGAGGTTCTTTGATGTGGATGGGTATTGTTGAATCTAAGATTAGTTTTGATTATTTTGTGTCAATGCACTTAAGATGTTTACTAAGTTCATGTCGAGTTAGTAACACATGCTGAGTAAAAAGTTGATGCCAAGTTACAATGTATGCCGAGCCAAAGAATTAAATGGGTGCTAAGTGAACTTCAGGTGCTAAGCATTCTTCAGGTGTCGAGTGAAGTTGAAGTGCCAAGAAAATTATAGGTGTCGAGTCACTATAGAAGCCAAGTGGAACAAAATTGCTATAGGAGCCGAGTGAGCTAGTTTTTCTATATGTGTCGAGCATCAGAGGCAACAAGTGCCAAGTAACACAAAAATCAGCATATGAGTTTGTGCCTTCACAAACTCAGATGTAAAACCATTTTTTGAGCTGACATAGATGAATTTTGAAGGATATTAAAGATAAGAACAAATCTTTTGCATTACCTATGCAATCAGCATGCAACCAATAAGAAAAATGGAGAAGGCATGCAACCAATAAGAAAAGAGCATGAATTGAGTGGAAAATGAAGAATGAATATGGATTGTAGATACATACCTAACCCTAAGTCTTCAAAATGTTTAAAAGGAGGATGAAAACCCATTGTATGCATGGATGAATGAAGTGTATGGGTGAACTATAGAGAAATTCATAAGGGTTAGAGACTTAGTGAAGAATAGGGCAGCATTATAGAATCTAGTTGTTGAAGAATAGAGTATCAAAACATAGTAAAGTGACATATCATATCAAGCAATGATTAGATCAGCAAGAGTAGAACAAGGATTTGGAATCAATAATTGAAGATTGAAAAGCTATTAGGTCAAAGATTTTCTAATACTCTCTAGTAATTGTATTAGATAATGGAAATCCTATGGACTTAGGTTGGCCTAGCAGCCATTTGTAAATCCTTTAAAAGAGTGGCATTCCAAGTGAATGTATTGAAGTCCTTTAACCAGGCCTACTTTTAGTAGGGTAGTGAAATCCTTTAACCAAGTCACATTAAACAAAGTGTAAAGTCTTTAATAAGCCATGCCTTTCATAGGGTAGACAATTGGAAGTGGTCAAACATTGTAACCTTGAATAGTTACACATTGCTATAGTGATATTTTGTGGGTATCATCCCCACCCTAGTTTTACCTTCTCATTTTTGGAGGGTTTCTGGGTTACCAAATTTGTCTGTTGTCTGTTTTCATGCATGTCTTTACTTTCAAGTCCATTAGATAGATTGGATGCATGTGAAAGGTTTTAGTTAAAAAATTTAAAATGGTTAAAGTTAGTTACTTCTAATTTTCCCCCTCCTCTCAAAAGTAATCTTCCCACTTGTTAATTCCAACAATTGGTATTAGAGCTAAGTTCTCACAAGAAGGAGTCTTACGGCTTGGAGAAAATATATGGAAAATGGAAGTCTACAAACTTGGGAAGATCATAGAGAATTAGGAAATTGACATATAACTTGGTTTACATGCTTTGCAAGAAGCTAGAGGAGAATTAAGGAAATCCTTAAAGAGAAGAAAAGAGATTTCCATAGTTGAGAATGACACACTGTACAAGGAGATTGACATCTCGAATCTATTTTCAAATGGAGATTCCAAAGAGTTTGATCCAGCAATAGAAGATATGATGGAGAAGAATAAAGCTTAAGCAGAAGAAATCAAAATACTCAAGCTCAAACAAGAATCACAAACCATAATGCTTTGTGAGGTAACTGAATAGAAGAAAAGAGCCATTGAAGACAAGGCTATGTTAGAAGATGACAAGAGAAATCTTGCTAATAGATTGAAGGAAAAGACAATTGAGTTTGAAAGAATCTCTAACATGCAGCTAGATACTTTAAGCCAAATGATGAATACACATCATGAGATGAATATGAAGGATATTGAGATCTCTACACTAAAGATGCAAAATGAACAATTGCAAAATGTCCTAAAAAGAGAGAAGGAGATTGTAGAGAGATTCAAAAAACCTAATGAGGCCATCAAGTACTTTGAGCAGCTACTAAAATCACCTAGGACAAGCAATGACACTTTAGCACTTGGCTACATTAGCACTAAACAAGGAGAGTCATCCAAGACTAAGAAGAAAGGAGTAACAAAGGTAAGAAAACTTAACCTACTTATCATTCTATGGTAAAAAGGGACATACCTCTAATGTGTGCAAGAGTAAGAATGCCCATCAACATGACAAACCTAAGAATGTGGGTTATTGTCATAAGTGCAAAAAACAAGGACATCAAGCACATAACTATAGGACTAGAACTGTCAAAACACCAAAATTTGAATGTCACTGCTACAATTGTAATAAGTATGGACATAGAGCTTTTGAGTGTAGATCAAAGCCTATATGGAAACCTAATCAACCTACAAAGGGAAATAACTATGGACATCACTACCATTGGGATTACAACACTAGGTATAGCTATCATTACTGTTAGGAATATGGGCATGTTCCTAAAAATTACATAAGGACACATTTCAGAGGAAACTACCACAGATGGTTGAGTCATAACACATGTTTCAGTTGCTTGAAGACTAGTTATATCAATATAAATTGCCCAAATAGGTCAAAGGCACCCAACTCAAAGAATGACAAAGGAAAATAGAAGGTAGATGTTGAAAACATCAGAGGACAAATGAACAAGACATGGAAGAAGAAAGATGAGGTTAACACATCAAATGAAGGGATCACTTCACCTAATAGGTCAAGTGGTCATACCTCATCCAACTAAGTAAGAGAAGGCATAAGGGACTGATTTAAAAAGTTTCATTATACATCAGTTCCTAGAAAAGATAGTACTAAAAAGAAGAGATCAACATGATTAGAGATGCAAAGTTCAAATTCAAAATTTTTACCAATATTGTTAAGTCATCCTTAGATGTCGAGTGAATGTTAGTATATGCTGAGCTGATAGTAGGAACTGAGTGATTGATCACAGTCGAGTTGGTAATGGGAGCCGAGTAAAGAGGAAATCTAGTTGGAGCTAAGTGATGGAAAGCCAATGGAAGCTGAGTTATACTAAAATCCTTACGAAGCTGAGTGTACAACTATATATGCACTAAGGATTTAATGTTATGTTTTGCAGAGTATAAGGTCAATTTTTGATCATTTATCATCATTCAAATGCAATGCAAGAATGAGAAGAGCACATAAGTGATTGACAAACAACAATTTAAGCTTTTGCATAGATTTTGACAAAGAACAAGCACCATTTTCATCGATCTAAGGTATTCCTAAAGTGTCGAGTTGCACAGTTATAAACTTTAATATCTATTGAAACCCTAAATTTGCAATATGCCTTCCAGTTCTAAAAACCCTAAGGAAAAGGAAGATTTCAAGGTTTAGCTAGTTAGCATTGAGATTAAACAACCAAATTTAAAAATGACCTTGCTGGTGCACTATCCATTATTCTGCCCAAATTCATAATGGTGCAAGATGTTAGGAAATGTTATAATTGCAAGGTAGGAGCAATAGGAGACATGGAGATTTCATCAAGCATATGATAAACTATGTCAAAATGGAGTGTTAAATGAAGAATTTCAAATAGTTAAAAGAAAGGGCTTAACCATGCCCTAGTTTTCCCCACCGTTTTCAAAACTGAATGGATCAGAATTATCCTAAGTAGGATACATGATGGTTATTTATGGTTAGAAGGAGGACCTATCAAGATAACAAAGAGAATCATGCATAGGGTTATAGGTTTTCCAACCTTGGATTAGTATAAGACCCTATGAAGTGATTCCAAGGGAGCTATTGAAAAGAACATTGGGGCAAAATGGAACAAAAGTGACATGACTATTGATACAATCACAAATCCCCTTCTGGAATTTGTAGTAAGAATCATATCTCATAAGTTCTATTAATCAAGTATATTGAATAGTGTTCCATGCATTGTCTTGGATGTGGTTTACAAAATTTTCAAGAAGGATCACACATATGATCTATCAGAATTGTTATTATAGCAGATCATGAAGAATCTGGGAGCAATAAGAAGATCAAAAGGTGCTCACTGTAAGTTTGGATTAGTTCTAATTTGTATATTTTTCTATTTTTTGGAAGAATTTCACTCTTTTGGCAAAGTAAACTAGAAATCAGATAAGTCAGCTATTACTCAAATTAATGAGTACATTGAGCAAATGGGAGACAATTTTGAATCTCTAATGACTAGTTACTTTGAGGATTTCAAAAAATTCATGAAGAAAAGACTAAGGATGCTAGTTTCCCTAGTGGGACAACACATCAATGATATTTGTTTCTTAGTTGATATTGATTATACTTATATCCAAGTAGTAGTTCCAAGGGTTAGATGGCTATGACCATTAGGATATAAGTTAAACATTGATGAAGCATCAAAAACAATCACAACATTGCTTGTAGAGGAAATTGGTAAGAGTTCCCAACCTTTTGGAACATATGATGTGGTGCAATCCAAAGTGGATATGGAATTGAAAACTACCTCCACTATAAAGAAGAAAGATAGGCTTGTAAAGAAGCTGAAAGAAAAGTTTGGAGAAGGCATTCTAGAAGAAACAAAAGAAGAGGGTGTTGATGCCAAAGAAGGAGATGCTGATGATGAAGAGGAACATCAACCTCTTACATTGACACAAGGCTTAGGTGAGGATGAAGAAAAGGAAGAAGGTGTTGAGGAAGAAGAAGTTAAGGAAGCACTAGCTCAAGCCGAGCCCAAGGAAAGAAAGGCCAAAGCTTAGCATAAAGCCCAACCAAAAGAAAAAAAGGTTACAAAGCCAAGCCAAGCCAAGCCAAATATACTAGTAACAAGAGCCACCACAAGAGCCTCAACTCAAAAGGCCAAGGAATAAGACAAATAAAAGAAGAAGGATATTGAGTAGACTGGTCCTACTTAGAGGAAACCAAGGAGAAAACATTTTGCACAACTAGAGTTAGATGATGAGGAAAGGACAAAATCTAAAGATATCAGCCAATTTAGAGTGGTGAGCCATGCTCCTAAGTCAAATATTGATAAAATTTGTGATAATGTTAGAAAAGATGCATATTTATTTGAGCTGAAAAATATTGATTTTAATAAATTAAGTAGAGAAGATCAAAATAAATTTGAAGAATTAGTAAATGCCATGATGGCAAAATTCAAGAACACTCCTCTTCAATTAGACAATACAATGCCTAAGGGGTTATATGAAATTTTTGAAAATAAGTGGCATTATTATTTTAAAATGGAAAAAGAAATAAGAGAATCCACATTGGCACAAGTGATGCCAAAATTGACTAAAGGTCAAATAACTAAGGAAAATAAGAAACATGGGAGTAAGTTTGCACCAAAATATAGAGCCTTTAACATCTTGTAGAAACAAATTGAAGATATTGTCAATAAATCAACAAGAATGTGGAAGTTGATATATGGCTTGATTACTACCAAGGATGGAGAAGAAGATCCCTTTGAGGGATAGAACACTAAAAAGGATAAAGATGCAAATAAGGTTGAGGCCAATAGGAAAGAAGAAGAAAGAGAACAAGAAAAGGATGAAGTAGAAAAAGAGCCAAAAAAAGAAACAATGGAGGAGGAAATAGAAAAAGAAAAAGAAATGGCAATAGCTAAAGAGGAGTAGAAAACTAAACATAATGTACATGATACAAAATAGCCACCTCCTAGTCCTCCACATACAACACCTACAATTATAGTCATTGCAAAGGATGTTCCTAAGACTTTTTCTTAGAACATCAAACCTTTAACTGTAGAGGATCTCAAGAAGATCCTTCACCAATCAACACTACAAGAACAACTATGCACAAATCCATTATTGGTGAGTGTTGATGAGCTACAAAAAGTTGTAGTAGAAATAACAAAGGAGAAGGAAACCACACAAGATCTATCAACTTAACCTCCCACAGATCAACCTAAAGAGCAAGAAGAATAGGAGAAAACTACTAAGGTTGATTCTACAAAAAAGGTGACAACTACTACCAAGGAGACTACAAAGGAACCAACTAGACAAGATGTTCCTTCAGCACAAACCCTAGGTTCACCTCCTCAAATTGTCATCATTGATCAAGGTAGTAGAGGAGGGGAGCAAGAAGTGGAGAAAACCCCTTAGGAGCAGGAGGCAATACAAACACTGGTAAACATGCCTAGCTTAGGGACTCCTCAAAAGTAGTCGAGCATTGATGCAATGCCACTACAAATATCTACACTAGCCTCAAGCTCTACTAAGGTTCCAGGGGTATTTCACTATGGAGACCCTACATTAGATGAAGAAATAGTCATACCAAGCTATGACTCAAGGACAATGAACTTGCAATATATATATGAAGTGCAAGAGGCACTAGAAAAGAGATACTAAAAAATGAGTATAAGCATAAGAAAGCACTAGTAGAAATTTGGAAAAAAAATTCTTGATGCATTTAGCTTATAGACACCTAATGAAACCAAGCCTATATTGGAACAACTAATAGATATTGTAGAATAGGTGACTAATGAAGACAAGGAAACCAATGTGAAACTCATGGAATGGTCTAAGAAGAAATTCCAAGGAAAAGTAAATGAAAAGATATCAAGTGAAATAGCACTGTCACAAGTTGAATTGGCAAAAAAGATTGAAAATTTGAAAAAGGTACTTGAGAATGTATTCTCATTGTACAAAAAATTGTGTGATTTCTCATATTTCACACAAGATACAAGCCAACAAATAATGAGCTTAGAACAAAATCTAAATATTTCTAGCACACAATTACCAAAAGATCTAGCTCAGAGTGAGAAGCATTTTTCTCAAACGCTTCACACACAGAAATAATTAGCTATGTTGATAGCAAAGGAGGCCAATATCAAGGAAAAACTAATGTAGATTCAATCCTCCATAACTCCACATCTGGAAGTACTTCATAAGGAGTAGGCCTATATAGAAAATATAATAAAGAAAGAACCAAATCTTTCTACTTTACAAGGCCTTTTTCATCTTGCAACAGAGACAACAATCCAACATAAATCACTGGAAATTGCTTTGAATAATTGGGATGCTTCTCTCAAGATGATTATGGAGGTCAATAATTCTTTTTTGGCAAAATATGGTCTTAACCCTTAGAACCCTTTGACATAAGTATCAAAAAGGGGGAGATATAGTTAATGGTGTAGGAGCACCCTTTCAAGGCTCCCACCATATCAAATTTTGGTGTGATGAACTTCTTCTAAGAAGTATGTAGATAGAATAAGAGTCTCTATCTCATTTGGTGTGTTTTTCTCTAGTTTAGGCTCTTGGTCTAAGTGATTGACAATGTATCGTCATGTTGTGATGTTTTGATTTCTAGTGCATAGGGTGTTCCTAAAAAATTGGAAT
Source organism: Cupressus sempervirens (assembly GCA_028749045.1). Taxonomy (NCBI): domain Eukaryota; kingdom Viridiplantae; phylum Streptophyta; class Pinopsida; order Cupressales; family Cupressaceae; genus Cupressus; species Cupressus sempervirens. The sequence goes on from CM053793.1 coordinate 706,507,685, forward strand.
GGTGTATTGGGGGAAGTTTGAATCCCAAGAGTTCCTTGAGAAGACCCAAAAATGGTTTTGGTGACAAAATTGCAAAGAGAAAAAAAAAAGGAACTAAAAATTGCTAAGTTGCTGGTCACCTATGTAGAAGTGTTAAGCAACTTGTGTTAGAGAGCAAGCTAACTTGTTTAAGTGGATAAAAATGCCCTAAATAAACCCATACACCATGGGATATCCTATTTAAGGTTGGAAAAACATGAATCAAAGGTTGGAAGTCATTTTTTTGTATTGCATTGTGCTGCTACAACAAACTGTGACTGGTTTTTAATACATTTTGACTGGTTTTTGGTGTTGTTTGGCAGAAAATCACATTTTTACTGTCATTTTTTTGCATGTTCTAGTTAGTATCTTGTATATTCTCCATTATCCATGAATTATATTAGATTTCTAAACACGTTTTGGAAGGTTTTGTTAAATTTCTTTAAAAGTAAGAGTTTGCTGTCCAGTTTTGAGTTGTCAACAATGAATGGGCTGTAGCTCTTGTTTCCACCGTTGGATGTCCATGGACACTTGGATTCCAAGAATAAAGACCCTAATTTGTAACATATTGCAAGAAAGGGCCCAGAAAATGTGTGCAAGCATTTTTTTGACAAAGCCCTAGGCGAGCTAGGCAATGCCCGCCTAGGAGCAAGCATCAAAGAATTTGTTCTCAAGAGTAAAGCATAAAGATTCAAGACTTTCCCTTTGGAGGGATTCAAGAGGGATATAAGAAGGTTCTTTTTTGTATAGGAGAAGTTTATATGAGCTGAATAAGGTGTTTGAAAGTTGAGGACAGCAGGCAGCCCTCAAAACCCTTCAAAACCCTCATTTTTACCATTATTGTTGTATGGCTTTTTGGTGGCTTAAAACCTCAAAAATATTTGAGTATGTGATGTATGAATTTTTTTTTATTAAGGCTAGGCTTGATGAATCCTGAAGGGTAATAAGTTACTAGCCCTACAAACCCGGGTGGAGGTCTAATTTGGGGCTCTTCCAGTAGCCTTTTTGTGAAGAAACCAAGAAATCGGGTATGAACCCATTGTTACCATCTATTCAAGCATACTAAAAGTGTTACAATAGCACCTTAAAACTCATCAAAACCTTAGTTGGACTAGGTATTACCGTGGAACCCTGGTAGACCTACATATGCATTTTGGAAGAATTGCACTCCTAGGAGGATAAGTGAGTCATGGAGCAAGATTTGATTAGTTCACCTGGTGGGAAGGTTAAGGAAGGTCAGGAGATGTTCTAAGTTGCAAGAAATACTATAGACCATATAGGTGTAGTGAAAACACCAAGATCCTATTGTTGGATGAGAATCATAGACTAGCTAGTCTATCCTAGCCTTCCCCATCAGATTGGTATCAGAGCCTGCAAAGGTGTGGGACAAAGCAAGTGAAAAGAAAGGTGAATGCAGTCACCTAGTGAATCTAGTGATTCTAACACAATGGTAATCAATGTTGAATTGGATAAGAAGGTAGAAGAGCAAGGAGAAGACAACAGGTCTTTGAGAGAAAGATTAGCACAACTAGAATAGTTGTTAAGCGAGGTCCAAGACACTACAGATAAAGTCAAGGACAAGATGGAGCAAAAAGAAGAGAAGGAGGCTAAAGAAAAGGACATTGAGTTGGAAGAAGAAACTCCAACACCAGATCCTATTTTACTAGAAAAGCCTTTCTTGAAGGAAATCAAAGCAATAAATAGTAAAGCCTTGGAAGGCATTCCTCTATTCAGTGGCAAGATGGATCCTGATCTCATCATGGAATGGATTGAAGGAATGGAGAACCATTTTGAATGTGATGGTGTCTCTAATTCTTAGAAGGTTAAAGTGGCAAGGTCAAGATTGAGAGGCACTACTCTCACTTGGTGGAAATTTGTGCAAACAGAGAGGGAAAAAGAAGGAAAAGGTCCTATTACTTCTTGGAAAGGAATGGTGGCTAAAATTAAACAAGCCTACATTCCTAAAGACTATGAAATACAGCTACATAGGAGGAGACAAAATATAAGGCAAAAAGACATGGATGTGCATTTCTATACTAAAGAATTTCAAAAGTTATGCTTGAGGTCTAAAGTGGTTGAAGATGAAAGTATCTGATTGGCAAGATATCTAAATGGACTCAAATAGTCTATTCAAGAAGAAATGAGCCTTGTCACTTCTAAAATAGTTCATCAGTGTTATCAAATGGCCCTAAAGGTGGAAGAGAAAGGAAAAAGAAAGCAAGAACATACTTCCAAGAATAGAGGAAGAGGCAAAGATTCTAGAGGTGGTCAAAGAGGTGGTTCTAGTAGAGGTGGTGAATCAAGAAACCAAGGGGAAAGTAGACTCTTGGAACAAAGTTCTAAAATCAGCACAAGGGGATCTTTTGGTAGAGGAAGAGGATCTCAAGGTAGTAGAGGAAGAGGAGCAGGAAGGAGTAGCTCCTATTTTTCCATGATGAAGTGTTACCAATGTGGACAGCTTGGGCATCCTGCTTATAGGTGTCCTGATAAACCATCAACCTCTACCAATGAAAAAAGAGTGGCTTATGCTCAAGATGATGGTGGAAGCTCAAGAACTAATGAAATTAGAAAACTAGAATTAGAAATGGGTGAGAACTTGATGATTAGAAAGGTGCTTATAAGGCAGCCCAATCCGAGTGAACCTAAGCAGAGGAGGGTTCTCTTTAGAGTCAGGTGTAAGATTCAAGGAAAAGTTTACAAGGTTATAGTAGATTCTGGATCTACAGATAATATTATATTAGAGGAGGTAGCAAAGAAGCTGAAACTTACAAAGGTTCCCCATGCAAATCCCTATAAAGTAACTTGGTTGAATCAAGAGCAAAGTGTACTTGTTAATGAGCAAACATGGGTTGAGTTTTCTATTGGAGCCTATAAAGACAAAGTGCTTTGTGATGTCTTACCCATGGATGCATGCCATCTTCTATTGGGAAGACCTTGGCAATTTGACAGGAAGGTGATTTATGATGGAGAAGAAAATGCCATTTCTTTCAAGAAAGATGGAAGGACTTTCAAAATTTAGTCCTTAATAGAGAATGAAGGGGAAGCCTCTAAGATACCTAGTGTGTTACTTAGTACTGGCAAGGAGTTCTTGCAAGATTTATAGGATGAGAAAACCATAGGATGTGCAGTTATGGTGAAACCAAAGAAAGAAGATACGAAGTTGTAGCCAATACCTCTTGAAGTGCAACAAATCCTTGGTGATTTTAAAGATATTATTTCAGATGGTACACTAGAAGTACTACCACTTTAAAGAGCAATTAGCCATCAAATTGATTTTGTACCCGGTGCTTCTTTGCCCAACAAAGCATCTTATAAGCTTACTCTAGATCAGAATAAGGAAGTGGCAAGACAAGTGCAAGAATTATTGGATCAAGGGCTAATTAAGAAGAGCATTAGTCCATGTGTAGTCCCAGTGGTCTTAGCAGTGAAGAAATGAGGAAAATGGAGGCTTTGTACAGATTCAAGGGCTATTAACCAGATCACTATCAGGTATAGATTCCCTATTCCAAGAATAGAGGACTTGATGGATTGTTTGGGAGGTGCTAGGTACTTTAATAAGCTGGATTTAAAGAGTGGTTATTATCAAATTAGAATCAAGGAGGGTGATGAATGGAAGACCGCTTTTAAAACAACAGATGGGTTGTATGAATGGCTTGTGATGCCATTTGGGCTCACAAATGCCCCAAGCACTTTTATGAGATTAATGAATGAGGTATTGAAGCACTTCACAAGTAGATTTGTGGTAGTTTATCTAGCTGATATACTCATCTATAGCAAGACAAAAGAAGAGCACCTAGAACATGTAAGGTTAGTCCTAAAGAGACTCCAGGAAGAGAAACTAGCCATTAATTTGGAAAAGTGTATAATCATGTAGTAGGAATTGGTTTATTTGGGCTTTGTAGTGTCCAAGGGTAATCTAAAAATGGACCCAAGCAAAGTGCAGGCAATCCTAGATTGGCCTACTCCTAGAACTGGGACTAAAGTGAGAAGTTTTCATGGCTTAGCACAATTTTATAGAAAGTTTGTGAGGAAATTTAGTGGGATTTGTGCACCAATACTAGACACCATCAAAGGTGGGATGAAAACAAAGTTCAAATGGACTGAGGTAGCAGAGAAGGCATTTCAAACATTGAAACAAGAGGTAGCTACAAAACCCATTTTAATCTTACCTACATTTGATAAATTATTCACTCTTGAATGTGATGCAAGTAATGTAGTAGTAGGGGGTGTACTGAGTTAGGAAGGAAGACCTGTAGCATTTTTCAGTGAGAAACTCAATGAAGCAAAGAAGAAATATTCAGCTTATGACTTGGAGTTGTATGCATTAGTACAATCTCTCAAGAAGTGGAGACATTACCTCCTACCCAAAGAATTTGTTGTATTTACAGATATTCAATCTTTGAGTTATATCAACACTCAAGAGAAGCTTAGTAACAGACATTTGAAGTGGATGGAGTATCTATAATATTTTACATTCACAATCAAACACAAGAAGGGGCAACTCAACAAAGTAGCAGATGCCTTGAGTAGGAAGCTTTTGATTGTCCAAGAAGTGCAGCTACAAAGCATTGGAATAGAAGGTTTTAAAGATTTGTATGAAGAAGATGAAGACTTCTCCCAAGCCTACAAGGTATGCCTAGAGTTTGAGAATCATTTTCATAGTGATTTTGCAGATTATACCCTTCAAAATGGATTTCTATTTAAAGGTAATCAGCTATGTGTACCTAAGGGATCCATGAGAGAAAATTTGATTCAAGAGAAGCATAATGGTAGCTTGAGTGGACATTTTGGCATAAACAAGACATTGGAGTTAGTATAGAGATACTACTTTTGGCCTAAGTTAGCAAGGGATGTACGGAGATATGTTGAGCAATGTGGAATATGTCAAAGAGCTAAAGGAGGTTCAAGCAATGCAGGACTCTATCAACCCTTGCCAATTCCAAATAGGCCTTGGGAATGTGTAAGCATGGACTTTGTGGTTGGACTTCCCAAAACCAAATCAGGTATGGACAACATTTATGTTGTAGTAGATAGGTTCTCTAAAATGAGTCATTTTATTCCATGTAAGACTACTCATGATGCAAGTTATATAGCACATATCTTCTTCAAGGAGATAGTTCGGATTCATGGACTTCCTTTGAGTATTATGTCTGATAGGGACAGCAAGTTCATGGGTCATTTTTGGCAAACCCTATGGAAAAGGCTAGGAACTAATCTTTCTTTCAGTTCAGCATACCATCCTCAAACTGATGATCAAACTGAGGTCATCAATAGGGTGCTTAGTAACTTGTTAAGGTGCTTAACAAAGGAGTATGGGCAGACTTGGGATCTTGTTATCTCTCAAGCTGAATATGCTTATAATGATAGTGTTAATAGGACCATAGGAAGAAGTCCTTTTGAGATAGTATATGGTAGACACCCTAGAGGAGTGAATGAGTTGAGAGACTTAGGTCCTATAGAGTTAAAAAGTGGACAAGCTGAAGATTTTACCCAAACTATCAAAGAGGTTAAAGAACAAGTGAAGAAAACTATGTTGGAATCTACTCAAAGACTCAAGGCCAAAATGGATGAGAAGAGGAAAGAAATACAGTTTTAGATTGGGGACTATGTTATGGTCCATCTTAACAAACCTAGAATGCAGCAAGGTATGCCCACTAAGCTCCAAATGCGAAGAATTGGCAAAAAAAGGTTCTAGCGAAGTATGGAGAGAATGCCTACAAAGTGGAGTTGCCATCAGACCTAGCTATCTCACCAGTGTTTAATGTTGCAGACCTAATCAGATTTAAGGGAGAAATCAGTCAGCAAAGTGCAGCTCCACCAAGGGTCCTACAAGACCTTGGCACTAATGCAATGCCGAAGAAACAACCAGACAAAGTAGAGAAAGTATTGGAATCCAAGGTGAAGAAAACCACACGACATCAAGTGTATATGGAACATCTAATCAAATGGGAGGATCAACCTGAATCTGAAGCTACCTGGGTTGAGGAAGCACATTTTAAAAAGTTTGGCATTGATCCAGCTCTTCTTGACCCCAAAGTGCCTTATTTTGTGTTGAGGACCATATCAAATTTTGGTGTGATGAACTTCTTCTAGGAAGTATGTAGATAGAATAAGAGTTTCTATCTCATTTGGTGTGTTTTTCTCTAGTTTAGGCTCTTGGTCTAAGTGATTGACAATGTATCGTCATGTTGTGATGTTTTGATTTCTAGTGCATAGGGTGTTCCTAAAATATTGGAATGGTGTATTGGGGAAAGTTTGAAGCCCATGTGTTCCTTGAGAAGACCCAAAAATGGTCTTGGTGACAAAATTGCAAAGAGAAAAAAAAAAAGAACTAAAAATTGCTAAGTTGTTGGTCACTTATGTAGAAGTGTTAAGCAACTTGTGTTAGAGAGCAAGCTAACTTGTTTAAGTGGCTAAAAATGCCCTAAATCAACCCATACACCATGGGATATCCTATTTAAGGTTGTAAAAACACGAATCAAGGGTTGGAAGTCATTTTTTTGTATTGCATTGTGCTGCTACAGCAAATTGTGACTAGTTTTTAATACATTTTGACTGGTTTTTGGTGTTGTTTGGCAGAAAATCACATTTTTAATGTCATTTTTTTGCATGTTCTAGTTAGTATCTTTTATATTCTCCATTATCCATGCATTAGATTATATTTTAAAACATGTTTTGGAAAGTTTTGTTAAATTTCTTTAAAAGTAAGAGTTTGCTGTCCAGTTTTGAGTTGTCAACAATGAATGGGCTGCAGCTCTTGTTTCCACCATGGGATGTCCATGGCCATATGGATTCCAAGACTATAGACCCTAATTTGTAACATATTGCAAGAAAGGGCCCAAAAAATGTGTGCAAGTATTTATTTGACAAAGCCCTAGGCGAGCTAGGCAATGCCTGGCTAGGAGCAAGCATCAAAGAATTTGTTCTCAAGAGAAAAGCATAAAGATTCAAGACTTGCACTTTGGAGGGATTCAAGAGGGATATAAAAAGGTTATTTTTTTTATAGTAGAAGTTTCTATGAGTTGAATAAGGTGTTTGAAAGTTGAGGACAGCAGGAAGCCCTCAAAATCGTTCAAAACCCTCATTTTTACCATTATTGTTGTACGGCTTTTTGGTGGCTTAAAACCTCAAAAATATTTGAGTATGTGATGTATGAAACAAATGTTATTAAGGCCAGGCCTAATGAATCCTTAAGGGTAATAAGTTACTAGCCCTACAAACCCGGTTGGAGGTCTAATTTGGGGCTCTTCCAGTAGTCTTTTTGTGAAGAAACCAAGAAATCGGGTATGAACCCATTGTTATCATCTATTCAAGCATACTAAAAGTGTTCCAATAGCACCTTAAAACTCATAAAAACCTTAGTTGGAATAGGTATTACCGTGGAACCCTGGTAGACCTACATATTCATTTTGGAAGAATTGCACTCTTAGGAGGATAAGTGAGTCATGGAGCAAGATTTGATTATTTCACCTAGTGGGAAGGTTAGGGAAGGTCAGAGGATGTTCTAAGTTGCAAGAAATCCTATAGACCATATAGGTTTAGTGAAAACACCAAGATCCTATTGTTGGATGAGAAGCATAGACTAGCTAGTCTATCCTAGCCTTGCCCATCAGTTAAGGGGGAGAAATAATTAAGAGGGAGATATAATGTTTTGGGGAAGTTGTAAATTAGAATCAAAGATACAGTACATGAAGTAGAAATAGGCTACTCAACATGAGACACATACAACACAGACTTTTAGTTACAGGAATAGAAATGACACATCAGCTTAGGGGGAGTTACAAAACTTTTGAGGTATGTATATATATATATATATATATATATATATATATATATATATATATATATATATATATATATATATATATATATATATATATATATATATATATATATATATATATATATATATATATATATATATATATATATAGTTTTTATAGAAGTTTTGAAGTTTTGTATATATACCAAACTGTATGCATATTTTACTCAAGGAGATTAGACTCTGATATACTACTAAGTGTATTTGACACGCATGTCAAAGGGGGAGATTGTTGAATCTAAGATTTGTTTTGACTATTTCATTTCAACACACTTAAGATGATTAATGAGTTCATGCCAAGCTAGTAACACATGCCAAGTAAAATATGTATAGATGCTGAGTAAATAGTTGATGTCAAGCTACAATGTATGTCAAGCTAGAGAATTCAATAGGTGTTGAGAAATCTTTAGGTGCTGAGTGAAGTTCAAGTGTTGAGCAAAGTATAGGTGCTAAGTCACTATAGAAGCCAAGTGGAACATAATTACTATAGGAGCTGAGTGAGTTAGTTTTTCTATATGTGTCAAGCATCAGAGGAAACAAGTGTTGAGTTACATAGAAATCAACATATTTGTTTATGCCTTCACAAACTCAGATGTAAAATTGTTTTTGAAGTTGACATAGATGAATTTTGAAGGATATTAAAGATAAGAATAAATCTTTTGCATTGCCTATGCAATAAACATGCAACCAATAAGAAAAATGGAGAAGGCATGCAACAATAAGAAAACATCATGAATTGAGTAGAAAATGAAGAACGAATATGGATCGTAGATTCATACCTAACCCTAAGTCTTTGAAATTTTTAAAAGGAGGACAAAACCCCATTGTATGCATGGATGAATGAAGTGTATGGGTGAACTATAGTGAAATTCATAAGGGTTAGAGACTTAGTGAAGAACAAAGCAATATTGCAAATTCTAGTTGTTGAAGAACAGAGTATCAGAACATAGCAAAGTGACATATCAGATCAAGCAAGGATGAGATTAGCAAGAGTAGAACAAGAATCTAAAATCAATAATTGAACATTGCAAAGCTATCAAGTTAAATATTTTTTAATACTCTCTATAAATTGTATTAGATAATGGAAATCCTATGGACTTAGGTTCGCCTAGTACCCATTTGTAAATCCTTTAATAGAGTGGCATTGCAAGTGAATGTACTGAAGTCCTTTAACTAGGCCTACTTTTAGTAGGGTAGTGAAATCCTTTAACTAGGTCACTTTTAAAAGAGTGTAAAGTATTTAATAGGATAGACCTTTCATAGTGAAAACCATTAGAAGTGGTCAAACATTGTAACCTTGAATAGTTACACATTGCTGCAATGATATTTTGTGGGTGTCATCCCCACCCATTTTTACCTTCTCATTTTTGGAGGGTTTCTGGGTTACCAAATTTGTGTGTTGTCTATTTTCATGCATGTCTTTACTTTCAAGTCCATTAGATAGATTGGATGCATGTGAATGGTTTTAATTAAAAAAATTAAAAGGGTTAAAGTTAGTTACTTCTGATTCACCACCCCTCTCAGAAGTAAGTCTTCCCACTTATTAATTCAAATAGGGTATATGGAGGACAAACTCATAAGGTTCACTAGATGGAGTTCAGGTATGCTAGGAGCAAGATATGTGGATGAGAATTGGATGGATTTGATAAATTTGGCAGGGTTTCAATGATGGTAGGAGATGGAAAGGTATTATTATACTTTTAAGAATACCAATTTAGAAACAATATTCAAATCCAATATATTATTGTACTTTTAGGAATAATTAAAAAACTTTACCTTGGGTGTTCTTGCTCTTAGCTTCACACCTCTAGCAGAATGAGTACTATGTAGTGTTCTCATACTGCTTGTTGCACCCTACATTGCATATTATTTGATCATTTCAATCTGAAGTGCTCTATAAAATTTTAAAAAAAAGATTTACTTTTATGATGTTCAGGTGATTAAATAATATCATGTCAAAACTCATGAGGTTCATTAGATGGGGTTTGGGTAATGCTAGGAGAAATATCTATGTGGATGGAAATTGGATGGATTTGATTAATGGGAGGTACGATGATGGTAGGAGATGGAAGAGGATCTATAAGCAGGTTGTGAATGTCATACCAATTAAGAAACATTATTTTTAAGCCAATGTATTATTGTACTTTTAAGAATATTTAAAAACTTTACCTCGGCTATTCTTACTCCTAGTGTCGCACCTCTAGAAAAATGAACACTCTAAGGTGTTCTTGTACTGCTTGTTGCACCCTACATTGCATATTATCCACATATCAATCTAGAGTGATGTATAATTTTTTTTTTTTTTTTTACTTTTAAGATATTTAGGTGATTAAATAATATCATGTCAAAACTCAAACAAACTTGTGTCCCCTATCCACCAAAGACCATCACCACCAAATCATCTTTGAGAGTGAAATCCCCACCTCCATGTGAATTATAACAAGTATGCCCACAATGTACACATAGATGAGACAACACTCCATCCTAAGACACATCCATCTCTATCCCTTCACACATGTGTTGATAAATAAAATAAAAATGTTGATTGGGCCCAAAAGACTATAATGATACATGTGATAATGATGTAGGTGGTACAAGTAAGCATGACATTAGTGGTGTAGGTGACACAACTGGAGATGACACTAGTGGTGTAGGTGACACAAGTGGAGATGACACTAGTGGTGCAGGTGGTGCTGATGGAGCTATTGTAGGTTATGATGACTGAGGTGGCATAGATGATGATGATGGAGCTATGACATGTTGTGATGACCCTGGTGCCATAGGTGATGATGATGGAGCTATCAAAAGTTGTGATGACCCTAAAGGTCCATGTGATGATGGTTAAGGTGCCATAGATGAAGGAAAACCACCTAACTGTGAGCCATGCTGAATGATAACATATGTTAATGATATAACCACATGAAGAGTCTATAAATCAATAGACTCCTTTAGAATTAATGGAAAAACAACATGAGGCATAGTTTTTCATGTTGTACATCTCCTCTCATGTTGTGGTACCACCATAAGAGCCCTAGGTCTATCATGTACAAAGCCTCTCCCTCTACCTTGGAACTAATGGATGTCAAAGTAATTTGGCTTCTTACCAAGAATGAACTCACAATATAGATTTCTCAAAAAATATAGAGGCACCTCGTAATTATTACATGGTCATGGGAAAAATACCATATACCACCTATCCCAAAAACATAATCTCACCCTAGTATGAGTGTACCAATGAATAGGAAAAGTTTTGCTTATGTGTAATAGGGAGTTTCTAGATATAAGATCGGTGAAAAGAGAACATATAGTACCTTTCTTTAGGTCTTTATCTTTCACTTTTTGATATTATAACCCATTGGCATAAAATGCACAACACCTATCCCTCCATGTACCCCATTTTGTAACCTCCCTAGACACCTCATTCACATTTTGGGCCATTTGTTCTAGTCTATTCACTAGGGTTGAGTGGTGAGAAAGTGTAGATAACCATAACCTATTGACCATTTGGGTAATGTTGGCACTATTTTGTGAGAGGTAGATTATGAGGTCTTCTTGTGTAGTGATTAAATGATGTAATTGTATGCACAAAGGGTTTATAGGAGGTGGTGGTTGTTGAATGGGAACATTGAGCGAAGTGGTTTGTGGTTGTGTCACTATGGGTGGAGGGTTTTTTGGTTGTGTCAGAATGGGTGGAGTGTTTTGTGGTTGTGTCATAATAGGTGGAGGGTTTGATTGTTTAGGAGGCGGTCTTTTGTCTCTCTCCTATTTTCTTAGATTCCTTGATGCATCTATATTAAAAAAAATGAAAAATTTACAAAACTTATAAAGTAGAAAACCACATTACAAAATTTGATTAAAAAATACATAAACAATGAGTAGAATGAAGACCTACCTTGTTTACAAGGCACCACGGATGGAAATGCAGCAAAAAAATCATTTTTTATGCTAAACCTGATTGGATTTTGATTTTCTCCTCCCCACTAGGTGCTTTGCTATTGTTTGAGGGCATAAAAATACCCTCAAATGTGAACAATAGAAAATATAAAGTTTACAAAACCTAATTGGATTTTGTAAAACCTAATTAGGTTTTTGAATTATATTATTTAATAACCTGATGAAGTTTTATGTAAAACCCAATCAATTTATTTGAAGTATAATGGCCAAGTTTAGATACCAAGCCTGGCCAACATTTCACTTTTGAATAACCTAATCAGGTTTTAAAATTTTTTTCTTTTTTTCATGGGGTGACCACCTTTGTGTACACCAACTTGGAGCACACACCCAAATGTTATCTATATTTTAATATTTATTATTGTTTTGTGATCTTACATTATAATTGTCATTTCTATTCTTTCTTTTATTTATATTATTTCATTTTCAAAATTTTATATATTTGATTAGCAATTCTATTGGTCACTTTTGGCAATTATAAAATTTTAGTTAAAATGAGTTTGATCATAAATTATTATTAGGTAATTTTGTTTATAGTGGCTTACAAAATTATGTTGTCACAATTGTATTCAATAACTTTTGAAAATGATCTATATATGTCAATTAAAATGTGTAACAACATATGAGTTTGATGTAAATAAGAAAGGAATTTTTTATTGGATTTTATGGTACAAAATTATACTTGCACTATAAAATAATATTTCTAAAATAAAGAAAAGGTTTTCCCTTGATCTTCTAATGATTGCAATGGTCCTTTTTAGTTAGGGTATATGGTATTCTTCAAAATGTATATTATATCATTATCAACAATGTATACATATGAAGAGGTGCATGTTTTATGATTTATGTCTATTATAATCAAAGATCAAGCTAAAAACATGTCATTTCATGTTATTTTAGAATAAGATATGTATGGTTTCCTGGTGGAAGAATATGTAGTTATTTTGAATTTAAACTATGGCTATTGTAAAGATTGTATGCTTCAAATTTGAGAGGCATTATTATTATTATCATTGAGTTTAATTATAGAAATAGTAACTATAATGAATCGTGTATCTATATGCATTTGACTTATGGAGATGATGGTTATAAGGAATAGTATGAGTTTAATATGTAAATTTTATTATGAATTATGATATATTCTTTCTTTTTTCAAAATGACAAGTTCGAAAGTCCATTTTAGAGTTTTTTTGGCTCATCCCTTAATTATAACCTTTTTCCAAAAAAACTATCATTGGTCACTAAACTCTCATAGTATAAATTTTATATCAAAAATTTGATGGTTTAAAGCTATTTTTTCTTCTAAAATCATGAGCAAAGCTAGTATAAGGATTGATAACAGGAGGGGATATAAACAAAACTTTATATGTCCCCTTATTATGAGTAGAAGGAGGAGAGGGTTCATCATAAATGTGGTAACATCCTTATCATGAACTAATATTTGATCTTGAACATACATTTGAGAAGTTCTAGGAGTTGAAGAGGGAGAAGGAGGAACATTAGGCAAAGGATTAGGAGGGCTAGGAGAATGATATGAGCATCATAATCTAAGGCCCTCAAATAATATAAAGAAGAAATAAACCAGCCATGTATAGATGTAACCTTAAACTTGAAATAAGTAAAAGACATATTCATCAACCTAATAATAGTATATAAAAGAAGAGCATGAAGAGTTGTGAATACTATAAAATGCATGAAACTTGCATATACATCATAAGTTCCATAAAGAGATTCAAGAAGGAAAATATTGAAAAAGATAGCCATACACCTATTGGAAATCTGATTTAAAAGCTCATTATTGAAGATTAAAGAGGGAGATTGTTGCAAAGGAGAAAGATTGATATTGAAGAATGTCTTCAATCAGTGTTTTTTCATTGATGTCATACCTGCTACTTGAAGGAATGACATTTTCTTCTATGATCCAAGTACTATCACTTAGTTTATTGATGAAGAGGATTTGATCAACAAGATGTAACAAGAGAACCTAAGGGAAAGGTTGAGTTATGATGTTGTAATGAAGTGTAAGGATCAGTTAAGACAATGGTTAAATGATGTATTAATAACATACTTAAAGATATAGAGGTTGGTCACACTTAAAAACATTGGTGGAAGAAGTTGTAACAAGGTTGATTACAAAGCTTAAACTAAGATAATTAGTGGATGTTGCGCAAGTAAGTTAAAGCTGAGTAACAGAAAATTCTAGTTTCTACTGAGTGATCTTTAGGTATAGAGGGAAGATCAGGTGTCAAGCATCAAAAAATTCTTAGTTGGTGTCGAGTGATCTTCAAGTGTCGAGCATCAAGAAAAAACATAGTTAATGCTGAGTAATATAGTATGTGCCGAGTAGTAGTATTTCAATAGTGTTGAGCTACTACATTATTTCAAGAGATGAAGATTAGCCAAAACAGAGCTGACATAGTGGCTACATTGAATTTTGTGAATAAGTTGGAAGATAAGGATGATGAGCTGGTGGTGCAAAATCTTATGTAAACCATTTTTGAGTGAATTCTAAAGGATTATTCAAGAAGTTTCTAGAGGAAACAAAATATGGGTTAGATGCAACGAATCCTAACTAATCCATGGGAATTGAAAATAAAGAATGAAAGAATCGAGTGAAAAAAGGAACTCTAAGAATTTTTTTTAAGGATTCATAGACCAAGAAGCAAAGAGTTGCTAATACTATTGCTACAAAAGAGTCAAGCCTATAAAGCGGTTGAAAGGGTGTCAAGGGGGAGACATCTAGGAGAAGGAAGAGCATAGAGGCTCTACTTCTATGAGTGGTCATGAAGAGATGATTGCACTGGTAAATTGAGTATTGAGACTCAAGGAGACTAAGCTTGAAAGGAGGGCAAGCTATTAGAATTACAGAAATTGAAGGCCAAGCAAGGGTATGAGTTGAGAAGTTCTCTGAGATCTACAAGATAAGTTGCATGTTGTAGTCAGGTCAAGATTTTCTAATACTCTCTAGAAATTGTATTAGATTTGAAAATCTTATGGACATAGGTTGGCCTAACAGTCATTTGTAAATCCTTTAATAGGGTGGCATTTCAAGTGAATGTTTTAAAGTCCTCTAACTATGCCCACTTCTAATAGGGTGGATAAATCATCTAACAAGGTCACATTTGACAGTGTGTTGTAAGCCTTTAATAGGGTAGGCCTTTCATAGGGCATCACTTTAGAAGAGTGAGAATTGAGTGGCATGTTATTGGTGGCTTTTCTCAAATTGGATTTCCACATAAATCACTATGTCATGTGTTGATTTCTTATGTGTTATGCTTGTACATTGATTTTCAGTAACTTGCTAATTAGAAAAGTTAAAGCTTGGATGAATGAATGATTGTATGGGCTCAATACACTTAGTGATAAATTTGAATAGGAAATTTGGACCTTGAATAACTGATTCACCCCCCCTCTCAGTTATTCTAAAATATTTCTAACAATTGGTATCAAAGCCATCTGTTGAATTAGTTTCAAAGTACAAGAAGTAGGAAGATCAAGATGTCCAAGAGAGAAGTTTACAAGCTCAACAAAGACAACTTTGCTGCATGATAGAGTCTGATGAAATTGTACCTTGGATCAATAAGTGACTATGCACAAACCTCAAATTGAACATAACATGTAACTCTAGTAGGACCTCTGACTGTAGATGATTTGAACAAAAAGAAGGAGCACAATCAAGCAATGCTAGAGACCGCCACTGTACTTAATTATGTAGAATATGATGACATCAAAAATTGTGACACTGCATTCAAGATGTGGAAAACCTTATCAAAAATTTATGGAGGAGATTAGAATGTCTAGAGAGCAAAAGGAAAAAGCATAAGACAAGTTCTATGAGATGAAAATGGAGGAAGGTGAAAATGCTGCCCAATATGCTACAAGATTGAAAGAAGTGGTCAGTGGAATAAGAAGTCTAGGTGGTCAATTGGAAGAAGAAATTGCAATCAGCAAAAACTTAAGAATTGTGCTCCCTATCTATGCTATTAGAGTTTCAGCCATCCAAGAGCTGAGGTGTGTATAAGGAAATACACTAACCTTTGAAGGAATAATGGGAAGACTTACTACATTTGAGCTATCCAATTTTGAAAACTATTGACCTGAGAATCTTGAATCTACTTCCAAGGCTAAGATGACAATAAAAGACACTGAGGAAGACACATCAAACAAGAAGAGAAGGAAAGGAAAACACGCATCCAGTGATAGTAGCATAGATGAGGAAGATGTGGAACAGTTGGAAGCACTACTAGCTAGGAGATTCTATACAGGAAAAGGTAAATTCAAAGGTAAGCTCCCTATTATATGTTTCAATTGCAATGAAGTTTGTCATATTGGTGCAAGATATCCATATAAGAAGAACTACAAAGAAGGAAACAAGCACAGAAACAAGAGAGAAGATGATAACGATTACAAAGAGAAAGGAAAGAGATGTTACATTGTTGAAGAAGATTTTGATGAAAATGATGATGAAGTAGTCTATGTAGCCATGAAGGATGAATCAGATGAAGATGAAGCAACAACATTGGTTACCTATGTGAACAAGAATGCCAAGTGGATTATAGACAATGGATGCTCACATTATATGATAGGAGATAAAAGTAAGTTTATTATGTTTACTCAATATGACGAAAATAGTGTTAGATTTGGTAATAATGCTCCATGTCAAATCAAAAGAAAAGGCTCTATTAAGCTCACAGAAAAAATTTCATGTGATAATGCATATTATGTTGAAGGATTGAACTACAATTTGTTGAGTGTATCACAGTTAGGAAATGTAGGTTGCAAAGTTAAATTTGGAAACAAAATTGCCAAGATCTATGACATTGATGGAAATCTAATAGGAAAGGATGAACAAACTAGGAGTAATTTTTTTTTACCTAGATATGGAAGATGCAACATGTCTTGTTGTTAGACTTGATTATGTGTGGTTGTGGCATAAAAGGCCATGTCATGTTAACCTTGATAATTTGATCAACATCAACAACAACAAGAAGAAGGTTAGAGGGTTGCCCAAGTTTAAGAAACCTAAAAACACAATGTGCAATCAATGTCAACTAGGTAAGATGACTAAGTCTAGTTTCAAAAGAAAAACATACACTTCCAATGAAGTACTAGAGTTAGTCCATAAAGACTTATGTGTACCAATAGAAGTACAAAGCTACATAGGAGACAAATATATAATGCTATTTGTAGATAATTATTCCAAGATGATGACTGCTATGTTCTTGAATAAAAAATTTGATTCATTTCAAATGTTTAAGTGGTATTTGGCCATAGTTGAGAATGAAATAGGAAAGAACCTAAAATTCCTAAGGTCAGACAGGGGAGGTGAGTTCATATCAAGAGAATTTGAAATATTTTTCAATGACAAAGGCATCAAAAGACAAACATTAGCACCAAGAACTCCATCACAAAATGGTATTGTTAAAAGGAGGAATAGGTCAATGATTGACTGTGCTAGAACCTTGATGATGGAGAAAAATATTGAACTCAAATACTGGAGAGAAGCTGTAAATACTGCAGTCTACACATTGAATAGAGTTGAAGTTAAGAAAGATACAAATGCAACACCTTTTGAATTTTGGTATGGTCACTCAATCAATGTTAAAAAATTTAGGATATTTTGTTGTAAATGCTATATTCTAAAAGATACTAGAAATGGAAAGTTTGATGTAAAAAGTGATGAAGGTATATTTCTTGGATACTCCACTAGAAGCAGAGCATATAAGTGTTTGAATACTAACACTAACAAGATTGTGGAGAGTGGAAATGTAAACTTTGATGAGAATGCAAAAGTTCAAATTGATGAGTCAAAGCAAATAGAGGATTATAGATCCTTTATATACTTCTATAAAGGAATGACTATTGAAGACAATGCTACAAATCAAGTTGGGAATCAACAACAAACTTTAGTATCTACCAAGTCTTAGCTTGTGAACACTTAGCTACATTTAGAAACTAAGCTATAGAATGTACAAAATGCACATTTTGGTTCTAAAAATAGTACACATGAAAGAAATAATAAAGTGTCAGATGAAGAAGAACAAAATGACTCTAAAACTGGAGGATCAAACATGGAAAGAAGGATAGAACCAAGATTAGCCAAGTATGTGAGAAGACATCACCCTATAGAACAAATCATTAGTGACAAGGATGCTAGACCAATGACAAGAAATAGACTGAGAAATGAATCATGTCTACTGAGAAAGGTTGAATTGAAAATAGTGAAAGATGCACTACAAGATGATGATTGGTATAAAGCCATGGAAGAAGAGATAGATCATATTGAGAAGACTAAAACATGGTCTCTAGTTCCTAGTGTAGAACAAGAATCTTAGTGTGCAAGGAACATTAGCAATAAGAGAAACATTCACAAACTAAAACTAAATTCTCATATAAGCTTAGACAAAGAAAGCAAACAAGAAATGCAAACCTCAAAAGAGAAAACACTCCATGCTTCCTTGATTTTCTAGATGTGTCCTTTGATGTGGATGTATGCTCAAATGCTCAAAGTTGCTTCAATGGTGGAGATGGATAATAGAAAATTGGTAGCTTTGTGAGCTCTCAATTTGGAATTATAAGGGTATGGGTATGGATTTTGACTCTCAAAAGGGCATGATAACTTTAGCTCAAAGATTGTTGTTTTTAAATGGCTTGGGATGGGATTCAATTTATAGGCCAAGGGGTAGAGAGATGGAGGGCTTAGATGCAAGGATGGGGAGATGGTTAAGGAGGGCTAAGATGCACTTAAAGGAGAGCACATGGATTGTGCTTCTTTAGCACCAATGGGAAGGTGACACTTGTCACAATGAGGATGAGTGTGAGAGGGAAGAGTGTGAAAGATGTATGTAGGAGTCATGAGTGGGCTTGTAAGAATCTTTTATGGTTTGTAAGAGCACTCATGACTTGGTGGTTGGGATTTTTGAGGGGAGACTTTGATTTGGTTTAGGAAAGTCTTAAACTTGTTTAGGGAATGTGACAACATTAGGGAGTGGATTAGGCTTGGGTTTAGGATTAGATTAGGAATATTAGAGATGTGCAAGTGGATGGCATTAATGAGGGTGGGTGAGTTAGTGGCTAAGCTTGGTTAGTATGGGTGGATGGGGTGGATTAGGCTAAATGGAGGTTTAGGGATAGGTTAGGGGTTTTTAGATTTGAGGATTTTATTTATCAAATAGATTTATTTAATAAATGGGGATTTTTGGAATTAGATAGAAGAATAGGATTTAATTGATAAATAATAGGTTATTTGATTTATCAATTAGGACTATAGATGATTAATTAAATTAATTAGCTAGGGAATGACAAGGATTTCTCCAGTATCACACATGAATCCCAGAGGAAGCAGCGTGGAAATGACACTAGGTAACCGACAAGCAGAAAAAGAAAACAAGCAAAAGACCTGATCAAGACCTTATGCTCCAATTTCCCCATTCGCAACATACCATGATATGGAAGATCATGGAAAAATTAAGGAGGGAACAAGGAGATTTCTTGGAAAAGATATTTCAAGACCCAAAAGGGAAGATCCCACATCAAAAGAAAGTAAAAATCCAAAAGAGAACCGTTTGCCAACGAGATGTGTAGGACGAGGTACTAACGGACCAAGATCAAACATGAGGAAAGCTATATCCTACAAGGATCTATCAGAGAGCACCTAAGCTGGTGGATCGGGATGAGTGATGCATCTGGCAAGCTGAACTAAGAAGGATAACACTTTGGTGATAGGAAATCTAGCTAAAGGATGCATTGGAATAGCTAACCAAGGGTTGTGCGATGTGTGCAAGATGTTGACCAAGGATGAACTGACACGAAAGCTGGATAGATACAATGGTACTAAGTTAAAGAGGATGTACAAGCTGACGGACCAAGATTTTTACAAGCTGAAGCTGACCAAGATATTTACAAGCTAAAGCTAACCAAGATATTTACAAGTAGGCAAAAGCTCAGATGATAAGATAGTGGGATGGTTCAATGCTGTGCAAGATGCGAAAGCTAAGGATGGGGTGATAGCAGAAGATATGGATTTGGAGAGGATGCATCCCAATGATGATGATAGATGTGTGACCAAGGATAGCTAGAGGAGCAGGATGAGATGGCTGGATAGGATGGTAGATAGCTAGGATTATGATGGCTATAAAGAGATGACATTGGGTTTGCATGAGGATAGCCTAGAGCTAGATACCAATGACAAGGGAGGGTGGACAAGAAAATATTTTCAAGGAATAACAATGCCTCTAGTTAGAAGATGACATGTGGAAGGATGTCTTACAATGGGTGTGATACGATTGAAGCTAGGATGGAAAAGATGAAGATGCTAGGGAGATGGATGATAGCTATGATGGTTGGCTGAAGCTGCAGGAGATAAGTGGATGGTGTGAGATGGAAGTTGGTGGGTGGAGGATAGGTGGATAGATTGGAAGATGGAGCTGAATGACAAGATGTGACCAAAAGCTTGGGGATATAGGCACCCAAGATGGAGTTAGGAGATGGGGGACATGAGTCACTAGATGGGGGATTAGCAATGGTGGATGCCATTATGCATTGGGTTTCAACTTTTTCTTGGGGATCCACATGGTTTTGGATTTTCTTTTCATAGGCTGTTGCATTGTTTTGCATTCTTTGATTGGATTTTTCCTTTTTGGAGTATGTCTTTTAGAATAGACATATGATTGCCTAGGATGTGGATTTTTAGCTTTATGCATTTTGAAGTTGGCATTCACATTACTGTGGTAAGCTTTGGGAAGATGGTTAGGAGAAGCTTTGTGAGATGGAGAGGATATGAAAGAGCATGTAGGGGGATGATGATGGATGATGTGCCCTGATATGTGCCTTTGTTGATCTTGCATAGGAATGGATGGAATAGGATTTTTATGATGGCTAATAGGAGGATGGAGTATGGTAAATTTTGGGACATAGGGACCCAAAATGGATTTAGCGGATGAAGGGGGGATATGGTAGGTTGTTTTGGGTTGCAAAGATGGTGGAGGGGGGATGACATAAGATTTCTTGAAGGAGTGATGGGAGGCTGGCATGGTGGGCTTGGAGATAGGCTTGGTTTGGGGGTGTGGTGTACCAACACCTTTAGATGGTGAGCCTTTAGATACATATCCAAGACCATGAAATCCTAGATTTTTTTGTGCAATAATAGGCTCTCTAATTCCTTGCTCTTGTGGTCCTAAACCTTGACCTTGATAATGCCATCGATTGAGCATTTGAGCTAGCTAAGGATACTTTTTGCTTGCAGAAAATGGTGGAAGTACTTTCTCAGTTGTACTGCAACGGGGAGATATTGTTCTTAATTCTTCTATTGAGAGGAGGCCACCATGGATGAATTTAAGTGAACCAAGAGGGTAGATTTTAGATGGTGGAATAGCTTGGATAGGTGGTAAGATGGAAGCATGGAGTGGAGGAGATGGTGGTATAGGATATTGATTTAGCTGATGGGATGAAAAGATATCTTATAGTAGAGGAGGTATGGCTTGAGGCTTTGGAAATGGAGGGGATAGTGACTGCACTATGGATGGAAGACATGGTACGATGGTATCTTCATTTATGCTTTGGGGGATATCAACATGCTTTTGGGCAGGATCTTGATAGGATTGGATTGGAGTGGATGGTTCGATAGGAGGTGAAGGGATGGATTCTTCAAAGGTAGTGGATGGATAGATAAGAGATTCAGTAGTGGAGATGGGTGAGTAGAAGATGGATGCATAAGGGTCATTATGGGAGATTTGGGAAATGCTTGGAGGTGAGGTGGATAGGATTTGGAGGGATTTGACAGGTGGTGGGATTTTGAAGCTTGTGGGAAGTGGAAGGATTTTAAGCAATTTGATGGATGGTATGGGGATGATAGCTATGGGAGATGGAGGTGATATTATAGATGGGGAAGCTTCATCACTAACTACTTCACATGGTTGGATTGGATGACATGGCTTATCGACTGCTAGAGGCTATTTTTCTTGTATTTCCTCTGGGAGATTCCTTGGAGACTTGTGTGTCGGAGGTGGAGGTGAATTGTCAGGAATAGCTAGTGTGATGGGGGTGGAAGACTGGAAGCTTGGTTGATTGGGTGATGGAGGAGAAGCTGGGATATTAGATGACATGACTAGATAGTTTGGAATAACTCTTGGATTTTGGGGGATGGTTGGTGGAATTTTTCTAAGGCTCTCAAGATACCCTTCATAGTCAACAAGATCTTCATCATTATTGGAATAGGAGGTAGAAGAGCAAGGATAATACGACCGAATATATCATGATAGGATTGGTACTTCATGCTTTGATGATGAGTTTGATGGGGATGGGGTCTTACATATGGATGAACACAGAAGCTCATGGTCGAATTTGGATTAAGCTTGGATTTTGGATTGGCTGATGAAAGATTTCCTAGGGAGAGTCAAAGATGTATGATAGACCTAAGGAGGATTGGCTGGGGATTTTTGGCTTTCCTGTGGATGGAAGACTTTCAAGGGTATGCTATCAAAAAGTGAGAGTTTTGCTTTCCTATGTGCAGGATTGGTGGAGATTGTGTCAACTTAAGGATAGACTAATGATCCTATGGGCATGACACGAGATTGACCACTTGTGGATCCCAACCTTTAGCTCAAGGTGATGAGGGATACAAGTCACAAAGCTAGGTTACCCTAGACAATGCTCTGTCAGAGGGATAACTTTGGTGAGATTGGTTGATTGGTAGGATTGATTGGATAGCAAAATTTTGGGAGAGTGACGACAACTCTCTAAAGGCTTGGGTGAGATTTTGGATTGGGTTGCTAGTTGGCTGGGGGGGATGATTTGGATGGACTTTGGATTTGGGATTGTTCTAAAGCAAAGAACTAAGGGAGCTTGGATGATCCTTTGATGAGGCAGTGACTATGCTAAGTATGCCTCAAGCTGGGAGATTTTTGCTTTTTTGGGATTTTGACCAAAGTTGGCAAACATTTATTCAAAGGCTATGAACAAACAAGTAGACAAAATTTTGGAGCAAGCATGTCAAACATACCAACATCCTAGGAAGCTTTCTACAAAGATGAAATTTGGTTTAGCTAGGGAGTCCTCGATATATGCAAAGTACGTGAGGCCCATATCCGTAGATGAAATCAAAAAGATGTCATACAGCTGAGAGGAGCGGTAACCCACTTCTCCTCTTTCACTTCTCAAGGGTACAAAGTTATTTGAGGCTTAGCCCGAGTGACAAAATCTTGATCCCAAAAGAGATGTCTTTCTATTCACCTCCCGATTCTTATACTCTGCCGAAACGCTGGAGTTGAGGTCGTCCCAAGGGGTGATGAAATCCCCAAGCAGGCCTCCTAAAAAAAGAAAACAAGGTTTTGGATCCTAATCTTATTCACCCAAGATGGCCTTGAAAGACGAAAAGGGGAGAGAAGACTTGGATGACCTTGGGCTAAAAAGCAGAGTTCTTTTCCAATTGATGATTTAGATTTTGTAAGCTATGATTGAAGACACTCGTGATTATGGAATACAATGTTCATTCCAACTTGACAGCATTGTCAACATAATGGAAATTGAGAATTCATCAACATAAGAAATGCGAGCATCATTGAGATGCATCAAAACCATGCAATGTTCATTGATTGTTAGGCATTCAAGATTGTGTTAGAGTGTTTTAAGCCCAAATTGGAAGTGTGAGATATTGCAATGATTAGTTAATTTTAGGCATTCAAGATTGGATTTGTTGTTTTAAGCATGCATTCCAAAGAAAATTGATTTTAATCTATGACATTCAAGAGTGTGTTTTTGAGAAACATTCATTCAATGGAAAATGCTTAAACATTCAAGTTCATTCCAAGAAAAACCTAAGAAACATTATTAATTTCATTGCTCCAACCTGCAATAAGACAAAAAAACAATTTGATTAGTTACCTAAATTTTTTTAAAATGAAAGCTTAACTATGGGAAAAAATATTTTAACTTCTTAAAATTTTTTAATATGTGTAAAAATGCAGCCAAGACAATGACTTAGACAAGACAGTCAAGAACTAGGTGACAAATCTTGAAAAATAATACAACAGGTGGAGACGCCAATCTGCGTAGATGCTAATCTAGGTAGACACTGATCTACACAGACAGTATGATGAGGAAAGTAGTTGGCGGTGTCGAAGACGACAGTTGGAAGATTGCAGCGGCAGAGATGACAATTTGACAGGAAAAGATGCAAAAATTCATAGACGACAGTTTGGGCTTTCGAAGACGGTGGTTGAGCTCGTGTAGATGATGGTTGTACAAGCGTAGACGACAGTTGAACTTGCAGAGACGATGGTTGGGTTTGCACAGACGACAGTTGAGATGGCGGAGATGACAGTTGAGTTTGCATAAATGACGTTTTGCAGAGACGACAAGCAGAGACGCCAAATTGCAGAGATGACGAGTGAAGATGACACTGCACGAAGTGAACCAACGGACGTGAGTTTTTTTCAGAATTTTTTGTTTTCTTTGTTATTTTTGGATTTTTGAGGGTATGTCTTCTTCTCTAGTGCGTCCTTCCACCTGCAAAAACAAGCAAACACACCTTGCAACAAATTGAACAACATAAACCATTAGATTGTTAGTTTGTAAAAGCAAAATATAGATTGAAAAATATTGACGAATGACCTCTAGCGGGGTCCCACCAAGCATGCCAAAATGTAGAAGAAGAATCTTAGTGTGCAAGGAACATTAGCAATAAGAGAAACATTCACAAACTAAAACTAAATTCTCATATAAGCTTAGACAAAGAAAGCAAACAAGAAATGCAAACATCAAAAGAGAAAGCACTCCATGCTTCCTTGATTTTCTAGATGTATCCTTTGATGTAGATGTATGCTCAAATGCTCAAAGTTGCTTCAATAGTGGAGATGGATAATAGCAAATTGGTAGCTTTGTGAGCTCTCAATTTGGCATTATAAGAGTATGGGTATGGATTTTGACTCTCAAAAGGGCATGATAACTTTAGCTCAAAGATTGTTATTTTTAAATGGCTTGGGATGGGATTCAATTTATAGGCCAAGGGGTAGAGCGATGGAGGGCTTAGATGCAAGGATGGGGAGATGGTTAAGGAGGGCTAAGATGCACTCAAAGGGGAGCACATGGATTGTGCTTGTTTAGTACCAATGGAAAGGTGACACTTGTCACAAGGAGAATGAGTGTGAGAGGGAAGAGTGTGGAAGATGGATGTAAGAGTCATGAGTGGGCTTGTAAGAGTCTTTTATGGTTTGTAAGAGCACTCATGACTTGGTGGTTGGGATTTTTGAGGGGAGACTTTGATTTGGTTTAGGAAAGTCTTAAACTTGTTTAGGGAAGGTGACAACATTAGGGAGTGGATTAGGCTTGGGTTTAGGATTAGATTAGAAATGTTAGAGATGTGCAAGTGGATGGCATTAATGAGAGTGGGTGAGTTAGTGTCTAAGCTTGGTTAGTATGGGTGGATGGGGTGGATTAGGCTAAATGGAGGTTTAGGGATAGGTTAGGGGTTTTTTAATTTGAGGATTTTATTTATCAAATAGATTTATTTAATAAATGGGGATTTTTGGAATTAGATAGAAGAATAGGATTTAATTGATAAATAATAGGTTATTTGATTTATCAATTAGGACTATAGATGATTAATTAAATTAATCAGCTAGGGAATGGAAAATGATTAATTAAATAGAAATTTAATTAATGATGCCTTTAGAGATGGATAAATTAGATTATCAAAGCAGTGTAATCAAATTTAGGTGTCTACACCTAGACTAGTTGATAAGAATGTGATTGGTACCAAATGGGTGTTTAAAAACAAACTTGATGAGAATGGAGAGATACCAAGAAACAAATCCATATTAGTTTGCAAAAGCTATGCACAAGAAGAAGGACTGGATTATGGGGAAACATTTTCCCCTGTTGCAAGAATATAAGGGGTAAGAACATTACTTGCATATGCTACAGACAAAGGTTTCAATGTCTACCAAATGGATGTTAACTCTACTTTTCTAAATGGTATAGTGGAAGAGGAAGTCTACATAGAACAACCAGAGAGATTTGAGGATGAGAAGAACAAGGACATGTTCTGCAAACTACATAAAGCACTTTATCAATTGAAGCAAGCACCAAGAGCATGGTATGAGAGGTTACATAAATATCTTGTGAAGATTGAATTTGAGAAAATAGATGACAAGAACAACTTGTACATCAAAGCCAAAGAAGGTAAAGATGTTTTGATATCAGAAATCTTTGTTGATGATATAATATTTGGAGGAAAAGATGTTTTATGCAAAGATTTTGCTAATAAAATGAAGCATGAATTTGAGATGTCAATATTTAGAGAAATCAAATTCTTTGTTGGATTACAAGTACATGAATTGAAGCATTGTATATTTGTGACCCAATCTAAATACATCAAAGAGGTACTTAAGACATTTGTGTTGGAAGAATCAAAACTAGTTAGCACACCAATGGCAATAGGCCATAAACTATCTAAGAATGATGAATCTACTAAAGTAAATTAGACATTATATAGGTCAATGATTAGAAAGCTACAATATTTTGTACATAGTAGACCAGAAATTGCATTAGCTATTGGAATTGTGGCTAGATTTTTTGCAAATCCAAGAGAAAATCACTTAATGATAGTGAAGAGAATACTAAAATAACTGAAAGGAACTAATGACTTTGGTTTGTACTACAAGAGGAGTGAAAAATTGAACTAAGATCCTACACTGATGCAGATTGGGGAGGTAATATTGATGATAGAAAAAGCACCAATGGAGGAGCACTTTTCTTAGGAAAAAGGTTGATTACATGGATCACTAAAAGGAAAAGTTGCACCTCACAGTCCACTATTGAAGCTGAATATGTGGTAATTGGTATAAACTACACCAATATTGTATGGATCAAACATTTATTGCAAGGTATGAAGGAAGAAGTATCTAAGCCTATCATACTTTATTGTGATAATACAAGTGCTATTAATATATCAAAGAATCCAGTAATGCATGCCAAAACCAAGCATATTGCAATCAAGTATCACTATGTAAGAGAGTTTGTGGAAGATAAACAAGTGAAGATGGAATATGTTAGCTCAAAAGAATAGATTGCTAACATAATCACAAAGGCACTACCTAAAGATGCTTTTGAGTATCTTAGAGGCAAGTTAGGGTAGCTAAGGCTGCTTGAAGAATAAGCAAGTATGCCCTGCATCAAGTAAGCTGATTATTGAAGATCTTACAAATTGATGTAGAGGATGTTTACTTTAGGATTCATGCCTAAAGTAGAAAAAATTCTGAAATTCCAAATCAATCACAAGAAAGGTGATAGAGGGAGACATCGAATGAACCTGCAAAATCTACACTTGCATACTAAGATATGTCTTTGGCATTGCTGTCAAAGGGGAGAAAATGTTTGAAATTTATCAAAAGGAAAATGATCAAGAGGGAGAGATAGCAGAAAACTAATCAAATAAAGACAAAATGAGAAGTTGACAGAAATAATTAAAGGTTGATCAGAAGAATAGAAGAAGATGAGAAACACAAAGGGAGAAAGACAAAGGAGGATACAACAACAAAGAGGGAGAAGCTCAAATGAAGCAATTAGGATAGTAGAAGGAAATGTAAAGTTATAGTTTACTTTTTTGCATTTGACTTACTGTCCTAACCTAGTAAGCTTATGGTTGAATAGTTTAGTTTGATGGTTGATCATTTTGGTTTGCCATCAATACCAAAGAGGAAGATTGTTGAAAATTTCATTGAAAATCTCATTCTTCAAGATCAAAGAGGAAGATTGTTGCAAAGGAGAAAGATTTTTGTTGAAGAATGTTTTCAGTCATTGTTTTGTCATTGATGTCAAACCTGCTACTTGAAGGAATGACATTTTCTTATATGATCCAAGTACTATCACTTAGTTGATTGATAAAGAGGATTTGATCAACAAGATGTAACAAGAGAACCTAAAGGAAAGGTTGAGTTATGATGTTGTAATGAAGTGCAAGGATTAGTTAAGAAAATGGTTAAATGATGTATTGATAACATACTAAAAAATACAGAGGTTGGCCACACTTAGAAACATTGGTGGAAGAAGTTGTAACAAGGTTGATTGCAAAGCTTAAAATAAGATCATTAGTGGATGCCGAGTGAGTAAGTTAAAGCTGAGTAACAAAAAAATCTAGTGTGTGCTGAGTTATCTTCATGTGTCAAGTGATCTTTAGGTGCCGAGCATCAGAAAAAAAAAAGTTTATGTGTCGAGCACTAGTATTCCAATAGTGCTGAGCTGCTACATTATTTCAAGAGATGAAGATTTTCCAAATCTAAGCCAACATTGTCGTTACATTGAATTTTGTGAGTAAGTTGGAAGATAAGGATGATGAGCTGGTGGTACTGAATCTTATGTAAACCATTTTTGAGCGAATTCTAAAGGATTATTCAAGAAGTTTCTAGAGGAAACAAAATATGGGTTAGATGTAATGAATCATACCTAATCCATGCAAATTGGAAATAAAGAATGAAAGAATCAAGTTGGAAAAGGAAGTCCAAGACTTCTATTTAAGGAGTCATAAACCAAGAAGCAAAGAGCTACTAATACTGTTGCTGCAAAAGAGCCAAGCCTACAAAGTGGTTGAAAGGGTATCAAGTGGGAGACATCTAGGATAAGGAAGAGCACAGAAGCTCTACTTCTATGAGTGGTCATAAAGAGATGATTGCACTAGTACATTGAGTATTGAGACTCAAGGAGACTAAGCTTGAAAGGAGGGAAAGCTATTAGAATTGTAGAGATTGAAGGCCAAGCAACGGTATCAGCTGAGAAGTGATTTGAGATTTGCAAGATAAGTTGTATGTTGTAGTTAGGTCAAAATTTTCTAATACTCTCTAGAAATTGTATTAGATCTAAAAATCCTATGAACTTAGGTTGGCCATATAGCCATTTGTAAATCCTTTAAAATGGTGGCATTCCAAGTGAATGTTCTAAAGTCCTCTAACCAAGCCCACTTCTAACAGGGTGGATAAATCCTCTAGCAAGGTCACATTTGATAGTGTGTTGTAAGCCTTTAACAAGGAAGACCTTTTTATAGGGCATCACTTCAGAATAGTGAGAATTGAGTAGCATGTTTCTAGTGGTTTTTCCCAAATTAGGTTTTCACATAAATCACTATGTCATGTTTTGATTTCTTATGTATTATGCTTGTATGTTGATTTACAGTAACTTTCTAATTAGAAAAATTAAAGCTTGGATGAATGAATGATTGAATGGGCTCACTACACTTAGTGATAAATTTGAATAGGAAATTTGGACCTTGAATAAATAATTCATGCCCCTAGCCCCCCCCCCCACCCCTCTCAATTATTCTAGAACATTTTTAACAATTGGTATTAGAGCTATCTATAGATTTAGTTTCAAAGTACTAGAAGTAGGAAGATCAAGATGTCCAAGAGAGAATTTTCCAAGCTCAACAAACACAACTTTGTTACATGATAGAGTTTGATGAAATTTCACCTTGGATCAATAGGTGACTATGCATAAACCTCAATTGGAACAGAACATGTAACTCTAGCAAGACTTATGACTGTAGATAATTTGAACAAAAAGAAGCACAATCAAGCAATGGTAGAGATTGCCTCTATACTTAATTATGTATAATATGTTGACATCAAAGATTGTTAAACTACATTCAAGATGTGAAAAACCTTATCATAAATTTATGGAGGAGATCAGAATGCCCAGAGAGCAAAAAGAGAAAGACTAAGAGGAAAGTTTGATGACAAAAAATTGAAGGAAGGTGAAAATGCTACCCAATATGGTGCAAGAATGAAAGAAGTGGTGAGAACAATAAGAAGTTTAGGTGGTCAATTGGGAGAAGGAACTACAATAAAAAAATACTTAAGAGTTGTGCTCCCTATCTGTGCTATTAGAGTTTTAGCCATCCAAGAGCTGAGGTGTGTACAAGGGAATACACTAACCTTTAAAGGAATAGTGGGAAGATTTACTACATTTGAGCTATCCAATTTTGACAACTATAGACTTGAGAACCTTGAATCTACTTTCAAGGCCAAGATGACAATAAAAGACACCGAGGAAGACACATCAAACAAGAAGAGAAGGAAAGAAAAATATGCATCTAGTGAAAATAGCATAGATGAGGAAGATGTGGAACAATTGGAAGCACTACTGGCTAGGAGATTCTATAGAGGAAAAAGTAAATTCAAAGGTAAGCTCCCTATTATATGTTTCAATCACAATGAAGTTGGTCATATTGTTGTAAGATGTCTGTAGAAGAGGAACTACAAAGAAGGAAACAAGCACAGAAACAAGAGAGAAGATGATAATGATTAGAAAGAGAAAGGCAAGAGATGTTACATTGTTGAAGAAGATTCTGATGAAAATGATGATGAAGTAGTCTATGTATCCATGAGGAATGAATTAGATAAAGATGAAGCAACAACATTAGTTACTTGTGTGAACAAGAATGACAAGTGGATCATAGATAGTGGATTCTCACATCACATGATAGGAGATAAAAGTAAGTTCATTACCTTTACTCAATATGATGGAAATAGTGTTACATTTGGTAATGATGCTTGATGTTAAATCAATGGAAAAGGATCTATTAAGCTCATAGAAAAATTTTTATGTGATAATGCATACTATGTTGAAGGATTGAACTACAATTTTTTGAGTGTATCATAGTTAGGCAATGTAGGTTGCAAAGTTAAAATTGGAAACAAAATTGCCAAGATCTATGACATTAATAGAAGTATGATAGGAAAGGGTGAACAAACTAGGAGTAATCTATTTTACCTAGATATGGAAGATGCAACATGTCTTGTTTTTAGACTTGATGATGTGTGGTTATGGCATAAAAGGTTGTGACATGTTAACCTTGATAATTTGATCAACATCAGCAAGAAGAAGAAGGATAGAGGGTTGCCCAAGTTGAAGAAACCTGGAAACACAATGTGCAATCAATGTCAACTAGGGAAGATGACTAAGTCTAGTTTCAAAAGCAAAACATAGACTTCCAATAAAGTAGTAGATTTAGTCCATAAAGACTTATGTGGTCCAATAGAAGTACAAAGCTACATAGGAGACAAATATATAGTGCTATTTGTAGATGATTATTCTAGGATGATAACTACTATGTTCTTGAAGCAAAAATCTAATGCATTTCAAATGTTTAAGTGGTATTTGGCCAGAGTTGAGAAGGAAATTTGAAATATTTCACAATGAAAAAGGCATCAAAAGATAAACATCAACACCAAGAACTCCACCACAAAATGGTATTTCTGAAAAGAGGAATATGTCAATGATTGACTATGCTAGAACCTTGATGATGGAGAAAAATGTTGCACTCAAGTATTAGAGAGAAGCTATAAGTGTTGTAGTCTACACACTGAATAGAGTTGAAGTTCAGAAAGGTAAAAATGCAACACCTTTTGAATTGTGGTATGGTCACTCACTCAATGTTAAACATTTCAAGATATTTGGTTGTAAATGCTATATTCTAAAAGATACTAGAAATGACAAGTTTGATGCAAAAAGTGATGAAGGCATATTTCTTAGATACTCCACTAGAAGCGAAGTATATAAGTGTTTGAATACTAACACTAGCAAGATTGTGGAGAGTGCAGAAGTTAAGATTGACGAGTCAAAGAAAATAGAGGATTGTAGATCCTTTGTATACTTCTATGAAGGAATGACTATTGAAGACAATTCTGCAAATCAAGTTGGGAATCAACAACAAACTTTACTATCTACCAAGTATCATCCTATGAATGTTGAGCTACATTCAGAAGTCGAGCTATAGAATGTACAAAATGCACATTTTAATTTTGAAAATAGTACAAATGAAAGGAATGATGAAGTGATAGATGAAGAAGAACAAAATGACTTTGAAGTTGAAGGATCAAACATGGAAAGAAGGATGAAACCAAGATTAACCAAGTATGTGAGAGGACATCACCCTGCAGAACAAATCATTGGTGACAAGGATGCGAGACCAATGACAAAAAATAGACTAAGAAATGAATCATGTCTACTAAGAAAGGTTGTACCCAAAACATTGAAAGATGCACTACAAGATGATGATTAGTATAAAGCCATGGAAGAAGAGATAGATTAGATTGAGAAAAATAAAACATGGTCTCCAGTTCCTAGACCAACTTATAAGAATGTGATTGGTACCAAATGGGTGTTTAGAAACAAACTTGATGAGAATGGAGAGATAACAAGAAAAAAAGCCAAACTAGTTTGTAAAGGCTATGCACAAGAAGAAGGATTGGATTATGGGGAAACATTTTCCCTTGTTGCAAGAATGGAAGGAGTAACAATATTACTTGCATAAGTTTCATACAAAGGTTTCAATGTCTACCAAATGGATGTTAAGTTTACTTTTCTAAATGGTATACTAGAAGAGGAAGTCTATAGTGAACAACCAAAGGAATTTGAGGATGAGACAAATAAGGACATGGTCTATAAGCCACACAAAGAACTTTAAGGATTGAAGGAAGCATCAAGAGCATGGTATGAGACGTTGGATAAATATCTTGTGAAGATTGAATTTGAGAGAACAAATGATAAAATAAACTTGTATATCAAAGCTAAAGAAGGTAAAGACATTTTGATATCATAAATCTTTGTTGATGATATAATATTTGGAGGAAAAAATGTTTTATGCAAAGATTTCACTAATCAAATGAAGCATGAATTTGAGATGTCAATGTTTGGAGAAGGTCACGAAGTTAGTTTACAGAACCTGAGTTTCTACATTTGGGCTGACTCAGTAATATTTGTGTTAAATTGTGTTTTAGCTAACCTTGTAGTTATGAGAATTGGGATGGTATATATGTAATGCATTATATCATACTCAAGTGTGTATGAATGCAGTAATGTTTTGAGAAGAGTGAATACAAATGTAAATCAGCTGCAAAGAAAGGTAGACAACAAGGTCAAATTAGGTGTAGTAAAGTTTTATCTATCACAAGAGGTGATCAACATTTCAAGGATCTAATTAGAAATCTAGTTGTAAGTCAGATCTACTATTTCATCCTAACAGGTGAATCAATTTCTAAATCCTTTAATAGGGTAGACTTAACAATCTTTTCCTTAAATCTCTTAGCAGAGTGCATACTTCATTGTATGTTTGTAAAACCTCTAACAAGGTGAACCTAGCAATCCTAATTGCTCCTACAGGGAAGATCATTAGAAGTGATCATTATAAGCTTTAACAAGCTAACTTTATACAATAGTATTGAAGTTTTCTGGGTATCATCCCCACCCAAATTTTACTTTTTATTTGGAAGGTTTTTGGGTCACCAAATATTATGTTCATATGCCATGAATTTTTACATTTCAATTTCTCTTTCATGTAGTAGATTAGATCAATTAATGGTGAATGGATTATGTTGTTAAGTGCTGATTTTGTTAAAAGTTTTCAGGTTACTGATTCAACCCTCCCCTCTCAGTGACCTAGCTAGTCTTGATCATTTCCAACAATTGGTATCAGAGCTTTGTGGTTCTCAAGATAAAGTTTGACAACTTGAGAAAAGATCAAGGACAACTGAGATATTTAGACTTGACAAAGCTATTGATAATGAGAAGCTAGATCTAGATATGTCCATTCCTCAACTTAAGGAGGCAAAAGAACATCTTTCCCAATCCCTAAAAGAAGGAAGGAACTTGCAAAATAGATGAATGATCACTAGTATGTTGAAGAAAAGATTGAAGACTTTTTCCCTTCAAACAGTTCAGATGAAGCAAATAAGACAATCAAATAACTCCTAGAAAAGAATGCTTCCCTATAAGAAGAGGTAAGAAAATTGAAAAGAGAACAAGAAATTCAATCAATAAGATTGTGTGAAATGTTGGAATAGAGAAATAAGGAAAATAAAGACTTGGAGGCAATGATCAATGAAATTCAAAATCAATCCCTTCAATAAGAAAGTTTTATCAATTAGCTCTCCAATGCAAATGAGGAAATCATGACTCTGAGATCTAAAAATGAAGGTTAATAAATGATTTAAGCACTGAAAGACAAATCTATGAAAGATTGAAAGTTGATCTAAATTTTAAAAAAGAACTCAATGAAAGAATAATGAAATCCGAAGCAGACATGGATCAATTAAATTAGCAAAGTGAGCAGAATCTTTATAGGAAAAAGGGTAAAGCAAGACTTGGATACAAAGAAGAAGGTGAATCCTCCAAACAAGGTACTTAAAGGAATCAAAGACCTACTTTCAATCACTATGGTAAGATAGGTCATACATCAAACAAATTTTGGAGCAATGGAAATGCAAAAATCAATGGAAAATGCTACAATTGCAGTCAACATTGTCATAAAGCAAATGAGTGCAAAGAAAAACCAAAGTTTGAAAGAAAATGTCACAAATGCAAGAAACAAGGTCCCAAGGCATCTAAATGTAGATCTAAACCATTCAATCTAGCTGAACAATTTGTAAAGGAAATATTTCGTTGGGACTACAATACTTGGTGTAAATGTCATTACTATGGAGAATATGGACACATTGGCATAAATTGTGCAAGGCATCACTTGAGAAGAAAAGATGCTACAATAAGATGTTACACATGCACTAAACTTGGTCATACAGCTAAGAATTGCATGAATATAGGTAGAGTTGAAAATTAAGAGAAAGTTAAAGTTGATAACATCAAGAAGCAGATCTACCAAGCAAGCTAGATCAAATGATGATCATGTCATTCAAGAAGTGGGTGACTCCACATTTCCAATTAAGTTGTTAAGGAAGAACTAGAACTACATTCTCAAGGTCATATCTTAAGTAGTTCCAATAAATGGAAGGAAAGATCCAAATCAGTATTTTAGATATAGAAGGATCATAAAAGTTCAACATTAGTGTTCACCAAGCAAGGCTAGATCATTCTGAGCGAGGTTGAGAGTAACAAAGTTTTGTATTTATCATTGAGTTACAAGGTTCTACTGAGTTATTTGGAAAAATAGTAGATGATAGCCTATCAAGAACTATGTCATTATGGCTCCCATCATATTGACCATTAATGGAAAATTTTCATCAAAAAGGTAGAAATTCAACTTCATTTTCACCACAAATTTAGTATATCCAGAGCAGAGCAATTTTCAAAGCATTCAAGCAATCTTGTGTAGAGTTTGCAACAAAATTTTTGAAGAAGTTTTTTTCAGTCTATCGAGTAATCATGGCATCCACTAGTAGTAGCAATAAGGTGAAGAAAGGTTCAGAGATGTTGGTGTGAGGCATCAAATGGAAGGCTCCAAATTTCAAAATGATGCCAACAATTGTAGAATCACTTGACCCTAAAGGAGTTTAGTCACAAATTCCATCAAAGGTACTTCTCATAAATGATATTTGTACTCATTTCAAATGTTTTGTGCAAGAAATTAGAACCCTAGAAATGGATAGCACCCTAGGAGAACTATGTGTGGATGGAACCCTAAAACCCAAGCATAAACATCTAGAGGAGAAAGGCTTGACCCACATTTTGCACCTGCCAAGAAAATTTCAAATCAAATGGATTAGGTATATTTTGAGCCATGTGCATAACGGTCAATTGTGGTTAGAACAACCCATCTTGATAATGAAGAAGATGATTCACAGAATCATGGGTCTCCCTATGCTTAATAAGGCCAAAGTTACCAAAACCCTAGGTTGGGATGAGCTACAAAAGAAAACCCTAGCTGAGTGGGATGGTAGAGGACTAAAAATCAAAAATGTATCTAATGTGGAACTTAGGTTTGGTATCCATGTCATTACACATAATATATACAACTCTAGTTGACTGAATAGTGTGCCATGTGAGGCTATGGACCTAGCTTACAAGGTAGTAAAGAAGAATTTGAAATTTGATTTAACAGATCTAATGCTGAAATAGTTAAACAAGAACATGGAAAGTATCAGGACATCAAAGAACAACCCATGTAAATTTTGGTTCTTTGTAAACCTATTTATTCTTTTATGTTCAAAAGTTTTTCCCTTCCAAAGGATCAGTGATATGGAGAAAGGATACTCTAGTTTTGTACCAGATTAATTAGTTTATTGAAGAAATGGGTGAGAATTTTGATAGTATAATGGATAATTATTTTGAATTTTTGAAGGAAAATATGAATAATAGGTTCCAAATTCCACCAAAATTAGTTAAAGACTACAAGGATGATGATTGTTTTATTGTTGACTATGACAGAGTATACATTTAGGTAGTTAGGCCTAGAATAGTATGGGTGAAACCTCTTTCCTATGAGGTTAATATTGATGACACCAAGGAGATAATTGAAGCCTTAGTGAATGAGCCTTTTGATCCAAATTTATCCATCTTTATAGCTTATGATGAAGCAAAGGCTAGAATGGAGCTTGAAATCAAGCTTCCACAGGTAGTGAGAAAAGGT
This sequence comes from Cupressus sempervirens, assembly GCA_028749045.1. NCBI lineage: Eukaryota > Viridiplantae > Streptophyta > Pinopsida > Cupressales > Cupressaceae > Cupressus > Cupressus sempervirens. The sequence goes on from CM053793.1 coordinate 706,543,825, forward strand.
AAGAGGAAGATAGCAAAGTTGAAAATAGCAAATGCTCCTCTTATGCTTACTAAGGTAAAAGGAGAAGATGAAGAAGAATATGAGGATGAAGACTAGGAATCAAAAAAAGAAGTAGAACCTATGAAAAAGAAAGGAAGGGTGATTATCACCAAGCCACCTAAAGCCTCAATAGCTATGTTTACCAGAAGGTCTAAGAAGAAAGGAGATAATGAAGTTGTGTTTAATAAGCCTCCTCCCACTTTTTAGGAAAGACTCAACCAATTGAGAGTAGGTGCTAGAATCGATAACTTCAAAGCACTCAAATATGAAACTAGGACTCCAGCAAAACAGAAAGAGGTTGAAGATCTGATCATGGACAAGTTAGAAAGATGTAAATTCTCTCTTGATCAGTTTGCTTCACAAATCCTTACAATTTTGTTAGAAAAGGTCAAGGTTAGATGAGAATCAGCTATCCAGATAGAAAAGGATAAATTTGAGCAATCTATGAGATAGTTGCAACCAAATCTTACCAATGCCGAGTTAAGGAAGCAACAAAGAAAAATGAAGAGAAGATGATGATGAGATTTCATACTTCTTTGATTTTGGTAAAAGATATTGAGCATGTATTCAAGGATGCTACATCTATATGGAAAAACATTTATCATTTTCACAAACCTAGTAAGGATCCAGTGGAAATAAATGATGATGGTGATAATGACAATGAAGAAGATAATAAACCTTGTGTCACTATTGATGCTGAGGATTTTTAGGCATTGAAAGATGGTGAAGAAGAGAAAGAGGAAGAAGCTAAAAAGGAAGATAAGGAAGGAGAAGAATAAGGAGAGAATGATCCAGTAAGGATAGTTGCACAAGTTGTAGCCTCCCTTCCTCACTCTCCTTTGAAAATTGCTACATCATCTGACATGGAGACAACTTCAACAAGTGCAATTGAAACCTCAATAGATACATCATCTACTCAGTCACTATTTTCTCCCTCTTAGCTCCAGCTATCACTAATGGAAGAATCTAGCACATCATCCACTGAGCTGTAGCCCTCCTCTTCTTTAGCTCTCGATCCAAGGACATCAATAGTATGTACAACATCTAGTTCTACAATTTTGTCTACTTCAATTTTGTATGCTCCTATAAGTAATTTGTTTTTAAATACTCATATCAGTGCTCCTATTATATGAACTCCTATAATTACTTCAATTTTGGGTAGCACATCAATTTTGGATTCTCTTAGCACTCTAGTCAATATTCCTTTAGTAGGCCCTATTCAAGGTTTTATTGCAAGTCCTACTATTTCTACAATTGTTTTTGTTTCAAAGTGCAAAGTAGTAATATCAGAAGTGGAACCAAGGACACCACTTTAACTTTTGATTACTGGAAAAGAAATTGATGAAGATATAGATTTGGACAAAGAGATTGAAATTCCTAAGTTGGATTTTGATAATGCCACTGTGGAACAAATGAGACTTCTAGAATAGAAGGCTATACAGAAGCAATTAAGAGAAGAAAGGGATAGAGAATATCGAATTATAGAAAGTGCAAAGAATATCTTGATAGAAGCCATAGGCATGAATGTTGATTCATCTCAACATATTTTGTTATAGTTAAAGGAATTAGTCAATAAGTTCAATGAGGACTCTACTATTCAAGAAAAGTTGATAGAAAAGGAAAAGAAAAGGTTTGACAATAAGGTACTTGAGCACATTGCTATTCATCAGGTAGAGCTTTCCTCAATTTTGGCTAATCTTGAAAATTATTTTACAAATGTAACATCTCTTTTTTCCAAGTTATGTGATGCTACAAAGTATATAAAGGAAATAAAATAAAAATTGAATAAGATAGATGAGGATCTGAAGGCCAACACTCAAAAGTTGCATTTTGACCCTAGCTGAAGTTTAGCACATCACATAAGGGTTAGATTCCTATCTGATATGCAGGTTGAATTGTTGAGAGAGGAAGCAAGGATCAGCTCTACATGTATAGACATCCAAAACATGATCCTAACAATCATGGACACAATGTAGAAACATATTGCTCATTCAAAAACATTGATCCATGATAACAATTTTTCAATTGCAAATATGATTGAACTCTTATCAAAAGTTCAAGTGGCACATAAAACCTACAAAATTTTGCAAAAGAGCTAGGATAAGACATTAGCTCTTATTCTAAAGGTACACTCTAAGTTTCTCTCACATTTTAGTATCTTTGTATAAAGTATCTTGTGCATAATTGTTTGGCATTACTGTCAAAAAGGGGGAGAAAGAGATATTTGTGGAGAAAAATATGTACAGTAAATAATTAAGAAGAAGAAATACTTGTATATATACTCTACATGATATTATAATATGGATATAGTATGGGGGAGATATGTGCAAATGCATTACAAAGACAAATTTTGGAAAATAAAAAATTAGTATGTCACTGTACATAAGTTTTGGCTGATAAGTGTTTTTGTCACTAATGCCAAAGGGGTAGATTGTTGGCATTAAGTTATGTTTTTATTAGTGATAACAAGTATTCATAATTTTGTATGGTTATTAAGTTCATCATTCGGTCTCTAGCGTTTACCAAGCTTTCAATGGGTGTCAAGTGAGTTCAACAGTTCAATAGTTCACACAGAGCATTCTAGAGGTTACCGAGTGAAAACAAGTAGTGTAAAGTCCAAAAATTATCACCAAGAAGTCAATGGCTACCAAGCTTTATAGTGTCTACCAAGTCATTAGTTCCTGTGATGTGAATCCAGTGTCTACCAAGTGATGGGATGAGTAGTGTTTACCAACGGCAAGCTAGGTCAACATGGTATTCAGTCTCTACCGAGTTACACTATTTCCATTGAGTCTCCAATGTTCACCAAGTTTGAAGCTACGTTGAGTGATTAGTATGGACCAAGACTCTACTTCTACTAAATGCATGATGATACTAAGTAATGCAGTGGATGCTAAGTATCAGAAGATCACCAAGTCAACTTATAGAACCCAGGTTTCTAAATTTGGGCCGACTCAGTAATATTTGTGTTAACTTGTGTTTTAGCTAACATTTTAATTATGAGAATTGGGATGGTATATATGTAATGTATTGTATCATACTCAAGTCTATAAGAATGAAGTAATGTTTTGAGAAGAGTGAATATGAATGTAAATCAACAACATAGAAAGGCAAACAACAAGGTCAAATCAGATGCAGTAAAGTTTTAACTATCACAAGAGGTGATCAACATTTCAAGGATCTAATTAGCAATCAAGTTGTAAGTCAGATCTACTATTTCATCCTAATAGGTGAATTAGTTTCTAAATCCTTTAATAGGGTAGACTTAACAATATTTTCTCTAAATCTCTTAACAGAGTGCATACTTCATTGTATATTTTCAAAACCTCTAACAAGGTGGAACTAGTAGTCCTAATTGGTCCTAATAGGGTAGATCATTAGAAGTGATCATTGTAAGATTTAATAGGCTAACTTTATGCTACAGTATTGAAGTTTTGTGGGTATCATTCCCACCCCAATTTTACTTTCTATTTGGAAGGTTTTTAGGTCACCAAATATTGTGTTAATATGCCATGAATGTTTATCTTTCAGTTTCTTATGCATGTAGTACATTAGATCAATTACTGATGAATGGATTATGTTGTTAAGTGTTGAATTTGTTAAAAGTTTTGAGGTTACTGATTCACCCCTCTCCTCTCAGTAACCTAGCTAGTCTTGATTATTTCAAACGCCATATATTAATAAAGGGGGAATACTAGGATTCACCCCTTTGATTATATTTGATTAACACAAATGGAAGTATCAATACAAACCTAATATGTAAAAGGATGAATGACTTAGATTTATTTCCCTCTCATCTCCACCTTAAGAGGGTTTCCAAAACAAGATAAATAAGGTAATGTTGAAATGTAAAGTATTAAGATAGGAAAGGAGAATATGATGTACCTCACAAAACATAAACCTGGAAACTAGGTGTTAAATGATATCAAAAGCTACTATAATTCAAGACTTAGGCTAAAAACTATGTAATAGATAAAAGCTAGAAATCATTCAGTAGTATGTTAGGGCCAAACTAGAGAATTAGGGTCAATCTAATGGGCCTTGATGGAATGAGTGTGATGTTGATTATGATTTTGAAGTTCTAAAGAAAATTGAAAAGGGTATCTAAATCCACAACCTTTTTGGCAATATGAGATCTGAAACCTATAAAATAAAGAATTTATTTGTTTGTTGTTTTGGGGTTTCACCTTAGTCAAACCCCATTCTACAAATTAACCTTGAATTAAAATAAAGACAAAATGTTAGCAAGTAGTAGTGATAGATCTAACATAAGGAAAAGTAATTTTTGAATATGCTCTTGAATTTGGAATGTAATCAAGTATGTAGATGCAATAGACTTGACTCAACTTCAAAAACCCTACAAAAGGAAATCAAAGTGAAACCAAAAACCTTCATGAATGAATGTGCTCAAAATCTACCTCATGAATGTAGATGAGTGTAGCTCTTGAGAGGAGGAATGTAGATCTTGAGAGGATAATTGTAAAAGATGCAACAATATATCTTAGATGTCTAAAAGGAGTTCTTGAATATTAAAAATGCAATAGAAGATCTATCATAAAATCCTTTAGAAGCTTGAGTGGATGAATCCTTGGTCTGAAATGGAGAGATTACTTTATTGTTTTGAATTCTTGAACAATGCTTGAGAACTTGAGAGCCTAAGTACTTGATATGATATGAGATTGGATTATCGAATGAAGAAAATGAAAGGTTTTGTAATGGTTTTGGAATTGACTTGTTGGTTTAAAGAATAATTTTGATAGCTGAGTGTCAATACACTTAACCATTTTTCACTATACATGCTGAGCAAAGAGTAGGTGTCGAGTGATATCAAGTGCTGAGTTATTCAAGTGCCCAGTAATATGAAGTGTCGAGTTATTCAAGTGCCGAATAATATCAAGTGCCGAGTAATATCAAGTGCCAAGCTATTCAAGTGCCAAGTAATATCCATTGTTGAGTTATTCAAGTGTCGAGTAACATAAGGTACCAAGTGATACAGTTTTGTTTAGGTGTCGAGCTATCTAGGAAACAACATGTGCTGAGCATCAGTAATTCTTTAGGAGCTGAGTAACTTAGGATGTCAGCATAAGAGTTTGTAATTGGAAAAACTATGATGTAAACTATTTTTGTAGCTGACATAAGGTAAATCTCAAAAGATCTAGAGATAAGAATGAATCTTTTACATTTTCTATGCAATCTGCATGCAGCCAATTGGAAAATTGGAAAGGCATGCAACCAATCAGCAAAAAGGGAAGTATTGAGCGAGAAATTGAGATTCAATGTGGATCATAGATCCATATCTAACCCTAATTCTTCGAAGCCTTTTTAAGGAAGACAAAAAGATTCACTGTAATGATGATGAGAGAAGGAGAGTAGTGTTAAAAAAAAAAAACATAATGGAATTCAGTGAATGAAGACATAGAGAGTAAGAACAACAATTCAATATTAAATTGATCAGAACAAAGAAAAGGAGATGATTAGAAATCAGATCTTAGAGGATCAAAAATAGAGAGAGAGCCAGAACAAGTGCTTGCATTCAGCAATCAAGGATTGCAAACTATCAGGTTTATAATACCTAATACTCTCTTACCATTGTATTATAAAGGAAATCCTATGTAGATAGGTTGGATTAACAGCTATTTGTAGATCCTTATCAAAAGGTGATTAAATCCTTTAACAGGGTGACACTTCATGTTAAGTGTTTGTAAATCCTCTAACCAAGTCACTATTGACATAGTGTAAAGCCTTTAACAGGGCAGGCCTTTAATAGGGTAGACCATTAGAAGTGGTTGAACAATATTAATGCAGTGAATTTTTGTGGGTATCATCCCCACCCTAGTTTTACCTTCTTATTTTTGGAGGGTTTTTGGGTTACCAAATTCCAATGTTATGTGTTGTTGATGAATGTTTTAGTTTCATATTTTCATGATGCATTTACATGCATGTAATTTACTTTCAGATAAAAGTTTTATTGGATAGGTTGGAATACTTTTGTTTCACCCACCCTCCCCCCCCCCCCCCCCCCCTCTCTCATCAATATTCTTTCCATATTTGAATATGCCAACAATTGGTATCAGAGAAAATTAGGTTCTCACAGAAAAAAGCCTAACAGCTTGGAGGAAAAGATCTAAAGATGCAAATTTTCAAACTTGGAAAGATCATTGAAAATTAGGTGATAGATGTGCAACTTGCTTTGCATAGCTTGGAGGAATCTAGAGATAAGTTGAGAAACTCATTGAAAAGAAGGAATATTTAGCCATAGCCAAAAATGAGATAAACTACAAGGAGATTGATACCACAAATATATTTTTCAATGGAGATACTAAAGTGTTTGATGTAGCAATTGCAGAACTGATGGAGGAAAAAAAAGTTCAAATAGATGAGATAAGATCTCTCAAGATGGAACATGAATAATAGGCCATAATGTTATGTGAAATCACTGAATAAAAGAAAAGAGTAGTTGAAGATAAAGCTATGATGGAAAATGACAAAAGGAATCTTGCAAACAGACTTGAAGAAAAATGTACTGAATTAACAAGGATCTCAAACATGTAGATGGATAACTTGCCCAAATGATGAGCCTTCATCATGAACTTAATGTGAAAGACATTGAGATCTCTACACTAAAGATGTAGAATGAACGATTGTAGAATGACTTAAGAAGAGAAAATTAAATTTCAGAAAGCTTCAACAAACCCAATAAAGCCATCAAGTATTTTGAGCAATTACTGAAATCCCCAAGATCAACCCATGATACATCAAGACTTGGATACAATAGCACTGAAGTTGGAGAATCATCAAAGACTATTGAACAAAGAAGCAACAAAAGTAAAAATATCAAGCTTACATGTCATTTTTGTGGAAAGAAAGGACATACATCTAATGTATGTAAAATCAAGAATGCTCATAAGCTTGATAAGCCTAAGAATGTAAACTATTGTCATAAGTGCAAGAAGCAAGGTCATCAAGCATATGAATGTAGAACCAAGACTATTAAGACATCAAGATTTGAGGGTCACTATCATAATTGCAAGAAATATGGAAATAGAGCTTTTGAATGCAGATCAAAGCCTATGAGGACATAAAATCAACTAGCAAAGACATCAAACCATGAATTTTGGGACTACAACACCAGGTACAGTTGTCACTATTGTCAAGAATATGGACATATACCCCAAAATTGCATCAGAACACATTTTAGGGGAAACTATAAAAGATGGTTGAGTCAAATCACATGTTTTAGTTGCTTAAAAACTAGTCATATCAACAAAAATTGCCCAACAAGGTCAAAGGCACCAAGTTCTAAGTTCAACAATGGAAAGGCAAAGATATGTTGAACACATCAAACGTGAGATGAATAAGACATGGAAGAAGAAAGATGAGTGTAGCACATCAAGTGCAAAGATCACTTCACCTAATAGGTCAAGTGATCACACTTCATCAAATTAAGCAAGAATGAGTGTGTGGGATTGATAAACTAAGTTACATCATAAATCAATCCCAAAACATAGAAGAACTACAAAGAAGAAATCAGCATAAGAAAAGATGCTAAGTCAAAATTAAGAGTCTTGCAAAATTTGCCAAAATTGTCTTCAGGTGCCGAGTTGCTAATAGTGACCAAGTTGATAAATGATGCCAAGCTGTGAATTATCAATGGGAGCCAAGCGAAGTGAAACACAATGAGTGCTGAGTCATGTCAAAATCCTTTAGGTGCCGAGTAGATAGTTTTCAGTGCACTAAGCATTAATTACTCTATTTTGAAGAGTACATAGTTCAATTTTCAATCATTTCTTACCATTCAAACATGAAGCAAAGACGAGAAGAGCACAGAAGATCAAGGCCAGTTTAGAAGCCATTTGTGAAGATTTCCACAGTGCTTCAACACGAGTCTCATCGATTTGAGGTATTTTACTTAAGTGCCAAGCTACATAGTGTTTATAAACTTGTTTAAACTGTAAACCCTAGTTTGGCAAACAATGGCATCTGGGTGTGGAACCACTAAGAGCAAAGAGAGTCATGAGATACAGTTGGTTAGTAATGAAGTTAAGAAACTAGAATTCAAGCCCATTCCAAAAGTTGCATATAAGAATGATCCCGTAGGTGCATTATTAGTTATTCCTGATAAAGTTGTTATGGTCCAAGATGTTCGTAGATGCTATAACTACAAAATTGGAGCCATAGGAGATTTAGAAATTCATAATGCATATGACAAAATATGCGAGAACAAGATATTGTAAGATGAGTTCTCAATAGTCGAGAGAAAAGGATTGACCAAAACCCTAGAATTTTTCATTGTTTTCAAAGTTGAATGGATATGCATAGTTTTGAGCAGAATATATGATGGAGCCTTTTGGTTAGAAATAGAGCCAGTGAAATTAAATAAGAGAACTGTTCATAGGGTTACTGGTATTCCAACCCTAGATCGACCAAAGACCCTATGTAGTGATAAAAGGGAAGTAATAGAGAGAAACACGGGTGCTAAATGGAATAATAGGGGAATGACTATTAATACAATCACATAACCTCTACTAGATTTTGCTGTGAGAATCATCTCACAAAAATTCTATGAATCAAGCAAGTTAAATAGTGTACCTTGTATAGCAGTTGATGTTGCATACAAATTGATTAAAAATGATCATACCTATGATCTAGCAGATCTCATGTTTTAATAGATTAATGAGAATCTAGGAGCTATAAGGAAGAGAAAGGGAGCTCAACGCAAATTTGGATCAATTTTGGTGTGCATGTTTTTCTATTTGATGAAAGGATTCCCTTCTATGGGTAAGGTGAGATGGAGTCCAGACAAAATAATTGTTGAAAAAATCAATGGATATATTGAACAGATGGGTGATAATTTTGATGCCCAAATGACTAGTTACTTTGAGGACTTCAAACAGTCCATGAAACAAAGAATGAGGATTCTAGTTTCATTGACTAAAAAATATGAAAAAGACATTTTTTTTCTTGTAGATATTGATTATACTTATATACAAGTAGTCATACCTAGAGTAAGATGGCTTAGGCCACTAGGCTATGAACTTGACATTGATCATGCCTCTGCAGTAATAATAGCCCTCCTTGCAGAAGAAGTTGATAAAGATGCAAAAGCCTTTGGAACCTATGATGTTGTAAAATCAAGGGTGATAAAAGATTTGAAAACTACCTCAGCAGTAAAGAAGAAAGAAAAATTGGTAAGGAAAATCAAACGAAAATTTGGTGTTGAAGAAGAAGGAACAATAGAAGAGAAAGAAGAAGACATTGAAGATGAGGAAGATGAACCACAAGGTATGACTCTAGGGTTAGGAGAAGACAAAGAGGAAAGTGCTGAGGAAGAAGAAGCCGAGGAAGCACAAGTTGAAACCAAGGTCACAAAAAGAAAGGCCACAACTCCTCCTCCTCCTCAACCCAAGGGAAAGAAAGTAGCTGCTCCAGCACCAAAAGACCTATTACAAGAGCTGCAGCACAAAAAGCCCAAGAGGAGGCAAGAGAGAAGAAGAAAACTTCAAAGAAGATTGCTGCTGAGTGAAAGAAGAAAAGAAATTTTGTTGCCTAGCCTAAAACAGATGAGGAGAAGACTGAGTAAGAGGGCAACAACCAATTTCAAGTGGTAAGGCACAAACCTCAAACTACTATTGATAAATTATGTTCAAAGATCAAGAATGATGATTTGAAAGGTTTAAAGAACCTAACTTTTTCTAAGCTCACCAAAGAAGAACAAAATAAATTAGAGGAATTAGTGTATGCTATGATGGCTGAGTATAAGCACACACCTCTAGAATTAGATGAATCAATGCCTAAAGATTTGTACAAAATTGTAGAGGATAAATGACATTTTTGTTTAAAAATGGAAAGGGAGATAAGGGAATCAACATTAGGTAGATTGTTGCCTGATTTGACTAAGGATCAAGTAATAAATGTAGTCAAAATGCATAACAATAGATTCACTCCCAAATATAGAGCTTTCAGCATTTTACAAAACAAAATTGAGGAGGTAGTTACAAAATCCACAAGATTGTGGAAGATAGTTTATAAGAAAATAGAAGATGTGTATAATGAAGAATATAAGGTAGAAGCAAGTGTTAAGATAAAGGAGAAGAAGGCATTAGGAATCAAAGAAAAAGAAAAGGAACAAGTGGAGAAGAAGGTTGAAGAAGAAAAGGAAGATGAAAAGGCACATATAGAGGAGAAAGAGGAAGAGAAAGATACAGTTGTGCAACAAGTTTAAAGTGTGAAAGAGACACAGGTGTCCCCTCCTAGCACTCCTCATGCCACCATCACACCTACAAAGATTATCAAAATCAAGGATATTACAGACACTTCAAGTCCAAACATCAATCCGTTAATTGTAGAGGATTTAGAAATCCTTGACCAATCAACACTAGTAGCAAAATTATGTTCAAACCTTGTATTGGTCAGTGTTGATGAATTGCAAAATCTAGTAGTCAAAACAAAGGCAGTCAAGGTGAAAACACAAGAACCACCTTCAATCATACAACCTATTGGTATTCTATTTCTTCCTTCACCACCTCCACCAAGTGTAGTCATTGACACACTTCAAATGTCGAGTACAATAGTAGGGGAAATTAAAGAAACATCTGAATAGCTAGCAAGTTCAACCCCACCTAGTGATCATCAAAAGGATATACAAGCTGAAGAAAAAGATGAGACAAGCAAGAAGGAGGAGTCTACAATACAAACATTGGTTGCATTACCCAAATCTGGTACTCCAACATAGACTCTTCAGCAGCCAAGCACCGATAGGTTACAATTGTAAATCAGGATACCAGGCTCAAGCTCATCAAAGGTAGTCAGAAAACTTCACTATGGAATTCCTAAGCTTGATGAAGAAATAAAGATTCCATATTATGAATCCAGCACTCTCACTGAAGAGAAGATCAATGAAATTTTGAGTGCATTGGATAGAAGAAGGAGACAAGAAGCACTTAGAAGAGAACACAAGCACAAGCTTACCTTGAATGAGATCAAAGACATATTCACAGAAGCTTTTTGTTTACAGTCTCTAGATGAGTCAAGGCCAATTGTACAGCAACTATTTGATATAGTTGACTAGGTGACTAGTGAAGACCAGGAAACAAATGCCAAACTATTGGAATGGTCAGAAAGAAAATTCCATGGAAAGGTAAACAAGAAAATATATGGTGATGTAGCACTATCACAAGTAGAGTTGGCTAAGAAAATTGAAACAGTCAAAACTATACTTGGAAACATATTTTCCCTATACAACAAGTTGTATGACTTTTCCACATTCACACAGGACACTAGCTAGAAGATACTAAGCTTGGAGAAAAATTTGAAGATTTCTAGCATGCAACTCCCCAAAAATCCAGCTCAAAGTGAGAAGCATTTTTACCAATCACTTCACACACAAAGAGAGTTAGCTGTCTTAGCAATAGAGGAGGCAACCACAAAAGCTAAATTGATGCAAATTCAATCCTCTATCACTCCTCCTTTGGAAATACTTCATAAGGAGAAAATGAATGTAGAGACAGTCCTCAAGAAAGACCCCAATATTTCTACTACTGATGGACTTGTACACCTAGTAGCAGAGATTGCCATCCAACATAAGTCATTGGATGTTGCACTAGCAAATTGGGATGCAACTTTGAAGGTACTCCTTGAAGTAAATAGTACATTTTTGGCCAAGTATGGCATTTCCTTATAAGACCTTTGACATAAGTGTCAAAAAGGGGGAGAATAAGTAAGTAGTGAGTGTTAAGTAGAAATTAAGTATGGGGGAGTTAAGTACAGAATGAAACGGTAAGTATGATGAAAGGGGGAAATAGAGAATTTTTGACAAATTTTGATATAACATATTAGTCAGAATGCAAAAATAGGACAGAAGTCACTGAGTGTACATGGCATAATCAACTCATAGGGAGTCATAAGGTATATTGTTATTTGTTTCTAAATTTTTTGAAGCAAATAAGAGGATGCATGAAATAATGTCTAGATCACAGGATCTTAGTTAAGTGTTTTTTCCACTTATGTCAAAGGGGGAGATTGTTGGTTTAAAGAATAATTTTGATAGCTGAGTGTCAATACACTTAACCATTTTTCACTTTACATGCCAAGCAAAGAGTAGGTGTCGAGTGATATCAAGTGTTGAGTTATTCAAGTGCCCAGTAATATCAAGTGTCAAGTTATTCAAGTGCCGAGTAATATCCAGTGCTAAGTTATTCAAGTGTCAAGTAACATAAGGTACTAAGTGATACCATTTTTTTTAGGTGCTGAGCTATCCAGGAAACAACATGTGTTGAGTATCAGTAATGCTTTAGGAGCCGAGTATCTAAGGATATTAGCATAAGAGTTTGTAATTGCACAAACTATGATGTAAACCATTTTTGTAGCTAACATAAGGTAAATATCAAAAGATCTAGAGATAAGAACAAATCTCTTACATTTTCTATGAAATCTGCATGCAGCCAATTGGAAAATTGGAAAGGCATGCAACCTATCAGCAAAAAGGGAAGTATTGAGTGGGAAATTGAGATTCAATGTAGATTGTAGATCCATATCTAACCCTAAGTCTTCAAAGTCTTTTTAAGGAAGATAAAAATATTCACTGTAATGATGATGAGAGAAGGAGAATAGTGTTAAGAAAAAAAAACATAATGGAATTCAGTGAATGAAGACATAGAGAGTAAGAACAACAATTCAATATTTAGTTGATCAGAACAAAACAAAGGAGATGATCAGAAATCAGATCTTAGAGGATCAAAAATAGAAAGCGAGCTAGAACAAGTGCCTGCATTCAACAATCAAGGATTGCAAACTATCAGGTTTATAATACCTAATACTCTCTTACCATTATATTAGAAAGGAAATCCTATGTAGATAGGTTGGCTTAATTGCTATTTGTAGATCCTTATCAAAAGGTGATTAAATCCTTTAACAGGGTGACACTTCATGTTAAGTGTTTGTAAATCCTCTAACCAAGTCACTATTGACATAGTGTAAAGCCTTTAACAGGGTAGACCATCATAAGTGGTTGAACAATATTACTACAGTGAATTTTTGTGGGTATCATCCCCACCCCAGTTTTACCTTCTTATTTTTGGAGGGTTTCTGGGTTACCAAATTCTAGTGTTATGTATTGTTGATGCATGTTTTAGTTTCATATTTTCATGATGTATTTACATGCATGTAATTTACTTTCAGATAAAAAATTTATTGGATAAATTGGAATACTTCTGATTCACCCCCGCACCCCCCCCCCCCCCCTCATCAGTATTCTTTCCATATTTGAATATTCCAACATGACTAACTCATGTAGAATGACTTGCCTATAAATTCATATTGAAATGTGAAGTCATATTTGGGTTGAGTCATCATAGATACTTATCTATTTGTGGTTGAGTCCATCTCAAATTCTCATGTAGTGTATCGATAGGCGCCAAGGTGAAGGTGTAATTGCCTAAGGTGCAAAAATTTACAATACACAGTAATTTTGTATGAGTTAACTTCCTATAAATATTAAGTCATTTAGGTGACTTTCCCAAAATAGTAATGTCAAAATGTGCTCAGCATTAAATTTTACAAGTCATACTTTCTATATTTAGAAAGTTACTAAATTTAATAAGTGGTCTTTATTTTAAACTCTGCAACTATGTTGTTATCTAGAAAACTTAAAGTCTTTTTGAAAAATTCTATAACCATGAATATTCCTAAGAAATAAAATTTAAGAGGTTGGCCTGTGGTTTCTAACTAGTATACTTTTACTAGGTTTTTGCATGTAAATATTGTATTATGTGTTTTGCTTAATTATGCCATTTTCTACACTAGGTTGTTTTTCATTTCAATTGGTATCAGAGCTTGATATTGGTGTAGAATTTTCTTTCTTGGAGTGGTAAGCAATGAAAAGTGATTCTATTACTAGATATGAAGTGCAAAATTTTGATTGTTCAATTTTTTCTCTTTTGAATTTGAAGATTCAACCTTTGTTGGAAAATGATGATTGTGATTTATCTCTCAAGAGAGTTTCACCAAAACTTGCAACTATGATGGTAGGATATTGGAGTTTGGTGGATAATATTACTAGAGATACAATCCAATTATCTATGGTACATTTTATTTTTTTCAATGTTCCAAAGGAGAAATATGCTCATAGTTTATAGAGTAAGCTTGCAAATTTGTATGAAAGAAACTCTTTAGAAAATAATTTTTTTGTACAAAGATAGTTGAATAATTTGAGGATGCATGATAATAGATCCATCACTGATTGTCTAAATGAATTTAACACACTAACAAGAAAGTTGGCTTCATTGGGAGTTAAGATAATTGAGGAAGATAAGGCAACAATTTTACTTTGTCTCTTCAATGATAGTTGGGACCAGTTGGTGATGGCTCTTAGAAATTTTTTACCTACTGGAGCTTTGGTCCTTGATAATTTAGCACCTTCTTTAATCTCTAAGGATTCAAGGTGAAAGGCATATCAGGGATATTCTTCTTCAAATAAAGCCTTAATTTCTAGAGACAACACTTGAGAAAGAACAAATTCTAATTGTGGACAAAATAGGTTAAAATCCAGAGGGGAGGTGAAGTGTTGGAACTATGGAAAAAGTGGACATGTCAAAAAGGATTGTAGGTTGACAAAATAAACAAAGGAGAATCCTACTACAAATACATTTGAAGAAAATATTACATAACTTCAAACATTGTTGGAAATGGAGAGGTATTAATTGCTAACTGGAGAAATTATTCTTCAACTTTAGATTCTAAATTATGGTGCTTTCTTTCATATGAATTTCCATAGAGATTGGTTTTTTTCTTATTAGGATTGTGATAGAGGTATTATTTATAAGGGAAATGGCAACCCATGTAAATCCATTGGCGAAGGAGAGGTAATAATTAAGATGTTTGATGGAGTAGTTAGAACTATTCAACATGTTAGGCATGTACCTCATTTAAAGAAAAACCTTCTTTGACTTGGTGTTTTTAATGAACAAGCTTTTAGGTTTAGTGGTGAAAATAGTTGTCTGAAAGCAACAAAGGGAGCCTTGGTTCTATAGACACCTAAAAATCCTTTAGAAAATAAAATATTCTTATTTTTTGAAAAAAGTCCCTGATGACATCATCTGTTATTAATTAATTAATTAATTAATTTTTTATGCCATTAAATGCCTTTGTCTTAATTTAAAATATTTAATTAAGGAATCCCTCCAAAAAAAATTTAAATCTTATTTAAACATTATTTTCTTATTTATTAATTATTTAATTAATAAATTGACCAAAAATTCCAAAATAAATAAATAATTTTTTTTTGCCCAAAACTTGGCCAATTTCCTTAAGACCACTAACCTCTTCCAAAATCTTCTAATCCCTCTTTAATTTCAATTAAAGGCTAATCCCATCATTTCCTATCCCTAATCCCAACTCAAAATATTTAATTAAGATTAAATATTAATCCTCATGTTATTAAAAATGTTTTAATAAATATCTCCTCAACCCAAACCCTTGAAATAAATAAAACTTTATTTATTTTCTAAAAAAACTTTTTTATCCTCATCCTAGAAAGTTCTAGACTCTTCTAGAAAGTCTTCATCCTCATCCAAAGCCTAGACTCTTCTAGAAGATGTCAATCCTTATCTTTAATCCTAATCCTAATCCCCTCCTAACCTTGTCACATTCTCTAAACATGGGTTAAGACTTGCTAACCCAAGCCAAAGTTAACAAATATCTCCTCCTTCACCCACCCTCATTTATTGCCATCCACTTGTCTATCCCTAAGCTAATCCTAAACCATCCTAATCCATCCTCTAATCATTTGCACAATCCTAAGCAAGCTTAAAACCTTCCTAATCCAACCAAAGTCAAAATTCCTCACCCTCCAACATAAATGACCCTAAAATATCTCTTACACTCTCCTTCAATGCTCTTACAAAGCACTTATGAAGGGTCTTTATGAAGATATTATCCCTTGAGCCTCCTTTGTTGACTCATCCTTGCCCTTTCCTCCATCTGCTCACCCTGTGACATGTGTCACTCTTTGATTGGCTGTAAGGAAGCACAATCCATGTACTATCCTCTCATTCAATCTAAGCCCTCCATAAGCTTTCTCCTTTCCTTCCATCTTAGCCCTCCATCCCTCAAGCCTCTTGCCTATAAATTGGATCCTTCCCCTTTGTAAAAACAACACAATCTAGAAAGTAAAGCCATAATGCCATTTTGAGAAGCCATTTTTACATCAAATCCATTCACCAAAATCTATCAAAAATCCTCCATTGAATCCCATTTGAGCATTTGAGCATACATACATAATCAAGCCATCTTAGCTATTAGACACACTTCTACATCAAGTGATCATCCTCATTGAGAGAGCCTATCCATGGCTCATATTTTCATTTGAGGACTTCACTTTGTCTCTCATGAAGTGATGTTAAATTAGTATGAAAATGCTTTTTGATTGTTTTAGTTTAGTGTTTCTAACATACTAAAGTAGCATATACATTTTGGCATGCCCGGTGGGACCCTACATGGGTCATCTTCATTAGCTTTTTTAGTCAAGTTTTATATGTCATTTGCTAATTTTGGCTAATTTTTCTTATTTTTGTTATTGGTAGGATTGTATAAATTGGTTTTGCAGGTCCACATGAGCATGAAGAAGACAAAGGAACTCATAGTCTATCTCATAGTGTTTGCAGATTTTTCAAGCTTATAGGTGGATGGAGCACTTGGAATTCTTCTTCCTCTTCTTGTCTATATTCTTCTTCTATTCCATCTACTTCTTCTTCTTCTTCTTGAGGGATCTTGGACTTTTTTTTCTAAAGAAGCAAAATCATACACACTTTTTTTTAAGTGCTTAAAATGAACCCCCAAATCATACTTAAATCCATTAAAAACTAAAAATTTAACAAGTGAAACTAAACCAATCCAATCATTTGCATCCTTGCAACATCAAGGTTTTAGATGCATTCATGTAAAGTTAGGAACACTTCATTTTTGGAAATTTAAAAAGAACTTCAAGTTTCCATTTCAAAAGGTTCAAAATCAACACTAAGTGCACACTAAAATCTAAATCAAACTCAAAGCATCAATCAAGGATAAAATGAACCTCATTTGCAAATATTTTAAAGTTCTTTTAAAAATCTCATGAAAACTAAGAGTCCTAAATGGTTTCCAAAATTTTCCTAAAAACTTTGTTATTTGTTCCAAACAAATGTCTTGTTGTAAAATCTTGAATGTTTCCTAGGTTTTTCATGCATCAAAACAATCTAGGAATATCATTTTTTTAGGCTTAAAACATGCAAACTAGAACACAAAATCTTGAATGAAAACCAAAGTCCAAAGAGTCATTTTCACTTTTGAGTCCAAAACAATCTTGAATGATCTAAGGTTAAAACAAAGCACCTCAAAGTTCTTAAAACAACGTGCAAAATCTCAATCTTGAATGCTCAAAGGAAAAAACTTGAATGTTTAATCACTTGTCTTTGAATGCATGTTGCTAAAATCACTCTTGAGTGCCATGGATTAAAATCAAGTTTGTTTTTTTTTTTATATGAATGCATGATTAAAACAACAAATCCAATCTTGAATGCCATAGATCAAATAATCATCTTTTGGAGCATAAAAAGAATCCACATTTTAGAAACTTTCTAAGTTATAAAAACAAATAAAGACACTTTGAGTGAATTTATTGTTGGACTCGCCTTCTTTAATCACCCATCATTTAAACCATTGGTTGCAATATCAGTGCCATATATGGGGATGGGTCTACCTAAGAAGGTGTTAAGTGCTCCACAAAAATCAAATTCCACTCACTTGGGTTTTTATTGGTTTTTCTAAGATAGAAAATTCCTTGAATGCACATTAGTCTCGCTAACACTTCATTGGGGCATAAAAATTGAAGAAATCTTCATGTGGAGGACCTCTGGGTGCGTGCTTGAAATCAAGCTTTACACACATCTTTTTTTTGGGCTTAAAGCAAACTCACACCAATCTTGAATGCCTTAAAGAAAATCAATCGATACTTGAAATGGAGGGCCTTTGAATGCGTGATTTTACTTTTCGTTGATCCTAAATCTTCTTGGTGTATTCACTCTTTGATCACTTCTCTTTTGTCGGTGCATTTCAAATTGGAATTGAACCTTTGCATATTAAATCACACGTGTTTTCAAAAGGTCTAGATTAGAAAAATTAAAATGTTAGTTGGAAAAGAACTCTGTCTTTTAGCCCAAGATCATCCAAGTCTTCTCTCCCCTTGTCATCTTTTGAGGCCATCTTGGGTGCATAAGATTAGGATCCAAAATATTGTCTTAGCTTTTAGGAGGCCTGCTTGGGGATTTCATCACCCCTTGGGACGAACTCAACTCTAGTATTCCAATGGAGTATAGAGATCGGGAGGTGAATCCAAAGACACCTCTCTTGGGATCAAAATTATGTCACTTGGGCTAAGCCTCAAGGAAATTTATACTCTTGAGAAGTGAAAGAGGAGAAGTGGGTTACCGCTCCTCTCGACTGTGTGACATTGTTTTGGTTTCATCTACAGATTTTGGCCTCACATACCTTGGGTATATCGAAGAATCCCTAGCTAAACCAACTATCAGCCTTGTAGACATCCATCTAGGATGTTAATGTGTTTGAAGTGACTGATTGAAACATTTGTAGAATATACACACTCCATGGTGTAGTTACTATCTTCTGAAAATCAAAACTTCTATTTGGTTGTTCCTATCTATTGCTTGATCTTTTACTTGTTGAATGAATGTTTGCCAAACTTGGTCAATCCTAGCTTAGGGAACACTTAGCATAGTCACTGCCTATTTTAGAAGCTGAAAAAAGTTGAAGCAAAACAATCACGATCTCTCAAAGCCAAATAGATACAGAAATTTATGTTAGAACAACCCAAACCCAAATAGAAGTTTCACAAAGCCAAACTCAAACCATCTTAGGTATACCAATAAATTTTAGCCAGGAGAAAGGAAGTAACACCAAGCCCTCAAATTACCAAACTCCACAAAGCAGAAGACAAAGCTACCAACGAAGCCCTTCAAGATGCTTGGTTAGATCGCACTATCAGATTTAGCAAACATCTAGGAGTTAACCCTACTTATATCTTACCAACTAGGCATGATTTCTATGATTAGGCCCCCTTGTTTCTCCACATCTTCTTGCATAAGTTTCACTTTAGAGTCATCTTTGTAGGAAAGCCATCCATTCTAGGTTATCCCTTTAAGCATTTTAGCTCATCCAGCTCATTCAGTTCCTTGCCTTAGAACCAAACCATCTAGCTAGCAATCAAAAATTTCACATCCATGTGAGGCCTCACCCAATTCGTCATAGTACCAATGAGATAATTGCATTATGGTGATTTTAATCCTATGTTTGATACACTTTTAAGACTGCAGGGTTATGTCATTTTAATATCTACATTTTGATGATCCGCAATTACCTCTGCATATTCTGACCTAATTGATGCATTTAATGATTCTATTTCATGTTGTAAGCTATTGACATTGCTTTAATAGAAATTGAATGCTAGAAAAGCTTGTAATATAATAAGGTAATGTTGAAGTGGAAATTAGAGTTAAAAGATAATTTTTTTTATGCATTGAGACCTAACCCGCATACCTAGGGATTCAATAGTTATGGATTCAGCATATTGTCATAGAATATGAAGTTATTTAGAATATTAAATTGACCATGTTATGTTGATAAGTAAAGTTTAGTTTTATAGTATTTTGAACATTTTACATGGAAATTGTTAGAAGAAGTAATGTAATTATAAGGAATGAAGTATGGAACTCAAATGTCGAATGTGATATGTAAGTTTTGATATTTTAATATTTTGAAGGTTATATTTGAAATGATTAAGAAAGGGAAAGTTAATTTGAGATGATGAAATATATGCAAGTCTAATGTTGAATGAGATAATGATTTATTTTACATATGCTTATATGATTTTCTTGGACTACTGACGCTCGAGTTTAGTGTGCAGGAATTTGACCATGGGTTAAAGGGGAATTAAGGCTCAAACTACTAAAAACATGACATAACCAAGGTTGAATCAGTGGAAAAGATTCAAACCTAATTGTAATGTGTTTTATTTCGTATATGTGAATTGTATGTGTGCATAGTAGCCTAGTTCATGTATTATTGTAAAATAATGTGATATTTTGTGTGTGTCACTTGACAATTGTGCTTGTTATGTGATATGACATGTTATTCATTAATGAATCATGTGGCCACCTTATTTCATGATAAATGCCTCAATTGAGGAATTTGATTATTGCCTTAGTCAGTAAAAGGACAAGGTCATCACCTTGGGGAATTTGAAATTTGAATCACCTAGCTTTGGGAGGGTCATAAAGTAACTTTAAGGTAAGTTGGGATTAAAATTAACCCCACCCATGTTAGTACTATAGACTAGGGAGCTATTAATGACCTCTAGGGTGTCTTGTGGACCTAGGAGACCCCATGAAAATGACATTCTTTATGGAATCCGAAAATGAGAAGGATATATATATATATATATATATATATATATATATATATATATATATATATATATATGTATGTATATGTATATATATATATATGTATATATATATATATGTATATATATATATATATATATATATATATAGAGAGAGAGAGAGAGAGAGAGAGAGAGAGAGAGAGAGAGAGAGAGAGAGAGAGAGAGAGTTATGGCTAAGTGAGAAACCACTTGGCCACTCTCTAATTTTAGAGATAGTTAGGTTTTGGAGGGAGAGGAGGGGAGCTCTATTGCAACCATCCTTACCCTAGCTTGGACCAAGGTTGGTATCTCAAACTTGCTTCCTTTCCTTTTTCTTTCTTTTAGCATGGTTAAGCCAATCTCCAAGTCTGGAGTTTATCAATGGAGTATGCATTGCATTGCATTGTGGAGTAGCATTCATGTGAGTGTTTGAATGGTGTTCATTCCATGTAGATTAGTGTGACACCATTGTGCATCTTATTGTATTGTGTGGAGTATTGTGAGTATGAGGTTTGGATTTCCTCTATTTCCTTGTTGCATTATGGGTGTTGCTATTGTGTTGTGATAATGTAATGTGCTCTTGAAAATCTATTGTTTTATTTCTACTTGGTTTTTTTTTCTTGTTATGCTTGAGTGTTCTTATGGGTGTGGCACTTTCACTCACCCTTGTGGGAAGGGAAGAGAAGTCCAGGGTGAACGGGCAGCAGTTGGATTGCATAGTTGAGGACCTTAGAGTATGGGCTCCATTGTATGCCATTTTCATATTCATATTTTACCTTGGGGGAGGATAAGAAAAAAAAAAAAGGAAATGGTGAGGAAGGAAATAACTAAAGTATGGGTTTGTAGGAAGCTAAAGCTATTGGTTGTGTGTGGTGGAGGATGTTGTGCTGGTAGTGTGTGTGGTGGAAGATGTTTATGAAGCCTCGAAAGGGCATGATATTATGAAGCCCCGAAAGGGCCTTGTATTTTGTTGATTTATCCTTGAAAGGGAATGAGTTTTATGGAAAATATGATATGAAATAGTAAACCTCCTTGTGTTTCCACCTTCATCCTATGTTCAAGGTTCCAATGGTGAGCCTTTGTGAAATACCCTTGGGATGGGATTTGTTGTAGTTTTTTTATGTGGTTTATATGTTTCTTACAAGTGTGTATGTGGATTTTGTTTGAGCCTTGTTCCCCTAGCACGGGGGTGGTCTCTTTGAGGCCTATGATTGGGTGGAAAGCACCCATGGTCCTTGTTGTTTTGTTGTGATGCATTTGTAGGTTCTTAGAGAAAAATCTTGGAAAATTGGAGTCCTTGTTATCTTCCATGTGCATAGGAGGAGAAGACAATATTGCATTGAGATGAGATAGAGAGAAAAACTCCATTTTTTTATGTGAGCCTAAATGTATTGTAAGAGAAAGCCGCTGTCTTAGTTTGATTGTCAATGGAAAGCTTGTGAGTGCTCATGTGTAGTTAAAGTATTTTCCATTGTGTATATTATGATATGTTGACTTCACCACCTTTTTGTGTATCATGAGGGTATCACTGAAGATAATTCATTGTAATAATATTGTTATTTTATTGGATGGTAACACCAATCAGAGATCCAAATTACTTGATGCTCTTGAGTGGAATGCAAAAGAAATTTGATATCATAGAAGAGATAATATTCATAGGAAGGATCATCCTAGTAGATTTCTATTACCATTTTAGTTCCATTGTTTACCAATTGTGAATGTACATTCAAATCTAGATCTGCATAAGAAGATAATGTTGAGAAAATGGTTTCTAAATTTCATAATTCATAGATAGGGATAATCCAGATAACTTCATATAAAGTCTTGTCATGAAATGTTGAGTTATTGGATTAAGTTTAATGTTTTGAATGCTAAATGAATAAAAATTTTAAAACTATACTTAGTTTATAATTATCTCCAAATTATCCTTGCAATAACTTACCTTGAATATCCTAGATTACAGAAGAAGAAAATCAAGTGATGATATAAAATATACAAGGCTTAAGACATAAGCTTGTTGTAGGTGCACATTTTATCCTCTAGAAAATGTATGAGAAAGTAAAATAAATCTCTCCTCTTAATATAGACATTAAAATATTCAAGAGTATTCCTTAGACTCCTAGGACCCTATAACCTATAAAACATATTTTAACATAATAAACTCACCATCATATTAATTGCATAGAAGGGACCTCATATGAGACACATAACTAGAGTCAACACCCTATCAAATCAAAAGAAACTTAAAAAAATATATATATATACAATGCTCATGTTAAACAAACCTAAATTAGTACCAAGTAATATTTTAAATAAGACATAGCATGACAAACAACCTACTATATTATCTACCCTAGGCGAGCATGGGTTGGTGAATGAGAAAACAATTTAATATGCTATGGAGACCAAGGTATTTAATTTCTCTAACATGACCAAGACTTATTTCATCCACCTATTCCCTAGGCGCTTTGTGCTTTCAAATATTATATTGGAATGCCTTGCAAGTTTATGACATAATTCTGACAAGAGGGGATGACTTCCATTTTGTCCTTGACGCCTTGATTTGCCTTGGAAGAAGTTATGGCATTTTATATGTCTTTCTTCACCCATGTAATTAAGACTAGGACAAATTCCACACTGCCAACAATATGGGACCAAGTAGCAAGTCGATTTAACATGGGAATTCAAAATGCATATCTTCTAGCTCAAAATTAATGAGATTTGACTCATGGAAAAGGCACCTATGCTTATCTTGGCCAAAACTTTGGTAAGTGAGTCCACCATGGAGAGAAACCCAAGGAATTTGCATGGTCTATGGGTAAGTGAAGAAGATTATGGGGTAGTAGCATGTGGCTAGTAGGGTGATTTGGAACTTTGCTAGAGAAAAAAATATTTCATATTCTTAAAAGAAATGTGAGTGGGGTCAAGTTAATGGACTATGACTAATAGGGTATTTTAGATAGATGGATAATTAATATGTTCATATGCAATCATTTTGTTACCTTAGTATTAGTAAGGATAGATTATCTTTTAAAATCATTCTTTTATAATATATGTTTATATAAATGAATTGATCATTCTTTTCACTACAATTTCAATTGTAGTAGGTATTGACCCTAATGTTAAAATGTGATGTCACTTGCATTAGAGATATAATATGAATAATAAATAGATAATTCAATCTTAATAACTATGTCAATGAAAGATGTAAGTTAATTACTAAAAAAAATAATAATAATAAAAATTGTGCTTAATGTACATTTAGGGTAAATTTCAGGCATGACAATCCAAGCCTTCAAAATTGTTGTCACACTGCTAGAACTTGCTTTTCCTATCATCTTGCAAATCCACTAGTCTCACCAAGGTTATCCCTCTGACAGATATTTGTCTAGGGTAATCTAGCCTTGTCACTTGTCATCCCTCATCACCTTGAACTAAAGGTTTGGATCCACAAGTGGTCAATCTCATGTTTTTCCTAAGGGATCATCAGTCTATCCTTAAGTTGACGCAATCACCACCAAGCTTGGTTATAGGAAAGAATACCTTTCATGCTTTGGTAAGATATCTTTGAAGATTAGAATCCCCAACCCAATCCTCCTTAGGTTTTTCATATAGCTTTGCCTCAGCCTAGGAAATCATTTGCATACAAAAGTCTTCCCCCTTTGCATCCATCAGCATTGTTTCATCTCATCCCTAGGAACATTTTCATGCCACCTGTCACTCACTTAGCCAAGAAGAAGAAGGAAATAATGGAGCCCTATCATTTGGATCAAATAACATCACTCCCCTTGAGAACTCAGCCATCCTTCAGCCTAGAGAAAGCTACACCATCACCTATTGACATTGAAGCTTTCATGAACCAACTAGGAATGTAGTATTGGTGAACGCCATTATAGACAAGAACAAAGAAACAATCATGGCAAACTTTCAGAGGGACAACGTAGGAGCCTTCAATTTTGGAAGACCTCCTCCCTTATTAGATCCTTATCACCCTCTATTTGGGCAGCTACCACCACCCATAGTCTCTTACGATCCAAATCATCCTTTGCATATACCAAAAGAAGAGCCTCAACCCACCTCATATGATCCAACAGACCCAAACATATCAGCCTTCACTCAAGTTGAAATCTCCATTCTGAAAGCCAATCTAGCTACCACTACTCCACCATTGGTCCATACCACTCCATCCCAAACCCCCTTCACCCAAAACACCTCATCATTCACTCCCTTCACTATTGCTGCTACTACTCTCCAACCTAGCCTTCCAAATCCACCCATCTCCCAAATCAATGCTAGAATCTTTGGCCAACGTCAGCAATATACAAGTAGGATGCCACCCATTGGGCCAAGTAATCAACCTTTCATCACCCCCATCTTGTTTACCTCAGCTCAAAGCACAATTCCATCATTTCCACTAAGTCCTTGGAGCTCAGTGCCATCAGCCACAAATCCACAAGCTACTACCCTCACTCCACAAAGCTATCAAACCCCACAAGCTACTACCAATGTTCTAACAAGCTCTCAAGTGACCCAAGCTCCTGCCACCACTCCACCAAGCTTTCAAATCCAACCACCAAGCTATCAAACCCCATTAGTTCCATTTCCAAGCTTTCAATTCCCACCACCTCCACCACCAACTAATCCATTACCTCCTATTACTAACTATTTTTCTATGCCACTTCTAGGAGGAAATCCACCACCACCAACCACCAATTACTTGGCCTCTTTTACCATGCAGATACCCTCCCAAATGGGGGCACAACCCACATATATTGGTCAAACTCCTCAAATCCAAAGTCAAGTTCCACAAGCTCCCCAAGCTTCACAACCATCTTATACCTTACCTCCACAAAGCAATCCATTTATCCCATTGCCAACTAATGTTCCTCAATCCCAACCTCAAATCCAATATTAGTAGCAAGCCTTGAAACACATGCAACAATATGTGCCACCTCCACCTCAGCAACCCATCATCTACCATTTAGTTGCTGAAGCCATGCACAATCCCTACCAGCCCATACCTCGAAGCCATCCATATTCAATTGCACCATTCAGCACATATGTCCCTCAGAGTACTCCTATAGTGGAGGCACCACATCCATCATCCATTAATTTAGAATGGGAAGCCATGAAGATAGCTTTGAAGAACATCTAGGAGGGAAATGACCCAAAAACCTTCAAGTTTGAGAATGTGTGTCCTTAGCCATTTGACAGAGCCATTACCATGACACCATTTCCCAAACACTTTGAGATACCCAAGTTTGACAAATTTAGAGGAAAAGGATACCCTATCACACATATTAAAGAATTTTACATGCATTACCAAGAAGTGGCATACAATGACATCTTCCTTTTGCACCTCTTCCCCAAAAGTTTGGCCGAACCAGCTCTTGAATGGTTTTATAGAATCCCATATGGCACAATAAAAAACTTTGCTGAATTGTCTAAGGCATTTGTAGCCCAATATGCCCATCTTATTGAGACAGAATTATTAGTGGTTGATCTTGTCCACACCAAGCAAAAAGGTGGAGAAAGTCTTGGTGAATATCTACAAAGATGGCAAACCCTTACCACCCGCATATCTTGCATCCTATCAGAGTGCCATTTGGTGAAAATGTTTATTGATAATGCCCATCCCAGCTTAGCTCACCACATGACCATTAACTGTTTGCAGACCTACAAAAATATCAAAGAAAAAGGAATGATCCTTGAGTAAGGACTCATTAAAGATGGTGTGGTCAAGATTTACAAGGAAGCCAACCAAAATCGAACACATTCAAATGACAAGTCTAGGTATTGGAATAAAAACAAGCACGTTGCAACAGATGGGGTCACTGACACTAGACATGTGAATATTGTTGGTCCTTCCCAAAATCAGTCCAACCCACCTTATCAACCAAACAATAAAAAAGCTATCAACAACCAATAGCAAAATCAACAAAGATTTCAAATCCACAATCCAAAGCCCAACTTTCAAGGGTCTAACAATCAAGCTAATGCCATCAATGTAGCTACAAGACCAAAGCCCAAGTTCCAACCTGCACCTCGTGTAGGGCCCATTTTTCGTTGCACCAAAAGCCATGACTGTTAGTGAACATGGAACACCACATAATTAACCACCTGTGGGCAGGGGAGCATGTCGCATCACCCAACAATCTCCCCCTTGACGCGCATACCAGGTGCTTACACGGGTCAGGAAGGCACCGGGGAGATTTGAACCCATGACCAGGCCAAAACTAGGCTCTGATACCAATTGTAGGGCCCATTTGCCATTGCACCAAAAGCCATGACTGTTAGTGAACATGGAACACCACATAATTAACCACCTGTGGGCAGGGGAGCGTGTCGTATCACCCAATACCTCGAAACTATACACCCCTTAGTGAGCCATTGGATGTCATTTTTGAGAAATTAGTCAAGGAAAACCTCATCAAATTTCCTCCTACCCAGCAAATTGACCCAAGCCAATCCAAAGCTGCATGGTATAGAGACAATGAGTATTGCAAGTTTCATAGGGTGAAAGGGCACACTACCCTCAAATGCATGAAGCTGAAATATTATGTGCAGGACCTCATTGATTGAAAAGAAATCATAGTTGAAGCACAAACCTCTCCCAATGCAGGCTTGCAAATCTATCAAAATGCTTTTCCTCCTCACAACAACCAAAATCTTGGAAAAGCACCCATCCAAACCAACAAAAACAACACCAACAACTGCTAGCCAAACCAACATCATGGAAAGAACAATGAACACACTTCATCCTACATAGACTATGGTAGCCTCATAGGTTTTATATCTAAGAAAGAGCCTTCTGTCAATATTATCAATATCCAAGGCCCAAATAATGAGTGTGCAGTTAGTACTTGAAGAGCACAATTGAACATTGTAGGCCCATTAGTCCCATCAACACTATCAGCCCCAACAACATCATCAGCTCCATCAAAAAGCCAGTACAATATCTTGGAACACCCTTGGAACATGCTAGCCCAAATCTCCATTTTAGACCTTCTCCGCACTAGTTCTATGTACAAAGACATCCTTGATAGTGTTGGAGTTGAGGAAAGCCAACTCCGAAGACGCCAAGATCACATGCATTAAATATGAAATATTAAATAAATGCATGACCTAAGTAAACTTAAGCAATAGAATAAATAATTAAATATTAATTATTTACTCTAACAGATAGTGCTCTCATAGAATCATGTGTCCCTTCAGATATCAATGTGACTAATTTTCATAATCTTGTTGGACACCTTTCATCCTCATGTGCCTTATCATTCAAGCCCACTAACATACCCGTGGTCGAGCTAGATCACACCCTTCCACTTCGCATAGCCATTATGGTATCCAATTTCACCATAAAAAGAGTAATGATAGATAATGGATTAGCCTTGAATATTTGTACCCTAAAATTTATAAAACAAGCTGGGTATATTGAGGTGGATATCATCAGTAAGGTTATCACCATCAAAGCTTATGACAACTTGGAGAGAACCACAGAGGGCATAGTTTTGCTACCCATCAAGGTTGGGCCGATCATCCAAGAGATAGTTTTCCATGTTGTTGATCTAAACCTATCATTTAATATCCTTCTTAGCCACCCATGGATTCATGCCATGAAGGCCATTCCATCCACATATCATCAGTGCCTCAAATTTTTGCATCAGGGCACTAAAGTGACCATCCATGCTGATCCAAAACCCTTTGCGTATTACAATGCGGTTGAAGCCTCATATACAAACCATTGCCCTGGCATTGAAATCAGCCAATCCATCACTAGTTCATCAAACACCTATAATGACCCAAAAACCATCCTCACCTCCACCCTATCTACTGTAAAGATCAACAACAAAGGTTGTCGAGAATATAGCCTGTCTGATGCATTTGCAGTTGGTGCATTACCACTTGATCCACACACCCATGGACAGCCCACATATCATAATGCCAAGGAGACTCCACCTCCTTGATATGCATAGCTTGGCCCAACAACCTTTGTATCCCCAAGAATCCCTTTTCATGAGGAGCTCACTCTAGATATCAACAATTGGTTACATAAGGATGCACCTCCAAGAAATCAAGCATGCCTTGATCACTTCAGCTAGAAGTATCCCCAAGCACATAAGCTCATCACTGAAAAATGGAACTATCAAGGTGGTGGTCTAGGACCAGAGGAAAGAGGCATGTAGTGTTCCATTGAAGCACACAAATGGGAAAAGAAGTTAGGTCTAGGCTTTGGCATACCCACAACTGGGGGCACCAATACAGATGATCATGCTTTTTTGAACATCCACCGTGACCTTGTAGAAATTGAAGACATTCTAAAGGAAGTTGAAAAGAGAGCCTATGATGATATCCTAGACCAAATATCCCTAGGAGACTCTTTTCTCAAAGAAATATCCATCCATTTCATCGACCTACCACTCGCTCACCCTGTACTCATAGATTGGTACTAACCAAGCATCATACACATTGATGAGTTCACATAAGAGAAAGTGCTTCTAAAATTAATGGGAGCCAAAAATCCTCACAAGAAAACAAAGCTAGATTCTACCTATATCTATAAGCTAGATCCCAAGGGGTATTTTGGAGAAAATCCCCAACCTAGTTTCGATACACCCAAAAATAGAACTAAGGCAAATCTGAGACTAGCTCAAGCAGCAAAGAGAGCCCCTCAATGAGAAAATATAGAGTCACAAGCAAAACATGAGGATTTAGCATTGCCTCCTCAAGCTAATCAACCAAAGGTGTCTTCTATTCTAATTGAGGATACTAGAGAATTCAACATCGATTCTTTAGAGATCCCCAAACTTGTTCACATTGCTACATCCCTATCGCAAGACCAAGCTGATCTCCTCTTTGAGGTCTTAAGAGAGAACATTGACCAATTTTCATGGTCATATCAAGACATGCTAGGACTTGATCTAAAGCTTGTAGTTCATCATCTTATATTCAATCCAAAGATCAGGCCCATCAGACAAAAGCTTAGAAAAATGCACCCCAAGGTGGCATTACTAGTCAAAGCTAAACTAGAAAGAATGTTAGCTGCTAAGGTTATCCGACCTATCAACTACTCAGAGTGGATCTCCAACATGGTCCCCATCACTAAGCCTTCTAGTGACATTATAATCTACACTGATTTCAAAGATCTTAACAAAGCTTGTCCAAAAGATGATTTTCCCTTACCCAACATAGATATGATTGTAGAACTTACAGTTGGACATGAAATTCTATCCCTCATGGATGGATTTTCTAGGTATAATCAAATCAAGATTGCAGAAGAGGATTAGTATAAGACAACATTCACTACCCCTTGGGGAACCTTTTTCTACAACATGATGCCTTTTGGCCTAAA
The DNA here is from genome assembly GCA_028749045.1 of Cupressus sempervirens. Lineage (NCBI taxonomy): Eukaryota > Viridiplantae > Streptophyta > Pinopsida > Cupressales > Cupressaceae > Cupressus > Cupressus sempervirens. The sequence goes on from CM053793.1 coordinate 706,573,686, forward strand.
GAATGCTGGGGCTACCTATCAAGGAGCTATGACAACCATTTTTCATGATCTTATCCATAGCATTTTGGAGGATTATGTGGATGATATCTTGGTTAAATCTCACACCTTCATGGATCATTTTTCTGACCTGGAGAAAGTCTTTGATAGGTTAGCCAAATATCATCTCATGCCGAATCCCAAGAAATGTGTCTTTGGGGTCACATCTAGCAAGCTTCTAGGCTTTACAATTTCTAAACAAGGTATAGAGATTGACCCCAAAAAGGTCAAGGCTATCTTAGACATGCCTCCTCCCTAAACAATATGATAGCTTTGTACTCTTTAAGGAAAGCTTCAATCCATCTGGCACTTCATCTCCCAGCTTGCAGATAAGTGTACACCATTTGCACATCTACTAAAGAAAGATGAGAACTTCAAGTGGGATTCTTTATGTCAATGCAACTTTGATCAGCTCAAGCAGTATCTCACCAATCCCCCTATCTTGGTTCCACCAATTCTTGGTTGTCCCTTCATCTTTTACATATTAGCAGTGCCTATTGCTCTAGGGGCACTTCTAGCACAACATGATGACTACGGTAGAGAAAGATCCATCTACTATATCAGTAGAACCCTAGTTGGTTATGAACTCAATTACACTCCTATGGAAAAAGCTTGTTTGGTAGTTGTTTTCTCAACTCAAAAGCTTTGCCACTACATGCTAAGTCATACCATCTAGCTAGTATCCAAAATTGATCCTCTCAAGTATATGCTCTCTAGAACAACACTTAGAGGCTGTTTGGCCAAATGGGTTATGCTCCTTAGAAAATTTGACATCCAGTATGTGGACATAAAGGCAATCAAATGGAAAGCTATAGCAAATCACATAGCTGATGCACCTCTAGTAGATACATATTCTTTGATCATAGAATTTCTAGATGAACATATCTGTTTAATTAAAGAACAACCCCCATGGAAACTTTATTTTGATGGCTCATACACATCTCATGGATCGGGGGTAGGAATATTGTTGGTCACGCCTCAAGGAGATTACATTCCAAAAGCTTTTAAGCTACAATTCCCTAGCACCAACAATATAGTTGAATATGAGGCTCTCATAGTAGGAAAAAAGATAGTCGTAGAATGGAACATCACTGAGTTACAAATTTTTGGTGATTCTCAGCTAATCATCAAGTAAGTCCTAAATGAATATCAAATTGAAGATGAAAAGCTATTACCCTACAAAGAGCTAGTTGATCAGCTAACCCAACATTTTACAAAGCTTCAGTTTACGCAAGTGCCTCGAATGCAGAACAAAGCAGCAGACACTATGGCTACTATTGGATTGCTCTTGGAAATTCCCCAAGCGGCTATGCAGTATGAGTTTTTAGTCGAGTAGATCCTCACACCCACCTATGCGAATGAGGATTCAAATCGTGTTTGCATCTTGGTTGGTCCTTAATCCCCTTGGTACCATGAAATCCATGCTTACCTTAAAGATGGTATCATATCCCCTCACCTCACACGAACCCAATGCCAAAAACTCATTTGAAAATCATACCACTATGTCATCATAGCCAATAACCTATATCATCAAAATTATCATGATACTCTCTCTAGGTGTTTAGACCAAAATGAGGCCGCAATGGCATTAAAAGAAGTACACTCCAGACTCTGCGGTGCCCACACGAGTGGTATTATCCTAGCATGACAAACCCTTAGAGCAGGCTACTATTGGCCTACCATCAAACAAGACTCCTGTGACTTTGTCAAAAAATGTCTCCCATGTTAGCAGCACGCCAATCTTGTGCATGCTCTGGCACAAGATCTACAACCTATTGCACCACCTTGGCCCTTTGCATGTTGGGGTCTTGATATAGTTGGAACTATCACACCTCTCTCATCTAATGGACATAAATGTATAGTAATAGCTACAAACTATTTCACTAAATGGGTGGAAGTAGTCCCCCTAGTCTAAGCTACAGGAGTTCAGGTCTCCAAGTTCATCTTGTACCACATTATTTGCCACTTCGGCATCCCATCCACCATCTTCACTGACCATAGAGGTAACTTTGAAAATCTCAACATGGAAGAATTATGCACTTCCCTCTGCATCCATCACTAATTTTCTAGCCCATATTTCCCACAAGGTAACGGCCAGTCAGAGGCAACTAACAAAACCCTCCTCAAAATCCTAAATAAAGTTGTCAATAATTTCGACCATGATTGGCACCTACAAATAAATGTAGCCCTATGGGCCTAACGAACCTCCTTCTGTACATCCACAAGAACAACTCCATACTCCCTAGTCTATGGTGCCAAAGTAGTACTACCCATAGAGGTTGAACTTCCCTCCTTGCACATATCTTTGTGAAGGCAAATATCAGATGAAGAATACAGAGTAGCTCAGCTCACCCAACTAGATCTTCTAGATGAGAAGTAGCAACATGCCTATGATCACCTCATAGTCTATCAAACTCATCTCAAAAGGAACTTCAATAAGAAGGTGCTTCCACGATAATTTCAGCCGGGCGACATGGTCCTCAAAGAAAACATGAAAGTCCAAGCAGATCAAGAAAATAAAGGTAAGTTTGAATCTACATGGCTTGGCCCTTATGTTGTCAATGCTTCCTTTAGCTCTGGGGCCTATCAGCTATCTACACTAGAAGAAAAACTCTTGAATGATCCTACTAACATCATTCATCTTAAGAAGTTCTATGCTTGAAGATCCTTGGTATACTTAGCTTTTGAAAAATACAAAAAAGATAGTAAAGAGAAATAAGCATCCAATGGTGAAAACTTGGCAATTCAAGCACCTTGGATACGTACCTTGGTGAAAACCTAGTAATTTAGGTGCCTTGTATACTAAGACTAATCCATTATCTATCACTATCCTATCCGTCATCCATCCACTCACAATCCAATAAAACACCTGCTTGTTCCCTTGGTGTTCCAACCAAATATCCAACATCTAATGAAGCTTGTAAATACCTCTTATACAACTTGTAAATCTTGTACCTCAGCTTGTAAATCTTGTACCAAAGCTTGTATGATACCTTGTAAATCTTGTATCATCCCTTGTATCATAGCTTGTATATCCAAATCTTGTCCAAAACTTGTACCATATTCTAGCTTGTAAATAATCTTGTATCCTATCACATGCACAAAAAGAATCCCATTTTCCTTAAGCTTTTCACAAAACCATCAAATTATCCAACTATCCATCCAACACACTCTAAAACATTTCCATCTCACAAAACCCAAACATGAACAACCTTGTACATTTGTAACATATCTTGGTCTGTCAGATTGTACATCCTCTTTAGCTTAGTACCATTGTATCTATCTAGCTTTCATGTTAGTTCATCCTTGATCAACATCTTTCACACATCGTACAACCCTTGGTTAGCTATTCCAATGCATTCTTTAGCTAGATCTCCTGTCACCAAAGTGTTATCCTTCTTAGTTCAGCTTGCCAGATGCATCACTCATCCAGATCCATCAGCTTAGGTTCTCTCTGATAGATCCTTGTAGGATATAGCTTTCCTCATGTCTGATCTTGGTCCGTTAGTACCTCCTCCTACCCATCTCGTTAGCAAATGGTTCTCTTTTGGATTTTCACTTTCCTTTGATTTGGAATCTTCCCTTTGGGTCTTGAAGTATATTTTCCAAGCAATCTTTTTGTTCCCTCCTCAAGGTTGCCATGATCTTCTATATCATGGTATACTGCGAATGAGGCAATCTAAGTGTAAGGTTTTGATTAGGCCTTTTTTTTTTTTTCTTTTCTTCTTGTGGTTTATCGAGTGTCAATTCCATGCTGCTTCCTCTGGGATTCATGTGTGCTACTAGGACAATCCTTGCATGTTTGTTTTGAGTCAGTCCGTCAGTCCTCTAGATAGTTGGTGAAAAGGCCTTGATGTTCTTGGTACCTTTGGAAATTAACCAATAGTCCTAGAGAAAATCTAGTGCTTTACTACATGGTGGTACTTCTCTTTGAAGTATCCCCCCACTCAAAAAGCTTTAATGGATTCCCTTCATCTCCATTATCCCCCATCCATATCTAGCATCCATCTCTCCTACCCCAACTTGTGCAACCGTATCTCTCAAAATCAATCTTCACTTTTAGCTTTAGGGATCCACAAGCTAGTCTTAGGGATCCACCAATCCAATGAATCCACCAAGCCTCATCTTTTGAGATCCACAATCCTAGTCCTAGGGATCTTCGAAACTCATCTTCTGCTAATCTGACTCTTTGAAATCCTGTTACATCAGCTTTATAATTCCCTCATCCTTCTCCCTATCTTGGATTCCTTTTTATAGTGCTCCACTCCTTCATCCTCCACCTTCCCTAAAGTCTTAAGCTTGCTTCCTCTTGTGCATCTGATTCTCCTTTATCATTCTCCTATAGTGAGAGTTTGAGCTAATTCAGCCCCTTCTCTTTGCCAATCTGAGTCTCCTTGCTCATCCTAGATTCTTTTATTTTTCAAGAAATCGTCGAGCCTCATTTTCTCTCCCCACCGCCTTCTTGAGGGGGCATCTCGCAGTCCATTCTCTCCTCTTCTGCTCTAGCCTTGGGCATCTTATTTTCTTATCTTTGATGCCATGCCACTTGCGGCATCACATCAAAGAGGGGAAAAATGTAGACACCTAAAAATCCTTTAGAAAATAAAATATTTTTATTTTCTAAAAAATGACCCTGATGACATCATCATTAATTAATTAATTAATTAATTAATTAATTTTTTATGCCATTAAATCTCTTTTTCTTAATTAAAAATATTTAATTAAGGAATCCCTCCCAAAAATGTTTAAATCTTATTTAAACATTATTTCCTTATTTATTAATTATTTAATCAATAAATTGACCAAAAATCCCAAAATAAATAAATAATTTTTTTTTGCCCAAAACTTGGCAAAATTTCTTAAGACCACTAACCTCTTCCAAAATCTTCTAATCCTTCTTTAATTTCAATTAAAGGCTAATCCCATCATTTCCTATCCCTAATCCCAACTCAAAATATTTAATTAAGTTTAAATATTAATCCTCATGTTTATTAAAAATGTTTTAATAAATATCTCCTCAACCCAAACCCTTGAAATAAATAAAACTTTATTTATTTTCTAAAAACCCTTTTTTATCCTCATCCTAGGAAGTTCTAGACTCTTCTAGAAAGTTTTCATCCTCATCCAAAGCCTAGAATCTTCTAGAAGATGTCAATCCTTATCTTTAATCCTAATCCTAATCCCCTCCTAACCTTGTCACATTCCATAAACATGGGTTAAGACTTGCTAACCCAAGCCAAAGTTAACAAATATCTCCTCCACCCACCCTCATGTATTGCCATCCACTTGTCTACCCCTAAGCTAATCCTAAACCATCCTAATCCATCCTCTAATCATTTGCACAATCCTAAGCAAGCTTAAAACCTTCCTAATCCAACCCAAGTCAAAATTCCTCACCCTCCAACATAAATGAGCCTCAAATATCTCTTACACTCTCCTTCAATGCTCTTACAAAGAACTTATGAAGGGTTTTTATGAAGATATTATCCCTTGAGCCTGCTTTGTTAACCCATCCTTGCCCTTTCCTCCATCCTCTTACCCTGTGACATGTGTCAATCCTTGATTGACTGTAAGGAAGCACAATCCATGTACTCCCCTCTCATTCAATCTGAGGCCTCCATAAGCTTTCTCCTTTCCTTCCATCTTAGCCCTCCATCCCTCAAGCCTCTTGCCTATAAATTGGATCCTTCCCCTTTGCAAAAATAACACAGTCTAGAAAGTAAAGCCATAATGCCATTTTGAGAAGCCATTTTTACATCAAATCCATTCACCAAAATCTATCAAAAATCCTCCATTGAAGCCCATTTGAGCATTTGAGCATACATACATAATCAAGCCATCTTAGCTATTAGACACACCTCTACATCAAGTGATCATCCTCATTGAGAGAGCCTATCCACGGCTCATATTCCTATTTGAGGACTTCACTTTGTCTCTCATGAAGTTATGCTAAATTAGTATGCAAATTCTTTTTGATTGTTTTAATTTAGTGTTTCTAACATACTAAAGTAGCATATACAGGTTCTACTTAACAGAGAAAAAGTTTTTAATCTATATAGGTTAGCTAGTAATACTAACAATGGTGAGGCTGGTGTAGAAGATGGACTGATTAGCAACCTAGCATCAAAGTCTAGGTTATATGAGTGAAGGAGGTCTCAAGGTATTATTAGATAGAAATCTTTTTGCTAGCACTAAATTAAAAGATTTGAGTTTTTGTGAACATTTCTTGTTTGGAAAAAAGAATAGACTAATTTTTTTTAGAAGTACTACTAGAAGCAAAGATGTTCTAGATTTAATATAGTCACATACTTGGAAGTATCCTCTAACATTTATTAGAGAGTAATCATAGTTTTCTTCATTTATAGATGATTATTCCCATAAGGTGTGGATATATCTTCTCAAGAAGAAATCTAAAGTGTTGATCTATTTCAAGAGGTCTAGGGGTCTAGATGAGAATAGAAAAAGTAAGACCATAAAATATCTTAGAAAGGATAATGGAGGTGAGTTTTGATCAGTAGAATTTAATCAATTTTATAGTGAACATGGAATTGCAAGATAATTGATGATTTCTAGGACACTAGAAAAAAATAGTGTTGCATGAACCATACAATTATGGAGGGTGCCCGATGTATGTTAAGCACTGCTACTTTGGAGCATAAGTATTAAGATGAGGCTATTAACACAACTTTTTTCTTGATCAATAGATCTCCAATGGATGCTCTTGAAAATAATTTTTTTGAAGAAATATGGAAAGATAAGCCATTTGACTACTCATTTCTTCAAATTTTTGGTTCGGATGCCTATGCACATATTTGTAAATAAAATAGAAATAAGTTTGACATGATGTAGTACCTACCCCTAGTTTTCTTTTATGATAGATTGTCAAATTCTTTTAGGCTAGTTTTTATAGTTATGTGATTTGATTTCATGGTAATTGGTTACCTAGTTTGATTGATACTATTCACATGTTTGGATTATATATTTGATAAGATACTTTATACTCAAATATTTGGTGTGTTCATGGTTATTTTTTTGATGATGATGTTATTTATATTTCATATAGTGATTTTAGTTGTTTGCATGATGATAGTTATATGGATGATTATATAGTGGTTTTAAGGTTACTTACCCCATACTTGCACATGTATGGTGTACATGTATGTTTTAATTTATGTTTATCGTATCTGATGTGGTTGAGGGATGGAATCATAGTCACTTGCTAGTTGAGATCTACACAATGTACCACTCATTGCCATTACCTGTTTAGTTTAGATATATATGCATATGTACATGTTCAACTTTTATGTAGATTGAAGGTATCGGGCATTGAGTTCCATAAATTGCTAGGATGAGTGTGCCCTATCACAATATCTCAATGGTTAAAAGGGAAGATAGTTCTCAAGTCCAAATCCTAAATCTAAGCCTAATTGTTCTAGAACAAAGGACAAGTACTTTAGTTCTTCACCTTTCTGAATTCATCAAAGTGACATGAATTTGAGATCTTTAACCTTTGAGTTTGATTCATAACTTGTCTTTTTAGTTGAGTTTTATCTTATTGATTTTGTGGGTATATTTTGATTTTCAAGTATAATTAAGTCAATCAAAGAGATTATTAAATAATTTAATTACATTAAAAATTTATATAAAAAAAATTGAAAATTTACTATATTTAATTAACTGAGAAATTAATTAAGTAAAAGAGTTAAAATAAAAGATTTAATTTAAAAGACTAAATTACATGCATAATAATATTGATTTAATTGAGCAATAATAAATTTAGAAGTTTCATTGAAATAATGGACTTTAAATATTATTATTAGTTAAATAAATAAATATATTTTCTAAAAAAACTTACTTATTAAAAAAATGAAGAGAGAATAATTTAAATAAAGTTTATTCTAATTAAAGGCAAAAGGCATGCATAAGAGAATTAAAAATAAATAAAATAATAAAATTTTATTTTAAGGAAAAGACCTTTGCATGTTCAAAAACTGGAAACCCTAGGTAGAGTTAACCTCTTTATTAAGAGACTCAAGCTCATTCCTACACATAGGATTTGGAGGAGCAATTTTCAAATTGAACGGCAAGAATTTTCCAAAGGTTTTGGGTAGTGAGATTTTCGCAAGCAAAAAGTAATTACCAAGTTTAAAGCATCAGATTGAGCTAGGAATCTCATTGAATTCATTGTAGGAAATCTCTTGAAAAAAATCTCTATCTTCTTTGTGCCTGTTATATAAATTTTTTATGGAAAATGTATCTTGAATTGAAACCCTTGTTTGAAAATTGATCATTCTTCAATGAGAAACATCTATGAAAATGAAATTGAAAACTCTTAATCAAAAGCTTAATTTTAGAAATTAAATTTATGGGTAGGGTTTGGAGATTGGGATTTTAAGACTATTGCTCTACATTTGATTGGTTGTGCAAATGTTTCCCTTTTAGACCTATGCAAAAAAAAAAAAAAAAACATTTTTTAATATAAATATTAAATTACCATAGTTTTAAATATATTATTGTGATGATTTAATATGTTCTAGAAACAAAATTGTTATATAAAAAAGGTAATGGATTTTTTTAAAATAAATTATAAATTGATTTTTATGGTGGGTGGGGGCCACCACACCCCACTCCCCCCACCCCCAATTCCTTTTTTGTCACTACTCATAGGTCAAAGTTGTGCAAGGGCAATAGTAGATTTGTTGGCTACCATCCCCTTTAAATGTCTTTTTTTTTTAATGTTTTGTTTTCGTTCAACAAAATAAAATAATATTTATTATTATATAATTTTTTAAGTATTATTTTAGAAAGAGTTAAATTTAGTTTTAATTAGATTTAGATTTAGTTAATTAAATTTTATTTATAATTTAATAAGTTAAATTTTAATTATAAGTTTTATTATATTAAATTTAATTTTTTTAGGAAATTGAATTTAAGATATATATTTTATATATGATTTCTAATTATTCTTAATATAAATAAATTTAAAATATTATTAAATAAAAAATATTTTTTATTGTATAAATAAAATAATTTTGTACGAATTTTATTATTGTGCTCAAATAAATACCTAATTATAAGAAAACATGGATGTTTAACTAGGAATATGAAACTTGTCTTTATGATTGATTTGATCTTGAAACATTTATCAAGTAGGAAAAATTCAAAAATGAAAACATGAAACTTTATTGCAAATTGATTTTCATGAAATTATAATCAAAACTAAAATGGTTGATTAACTTCACTTGTTTTAAATACTTGTTGGGGTTTTTTGTTTTGTCTTGTGATGGTTTTTGGGAAACCTAGTTGTTCAACCAAATAGAATAGTTTAGTGGATGCTTGGGAGGTGAATTTTTTTTTCTTTTTTTAATGTTGTTATGTGATGTTGTTTTGTCATGATTATTTCTTTCCCAACCAATGTGTTATACTCATGTGTTTCTACGATGAGATCAAGTTCCTTTTTTATAAGATTGTGTATTGTGATTTCTTGGTGTAACCTTTAAGGTTTTTGATCAATTATTTATTGGTTCTTTCCAATTGCTTGCATAGGGTTTAGGTGAATATTGTGGTTTTCTTAGTGCAATTTGTGAGTTTTTGATATGTTATCTATTGGTGCTTTCTAGTTGCTTGTATAGGATTGAGGTGAAAATTATATTTTTATGAGATTAGGGTAGGTTATCTATGTGTATTTTGGGAAGTGGCTTGCAATGGAGGCTAGATCCCTAAAGAGGCTACATGGTACACCCATTGTAAGTTGTATTAATAAGTAATAACATTTCATTAATGAGGTTAAAATAAGTTAAAAAGATTCAGTGTATTACCTCACCCATGCCTCGAATGATAGTAGAGGTTAGGATGGAAGTATAGAGGATTCTTGGTTGTGACCTTGTCTTGTTAGTATGCCTTGTCTATAAGAACAAATGCAAATGTCATATAAAGTCACTAGGGCGTTAGAGTCTAGAGAGACTATTAGGATAACCTAGAAGTTTACTCATGTGATGACACTCTCCCACATGCATATTAGGTTTCCTACATGTTTTTGTTTCCTCTGGGATTAGATATTACTTGTGTACTTGGTACCTTCGAGATAGATTTCTATCAGGATTCCTTGACCTAGATTCATGTTATGACTTTTGGATTATTATCCATTTGGAACTTGAGATTATCTCCTTAATATAGTGAGAGTGAGTCATTTAGATTCCATAATGTTGGGTGGTAGTGTTTGTTATACCATTAAGATCTGACAGTTAGATATTGATGTCAGTTGTACCTTGTGTAGTTGTTATATTCTTCTTATCTTGTGGTTATATTCCATGGTCATAATCTAGTATTTTGTACTTTAGTTATTTGAGATCCTACAAGATGCTGTATCTTATCATGATGTATATTCTTTTAGTATTTCATACCCTATGACTTGTATAGAGAATGATTATGCATTCTAGTTGCCATGTGGCACCTTATTTACTTGCATATTCTTTCATGTGATTTCATAGTTATGGTTATTCTAAGTCATTGACTTTGTTTACTTATCAGATTTAATCTTATTAAAACTTATGTGTGTGATTCAACATTATGGAATCCTTGAGAGATGTAAATCTATTGTATTTCTTATGTATGCATGTGAGTTATTGCTTCCACTTTTTTATATCTTGCTTGTTTTAATCTTTCAAAAAAAATGTTTACCAAACTTACTAACATAATAGGTTAATTTCTCTTGGGTTCCCTAATGGGGCATTACATATGGTATCAAAACCTAAGTTTCTACATTGGGAGCTCTAGGTATATTAGAATGCCACTAGATGACAACTCTTCAACTTAAAAAAACTTTAACAACTATACTCATCTATTATAACTTGAACAACTTGAACTTTAGACTTGAATACTTAAACTTAGAAAAAGGAAAACTTGAATAACTCTTGATTTTGGTTTTCAAAATATGTTTTCTTATAATTATTGTTGAAATTACAATAGGGAAAGTAAACACTAAGGAGGGGGGTGGGGGTGTGAATCAGTACTTCAAAACTTTATCCATTAAAAAATTTACCACGCATCTATCTCACAATTTCTATGTAAATTGAAATACCAAACAAAGCATATTCATCCATAGCATTCATTTAAAGTTATATATTTAACACATATGACACAAGATATTTGGTAACCCAAAAACCCTCTAATAAGAAGGTAAAGTTGGGGTAGTGATGAAACCCACAAATCTTCACTACTAGAGTTGTAAAGTGGATTCACTAAAGGTTATAATTGTTTGATCCTAAACTATGGCCTACCTTGTGAAAGGTCTACCATTGTTCCAGGCTTACAAAGACTATTAGGTCTTACCCTATTAAAGGATTTCAACACCCTATTAGAGATGTTACTAGTTAAAGAAGTTCAACTTACAATGAACTAAGAACCTTGTTAGAGGATTTAAAAAATCTTGCTAGGACTACTCAGTTAAGAGATTTTATTGATTCACCTGTTAGAATGTTTCAACCTTGATCCTTTGGTTAGTACCTCTCTACTAGATATTAGATCACCTCTTTCTTGATGTATAGTTCATCCTCATGATCAGACGTATCACTTCTATCCTCTCTTTTCTTTCCTCTATTCTCTCTAATTGATTCTACGATTCATATCCTTTGTCACAACTCTTTAGTCACCATGAATGCTTTGTCTGCACATGAAAACTTATTTCTTCACTCATATTTTTTTTAGCATTTTACCTTCTTAAAGATACTTAGGTGACCTAAGGTAACGTGGAAATAAATGATTATGATTCACCCATTTTTCCACTTAATTATCTCTTTATTTGATTTGTTGCATGAAATGCATAGGGATTCTCAATATAAATTCATTCTTATCATCTAGAATTGCAAAAAAATCTTTAATTTGGCCCGAAAATGGTTTGCATAAGATTTTGTTTCATTACAAACAATCATGTCAAAAATTGTTTACTCAACAGTTGAAGCCTCTGATTCTTGGTATCCACTATAACTTCAATTCTATAACATAACCTCTGAATGACTCGACATCCATTGTTCACTCAACATTTGAATGACTCGACATGTATTAACTTTGTTATCACTAGAGTGAATCAACACCAACTATTTACTATAATACCCCAAAATTGGCTCATTGCCATGATACTAATTCTGGTCTATTTTGATCATTGCTAAAGCCCTATTTCATTAGACACATTCTTGATCTAACTCGCTACTTGACTTAATTGTCAGATGTAGAAGACCCTAATCTGCATTCATCACATTTCTTATTTAATTCCTATAGTGCGTACTCATATTAGTCGCATTAAACCTACTTGATTTAATTATAATTTAATTTAAAAGTATTTATACTTTATTAAATTAAATTATCTCCTAAGACTAATGTACTGTGGGATTAAATTTATTTACTTTAATAAATATGTCTATCTTGACTAATTAAATGTAATTATTTAATTAAATGGGAAAGGTATTTCTAATTAATTAAAGAAAATTATTTAATTAAATGGAAGGCTATTCTTTAATTAATTAAACAAATTTATTTAATTAAATAGGAGTAATTCTTAATTAATTAAATATAGTTATTTAATTAAATAAGAAAGTTTCTCTAATTAATTAAATAAAATTATTTAATTAAATAAGAAATATATTTATGAGAGCATATCTCATTTTATTAAATTAAATATTTCTCCAAAATCCTTCTTTAGTTCAAAAAGGGAAATTCCCAGTTCATTGTTGATAAAAAAGGAATTAAATCAATTAACTCCTTATTCTACTCAAATTAAATCAGTTAACTCCTTATTCTACTCAAATTAAATTAGTTAACTCCTTATTCTACTCAAATTAAATTAGTTAACTCCTTATTCTGCTCAAATGAAATCAGTTAACTCCCTTTAATTTGGGAATCTTCCTTTATGATTGAACTTCACCTTTAATCTTGACCGTTGATTGAAATCGATCTCAACCGTTGATGGATTCCAAGAAAGTCTATTTAAGAGACCTTCATCTCTTCATTTTGGGAGAGGATGAATTTGGAATTTGCATCAAATTGTTGCTGGAATTCATACTCACATTTGCTCACAGTTGCTTATATTTTACATACATTTCCATTCTTAGCTTAATTTCATTTAGCATAATATGCATATGATTAATCTAGTTTCCTTTACTTGTTTTTAGATTAGAATGCATTTCTCATTCTAGATTAATCTGCATAATCATATAGATTAATTTCATTTTTAAAATCCTTTATTCTTAGAGGGTTTGGTTGCTTAACACCTCAAATCTGAGGATATCTAACAAGCAAAATCCCTTTAGATAGAAGGCAATAGGTTGCCTTGCCGGCTGATTTTCGGATGAACAATCCAATGTTCATTCTAGGATGAATCCGTAAATAAAGACCATGTTGAAGTGTGTGTGTTAGCAGAAGCCGAGGGGGTAGGATGATTACATCATTGAACTAAATTTCAACTCATTTTGAGTCTCATTTCTTGGGACATCTAGTTCCCATTTTATGTCCTTCTCACTTGGGGCATCTCATTACTAAGTGCATCTTGTACTCCTCTTTCTGGCATCATTTTCATCTACTTCATCTTTTCATCATTTGATCACATCTTATAACATTTCTGATCTGAGTCTGATGGACAAGTATCGAGACAGTCTAAAGCTTGACTCCTGAGGATCAAGCCTCATTCTGGGGATGATTCTATGACTCATAGTTAGATCTTATCAACTTAGGTATCAAGGTGTTCTACCTAGATCCCTTAGGATTAAGCTTCATGCTGGAGATGATCCTTAAAAGCTTATCTATTTCAACTTAGGTATCTAGGTGTTCTACTTGGATTCCTTAGGATTAAGCTTCGTGCTGGAGATGATCCTTAAAAGCTTATTTGTTTCAATTCAGGTATCTAGGTATTCTGTTTGGATTCCTTGGGATTAAGCTCTATTCTAGAGATAGTTCGTAAAAGCTCATCAATTGGTCTCTGTAGAATCAATTTCAGAACAAATCTCTTCTTTTTTTTTTATCTGCGCATCATACTTTTTGATTTTCTTTGAATTGAACGTGTTGCTTGCACATTCATTCAAAGAGGGGCTAAATGTAATACCCCAAAATTGGCTCATTGCCATGATACCAATTCTAGTCTATTTTGATCATTGCTAGAGTCCTATTTCATTAGACATATTCTTGATCTAACTCGCTACTTGACTTAATTGTCAGATGCAGAAGACCCTAATCTGCATTCATCACATTTCTCATTTAATTCCTATAGTATGTACTCATGTTAGTCGCATTAAACCTACTTTATTTAATTATAATTTAATTTAAAAGTATTTGTACTTTATTAAATTAAATTATCCCCTAAGACTAATGTACTATGGGATTAAATTTATTTAATTTAATAAATATGCCTATCTTGATTAATTAAATGTAATTATTTAATTAAATGGGAAAGGTATTTCTAATTAATTAAAGAAAATTATTTAATTAAATGAAAGGCTATTCTTTAATTAATTAAATAAAGTTATTTAATTAAATAGGAGTAATTCTTAATTAATTAAGTATAGTTATTTAATTAAATAAGAAAGTGTCTCTAATTAACTAAATGAAATTATTTAACTAAATAGGAAATATATTTATGAGAGCATATCTCATTTTATTAAAATAAATATCTCTCCAAAATCCTTCTTCAGTTTAAAAAGGGAAATTCTGAGTTCACTATTGATCAAAAAAGAATTAAATCAATTAACTCCTTATTCTACTCAAATTAAATCAGTTAACTTCTTATTCTACTCAAATTAAATCAGTTAACTCCCTTTAATTTGGGAATCTTCCTTTATGATTGAACTTCACCTTTAATCTTGACCATTGATTGAAATCGATCTCAACCATTGATGGATTCCAAGAAAGTCTATTTAAGAGACCCTCATCTCTTCATTTTGGGAGAGGATGAATTTGGAATTTGCATCAAATTGCTACTGGAATTCATACTCACATTTGCTCACATTTGCTCATATTTTACATACATTTGCATCCTTAGCTTAATTTCATTTAGCATAATATGCATATGATTAATCTAGTTTCCTTTACTTGTTCTTAGATTAGAATGCATTTCTCATTCTGGATTAATCTACATAATCATATAGATTAATTTCATTTCTTAAATCTTTCATTCTTAGAGGGTCTGGCTGCTTAACACCTCAAATCTAAGGATATCTAATAAGCAAAATCTCTTTAGATAGGAGGCAACAGGTCGCCTTGCCAGCTAATTTTTGTATGAACAATCCAATGTTCATTCCGGGATGAATCTACAAATAAAGACCGTGTTGAAGTATGTGTGTTAGCAGAGGCTGCATATTCATGCATACATTTCTGGCGCCCATCGTGGGGCTAACAAATCAATTTTCTGGTCTCATTCTTTTTGTTTTGCATTTTAGTTTTTTGTTTATATCTTGTTTTGCATATTTGACTTGTTGCAGGTTTGCAAACATTTCAAGAAGGCATCCAACAATGATGAGAAAATGAGCATTTGAGAAACCTCTTCCTCTTCTCCTCTTAATCTTCTTCTATTTCTCTTCTTCTTCTTTTTTTTCTTCCTTCTCATGTTCTAAAGTTTTAAATAAAAAAAATTGATCAAAATTCTTTTTTTAATCCTTTTTATGATTTTTCATAAAAATTATAAAAAGTAGACCAACTTGATGAATTTTGGTCTGAAATTTTTACTGAAGGTTCTAGACAATAGGGAAAAATCACATGCAAAATTTTACATTTTTTGATTAAAGCTTTATTTTATATATATTTAATGATTTTTTTATATGAAAATTATTTGAGCTAGTAAAATAACACATTTGATCTGATTTTTTTGTGCAAATTCGCAACAATTTCTGGCATGTACAGTAAAAATTGCAGAATTTTTGGATCAAAATTGGATTTTTAGTAATTTGTTAATGGTTTTTTCATTGAAAAATTAATTTACACAACTAATCATCAAATTAAAATCTAAAACTTTTACTAGAAGTTTAGGATGATATCCAGATATCCTAATAAAAAATTCAGAGTTTTTAAAATTTAAAATATATTTTTATTAATTCTTTTATGGTTTTCCATAAAAAAATTAATTTATCAGATAAATCTCAACATTTTGATCTAAATTTTTTATTGCCAATTTGGAACACTTTCTGTAGACTAGAGTAAAAATTTCAGATTTTTTGGATCATAATTCTATTTTTAATAAAAAATTTATGTGTTTTCATAAAAAAAATTTATTAACTCATGATGCAAATCTTGGAATTTTAATCAATAATTTTTATTGTAGGTTTTTTTTTGGAAAACAACAAGGAAGAAAGAAAGGCCATCCGAATATGACAAAAGAAAGCAAAAAATAAAAATAAAAATGCATCTCGCTTTTGCTAGCTTTGAAAACAACACAAGAATTGTTAAAAATCAAGTAAAATCTACTAAGCGCATTGTGAAGATCACCAGGTAGCCTTCCTCAGCTGATAAAAATTCATTTGGATCTAAAACAAACATCTCTCGTGTCAAGCTTGTGTGTGTTTCCTTCCATGTTTTCATTTTACAACACATGCATAATTTGATACTAGGGTGTGATCTCCATTAGTATTCATTTAGTAGGCTTAGGTACTAGTGATAGATTTAGATAGCTATTTTGGGTTATTGGACACGCTAAATCTGTTGGCCCCTCATTTCACCCTATGGTTGCAAGATCAGCACCATGTTAAAGGGGAGGGGTCTACAAGAAAGAAGCGTTAAATGCTCCACTAGGCAACCCTTTTGTGCTTTCTAGAACTCACTAGTTTTTGAGTTGTGGACTTGTTTTGGCTTGTGTGAGGGGTTAAATGTTCCACATCTTTGGACTCACCTTGCATTAGTTAAAGCATTAAGTGTACCACCTTGTGCTCTTTGACTACTTTTGGATAGATTTTCTTTTGGGAATTAACATCTGTACACACATAATAATTAGGCCCCATGAACACTATTCGTGGATCTTGAGAGAGTGGGTTCCTAGTGAAACTCCTCTCTACGATGGATTTCTTGTAGGTGGGGAGGTTACTTTGAGCATCTCATAGATAGATGAATCTTCAACTTTTTGATTGAGGCATCCTTTCTCCAGAGAGGATGATAGATCACTGGGAGTTGATATCATAGATCTTTAAGAGATACTCTTAGTTTAAGGTGTCAGATTAATCTATCTGCTTTGATTGGGCTAAAAGTGAAAAGGTGTTAAGACCTTGAATTTGGAAGCTAAGTCCCCTTGTGGTACACTATTGTGAGTCAATCACCTTTAGAGAAGGTTAACTGTAGCAAACAATCCCTCTACAAGGAAAATTGCATTGACAGAACCTCGAGTGATAATAGCCATTTTTGATGTGGTAGTGACAACCGCTATATAAATGTCCTTGTGGAAGAAATCTCCATGGGTGTGGTTCATTGTGGGTTGTCAGATCTCCCTAGTAGCTCTTAAAGATTAAGTTCTTGGACTGTGTTGAAACCTTGGTGTGCTAGGATTGGAGGTCACCCCTGTGAGTCATAAAAGTTACAGAGTCAAAACATTACTAAAAACCTTAGAGAGGCCAAATTTTATTTTCTAGGGATGTATGTGTGATTGCCAAACTTTTTGAAAACATACACAATTAGCTCTCTTAGGAATCAGTGTGTACTAAGTCACTTTATTGTTCATGCACAAGGTTTCTTTTGCCCTTGCTCATTATTTTCAGACATGCTTGATATCACCTGCTTGCTGATCTACATGTTTGTTTATCTGCTTGCTTACTAAAATAATCTAAAAAGTCCAAAAACCTTGTCAAAATTAGTTGCTATTGTAAAATTGGTCTACCTTCTCACGCGAAATCATCTGGTCCTCGCACAAAATTATTTTGTTCTCACGTGAAATTACACCTCCATCATCAGTCTTCGTATGACCCTATGAACTTCTTTGTGTGAAATTAAAACACTGTTATTGACTTTCGCACGATTCAGGAAACTTCTTTGTGCGGCCTATAAAGGTTTCTCGTGCGAGACTTTGTGTCAGCATTACCAATTTGGGTTTGTTTTAGCTATCTGTGGCCTGCACGCCATCTTTTTCTACGTCTATTTATCACTCTCTATCTGCAAACAGTCTTAAAATAGTGACATTTAGCTTAGCCAAAGAATTGTGTCTTGTACTTTGACTAGTCTCGTCTCATAAGTTTTTTTTTTGGGTCCTTGTCTTAATGTTTGTCATACTTTGTGTCGCATTGGTCATAATCTCTAGCTATTCTAGCCTTTAAATTAGACCATTTTTACCTTAGTGAACAACATTCTTACTATTATCTTGTCCTTTTTGAGACTCAGTCTTAGTTTAGTCCTTGTCTAGGTTCTAGCTTCTTGTCCTTGTCTATGACTGTCACAACTAGAAGCGACAACGTATTTTATCCCTATAACCTTAGACATGGTCGTGCTAGGGGTCATAATAGCAGTAGAGGTCACTTACCTTTCGTTACACAATCTATATCTATTTTGGCTAGTGAGACATCTTCACGATCTCTCTCACCTGCCAGGTCATCTCGATTTCAACAAACATTTTCCAAAAATTTGCAACAAATTAGGAATCCTTTTTACCAAGAGGATACTGAGATAGGTAGAGGTCCTGCATTCCCAAACACCATGTATGATCCTTTCTCCAGAGACCCTTTTAAAACACAACACACTAAAACTAAACACATTCCTATAATGACTAATTGTGAACCTGAACATGGTAGTCATAGTTGATATCAAGAACCACCTAGGAATGACAAAGAGAAAGAGAAAGACTATGACATTGATAAGAAATAGGAAGAGGTGGAAATACCCCCTGAACACATAGCAAAATGTCGAAGAGACAAAAATTTCCAAAAGGTCATGGGAATCCTAATCAACGAAGAGAAAGAAAAATACTTTCTCAAACTTGCCCAAGAGGGAGCAAAATTACCTTCTCATTTCAATGTAGAAACCATTGTCAAAACTAAAGAAGAAACTGAGACTTCCAAACTCCAAAAACAATTGAAAATTATGCAAGACCAATTGGCTCAGATGATGCATGAGAAAGAGAAACCCACAAAGACATACACATTGGATGCTCTTTGTTCATTTCCATTTGACAAAAGCATAAACATGTTTCCTTTCCCATGAGGTGTAGAACTACCCAAATATGACAAGTACTTTGGTACTACTGATCCCCAAGATCACTTGCAAGAATTTGGTGCTTTGTCTATGGAGTTTATACACAACCAAACATACCTCATGAATTTACTCCCTAGAAGCCTAGGTGGTCAGGCTTTGGAGTGGTTCTCACATTTACCTCCTGTTATCAAGACGTTTGACAAAATTGCCAATTCATTTGTTCAGCAATATTCTCATAACATAAAACACCCTATCAATATTTGAGATCTATGCAACCTTAAATAGAAGGTGGTGAACCTTTTGTCACTTTCCTCCAATGGTGGAGACAACTGTACACTAAGTATTCTCACAAAATTCTAAAAATGGATAAGTTTGACATTTTCACTGACAACCTCCTACCTGATTTCAGATACAGAATCCAACTTCAAGGTCCATGTACCTTTGAAGACATGATTACATAGGCTATCCATGTCGAGGAATTTATGGTTAAGAAAGGTGAGCTCACTCTTCAGAGAGACACAAAACAAGGTTCCACTTCCAACAAGGATAAAACCAAACATGTCAACAAGAATCGAGAAATTGTACATGATGCAATTGTTGACAATGTCACACCCAAACCAGCTAAAGCAATGTTTAATCTCACAGACTACCTCAAAGTGACCAAAAATGCTGAGAAACTTCCCCTTGACAATAAGACATCTGGGAATAAATCATGAAACTCATGGATAACATGCCCCAAGTGAGAGTATACGCCTTTCGGGGAGCCTTTGGATGTGGTTTACAAAACATTGCTACAACATAAGCTTATTTCACTAATGGATAACGCTCATGCCTATGATCCACAACCACGTCCACCATGGTGGAATGAGACCTCATTTTGTGAGTATCACCAAAACAAGTGACACAAAACCAGCAACTGTATAAACTTGCATCATAAAGTCCAGGACATGATTGATGCTGGTGATCTTGTGGTAGATGGACATAACAAAAACTCGGACCACAAGGCATTCAAAGAACCTTTCCCAACTTATGAAAAAGGAGAGACTTCAAAACCAGAACCCTATAATAAGGTCAAGTATAGATATTCCAATGATGACAATGTCATTCACATGGTTGAACCTGTAGATTTTGAATATTGCAATGTTATTACCATAAAGGGAAAGCAAGATAATAACAAACCCAAGACACCATTTGTCTTGAGGGGCCCTACTTCCAATAAAATGGATAATGTGTCTTCGCAACACTATGCTAACACTATTACTCACTCTCATGCCGAGTTGGTGCTCAAAGGCCCTGTGCCTCCTACTTCAAATCCTGAACAACACAAAGACAAAGCCCTTTCTAGTCCATCTTGTAAAGGTGCAAAACCCACAAAAAACTTGACCGTAACCAATTATAGTGTTCTCAATCAGCTAAAATGAACTAATGCTCAAATTTCCATCTTTGAGCTGCTTAAAATCTTGCCTACTCATAGGCAAATTTTGGACAAAGCCCTCATTGAGGCAAATGTTCCTCAAGATCTAGATCTTGAGCGATTCCAATCCATGGTAGGTCACTTGACCTCACCATATCTTATGAATTTTTTTGAAGAAGATGACAACTCATTGAATCACCCACACAATCAGCCTCTACACATTAAGGTTATGATTCACCAGACACGTGTTCGTCAGGTACTCATTGACAATGGTGCTGGCCTAAATATTATCTCTGCTACTCTTCTTAGACAATTGGATTATTCTAAGGACTCTATTGATCCCCAATGAAAGATTACTATTAAAGCATATGATGAAGTGGAACAAAAGTCACTAGGTCTTGTGGTTTTACCAATTTGCGTTGGTCCTATCGAAAGGGATGTCACCTATCAGGTGTTGACATTCCCTTGGCCTACAAAATTCTGTTGGGATGGCTATGGATACATGAGATGTGCGATGTGCCATCCACATACCACCAATGCATCAAATTCCAATTCATGGCTCCAAAGTTACTATTCCTGCCACTACTAGCTACACTTGCAATATGCTCAAAGCTGCTGAAAATTTCATCCTTGCTAACCATGAGTCCACTGATTATCATGAAAACAAACTAAAAAAAATTGAGAAGTAATTTAAATTGAAAGAAAATAGTATGGGAGAGTACCACATGGAACTAGCACTATCATTAACATCTCTTCCAAAGTCCCCTTGACATAATGGGAGGTCCTCAAAAGCAAAGAAGCCATTCGTGCTGACACCTCAGACCAAGTTTAATGGCTTTTTTTTCAAGGCTATAGTTCCCTTAGAAGATGAAAGTGAAAATAGAGCCATTTTTGCATGGCTTTACAAAGAAGAGACTCCAGTGGACCTAACAGAACAAGCTCGAGAAATCACTCCTAAGAAATATGGACCTGGTCTTAGGCTTATGAAGCATTTTGGTTACAATGGAGCTAGCCCTATTGGGTGTAATAACAATGGCCTAATTGATCCTATCAAAACAAGAGCTCAAAGAAATAGTGATACAATGTGCCTAGGATTTAAGAAGGTCCCTTTCCATTTGGGATCAAATAAATTCATCCCCAAACCTAAGAGTTTATTTGAAACTGAGTCACAAGCTGAGTCAGATACTCAAGAGGAAGAATCTGATGATGAGGATTCCTATCCTTATCCTATCCCTTATGATCTCACTAAATTCTTTGCTGAGCTAGATGACTTTGTGTCATGTGTTAGCACTGTGGATGATACTAGTGATTCTTTTGAGGACAATGTTGAGCAACTCAAATATCATTCAGAAAAGGGAGAATCTAGTCAGTCATGTCATGTTGAGTATTTGTGTAAGAATCCAGAGGATCAAGGAGACTATGTCCCTATCACTATGGGAGTGTTCTATAATCTCTTTCCATGTAACACTGATTTTAAGGAATATGAGTTTGACTCTCTTTCAGAAGTGACTACTGATAAAAACATTGACCAAGTGCATGTCTATGAAAACCAAATCAAAGTGGGTGAAATGTCTAGGGTTAGGCCATATGGGTCGGATTCAACTAGTGTCCTAGAGTCATCAATTACTAATGTTTGTACTCTGTGGTATTTGAACATACTTATGGATGAAGTCAGCGTAGGTCTCGAATTGCTGGTCCATGCACTTAATGACTATACTATGAACGCAATTGAACTAGCCACTACTCTCTCACTCACACATCCTGAGCTTATAGACTGGAACCCCAATGCATCTAACAAAGTCCCCATGTTCTAGAATGACTATACTCTTGCTTGTTACCTAAATGCTATCAAACCTTTAACATATTCCACCAATGAGTAGAGTGTCAACATGACTGAGGCTAACATCAAATATCTTAGTCACATAATTAAAAAGAAAAAATGCAAGAGGTCCGATGGTGAAAACCACATTGTGGCAGTGTCGGATCCCAAAAAAGTAGAAGTAAAAGACATATCCAAGGGTGAAAACCTCTTTGAGGTGCCCATGGATGAGATATTTGATGTGCTTCTCAGTCACTTTTAAGAGAGATCATCAGTGTTAATAGAGGTGACACAGCCAATTAACTTGGGCACAGAAGAACATCCTCATGTGATACATCTGACATAGTCACTGTCACCTAAAGAGGAGGAACAATTCATTGCCTTTTTCAAGGAACAAAAAATAAATTTTTCCTAGACATACTTTGACATGCCAGGATTGGATCCTGATCTTATCATGCATCATTTGTCCATAGACCAGGCATCAAACCAGTTAAACAGAAGCTTCGAAAAATGTACCCTCACGTTGCATTGCTTGTCAAAGCAGAATTGGAGAAACTCCTAAAGGCTGGTTTCATCCATTCAATTGATTATGCTGAATGGATATCCAATATTGTTCCTATTTTCAAGCATGATAAATCTATCAGAGTTTGTATAGACTTCCATGATCTTAACTTGGCATGTCCTAAAGATGACTTTTCACTCCCTAATATTGATATGATCATGGACATGAAGGTTGGCTATGAGATGTAATCACTTATGGATGGTTTTTATAGATACAATCAAATAAAAATTGCACCAGAAGGTCAGGAGAAAATGGCTTTCACATGTGCATGGGGAAACTTTTGTTGGAATGTGATGCCATTTGGTTTAAAGAATGCTGGTGCTACATATCAGTGGGTTGTTACTACAATTTTGCATGATATGATGCTTAGAAGCATGGAGGCCTACGTCGATGACACCTTGGTCAAAAGCGCTAAATGCACTACTCATCTACAAGATTTGGGACCCATCCTAGATCGTATGGAAAAATTTAGTCTTCGACTCAATCTTAAGAAATGCACATTTGGTGTCACATCAAGGAAATTGTTGGGATATATTATTTCTGCAAAAGGAATTGAAGTAGATCCAAAAAAAGTACAAGAAATAATGGACATGCCACCACCTCAAAACATCAGTCAGATGAGAGGACTATAGGGAAGGCTTCAATCTATTCACAATTTTATTTCACAATTGGTGGATAGATCAAAACCCTTCACAAAGACCTTACATAAGGGTGTAAAATTCAATTGGAGCCAAGATTGTGAACAAAGCTTAACACAGATCAAGAAATATCTTGTCAATCCACCAATCCTAATGCCTCCTATGCATGGGAAGCCTTTTCTTTTATACATTTCAGCCACTAAAACATCTTTAGAAATCTTGTTGGCTCAGGAAGACAATGACAACAAAGAAAGAGCTATTTATTACTTGAGTTGAACATTGGTCTCTTATGAGAAGAACTACAACATTATTGAGAAGGCTTGCTTGGCAGTTGTCTTTGCTTCCCAGAAGTTGAGACACTACATGCTTTCCCACACTACATGGCTTGTGGCTAAAATAGATCCATTAAAGTACTTGCTTAGTAAGGCAGCTCTCATAGGAAGATTGGCTAAATGGGTCATGATATTCAGTGAGTTTAACATCCAATATGTTGAACGCAAGGCTATAAAGGGACAAGCAATTATAGATCAGCTGGTCGAGGCACCCATATAGATTCTTCTACCAATAAACATTGATTTCCTAGACGAGTCAATTCTGACACTCACACACCATACATGGGTTATGTTCTTCGATGGGTCCTTCACACAACAAGGATCAGGTGTTGGATTACTCTTTATTACACCACAGAGATACTCATTGCCCAAAGCATACAAGATTTTGTTTCCTTGTACAAATAACATTACTGAATATGAGGCCTTGATCAATGGCATGAAAATTGTAGCTGAATGGAGAGTGGATCAGTTAGACATCTTTGGCGACTCTTAGCTTGTTATCAACCAAGTAAACAATGTGTATCAAAGAAAGGATGAGAAACTAATTCCTTACAAGTGTATGGTTGATGACTTGAAGAATTATTTTGCACACATTACCTTCCAGCAAGTTCCATGAGCAGATAATAAAGCAGCTGATACCATGGCCACTCTGGTCTCCTTGCTACAAATGCCAGAAAATGATCTCTGACATGAGTTCTTGGTGGTAGTGTTACACTACCTAGCCTATGACACACCTAATTCTGGGATGATCTATTCTATTATAGGTCAAGAATCATCCCGTTACCATCATATCTATTCCTACCTTCATAATCAAACCATTCTAGAAGGTCTGACCTAGAATGAGAAATGTTACCTAATCTGTAATGCTTCACATTATGTCATTATTGTTGAAAATTTGTATAGGAGAGGTCTCGACAAAAAACTTCTTATTTGTTTAGAACTTGACGAGTCCAAATGCGCACTAATCGACGTTAATGAAGGCATTTGTGGATCTCATTCCAATGGCCTGACACTAGGTCACAAACTCCTTCATGTTGGTTACTACTGGCCCAAAATGGAGCAAGAAGCTATCAAGTATGTTAGGTCTTGCAATCAATGTCAGCTACATAGGAATCTTATTCATGCTCTAGTCGGAGAGCTGATTCCATCTACTACAACATGGCCATTCCAACAATGGGCATTTGACTTGGTGGGGCAGATTCACCCAACCTCTTCTAATGGACATAAATTCATTATCACAGCTATAGATTATTTCACAAAATGGGTAGAGGCAGTCCCTCTCATAGTTTCTAATGGCAAAACTGTAGTTCTTTTCATCACAAACTACATCATTTGTAGATATGGTTTACCATCCTCAATCATTACTGACAATGGAGGACAGTTCAAGAATAAAGACCTCAAGGAATTGTGCAAGAAATTCAAGATCACACAACATTGGTCTTCCATTTATTACCCCCAGGGTAATGGCCAAGCTAAGGCATCCAATAAGGCAATCCTCAAAATTATTCATTGTATAGTCAGTAAGTTAGGGAGAGACTGGCATCTCCAGATCAACCCAGCCCTGTGGGCATATAGGACAAGCATTAGAACTCCAACGAGCATAACTCCCTTTGTGTTTCTGTATGGGGTGGATGTTGTGCTTTCAATAGAGGTTGAGATTCCTACCTTGAGAATCTCTATGAAGAGCCTTATCATTGATGATGACTACAAGATAGCTTGGCTTCAAGAGCTTGTGTTACTAGATGAACAATGATAAGTGGCATGTGATCATCTGTGAGCATATCAACAAAGAATGATCAGAAGTTACAATTGGAGGGTCAGGCCATGTGACTTCTAGCTAGGTGACCTCATCTTAAGAGAGAACCCTAAGAATCAACAAAAACAAGTGCAAAAGGGAAAGTTCGAACCAAACTGGCTAGGTCCTTACATCATTACTACCGTATATGGATCTGGCACCTATCAACTTTCCACAACCGAAGGAGAAATGTTTAAAGAGCTTGTCAACACTCTCTAGCTGAAGCAGTTTTATAGTTGATTTAATCTAAGCAAGCTCTTTGTACATATCTATATGTCCTGAAAAAAATCTAAAAATTAGAAAAATTCCTAAAAAAAATTGTTACCCTGGTGAAAACCTAGCAATAGGCGCCTTTGTAACACCAAAAAAAAACAAAAAAGAGAAAAATACAAAAGAATTAAAAACCAAGAAAAGTGCCATTGGTGAAAACCTAGAATTAGGCATCATGGTAAAAAAAAAAAGGAAAATACAGCCAAGAAGGTGAAAACCTGGTAAATAGGCACCTCTTGTTCCCAATGCTCCATCTTGTAGTACATCTTCTGGCTATTCTATACAGTCGCTTTCATGTTTTGCTTTCCTGCTTTCTACTCATGTATCCATGGATTGAGTCATGTCACAGCTCGAGGGCATTCCCCCTTAGTGTCACTCTCTTTTTGAGATTCTCCTCATAGCATCTCCTTTGCGACAATCACTAGTGGTCCTCACTGCGTTTGCCTACTGTCACCAGTGTCACTTTTTGAAGATTCTCCTCATAGAATCCCTTTCGCAATGGTCACCAGTTGTTTTAGCTGTGTCTGCCTACTATCGCTAGTGTCACTCTTTTTGAGATTCTCCTCATAGAATCTCCTTTATGATAGTCACCAGTGGTTCTTATTGTGTCTGCCTACTATCGCTAGTGTCACTCTTTTTTTGAGATTCTCCTCATAGAATCTCCCTTGCGATAGTCACCAGTGGCCTCACTGTGTCTGCCTACTATTTCTAGTGTCACTCTCTTTTTGAGATTCTCCTCATAGAATCTCCTTTCCAATAGTCACCAGTGGTCCTCACTGCATCTGCCTATTGTTGCTAGTGTCACTTTTTTGAGATTCTCCTCATAGAATGTCTTTCACAACGGTCACCAGTTGTTTCAGCTATGTCTGCCTACTGTTGCTTGGGTTATGTCTCTAGATTCCTTTATGGAAGATCTCTCTTGTGTTAGTCACTAGTCATCCTAGTTTTGTCTTCCTACTATTGCTCAGTCCTTCTTAGGTTCTTCATCGTGAAGATTCGTCTTTGACCTCAGTCACTAGTCATTCTAACTGTGTCTGCCTACTATTGTCACCCTACTAAAGAGATTTCTTTCAAATGTATTATGGACATTGACACTTGACATCAATCCCAAAACATTAAACTCAAAAATGATATACTTGTTTGGATATGCTGAGGTTTTCTTTGTTTTCTTTGTTTTTGCTTTATCATATCTCCTTGAGCAACTCGATGATGTCATCTTTGACTAGAGAAGTAATGACTGCAAGCATGATCTTTTCTTGGCTTTTTGTCTATGATTTAGTTCCAACAAGTTGATATGTTCCTATAAAAGGGGTGTCCACTATAAGAGCCTCCATCTCATATTGGATGGCTGTGTGTATCTCGACTCCTTTTATAAAGATATGTCAATGACATTGGTTCTTCTCCTTGTTTGTTGGAGTGAACTCTTCATACTATAGTACATACTTATACTCATCCTATTAAGTGAACATATGGGTCACTGTGAGTATATTTATCACACTTCTGTCTTAGGTTACAAATGCAAGGGTCCTTGTGGACAGTATAAATACTAAGTACTTATCATAAGATGAATCTCCCATGTGTTTGGTGTGTCTGTTATTCAAGCAACATTTAGGTCATCCTAGCATCTATGCTTTGATAATTATGTTAACTTGCTACATTAAAAGGGACAATTGTTCTGGCCATTCTGGCTTCTTGTGACTCGAATGCTTACATTTAATCCCAACAAACCAATAATGTATGTTATATTCATATTTCCATGATTGCAAAGTCAATGGGAATTGTATGACCTATGAGCTTTGTTCTATATTTAGTGATGATTAAATATCAAGGCTCGGTAACTAGACCTAGGGTTGCATTTAACATAGTCTTGCATTGCATACTTCACTTGCATAAGCATGCGATTCAATTGCAAATCTACTTTCACCATATTTGATGAGGGATTGATGATCTCTTCAAAGTATCATGTTCTTTCACAATCTACACAAATGATTGATTAATCACCCTCTTGGCTACTTTGGTTGCTCTAAACCCATTTTTCAGGATCAAATCCAAAATCTAACACACTTAGGTGGCTCAAAATGTATTTTAAATTTTTTTGTGCAATCCAAATCTTTTTTATACTTTGCAATTCTTGGAATCTTTTCAACTCAAACTTGGTCTTTTGGATCTTGAAATCACTTCGGATCAACCTCAAAATTTCTTTTGATCATTTTGATCTCTTCATATTTCTTCAAATCATTTTGATCTCTTTATATTTCTTCAGATCATTCTAATCTCTTTATATTTCTTCAGATCATTCCGATCTCTCCAAATTTCTTCAGATTATTCTGATCTCTTGATATTTCTTCAGATCATTCTAATCTCTTTATATTTCTTCAAATCATTCTAATCTCTTTATATTTCTTTAGATCATTTTGATCTCTCCAAATTTTTTCAAATCATTCTGATCTCTTCATATTTCTTCAAGATCATTCTGATCTCTTTACATTTCTTTTGATTGTTCTAATCTCTTTATATTTCTTCTAATTGTTCTAATCTCTTCTATATTCTACTAAACCTTGTATTTCTTTTGTATCTTTCATCACTCTCCTTACATCATACTTCTGGTGTGTCATATTTTAATTTTTCTCTCGAGGGGGTAGGATGATTACATCATTGAACTAAATTTCAACTCATTTTGAGTCTTATTGCTTGGGGCATCTGGTTCCCATTTTATGTCCTTCTCACTTGGGGCATCTCATTACTCGGGGCATCTTGTCCTCCTCTTTTTGGCATCCTTGTCATCTACTTCATCTTTTCATCATTTGATCACATCTTATACCATTTTTGATTTGAGTCTGATGGACAGGTATCGGGACAGTATAAATCCCAACTCCTAAGGATCAAGCCTCATTCTGGGGATGATTCTATGACTCATAATTAGATCTTATCAACTTAGGTATCTAGGTGTTCTACCTAGATCCCTTAGGATTAAGCTTCATGCTGGAGATGATCCTTAAAAGCTTATCTGTTTCAACTTAGGTATCTAGGTGTTCTACTTGGATTCCTTAGGATTAAGCTTCATGCTAGAGATTATCCTTAAAAGCTTATCTGTTTCAATTCAGGTATCTAGGTATTTTGCTTAGATTCCTTGGGATTAAGCTCTATTCTAGAGATAGTCCTTAAAAGCTCATCAATTGGTCTCCGTAGAATCAATTTTAGAACCAATCTCTTTTTTTTTTTTTTTGATCTACGCATCATACTTTCTAATTTTCTTTGAATTGAACGTGTTGCTTGCACATTCATTCAAAGAGGGGCTAAATGTAATACCCCAAAATTGGCTCATTGCCATGATACCGATTCTAGTCTATTTTGATCATTGTTAAAGCCCTATTTCATTAGACACATTCTTGATCTAACTCGCTACTTGACTTAATTGTCAAATGTAGAAGACCCTAATCTACATTGATCACATTTCTCATTTAATTCCTATAGTACATACTCATATTAGTCGCATTAAACCTACTTGATTTAATTATAATTTAATTTAAAATTATTTATACTTTATTAAATTAAATTATCTTCTAAGACTAATGTAATATGGGATTAAATTTATTTAATTTAATAAATATGCCTATCTTGATTAATTAAATGTAATTATTTAATTAAATGGGAAAGGTATTTCTAATTAATTAAAGAAAATTATTTAATTATATGGAAGGCTATTCTTTAATTAATTAAACAAAGTTATTTAATTAAATAGGAGTAATTCCTAATTAATTAAATATAGTTATTTAATTAAATAAGAAAGTGTCTCTAATTAATTAAATGAAATTATTTAATTAAATAGGAAATATATTTATGAGAGCATATCTCATT
Source organism: Cupressus sempervirens (assembly GCA_028749045.1). NCBI lineage: Eukaryota > Viridiplantae > Streptophyta > Pinopsida > Cupressales > Cupressaceae > Cupressus > Cupressus sempervirens. Next base: position 706,603,553 of record CM053793.1, read on the forward strand.
TTATTAAATTAAATATCTCTCAAAAATCCTTCTTCAGTTCAAAAAGGGAAATTCCCAGTTCACTGTTGATCAAAAGGAATTAAATCAGTTAACTCCTTATTCTACTCAAATTAAATTAGTTAACTCCTTATTCTACTCAAATTAAATCAGTTAACTCCTTATTCTACTCAAATTAAATCAGTTAACTCCTTATTTTACTCAAATTAAATTAGTTAACTCCTTATTCTACTCAAATTAAATTAGTTAACTCCCTTTAATTTGGGAATCTTCCTTTATGACTAAACTTCACCTTTAATCTTGAACATTGATTGAAATCAATCTCAACCATTGATGGATTCCAGGAAAGTCTATTTAAAAGAGCCTCATCTCTTCATTTTGGGAGAGGATGAATTTGGAATTTGCATCAAATTACTACTGGAACTCATACTCATATTTGCTCACATTTTCTCATATTTTACATACATTTGCATCCTTAGCTTAATTTCATTTAGCATAATATGCATATGATTAATCTAGTTTCCTTTACTTGTTCTTAGATTAGAATGCATTTCTCATTCTAGATTAATCTGCATAATCATATAGATTAATTTCATTTCTTAAATCCTTCATTCTTAGAGGGTTTGGTTGCTTAACACCTCAAATTTGAGGATATCTAACAAGCAAAATCCCTTTAGATAGAAGGCAACAGGTCACCTTCCTTGGTGATTTTCGGATGAACAATCCAATGTTCATTCCAGGATGAATTCACAAATAAAGACTGTGTTGAAGTGTGTGTGCTAGCAGAGGTTGCATATTCACACATACATTTACTTGGCACATACTGGTGCTTGACATGTACTATATATCTTTCTTGGCATTCATTACCTAATAATTGATGCTTGGCATGTAAAAAGTACTATTAAGTAATGACTTAAGTGTATTGTCACTCATATGTCAAAACAAATATGAGATCAACAATCTCCCCTTTTTACATGAGTGACAAAAACACTTTATCATGCATTTATAACCTTAACATGAGCATAACTCAAATAATCTATATTATTTACTCGACTCACATATAAAATATCCAAAAATCAAAATTTTGCAAAATTGATGACTTATCAATTATACCTCAGAACAACATAACTCCCCTCAAGTTGATCATTTGGTGTTCTATCTAAATCTAATAATCCTATTGAGTAAATTTTCTTCACCTATTGGGTTACTCTATTTCTCCATATGCTCCCCCTTTGTGTAATCTCTTCTTGTCTTCAATATCCTCCTTTTACTTCAATATCCCCCTTTCTTGACACTTATGTCATGGGTGGTACATGAATAGTGTGTTTGTCCAACAATTTTTTATGGACCTCCATTATAATCTTTAGTATTGCATCCTAATTGTTTCACACTACCTCTAGAGATTGAATTTGACCATTAGCTTGGTAACAAGGTCTACTAGGTCCTCATCACTAGAAAGATGTGAATTTTTCTTCGTCAATGTTTTTGTAAAGACTAGTTCCTTGCACAAAACCTACATGTGTAGGGTCAACATGTCTTGAATATTTATCAAGGTAGCCCCAATATTTGCATCTTGTGCTTTTAATGTAGCAAGCTAACCTTGATGCGATAGAAATGTTTGAAAGTGAGTCCAAATTTGACCAGGAGACAACTTAAGAATATTATTGCCTATCTTTATATTTCCCCATAGCCGGTCAATAGCCCTTTGTGCTTCTTGTGTAGATAAATTCACATCACAAAGCTTTGTGTATATAGAAAATATGTTCTCTAACAGCTTCTTTACATGTTTCATCTTGGTTTCTATTTGAACCTATCTTAGTGAAATGGCACTAGAAATATTTTTATCAACTTTTCTTTGAAACCTCTTCTTAGACCATTCTAGAAGTTTAGTGTTTCTGTCCAAGTCTACATCACTAATTTTATCCAATATATATTCACTAGTTTCTCAATTATAGGTTTATCCTCATTAGGTGTTGGGAGGCTAAATGCATCAAGAAATATTTCTTTGATGTCATACATAACTTGTATTTTCTTGTCATCCCTTCTAAGTAACTCTTGGTTCTTCTTCCTTGCTAGACCCTCCTACAATATCCTCATTTCCTCTATAGTGATTTTTGCTAGATCAAAATTTGGAAGTTCAAGATTCACCTCATCTAAGTTGACATCTCCATAAGATGTGCCTTCTCCAACAATAGATGTATCAAGACTAGGTCTTGATGATTTCAATGGTGTAGCATCTACAAATAGCCTATAAAGAGTTTGAATAGGAATAGGAGATGTAGAGATTAGTAGGGTAACCAATATTTGAATTGCTCTTTGTTCCTCTAGTTTTGTAGTCAAAACTAACTATTTATTCCTATCCTTCTCCTTCTCTGTATTGTCTTGTTAACCTTTAATATGTAATATAGGTACATGACTTCCTTCATGACCTATATGAACTTGTGTCCCATCGCAGTCAACTATCAATACTACCTATGCTGAAGCATTTGGCACTAATGTGTTGACATTCGATATCACTATGTCCTTTCTTTGATATACCACAATGGGCATTGAAACATGAGTGTCAGTGGTGACACCTTATAGTGCTTCTAGAACTTTTGTCCCCATAAATGAAAGGGGTACACAAGATGTATTAGTTGTCTTCTCCCCTTTTGATGCCTTTTCAATCTTAGTTATACTGATTAATATAGAATTAGTGCATAAGTTTACAGTGAAATTAGAATCCTATAGTATCCTTTTTAAATCATCCTTTGTCAAAGGATTGATTTTCAACATTATGTTATCAGAAACATCCTTTATTTTAATTATGAACTATTAACATTCTAGGTCCACATGAAGCTAACTAACACTTAGGATCTATATCTCAGGTACATTTTGATCTTCCTACTACTCTTCTTCAAATGTAGCCTTTCTATTTGCTTCCTTCTTTGTGTCTCCCACATCTCCAACTTTGACAAATCTATCCTTGGAAATCTCTACTACATCTTGTTCATCTTTATCCTCACCTACCTCCTCAGGTGCTTGTTCAGTTGCCTTTTTTATTGTCAACAAATAGATAACTTTCCATAAATGGGTACTCTATTTGAAAACCTCTTCAATATTATTCTACAAAATGTTAAAGGCTCTGTATTTGGGGTAAAATCTCTCCTTGTATTTTTTATGGCCTTATTTATAGATGACTTGTCCAGATCTGGCATTACTCTAACTAGAGTAATCTCCCTTATATTCCTTTCTGTTGTTAAACTATATTGCCATAGTTGCTCAACTCTATCATATAGACTTTTGGGTAATGAGTTGGTAAGCTCAACAAATGTGTTCTTAAATGTGGCCATCATCTTATATACATATTTCTCTACCTTATTCATTTCTACCTTTCCAATTTTAGCAAACTCAACATGTGTGAATCTTGATAAATCTGCATTGTTCTTGCCTTTGGGTTTGTTAGCTTCCTATGATTTCTTTGCAGTTGCCCTTGTGTTAGCCCTAGTAATGGGTACTATTGGATTTTTTTATGTTGAATTCACAAGCTTCTTTGGTTTCCTCACTATAGGATCCTTAACTTTCCTCTTCTTTTTCTCAATTGGCTTAGGTGCTTCATTAGCTTCTTCTTCCTCAACACCTTCATGATGTTCTACTTCTTCTTCTTGGTCCTCTCCTTGACCTTTTGTTAGTGCAAGTGGGGCTTGGGTAGGTTGCTCTTCTTCATCATCCTCCTCATCATCTTCTTCTTCTTATTCTTCCTCTTCTCTCCCTTCACCAAATCCTTCTTTAATTTTCTTCACAATTTTATTTTTCTTTCTAACCAAAAAATTTGTCATCAAGTCTATTGTAATTCTTGATTTGGCTTCCTCATAATTTCAAAATGAAGTTCACTCTTGTCTACTTCTTTTGCTAATAAAGTCATGATGGTTCTTAATGCCTCATCCATATTGATTTCATAGGGTCATGGCCTAAGCCATTTGATCCTAGGAACAATTACTTATACATATTTATGATCAACATTAACTAAAAAACAAACATCATTATAATACACTAATACATTTGGTACCAAATTGCAATGGCAGTGCCGTTGCAATTTTTTCGTCACAACCTTGTCGTCATCACAATTGCGAAGATTGTCACAATTGTGACGACGACAAGGTTGAGACGAAAAAACTACAACGGAACTACTGTTGCAATTTGGTACCAAATTTATTAGTGATATTTATCTACTAGTGAAACTAGTATCCTTAGTTTCCACTTCATAGATTTCTTGAAGTATTAAAAATAACTTGTCATGACTGACTCAGAGTTGTCCCCAAGTTTCTCTATGAACTCTCCAATCTAAACTATAATAGATCCATTGGTCTTCCAAGAAACTTTTTCAAATGAAGGAAATGTGTTCTACACATAAAACAGTATGAAAACCAGTAAAAAGCCAAATTTTCATTGTGCATTCTTTGTCTTTCTTATGGTTCCCAAGTTTTCTGATAACTAGTAGAGTTTTAACTTGGGAAGGTCATAAGAGTGATCCTTCTTCACTATCTTGTAGCCTAAATCCATAGCCATATAAGATACATTGTTCAACCTACTAGATTGAAAGAACTTGTGAGAAATTATTCTCACTACAAATACAATTAAGGGATATGAAATTGTGTCTATTGTCATTCCTCTTTTGTTCCATGCAACCCTTGTATTCTTCTCAATTATCTCCTTAGCATCATTTTTCATTTTCTTAGGTCTATCTAGGGTAGGATACCCTATTACTTGTTCAATGATAATTTTAGATATCTTGGTAGGGTCATTTTCTAACCATACCGATTGATCACGTATTCTACTTAGTAGTATCTTAATCCATTCTATTTTTAATACATTTAAAAAATCTAGGGCACAAGTTAACTCTTTTATCTCTACAATTTTATTTTCCTCCTTCAACACTCCATCTACCCATAGTTTTCCATACAAATATCAAATTTCTATGTCTCAAATACTACCAACCTTACAAGTGTAGCAACATCTTACATCTTGTATCATCAAAACCTGTGGTGGTATCATTGATAATGCATGAGTAGGGTCTTTATTGTATGCAATGTTAGGAAAAGCTCAGAAGGGTGGTTGTTTAATCTCATTGTTTACTAATTGAACATTAAAAGCCTCTTTTCCTTCCTTCCTTACATTAGTAGAAGAGCTAGATGCCATACCAAATAACTAGGGTTTGTGATAATTTAGATAGTGTAGCTCAACACACAATAAATACCTTATGGATCTGATGATTGGTGATGAGTAGTAGTAAATCTAGTTCAAAAATGCTTGAATCCTTCACTTTAGTTCCTTATTCTCTTCATGCTCTCTTCAATCTTGAATGAATGCAAGTGAGTCAAAATTTGACCATATCACCCTTAAAACTCTACAATAAATGCTCAATGCTTACATAGTTATAAGCTTGACTATCATAGTAACTTCAAATCACTCATCTTACACATGATTTATATTACTCTCAAAACCACAATGAGCTCATCCAATACTATCACCTTTAATAGCTCAACATTAGCTGAAATTTCATTTTCATAAAGCAATGACTATGAAACTTTTCATGCTTGGAAAGAACATGAAAACTAACAAAACTTATAGATTTGTTCTAGGTTCTAACCAATAAATTACATCTTAATTCATGCATATATAATCCTTTTAGATCTTAGATTCTTTGAACTAATGTAAACTATATCATTGAAATATCAGTCTCGCATACTTTTGATTGCCTAGTTGGAGGTGATGTGATCACCTGATCCATTGGATAAAGTGATCTCATCTGAACTTGATGTTTCATAATATTTATTTTTCTTCCATGTCTTGTTCATTTGCACTTTAACTTTCTCAACATCAACCTTCTCTTTGCCTTTTTTGAATTCATTGCTAGGTTCCTTTGACCTTGTTGGAAAACTTCTATTCATGTGACCTGTCTTCAAGCAACTAAAGCATGTAGTTTGACTCAACCATCTACTATAATCACTTCTAAAATGTGTTCTGATGCAATTCTCAACAAAATTTCTATACTCTTGATAATAGTGACAACTATACCTTGTATTATAATCCAAATTGTATGATTTTCCATTGTGTTGTACCTTTGTCTTCTTGTTTGATGTCCACTTGGCATTGGATCTACATTCATATGCTTTATGTTCATACTTTTCACAATTGTGCCAATATCCTTCAAATCATTGTGTGTTTGAATTTTTAGTCCTACATTCATGTTCATGATGTCCTTTCTTGTTACACCTATGATAGTAACCCATGAACTTATGCTTAGGGTTCTAATTTACATTGTTGCTCCTACAAACATTTGTTGTATGACCTAAATTTCCACAATTATGACAAGTGATTTTGTATTTCTTACCTTTTTTCATCCTTTTTCACCACTTTTAGATGATTCTCCTTCCTCAATACCAATGTATTCCAATCTAGTAGTATCATTGTTAGATCTAGGAGATCTCATCAATTTCTCAAGTACTTGATGGCTTCATTGGGTTTGTCAAAACTTTCAGAATATTTTTTCTCTTCTTAGATAATTTCTTAGTTGTTCATTTTGTAACCTAAGGGTTGTCATCTCTGTAAGGAACTTGAAATGAAGAATATAACTATTTTCACATAACACATAATAGATCTAAAATATATATGTAATTAAAATCCACACGCAAGTGAATAGACAACATACTCACAAAAATTGTGACACAAGATATACACTAGGAAACCCTCATTGAGGGAAAAAGCCTAGCCTCCAAAATCATCCATCACCATGTACTATTCAGCAAAAAATATCATTGCAATACAACCATGGAAGCCTTCAAAGTCATAGCCACAACCAAGAAATCTATATGAACAAGCATGAATCCACACATCCCATGCCATGCTTCCAACCTTCACAAATGCTCCCTTGGCTAACCTATCAAGCCTTGTCATGCTTGACTCTTTCACTTTTACCCTTCTATCTTTTCATACAACAACAACTACCCTTGTGTATGCTTATATAGTAGTAAGTCCCACAAAACCACCAAGTGGTATGTGCTAAAACCATGTGCTACCTAACCCATTGACTCCACATTTAATATTGGAAATTTAATTCTTTCTCCAATATTAAATAATTACATAAAATATTATCACAATGTTACAGTACAAATCATCAAGTATATCCCATAGGAATATTTACATATTGCATACCCATCTAGGTGCTCTTATATACAACATTATATAATAAAATAATAATATTATGCAATGTGTGCAACACCCATTATCTCAAAAATCTCTCACTTATTGTATATATTGCATAGGGTCAATTTTTAGCCACATAAATGAACAAGGGAACAATCCCTCCAACCACATCCACCATCATGGATCAAAGTACATGATGAGCTCCATCTTGGTACTTGAAACAAAATCAAAGTATCCAAAATCTTAAAAATGAATGATCTGAACTCCTATTATGCCACTTCCACTAGACATACATAGAAGCCATCCATAGAGAAAGCCACCCAACCTATTGCATTAGAAGATCATAGAATCATGTACCGACATAAATGCCAAGCACAAAAAACCTTATCCAAAGGTAAATCACATATATCCATAGTTGAAAAAATATCCATAGCTGAAATAGCACCCACAACAAGTGCCAAACCCATACAACTATCCATACCTCTAAAAGTATACCAAGTGAATCTCACATCATCAACATATCAAATCTGTAACCTGCAATCAAAAGCCTCAAGAGAAATACTTGCCACATATATATCAAGAATCTCCAACTACAAAAGATAATGTCATATCTATAACCAATTCACTTACAACACCCCAAAGAAGTGAATCTATAGTTTCAAGGACATCCACAATACATAAACCAATAACCTATAAGAACAACTCTTATAAAAAATTTGCAACAATCTCCCAAGTTCTCCACAACCAATAGAGGAAAGATATAGATGAATAACCATGTCATCTCTCACATGACATACATGAACACAAACCAGTGATCATAATCTCTAACCAATCTCAAATCTAATGTAAGTGAAAATAAACATCCAAGAAGATAACCAAGACCAAAGAGAAAGCATGCAAATCATAACCTATATCATGTCCTTCTACACACACCTCTAGATATAAATTGTGTAAGTATGATCTCCTCCATAAAACCCCAACAAGAAGCCTCAGCAACACCCAAACCATACCATATAACTAACCATGGATGTAAGCCTCTCACAAGAAGATAAAATTCCTAAACCATTCCTAATCCAAGGAATAACCATTTCTAAACCAAGGAATATGCCCAATATAAAAATCTCTCCCAAACTAAACTAGCATAAGAACATATACAAATGGAGATAATCAATGCTAAACCAGCTCTCAAATGAACCCTCCAAAACTAACTCATGTACCATATTTCAAGATCCATATCCATGAAAGACAAGCATAAACATAATGCACAACTATACTTCTTAAGTAGCAAACTTCTGAGTAGACCAAGAATGGGGAATGAGAATGCTCATCAAGATATCCAAGTCTCCAAACAAGACTCATCTAAGAACAATCTCCTCTCAAGTCCATATCAGGTGAATGCCCCTTAGACTTCCTATTAAAACCATTAGCCCTTCCAACAAACACTTTTCTAATCCAAGACAAATCAGTATCACTACCATCTCTAATCATCCATGAGCACCTATAACCAATCAATTCATGCCAATTCCAAATGCAACATAGCAATATCATGAAGTATCCATTTTATGATCAATGTAGTCAATAGAAAGAAAACTAAATCAAGATTAATATCAAAGTTTCAACCATAGCCTCATGAACATAAACATGACAACATGATCTTACCATCTCAACCAATGAGATAACATACTCCATATGAACACACTATAAAATGTCAATACTCTAAATGCATACGAAGAGGATACCATGACATAATAATGAAACCATCTTTACACCAAGGATAAAATGCCAAATGAAAGAATAAACAACACCTTTGCCAAGAACCCCATAAGTCTTCAAGATGAAACCATCCCCACTTACCATGAAGAACCATCTCCACACACCATGAAGATAGCCAAGAACCCCATGAGTTCTCAATATCTAACCATCTTCACACACCATGAAGATAACCAAGTGCACCATGCAAATGTCAAACACACTTCTATAGTAATAGGATTTAAGAAAAACCTCCAAAATTTCCAAACACTCAATAAATATATCAATACCAAAAGAATATCACTCAACTATGGTACCAAGTCACCTATGGCATCATAACATCCATCTTCTACAAGAAGATCCTCTAGGTCTACACTCACACAACCAAAATGTTAATACCAAGTGAAACCAAGATCTGCAAACCTAAGAAGATACAAAAAAAAAGTAAGAACTAATCCTACACCGCCACCTCATCACTATCTCAAGATCCCATTGAACCATGTGTCCAACCTATCTATGGAAAAATAATGAAAAATCCATCCTCTAACCATGAGAATCAACCAAGGCATCAAACCATCAAAGAACTCAATGTGCACATCATGAGCTTCTCAAAAGATACCAAATAACCATGATCCTCAACCAAGAAGATATACCACCATAACCAACTTAGAAATCCAAGCCAATGAAAACCAAGGATGTACCTATATATCCAATCATGTTATGCCAAAATCTATGACACCATTATCACATCTATGAACCGAGCATCTAACTCTCAATATGTCCAACTTGTCAGCATAAAATAGTCAATCACAATCCTCCAACATGAATGTACTTGGTAACAAAATCTCATTCCTTCTACATGAATAAAAAATTAAAAAAATAATGTGAGTTAGGGCATAGACAACCCAAATCCAAGATACCCATTTAAATATGCTATAGCAGTTATTAAAACCAACTTCACAATTCACCAAGAACACTTGCATGCAAATAACCTATCATTGAAAGAAAACTAAAGAGAGAAAAATAATAGCTTGAAAATATCAATGGAGTGAGAGAAAATGTATTCCCAAATAATTAAAAAGAAATTAAAATAGTTCAACCTTAAAGGTGAATGAAACCCTAAAAATAAAATAAAACTAGGTTGCACAATATAATTAATATAAAATATTAATTATATGCACCTCAGAGATAGCTTAAGTAAACTAGAGTAATAGAATAATTAATTAATTAAATCAAGATGATCTAATTAATAAGCATAAATAAATAATTATTCTAACACCTTCTTAAGCAAATATCGGGAGGTAAGCTAACCTAGCAAAGCTATGAAAGTAGGAAAATGGGTCCTGGCAATAAGGAAATCTATGTAAACTGGAGACAAAGGAGAAAACTTAGAGGGAACAATTCCTCTCCAAAAAGAGATATAAAAAACAAGATGAATAAAAACATGAAGAAAGGAAGGCCTCAACAAGACCCCCCAAGGATGGCTTCTATAACCCCAAGCATAGACTGCAACTGAAGATATCGTGGCAATGCAAAAGGTTTGGTGAAGATATCAGCAACCTCTGTGTCAATGGGAATTTACTTCAAAGAGAGAACACCATCCTAAATCTGCTAATGGATGAAATGCATATGAAGCTCAATGTGTTTAGTGCACTAATGCTCCACAAGGTTGCCATAAATATAAATATCACTCTAATTTTTACACCAAAGAATAGTGGGATGATCAAAAGGAAAACCAAACTCAGTCATCAATTTTTGAAGCCATAAAATCTCCTAACTAGAAAGCACTGTGGCTCTATACTTAGTCTCTATAGATGAAAGTGCACAAGCATCATGCTTCTTTCACAAATAGGTGATAGGTCCAGAGCCAAGACAAAAGACAAAGCTAGAAATAGACTTCCAATCATCAACATCACTAGCCCAATCTGAGTTAGTGTAGCCAACAATAGGAGGAGTCCCTAATGTGTAATGAATGCCATACATAATTGTGCCTTGAATGTATCTCAAAATACACTTGGTAGCTTACCAATGACTCTCATGAGGCTCATGTGAAAACTAAGAGACAAGACCAACTGCAAAGGAGAGATCAGGATGAGTGTGTGTTAGGTACAACAAGCTACCAAACAACTACCAATATAATGTGGGATCCACTAAAGGTGAAGTGCAAGAGGTAGAAAAGGTAACACCCAACTAAAAAGGTGTGGGAGCAGGGTTGCAATCAAGTAGATCCAAGCATTAAAGCATGTCAACAACATACTTCTGCTGATAAAAACAAATCCTAGTAGAGGACTAACCAATATATAGACCAAGAAAGTAGTGTAATAGAACAAGATCAGTCATCTCAAGCTGGTCCATCAATGCATGTTGAACATCCAGAAGTATAAAAGATGTGCTATTGGTGAGGATAAGATCATCAACATATAGAACATAGATCAAAACCTTAGTCTTAAGATACTAAATGTAAATTTTAAGATTATAATGGCAGTGTGTGAAGCTTTTAGAAAGCATAAAGGAGTTTGTCTTCTCATACCAAACCCAAGGGACCTATTTGAGACCATACAATGAGCATCAAAGTCTAAAAACCCAGAAAGAATCCTACACAAATCTGTGAGGCTGCTCCATGTAAATTTCCTCAGTAAGATCATCATGCAAGAATGCACTCTTCACATCCATCTAAAAAATGGGCCACCTCTGTGAAGCTATGAGGGATAAGACAAGGCATATAGAGTTCATCTTGGTGACATGTGTAGATGTCTTAGTGTAATAAATACACTCAACCTATGAAAAATCCTCCACAACAAGATTATCCTTGTACTTATCAATAGAATCATTAACAATAAACTTAGTATAATATAACCATTTATATCACACTAACTTTCTTCCATTAGGAAGAGTACAAAGATACCGAGTATGATTCTTCATCAAAGAAGAATACTCCTCCTCCATGGCACTATCCTACTTAGAATGTCCTGTCACTATTGCAAATTTTTGAGTATCATTGCAAATAGCATGACTCAAAAGACTAGAACCCACAATATGAGATCGGGTGCAATGGGAAGTGGAAGGGTCACCAGCTAAAGATCTTATAACCTCAACTATAACACTTGCCCATTTATGCATCTGTGGAGGATCTTGTGGCATAGGTAAATGGGGATCACCAAGATCATCATCCTCATCATATGAAAAAGAGACTAGAAAGGATGAGGTAGTAGTGGTGAGTGGGGTAGACTCTGGAGGCAAGGTATCTACTGCAGCAAGATATTCATCAAACTGGACAACCTATTTGTAGTGCCTCTCCCATTTGACTTGTGTAAGTCATCATGATGGATGTAACCTTGTTGATCTCTCCTTGTGTAGGGATCATGATTGTGACCATGAGTGGTCTACACCCTTGAGGTGATTGGATTTATGATACTATATCAGTTGTTTTAGTTATGCTTATGACTAATTTATGAGATTATGATGTGATTTATGGTTCACTAAGGTTTGTGCTAGTGGGTACTAGGATTGATGTGCTATCTTGATGTTATTCCATAATTATCCTAAGATGCATGCAGAGATTGCACTGGGTACTATGACCATGCTAGACTAGAATAGGTTCCTGTGGTAGTGGTTAGTCATGTTTATGACTATGTTCTCTAATGCATTTTATGTGCCCTTTGTTGTTGTTGTTTAAACAACCATTATTAAATTCTTAAATAGTTAGAAATGGATTTTCTATGTTGGATTCATTGGTTATATGCTATAGATATTTAGTTTGTTATATTGTGATCTGAGAGATACTTGTTACTCAAGTTATGTTTTACATTTGAGATGACTTGAGGGTCAAATGTTATACCTTGATTTCAATATCATTGATGTTGGACTACTATGTTGTTCAGTTGATCATATTTGCATGATGATGCCATTTTAGATGATAGTGTGTTTTATGATGATATATAGTTATTTGGTATTTGAACATATCTCTGATTATGTTATGTGATGGATTTAATGCTATGGCTATTTACTTCATTCCTGCATTGTTATGCTTTATGCAAATGTGAGTGATGTAAATAGATTATTTCAATATAATTAAATAAATGATTAAATGAGATGATTTAATACATTTATTGCTTCATCTATGTTATTATATGCAATTGCACTTTATCATGTTTGTTAGTGTGAAGGATTTATATCCCTAACAATGGCACATGGAGTTAGTGATTGTACCATTCATATTTTACCAATGTCGCCTTGTATGGTTTCCATATCCTTATTATAATTCTTTAATTAGACCTTTTGGTGATTATTAATCCTAACTCATTTGCATTATGTGATTAGATCAGTAAGCATTCTTGTGCATTTAAAGTTCACATTATCACGAAAGTTGTTAAGGAAATTTCTATGTTTTGGGGTTTTTGGGGTTTTTAATTAATTTATTTTAATTTCTAGTAGCTTTTCCATAGATTAATTCCTATTTTTAAGAATAACCTATTTTTTGTTTGGGTCAATTCAGGGTTTAACTAGGTTAGCTAGTTAATTGCCATAATCGATTATTCACTTGAAAAGTGAATAAATATCCAAAAAGGAATTTATTTCCTCACTTCTCACTTTTGAATTACAATGTTTGAGAGTAAAACAAAAAATCCTCCTCATGAGGATTTATAGTTTTCTTTGTTGTGGGAGCTATAGGTGTGGGAACATCATGAGGTTGAGCTTGTTGGATCCAACTTAGGGAGACCTCAGATTGTTGTAATAATCAACCATTTCTATGGGCTTTTTTATTTTATGGCTCAGATTTTCATTTTTCCCTTTTGGCTATGAGGTAGGGCTCTCCCATTTCATTATTTTTGCTCTATTTTTTGTAGCCATTTGTTAGGAGGTTGAGAACTAGTGTTACCCTCCATTTTTGTTTGCTAGTTTTTATCGGTTGGTTAGGTATGAGCATTTCCCTATTTTTTAAAGATGAGGGTTTGGGGTTTTACATCATTATGCTAGCTATTTTTGCATACAGTGTCGAAACTCAATTATTTTTGCATTTTTGGGGATTTTATACCCAAAGGCCAAATGGGTTTTAATTTCATTTTTTTTTCCAAAATTTGGGGTTTCTACCTCATTTTGCATACTGCCTTGTTTTCTCAGGTTTTATTGGGATGAGATTGGTCTTGGACTTGGATCATCCATTTGCATGTCGATTGGACCTTTAATGCACTTTTATGTTTGCATTGGGATGTGTGTTTCATGTGTACTCCCAACATCAGTTTTGATTGGTTGATTTTATACTATGTGTTATGGTTCTCTTGGACCTTGTTTTTGTTTCATGGACACTAGGCTTAATGTAGAACCCATACTCCTAGATTGAGGCTGATTGAGTGAGTTCATGATGTTTGGTCTTGTTCCATCATTAGGATTCATGTAGAATCCATACTCCCAGATTGAGGCTAGTGAGTGATTTCATGATGTATGGATTGAGGCTAGTTGAGTGATTTCATGATGTCTAGTTTTATTGTTTCTTGGGATTCAAGTAGAATCCATCCTCCTAAGTTGTTTTCAGTGGAGTGATATTTTTCTTGTGTTCTCATCCAGTCCTTGTGACGGTGGTGCACTACACATGAGTACATGTGCATACATTTGTTGGGTGACTTGTGAGGCTTGATTTTCTGTGGTACTTCTAGAAGTTATGATCATTGGGAGTGGAATGGGAATATGCATTCCCATGGGCACTTGTCATAGGATGAGCATGGATAGGGTAGGGTAGTATATGGTGGAGGCTTCTATCTCATAACTCAAAATGATAACCAAATTAAAATGTGTGAGTGTTAATAAAACTTAAGATAATGAAAAGTCCCACATTCATGTGATGGTTCCAAGGGAGTCCCTTGATAGTGTTTCCACACATGATCTAAGCTTGGGCTTTTGGATGCCAAGCGACTCTCCATGATATTAGCCCTTACTTAGTAGTGTATTGAGTGTTTGACTAGGACCTGTACTACTTGCATTGTCTATGTCTTGGATTCAGTCATCATACTGCTTGGCATGTGTGTTAGCCATGGATGTTTGCTTGTGTGTGTTTGTGGTTGGATCATTATCTCCATCAACATAGTGGGAGTGGACATATGGGAGCCATGTGGTTGGGAGGTCTAGCTACCTATATCACTACTAGGGACTAGTGTACACAAAAAATCTTTTTTCCTAGTGTGACCATTGCTAGATGTTTTCACTTGACGCTTCGGGTTCTAGAGTATGCTTTCTTGTGATTTATGCTTTTATTGGAATGCTTGGATATCATTTTTAGATGATGTTAGTTTATTTGACATGTTCCCATAACATGATGTTTAGCATATGATTAGATGGTGTGAATTTCTTTATCAACATATCTATTGCTTATTGGTTTGGTATGTTAGATTTCCTATTCCCATGATGTTAGCATATGATAGATGATGTGGATGGCTTATCAGCTTATCTAATGCTTTACTATTAACACATCAGATTTCCTTAATCTTATGTTGTTGCATGTTTTAGTAGTGACATCCTCATAAGATAACACCAATGATATGGTTGGTAGTTTGGGATGTTATGTGTGGGGGATGGCTAGGATCCATGATGGTCTTATGATGCTATTAACGGTTGGGAGGAACCACATACTTAGTTTGGTTGTTTAGTTATTATGATGTTATTTTTGTACATTGTGATGTTACTTCTATACTCTATGATGTTGCTTTCAGTACATTAATTTAATGCTTTGGTTTAGATGGATAGATGTTCCTCTTTCTTGTATAATGGAATTTTGTTGTCTATACACTTGAGTGATTGTTCCTTGAGTTATGTGGATTAGGTACTCCTTGGTGTGGAGAAAATTTGTTTCCTATCTTTTTACCTTTATGTTTTCTAGTTTGCTGATTTGTATCCTCATGGGAAATTATGCTTTCTTGTGTGAGACTACAATTGTTTGTGTGGTGTGTTGGGTTTCTTCGTGCAATTTGGTGAATCCTCATTTGAAACCCCACACTAATTTAGGTCTTTTAGCTTTTGGACCAAGCATATCCTCATGCAAGATGGTGTTTCCTCATGTGTCTTACTGTACATTATCGCATGACGAGGTTCTTCCTCACATAAGACTATTGGTTGTTATTCTCTTGCACAAAAAATAGGGGTCCTCTCTATTGTTCTTAGGGGAATGCAACTTGGTCTTTTGAGTACCCTTTAGGATTACTTGCAGTTCCATGCTTTGATAGTTTAGAGATTTTGTGCTCTAATGTCATCTTTAGTTTTCATTCTTGATTTTGTCTATGTAAGTTCAATAGTGGTATCTAGAGATTCATTGAATGCTTGAATTGTTGGTGAAGTCTTCCATTGCGATCTTTGTGATCCCCATATGATGTTTTCATGTGCATTCATACTTGTTAGAAAAACAATCTTGGCTTGAATTGAATCCTTATTTCAAGGATCTCCAAGTAGGACATTACATCTAGTATTAGAGCCCATGTTCAAACATTGGGATCTTCGAGTATAGGTTGCCCATATGGTTGTTGTGTTTGACCCACCTCACAATAGGTGTATCATGGTCATGCACTAGGCCTTGCTTAGGAATAATATATTCTAACTAAGGACTATTTCTCCCACTATGAGGTTCATTTAATCTTATCAACCCAGGGATGTATACTTGAAATGGTTGGCATAGTATGGGCACTAGGTCTCTTAATGAGTCACTAAGCTTATGCTGCAGGAAAGTAAAAATGCAAGGAAAGGAAATTACACTATTGTTGTAGGAAACTAACACAATTAACTCTATGAATACTAGAAATACAATGAAAAGATAACAAATATTCCAACTTGGCTCATCCACTAAAACTGTTCTCACATATGCTATAGGAACATTCACAAAGTGTGATGTTGCATGAAGGAACTCACAACTTCTAACTAATATACTATGAATGCTTGGAAATTAATTTATTCTATCCTAATCTAATCCACCTTCCAAGTGGGCCCCCTTGGTTGGCTTCTCTAAAATACTAACACAATATGAAAGTCAAAAACTATTTCATTCAATTTAGAAATTCATTACATAACACAGAACTTTAAAAACACAATAGTAAAAGTTAACAGTTTGTTCTCAAAAACTATTTCTTCTAACTGGTTCAAAAACTTAACACACTTGGGTCCATAATAGAAAAGTAAATGTCTTAGCTTAAAATTTGCAAGAGAGAAAATAGGAAGATAAGAACTGAAGGTGGGAAGAAGGAATAATGGCTTAAGGCGAGAATAATAAAGTCTACACATCTGCTCACCATAGAGTAAACGTAGAGAAGGTAATAAGTCTTGATAGTTCCTCCTTACTCACTGCCATGTCTTTTGGAACTGTTACAACATTCTCTACCATGGTTGTTCCTTGGCATTCTCTTCTTCTTAAATGCTATTGATGCTTAGTTTTTGAATCCCTCCAATCATCTTTCAGTCTTCATTAATAGGTTAGTTATAACACAAAACATGTTTTCAAGTAAACATTTACCAAATTAAATTCATATATAAAAACACACATTTTGATAACTATATGAAATACTGCATACTATATATAATATTAGCAAAAGATGGCATAGTTTCTACCCCATAGGTTTATCATAGGTTTGGTAAACAAAGGTCCACAAATATTTTAATAGAGTATCAAAAAAGTATCTTAAACATCATAAAATAAAAGCAAAATTTAGTCTCATCATCTGCCCCCTGCCAAACTAATGCTTGTCCTCAAGCATTGCACTTCTTTGTTAGTGACCTGAACTCTCTAATTTTTGTTCTTCCCTTTTTGTTACTCTTAAAAGTGTAGTAAAATCCTCTAGTTCTCTCCCACACTTCTCTCCTGTGATCTTTCTACAATTTGTCAAGTCTTTCAACATTAATGTCATATAAGGGCCATAGGAACATTAGAAGCTACATTGTTAAGAGACACCACAACTTTGGTCTTGGTTGCTTCACTAATTGTAAATATTTTGGAACTCTATTAAGTGCTACTTTCAAGTTAACATGGCTATGTGGTTCTAACTTCTTAAGAGATTTAGGTAGTTTGGCCCACGTACTCCTAGCACTGGTCATAGCTCTCTAAAATGCAAAGTAGGGAAAATTTTTAGATTCAACATAAACCTTAGTTCTATTAGAAAAGATCTTCTCCCTCACTTCTAGATTCCTCTTTCCATAGGTCAGTGTGGACCAATCCCTAAGCATTTCATCCAGCTTACTACTTTTTGCTCTTAAAGTTAAAGGTTCTATTCTTTCCTCATCCCTGTATTTATTCAACTACGTATCATAATTTTCTTCATTATACATCCATGACATGAGGGCTTTTAGATGTACATCTCCTATGTAAAGAAAGGGATTCCATTCATTCTTTGAAGGAATAACAAAATTATGAACATATAATTCACACAATAAGTTCTACTGCCATGGTGGTAGAGTTTGATATAGTCCATAAAATTCCTGTGCTAATTTAAACTCTACATTCAAATTATTAAGGGTTAACATTAATTGAAACAAAAGAAATTGCTCTTCCAAGTAGAGAGCATAAACTCTAGGTGGTGGCCTACAAGCAAAGGCCTGGTTAGCTAGCTTAAGAGCATGGTCCATGCACTATTTTTGGCTTTCTAGCTGTTCCTTTAATTCTGCAATTTCCTCATTTTGAGATCCTATAATCTTATTCATCTTTTTATTTTCTTCTTTCCATAATGCATCAACAAAAAAATACTATCCATACAATTGAAAGAGGAGTTTTTGCAATGTGATAGTGATGTGGTCTTCTTCGTGATCCCTTTTCCTCTTCTTTTGTTCCTTCCATAGATGTTCTACTAAACTAGCGATCCATGTTGATCTATGTGTAACTAGGGAAATGTTTGGATCAACATATTTAGGAACTGTCTCATCCCTTTAGTTGGAGGTGCCTGGTAAGTCTATTGGGGTATCATCTAGATTTTCCTTAATTTCTTCCCTACACTCTTCAATAGGATTATCGGGAGTGATTTTAATCTTAGGATGAGGGGGAGAATGATCATAAACAATTTGCATAGGGGATTCCCTGGTGGATGTTTTAGAAAGAATAGGATCCTTAGAAACTTTCCCTCTCATTGTACAGCTTCTCCTTACAGGTGTTCTTTCCTGTGTTACAACCTTTAGCCTACTTTTCCCTTTGGGTGCTTGTGCTACAAGAGTAGTTTCTGCAAGACCCTTCTTTGTTTTCATTTTTTTTACAATTGTAGGGCTTGGTTCTTGCTGAACATAAATTTCTTCTAGCAGTTTTTATTTCCTCTTAACTTTTCTAGTAGCAAGTTTAGGAATTTCTTGTATAGGTGGAGGGACATTTTCTTGAATAGGGGTAGTTTCTTGTTCATTTCCTTGAGTCCTTGCAATTTCAACCTCTTGAATGTTTTGTTTGGTAGGCTCACTAGTGGGAGCTACATTTTCCTCGCTATATTGTTTACTAGGGCCAACTTGGGCTTCCAAGGTTTTAAGTTGCACAAATTCATTTCATGTTAAGGGGGATACATCCCAAAGTGACCACTCTATTAGCAACTTAATTAAAGCACGATGAGTAATAGAATTCTCTTTTCCTTTTTGAGTCTCCTCTCCACCAAAGCAAAGCATATTATACAAGAAATTTGGAATATTCACAACAAGATTATGCCTTACACAACTAAGTAGCTTGAAATGATGTGCATTCAGATATGAAAATTTTCCTTTGCATGTAAAATACCTAATTATGTGCATGGCTAATTCATTGTATGTTGGTGGCAATGACATTCTTTTGCATCCTTTTTTTGTGACATCCAATTGAGGATCAAGTGGCTTGGTAAATTGGGCTCTCATTGACCTAGCATCATGCATGCTAGGGTAGTGTTCTCCAACCCTAGGTAACCTAGTTACCTCAGTGATACACTCCTTTGTTGCAACTACTGTTAAGCCCCAAATAGAAGCCTTTCCCTTGTCGAATGTCCTTGTAAATTCTGCAGGTGCCTCTTCATCATATGTAGTTAAACTCAAGAAATACCCTAGCCATCTTGAACCTTTCATACAACTTCTATGTCTAAGAGCAAGATAGTGTACTCTACCGGCTCTCTCCTTTGCAACTGCCCACCCATTTCCTTAACACTTCCTCTATTTTCTCTATTTTCTCCCTTTTTGGATTCAAGCTTCAAATTGCTATTCTTCAAACTCATCATACTTCTTTGTTTTAGGAAGAAATTATTGTCATAACAAATTGTTATGCACAATAATTAAATTTTGAATGAAGGTAAATCATAAATTTGTGTGAGAATCATCCAGAAGTAGGGTGTAGATGATGAAAAAATTCAAACATAGGTCACATCACAACTTGACATAGAAAATCATTCAAAAATAGGGAGCACAACACCTCACTTTGCATACTTATGGCAATAAATTTTTATTAATGAAGGGTAATACAAAGATTTAGAAAATCATCACAGATAAGTAAACATGTCTTTGGATATTGTAGGAGTTGATGAAATCCAACTCCACAGTCGCCAAGATCACCTACATGCAAATAGCTTGCTGAAGAGAAACCGAAAGAGCAAGAGCATGAAGCAAACAATGCAAGAGAAAATATTTCACAATAGGAAAATGAAATTGCTATGTGAATGGAATAAATTACAATGAGAGAGAGACCATTTAAAAGGCCTCATGGAAGCTTGTAGAACAAGCTGGAAGGAGGTAGAGGACAAAACTGACAACTCAGCACATATCCTCAAAAAGTGGAATATGCTAAAAAGGGAGAAAACTCTCGAGTTGTCAACAACAACCACTACATGCATTAAATACTAAATATGCATTAACCTAAGTAAGCTTAAGTAATAGAATAAATAATTAATAATTAATTATTTACTCTAACACCCCCCCTTAAGTGCAACTTAGGGAAATGCCTTAAGCTCACAAAACTAAGATGAAATGCAAAATGGGTCCCGGCAATGAGGCCATGTTAGGTACCCATGTACAATGCAAGAAGAATGCAACCTCTGTAAGCGAGGAAAGAGAGAAAACCACATGGGAAAAACCCTCCCCCAAAAAAGAGGTAAAAACAACATGCTAAAAAAAACATGAAGTGAAGGAAGGAAGGCCTCAACCAATCCCCCCAAGGACAACTTCCGCCAGAAATGTTTCAAGAGGCTCTCTCAAAACCATAAGTACAACCAGCCCCCCCATGAGAATAGACACCAAGCCCCCCCCATAATGATGGAGCTCCTGTAGAAATGATCGAACCAATGAAACTCCAATTTGGAAGGAACAAAGGCACAAAACAAGGAAATCCCTGCGTGAGAGGAGCAATTGGAAAGCCTAGCTGATGTCCAGAAGAGAATGTATGAGGAACCGAAAAGGGAATCCCCAAGGCAGGTGCGATGACATTGTCATGAATGTCCACTGAAGTATTTGCAACAAGTGTACCTGGAGTCTCAATAAATGAAGCTGGAAGATTAGGTAGAGTGGAAGGAGAATCTTGTAGAGAGGAAAAGCCCTTATCTGGTTGTGGTGTGGTAGTCAAAATAGGGATCTCAGGAACAATACAAAGGTTCAAGTGTCCTGACTGCACCACACGATGCTCCTGCGAAAGTGAAGTAGTGTGCTCCAACAATGGAGATGGTGGACCAAAGTGTGAGAAGGTATAGAGATGAGTGGAAGGATCAACTGCCCCAGTAGCAATAAGATCTCCTGTAGCGCGATCTCAAATGAAGACTGAATCAGTAGTGAACTCAACTGTCTTCCCTGATCCATTGCGTGTAATCTGAGAAATTGAGAGAAGGTTGGCAGACAAAGATGGAACATACAATACATCATTGAATATACCATCTTGGATGGGAACTGAACCTTTCCCACAGACTGGTAATGCAGTGTTATTCCCCATGAGAATGTGAGGAATAGGAGAAGCCTCAAGAGTGGAGAAGACACCTTGAGAAGATGTCATATGGTGAGAAGCACCTGAATCCAGTATCCAAGGAACCTGTGAAGAAGATGCAATGGAAGCCTGTAATGCATGACCCTTTCCAAGATCTGATGTAGATGTGGAAGAGGTGGAAGAAGCCTGAAAAGAAGACCCTTGTGAGGTAGAAGAGGATGGAGAGGAAATAGTGCTCTTCTGAAGGAGAGCGTGCAAATTAGCAATCTGTTTCTCATAGCCATCACATCTCTTCTGAAAACAACGTGCCTCATCATGAGATCCTTTCCCACAATAGGAACAGGTAGGAGTTGCGGTCTTCTTTTTCTCCTTCTTGTTAGAAGATGATGAACTAGTAGAAGAGGGATCTGATAGTTGCTTCAACTTCTATTCCTATGTAACCTTGGAAAGCAATGCCTGTGACTAAGAACTTGAAAGTGAATCCATTTGAGTAATCTTCGATTGTTCACGGGTTAACCGATTACAAAATATCTCAAATGAAGGCATCCTATGTCTATCACCCAAGGCATCCATAGTGGAGTAGAAAGTGGAAGAGAAGATCTGATACAGTCCCTTTAATTTTGAGAGTACCAAAAAGATACACTCATCATCTGTTTTGTTCTTCCCACATCCCTGCAAAAGTGTACGTAGAGATTTGAACTTCATCAAGAAGTCCTCAATGGTGGGAAAGTGATCAAGTGTCAAAGAAGTTAATTCTGCATCCAACTGAAGTGCTTGGAACTCATTCACTTGTCCAAACAAAGCCTGAAATCTCAGCCAATAAGCCCGTGGAGTAGTCAAACCATCCAGGTGAAACAACAAGCTGTCTGAAATGTTGAGTGCAATAAGCCCCATGGCTTCATCCATCTTGTTCCTGTGCTGTAGAATCTCATAAGGTCGTTGGAGATTAGGCTGATGCTCATCCAGACAAGACCATAGACCTATTGACATTAGAAGTCTAGTCATTTGTGCCTTCCATGTGTGGTAGTTGTGTGGTGTGAGACGGGATATAGATGGATCCGCCATTGAGAGAAAGAAGAAGACGGAAGTAGAAGGGTCTTAACTGAAGTAAATTACAGAAAAGAAAGACATCCCCCCACAAACATACAAAAATATCTCCCAAATACCACAAAAAAACAACTAAGGAGAGCAAAAAAAAACTGGAAAGGAACCTGGATTTGTTGTGCAGAAAAATCCTCTACTTTGACACCAAAAATGAAAGCTCAAACGAACTCAAAATTGTGCAAAACTAGCACCAATGTGTCCATCTCTGAGTCAGCTTTTCGATGCTTCTTTCAGATTGGAAAAAGACCTCTGTATGCTCAAGTTATAGGCAAAAAACTGACTGCTGCTCAAAAAAATACACTTGCTGAAAAATTACAGACACTGGCATAAATTTGACGGCCGTATGCCCGTCACAAACCTGTCGCCAGAAAAAAAAACCGTCACGGCAAGGTGATGTCACATGCCAGGAAAGTGACATCAGCGCACCAGAATATGACGTCAGCACATCTGTTAGCAGCGACATGGCGGTCGGTGGTTGGAGAGGCCGCAGGGCGGCGGAGCAGCGAAAACCGCCGGTGGCGGTGGCGCCCGAGAGGAAAACCCGGCGGCGCCGCTGTCTACGGTGGCAGAGGCAGCTGCGCCCGGGCGGCGGATGTTCAGGGTGGCACCGCGGTGGGAGGCGCTGGCGGAGCGGAGTGTCAGAGGCGAGCGGGCGGAGATCGGGTGGCCCCGCGGTGGCGCTGCTGCTGCGGTGCCCGATTTTTTAAAATTTTTGCACTGTCGCGCATCCGTACGATGGTACGGCCAGACCCTGAAACAAAAATTTTTTTTCCTTCCGGAGCTCTGTCTCCAAAAACAGAAAGTTTTATATGAATTTTGACTGTAAATGGCCTTTCGGATCCAATGGTGATGCTCGTTTGGGCTGAAAGTGCTCCAAAAATTCACTCTAGCCCTGATTTGAAGAAAAAATGCACAAAAAAACTAGGGTTTGTGACTTCAAATCACGGCTTCACAAATCCTTCAAACAAGAAGCAGCAGGGAGGCTCCGATACCATGTAGGAGTTGATGAAATCCAACTCCGCAGTCGCCAAGATCACCTACATGCAAATAGCTTGCTGAAGAGAAACCGAAAGAGCAAGAGCATGAAGCAAACAATGCAAGAGAAAATATTTCACAATAGGAAAATGAAATTGCTATGTGAATGGAATAAATTACAATGAGAGAGAGACCGTTTAAAAGGCCTCATGGAAGCTTGTAGAACAAGCTGGAAGGAGGTAGAGGACAAAAATGACAACTCAGCACATATCCTCAAAAAGTGGAATATGCTAAAAAAGGAGAAAACTCCCGAGTTGTCAACAACAACCACTACATGCATTAAATACTAAATATGCATTAACCTAAGTAAGCTTAAGTAATAGAATAAATAATTAATAATTAATTATTTACTCTAACAGATATTATGACCTTCCCTATCCCCTGTTAAATTTTTATTAGATTGTGGTGACTGATCACGAAAGTACTGTACATACTTCATAAATAGAATTTTTTTTTTGGGAAGTAGCCGACATGGTAGCCGACATATTATGGCCGACATGTTATAACCCTAAAGCGGTTTAATACTTGTATAAAAAGGGCTTAGGGTTGGGTATTTTTATATATATGTGGTGATACAAAATTGGTTCTTGCAGCGATATTGAGCTGTAAGGGATTACGGATTGTAATCAGGTTGTAATCACTAGATTGTAATAAGATCAGACTTGTTGTTTGGTGGACGTAGCCCAGGGATTGGGTGAACCACGTTAAATCTTGGTGCCTTGTGTTCATTTCTGTGTGTTCTATTATTTTTTGTTATTGGTTATATTTGCATGTAGTTTTTTTATTTCTGTCTGTGGTTTATCCTAACAAGTGGTATCAGAGCAAGGTTGTCTTTTAGTTATCCTCTGCAAGAAAGTCTCACAGTTAAGTGGGAGTCTCATAGTTGAGTGGGAGCAATGGCAGATGAGGGTAAGTTGAGGGTTGACAGGTTTAATGGGCAGAACTTCCAGTTATGGAAGATGCAAATGGAAGACTATTTATATCAGAAGGATTTATGGAAGCCGTTGGAAGGAAAAGCCAAGAATCAGGGAACTATGTCAAAGGTTGAATGGGATCTTTTGGACAGAAAGGCACTCAGAAGCATTCAGTTATGCTTGGCACCATCGGTGGCATTTAATATTACAAAAGAAAAGATGACAGAAGATTTGATGAAAACCCTAGCGACACTGTATGAAAAGCCCTCTTCTTCAAATAAGGTATTTCTCATGAAGCTTTTATTTAATATAAAAATGGCAGAAGGTGGATCTGTTGTAGATCATTTAAATGAGTTTAATACTATTACTATTCAATTATCTTTTGTGGGTATCAAATTTGATGAAGAAATTAGGGCTCTCTTGATTTTGTGTTCTTTGTCTGAAAGCTGGAATGGCTTGGTAATGGCGATGAGTAATTCTGTTCCTAGATCTAGTACCCTAAAATATGATGATGTGATCGATGTTATTTTAAGTGAGGAAACTCGTAGAAAATCCTTAGGTGGATCTACATCGAGAAGTGCTTCAAATGCACAAAGCAGGGGCAGAACGACTGAAAGAGGAAGTAACTCTGAAAATCGTGGGAAATCAAGAGGAAAGTCAAAGGGGAGGAGGTCTCAATCGAGAGGACCAAATGATTGCTGGTACTGTGGGAAACCAGGGCACAAAAAGAAAGATTGTTGGACTCAAAAGAAAAATGAAGGAGATAAATCAGATGGAGACAAAGAGGCAAATATGGTAAGTAAAAAATCCGAAGAGGATGCTTTGCTTCTATCTTTAGAGAGTGTTGATGATTCATGGGTTTTAGATTCTGGTGCTTCTTTTCATGCTACACCTCATAGAGGTTATTTCATTGATTATGTCCAAGGGGATTTTGGGCTTGTTTATTTGGGGGATAACGAACCCTGTCAGATTGTTGGAAAGGGAAAAATTAAGATTAAGTTGTAGAATGGGAATCATTGGCTACTACATGAGGTAAGACATGTTCCAAAGCTGAGTAGGAATTTAATTTTAGCAGGGCAACTCGGTGATGAGGGTTGTGTAGTTACTTTTAATGATAAAAATTGGAAGGTTTCAAAAGGTTCCCTTGTAGTAACAAAAGGTGTGAAAGTAGGCACCTTATATCATTGTACAGGTCATATTGTTCCTTCTACTTTGATTGTTTCAGAGGAAAATGAATATTCAGGAACAATTACTGTAGTTGAGCAGGGAGAACAAATAGCTGCTGTAGATTCTGATACAGCGTTGTGGCACAATAGACTTGGGCACATGAGTGAGAAAGGTATGAAAGTACTTCATTCAAGGAAAGTTTTACCAGGTCTTAAATGTGTGAATATGGATTTCTGTGAAAGTTGTGTGTATGGAAAACAAAAGAGAGTGAGTTTTGTAAAGACTAGGAAGGAAAAAAAAAAGGAGAAATTAGAGCTTGTGCATACAGATGTATGGGGACCGGCTCAGGTATCTTCCCTTGGTGGCTCTCATTATTATGTTACATTTAGTTAATGTTACATTATTATTATGTCTCGGATCTGATAATGGTGGTGAGTATTGCAGTCATGAATTTGAAGATTATTGCTCCACTAATGGTATTCGTAGACAAAAAACTATTCCAAGGACTCCACAGGAAAATGGAGTGGCTGAACGCATGAACAGGACTATAATGGAGCATGCAAGGAGCATGAGGTTGCATGCTGGGTTGCCCTTACACATGTGGGCGAAGGCTATCAATACTGCAGTATATTTGATTAATAGAGGTCCCTCTACTCCTTTGGGTTGTGGTATTCCACATGAAGCATGGACTGGTAAGAAGGTGAGTTATTCTTTTCTCAAGACCTTCGGTTGTGAAGCTTTTGCTCATATAGACTCTAAAAATAGAACCAAGCTAGAAGCTAAATCAAAGAAATGTGTCTTTTTTGGATATGGCATTAATGAATTTGGCTATAGGCTTTGGGATTTTGAAAATCATAAAATTATAAGAAGCCGAGATGTCATATTCAATGAAAAAGTGTTGTACAAAGATTTGTTGCAGGAACATGAGAAGAAAGAAGATGATTATGTAGTGTTGGATGATACTCCAAAAGCTGATGTTCCAACCATTCATCATGATGTGCAACAACTACAACAACAAATACCACACACACCAGTGAATGTTAGATGGTCAACAACGCCAATTAGACCTCCACAAAGGTTTTCTCCCTCTTTGTATTCTATTTTACTTACTGATGCTGGTGAACCTGAAAGTTATGATGAAGCTGTGCAGGTGGATACTAAGATTTAGTGGGAGTCTGCAATGAAAGATGAAATGGACTCTTTACTGAAAAATAAGACATGGGATTTGTGCAAGTTGCCTGCAGGTAAAAAGGATTTACAGAATAAATGGGTTTACAGGTTGAAAGAAGAGGAAGGAGGTAAGAAAAGATTTAAGGCCAGGTTAGTTGTAAAAGGATTTGCACAGAAAAAGGGAATTGATTTTGATGAGATATTTTCTCCTGTTGTTAAAATGACTTCTATTCCTACTGTTTTAAGTCTTGTGGCTACTGAAGATTTGCATTTAGAGCAGTTGGATGTTAAAACAGCCTTTCTTCATGGTGATTTGGATGAAGAAATATATATGGCTCAGCCTTAGGGTTTTGAGGTCAAAGGTAAGGAGAACTTAGTGTGCAAATTGAAGAAAAGTTTATATGGCTTGAAGCAAGCACCTAGGCAATGGTATCTAAAATTTGACAGTTTTATGCATGAGCATGGATATAATAGGTGTCATTCAGATTACTGTGTTTATTTTAAGAGGTTGGATGATGATAGCTACATTATTTTATGTTTATATGTTGATGATATGCTTATAGCTGGGTCTAACATGGATCATATTAAGGGGCTGAAATGCCAATTAGCACATGCATTTGCTATCAAAGATTTGGAGGCAGCAAAACAAATCATTGGTATGAAGATTTGTAGAGATAGGAAGAACAGAACATTGACGCTATCTCAAGCTGATTATGTTGAGAAGGTGTTGCAACGTTTCTCTATGGAGAATGCTAAAGCTGTCAGCACACCTTTACCTGGTCATTTGAAATTGACTAAGGAGATGTGTCCCAAGACACAGGAAGAGGAGGATAAGATGTCCAAGGTACCCTATGCTTCAGCTGTAGAAAGTTTGATGTATGCTATGGTATGCACTAGGCTAGATATTTCACATGTAGTGGGAGTCATTAGCAGGTATATGAGTCATCCAAGATTTGAGCATTGGAATGCTGTCAAGTGGATTCTCAGATATTTGAGAGGGACATCCAATAAGTGTTTACACTTTGGGGGCTCTACTACTGATTTACAGGGCTATGTTGACTCAGATTTGGCTAGGGATATTGATACCAGGCGGAGTACTACAGGTTATGTCTTTACTGTTGGTGAGGCAGCCGTGAGCTGGGTTTCTAGGCTACAAAAGATTAATGCTCTCTCCACTACAGAGGCAGAGTATGTTGCTGCTACAGAGGCAGCTAAAGAGATGATATGGCTTCAGTTCTTCTTGGAAGAATTGGGACATCCTCAGAAGGATAATTATTTGTTCATAGATAGTCAGAGTGCCATTCATCTTGCTAAGAATTCAGCTCTGCATTCTAAGACCAAACACATATAGTTGCGGTACCATTTCATTCGGTCAATTTTGGAGGATGGACAGTTAAAGCTGGAGAAGATACATACCAATGAAAATCTAGCAGATATGTTGACAAAGGTTGTAACAAGGGAGAAGCTGAACTCCTTTTTAGCTTCAGTTGGTCTTTTAGACTAAATGTGAATAAAAGAACAGCAGAGTCCAGGGTGGTTTGATCTAGTGGGAGCCCCATGCGGTAGTTGTATTGCTACAAGATCAGTCTCCAAGTGGGAGATTGTTGTTTAGTGTGGAGCCTAATCAGTCCCCAAGTGGGAGATTGTTAGATTGTGGTGACTGATTAGGAAAGTACTATACATACTTCATAAATAGTGGGGTTCGGGGCATCGCCCTGAATTTTTTTTTTTGGGAAGTAGCCGACATGGTAGTCGACATATTATGGCCGACATATGGCTGACATGTTCTAACCCTAAAGCAGTTTAATACTTGTATAAAAAGGGCTTAGGGTTGGGTATTTTTATATATATGTGGTGATACAAAATTGGTTCTTGTGGCGGTATTGAGCTGTAAGGGATTATGGATTGTAATCAGGTTGTAATCACTGGATTGTAATAAGATCGGACTTGCTGTTTGGTGGACATAGCCCAGGGATTGGGTGAACCACATTAAATCTTGGTGCCTTGTGTTCATTTTTGTGTGTTCTATTATTTTCTGTTATTGGTTATATTTGCATGCAATTTTTTTATTTCTGTCTGTGGTTTATCCTAACAATTTTAACAAGTGTCCTCACTTGTCTGACCTAGTATAGGAAAGGGACTAGCATAACATTGCCATTTTATAGATTATGCAGTATTAAATATAATTACCAAAATCTATGGACTATAAATGAAATATAATTTGAAAATTTTATACCTATCAATTTGATTGTTGCACGTACCAAAAGGTGGCAGAAATAATATCAGTGGCAGCATCCATCAGCATTTCAAGGAATTTTATTGAAAACATGGAAAATTTGATGACGTGGAAAGTGGGTGGATGGAAGATAAAGAAATGAGATGAGGTGGATGGGTGGAAGGTAAAGAGATGAGATGGAAAGAAAAAGTGAATAGGAAAATGAACTTTATGCGGACTATTTTGGGATGGACCAAGAATTTCCTTGTGCAAGATGTAGACACCTAAATTTGATTACATTGCTTTGGTAATCCTATTTAGTTATCTCTAAAGGCATCATTAATTAAACTCTTATTTAATTAATCCTTTGCCATCCCCTAGCTAATTAATTTAATTAATTATCTATAGTCCTAATTGATAAATCAAATAACCTATTATTTATCAATTAAATCCTATTCTTCTATCTAAATCCAAATTCCTCATTTATTAAATAAACCTATTTGATGAATAAAACCCTCAAATCTAATAACCCCTAACCTATCCTAAATCCCCCTTTTAGCCTAATCCACCCCATCCACCCATACTAACCAAGCTTAGCCACTAACTCACCCACCCTCATGAATGCCATCCACTTGCAAATCTCTAACATCCCTAATCTAATCCTAAACCCAAGCCTAAACCACCCCCTAATGTTGTCACATTCCCTAAGCAAGCTTAAGACTTTCCTAAGCCAAAGAAAGTCAACAATCTCAACTCCCCTCAAAATATCCCAATCACTAAGCTTTGAATGCTCTTACAAAAGCCATAAAGACTCTTACAAGCTCTTACAAGCCATAATGAAGGGTCTTTATGAAGATATTATCCTTTGAGCCTCCTTTGTTGACTCATCCTTCCCCTTTCCTCCATCCACTCACCTTGTGACATGTGTCACTCCCTGATTGGTGCTAAACAAGCACAATTCATGTGCTCCCTTTTGAGTGCATCCTAGCCCTCCTTAAGCTTTCATCTTTCCTTCCATCTTAGCCCTCCATCCCTCAAGCCCTTAGCCTATAAATTGAATCCCCTCCCAAGCCATTTCATCACAATCTTGGAGCTAAAGTTATAATGCCCTTTTGAGAGCCAAAAGCCATCAACCATACCCTTATGATGCCAAATTGAGAGCTCACAAAGCTACCAATTTGCCATTTTCCATCTCCATTGAAGCTAGTTTTTTTGGGAACCTTGTGCATACATCCCAATCCTTAGACCCATCTACCAAGCAAGGAGCTAAATCCTATTGGGAGAGTCCATTCATTTGGCTCACATTTCCAATTGGGGTTTGCTCTTTAGTCTCTCATTTATGTTATGGTTTATGTGCTAGTTAATATTTTTGTTTTTGAATAGATTAGTATTACTTGCTAACATATTTCTCATATACATTTTGGCACACTTGGTGGGACCCCACTATGGGTCATTTAATCCTCTATTTCTATCTATATATTATTTTTTGCTAATAATCTAATGTTTTTTGTCATTTGAGTGAGTTATAGGGTTTAATCTTGTTCTTGCAAGTTAAAGGAAGCATTAGGGAGAAAAAAAAAACCTTCAAAAATCAAATTCCAAAATTTTTCTGAAGAAAATCTGCGTGTTTTAAACCAAATTCTGCGCATTTTCGTCTCCATAGATCAGCCTCTCCGACTAGTCGACTGTCGTCTCCGAAGTGAATTCTATTGTCTACACAGATCAGTGTCTCCTCATTTTAGCATCTTCGCCTGGCTTTTATCGTCATCTCTGCCTCTAACCATCATTTCCACCTGGCCATTTTCTTATTCCAAATCCTCTCTGTCATCTCTGCTGCCACCATCAGTCAAACTGTCATCTCTGCTGTCACCAACAAACAAACTGTCATCTCCACCGCCGCCAATTGAATCTATCATCTCTGCCTCTTCCTCTGTCATCTCTGTAGATTAACGTCTCTGCAGATCAGCGTCTCCACAGTCTAGTGTCTGCGCTTGATGAATTATCATCTTTGCCTATCACTGTTGAACTTTTGCTTTAAAATCTTTATTTCTGCACTTTGTAGTTAACAAAAAAGAAAAAAAAAAGAGTATAAATCAAAATTTGACTTTTAGTGGTTCCCTAGGATTTAGACCATTTTAAGCATTTTTACACATAGAAAAAACAACAAAAAAAAGTTAAAATTTTTTTTCCCATAGTTAAGCTTTCCTTTTTTTGAAGATTTTGGTGACTAATCAATTTCTTTTTTGACTTATTGTAGGTTGGAGCAACTTTTTGGGTGATTAATCATATTTTTTAGGTTTTTCATGGAATGAACTTGAATGGTTAAACACATTTTCTATTGAATGAATGTTGCTAAAAAACACACTCTTGAATGCCATGGGTTAAAATCAAATTTCCCTTGAATGCATGATTAAAACAACAAATCCAATCTTGAATGCCAAGGATCAATTTATCATTGCAATATCAAACACTTCATTTGGAGCTTCTAAAATTGAACAAAAAAAATCTCTTTTCCACATGCAATCTAGGTAAAGTTTGATTTTTGGACATTTAACAAACTTTGTTAAGTTAAATAAAAATTTGCAAAAATCAATTTGAGTAGTTCCTTGAACTCACCTCTTTTGTAATCACTCATCAATTCAACCATTGGTTGCAATCTTAGTGCCATTTATGGGGATGGGTCTACTTGAAAAAGGTGTTAAATGTTCCACAATCTAACTCACTCACTTGGTCTTTGAACGTTTGCTTTAACTTTATAAAAATTCTTAAATGATCAAAACTCTAGATTAAATCAATCACACTTCAAGTTTGGGCACTAAAATTGAACAACTATTGATGTGGAGGGCCTCCGGGCACACGCTTGACAAATCGAGTCTCACACATCTATGCTTTGGGCTTTAAAACAAAACCACACCAACTCTTGAATTCTTTAAAAGGAAATTAATCGATACTTGATGTGGAGGGCCTCTGGGCGCACGGGTTTACTTTTTTGTTGACCCTAACTCTTCTTCTTGTATTCATTCTTTGCTCAATTTTGTTTTGTTGGCACTTCAAGTTGAAATTGAACATTGTTTCTTAAACATGAGTTCTTGCAAAGTCTAGATTAGCACACATAAGAGTCAGTTGGTAAAAGAAAAGCATGTTTTTTAGCCCAAGGTCATCCAAGTCTTCTCTCCCCTTGTCGTCTTTCGAGGCCATCTTGGGTGCATAAGATTAGGATCCAAAACCTTGTTTCTTTTTAGGAAGCCTGCTTGGGGATTTCATCACCCCTTGGGACGACCTCAACTCTAGCGTTTCGACAGAGTATAAGAACCAAGAGGTGAAACGAAAGACACCTCTCTTGGGATCAAGATTTTTGTCACTCGAGCTAAGCCTCAAGGAACTTTATACCCTTGAGAAGTGAAAGAGGAGAAGTGGGTTACCGCTTCTCTCGGCTGTGTGACATCTTTTTGGTTTCATCTACAGATTTGGGCATCAGGTACCTTGGGTATATCGAGGACTCCCTAGCTAAAACCAACTCTTAGCCTTGTAGACAACCATCTAAGATGTTAATGTGTTTGAAGTGACTGATCAAAAAATTTGTAGAAGACACACACTCCTTGGCGCAAGTATCACATTCTGGGAATCAAAACTTCTATCTGGTTGTTTCTATCTATTGCTTGGTCTTTTACTTATTGAATGCATGTTTTCCAAACTTGGTCAATCCTAGCTTAGGGCATACTTAGCATAGTCACTGCCTATTCCATAAGTTGAACAAGTTGAAGCAAAATAACCAAGGTCTCTCAAAGCCAAGCAGATTCAAGAATTCATGTTAGAGCAACCTAAACCCAAACAGAAGTTCCACAAAGTTAAACTCAAGCCATCTCAGGCATACCAAGAACTTTCAGCCAAGAGAAAAGAACTAACACCAAGTCCTCAAATTTCCAAACTCCACAAAATAGAGGACAAAAATGCAGATGAAGCCCTTCAAGAGGCCTGGTTAGACTGCACCATCAAATTTAGCCAAAATCTAGGAGTTAATCCTGCTTATGCCTTACCAACTAGACATGATTTCTATGGTTACACCCTCTTGTTTCTCCACATCTTCTTGGATAAGCTTCACTTTAGAGTCATCTTTGTAGAAAAGCTAGCCATTTTAGGTTATCCCCTTAAGCATTATTAGCTCATTCATTTCATTTAGGACCAAACCATCTAGCCAAAAATCCAAAATCTTCACATCCAAGCCTTCAAAATTTGTCGTCACCTTGCAAAAATTTTTCCATTCCTAAAACCTTCCAAATCCATCAATCTCACCAAGGTTATCCCTTTGATAGAGCTTTGTCACTTGTTATCCCTCATCACCTTGAACTAAAGGTTGGGATCCACAAGTGGTGAATCTCATGTTCTTCCTAAAGGATCATCAGTCTATCCTTAAGTTGACACAATCACCACCAAGCTTGCACATAGGAAAGTAGACCTTTTATGCTTTGGCAACATATCTTTGAAGTTAGAATCCCAAACCCAATCCTCCTTAGGTTTTTTCATATAGCTTTGCCTCAACCTAAGAAATCATTTGCATAGAAAAGTCTTCCTCCCTTTTGCATCCACCAGCATAGAAACAATGGAGCCTTATCATTTGGATCGAACAGCCTCACCCCCCTTGAGCACTCAGCCATCCTTCAGCCTAGAGAAAGCTATGCCATCATCTACTAACATTGAAGCTTTCATGAACCAACTAGGAAATGCAGTATTGGTAAATGACATTATAGACAAGAACAAAGAGACAATCATGGCTAATTTTCGAAGGGACAATGTAGCAACCTTTGACTTTGGAAGACCCCCTCCATTATCAGATCCATCTCACCCATTGTTTGGGCATCTGCCACCACCCATAGGCTCTTATGATCAAAATTATCCTCAATATATGCCAAAAGAAGAGCCTCTAGATGATCCATATGATCCAACAGACCCAAACATACCATCATCCACCCAAGTTCAAATTTCCATGCCGCAAGCCAACCCAGCCACCACCACTCCATCCTTGGTTCATACCTCTCCGCTCCAAACCCCCTTTACCCAAAACACGTCATTGTTCACCCCCTTCACTATTGCTACTTCTGCTCCCCAACCCAGCCTTCCAAATCCACCCATCTCCCAAATTAATGCTAGCATCTTTGGCCAACCTCAGCAATATACAACAGGGATGCTGCCCATGGGGCCAAGCAATCAACCTTTCATCACCCCCAGCTTGTTCACCATAGCCCAAAGCACAATCCCATCATTTCTATTAGGTCTTGGGAGCTTAGTGCCATCAGCCACAAATCCACAAGCTACTACCGTCACTCCACAAAGCTATCAAACCCAACAAGCTACTACAAATTTTCTGCCCAGCTCTCAAGTGACCCAAGCTCCTGCCACCACTCTACCAAGCTTCCAAATCCAGCCACCAAGCTATCAAACCCCATCAATTCCATTTCCTAGCTTTCAATTCCCACCACTTCCACCACCAACTAATCCATTACCTCCTATTACCAACTACTTTTCAATGCCACATTTAGGAGGTAACCCACCAATCCAGCCAACCACCAATTATTTGTAGGTACCATCCCAAATGGGGGCACAACCCACATACCTTGGTCAAACCCTACAAGCCCCCCCGATCCTTTCCCCAAGCTTCACAACCATCTTACACTTTACCTCCACAAAGCCATTCATTTATCCCATAGCCAGCTTATGTTCCTCAATCCCAACCTCAAATCCCATATCAACAACAACCCTCGCAGCACATGCAGCAATAAGTGCCACCTCCCACTAAACAACCCGTCATCCACCATGCAGCTGCCCAAACAATGTACAATCCCTATTAGCAAATCCCTCATAGCCATCAACTATCAATTCAGAATGGGAGCAAATGAAGACAACTCTGAAAGCCATCCAAGAAGGGAATGATCCAAAGACATTCAAGTTTGAGAATGTGTGTCCTTACCCATTTGACAGAGCCATTACCATGACACCATTTTCCAAACACTTTAAGGTACCTAAATTTGACAAATTCAGAGGAAAAGGAGACCCTATCAGACATATCAAATAATTTTACATGCACTGCCATGATGTGGCATACAATGATGTCTTCCTCTTGCTCCTTTTTCCCAAAAGCTTGGCTGGACCAGCTCTTGAATAGTTTTACAAAATCCCCTATGGCACAATTAAAAGCTTTGCTGAATTATCTAAGGCATTTGTAGCCCAATATGCCCATCTTGTTGAAATAGAGCTATCAATAGTTGACCTTCTCCACACTAAGAAAAAAGGTGGAGCAAGCCTCACTGAATACCTGCAAAGATGGCAAACCCTTACCACCCGCATATCCTACACCTTGCCAGAGCACCATGTGGTGAAAATGTTTATTGATAATGCCCATCCTAGCTTGGCTCACCACATGACCATGAACTGTTTGTAGACCTACAAAGATATCAAAGAGAAAGGAATGATCCTTGAGCAAGGACTCATTAAAGATGGTGTGGTCAAGATTTACAAGGAAGCCAACCAAAATCAATCACATTCCAATGACAAGTCTAGGTATTGGAACAAAAACAAGCATGTTGCAATAGATGGCATCACTGACACCAGACATGTGAATATTGTTGGTCCTTCTCACAACCAGTCCAACCCACCGTATCAACCAAAAAATCAAGAAGCTATCAACTACCAACAATAGAATAACCAAAGCTATCAAAACCACAATCCAAGACCCAACTTCCAAGGGTCTAGCAATCAAGCTAATGCCATCAATGTAGCTACAGGACAAAAGCCCAGATTTCACCCTACCCCTAGAAACTATACACCCCTTGGTGAGCCATTGGATGTCATTTTTGAAAAATTAGTCAAGGAAAACCTCATCAAATTTCCTCCTACCCAAAAAATTGACCCAAGCCAATCTAAAGCTGCATGGTACAAAGATAATTAGTACTGCAAATTTTATAGGGTAAAAGGTCACACTACCCTCAGATGCATGAAACTGAAAGACTATGTGCAGGACCTCATTGATTGGAAGGAAATCACTGTTGGTGCCCAAACCTCTCCCAATGCAGGCTTACAAATCTATCAAAATGCTTTTCCTCCTCACAAAAATCAAAATCCTAGAAAAGCACCTATCCAAACCAATAACAACAACACCAACAATCGTCAGCAAAACCAACTACATGGGAAGAACAATGACCACACTTCATCCTATATAGACTATGGTAGCCTTATAGGTTGTATATCCAAGAAAGAGCCTTCTGTCAATGTTATCAAAATCCAAGGACCAAACAATGAGTGTGCAGTCACCACTCGAAGAGCCCGATTTAACATCGCAGGCCCACCAATTTCACCAGCACCATCAGCTCCGTCAAAAGGCCAGTACAATATCTTGGAACACCTTGGGACCATGCTAGCCCAAATCTCCATTTTCAACCTTCTTCGTACTAGTCTTGTGTACAATACCATCCTTGACAGTGCTCTCATAGAATCCCATGTCCCTTTTGATATCAACGCTACTAATTTTCATAATCTTGTTGGACACCTATCCTCCTCATGTGCCCTATCATTCAAACCCACTGACATACCCGTGGTCGAGCCAGATCACACCCTTCCACTTCGCATAGCCATCATGGTATCCAACTTTTCCGTAAAAAGAGTAATGATAGATAATGGTTCAGCCTTGAATATTTGCACCCTAAAATTTATAAAACAAGCTGGGTATACTGAGGCAGATATCATCAGTGAGGTTATCACCATCAAAGCTTATGACAACTTGGAAAGAACCACAGAAGGAACTATTTTACTGCCAATCAAGGTTGGGCCAATCATCCAAGAAACGCTCTACCATGTTATTGATCTAAACCTACCATTTAACATCCTCCTCGGTCACCTATGGATTCATGCCATGAAAGCCGTTCCATCCACTTACCATCAGTGCGTCAAATTTTTGCATCAACGCACTAAGGTAACCATCCATGCCAATCCAGAACCCTTTTCCTACTACAATGCGATTGAAGCTTCATATAAAAACCACTACCCTGGAATTGATATCGGCACATCCATCGCTAGCTCATCCCACACTTGTAATGACCCAGAAACCATTCTCGCCTCCACCTTATCTACTACGAAGATCAATAACAAAGGCTATGGAGAGGATAGTCTGTCAGATGCATTTTCTGTCGAGGCACTCCCACTTGATCCACATGCCCATGGAAGACTAACATATCACAAAGCTAAGGAGATTCCTCCGCCTCGATACAAACAGTTTGGCCCAACAACCTTTGTATCCTCAAAAATCCCTCTTCATGAGGAGCTCACTTCAGATATCAACAATAGGTTACATAAGGATCCACCTCAAAGAAATCAAGCATGCCTTGAGCACTTTAGCCAGAAGTATCCCCAAGAACATAAGCTCATCACTAACAAATGGAACTATCAAGGTGGTGGTCTAGGACTAGAAGAAAGAGGCATGCAGTGCCCCATCGATGCACACAAGTGGGAATCAAAGTCAGGTCTTGGCTTTGGCATACCCACAACTTGGGGCACCAATGAGAATGGTCACACTTTTTTGAACATTCACCGTGACCTTGTCAAAATTGAAGACATTCTTGAGGAAGTTGAAAAGAGAGCCTATGATGATATCCTAGACCAAATCTCCCTCGGAGACTCTGTTCTCCGAGAACTATCCATCCATCTCATTGACCTACCACTCACCCATCCACAACTCATAGATTGGGACCAACCAAGCGTCATACACATTGATGAGTTCACATCAGAGGAAGCACTTCTGAGATCCATTGGAGCTGAAACACCCCACAAGAAAACAAAGCCAGATTTTGCCTATATCTACAAGCTAGATCCCAAGGGGTATTTTGGAGAAAATCCCCAACCTAGTTCCGATACACCCAAAATTGGAACTAAGGTGAATATGAGACTAGAGAAGGCAGTGAAGAGAACCCCTCAGCAAGAAAATCCAGAGCCACAAGAAGAACAAGAGGATTTAGCATTGCCTCCTCAACATAATCGACCAGAGATATCTTCTATTCTAATTGAGGATACTAGGGAAGTCAACATCGGTTCTTCAGAGATCCCTAGGTTTGTTCACATTGTTGGATCCCTATAACAAGACCAAGCTGATCTCCTCTTTGAGGTCTTAAGAGAGAACATTGGCTGATTTGCATGGTCATATCAGGATATGCCAGGGCTTGATCCAAAGCTTGTAGTTCATCATCTTGCAGTCGATCCATAGATCAAGCCTGTCAGACAAAAGCTTAGAAAAATGCACCCCAAGGTGGCATTATTGGTCAAAGCTGAATTAGAAAGAATGTTAGCTGCTAAGGTTATCTGACCTATCAACTACTCAGAGTGGATCTCTAACATGGTCCCCGTCACTAAACCTTTCGGTGACATCAGAATCTGCACTGATTTCAGAGATCTTAACAAAGCTTGTCCAAAGGATGATTTTTTCTTTCGACCATCTCAAGCAGTATCTCATCAATCCCCCTATCTTGGTTCCACCAGTTCCTAGTCATCCCCTAATTTTGTACATATCAGTAACACCTACTGCTCTAGTGGCACTTCTAGCATAGCTCGATGACTACAACAGAGAAAGAGCTATCTACTACATCAGTAGAACCCTAGTTGGTTATGAACTCAATTAAACTCCTATGGAAAAATCTTGTTTGGTAGTTGTTTTCTCAACTCAAAAGCTTTGCCACTACATGCTAAGTCGTACCATCCAACTAGTCTCCAAGATTGACCCTCTCAAGTATATGCTCTCCAAAACTGCACTTACAGGCCATTTGGCCAAATGGGTTATGTTCCTTAGCGAATTTGACATCCAGTATGTGGATAGAAAGGCAATCAAAGGGAAAGCTATAGTAGATCACCTAGCTGATGCACCTCTAATAGATGCTTATCCATTGATCATAGAATTTCTAGATGAGCATATCTATCAAATTGAAGAACAACCCCCATGGAAACTTTATTTTGATGGCTCATACACATCTCATGGATCAGGGGCAGGAATATTGGTGGTCACACCTCAAGGATATTACATTCCAAAAGCCTTCAAGCTACAATTCCCTAGCACCAACAATATAGCTGAATATGAGGCCCTCATAGCAAGATTAAAGATAGCCATAGAATGGAACATTGTTGAGCTACAAATCTTTGGTGATTCTCAGCTCATCATCAAGCAAGCCCTAAATGAATATCAAACTAAAGATGAAAAGCTATTATCCTACAAAGAACTAGTTGATCAACTAACCCAACATTTTACAAAGCTTCAGTTTACACAAGTACCTCAAATATAGAACAAAGCAGCAGATGCTATGGCTACTATAGGCTCGCTCTTGGAAATTCCCCAAGCAGCTACACAATATGAGTTTTTAGTGGAGCAACTCCTCACACTTGCCTATGCGAATGAGAATTCAAACCATGTATGTATCTTGGTTGGTCCCCAATCCCCTTGGTACCATGAGATTCACACTTACCTTAACGATGGTATCATATCCCCTCACCTCACACGTACCCAACGCTAGAACATCGTCTGAAAATCATCCCGCTATGTTATCATAGCCAATACCGTATATCATCGGGGTTATCATGATATTCTCTCTCGATGTTTAGACCAAAACAAGGCCGCAATGGTGTTAAAGGAAGTACACTCTGGACTTTGCGATGCCCACATGAGTGGTATTGTCCTAGCGCGACAAATCCTTAGAGCAAGCTACTATTGGCCTACCATTGAAGAAGACTCCCGTGACTTTGTCAAAAAGTGTCTCCCATGTCAGCAACATGAAAATCTTGTGCACACTCTAGCACAGGATCTATAGCCGATTGCACCACCTTGGCCTTTCTCTTGTTGGGGCCTTGATCTGGTTGGAACTATCACACCCCTCTCATCTAATGGACATAAATGGATAATAACAGCTACAGACTATTTCACTAAATGGGTGGAAGCAGTCCCCCTAGTCTCAACTACAGGAGTTCAGGTCTCCAAGTTCATCTTGTACCACATTGTTTGCCACTTCAGCATCCCATCCACCATATTCACTAACCATAGAGGTAACTTTGAAAATCTCAACATGGAAGAATTATGCACTTCCCTCTGCATCCATCACCACTTTTCTTGCCCATATTTCCCACAAGGTAATGGCCAGGCAGAGGCAACTAACAAAACCCTCCTCAAAATCCTAAAGAAAGTTGTCAATGATTTCGGCCGTGATTGGCACCTACAAATAAATCCAGCCCTATGGGCCTA
Organism: Cupressus sempervirens; assembly: GCA_028749045.1. Lineage (NCBI taxonomy): Eukaryota > Viridiplantae > Streptophyta > Pinopsida > Cupressales > Cupressaceae > Cupressus > Cupressus sempervirens. The sequence continues at coordinate 706,644,217 of CM053793.1, forward strand.
TTGAACTTCCTTTTGTACATCCACAGGCACAACTCCATACTCCCTAGTCTATGGTGTCAAAGTGGTACTACCTATAGAGGTTGAAGTTTCCTCCTTTTGCATATCTTTGCAAGGGCAAATATCAGATGAAGAATACAGAGTAGCTTGGTTCACCCAGCTAGATCTCTTAGACGAGAAGCGACAACAAGCCTATGATAATCTCATAGTCTATCAAACTCGTCTCAAAAGGAATTTCAACAAGAAGGTGCTTCCATGACACTTTCAGCAAGGTGACATGGTCCTCAAAGAAAACATGAAAGTCCAAGCAGATCGAGAAAAGAAAGGCAAGTTTGAACCTACATGGCTTGGTCCTTATGTTGTCACTGCTTCCTTTGGCTCCGGAGCCTATCGGCTATCTACACCAGAAGGAGAACTCTTGAATGATCCTACTAAAATCATTCATTTCAAGAGGTTCTATGCTTGAAGATCCTTGGTATACCTAGCTTTTGAAAAATACAAAAAAAAATAGTAAAGAGAAATAAGCATTTAATGGTGAAAACTTGGCAATTCAAGTGCCTTGGATAGGTACCTTGGTGAAAACCTGGTAATTTAGGCACCTTGTGGACTAAGACTAATCCATTATCTATCAATATCCTATCCCTCATCCATCCACCCACCATTCCATAAACACACCTACTTGTTCCTCTGGTGTTCCAACCAAATATCCAAAATCTGAAGAATCTTGTAAATACCTCCTGTACAACTTGTAAAATCTTGTACCAAAGCTTGTATTATACCTTGTAAATCTTGTACAATACCTTGTATATCCAAATCTTGTACCTCAGCTTATAAAATCTTGTACCAAAACTTGTATTATACCTTGTAAATCTTGTACCATAGCTTGTATACCCAAATCTTATCCGAAGCTTGTACCATATTCCAGCTTGTAGATAATCTTGTATCCTAGCTTGTATCCTATCACATGTACACAAAGAATCCCATTTTCCTTAAGCTTTTCGCAAACCATCTACCTATCCACCTATCACCTATTATAGACATCCCATCCTTCACAAACATTTCCATCTCACAAAACCCAAACATGAACAACCTTGTACATTTGTAACATATCTTGATCTATCAGCTTGTACATTCTCTTTAGCTTAGTACCATTGTATCTATCCAGCTTTCGTGTCAGTTCCTCCTTGATCAAAATCTTGCACACATTGCACAACCCTTGGTTATCTATTCCAATGCATCCTTTAGCTTGATCTCCTATCACCAAAGTGTTATCCTTCTTAGTTCAGCTTGCCAGACACATCACTCATCTCGATCCACCAGCTTAGGTGCTCTCCGATAGATCCTTGTAGGATATAGCTTTCCTCATGTCTGATCTTGGTCCATTAGTACCTCATCCTACCCATCTCATTGGAAAATGGTTCTATTTTGGATTTTCACTTTCTTTTGATTTGGAATCTTCCCTTTTGGGTCTTGAAGTATCTTTTCCAAGCAATCTCCTTGTTCCCTCCTCAAGGTTGCCATGATCTTCCATATCATAGTATGCTGCGAATGGGGCAATTAGAGCGTAAGGTCTTTCATTTGTTTTTCTTTTCTGCTTGTGGGTTCTCCAGTGTCATTTTTACACTGTTTCCTTTGGGTTTCATGTGTGATGTTGGGGCAATCCTTGCGTGTTTTTTTTGAGTCAGTTCGTTAGTCCTCTGGACAGTTGGTGAAAAGGCCTTGATGTTTTTGGTAACCTTGGCAATTAACCAACAGTCCTATAGCAAATCTAGTGCTCAACTACATGGTGGTACTTCTCTTTGAAGTATCCCCCCGCTCAAAAAGCTTCAATAAAATCCCTTCCTCTCCATTATCCCCCATCGATATCTAGCATCCATCTCTCCTACCCCAGCTTGTGCAACCATATCTCTTTGAATCAATCATCACTCTTAGCTTTAGAGATCCACAATCCTAGTCTTAGGGATCCACCAATCCAATCAATTCACCAAGCCTCATCTTTCGAGATCCACAATCCTAGTCCTAGGGATCTTCGAAACCCATCTTTCGCCAATCAAACTCTTTGAAATCCTGTTGCATCAGCTCTATCATCCCATCATCCATCTCCCTACCATGGATTCCTTTTATAACACTCTACTCATCCAACCTCCCCCCAATCCTAGAAAGTCTGAAGCTTGCTTCCTCTTGTGCATCTGATAGCCCTTTATCATCCTCCCATTGTGAGAGTTTGAGCTAATTCGGCCCCTTCTCTTTGCCAACCTATGTCTTAGCTCATCTCAGTTTCTTGTACTTTTCAAGAAGTCGTCGAGCCTCGTTTCTCTCCCCGTCGCCTTCTTGAGGGGGCATCATTTAAGTCTAGTCTCTCCTCTTCTTATCTGAGACTGGGGCAACCTTGTTGCTAAAACATCTTCCTCGTGTCATCTTCATTCGAACTTCTTTGAAATAATGTTGTCTCAACACTATGTCAAAGAGGGGAAAAATTTAGACACCTAAATTTGATTACATTGCTTTGGTAATCCTATTTAGTTATCTCTAAAGGCATCATTAATTAAATTCTTATTTAACTAATCCTTTGCCATCCCCTAGCTAATTAATTTAATTAATTATCTATAGTCCTAATTGATAAATCAAATAACCTGTTATTTATCAATTAAATCCTATTCTTCTATCTAAATCCAAAATCCTCATTTATTAAATAAACCTATTTGATAAATAAAACCCTCAAATCTAATAACCCCTAACCTATCCTAAATCCCCCTTTTAGCCTAATCTACCCCATCCACCCATACTAACCAAGCTTAGCCACTAACTCACCCACTCTCATGAATGCCATCCACTTTCAAACCTCTAACATCCCTAATCTAATCCTAAACCCAAGCCTAAGCCACCCCCTAATGCTGTCACATTCCCTAAGCAAGCTTAAGACTTTCCTAAGCCAAGGAACGTCAACAATCTCAACTTCCCTCAAAATATCCCAACCACTAAGCTTTGAATGCTCTTACAAAATCCATAAAGACTCTTACAAGCTCTTACAAGTCATAATGAAGGGTCTTTATGAAGATATTATCCTTTGAGCCTCCTTTGTTGACTCATCCTTCCCCTTTCCTCCATCCACTCACCCTGTGACATGTCTCACTCCTTGATTGATGCTAAACAAGCATAATCCATGTGCTCCCTTTTGAGTGCATCCTAGCCCTCCTTAAGCTTTCATCTTTCCTTCCATCTTAGCCCTCCATCCCTCAAGCCCTTAGCCTATAAATTGAATCCCCTCCCAAGCCATTTCATTAGAATCTTGGAGCTAAAGTTATAATGCCCTTTTGAGAGCCAAAAGCCATCAACCATACCCTTATGATGCCAAATTGAGAGCTCACAAAGTTACCAACTTGCCATTTTCCATCTCCATTGAAGCTAATTTTTTTGGGAACCTTGAGCATACATCCCAATCCTTAGACCCATCTACCAAGCAAGGAGCTAAATCCTATTGGGAGAGTCCATTCATTTGGCTCACATTTCCAATTGGGGTTTGCTCTTTAGTCTCTCATTTATGTTATGGTTTATATGCTAGTTAATGTTTTTGTTTTTGAATAGATTAGTATTACTTACTAACATATTTCTCATATACATTTTGGCACACCCGGTGGGACCCCACTATGGGTCATTTAATCCTCTATTTCTATGTATATATTGTTTTTTGCTAATAATTTAATGTTTTTTGTCATTTGAGTGAGTTGTAGGGTTTAATCTTGTTCTTGCAAGTTAAAGGAAGCATTAGGGAGAAAAAATGAAGCTTCAAAAATCAAATTCCAAAATTTTTCTGAAGAAAATCTGCATGTTTTAAATTAAATTCTGCGCAGTGTCATCTCCATAGATCGGCCTCTCCGATTGGTCGACTGTCGTCTCCGAATCTGAAACTGTCGTCTCTGAAGTGGATTCTGTCATCTGTGCAGATCAGCATCTCTGCATTTCAGCATCTTTTCCTAGCTTTTATCATCATCTCCACCTCTAACCATCATTTTCACCTGGCCATTTTCTTATTCAAAATCCACTCTATCATCTCCGCTACCGCCATCAGTCAAACTGTCGTCTCTGCTGCCACCAGCAAAAAAGCTGTCATCTCCACCGCTGCCAACTAAATCTGTTGTCTCCGCCTCCTCCTCCGTCATCTCCGTAGATTAGCATCTTCACAGATTAGCGTCTCCACAATTTGGCGTCTGCGCTTGATGAACTGTCATCTTTGGCTGTCACTGTTGCACTTTTGCTTTAAAATCTTTATTTCTGCACTTTGTAGTTTTAAAAAAAAAAAAGAGTATAAATCAAAATTTGACTTTTAGTGGTTCCATAGGATTTAGACCATTTTAAGCATTTTTACACAGAAAAAACAGCAAAAAAAAGTTAAATTTTTTTTTCCCATAGTTAAGATTTCTTTTTTTGAAGATTTTGGTGACTAATCAATTTCTTTTTTGACTTATTGTAGGTTGGAGCAACTTTTTGGGTGACTGATCATGTTTTTTAGGTTTTTCATGGAATGAACTTGAATGGTTAAACACATTTTCTATTGAATGAATGTTGCTCAAAAACACACTCTTGAAGGCCAAGGATCAATTTATCATTGCAATATCAAACACTTCATTTGGAGCTTCTAAAATTGAACAAAACAAATCTCTTTTCCACATGCAATCTAGGTAAAGTTTGATTTTTGGACATTTAACAAACTTTGTTAAGTTAAATACAAATTTGCAAAAATCAATTTGAGTAGTTCCTTGGACTCACCTCTTTTGTAATCACCCATCAATTCAACCATTGGTTGTAATCTCAGTGTCATTTATGGGGATGGGTCTACTTGAAAAAGGTGTTAAATGTTCCACAATCTAACTCACTCACTTGGTCTTTGAACATTTTCTTTAACTTTATCAAAATTCTTAAATGATCAAAACTCTAGATTAAATCGATCACACTTCAAGTTTGGGCACTAAAATTGAACAACTATTGATGTGGAGGGCCTCTGGGCGCGTGCTTGACAAATCGAGTCTCACAAATCTTTGCTTTGGGTTTTAAAACAAAATCACACCAACTCTTGAATGCTTTAAAAGGAAATTAATCGATACTCTTCTTCTTATATTCATTCTTCGCTCAATTTTGTTTTGTTGGTGCTTCAAGTTGGAATTGAACATTGTCTCTTAAACATGAGTTCTTGCAAATTCTAGATCAGCACACATAAGAGTCAGTTGGTAAAAGAACAAGCATGTTTTTTAGCCCAAGGTCATCCAAGTCTTCTCTCCCCTTGTTGTCTTTCGAGGCCATCTTGGGTGCATAAGATTAGGATCCAAAACCTTGTTTCTTTTTAGGAGGCCTGCTTGGGAATTTCATCACCCCTTGGGATGACCTCAACTCTAGCGTTCTGGCAGAGTATAAGAACCGGGAGGTGAATCGAAAGACACCTCTCTTGGGATCAAGATTTTTGTCACTCGGGCTAAGCCTCAAGGAAATTTATACCCTTGAGAAGTGAAAGAGGAGAAGTGGGTTACCGCTCCTCTCAGCTATGTGACATCTTTTTGGTTTCATCTACGGATTTGGGCCTCATGTACCTTGGGTATATTGAGGACTCCCTAGCTAAAACCAACTGTTAGCCTTGTAGACAACCATCTAAGATGTTAATGTGTTTGAAGTGACTGATTGAAACATTTGTAGAACACACACACTCCTTGGCGCAAGTATCACATTCTGGGAATCAAAAATTCTGTCTGGTTGTTTTTATCTATTGCTTGGTATTTTACTTATTGAATGCATGTTTTCCAAACTTGGTCAATCCTAGCTTAGGGCATACTTAGCATAGTCACTGCCTATTCCAGAAGTTGAACAAGTTGAAGCAAAATAACAAAGGTCTCTCAGAGCCAAGTAGATTCAAGAATTCATGTCAAAACAACCTAAACCCAAACAGAAGTTCCACAAAGTTAAACTCAAGCCATCTCAGGCATACCAAGAACTTTCAGCCAAGAGAAAAGAACTAACACCAAGTCCTCAAATTTCCAAACTCCACAAAATAGAGGACAAAACTGCTAACAAAGCCCTTCAAGAGGCCTGGTTAGAGCACACCATCAAGTTTAGCCAAAATCCAAGAGTTAATCCTGCTTATGCCTTACCAACTAGGCATGATTTCTATGATTAGACCCTCTTGTTTCTCCACATCTTCTTTTATAAGCTTCACTTTAGAGTCATCTTTGTATAAAAGCCAGCCATTTTAGGTTATCCCCTTAAGCATTATTAGCTCATTCATTTCATTTAGGACCAAACCATCTAGCCAGCAATCCAAAATCTTCACATCCAAGCCTTCAAAATTTGTTGTCACCTTGCCAAAAGTTTGCCATTCCTAAAACCTTCCAAATCCATCAATCTCACCAAGGTTATCCCTTTGACAGAGCTTTGTCTAGGGTAATCCATCTTTGTCACTTGTTATCCCTCATCACCTTGAGCTAAAGGTTGGGATCCACAAGTGGTCAGTCTCATATTCTTTGTAAAGGATCATCAGTCTATCCTTAAGTTGACACAATCACCACCAAGCTTGCACATAGGAAAGTAGACCTTTTGTGCTTTGGCAACATATCTTTGAAGTTAGAATCCCAAACCTAATCCTCCTTAGGTTTTTTCATATAGCTTTGCCTCAACCTAAGAAATCATTTGCATAGAAAAGCCTTCCTCCCTTTTGCATCCACTAGCATTTGTTGCATCTCATCCCTAGGAGCATTTTTCATGCCACCCGTCACTCACTTAGCCAAGAAGAAAGAAACAATGGAGCCCTATCATTTGGATCAAATGGCCTCACCCCGCTTGAGCACTCAACCATCCTTTATCCCAGTGAAAGCTATGCCATCATCTACTGACATTGAAGCTTTCATGAACCAACTAGGAAATGCAGTATTGATAAATTCTATTATAGACAAGAACAAAGAGACAATCATGGCTAATTTTTGAAGGGACAATGTAGGAACCTTTGACTTTGGAAGACCCCCTCCATTATTAGATCCATCTCACCCATTGTTTGGGCAGCTACCACCACCCATAGGCTCTTATGATCCAAATTATCCTCAATATATGCCAAAAGAAGAGCCTCCAGCCAATCCATATGATCCAACAGACCCAAACATACCTTCATCCACCCAAGTTGAAATTTCTATGCCACAAGCCAACCCAACCACTACCACTCCATCCTTGGTTCATACCTCTCCACTCCAAACCCCCTTTACCCAAAACACCTCACCGTTCACCCCCTTCACTATTGCTACTGTTGCTCCCCAACCTAGCCTTCCAAATCCACCCATCTCCCAAATCAATGCTTGCATCTTTGCCCAACCTCAGCAATATACAATAGGGATGCCACCCATGGGGCCAAGTAATCAACCTTTCATCACCCCCAGCTTGTTCACCATAGCCCAAAGCACAATCCCATCATTTTCATTAGGTCTTGGGAGCTCAGTGCCATCAGCCACAAATCCACATGCTACTACCCTCACTCCACAAAGCTATCAAACCCCACAAGCTACTACCAATGTTCTGCCCAGCTCTCAAGTGACCCAAGCTCCTGCCACCACTCTACGAAGCTTCCAAATCCATCCACCAAGCTATCAAACCCCATCAATTCCATTTCCTAGCTTTCAATTCCCACCACCTCCAGCACCAACTACTTTTCAATGCCACTTCTAGGTGGTAACCCACCAATCCAGCCAACCACCAATTATTTGTAGGTACCATCCCAAATGGGGACATAGCCCACATATCTTGGTCAAACCCTACAAGCCCTTCGATCCTTTCCCCAAGCTTCACAACCATCTTACACTTTACCTCCACAAAGCCATTCATTTATCCCACAGCTAGCTTATGTTCCTCAATCCTAACCTCAAATCCCATATCAACAGCAAGCCTCACAACACATGTAGCAATATGCGCCACCTCCCCCTCAACAACCTGTCATCCACCATGTAGCTGCCCAAACAATGTACAATCCCTATCAAAAAATCCATCATAGCCATCCATATTCAATGACCCCATCTAGCACATACCTACCTCAAGGCACTCCTACATTGGGGGCAGCCCAACCATCACCTATCAATTCAGACTAGGAGCAAATGAAGACAGCTCTGAAAGCCATCCAAGAAGGGAATGATCGGAAGACATTCAAGTTTGAGAATGTGTGTCCTTACCCATTTGACAAAGCCATTACCATGACACCATTTTCCAAACACGTTGAGGTACCTAAATTTCACAAATTCAAAGGAAAAGGAGACCCTGTCACACATATCAAAGAATTTTACATGCACTGCCATGACGTGGCATACAATGATGTCTTCCTCTTGTGCCTTTTTCCCAAAAGCTTGGCTAGACCAGCTCTTGAATGGTTTTACAGAATCCCCTATGGCACAATTAAAAGCCTTGCTGAATTATTTGAGGCATTCGTAGCCCAATATGCCCATCTTGTTGAAACAAAGCTATCAATAGTTGACCTTGTCCACACTAAGCAAAAAGGTGGAGAAAGCCTCACTGAATACCTACAAAGATGGCAAACCCTTACCACCCGCATATCCTACACCTTGCCAGAGTGCCATGTGGTGAAAATGTTTATTGATAATGCCCATCCTAGCTTGGCTAACCACATGACCATGAACTGTTTGTAGACCTACAAAGATATCAAAGAGAAAGGAATGATCCTTGAGCAAGGACTCATTAAAGATGGTGTGGTAAAGATTTAAAAGGAAGCCAACCAAAATAAATCACATTGCAATGACTAGTCTAGGTATTGGAACAAAAACAACCATGTTGCAACAGATGGCGTCACTGACACCAGACATGTGAATATTGTTGGTCCTCACAACCAGTCCAACCCACCATATCAACCAAACAATCAACAAGCTATCAACTACCAACAACAGAATAACCAAAGCTATCAAAACCACAATCCAAGACCCAACTTCCAAGGGTCTAGCAATCAAGCTAATGCCATCAATGTAGCTACAAGACAAAATCCCAGATTCCAACCTACCCCTAGAAACTATACAGCCCTTGATGAGCCATTGGATGTCATTTTTGAAAAATTAGTCAAGGAAAACCTCATCAAATTTCCTCCTACCCAGCAAATTGACCCAAGCCAATCTAAAGCTGCATGGTACAAAGATAATGAGTACTACAAATTTCATAGGGTAAAAGGTCACACTACCCTCAGATGCATGAAACTTAAAGACTATGTGCAGGACCTCATTGATTGGAAGGAAATCACTGTTGGTGCCCAAACCTCTCCCAATGCAGGCTTACAGATCTATCAAAATGATTTTCCTCCTCACAACAATCAAAATCTTGGAAAAGCACCTATCCAAACCAATAACAACAATACCAACAACCGTCAGCCAAACCAACAACATGGGAAGAACAATGACCACACTTCATCCTATATAGACTATTGTAGCCTTATAGGTTGTATATCCGAGAAAGAGCCTTTTGTCAATGTTATCAATATCCAAGGACCAAAAAATGAGTGTTCAGTCACCACTCGAAGAGCCTGATTTAACATTGCAAGCCCACCAATTTCACCAGCACCATCAGCTCTGTCAAAAAGCCAGTACAATATCTTGGAACAGCTTGGGAACATGCCAACCCAAATCTCCATTTTAGACCTTCTTCGTACTAGTTTTGTGTACAAGAACATCCTTGACAGTTCTCTCATAGAATCCAGTGTCCCTTTTGATATCAACGCTACTAATTTTCATAATCTTGTTGGACACCTATCCTCTTGACACACCCTATCATTCAAACCCACCGACATACCCGTGGTCAATCGAGATCACACCCTTCAGCTTTGCATAGCCATCATGGTATCCAACTTTGCCGTAAAAAGAGTAATGATAGATAATGGATTAGCCTTGAATATTTGCACCCTAAAATTTATAAAACAAGCTGAGTATACTGAGGCAGATATCATTATTGAGGTTATCACCATCAAAGCTTATGACAACTTGGAAAGAACCACAGAAGGAACTATTTTACTGCCAATCAAGGTTGGGCCAGTCATCCAAGAAACACTCTACCATGTTATTGATCTAAACCTACCATTTAACATCCTCCTTGGTTGCCCATGGATTCATGCCATGAAAGTTGTTCCATCCACTTACCATCAGTGTGTCAAATTTTCGCATCAAGGCACTGAGGTAACCATCCATGCCGATCTAGAAGCCTTTGCCTACTGCAATGCGGTTGAAGCTTCATATACAAACCACTACCCTAGAATTGACATTGGCACATCCATCGCCAGCTCATCCCACACTTGTAGTGACCCAAAAACCATTCTCGCCTCAACCTTATCTACTATGAAGATCAATAACAAAGGCTATGGAGAGTATAGTCTGTCAGATGCATTTGCTGTCGGGGAACTCCCACTTGATCCACCTGCCCATGGAAGACTGACATATCACAAAGCTAAGGAGATTCCACCTCCTTGATACAAACAGTTTGGTCCAACAACCTTTGTATCCTAAAAAATCCCTCTTCATGAGGAGCTCACTCCAGATATCAACAATTGGTTACATAAGGATCCACCTCAAAGAAATCAAGCACGCCTTGAGCACTTTAGCTAGAAGTATCCCCAAGAACATAAGCATCACTAAAAAATGGAACCATCAAGGTGGTGGTCTAGGACTAGAAGAAAGAGGCATGCAGTGCCCCATCGACGCACATAAGTGAGAATCAAAGTCAGGTCTTTTCTTTGGCATACCCTCGAAGACTCTGTTCTTCGAGAACTATCCATCCATCTCATTGACCTACCACTCGCCCATCCACAACTCATAGATTGAGACCAACCAAGCATCATACACATTGATGAGTTCACATCAGAGGAAGCACTTCTGAGATTCATGGGAGCCGAAACACCCCACAAGAAAACAAAGCCAGATTCTGCCTATATCTCCAAGCTAGATCCCAAGGGGTATTTTGGAGAAAATCCCCAACCTAGTTCAGATACACCCAAAACTAGAACTAAGGTGAATCTGAGACTAGCTAAGGTAGCGAAGAGAACCCCTTAGCAAGAAAATCTAGAGCCACAAGAAGAACAAGAGGATTTAGCATTGCCTCCTCAAGATAGTCAACCAGAGATATCTTCTATTCTAATTGAGGATACTAGGGAAGTTAACATCAATTCTTCAGAGATCCCTAGGTTTTTTCACATTGCTACATCCCTATCACAAGACAAAGTTGATCTACTCTTTGAGGTCTTAAGAGAGAACATTGGCCAATTTGCATGGTCATATCAAGACATGCTAGGGCTTGATCCAAAGCTTGTAGTTCATCATCTTGTATTCGATCCACAGATCAAGCCCATCAGACAAAAGCTTAGAAAAATGCACCCCAAGGTGGCATTATTGGTCAAAGCTAAATTAGAAAGAATGTTAGCTGCTAAGGTTATCCGACCTATTGACTACTCAGAGTGGATCTCTAACATGGTCCCCGTCACTAAACCTTTCGGTGACATTAGAATCTGCATTGATTTCAGAGATCTTAACAAAGCTTGTTAAAAGGATGATTTTCCCTTTCCCAACATAGATATGATTGTAGATCTTATAGCTAGACATGAAATTCTTTCCCTCATGGATGGATTTTTTGGGTATAATCAGATCAAGATTGCAGAAGAGGATCAACATAAGATTGCTAGAGGACTTTAGAACAATTCAGTATAACTATCCACCTTGTTAGAGGATTTACAAAATGGCTATTAGACCAACTTTGTTAAGAGATTTAGGAATTATTGCTACAATGGTAAGAAAGTAAAAATAAGTGACCTAAAAGAGATGCAATTGAACTTTTCTAATATAGATCTCTACTTTGCTTCAATAGAGCCTTACTGATCAAATACAACTCTGCTTCTCCTCAAGGACATTTGATCCTTTTCCAATATTTTCTTATACTTCCTCTTCACATACTCAACTCATTTTCATACTCGTTCAAAATACAATTAGAATCCACAACTTGACCTTTTATTTATGCATTACAAATTTTCAAGTTGGCTCATTTACAAATTACATTTACCAATAAACCATACATCAATTGGCTACTAATATTATATTAAACAAATGAAATTTATTACCCAAAATAATGAAATCCTTCATTGGCTGACCCTACTCGGTAAACACTGCTCATAAAAATGATTTTTAGTGTTAACCAAGTGAAGCTCGGTAAACACTACAAACTCTGCAAAATCCTTTGGAGACCGAGTTAACTCGATAAGAACTAACTTTCCTTTGCTGACCTTGCTAGCTTAGTATAAACTAATCTCTACTATAGAAGCCTTTAGCGCCTGAGTGAGCTCAGTAGAAATTGTCTTCATAGTGTAACCTTCAAAAATGCTCGGTAGACTTTGTAATTTTCTTTGTTAACCTTATAAGCTTGGTAGACTCTATATTTTGCCTTGCTGACCAACTGAACATAGTAGACTCTATCTTTTGCTTTGCTGACCAACTAAGCTTGGTAGACTCTGACTAATAACTGATATGACATTTGTGTAACATCAAAGACAACACACAATTGAACAATTGTATCCAAAAATCTCCCTATTTGGAATTGATGGCAACACATGTCAGAGAAGAATGAAATTTGAAAACAAGTCTTTTTCTAACAGAATGCTTCTCCCTCTTACATTTAATTCCAAAAACTCCTCAAATACAGTAATCTCCCTCTATGAAGGAATTTCATAGCTTCTATAAAAACATCAAACTCTTCATAACCAAATTCAAATTTTAAAAAGATATGACAGTATACTCTCCCTCTTTGACAAGACATGCCAAAGACAACACAAACCAAGTGAATAACAAGGTACCTTATGTATTGATTCATATACAATATTTCATGATTATTCTACATCAACTAAAAACATCTTCAACTTGATACCCTTTGATGCATCACTAAAACTTCATTTTAGTGAGCTTTAGATAGGGGAATGACCCCTAACTTACCTCTTAGATAAAAAAAATGTATCCTAAAGTCTTTGTGAATATGTCAGAAATTTGTTCCTTTGTATGGACATATTGCAATCTGATCTCCTTATCCTAAATCAATTCTCTGACAAAGTGATACTTTATTGCAATGTTCTTGGTTTTTGAATGCATCATTGGATTTTTGGAAATGTTAATTGCACTTGTATTGTCACAAAACATAACAATAGGTTCTTTTATTTATTCCTTCATACCTTCCAATAACTGTTTGAACCAAACAATATTAGAATAGTTTATTGCTGCTACAACATACTTTGCTTTTGTTGTGGATTGGGATGTACAATTTTTCTTTTTACTTGTCCAAGAAACCAACCTCTTTCCAAGAAAGAAAGCTCCTTCACTTATACTCTTTCTTTCATCAACATTTCCTGCCCAATTTGCATCAGTAAACACTTTCAAATCTAGATTACCTCCAAATTTGTAACATAATCCATAATCTTTGGTTCCTTTTAATTATCTCATGATTTTTTTGATTTCCATCATGTGATTTTATCTTATTTTTGCTAAAAATCTTGCTACAATACCAACTACAAGGGAAATATTAGGTCTTGTATGCACTACATACTACAACTTTCCAATCATAGATCTATACAATGTTTGATCTACCTTCTTTGATTCATCATCCTTGCTAAGTTTCAATCCAGTACACATAGGAGTCCTAACTAGTTTACAGTCTTCCATACCAAACTTTTTTAGTATCTCCTTGATGTATTTAGATTGAGTGATGTAGATGCCATTCTTATTCTACTAAATTTGAAGACCAACAAAGAATTTGATCTCACCAAACATTAACATTTCAAATTCCTTGTTCATTTGCTCTAAAAATTCTTTTCTAAGATCATCATTCCCTATGAACAAAGTATCATCCACAAATATTTTTACCAAAAAAATCTTATTACCTAATCCTTCCTTGATATAGAAGCTACTATTAGTATTATTTCTTTGAAAATAAATTTGAATAAGATAGCTATGCAATCTTTCATACCATGCTCTAGGAGTGTGTTTCAGACCATATAATGCTTTGTGTAATTTGTAAACCATTTCCTTCTTGTCTAGATGAACAAAACCTTTAGGTTGCTCAATGTAAACTTCTTTGTCTAGTATACCATTGAGAAATGCTAACTTAACATCCATCTAATAAAATTTAAATCCTTTGTATGTGAGTAAGGTCTTAACACCTTCCAATCTTGCAATAGGAGAAAAAGTCTCTCCATAGTCTATTCCTTCTTCTTTAGAGTATCCTTTGCATACTAGTCTAGCTTTGTTCATTGACAGCTTACCATCTTCATTCAACTTATTTTTGATTACCCACTTAGTTCCAATCACATTTTTATCTTTAGGCCTAGGTACAAGAGTCCATGTTTAATTTTTCTCTATCTACTCAATCTCTTCATTCATAGCCTCAATCCAACTTTCATTTTCTAATGCATCTTTGACACTTCTAGATTCAAAATCAGCAAGTAAACAAGTGCCTTTCAACTTACTTCTTGTCATAGTACCTTCAGATTTATCTCCAATGATTTGATCTAGTACATGATGTCTCCTGACATACTTAGCTAATACAATTTCCTTGCCTTTTTTAAAGCTTTTTATTTTCATCCTCTTGTACTTCAACTTCATGTTCTAGCTATCCTATCTACTACTCGGGTCCTTTAGACTTGGGAGGCATTGGCTCGGTAGCATTAGAATATGACTCAACTTCTTGTAGCTCGACTAGTGAAGATTCGAGAGTGGAAGATTCCTGATTGACAGGTGTATTTGGCACTATATCAAGTTTAATGAAAACAAACATCCTATAGTCTTCTAGTTCCCTTTTGCTTTCTTCTTTAGTTCTTTCTACAAACTCATCAAGTTTCACATGTGCAGTTTCTATAACTTTGTGAGTAGACAACTTCAAACATATATATACTTTACTCTTGCAAGAATAACCCAAAAAAATTCATTCATCACCCTTCACATCAAATTTACCTTTTCTAGATTCATTCAAAATGTAACATTTTCTTCCAAATACTTACATAACTTACATTGGGTTTATAGCCATACCATAACTCATTGGGGGTTTTGAATGAGTCCTTCTTCAGTTGTATTCAGTTCAAGGTATGAATTGTAGTGCTGATAGCTTCCTTCCATTATTTGATATCAATGCTCTTTTCAATCATTAGGGTTCTTACATAGTCCATGATAGATCTATTCCTTCTTTTAGCTATTCCATTTTGCGAAGGAGTTCTAGGGGTTGATACTTATCTTTTGATTGCCCTTTCAATGCAATAGTTTTTGAATTCATAGGAGATGAATTCACCACCTCTATCTAATCTCAAAAAATTTAATCTCTTGCCTATTTTCTTCTCAACTCTAGAAAAATACTATTTGAACTTCTCAAATGCTTCTGATTTCTCTCTTAAGTACATGATAGTCATCATTCTTGAGTAATCATCAACAAAAAGAATGAAGAACTTTTCACTAGTATATCTTTCAATACCAATAGGTCCACACAAATCAGTATGCATAATTTCTAAAACTTCTTCAAACTAATAGTTCTTACTTTTAAAGGTAGTCTTTCCCATCTTGCCAATTTGAAAATTCTTGTGTAGACCAACCTTAAGTTTCTTTATGTTAGGAATGCCTCTTCTTTTTCTAAATTTACTTATTTTCACCAAGTTATCAAAGTTCACATGACACAACCTCCTATGACATAACCAACTTTCTTCAACTTGAGCAATAAAGCATGAACATTCACCAAGTTTAAGATGAAACAAGTCACCTTTTGTTTGATTGCCTAATCCAATCAGTTTTCCTTTGTCATCCACCAATCTTGATTTTCCATGCATGAATTCCGCTTTAAATCCATTATTAAGTAGCTATGCCATACTCAATAGATTGTGTTTTAGTCCTTCTACCCAATATGCATTATCACATACAAGCTCTTTGGTTAGTGAGATTCTCCCTCTTTCTTTTATGCAACAAGGTTCATTATTACCAAACCTCACATTGCCACCATCATAGTCTTCAAAATGTTCAAACTTAGTTTTATCACCAATCATATGATGAGAACAACCGCTATCTAAGATCCATCTATCATTTTTTCTCAGATGAGAAATAAGTTCCATTTCCTCATCATTATCAAACTCATCTTTCACAGCAATGTAAACAATTTCATCTTCTTCTTCATCATCAGAATCATTAGAAATCTTAGCCATAAAACATGTTTTCCTACCTTTGTCCTTAAATGATTTGAAGTCTTTCTTGCCATTGCACTTATCCTTGTTCTTCTTATTTCAGCTCCTAGCAGCAATATTTCCAATTTCTTCACAAGAAAAACAAATTAGAGGAACCTTACCTTTGTATTTTCCTTTGCCTCTTGAATATTTCCTTGCTAGTAGAGCTTCAACCACCTTGAGATCACTGTCAAAAATCTATTTTGATTCTTCTTCACTTTCTGACTGAGAATTTTTAATCTTCTTACCTTTCTCCTTGAGTGAAAGCTTGGCTTCAAATATTGATTCAATGTTTTTGGTAGCTAGAACATAGTTATCATAGTTATCTAGCTCAAATGTAGTCAATCTTCCAACTATGGCTTCTAGATTTATCTTATGATTTGCTTCACATCTTCTTTCTTGAATTGTAGAAACTTTGATTGCATCAATGGGAAGTAATGTTCTAAGAACTTTACTTATAATTGTTTCCTCTTTGATATCTCCTCTAGAAACTTTGATTTCACTAACACTTGCTTTGACTCTTTCAACATATTTGGCAATGTTTTCATCCTCTGTCATCCTCATTTGATCAAATTGACCTCTCAATTTTTTTGCTTTGGCTCTTCTCACATTATCATCTCCTACATAGATTTCTTTCAACTTGTTCCACATTTCAAAAGTAGTTTCACAGTCCTTGACATCATCAAATTCTTCATATCTTAGGGTAGATGCAATGTCTATCATCATGATGTTATGAGTCTTCTTCTCAACAATCTCATTTGCAGATAATGTGCTATTATGAGTTACATATGCTTCATCAAAATATTTCAGTCCTGGTTCTCTAATGAAAGCCAAATGGAGTCTCATGGGACCTTGCCATGCTAAAAGGTTAGCCTTGTTAAGCCTTGGAATTTCCCTCTTGTAAGACATCTTGACCTTTAGCTTAGATCCTTGAAATCCTTCCTACAAGCACCAAAGGCTCTACTACCAATTGTTGGAAATATAAATGGAGTAACTGAGAGGGGAGGGGTGAATTAGTTGCCACAAAAAAAAAATCCATAGATCCCTTAGATGTCTTAAATAACTAGTTACTGCTATCACCTAGTAGCCATACACAAAAATGTTGTAACTCGATAGATTAACTTGTTACTGAACTTTAAGCATTCACAATTATTAATATGCATGCAAAAGTAAATAAAATGAACACAGGAGACACCAAATTTAACATGGAAACCCAATATGGAGAAAACCACCAAGTAACTAGCTACAAATTTCCACTCTTCTAGAGTGAACCTTGTTAGGAGCCAACCTTGTTAAAGGTTACAAAACACACTGTTATGTGTGATCCTATTAGAGGATTTAATCACCCTACTAGGAGTGTCCTTGCTAGAGGACTTTAGAAAAATTCAGTATAATTGTCTACCTTGTTAGAGGATTTACAAAATGGCTATTAGACCAACTCTGTTAAGAGATTTTGGAATTATTGCTATAATGGTAAGAAAGTAAGAATAAGTGACCTAAAAGAGATGCAACTAAACTTTTCTGATACAAATCTCTACTCTACTTCAATAGATCCTTACTAATAAAATACAACTCTACTTCTCCTCAAGGATAGCTTATCCTTTTCCAAGATTTGTTTATACTTCTTCTTCACATACTCAACTCATTTTCATATTTGTTCAAAATACAATTAGAATCCACAACTTGACCTTTTATTTATACATTACAAATTTTCAAGTTGGCTTATTTACAAATTACAGTTACTAATAAACCATACATCAGTAAACCTCTAATATTACATTAAACAAATGAACTTTATTTTCCAAAACAATGAAATCCTTCATTGGTTGACCCTGCTCGATAAACACTGCTCTAAAAAATGATTTATAGTGTTAACCAAGTGAAGCTCGGTAAACATTGAAAACTCTACAAAATCCTTTGGAGATTGAGTTAACTCGTTAAGAAATAATTTACCTTTGTTGATCTTGCTAGCTTAGTATAAATTGATCTCTACTATAGAAGCCTTCAACAGTTGAGTGAGCTCAGCAGAAACTATCTTCATAGTGTAACCTCTAGAAATGCTCGGTACACTCTATAATTTTCTTTGTTAACCTTTTGAGCTCAGTAGACTTTGTCTTTTGCCTTGCTAACCAACTAAGCTTGGTAGAATCTGACTGATAACTGATATGACATTTATGTAACATCAAAGACAACACACAATTGAACAATTGTATCCAACATAGACATATTTTATCATGCTAAGAATGAGCATTGGCTACCTCTAGGAATTATATATATATATATATATATATATATATATATATATATATATATATATATATATATATATATATATATATATATATATATTCTAGTAATAATAATCATTGCCAAATCAAGAGCCAATAGAAGTAAACCTATACATGGGCCCACTAATATGTGTGTTAGCAAGGCATATTCCTACATGGGTTAGCAAACCTTGCATCTTGGAAGTGTAGGATTATGCCAGCCCTTAATCATAAATGATCTTACAATTGTGATTAAACTAGAAATATTTCACTATTTTGTCATGTCATCACAACTTTCCATTGGAACATTTCAATTGACCACAAAAATCTTCATTTGATGAACAATATTTCACTTATCCAACAATGTAAGAATGAAAATATTTGGATGCTATTCCACCTAGACACATGTCATACTAATGTTTCCCCACAATCTCTAAACTTCTTGCATGTTGAAGATGTGGTGAAACACAAGCTATTGATCATGTTTTATCTAATGGTCATGATCAAATAGAAAACTAGTTCATTCACTTTCTACTGAGTCCAAGTTGTGACCCAACCAAATGAACATTTAACCCTTCTTACCTAGTTGCATCCTTAACTCTAGTTCCATCTTTAACTCCTATGACCATGTGATGAACTAAGATTTTTAGCTTCACTCATTCAACTATGGGTTACCATTAACCTATTGAAACTATGCAAACAAGGAAGAGTTACAATATCAAAATCTAAACTTTGATTTAGGATTATAACCTTGTGACCTAGTGAACAAATAATTTATTTTTTTACAACCCTAACCATGATTGGACATTAACTCCCATCAACTAGGCGGTGAAGGCATAGTCACATAGTCATGACCTAGATCTTTCAAAGGATATAACATGAAAACATGAAGGGTATGGTTAGACTTAGAGATATAGGGAATAAGCCAAAGTTTTAGATATATCCTTATGTCATTTGAATATTTAAATTAAAATATGACCATTGATGATGTTGGTAGGAAAAATTCAAAATTTTGGTGGGAGGGCAAAAATGGCTAACAATTTCTTCAAAATATTTCTTTATTTCACAAACCCCCTTCTTTCTTGAGGAGATCATTTAGAGGAAATACACTCTCAACAAATCCACTAATGAACTTACATACAAAAAAAATTTTCCCACAAAAATTATTTCAGCTCTTTATGACTATGAGGAGCTGAC
Source organism: Cupressus sempervirens (assembly GCA_028749045.1). Classification (NCBI taxonomy): domain Eukaryota; kingdom Viridiplantae; phylum Streptophyta; class Pinopsida; order Cupressales; family Cupressaceae; genus Cupressus; species Cupressus sempervirens. Next base: position 706,663,912 of record CM053793.1, read on the forward strand.
AGATTAAAAAATTTCTCTATCCTTTTAGGATCAATATATTTCCCAACTTTACAAATAATATGACCCATAAGATTTCCTTCAGTGATCTTGAATGAACACATTTTGGGATTGAATGATATACCATACCTCTAACATTGGTTGAACACTTGTTTCAAGTCTACAATATGAGTACTCCTATTTTTAGAAAATATAATAAGGTCATCCATGTAGATTACTATGAACTTGTTTATCAATCCTTTGGATTCTTCATCCATCACTCTTTGGAATGTGGCTTCAACATTGATCAGACAAAAGGCATCCTTCGATAGGAAAAGGTTCTTCATTTTGTTCTAAATTCAATCCTCAACCTATCTTCTTCATCTACCATCAATTTATTGTATTTGGAATAACCATATAGAATAGACATCATTTTCTACCCATTTACAATTTGTAACATTTCATCGAGCAATGGTACTATGTAATTATCCTTTTAGGAAACCAAGTTCAAATTTCAAAAATCCATAAAAGGAGAATTTTTCAAGTATTTTTCCTTACTGGGACCAAGTTAGTAACCCATGAAGAATGTGAAATTGGGAAGATAATGTTAACATCAAGTAACTTTTGTAATTCTTTCATTATCAAAGGCTCAATTATGGGATTCACTAGTCTTTGTTGTTGAAAAAAGGGTTTGGTAACTGGCTTAAATGGAATGTTGTGGGTGATGATCTCAAGATCATAAGTTTTGAGTTCTTCATAACTCCATACTATAACATTTTTGTACTCTATAAAAAATTGAAGTGTACTTTCTTGTTCTTCAGGGTTACAAGCCTTTTTGATTCTCACCATCTTTGGATCTTCTTCTATGCCTAAATTATATGAATCACATTCTTCAACCTCTTTTTCTTCAACATTCCTTTTACTATGTGTTGATTTATCTCAATTGAAGATGCATTCTAACTCTACCATCCACTTGGGAATAGTATTGGCCTCCAAAATCATAATTCCATCTTCATCCTCTAGCTTATCTTCTTTAGGTTTGTTGTCTAGAGTATCATCAATATCTTGTTCCTTAAAAAGGCCATTGCACATGATAAACTATAAAATATGTTTGTCATCTTGGAAAACATGGAATATCATAATGTTATCTAGAATAGATGGGGTATCAACCAATTCAAGTAAAAATATCTTTATCTTTGTCCTTTTAAAAGGTTGCAACACATTTGCTGAAATGAAAAGGGCATCATATACCATGTTCCTTTTCCTTGGGATGAACCTTATGGTCAAGACCTCAAAATCTTCCAACAAGTCCCAAAATATTTTTTGATATGCAAGTAGTCTCCTATCATTACACAAGTAGCTTTATTTCACCTATTTGATGACTAATTGAGAGTCTCCTTTAATTACAAGAGCATTGATGTCTTTCTCCAATGTGAAGAGGAGTTTGTGAATTGGGGCTTCATATTCTACAATATTATTACTACATCTAAAATATAAATAGTATGCTACATAAAAAGACATACCTTTGGGATTAATTAGCTCAATATCTACACTGGCTTCTAATTTTCATTTAGAGCTATCAAACCTAAGTGCCTAGATTGGTTGTTCTTTGGGCTTTCTAACCTTG